>CP136057.1:144200235-145450235 GCA_032464435.1 Aegilops umbellulata | reverse complement strand
CGCCGCACTACCTCGAGGGGCAGGATATAGCTCTGCCTCCGAATAGTGCCCTGGAGGCCGCACACGCACCGGCCCCGATCCTCGACTCGGAGCCCGCTGCGTTCTTTGAGGATGAATGGTTGGACGTCACCTCGGGGGCTGCGATCTTGAAGGCGATCGAGCCGAACGCCAGCTCCGCACTCCGCACGGCCCATGACTCCAAGAAGTCGGATTCTTCTCCGAACTCCGGGCCTCCCGTGCCCCTGCCGATCGAATCCGATTGGGCGCCTATAATGGAGTTCACCGCCGCGGACATCTTTCAGTACTCACCTTTCGGTGATATCCTGAATTCTCTCAAGTCTCTCTCTCTCTATCAGGAGAGCCCAGGCCGGACTATGGTCTGCGAGGTTGGGATTCGGACGACGAAGAAATTCAAAGCCCACCCACCACCCACTTATTCGCCACTGTCGATGATTTAACCGACATACTTGACTTCGGATCCACTTCGACGGTATGGACGACAAAGATGGAGACGAACAGGAACCAGCACCTATAGGGCGCTGGACCGCCACCCCACCTAACGATGTATTCATGGTGGATACCCCTAAAGGAAACGACAACGAGGAAAAAGGGGATGAAAAAAGGGATAAACCCTCCGAAAAGCAATCAAAGCGGCGACAAAAACGCCGAGCCAAGCCCCGCCTCGATCAAGACCCAGCCATAGAGCAGGATGAGCCGGTAGACGACGAGCATGCCTCGAAGCAACCGTCCGAACAGGGCAACACGGATAGAGAGGACAGACAGCCCTCCCCCGGCCATAACAGAACTCCGGACGATCTCACGCCGGATAAAACCATGGAGCAGAAGAATCTCCACGAAAGGCTCGTTGCCACAGCACGCAACCTGAAAAACCAGAAGCGGAAGCTAAAGACGGCGGAAGATGCACTCAGAATAAGATGGAGCAAGGTAATCAAGACCGCAGACAAATATGGCGGCAGCCGCCGCACTAAAAGCTATTCGAAGAGAAAACTACTGCCCGAATTCGACCAAGAGGCCCTAGAGCCCTCGAATTCAAAAAATAAAAAAGCCACACGGTCGGATAGACGACCCCACGGCCACCATAAAACGGCAAGCGGCGCCGCACTCAATGCGGCATGCGACCCAATTAAAGACTCGCATCATGGCCCAGCCAGGTCCATTTACGGGCCAAGAAAGCAAGCTCTCACAAGCAATTCAAAAAAGCCATCATCAGAATCCGGCACACCCAAATACAGGGACGCCGCACACCCCCTATGTTTCACCGATGAGGTCCTGGAATATGAATTTCCAGAGGGATTCAAACCCATCAACATAGAGGCGTACGATGGAACAACAGACCCCGGAGTCTGGATCGAGGATTATATCCTCCACATACATATGGCTAGAGGAGATGATCTCCACGCCATCAAATATTTACACCTTAAGCTTAAAGGGCCAGCCCGGCACTGGCTTAAAAGCCTTCCCGAAAACACAATTGGAAGTTGGGAAGAGCTCGAGGATGCTTTCAGAGCAAATTTTCAAGGGACCTATGTCCGCCCCCCGGACGCAGACGATCTCAGTCACATCACTCAACAGCCCGGAGAATCAGCTCGGCAGTTCTGGAACAGATTCCTTACTAAAAAGAATCAGATAGTGGACTGTCCGGACGCCGAAGCCTTAGCAGCTTTCAGGCATAATGACCGAGACGAATGGCTCGCCAGACACCTCGGCCAGGAAAAGCCAAGAACAATGGCCACACTCACAAGCCTCATGACCCGCTTTTGCGCATGAGAGGACAGCTGGTTGGCACGATGCAGCCCCAGTGACCCAAGTACATCCGAAATCAGGGATGGAAACGGAAAACCGCGATGAAATAAGGACCGTCGCCGAACCAAAGGAAAAAGTCCGAAGAGCACGGCAGTCAATGCCAGATTCAAAAACTCACGGCAAAATCAGACAAAACCACCCCTTCAGGATAATAGGGATGATCCGTCCAGCTTAAACAGAATCCTGGACAGAATATGTCAGATACACGGTACTCCTGGGAAGCCTGCCAATCACACCCACAGAGACTGTTGGGTTTTTAAACAATCCGGAAGGCTTAACGCCGAACACAAGGGGCTCGATACACCAAGCAAAGACGAGGAAGAACCCCAGAAGCAGAACACCAGGAAACAAAAGAACTTCCCACAAGAAGTTAAAACAGTGAACTCACTTCACGTAACAAAACGTGTGGCACCCATAAAGGCACGCACAATAAAACCTATCCCTCAGGGGTCCCGCCGCTGGTTATTAAAACCAATCATTTTTTATCAGCTAGATTATTCTACAAATATCAAAAACGCAGGCCGGACTGCCCTGATACTCGATCCAATAATTGACGGATTCCAGTTTACCAATGTCCTTATGGACGGCGGCAGTGGACTAAACCTGATATATCAGGATACAGTCCACCGCATGGGCATAAACCCAGCAAGAATCCGCCACAGCAAAACCTCCTTTCAAGGGGTAGCACCGGGCCCGGACACCCATTGTATGGGTTTTCTCCGGCTTGCAGTAATATTTGGCTCTGCCAATAACTTCCGTCGCGAAAAACTGACCTTCCATGTCGTCCCGTTTTCAAGTCGCTATCAAGCACTAATGGGACGCGGAGCTTTCGCTCGCTTTAACGCAATACCGCACTATGCATCTCTCACGCTTAAGATGCCTGAAAGTGCGTTATATCGACTAGAGGGGGGGTGAATAGGCGATTTTTATGAAATTCTTCACTGAGGAATTTGCTCGTGAGGAAATTCCTTAGCGAAGAAATACTAGCAGCGGAATAAGTACTCAGAAGTAAACATAACGGATTACATGCATGGTCATCATGATGAAATGAAGACAAACACAGAGTACAGAAAGCGTAGGCACAGGATAACTCTAGATGAAGACAAACAGACTGAAGAAATTGAACTGAGGAATTTGTGAAAGTCTTCAGAAAGTCTTCAAACACAGATATGAACAAACAGACAACACAGTAATGAGGAAATGAAGGTGTTGAGGAAATGGAACCAGTAAGCTTGGTGAAGACAATGATTTGGTAGACCAGTTCCAACTGTTGTCTCAGTTGTACGTCTGGTTGGAGCGGCTGAGTAGTTAAACTCGAGGACACACAGTCCCGGACACCCAGTCCTGAGCATGCAGCTCGGGACACCAAGTCCTCACCGTATTCTCCTTGAACTAAGGACACACAGTCCTCGTCCAATCACTCGTGGTAAGTCTTCAGGTGACTTCCAAACCTTCACAGACTTGGTCACTCGACAATCCACAATTCCTCTTGGATGCTCTAGACCTTGACGCCTAACCGTCTGGAAGAAGCACAGTCTTCAAAGGTAACAAGCGTCGGATCCACACAGGATCAATTTCTTCAGTGATGCTCAATCACTTTGGGTTTGTAGGTGTTTTGGGTTTGGGTTTGGATTTTCCTCACTTGATGATTTTCGCTCAAAGTCCTCGGAGGATGGGTTGCTCTCAAATGACAAGTGTCAAGTTCACGCGGAGCAGCCAACCAGCTAGTGGTTGAAGGGGGCGGCTATTTATAGCCTAGGGAGCAGCCCGACATGATAAGACATAAATGCCCTTCAGTGATATGACCGTTAGGTGGACAAGATATTTTAGGACAGCTGGTGCGTGGCACAGCAACGGTCGGAAATTTGGAGTACAAATTCCTCAGGGCTATCATGTTCCTCACTGTGTAGGCAATTCGCACTGGCGAATTCCTAACACCTTAGTCAGAGCAAAGTCCTCAGTGACCAGAAGAACTGCGTCTCTGTCACTGAAGAAATTGACTGAACTGTATGAGATTTCCAATGGCTTCACTCGAAGGGATTGGTAGGTGTAGGATTTGAGTTGAGCATCACATGGAAATTTTCTCCTTAGTATTTCCTCAACCCCCTTTAACAGTACGGTGTTTCCTATGACTCAAGAGAGAGAAAAATGAAACTACGAAAACAAAAGTCTTCACGCTTCATGTTCCTCGAACGAATACCAAGTCTTCAAGGTCACACCAATTTCTTCACTTTCAAAGTCTTCAGAAAGTCTTCAGAATATCAAAGTCTTCAGTCGAAGAACTTCATTTTTAGGGGTCGACTTTTACTGTAAATATCAAACTCCTCATAGACTTATAGACATGTGTACACTCATAAACACATCAGATGCTTAACCTATAAGTCTTCAATACACCAAAATCACTAAGGGGCACTAGATGCACTTACAATCTCCCCCTTTTTGGTGATTGATGACAACATAGGTTAAGTTTTCAACGGGGATAAATATATGAAGTGTAGAAACTGATATTGAGGAATTTTATTGCAGGATATAGAAGAACTCCCCCTGAAGTTGTGCATAGTGAGGAATTTGCTTTTGAGGCAATGCACACTTGAAGAGTTAAATCATGGAGATCTCCCCCTGTATCTTGTAATTCATACACGCATTTGATATATGATATGAAGAATTTGTAATGCATGATGAAATATGGTGCCTGATGCAATTCAGCATGCGTGCGATAACATTAATGAGGAATAAGCATGCAGAATAGCGCATCAAAAGTATCAGAGCTCAAGCATGTATCGAAGTATCAGATCATAGAGCGACAAAAGTATCAGAGCACCGAGCACCATAGGGTTTAAGATTACAACTCGATCCAATAAAAGTTTCGAAAGAACGAGAGTTGTAACTTAAAAAAATATGCCCTTATTATAGACCCGCTTGAAGACTAACTCAGATTTCTCCCCCTTTGTCATCAAATGACCAAAAGGATCGAATCTGAGGACTAACGCCCCTGAAGATATTCAAGTTGATGGAGGAGCGCTAGTGTTGTTGGGGTCGGTTGTTGAAGTAGGGCCTGCTGCAGTGTCGTCCAAGTCTTCATTTTCATCAGTGTCGCGCGATGAAGAATATGAACTGGCCACCAGAGAAGGAACCTTGACCTTCTTGAATTTCTTCGGCGGAGGTGCCGACCAGGCAAATTCTTCTTTGAGGCCCATGTTCTCCAAATCTTCAGCACTGTATACTTGAGACAGAACAGCCCAGGTGCGGTTGAGGGTTTCATGAAGGTAGTAATGGTTTTTCTTCACTGCATTGTATGTGGCAGTCATGTTGTGAAGAATTGAACCAAACTGACGCTTGACCCATTTGTGATTGCGATCAACCTTTTGATGAAGACTGAGGAGTAACTCACGATCAGTCATCACCCTGGGTGTTGTAGCTTGAGGATTTGTCTTGGCAGTATTAGCAGCAGAGTCATGTGTGGCAGAGTCATCAGTGGTGGAATAAGAAGCAGCCTTGCGAAATTGACCATCCAATGGACGAATGCCTTCATCTATCACAGCAGTGGCCTTGCCCTTTTCATCAGCTGAGGAAAATGTCCTTTTGAGGACTTCAATAGGAGGCAAGTAGCTAAAGTGATTGAGAGTTTCAGCCTTGTAGTTGAGTGAAGACCTTGTCCTGATGAATCTCATAATCAAAGGTGCATAAGGCTTCAGCTCAAATGGTGACATAGCAATGTTGGCTAGAGTCCTCATGAAGAAATCATGGAAGTTTATGGGAACGCCATGTATGATATTGAAAAGCATATTCTTCATGATGCCAACAATTTCTTCATCGGAAGAATCGTGTCCTTTGATGGGACATATTGTCTTCGTCAGAATGCGATAGACAGTTCTAGGCACATACAGCAATTCCTTGACGAGGAATTTGGTACGAGGTAATTGCCCTGGCTTCAGAGGCTTCATGAGCACTTGCATATAGTGGTTTGACAGTTCAGGTTCATCATACACGCAACGCGCATCTTCAGTGGGTGGACTAAGAGAAAGGCAGCGAAGCAATTCAGTTGTTGGGGCCTTGTAATGTGTATTTTCAGTCATCCAGTCCAGAACCCATGAATTGACGTCTTCAGAGTTGCCAGTGATGTGCAGTGTAGCATAGAACTGAAGAATAAGTTCTTCATTCCAATCGCATATATCTGTGCAGAAGTTGAGTAGCCCAGCGTCGTGAAGAACACTGAGGACTGGCGTAAAGCACGGCATAGATTCCATATCCACGTGAGGAATATGTGCATGGTCGAAGACTTTGTCTTTGTTGTAAAGCACTAAGGAATAGAAGTTTGCTTGGCTGGCAGTCCAGAAACGCCTCTTCCTTATGCGAGCAGAGTCATAAGGATTGTATTCAGTGAAGAATACGTGCTCACCATAGAAGTCTTTAGCCTTGAATTTCTGTTTGCGTGAGAATGGATCCTTTGGCCTTGGCAGAGGAGTGTCAGTGAGTTGCATCACGACCTCAGGAATCACAAGCTCAGGTTCTTCAGGCTGAGGAATTTCAGGATTTTCCTCAGGTACAGTCACCTTGTCTATTTCAGCAGCAGTTTCTTCAGCACTAGTGGCTGGAATTTCTTCATTCACAGAAGCAGTGGGATGAGTTGCATCAGAGCCCAATTTTACGGTTGGTGAAGGAGAGTGAGGAATTTGCTGCAGGGGAGTGAAGAGTGGGGAATTGGGATGCTGACTTTCCCAAAAGCAGGGGCACAGGTGTGCCTTTGGCTTTAGCAGCCCTTTCTTGGCGGTCTCTGATGATTTCAGCGAGTTCTTCTTCATCCGCTTCATCATCATCAGATGGCACAGTGAAGACCACTTGCTTCTTTGGACTTGGGCGAGTGCCGCGTCCAGCGGTAGCCTTTTTCTTCAGTAACGAGGGTCCAGCTGAGGAACTAGCTGAGACACCAGAGGCAATAGAGATGCCAGTTGTCCTTTGGCATGAGGCCAGATGCACAGGAGCTGAGGACTTTGTGGGAGCAGGAGCAGCATGAGGAATTTGCTTTGAAGATTTTGAAGATTCTGGCCGTGAGGGCGCAGCTGAGGAACTTGGCCGTGAGGGCATTGAAGGTGAAGCACTTGGCTTACGAGCAGGCTTCTTCATCATTGATTTCCTCGGCTTGGCAGAAGCCTCAGTGGCAGCAGCAGCAGCAGCAGATTCTTCATTGAATTTCCTCACTGCTTCTTTTGCTTGCTTTTGCAGTTTACGCTGGCGCTTAGCCCATTCTTGAGGAAATTCCTCACCTCTTCTGATGCTAGAGGGATCAGCTACTTGGCCAGGTGCCAGTGGAGGGCGTTGACATGGAGGGTTTACGGCGAATTTCTTCATGTACTTAGGAGTAACATATCTGTACTCCCACCATTCTCGTGCCCATCTCCTTTCAATCCTCTGTATGCGCACCTTGCGCTGATTTCTATCTTCTTCAGGAGGTGTGCAGTACCCAGCATAAATGTCCTCAGGGATTTCAAATGCAGTCATGACCTCTGGTCTCTTTCCTCCTTTCTGCGGCCTTTTACCTTCAGCCATTTTCTTCAGATGAGGAATTTGAACAATGGAATTCTCTGAAGAAGTATGCAACTTTTCTTCGAGGAACGCTGCAAATGAGTTAAGTTGATGAGAACCTAAGGATTCAGCAGCGGACATGTGTACCTGTGAACAGAGTATAGTTGCGAGGAATTTGAAGAGGTCATATGCGTTCTCAGAGGGTTTTTCATAAAGAACAAGTTTTGAGGAATTTGACCAGATTCGTCTTGAGGAATTTCACTAAGCTCCATATATATCTTAGGTTCTAGAGTTGTATAGATTGAGAATCCACACAATTGAGGAATCTTGAAGAAATTTAGACTTAGGGAAATGAATCAAGAACAGAGAATAAGTGAGGTGTTTTGTGTGTGAGGATTTGAAGAATAAAAACACCTTTGAAGATTTTGTAGAAAAACTTCAAATCAAAGAGGGCAGTAAAAATAGCTTTTAAATACCCTGAATGAAGAACACGACAAACTGTGAGTTGGAACAGTGAAGTTCGTCAAAGCAGATCTTCCACGCCCTAACTTGGCGGAGGAAGACGTCTACGGCGGCGGCGGAGGTGAAGATTTCCGCTGTCGACGCGAGTACGTCGGCGATGAGGTCGAGGCAGTGAAGCTTTTCCTCACCGGCGACGATGGAGTAGCAACGGCGCTAGGGTTTGGAGAGCTCGAGCGAGGTAAAGGAAGTGAGGAAGGCAACGGAGGGGTATTTATAGCCGCAGTAAAAACTGCTCGTCCGAAGATTTAGGACTAACATGCCCCTGGCCGTTCTCCTTCACTTGACATGTGTCACCCACGTACTGTATAGTGGAGATCGTGTAAGATCGTGGGTGAGTAAAATAATCCATCGTGGGAAGTGGAACGGATTGCGCGGCAAAACCGAAGGTTTGGATAAGATTAGTTTTAACATTCCGTTCGCAATATCTTCAGCTGACAAGGACACAGTGAAGAATTTGAACGAGTGTCAAATAGAACGCACATGAAGAATTTGTGAATAGACTGGATTGAGTATAGCATAGAGGGGAAGGGTCCGATCACATTCACTTAGCAGAAAAGATTCACCTTGAGAAAAAACTATAAGTGAATGATGTAGAGGACATAAACTCATATATATATATAGCAAATGAAGAAAAACGACGGCACAAGTGAAGACTTTGTAAAGTTTGAAGAATTTGAAAAACTGAAGAATTTCAAAAGTTGAGGCAAACTCAAATTGAAGATTTTCAACTTTTGTGGTGGCATGACCCACCGTGTAAGAATGATGATTTCAGACACCGCGTACAATTGTCGTAGGGTTCTGAGAATCAAATTCTTCATTAATTTCTTCACACTTAGAGTGTTACATTGATTGAAGAAAAACGTTTCTTCATGTGTTGCACATCTAAGTCATCAATTATGCATAAGTGTTAGGATGAGTGCATTTTCAAAGTACATTCGAAGATTGTAAGATATTTAGCTCACACCGCAACTTGCTAAATCTCTTCTCATCCAAGGGCTTAGTGAAGATATCGGCTAGCTGTTCTTCAGTCTTCACATGCTCAATAGAAATGTCACCCTTCAACACATGATCACGAAGAAAATGATGACGAATCTGAATGTGCTTTGTCTTCGAGTGCTGAACTGGGTTGTGAGCAATCTTGATGGCACTCTCATTGTCACAGAGGAGAGGCACATTCTTCACGTTGACTCCATAGTCCTTGAGTGTTTGCTTCATCCATAGTAGTTGAGCACAGCAAGAACCAGCAGCAATGTACTCAGCTTCAGCAGTAGACAGTGATACGCAGTTCTGTTTCTTCGAGGACCAACAGACCAAGGATCGTCCGAGGAAATGACAAGTACCAGATGTTGACTTGCGATCCACACGGTCACCAGCATAGTCAGAATCAGAATATCCAATGAGGTCAAAGTCTGAGCCCTTGGGGTACCATAATCCTAGTGTTGGTGTGTGAGCTAGATATCGAAGAATATGCTTCACAGCCGAATGGTGTGATTCCTTCGGTGCAGCTTGAAATCGTGCACACATGCAAACACTAAGCATTATATCTGGCCTAGATGCACATAAGTACAATAAAGAGCCAATCATGGAGCGGTATACCTTGTGATCGAAGTCAGTACCATTTTCATCAGTGCATAGATGACCATTTGTGGGCATAGGAATTTTGAGACCTTTGCAATCTTGCATGCCGAATTTCTTCAGGACATCCTTGAGGTATTTCTCCTGAGATATGAATATCCCATTGTGCTGTTGACGAATTTGTAGACCTAAGAAGAATTTCAATTCTCCCATCATAGACATTTTATATTCTTCACTCATCATATAGGCAAATTCATCACTGTAACGTTGGTCAGTACAGCCAAAGATGATATCATCAACATATATTTGGCACACAAACAGTTCACCATCATATGATTTAGTAAAAAGAGTGGGATCGAGTGAACCGGGTGTGAAGCCTTTCTTCATGAAGAATTCCTTCAATGTGTCATACCACGCCCGTGGGGCCTGCTTGAGGCCATAGAGGGCCTTGTTAAGTCTGAAGACTTTGTCAGGATGTTTTGGATCTTCAAAACCTGGTGGTTGAGCAACATATACTTCTTCCTCAATCTTACCATTGAGGAATGCACTTTTCACATCCATTTGATATAAGATGATATCATGATGGTTAGCATAAGCAAGTAATATGCAAATAGCTTCAAGTCTAGCAACAGGTGCAAAAGTTTCATCGAAATCAATTCCTTCAACCTGTGTGTAGCCTTGAGCTACTAGTCGTGCCTTATTCCTCACCACAACACCATTTTCATCTTGCTTGTTGCGGTAGATCCACTTTGTACCAATGATGTTATGCTTGCGAGGATCGGGACGATTGACCAGTTCCCATACGTTGTTGAGCTTGAACTGATGTAATTCTTCTTGCATGGCCTGAATCCACTCAGGCTCCAGAAATGCTTCATCTACCTTAGTGGGCTCCGTGATAGAGACAAAAGCAAAGTGCCCACAAAAGTTAGATAGATGTGAAGCTTTTGAGCGTGTGAGAGGACCTGGTGCTCTAATGTCATCGATGATCTTCTCCACTTGCACTTGTTTTGCAATGCGAGGGTGAGTTGGTTGCCGTTGAGGAATTTGATCAGCATTTTCTTCAGCATCAATTTCCTCAGCATTTTCTTCAGGTGCATCAGTTCAACATTCTTCACGTTCTGGAACGAATTCTTCAGCAGCTTCTTCAGTAGGAATGATATCTTCAGTAGCCTTGTGCTTGATCGATTCCTCAGGTGCTGGTTCATCTAACACAGAAGGTAGGTGCTCTCTTTGCGAGCCATTAGTTTCATCGAACCGCACATCTACAGTTTCAACAATCTTGTGAAGAACATTGTTGAAGACTCTGTAGGTGTGCGAGTCCTTTCCGTAACCAAGCATGAAACCTTCATGTGCTTTCGGTGCAAATTTAGAGTTGTGATGAGGATCTCTAATCCAGCATTTAGCACCGAAGACTTTGAAATAACTCACATTGGGTTTCTTGTCAGTGAGGAGTTCATAGGCAGTCTTCTTGAAGAATTTGTGAAGATATACTCTGTTGACGATATGGCACGCAGTATCAATTGCATCAACCCAGAAACGACGAGGGGTTTTGTACTCATCGAGCATAGTGCGAGCCATCTCAGCAAGAGTCTTGTTCTTGCGCTCCACGACGCCGTTCTGTTGAGGAGTATAAGGAGCAGATAATTCATGAGTAATACCAAGTTCATCAAGATAGTCATTGAGACCCGAATTCTTGAACTCAGTGCCATTGTCACTTCTGATGTGCTTGATCTTCACACCAAAGTTAGTTGAAGCCCTCGAGGAAAATCGTTTGAAGACTTCCTGCACTTCAGTTTTGTAAGAGACAAGGTGCACCCATGTGTAACGAGAGTAATCATCAACAATAACAAAACCATATTGAGATGCTTCATAAGAGACAGAGGAATAATGGTTAGGACCTAAGAGATCCATGTGAAGCAATTCGAATGGACGAGTAGTGGTCATGATATTCTTTGCTGGATGCTTGGCCTTGGTCATCTTTCCAGCTTCACAGGCACCGCATAAGTGATCCTTGAGGAATTTGACATTCTCAATGCCAATGACATGCTTCTTCTTCGCAAGCGTGTGCAGATTCCTCATGCCTGCATGACCAAGTCGTCGATGCCATAGCCATCCTTCTGAAGTTTTTGCAAGTAGGCACACGGCAGGTTGTGAATCTGCAGAGAAATCAACAATATACAAGTCTCCTCTCCTAAAGCCTTCGAAGACTTTGGATTTGTCAGATTCCATAATCACAACACAACGATACTTGCTGAAGACAACAACCATATCTAGATCACAAAGCATTGAGACAGACATAAGATTGTATCCTAAGGACTCAACAAGCATGACTTTGTCCATGTGTCGATCCTTTGTGATAGCAACCTTACCTAGACCCAATACCTGACTTTTGCTTTTATCAGCGAAGATGATATGCTTCATGTGTGATGCTGATAAGGGGACATCCATCAACATATTCTTGTCACCGGTCATGTGATTTGTACATCCACTATCAAGTACCCATTCAGTGGCTTTGGGTTGATCATCCTGCAGATGAATTAGTGCAACTTACGAACCTCATATACTTCAGTAGTGAAGAATATGATATCACAATTCATCAGATCAATTTCATCAAGCAGTAGAACCGATAAAATAGAGGGAGGACGTGTGAAATGAAAGTTCATTTCATCATGGTTAGCCTGCGTCCTTTCAGGCATTTTGTCAGGTCCCCAGCAAATTCTTCAAACGTTACAGCACGTCTGGAGACCTGACCCTGCAGAAGAGATTAGTTATTTTTCTTCACCACCCACATCTGAAGGGGTGGCAAAGAGTTCATCACTCTGCGAGCTCCATATGAGAATGGTGGCAATGCAGCCAAACCATTTCGTTTCACATAAGAGGGGTTAGGGTAAGCATATGAATAAGCAGAGAAATTCTTCGAGGACTTATGAACATAATAATTTGAAGAATAATGCTCATATTCATAGCCCTTGGCTCTTCCCTGCGGAACAGAGTTGTTAGCACGATGATGTTCATATGAGGACTTTGATCCATGTGAGGAATTTGATCCTCTTGAGGAATTTGTTCTGTATGAAGAATTAGATCTGGGGTTCCTTTTCTTCACAGGTGGTGTCATGAGGACATTCACCTGAAGACTTTCAAGGAAGCTTTTGGGAACCCAGATTTTCTTCATAGGGGAACCGTTCCTGCAGTTAGTGCCAACATATCTAGCAAATACTTCACCATTCTGATTTTTGAACAGTTTATAGTTGGAGTCAAATGACTCATCAGAAGAATGAGAAGATTCACATGTATAGCCAGATAAATCAGATGGATCAACTGGAGGTCCCTTTGCAGCAACCCATGAGGTTTTGGGGTACTGCTCAGGCTTCCAATAAGTACCATCCGCATTGAGTTTCCTCTCAAAGGCAATACCCTCTTTCCTAGGGTTCCTGTTGAGGATCTGCTTTTTAAGCACATCACAAAGAGCCTGATGCCCTTTGAGGCTTTTGTACATGCCTGTCATGTACAATTCCTTCAGCCCTGCATCGTCAGTGATACTAGCAATGTCCTCAGATGAGGAATTAGTGATAGCAGAGACAGGTGATGAATTTGTAACATTTGAAGCATTTGAACATTCAGGTGAAGAATTAGCAGATTCTCGTTCAATGCATTTTAAACATGGAGGAATAAATTCTTCCTGAGCAGCGCTGATTTGTTGAGCAAGTAATGAATCGCACTCCTTCTGAAGATCTTCATAACTCACTCTTATCTTCTCAAAGTCAGACAAGAGAGAGTTATGCTGATCTTGAAGGGAGTCATACTTAGAATGCAGTCTCTGAAGGCTTTCAGCCAAGGCTTGTGACTGATCCATTTCTTCACCCAACATATCATTGCTCTTACTAAGCATATCATGAGCATTTTTCAAAGCTCTTTGTTGTTTAGCAGCAAGGGAAGCAAGTTTGACATAACCGGGTCCAAATTCATCACCAGATTCTTCATCACTAGACTCAGATAGGTAGCATTCAGTTACCTCAGCACTTTTTGCCATAAGGCATGAAGTAGAGGATGATGATTCTGGTTCGAATGTCATCGATTTGAGCGATTCCTTGAAATCCTCAAACCAAGGATCATGACGGGTTCGATGGCCTTCATAGACATCAGAGAGACGGTCCCAGACAAGCTTCGCCTGATCGAGATGCATGATGTTTATGAACTGGTTTTGAGACAGACTGGAGCAGATGACGGCCTTCGCTGTGATGTTGAGTTAAGTGTACTTGCGAATGTCATCAGCTTCCACCATCTTGCACAGATCGGTCAGACCAATCTCAGTGACGGTCCATAGCTCACTGTCCATCACCATGAGACGCTTCTTAATCATAGCCTTCCATTTGGGATACTCGTGACCGTCAAAGATGGGGCACGGTACTTTCTTCATATCTGCGGTCGACATAACTAAAACTCCAGGCGGTTAAACCAAAATCACACAGAACAAGGGAGTTCCTTGCTCTGATGCCAATTGAAAGTGCGTTATATCGACTAGAGGGGGGTGAATAGGCGATTTTTATGAAATTCTTCACTGAGGAATTTGCTCGTGAGGAAATTCCTTAGCGAAGAAATACTAGCAGCGGAATAAGTACTCAGAAGTAAACATAACGGATTACATGCATGGTCATCATGATGAAATGAAGACAAACACAGAGTACAGAAAGCGTAGGCACAGGATAACTCTAGATGAAGACAAACAGACTGAAGAAATTGAACTGAGGAATTTGTGAAAGTCTTCAGAAAGTCTTCAAACACAGATATGAACAAACAGACAACACAGTAATGAGGAAATGAAGGTGTTGAGGAAATGGAACCAGTAAGCTTGGTGAAGACAATGATTTGGTAGACCAGTTCCAACTGCTGTCTCAGTTGTACGTCTGGTTGGAGCGGCTGAGTAGTTAAACTCGAGGACACCCAGTCCCGGACACCCAGTCCTGAGCACGCAGCTCGGGACACCAAGTCCTCACCGTATTCTCCTTGAACTAAGGACACACAGTCCTCGTCCAATCACTCGTGGTAAGTCTTCAGGTGACTTCCAAACCTTCACAGACTTGGTCACTCGACAATCCACAATTCCTCTTGGATGCTCTAGACCTTGACGCCTAACCGTCTGGAAGAAGCACAGTCTTCAAAGGTAACAAGCGTCGGATCCACACAGGATCAATTTCTTCAGTGATGCTCAATCACTTTGGGTTTGTAGGTGTTTTGGGTTTGGGTTTGGATTTTCCTCACTTGATGATTTTCGCTCAAAGTCCTCGGAGGATGGGTTGCTCTCAAATGACAAGTGTCAAGTTCACGCGGAGCAGCCAACCAGCTAGTGGTTGAAGGGGGCGGCTATTTATAGCCTAGGGAGCAGCCCGACATGATAAGACATAAATGCCCTTCAGTGATATGACCGTTAGGTGGACAAGATATTTTAGGACAGCTGGTGCGTGGCACAGCAACGGTCGGAAATTTGGAGTACAAATTCCTCAGGGCTATCATGTTCCTCACTGTGTAGGCAATTCGCACTGGCGAATTCCTAACTCCTTAGTCAGAGCAAAGTCCTCAGTGACCAGAAGAACTGCGTCTCTGTCACTGAAGAAATTGACTGAACTGTATGAGATTTCCAATGGCTTCACTCGAAGGGATTGGTAGGTGTAGGATTTGAGTTGAGCATCACATGGAAATTTTCTCCTTAGTATTTCCTCAACCCCCTTTAACAGTACGGTGTTTCCTATGACTCAAGAAAGAGAAAAATGAAACTATGAAAACAAAAGTCTTCACGCTTCACGTTCCTCGAAGGAATACCAAGTCTTCATGGTCACACCAATTTCTTCACTTTCAAAGTCTTCAGAAAGTCTTCAGAATATCAAAGTCTTCAGTCGAAGAACTTCATTTTTAGGGGTCGACTTTTACTGTAAATATCAAACTCCTCATAGACTTATAGACCTGTGTACACTCATAAACACATCAGATGCTTAACCTATAAGTCTTCAATACACCAAAATCACTAAGGGGCACTAGATGCACTTACAATGCCCGGTCCACGAGGCATCATCTCTTTAAAGGGAGCGCACTAAAATACGCCTCCTCCAAACGGAGGATTGCGCAGCCGCTTAAACAGCCGCACAATAAAGTGGCCTCGGCAGCCAAAAGACTTTTTCGATATAAGTCATTAAAGGCCACGGAGCCGGACTAAATGAGTTCGGCACAAGTCCATCATCAATGCAGGCTTAAAACGCCATATACCCCCATACCGGGGGCTATACGCAGAGACAATAAAGCTCAACTTTATATATTTTTCACTTTATATTTTGTTTATTATGTTTTTGTTCCGCACGACCCATTTTCAATTCAGTTCCTCTCTTTTACAGATGAATGTCGTGCGGCGCCCGTCCAGGACACGGCACAGCGGAGACACAGGCGCAGACGTGCAGTAGGGACCCGTCCTAAGGATTCTTTTTAGATTAAGACCCTGCGTAAACCTTTTTTACTGTCTCTTGCTGCTATACATCCCCTGGTTCTTTCTACTATAACCAAGGAGGAGGCTGGCGTTTTGGCATGTGGCCACGCCAGAATTTTTGCTCGTACCTGGACACTAGGGGCTCTTTTTTTAAGGGTGTTGTTTCACCCGCACTCATAAAGACCGAACACCTTAGGGAGTGTTCGGCGTCGCGAGTTTTGGCACTATATGCATCAGCTCCGAATCATGTCTTTGGTCAAATGTTGGGTTGCCCGGCTCCTGAGTTCGGCTACCTTACGTTCCGCTCTATCAGCTAAGGTAGCACCAGGAGAACTACTGCGATTGTGCCCCGGTTCGGCCGGGTGAGCACCTCAGTAGAGAAAGCCGAAAACCGACTGTCATGATGTAGCGCGAGACTGGTCGCCGCTCGATGACTTATAGGAATTTATCGGATTCCTCCGCTTTGACGAAGGGCCGTTTCCCGGTCAGGCACGTATGCGCCCCGAATTCGGGCAAGCACAGTCGCCACTAAGGGGTTACCTAAAGAGTCCCACTGTCAAGCTCCTATGGCTAAGTGAAAGTGTTAAAGCATTATAGTCTGGTTGCCTAGCCCGCTGCGCTATCACCTCCTTTGTAGGACCAAGACGTTGGGTTAAGTGTGAAAATGCATCTTCTGCACGCACCCCCGCACTATGTGTGTGGGGGCTGAAGCCAACGACTGCAATCTTTCAGAATTTACATATTAAAACGGCCGCACAGGAGGTGTTCTTAATACTTGAAGGCACAAGTCTAAAAAATGCCACTACAACTTATCAAAATATTGTTTTATGATTACATATGCTATCATAATATAGCAACCTTCGAGCACTGCGTCTCTATTACGCGAGCGCCTTCGAGGACTTCCTTAAAATAGTGCTCGGAAGGTATTCGACTTTTATCCGAATCCCGGGACGCAACAATGGTGGGCTCCATGTCTGCCCAGTATGTCTTAACACGGGCAAGAGCCAACCGAGCGCCCTCTATGCATGCTGACCTCTTCATAGCATCGACACGTGGCACCACGTCCAGAAATTGCTGCACCAAGCTGAAATAACTCTTCGGCTTTGATCTCCCCGGACACAGATGATCCATGACGTACTTCATGGCGAGTCCGGACAACCTATTCAGTTCGGCCCATTGGGCCAGGCGATCGTCCACTGCCAGTGGACGCTCTGGATTGATGAATTGCGACCAAAAGAGCTTCTCCACTTCATGATCCTTTTTATCTCGAAAGTGTTCGGTCGCATCAGCAGCACTAGCCGCCAAATCCAGATAGGTGTCCTCTACACTCCACATCCGGTCTAACGGGGCAAACTTCGGATCACAAAATTTTCTCCGCAGCGAGAAGGGCTTTCCATCCGCAATTTGTCCAGCTTGACGCAGCTCTTCCCTTGCTGCTCTCATTATAGAGCGGGCGTCCTTGGCGTCAGCAACAGCCTTCTCTAAGCTAGTTTGCCTCGCCCGACCCTCTTCTTCAAGAAGCTTGCAACGGTCAGTAGCACTCTTTAACTTTACGGCCATATCATCCATCTCCTCCTTGCTTCGGCAATGGGCAGCCTGTTCGGCTTTCAACTCTTCAAGGGCTTTCACGGCAGCCGCATCGCTTTTCCTGGCTTGTTCCTTCGCTCGGGCGAGTTCGGCCCTAAGACCCTCCACGGCGGCCGCACCATCTGCGTCAAGCATACACACGGTAAGATATTGACATAAAGCTCCTCTTACTAACCATCGCCGATGATTTCAATACCTTGAGCATCATCAAGCCGCTTGTTAACAAGCGCGATGTCGGCTTCTGCCTCATCAAGTTGTCGCTTCAGTTCGGCAAATTCATGAGTCCGGCTTGACTCCGGACAATCCGCCACCTACATATAAAGGTGCCACTTAAAGGACCTGGGATTAAGATCCTCTGCGTGACGTCAATTTTAACGACGCACAGAGTCTCGGGGGCTACTATCTACACAGGGCGCACTTTATTTATGTGCAACTAACACAAGTGTACATTATTTAAAACATACCTCAAGGCCTGCCAGTAAACTTTTGATGGCCTCGTGCAATCCGCTTTCTGCGGATGAAATCTTTTCAATCACCGTGTTCATCAACGCACGATGCTCCTCTGAGATAGAGGCTCTCCCCAACAGAATCTTTAGCTCCTCCGGCCGAACACCAGATGGTGCCGGACTCGTCCCATGGCCTCCCTCAAAGGCCGGACGCGGAGAACCTCGGGGGGCCACATGGCCACCTTCCGCCCCTGTCGGATCCGGACAAATCCTCCACGACGACACTTCAGCGTCGCCCGCCTTGCTAGGCGATACAGAAGAAGGAGGCGTTCCGCTCTCCATCATCTCCGGAAGAAGATCCCCCAAGGACGAGTTCTGCTGAGAAGGGCTGAGGTCCAAACTACAAAGTAAGGTTTCGGTTAAAACTTCTCAGATATAAATCAAGGATTTCTCTTAAAAGAAAAACTCTTCTTCTACTTACGGCTCGCTGGAGAGCTGGTCCCTTTGAGGGTTTAGTTCGGCCGAGGGGCTCCCCGGCGTCGGGCCCTCTGACAAGGATTCTTTCCCCCGCTTCGAGGCTACGGTCTCCGGGTCGTCAGAGGCGGCCCTTTTCTTTCCCTTAGGAGAGGAATTATCGATTCCCCCCTTCGGAATGGCCTCTTTCGAGGAGGCCATGGTTTCCTTGTCCTCCCCTTATTTCCCTCCAAAGGCACTACCTCCAGCATCCTGACTAGCACGGGATCCAGCCTGGTTTCGGGAAGGGGAGCCGGACACCTGATCAGCTTCGCCTTCGCTATCCACTCCTGCTTAAAAGGAGAAGCGCTGTTAAGAGCAAGTCAATTATGCGGATAGAAGGTCCGGGCACAAGGTCACTTACTTGGGTATCCGGGCGATTGCGGCTTAAACCCACGTCCTTGGTCAAATCTGGACTCACTTCTTGTGATCCGAAGAACAGTTTATACATCTCCGCGGGCGTCACGCCCATAAAATCCCGGAGAACTCGCGGTCCCTCTGGATTGAACTCCCACAGGCGAAGGGGGCGACGTTGGCCGGGCAGTGTCCGGCGAATCAGCATGACTTGTGTCACCTTGACCAGGTTGAGGTCTCCTTCCAAGAGATCCTTAATGCGGCCCTGCAGCAGAGGTACGTCTTTGGGCAAGCCCCGATCTAACCCTGTGTTGATCCACGACGCTAACCGCGGTGGGGGACCCGAGCGAAAGGCAGGAGGCGCCACCCATGCGGTGCCCCGAGGAGCGGTGATATAGAACCACTCCTGTTGCCATAAGCCAAGCTCCTCTTGAAAAGCGCCCTCGGGCCATGGAGCATCGGCATTTCTTTTTATAGCAGCGCCTCCGCACTCTGCGTGGCGCCCCTCGATCATCTTCGGTTCCACTTTGAAGGTCTTGAGCCATAATCCGAAGTGAGGGGTAACACGGAGGAATGCTTCGCACACAACAACGAACGAGGAGATATGGAGGATGGACTCCGGAGCTAAGTCGTGGAATTCCAGCCCATAATAAAACATCAGCCCCCTTACAAAGGGATCCATTGGGAAGCCTGATCCCCGACGGAAGTGGGATATGAATACCACACTCTCACCGGGCTGAGGGCTAGGGATCACCTGTCCTTGAACAGGCAACCTGTGCGAAATCTCGCCGGTCAGGAATTTAGCTTCCCTCAACATTAATACGTCCTCCTCCGTAACGGAGGAGGGCATCCATCGGCCTTGGAGGTCGGAGCCGGACATTGTCGAAGGTCCGGTGCACCTGGAATCTGGAAGCCTAGGGTGTTGGAACTCGAGGCGACGGGCGAGCTCGTTTTGAGAATAGAAGAGGGGAATAGGGTCTTGGTCTCTTTATAAGAGGCAGAATACCAAGAGCCCTCCCCGTAACCGTCTTGGACTAGCCTTTAATTAAGGCAAAGCGTGCTAACGGGCACGACTGGGTTACCCACATCCGTATTAATGAGAATCCCGTTAAAAGGGGCACACGGTCTCTGCTTTGACAAGACGTGCCAAGGAAACCGCCTCGCTAAACACGCTGAGGTGGAACAATGAAAACAATTTATATAAAGAGCTTGGCCGCAGTGTTATGACGCACCGCGGAATACGTCAGCAGATTTGATTTGTGTTAATATTATTCTCTATATGGCAATATGTGGAAACTTATTTTGCAGAGCCGGACACTATTTTTGGTGTTTGTAATCTTCTTGAAGAACTTGGAGGAGGAACCCGCCTTGCAATGCCGAAGACAATCTGCGCACCGGACTCGTCGTCATTGAAGCCTGGTTCAGGGGCTACTGAGGGAGTCCTGGATTAGGGGGTGTTCGGATAGCCGGACTATACCTTCAGCCGGACTCCAGGACTTTGAAGACACAAGATTGAAGACTTCGTCCCGTGTCCGGAAGGATCTTTTCTTGGCGTGGAAGGCAAGCTATGCGTGTGGATATTCAAGATCTCCTACCATTGTCACGGACTCTATGTAACCCTAACCCTATCCGGTGTCTATATAAACCGGAGGGTTGTAGTCCGTAGGACAACCATCATCATACACAATCATACCATAGGCTAGCTTCTAGGGTTTAGCCTCCTTGATCTCATGGTAGATCTACTCTTGTACTACCCATATCATCAATATTAATCTAGCAGGAGTAGGGTTTTACCTCCATCGAGAGGGCCCGAACCTGGGTAAAATAAAGTGTCCCTTGTCTCCTGTTACCATCCGACCTTGACGCACAGTTCGGGACCCCCTACCCGAGATCCGCCGGTTTTGACACCGACATTGGTGCTTTCATTGAGAGTTCCTCTGTGTCGTCGCTTTTAGGCCCGATGGCTCCTTTGATCATCAACAATGCTGAGGTCCAGGGTGAGACTTTCCTCCCCGGACAAATCTTCGTCTTCGGCGGCTTCGCTCTGCGGGCCAATTCGCTTGGTCGTCTGGAGCAGATCGAAAGCTACGCCCCTGGCCATCAAGTCAGGTTTGGAAGCTTAAACTACACGGCAGACATCCGCGGAGACTTGATCTTTGACGGGTTCGAGCCACACTACCTCGAGGGGCAGGATATAGCTCTGCCTCCGAATAGTGCCCTGGAGGCCGCACACGCACCGGCCCCGATCCTCGACTCGGAGCCCGCTGCGTTCTTTGAGGATGAATGGTTGGACGTCACCTCGGGGGCTGCGATCTTGAAGGCGATCGAGCCGAACGCCAGCTCCGCACTCCGCACGGCCCATGACTCCAAGAAGTCGGATTCTTCTCCGAACTCCGGGCCTCCCGTGCCCCTGCCGATCGAATCCGATTGGGCGCCTATAATGGAGTTCACCGCCGCGGACATCTTTCAGTACTCACCTTTCGGTGATATCCTGAATTCTCTCAAGTCTCTCTCTCTATCAGGAGAGCCCAGGCCGGACTATGGTCTGCGAGGTTGGGATTCGGACGACGAAGAAATTCAAAGCCCACCCACCACCCACTTATTCGCCACTGTCGATGATTTAACCGACATACTTGACTTCGGATCCACTTCGACGGTATGGACGACAAAGATGGAGACGAACAGGAACCAGCACCTATAGGGCGCTGGACCGCCACCCCACCTAACGATGTATTCATGGTGGATACCCCTAAAGGAAACGACAACGAGGAAAAAGGGGACGAAAAAAGGGATAAACCCTCCGAAAAGCAATCAAAGCGGCGACGAAAACGCCGAGCCAAGCCCCGCCTCGATCAAGACCCAGCCATAGAGCAGGATGAGCCGGTAGACGACGAGCATGCCTCGGAGCAACCGTCCGAACAGGGCAACACGGATAGAGAGGACAGACAGCCCTCCCCCGGCCATAACAGAACTCCGGACGATCTCACGCCGGATAAAACCATGGAGCAGAAGAATCTCCACGAAAGGCTCGTTGCCACAGCACGCAACCTGAAAAACCAGAAGCGGAAGCTAAAGACGGCGGAAGATGCACTCAGAATAAGATGGAGCAAGGTAATCAAGACCGCAGACAAATATGGCGGCAGCCGCCGCACTAAAAGCTATTCGAAGAGAAAACTACTGCCCGAATTCGACCAAGAGGCCCTAGAGCCCTCGAATTCAAAAAATAAAAAAGCCACACGGTCGGATAGACGACCCCATGGCCACCATAAAACGGCAAGCGGCGCCGCACTCAATGCGGCATGCGACCCAATTAAAGACTCGCATCATGGCCCAGCCAGGTCCATTTACGGGCCAAGAAAGCAAGCTCTCACAAGCAATTCAAAAAAGCCATCATCAGAATCCGGCACACCCAAATACAGGGACGCCGCACACCCCCTATGTTTCACCGATGAGGTCCTGGAATATGAATTTCCAGAGGGATTCAAACCCGTCAACATAGAGGCGTACGATGGAACAACAGACCCCGGAGTCTGGATCGAGGATTATATCCTCCACATACATATGGCTAGAGGAGATGATCTCCACGCCATCAAATATTTACACCTTAAGCTTAAAGGGCCAGCCCGGCACTGGCTTAAAAGCCTTCCCGAAAACACAATTGGAAGTTGGGAAGAGCTCGAGGATGCTTTCAGAGCAAATTTTCAAGGGACCTATGTCCGCCCCCCGGACGCAGACGATCTCAGTCACATCACTCAACAGCCCGGAGAATCAGCTCGGCAGTTCTGGAACAGATTCCTTACTAAAAAGAATCAGATAGTGGACTGTCCGGACGCCGAAGCCTTAGCAGCTTTCAGGCATAATGACCGAGACGAATGGCTCGCCAGACACCTCGGCCAGGAAAAGCCAAGAACAATGGCCACACTCACAAGCCTCATGACCCGCTTTTGCGCATGAGAGGACAGCTGATTGGCACGATGCAGCCCCAGTGACCCAAGTACATCCGAAATCAGGGATGGAAACGGAAAACCGCGATGAAATAAGGACCGTCGCCGAACCAAAGGAAAAAGTCCGAAGAGCACGGCAGTCAATGCCAGATTCAAAAACTCACGGCAAAATCAGACAAAACCACCCCTTCAGGATAATAGGGATGATCCGTCCAGCTTAAACAGAATCCTGGACAGAATATGTCAGATACACGGTACTCCTGGGAAGCCTGCCAATCACACCCACAGAGACTGTTGGGTTTTTAAACAATCCGGAAGGCTTAACGCCGAACACAAGGGGCTCGATGCACCAAGCAAAGACGAGGAAGAACCCCAGAAGCAGAACACCAGGAAACAAAAGAACTTCCCACAAGAAGTTAAAACAGTGAACTCACTTCACGTAACAAAACGTGTGGCACCCATAAAGGCACGCACAATAAAACCTATCCCTCAGGGGTCCCGCCGCTGGTTATTAAAACCAATCATTTTTTATCAGCTAGATTATTCTACAAATATCAAAAACGCAGGCCGGACTGCCCTGATACTCGATCCAATAATTGACGGATTCCAGTTTACCAATGTCCTTATGGACGGCGGCAGTGGACTAAACCTGATATATCAGGATACAGTCCACCGCATGGGCATAAACCCAGCAAGAATCCACCACAGCAAAACCTCCTTTCAAGGGGTAGCACCGGGCCCGGACACCCATTGTATGGGTTTTCTCCGGCTTGCAGTAACATTTGGCTCTGCCAATAACTTCCGTCGCGAAAAACTGACCTTCCATGTCGTCCCGTTTTCAAGTCGCTATCAAGCACTAATGGGACGCGGAGCTTTCGCTCGCTATAACGCAATACCGCACTATGCATCTCTCACGCTTAAGATGCCTGAAAGTGCGTTATATCGACTAGAGGGGGGTGAATAGGCGATTTTTATGAAATTCTTCACTGAGGAATTTGCTCGTGAGGAAATTCCTTAGCGAAGAAATACTAGCAGCGGAATAAGTACTCAGAAGTAAACATAACGGATTACATGCATGGTCATCATGATGAAATGAAGACAAACACAGAGTACAGAAAGTGTAGGCACAGGATAACTCTAGATGAAGACAAACAGACTGAAGAAATTGAACTGAGGAATTTGTGAAAGTCTTCAGAAAGTCTTCAAACACAGATATGAACAAACAGACAACACAGTAATGAGGAAATGAAGGTGTTGAGGAAATGGAACCAGTAAGCTTGGTGAAGACAATGATTTGGTAGACCAGTTCCAACTGTTGTCTCAGTTGTACGTCTGGTTGGAGCGGCTGAGTAGTTAAACTCGAGGACACACAGTCCCGGACACCCAGTCCTGAGCACGCAGCTCGGGACACCAAGTCCTCAACGTATTCTCCTTGAACTAAGGACACACAGTCCTCGTCCAATCACTCGTGGTAAGTCTTCAGGTGACTTCCAAACCTTCACAGACTTGGTCACTCGACAATCCACAATTCCTCTTGGATGCTCTAGACCTTGACGCCTAACCGTCTGGAAGAAGCACAGTCTTCAAAGGTAACAAGCGTCGGATCCACACAGGATCAATTTCTTCAGTGATGCTCAATCACTTTGGGTTTGTAGGTGTTTTGGGTTTGGGTTTGGATTTTCCTCACTTGATGATTTTCGCTCAAAGTCCTCGGAGGATGGGTTGCTCTCAAATGACAAGTGTCAAGTTCACGCGGAGCAGCCAACCAGCTAGTGGTTGAAGGGGGCGGCTATTTATAGCCTAGGGAGCAGCCCGACATGATAAGACATAAATGCCCTTCAGTGATATGACCGTTAGGTGGACAAGATATTTTAGGACAGCTGGTGCGTGGCACAGCAACGGTCGGAAATTTGGAGTACAAATTCCTCAGGGCTATCATGTTCCTCACTGTGTAGGCAATTCGCACTGGCGAATTCCTAACTCCTTAGTCAGAGCAAAGTCCTCAGTGACCAGAAGAACTGCGTCTCTGTCACTGAAGAAATTGACTGAACTGTATGAGATTTCCAATGGCTTCACTCGAAGGGATTGGTAGGTGTAGGATTTGAGTTGAGCATCACATGGAAATTTTCTCCTTAGTATTTCCTCAACCCCCTTTAACAGTACGGTGTTTCCTATGACTCAAGAGAGAGAAAAATGAAACTACGAAAACAAAAGTCTTCACGCTTCACGTTCCTCGAACGAATACCAAGTCTTCAAGGTCACACCAATTTCTTCACTTTCAAAGTCTTCAGAAAGTCTTCAGAATATCAAAGTCTTCAGTCGAAGAACTTCATTTTTAGGGGTCGACTTTTACTGTAAATATCAAACTCCTCATAGACTTATAGACCTGTGTACACTCATAAACACATCAGATGCTTAACCTATAAGTCTTCAATACACCAAAATCACTAAGGGGCACTAGATGCACTTACAATCTCCCCCTTTTTGGTGATTGATGACAACATAGGTTAAGTTTTCAACGGGGATAAATATATGAAGTGTAGAAACTGATATTGAGGAATTTTATTGCAGGATATAGAAGAACTCCCCCTGAAGTTGTGCATAGTGAGGAATTTGCTTTTGAGGCAATGCACACTTGAAGAGTTAAATCATGGAGATCTCCCCCTGTATCTTGTAATTCATACACGCATTTGATATATGATATGAAGAATTTGTAATGCATGATGAAATATGGTGCCTGATGCAATTCAGCATGCGTGCGGTAACATTAATGAGGAATAAGCATGCAGAATAGCGCATCAAAAGTATCAGAGCTCAAGCATGTATCGAAGTATCAGATCATAGAGCGACAAAAGTATCAGAGCACCGAGCACCATAGGGTTTAAGATTACAACTCGATCCAATAAAAGTTTCGAAAGAACGAGAGTTGTAACTTAAAAAAAATATGCCCTTATTATAGACCCGCTTGAAGACTAACTCAGATTTCTCCCCCTTTGTCATCAAATGACCAAAAGGATCGAATCTGAGGACTAACGCCCCTGAAGATATTCAAGTTGATGGAGGAGTGCTAGTGTTGTTGGGGTCGGTTGTTGAAGTAGGGCCTGCTGCAGTGTCGTCCAAGTCTTCATTTTCATCAGTGTCGCGCGATGAAGAATATGAACTGGCCACCAGAGAAGGAACCTTGACCTTCTTGAATTTCTTCGGCGGAGGTGCCGACCAGGCAAATTCTTCTTTGAGGCCCATGTTCTCCAAATCTTCAGCACTGTATACTTGAGACAGAACAGCCCAGGTGCGGTTGAGGGTTTCATGAAGGTAGTAATGGTTTTTCTTCACTGCATTGTATGTGGCAGTCATGTTGTGAAGAATTGAACCAAACTGACGCTTGACCCATTTGTGATTGCGATCAACCTTTTGATGAAGACTGAGGAGTAACTCACGATCAGTCATCACCCTGGGTGTTGTAGCTTGAGGATTTGTCTTGGCAGTATTAGCAGCAGAGTCATGTGTGGCAGAGTCATCAGTGGTGGAATAAGAAGCAGCCTTGCGAAATTGACCATCCAATGGACGAATGCCTTCATCTATCACAGCAGTGGCCTTGCCCTTTTCATCAGCTGAGGAAAATGTCCTTTTGAGGACTTCAATAGGAGGCAAGTAGCTAAAGTGATTGAGAGTTTCAGCCTTGTAGTTGAGTGAAGACCTTGTCCTGATGAATCTCATAATCAAAGGTGCATAAGGCTTCAGCTCAAATGGTGACATAGCAATGTTGGCTAGAGTCCTCATGAAGAAATCATGGAAGTTTATGGGAACGCCATGTATGATATTGAAAAGCATATTCTTCATGATGCCAACAATTTCTTCATCGGAAGAATCGTGTCCTTTGATGGGACATATTGTCTTCGTCAGAATGCGATAGACAGTTCTAGGCACATACAGCAATTCCTTGACGAGGAATTTGGTACGAGGTAATTGCCCTGGCTTCAGAGGCTTCATGAGCACTTGCATATAGTGGTTTGACAGTTCAGGTTCATCATACACGCAACGCGCATCTTCAGTGGGTGGACTAAGAGAAAGGCAGCGAAGCAATTCAGTTGTTGGGGCCTTGTAATGTGTATTTTCAGTCATCCAGTCCAGAACCCATGAATTGACGTCTTCAGAGTTGCCAGTGATGTGCAGTGTAGCATAGAACTGAAGAATAAGTTCTTCATTCCAATCGCATATATCTGTGCAGAAGTTGAGTAGCCCAGCGTCGTGAAGAACACTGAGGACTGGCGTAAAGCACGGCATAGATTCCATATCCACGTGAGGAATATGTGCATGGTCGAAGACTTTGTCTTTGTTGTAAAGCACTAAGGAATAGAAGTTTGCTTGGCTGGCAGTCCAGAAACGCCTCTTCCTTATGCGAGCAGAGTCATAAGGATTGTATTCAGTGAAGAATACGTGCTCACCATAGAAGTCTTTAGCCTTGAATTTCTGTTTGCGTGAGAATGGATCCTTTGGCCTTGGCAGAGGAGTGTCAGTGAGTTGCATCACGACCTCAGGAATCACAAGCTCAGGTTCTTCAGGCTGAGGAATTTCAGGATTTTCCTCAGGTACAGTCACCTTGTCTATTTCAGCAGCAGTTTCTTCAGCACTAGTGGCTGGAATTTCTTCATTCACAGAAGCAGTGGGATGAGTTGCATCAGAGCCCAATTTTACGGTTGGTGAAGGAGAGTGAGGAATTTGCTGCAGGGGAGTGAAGAGTGGGGAATTGGGATGCTGACTTTCCCAAAAGCAGGGGCACAGGTGTGCCTTTGGCTTTAGCAGCCCTTTCTTGGCGGTCTCTGATGATTTCAGCGAGTTCTTCTTCATCCGCTTCATCATCATCAGATGGCACAGTGAAGACCACTTGCTTCTTTGGACTTGGGCGAGTGCCGCGTCCAGCGGTAGCCTTTTTCTTCAGTAACGAGGGTCCAGCTGAGGAACTAGCTGAGACACCAGAGGCAATAGAGATGCCAGTTGTCCTTTGGCATGAGGCCAGATGCACAGGAGCTGAGGACTTTGTGGGAGCAGGAGCAGCATGAGGAATTTGCTTTGAAGATTTTGAAGATTCTGGCCGTGAGGGCGCAGCTGAGGAACTTGGCCGTGAGGGCATTGAAGGTGAAGCACTTGGCTTACGAGCAGGCTTCTTCATCATTGATTTCCTCGGCTTGGCAGAAGCCTCAGTGGCAGCAGCAGCAGCAGCAGATTCTTCATTGAATTTCCTCACTGCTTCTTTTGCTTGCTTTTGCAGTTTACGCTGGCGCTTAGCCCATTCTTGAGGAAATTCCTCACCTCTTCTGATGCTAGAGGGATCAGCTACTTGGCCAGGTGCCAGTGGAGGGCGTTGACATGGAGGGTTTACGGCGAATTTCTTCATGTACTTAGGAGTAACATATCTGTACTCCCACCATTCTCGTGCCCATCTCCTTTCAATCCTCTGTATGCGCACCTTGCGCTGATTTCTATCTTCTTCAGGAGGTGTGCAGTACCCAGCATAAATGTCCTCAGGGATTTCAAATGCAGTCATGACCTCTGGTCTCTTTCCTCCTTTCTGCGGCCTTTTACCTTCAGCCATTTTCTTCAGATGAGGAATTTGAACAATGGAATTCTCTGAAGAAGTATGCAACTTTTCTTCGAGGAACGCTGCAAATGAGTTAAGTTGATGAGAACCTAAGGATTCAGCAGCGGACATGTGTACCTGTGAACAGAGTATAGTTGCGAGGAATTTGAAGAGGTCATATGCGTTCTCAGAGGGTTTTTCATAAAGAACAAGTTTTGAGGAATTTGACCAGATTCGTCTTGAGGAATTTCACTAAGCTCCATATATATCTTAGGTTCTAGAGTTGTATAGATTGAGAATCCACACAATTGAGGAATCTTGAAGAAATTTAGACTTAGGGAAATGAATCAAGAACAGAGAATAAGTGAGGTGTTTTGTGTGTGAGGATTTGAAGAATAAAAACACCTTTGAAGATTTTGTAGAAAAACTTCGAATCAAACAGGGCAGTAAAAATAGCTTTTAAATACCCTGAATGAAGAACACGACAAACTGTGAGTTGGAACAGTGAAGTTCGTCAAAGCAGATCTTCCACGCCCTAACTTGGCGGAGGAAGACGTCTACGGCGGCGGCGGAGGTGAAGATTTCCGCTGTCGACGCGAGTACGTCGGCGATGAGGTCGAGGCAGTGAAGCTTTTCCTCACCGGCGACGATGGAGTAGCGACGGCGCTAGGGTTTGGAGAGCTCGAGCGAGGTAAAGGAAGTGAGGAAGGCAACGGAGGGGTATTTATAGCCGCAGTAAAAACTGCTCGTCCGAAGATTTAGGACTAACATGCCCCTGGCCGTTCTCCTTCACTTGACATGTGTCACCCACGTACTGTATAGTGGAGATCGTGTAAGATCGTGGGTGAGTAAAATAATCCATCGTGGGAAGTGGAACGGATTGCGCGGCAAAACCGAAGGTTTGGATAAGATTAGTTTTAACGTTCCGTTCGCAATATCTTCAGCTGACAAGGACACAGTGAAGAATTTGAACGAGTGTCAAATAGAACGCACATGAAGAATTTGTGAATAGACTGGATTGAGTATAGCATAGAGGGGAAGGGTCTGATCACATTCACTTAGCAGAAAAGATTCACCTTGAGAAAAAACTATAAGTGAATGATGTAGAGGACATAAACTCATATATATATATAGCAAATGAAGAAAAACGACGGCACAAGTGAAGACTTTGTAAAGTTTGAAGAATTTGAAAAACTGAAGAATTTCAAAAGTTGAGGCAAACTCAAATTGAAGATTTTCAACTTTTGTGGTGGCGTGACCCACCGTGTAAGAATGATGATTTCAAACACCGCGTACAATTGTCGTAGGGTTCTGAGAATCAAATTCTTCATTAATTTCTTCACACTTAGAGTGTTACGTTGATTGAAGAAAAACGTTTCTTCATGTGTTGCACATCTAAGTCATCAATTATGCATAAGTGTTAGGATGAGTGCATTTTCAAAGTACATTCGAAGATTGTAAGATATTTAGCTCACACCGCAACTTGCTAAATCTCTTCTCATCCAAGGGCTTAGTGAAGATATCGGCTAGCTGTTCTTCAGTCTTCACATGCTCAATAGAAATGTCGCCCTTCAACACATGATCACGAAGAAAATGATGACGAATCTGAATGTGCTTTGTCTTCGAGTGCTGAACTGGGTTGTGAGCAATCTTGATGGCACTCTCATTGTCACAGAGGAGAGGCACATTCTTCACGTTGACTCCATAGTCCTTGAGTGTTTGCTTCATCCATAGTAGTTGAGCACAGCAAGAACCAGCAGCAATGTACTCAGCTTCAGCAGTAGACAGTGATACGCAGTTCTGTTTCTTCGAGGACCAACAGACCAAGGATCGTCCGAGGAAATGACAAGTACCAGATGTTGACTTGCGATCCACACGGTCACCAGCATAGTCAGAATCAGAATATCCAATGAGGTCAAAGTCTGAGCCCTTGGGGTACCATAATCCTAGTGTTGGTGTGTGAGCTAGATATCGAAGAATATGCTTCACAGCCGAATGGTGTGATTCCTTCGGTGCAGCTTGAAATCGTGCACACATGCAAACACTAAGCATTATATCTGGCCTAGATGCACATAAGTACAATAAAGAGCCAATCATGGAGCGGTATACCTTGTGATCGAAGTCAGTACCATTTTCATCAGTGCATAGATGACCATTTGTGGGCATAGGAATTTTGAGACCTTTGCAATCTTGCATGCCGAATTTCTTCAGGACATCCTTGAGGTATTTCTCCTGAGATATGAATATCCCATTGTGCTGTTGACGAATTTGTAGACCTAAGAAGAATTTCAATTCTCCCATCATAGACATTTTATATTCTTCACTCATCATATAGGCAAATTCATCACTGTAACGTTGGTCAGTACAGCCAAAGATGATATCATCAACATATATTTGGCACACAAACAGTTCACCATCATATGATTTAGTAAAAAGAGTGAGATCGAGTGAACCGGGTGTGAAGACTTTCTTCATGAAGAATTCCTTCAATGTGTCATACCACGCCCGTGGGGCCTGCTTGAGGCCATAGAGGGCCTTGTTAAGTCTGAAGACTTTGTCAGGATGTTTTGGATCTTCAAAACCTGGTGGTTGAGCAACATATACTTCTTCCTCAATCTTACCATTGAGGAATGCACTTTTCACATCCATTTGATATAAGATGATATCATGATGGTTAGCATAAGCAAGTAATATGCAAATAGCTTCAAGTCTAGCAACAGGTGCAAAAGTTTCATCGAAATCAATTCCTTCAACCTGTGTGTAGCCTTGAGCTACTAGTCGTGCCTTATTCCTCACCACAACACCATTTTCATCTTGCTTGTTGCGGTAGATCCACTTTGTACCAATGATGTTATGCTTGCGAGGATCGGGACGATTGACCAGTTCCCATACGTTGTTGAGCTTGAACTGATGTAATTCTTCTTGCATGGCCTGAATCCACTCAGGCTCCAGAAATGCTTCATCTACCTTAGTGGGCTCCGTGATAGAGACAAAAGCAAAGTGCCCACAAAAGTTAGATAGATGTGAAGCTTTTGAGCGTGTGAGAGGACCTGGTGCTCTAATGTCATCGATGATCTTCTCCACTTGCACTTGTTTTGCAATGCGAGGGTGAGTTGGTTGCCGTTGAGGAATTTGATCAGCATTTTCTTCAGCATCAATTTCCTCAGCATTTTCTTCAGGTGCATCAGTTCAACATTCTTCACGTTCTGGAACGAATTCTTCAGCAGATTCTTCAGTAGGAATGATATCTTCAGTAGCCTTGTGCTTGATCGATTCCTCAGGTGCTGGTTCATCTAACACAGAAGGTAGGTGCTCTCTTTGCGAGCCATTAGTTTCATCGAACCGCACATCTACAGTTTCAACAATCTTGTGAAGAACATTGTTGAAGACTCTGTAGGTGTGCGAGTCCTTTCCGTAACCAAGCATGAAACCTTCATGTGCTTTCGGTGCAAATTTAGAGTTGTGATGAGGATCTCTAATCCAGCATTTAGCACCGAAGACTTTGAAATAACTCACATTGGGTTTCTTGTCAGTGAGGAGTTCATAGGCAGTCTTCTTGAAGAATTTGTGAAGATATACTCTGTTGACGATATGGCACGCAGTATCAATTGCATCAACCCAGAAACGACGAGGGGTTTTGTACTCATCGAGCATAGTGCGAGCCATCTCAGCAAGAGTCTTGTTCTTGCGCTCCACGACGCCGTTCTGTTGAGGAGTATAAGGAGCAGATAATTCATGAGTAATACCAAGTTCATCAAGATAGTCATTGAGACCCGAATTCTTGAACTCAGTGCCATTGTCACTTCTGATGTGCTTGATCTTCACACCAAAGTTAGTTGAAGCCCTCGAGGAAAATCGTTTGAAGACTTCCTGCACTTCAGTTTTGTAAGAGACAAGGTGCACCCATGTGTAACGAGAGTAATCATCAACAATAACAAAACCATATTGAGATGCTTCATAAGAGACAGAGGAATAATGGTTAGGACCTAAGAGATCCATGTGAAGCAATTCGAATGGACGAGTAGTGGTCATGATATTCTTTGCTGGATGCTTGGCCTTGGTCATCTTTCCAGCTTCACAGGCACCGCATAAGTGATCCTTGAGGAATTTGACATTCTCAATGCCAATGACATGCTTCTTCTTCGCAAGCGTGTGCAGATTCCTCATGCCTGCATGACCAAGTCGTCGATGCCATAGCCATCCTTCTGAAGTTTTTGCAAGTAGGCACACGGCAGGTTGTGAATCTGCAGAGAAATCAACAATATACAAGTCTCCTCTCCTAAAGCCTTCGAAGACTTTGGATTTGTCAGATTCCATAATCACAACACAACGATACTTGCTGAAGACAACAACCATATCTAGATCACAAAGCATTGAGACAGACATAAGATTGTATCCTAAGGACTCAACAAGCATGACTTTGTCCATGTGTCGATCCTTTGTGATAGCAACCTTACCTAGACCCAATACCTGACTTTTGCTTTTATCAGCGAAGATGATATGCTTCATGTGTGATGCTGATAAGGGGACATCCATCAACATATTCTTGTCACCGGTCATGTGATTTGTACATCCACTATCAAGTACCCATTCAGTGGCTTTGGGTTGATCATCCTGCAGATGAATTAGTGCAACTTACGAACCTCATATACTTCAGTAGTGAAGAATATGATATCACAATTCATCAGATCAATTTCATCAAGCAGTAGAACCGATAAAATAGAGGGAGGACGTGTGAAATGAAAGTTCATTTCATCATGGTTAGCCTGCGTCCTTTCAGGCATTTTGTCAGGTCCCCAGCAAATTCTTCAAACGTTACAGCACGTCTGGAGACCTGACCCTGCAGAAGAGATTAGTTCTTTTTCTTCACCACCCACATCTGAAGGGGTGGCAAAGAGTTCATCACTCTGCGAGCTCCATATGAGAATGGTGGCAACGCAGCCAAACCATTTCGTTTCACATAAGAGGGGTTAGGGTAAGCATATGAATAAGCAGAGAAATTCTTCGAGGACTTATGAACATAATAATTTGAAGAATAATGCTCATATTCATAGCCCTTGGCTCTTCCCTGCGGAACAGAGTTGTTAGCACGATGATGTTCATATGAGGACTTTGATCCATGTGAGGAATTTGATCCTCTTGAGGAATTTGTTCTGTATGAAGAATTAGATCTGGGGTTCCTTTTCTTCACAGGTGGTGTCATGAGGACATTCACCTGAAGACTTTCAAGGAAGCTTTTGGGAACCCAGATTTTCTTCATAGGGGAACCGTTCCTGCAGTTAGTGCCAACATATCTAGCAAATACTTCACCATTCTGATTTTTGAACAGTTTATAGTTGGAGTCAAATGACTCATCAGAAGAATGAGAAGATTCACATGTATAGCCAGATAAATCAGATGGATCAACTGGAGGTCCCTTTGCAGCAACCCATGAGGTTTTGGGGTACTGCTCAGGCTTCCAATAAGTACCATCCGCATTGAGTTTCCTCTCAAAGGCAATACCCTCTTTCCTAGGGTTCCTGTTGAGGATCTGCTTTTTAAGCACATCACAAAGAGCCTGATGCCCTTTGAGGCTTTTGTACATGCCTGTCATGTACAATTCCTTCAGCCCTGCATCGTCAGTGATACTAGCAATGTCCTCATATGAGGAATTAGTGATAGCAGAGACAGGTGATGAATTTGTAACATTTGAAGCATTTGAACATTCAGGTGAAGAATTAGCAGATTCTCGTTCCATGCATTTTAAACATGGAGGAATAAATTCTTCCTGAGCAGCGCTGATTTGTTGAGCAAGTAATGAATCGCACTCCTTCTGAAGATCTTCATAACTCACTCTTATCTTCTCAAAGTCAGACAAGAGAGAGTTATGCTGATCTTGAAGGGAGTCATACTTAGAATGCAGTCTCTGAAGGCTTTCAGCCAAGGCTTGTGACTGATCCATTTCTTCACCCAACATATCATTGCTCTTACTAAGCATATCATGAGCATTTTTCAAAGCTCTTTGTTGTTTAGCAGCAAGGGAAGCAAGTTTGACATAACCGGGTCCAAATTCATCACCAGATTCTTCATCACTAGACTCAGATAGGTAGCATTCAGTTACCTCAGCACTTTTTGCCATAAGGCATGAAGTAGAGGATGATGATTCTGGTTCGAATGTCATCGATTTGAGCGATTCCTTGAAATCCTCAAACCAAGGATCATGACGGGTTCGATGGCCTTCATAGACATCAGAGAGACGGTCCCAGACAAGCTTCGCCTGATCGAGATGCATGATGTTTATGAACTGGTTTTGAGACAGACTGGAGCAGATGACGGCCTTCGCTGTGATGTTGAGTTAAGTGTACTTGCGAATGTCATCAGCTTCCACCATCTTGCACAGATCGGTCAGACCAATCTCAGTGACGGTCCATAGCTCACTGTCCATCACCATGAGACGCTTCTTAACCATAGCCTTCCATTTGGGATACTCGTGACCGTCAAAGATGGGGCACGGTACTTTCTTCATATCTGCGGTCGACATAACTAAAACTCCAGGCGGTTAAACCAAAATCACACAGAACAAGGGAGTTCCTTGCTCTGATGCCAATTGAAAGTGCGTTATATCGACTAGAGGGGGGGTGAATAGGCGATTTTTATGAAATTCTTCACTGAGGAATTTGCTCGTGAGGAAATTCCTTAGCGAAGAAATACTAGCAGCGGAATAAGTACTCAGAAGTAAACATAACGGATTACATGCATGGTCATCATGATGAAATGAAGACAAACACAGAGTACAGAAAGCGTAGGCACAGGATAACTCTAGATGAAGACAAACAGACTGAAGAAATTGAACTGAGGAATTTGTGAAAGTCTTCAGAAAGTCTTCAAACACAGATATGAACAAACAGACAACACAGTAATGAGGAAATGAAGGTGTTGAGGAAATGGAACCAGTAAGCTTGGTGAAGACAATGATTTGGTAGACCAGTTCCAACTGCTGTCTCAGTTGTACGTCTGGTTGGAGCGGCTGAGTAGTTAAACTCGAGGACACCCAGTCCCGGACACCCAGTCCTGAGCACGCAGCTCGGGACACCAAGTCCTCAACGTATTCTCCTTGAACTAAGGACACACAGTCCTCGTCCAATCACTCGTGGTAAGTCTTCAGGTGACTTCCAAACCTTCACAGACTTGGTCACTTGACAATCCACAATTCCTCTTGGATGCTCTAGACCTTGACGCCTAACCGTCTGGAAGAAGCACAGTCTTCAAAGGTAACAAGCGTCGGATCCACACAGGATCAATTTCTTCAGTGATGCTCAATCACTTTGGGTTTGTAGGTGTTTTGGGTTTGGGTTTGGATTTTCCTCACTTGATGATTTTCGCTCAAAGTCCTCGGAGGATGGGTTGCTCTCAAATGACAAGTGTCAAGTTCACGCGGAGCAGCCAACCAGCTAGTGGTTGAAGGGGGCGGCTATTTATAGCCTAGGGAGCAGCCCGACATGATAAGACATAAATGCCCTTCAGTGATATGACCGTTAGGTGGACAAGATATTTTAGGACAGCTGGTGCGTGGCACAGCAACGGTCGGAAATTTGGAGTACAAATTCCTCAGGGCTATCATGTTCCTCACTGTGTAGGCAATTCGCACTGGCGAATTCCTAACTCCTTAGTCAGAGCAAAGTCCTCAGTGACCAGAAGAACTGCGTCTCTGTCACTGAAGAAATTGACTGAACTGTATGAGATTTCCAATGGCTTCACTCGAAGGGATTGGTAGGTGTAGGATTTGAGTTGAGCATCACATGGAAATTTTCTCCTTAGTATTTCCTCAACGCCCTTTAACAGTACGGTGTTTCCTATGACTCAAGAAAGAGAAAAATGAAACTATGAAAACAAAAGTCTTCACGCTTCACGTTCCTCGAATGAATACCAAGTCTTCAAGGTCACACCAATTTCTTCACTTTCAAAGTCTTCAGAAAGTCTTCAGAATATCAAAGTCTTCAGTCGAAGAACTTCATTTTTAGGGGTCGACTTTTACTGTAAATATCAAACTCCTCATAGACTTATAGACCTGTGTACACTCATAAACACATCAGATGCTTAACCTATAAGTCTTCAATACACCAAAATCACTAAGGGGCACTAGATGCACTTACAATGCCCGGTCCACGAGGCATCATCTCTTTAAAGGGAGCGCACTAAAATACGCCTCCTCCAAACGGAGGATTGCGCAGCCGCTTAAACAGCCGCACAATAAAGTGGCCTCGCCAGCCAAAAGACTTTTTCGATATAAGTCATTAAAGGCCACGGAGCCGGACTAAATGAGTTCGGCACAAGTCCATCATCAATGCAGGCTTAAAACGCCATATACCCCCATACCGGGGGCTATACGCAGAGACAATAAAGCTCAACTTTATATATTTTTCACTTTATATTTTGTTTATTATGTTTTTGTTCCGCACGACCCATTTTCAATTCAGTTCCTCTCTTTTACAGATGAATGTCGTGCGGCGCCCGTCCAGGACACGGCACAGCGGAGACACAGGCGCAGACGTGCAGTAGGGACCCGTCCTAAGGATTCTTTTTAGATTAAGACCCTGCGTAAACCTTTTTTACTGTCTCTTGCTGCTATACATCCCCTGGTTCTTTCTACTATAACCAAGGAGGAGGCTGGCGTTTTGGCATGTGGCCACGCCAGAATTTTTGCTCGTACCTGGACACTAGGGGCTCTTTTTTTAAGGGTGTTGTTTCACCCGCACTCATAAAGACCGAACACCTTAGGGAGTGTTCGGCGTTGCGAGTTTTGGCACTATATGCATCAGCTCCGAATCATGTCTTTGGTCAAATGTTGGGTTGCCCGGCTCCTGAGTTCAGCTACCTTACGTTCCGCTCTATCAGCTAAGGTAGCACCAGGAGAACTACTGCGATTGTGCCCCGGATCGGCCGGGTGAGCACCTCAGTAGAGAAAGCCGAAAACCTACTGTCATGATGTAGCGCGAGACTGGTCGCCGCTCGATGACTTATAGGAATTTATCGGATTCCTCCGCTTTGACGAAGGGCCGTTTCCCGGTCAGGCACGTATGCGCCCCCAATTCGGGCAAGCACAGTCGCCACTAAGGGGTTACCTAAAGAGTCCCACTGTCAAGCTCCTATGGCTAAGTGAAAGTGTTAAAGCATTATAGTCTGGTTGCCTAGCCCGCTGCGCTATCACCTCCTTTGTAGGACCAAGACGTTGGGTTAAGTGTGAAAATGCATCTTCTGCACGCACCCCCGCACTATGTGCGTGGGGGCTGAAGCCAACGACTGCAATCTTTCAGAATTTACATATTAAAACGGCCGCACAGGAGGTGTTCTTAATACTTGAAGGCACAAGTCTAAAAAATGCCACTACAACTTATCAAAATATTGTTTTATGATTACATATGCTATCATAATATAGCAACCTTCGAGCACTGCGTCTCTATTACGCGAGCGCCTTCGAGGACTTCCTTAAAATAGTGCTCGGAAGGTATTCGACTTTTATCCGAATCCCGGGACGCAACAATGGTGGGCTCCATGTCTGCCCAGTATGTCTTAACACGGGCAAGAGCCAACCGAGCGCCCTCTATGCATGCTGACCTCTTCATAGCATCGACACGTGGCACCACGTCCAGAAATTGCTGCACCAAGCTGAAATAACTCTTCGGCTTCGATCTCCCCAGACACAGATGATCCATGACGTACTTCATGGCGAGTCCGGACAACCTATTCAGTTCGGCCCATTGGGCCAGGCGATCGTCCACTGCCAGTGGACGCTCTGGATTGATGAATTGCGACCAAAAGAGCTTCTCCACTTCATGATCCTTTTTATCTCGAAAGTGTTCGGTCGCATCAGCAGCACTAGCCGCCAAATCCAGATAGGTGTCCTCTACACTCCACATCCGGTCTAACGGGGCAAACTTCGGATCACAAAATTTTCTCCGCAGCGAGAAGGGCTTTCCATCCGCAATTTGTCCAGCTTGACGCAGCTCTTCCCTTGCTGCTCTCATTATAGAGCGGGCGTCCTTGGCGTCAGCAACAGCCTTCTCTAAGCTAGTTTGCCTCGCCCGACCCTCTTCTTCAAGAAGCTTGCAACGGTCAGTAGCACTCTTTAACTTTACGGCCATATCATCCATCTCCTCCTTGCTTCGGCAATGGGCAGCCTGTTCGGCTTTCAACTCTTCAAGGGCTTTCACGGCAGCCGCATCGCTTTTCCTGGCTTGTTCCTTCGCTCGGGCGAGTTCGGCCCTAAGACCCTCCACGGCGGCCGCACCATCTGCGTCAAGCATACACACGGTAAGATATTGACATAAAGCTCCTCTTACTAACCATCACCGATGATTTCAATACCTTGAGCATCATCAAGCCGCTTGTTAACAAGCGCGATGTCGGCTTCTGCCTCATCAAGTTGTCGCTTCAGTTCGGCAAATTCATGAGTCCGGCTTGACTCCGGACAATCCGCCACCTACATATAAAGGTGCCACTTAAAGGACCTGGGATTAAGATCCTCTGCGTGACGTCAATTTTAACGACGCACAGAGTCTCGGGGGCTACTATCTACACAGGGCGCACTTTATTTATGTGCAACTAACACAAGTGTACATTATTTAAAACATACCTCAAGGCCTGCCAGTAAACTTTTGATGGCCTCGTGCAATCCGCTTTCTGCGGATGAAATCTTTTCAATCACCGTGTTCATCAACGCACGATGCTCCTCTGAGATAGAGGCTCTCCCCAACAGAATCTTTAGCTCCTCCGGCCGAACACCAGATGGTGCCGGACTCGTCCCATGGCCTCCCTCAAAGGCCGGACGCGGAGAACCTCGGGGGGCCACATGGCCACCTTCCGCCCCTGTCGGATCCGGACAAATCCTCCACGACGACACTTCAGCGTCGCCCGCCTTGCTAGGCGATACAGAAGAAGGAGGCGTTCCGCTCTCCATCATCTCCGGAAGAAGATCCCCCAAGGACGAGTTCTGCTGAGAAGGGCTGAGGTCCAAACTACAAAGTAAGGTTTCGGTTAAAACTTCTCAGATATAAATCAAGGATTTCTCTTAAAAGAAAAACTCTTCTTCTACTTACGGCTCGCTGGAGAGCTGGTCCCTTTGAGGGTTTAGTTCGGCCGAGGGGCTCCCCGGCGTCGGGCCCTCTGACAAGGATTCTTTCCCCCGCTTCGAGGCTACGGTCTCCGGGTCGTCAGAGGCGGCCCTTTTCTTTCCCTTAGGAGAGGAATTATCGATTCCCCCCTTCGGAATGGCCTCTTTCGAGGAGGCCATGGTTTCCTTGTCCTCCCCTTATTTCCCTCCAAAGGCACTACCTCCAGCATCCTGACTAGCACGGGATCCAGCCTGGTTTCGGGAAGGGGAGCCGGACACCTGATCAGCTTCGCCTTCGCTATCCACTCCTGCTTAAAAGGAGAAGCGCTGTTAAGAGCAAGTCAATTATGCGGATAGAAGGTCCGGGCACAAGGTCACTTACTTGGGTATCCGGGCGATTGCGGCTTAAACCCACGTCCTTGGTCAAATCTGGACTCACTTCTTGTGATCCGAAGAACAGTTTATACATCTCCGCGGGCGTCACGCCCATAAAATCCCGGAGAACTCGCGGTCCCTCTGGATTGAACTCCCACAGGCGAAGGGGGCGACGTTGGCCGGGCAGTGTCCGGCGAATCAGCATGACTTGTGTCACCTTGACCAGGTTGAGGTCTCCTTCCAAGAGATCCTTAATGCGGCCCTGCAGCAGAGGTACGTCTTTGGGCAAGCCCCGATCTAACCCTGTGTTGATCCACGACGCTAACCGCGGTGGGGGACCCGAGCGAAAGGCAGGAGGCGCCACCCATGCGGTGCCCCGAGGAGCGGTGATATAGAACCACTCCTGTTGCCATAAGCCAAGCTCCTCTTGAAAAGCGCCCTCGGGCCATGGAGCATCGGCATTTCTTTTTATAGCAGCGCCTCCGCACTCTGCGTGGCGCCCCTCGATCATCTTCGGTTCCACTTTGAAGGTCTTGAGCCATAATCCGAAGTGAGGGGTAACACGGAGGAATGCTTCGCACACAACAACGAACAAGGAGATATGGAGGATGGACTCCGGAGCTAAGTCGTGGAATTCCAGCCCATAATAAAACATCAGCCCCCTTACAAAGGGATCCATTGGGAAGCCTGATCCCCGACGGAAGTGGGATATGAATACCACACTCTCACCGGGCTGAGGGCTAGGGATCACCTGTCCTTGAACAGGCAACCTGTGCGAAATCTCGCCGGTCAGGAATTTAGCTTCCCTCAACATTAATACGTCCTCCTCCGTAACGGAGGAGGGCATCCATCGGCCTTGGAGGTCGGAGCCGGACATTGTCGAAGGTCCGGTGCACCTGGAATCTGGAAGCCTAGGGTGTTGGAACTCGAGGCGACGGGCGAGCTCGTTTTGAGAATAGAAGAGGGGAATAGGGTCTTGGTCTCTTTATAAGAGGCAGAATACCAAGAGCCCTCCCCGTAACCGTCTTGGACTAGCCTTTAATTAAGGCAAAGCGTGCTAACGGGCACGACTGGGTTACCCACATCCGTATTAATGAGAATCCCGTTAAAAGGGGCACACGGTCTCTGCTTTGACAAGACGTGCCAAGGAAACCGCCTCGCTAAACACGCTGAGGTGGAACAATGAAAACAATTTATATAAAGAGCTTGGCCGCAGTGTTATGACGCACCGCGGAATACGTCAGCAGATTTGATTTGTGTTAATATTATTCTCTATATGGCAATATGTGGAAACTTATTTTGCAGAGCCGGACACTATTTTTGGTGTTTGTAATCTTCTTGAAGAACTTGGAGGAGGAACCCGCCTTGCAATGCCGAAGACAATCTGCGCACCGGACTCGTCGTCATTGAAGCCTGGTTCAGGGGCTACTGAGGGAGTCCTGGATTAGGGGGTGTTCGGATAGCCGGACTATACCTTCAGCCGGACTCCAGGACTTTGAAGACACAAGATTGAAGACTTCGTCCCGTGTCCGGAAGGATCTTTTCTTGGCGTGGAAGGCAAGCTATGCGTGTGGATATTCAAGATCTCCTACCATTGTCACGGACTCTATGTAACCCTAACCCTATCCGGTGTCTATATAAACCGGAGGGTTGTAGTCCGTAGGACAACCATCATCATACACAATCATACCATAGGCTAGCTTCTAGGGTTTAGCCTCCTTGATCTCATGGTAGATCTACTCTTGTACTACCCATATCATCAATATTAATCTAGCAGGAGTAGGGTTTTACCTCCATCGAGAGGGCCCGAACCTGGGTAAAATAAAGTGTCCCTTGTCTCCTGTTACCATCCGACCTTGACGCACAGTTCGGGACCCCCTACCCGAGATCCGCCGGTTTTGACACCGACATTGGTGCTTTCATTGAGAGTTCCTCTGTGTCGTCGCTTTTAGGCCCGATGGCTCCTTTGATCATCAACAATGCTGAGGTCCAGGGTGAGACTTTCCTCCCCGGACAAATCTTCGTCTTCGGCGGCTTCGCTCTGCGGGCCAATTCGCTTGGTCGTCTGGAGCAGATCGAAAGCTACGCCCCTGGCCATCAAGTCAGGTTTGGAAGCTTAAACTACACGGCAGACATCCGCGGAGACTTGATCTTTGACGGGTTCGAGCCACACTACCTCGAGGGGCAGGATATAGCTCTGCCTCCGAATAGTGCCCTGGAGGCCGCACACGCACCGGCCCCGATCCTCGACTCGGAGCCCGCTGCGTTCTTTGAGGATGAATGGTTGGACGTCACCTCGGGGGCTGCGATCTTGAAGGCGATCGAGCCGAACGCCAGCTCCGCACTCCGCACGGCCCATGACTCCAAGAAGTCGGATTCTTCTCCGAACTCCGGGCCTCCCGTGCCCCTGCCGATCGAATCCGATTGGGCGCCTATAATGGAGTTCACCGCCGCGGACATCTTTCAGTACTCACCTTTCGGTGATATCCTGAATTCTCTCAAGTCTCTCTCTCTATCAGGAGAGCCCAGGCCGGACTATGGTCTGCGAGGTTGGGATTCGGACGACGAAGAAATTCAAAGCCCACCCACCACCCACTTATTCGCCACTGTCGATGATTTAACCGACATACTTGACTTCGGATCCACTTCGACGGTATGGACGACAAAGATGGAGACGAACAGGAACCAGCACCTATAGGGCGCTGGACCGCCACCCCACCTAACGATGTATTCATGGTGGATACCCCTAAAGGAAACGACAACGAGGAAAAAGGGGACGAAAAAAGGGATAAACCCTCCGAAAAGCAATCAAAGCGGCGACGAAAACGCCGAGCCAAGCCCCGCCTCGATCAAGACCCAGCCATAGAGCAGGATGAGCCGGTAGACGACGAGCATGCCTCGGAGCAACCGTCCGAACAGGGCAACACGGATAGAGAGGACAGACAGCCCTCCCCCGGCCATAACAGAACTCCGGACGATCTCACGCCGGATAAAACCATGGAGCAGAAGAATCTCCACGAAAGGCTCGTTGCCACAGCACGCAACCTGAAAAACCAGAAGCGGAAGCTAAAGACGGCGGAAGATGCACTCAGAATAAGATGGAGCAAGGTAATCAAGACCGCAGACAAATATGGCGGCAGCCGCCGCACTAAAAGCTATTCGAAGAGAAAACTACTGCCCGAATTCGACCAAGAGGCCCTAGAGCCCTCGAATTCAAAAAATAAAAAAGCCACACGGTCGGATAGACGACCCCATGGCCACCATAAAACGGCAAGCGGCGCCGCACTCAATGCGGCATGCGACCCAATTAAAGACTCGCATCATGGCCCAGCCAGGTCCATTTACGGGCCAAGAAAGCAAGCTCTCACAAGCAATTCAAAAAAGCCATCATCAGAATCCGGCACACCCAAATACAGGGACGCCGCACACCCCCTATGTTTCACCGATGAGGTCCTGGAATATGAATTTCCAGAGGGATTCAAACCCGTCAACATAGAGGCGTACGATGGAACAACAGACCCCGGAGTCTGGATCGAGGATTATATCCTCCACATACATATGGCTAGAGGAGATGATCTCCACGCCATCAAATATTTACACCTTAAGCTTAAAGGGCCAGCCCGGCACTGGCTTAAAAGCCTTCCCGAAAACACAATTGGAAGTTGGGAAGAGCTCGAGGATGCTTTCAGAGCAAATTTTCAAGGGACCTATGTCCGCCCCCCGGACGCAGACGATCTCAGTCACATCACTCAACAGCCCGGAGAATCAGCTCGGCAGTTCTGGAACAGATTCCTTACTAAAAAGAATCAGATAGTGGACTGTCCGGACGCCGAAGCCTTAGCAGCTTTCAGGCATAATGACCGAGACGAATGGCTCGCCAGACACCTCGGCCAGGAAAAGCCAAGAACAATGGCCACACTCACAAGCCTCATGACCCGCTTTTGCGCATGAGAGGACAGCTGATTGGCACGATGCAGCCCCAGTGACCCAAGTACATCCGAAATCAGGGATGGAAACGGAAAACCGCGATGAAATAAGGACCGTCGCCGAACCAAAGGAAAAAGTCCGAAGAGCACGGCAGTCAATGCCAGATTCAAAAACTCACGGCAAAATCAGACAAAACCACCCCTTCAGGATAATAGGGATGATCCGTCCAGCTTAAACAGAATCCTGGACAGAATATGTCAGATACACGGTACTCCTGGGAAGCCTGCCAATCACACCCACAGAGACTGTTGGGTTTTTAAACAATCCGGAAGGCTTAACGCCGAACACAAGGGGCTCGATGCACCAAGCAAAGACGAGGAAGAACCCCAGAAGCAGAACACCAGGAAACAAAAGAACTTCCCACAAGAAGTTAAAACAGTGAACTCACTTCACGTAACAAAACGTGTGGCACCCATAAAGGCACGCACAATAAAACCTATCCCTCAGGGGTCCCGCCGCTGGTTATTAAAATCAATCATTTTTTATCAGCTAGATTATTCTACAAATATCAAAAACGCAGGCCGGACTGCCCTGATACTCGATCCAATAATTGACGGATTCCAGTTTACCAATGTCCTTATGGACGGCGGCAGTGGACTAAACCTGATATATCAGGATACAGTCCACCGCATGGGCATAAACCCAGCAAGAATCCACCACAGCAAAACCTCCTTTCAAGGGGTAGCACCGGGCCCGGACACCCATTGTATGGGTTTTCTCCGGCTTGCAGTAACATTTGGCTCTGCCAATAACTTCCGTCGCGAAAAACTGACCTTCCATGTCGTCCCGTTTTCAAGTCGCTATCAAGCACTAATGGGACGCGGAGCTTTCGCTCGCTATAACGCAATACCGCACTATGCATCTCTCACGCTTAAGATGCCTGAAAGTGCGTTATATCGACTAGAGGGGGGGTGAATAGGCGATTTTTATGAAATTCTTCACTGAGGAATTTGCTCGTGAGGAAATTCCTTAGCGAAGAAATACTAGCAGCGGAATAAGTACTCAGAAGTAAACATAACGGATTACATGCATGGTCATCATGATGAAATGAAGACAAACACAGAGTACAGAAAGTGTAGGCACAGGATAACTCTAGATGAAGACAAACAGACTGAAGAAATTGAACTGAGGAATTTGTGAAAGTCTTCAGAAAGTCTTCAAACACAGATATGAACAAACAGACAACACAGTAATGAGGAAATGAAGGTGTTGAGGAAATGGAACCAGTAAGCTTGGTGAAGACAATGATTTGGTAGACCAGTTCCAACTGTTGTCTCAGTTGTACGTCTGGTTGGAGCGGCTGAGTAGTTAAACTCGAGGACACACAGTCCCGGACACCCAGTCCTGAGCACGCAGCTCGGGACACCAAGTCCTCAACGTATTCTCCTTGAACTAAGGACACACAGTCCTCGTCCAATCACTCGTGGTAAGTCTTCAGGTGACTTCCAAACCTTCACAGACTTGGTCACTCGACAATCCACAATTCCTCTTGGATGCTCTAGACCTTGACGCCTAACCGTCTGGAAGAAGCACAGTCTTCAAAGGTAACAAGCGTCGGATCCACACAGGATCAATTTCTTCAGTGATGCTCAATCACTTTGGGTTTGTAGGTGTTTTGGGTTTGGGTTTGGATTTTCCTCACTTGATGATTTTCGCTCAAAGTCCTCGGAGGATGGGTTGCTCTCAAATGACAAGTGTCAAGTTCACGCGGAGCAGCCAACCAGCTAGTGGTTGAAGGGGGCGGCTATTTATAGCCTAGGGAGCAGCCCGACATGATAAGACATAAATGCCCTTCAGTGATATGACCGTTAGGTGGACAAGATATTTTAGGACAGCTGGTGCGTGGCACAGCAACGGTCGGAAATTTGGAGTACAAATTCCTCAGGGCTATCATGTTCCTCACTGTGTAGGCAATTCGCACTGGCGAATTCCTAACTCCTTAGTCAGAGCAAAGTCCTCAGTGACCAGAAGAACTGCGTCTCTGTCACTGAAGAAATTGACTGAACTGTATGAGATTTCCAATGGCTTCACTCGAAGGGATTGGTAGGTGTAGGATTTGAGTTGAGCATCACATGGAAATTTTCTCCTTAGTATTTCCTCAACCCCCTTTAACAGTACGGTGTTTCCTATGACTCAAGAGAGAGAAAAATGAAACTACGAAAACAAAAGTCTTCACGCTTCACGTTCCTCGAACGAATACCAAGTCTTCAAGGTCACACCAATTTCTTCACTTTCAAAGTCTTCAGAAAGTCTTCAGAATATCAAAGTCTTCAGTCGAAGAACTTCATTTTTAGGGGTCGACTTTTACTGTAAATATCAAACTCCTCATAGACTTATAGACCTGTGTACACTCATAAACACATCAGATGCTTAACCTATAAGTCTTCAATACACCAAAATCACTAAGGGGCACTAGATGCACTTACAATCTCCCCCTTTTTGGTGATTGATGACAACATAGGTTAAGTTTTCAACGGGGATAAATATATGAAGTGTAGAAACTGATATTGAGGAATTTTATTGCAGGATATAGAAGAACTCCCCCTGAAGTTGTGCATAGTGAGGAATTTGCTTTTGAGGCAATGCACACTTGAAGAGTTAAATCATGGAGATCTCCCCCTGTATCTTGTAATTCATACACGCATTTGATATATGATATGAAGAATTTGTAATGCATGATGAAATATGGTGCCTGATGCAATTCAGCATGCGTGCGGTAACATTAATGAGGAATAAGCATGCAGAATAGCGCATCAAAAGTATCAGAGCTCAAGCATGTATCGAAGTATCAGATCATAGAGCGACAAAAGTATCAGAGCACCGAGCACCATAGGGTTTAAGATTACAACTCGATCCAATAAAAGTTTCGAAAGAACGAGAGTTGTAACTTAAAAAAAATATGCCCTTATTATAGACCCGCTTGAAGACTAACTCAGATTTCTCCCCCTTTGTCATCAAATGACCAAAAGGATCGAATCTGAGGACTAACGCCCCTGAAGATATTCAAGTTGATGGAGGAGTGCTAGTGTTGTTGGGGTCGGTTGTTGAAGTAGGGCCTGCTGCAGTGTCGTCCAAGTCTTCATTTTCATCAGTGTCGCGCGATGAAGAATATGAACTGGCCACCAGAGAAGGAACCTTGACCTTCTTGAATTTCTTCGGCGGAGGTGCCGACCAGGCAAATTCTTCTTTGAGGCCCATGTTCTCCAAATCTTCAGCACTGTATACTTGAGACAGAACAGCCCAGGTGCGGTTGAGGGTTTCATGAAGGTAGTAATGGTTTTTCTTCACTGCATTGTATGTGGCAGTCATGTTGTGAAGAATTGAACCAAACTGACGCTTGACCCATTTGTGATTGCGATCAACCTTTTGATGAAGACTGAGGAGTAACTCACGATCAGTCATCACCCTGGGTGTTGTAGCTTGAGGATTTGTCTTGGCAGTATTAGCAGCAGAGTCATGTGTGGCAGAGTCATCAGTGGTGGAATAAGAAGCAGCCTTGCGAAATTGACCATCCAATGGACGAATGCCTTCATCTATCACAGCAGTGGCCTTGCCCTTTTCATCAGCTGAGGAAAATGTCCTTTTGAGGACTTCAATAGGAGGCAAGTAGCTAAAGTGATTGAGAGTTTCAGCCTTGTAGTTGAGTGAAGACCTTGTCCTGATGAATCTCATAATCAAAGGTGCATAAGGCTTCAGCTCAAATGGTGACATAGCAATGTTGGCTAGAGTCCTCATGAAGAAATCATGGAAGTTTATGGGAACGCCATGTATGATATTGAAAAGCATATTCTTCATGATGCCAACAATTTCTTCATCGGAAGAATCGTGTCCTTTGATGGGACATATTGTCTTCGTCAGAATGCGATAGACAGTTCTAGGCACATACAGCAATTCCTTGACGAGGAATTTGGTACGAGGTAATTGCCCTGGCTTCAGAGGCTTCATGAGCACTTGCATATAGTGGTTTGACAGTTCAGGTTCATCATACACGCAACGCGCATCTTCAGTGGGTGGACTAAGAGAAAGGCAGCGAAGCAATTCAGTTGTTGGGGCCTTGTAATGTGTATTTTCAGTCATCCAGTCCAGAACCCATGAATTGACGTCTTCAGAGTTGCCAGTGATGTGCAGTGTAGCATAGAACTGAAGAATAAGTTCTTCATTCCAATCGCATATATCTGTGCAGAAGTTGAGTAGCCCAGCGTCGTGAAGAACACTGAGGACTGGCGTAAAGCACGGCATAGATTCCATATCCACGTGAGGAATATGTGCATGGTCGAAGACTTTGTCTTTGTTGTAAAGCACTAAGGAATAGAAGTTTGCTTGGCTGGCAGTCCAGAAACGCCTCTTCCTTATGCGAGCAGAGTCATAAGGATTGTATTCAGTGAAGAATACGTGCTCACCATAGAAGTCTTTAGCCTTGAATTTCTGTTTGCGTGAGAATGGATCCTTTGGCCTTGGCAGAGGAGTGTCAGTGAGTTGCATCACGACCTCAGGAATCACAAGCTCAGGTTCTTCAGGCTGAGGAATTTCAGGATTTTCCTCAGGTACAGTCACCTTGTCTATTTCAGCAGCAGTTTCTTCAGCACTAGTGGCTGGAATTTCTTCATTCACAGAAGCAGTGGGATGAGTTGCATCAGAGCCCAATTTTACGGTTGGTGAAGGAGAGTGAGGAATTTGCTGCAGGGGAGTGAAGAGTGGGGAATTGGGATGCTGACTTTCCCAAAAGCAGGGGCACAGGTGTGCCTTTGGCTTTAGCAGCCCTTTCTTGGCGGTCTCTGATGATTTCAGCGAGTTCTTCTTCATCCGCTTCATCATCATCAGATGGCACAGTGAAGACCACTTGCTTCTTTGGACTTGGGCGAGTGCCGCGTCCAGCGGTAGCCTTTTTCTTCAGTAACGAGGGTCCAGCTGAGGAACTAGCTGAGACACCAGAGGCAATAGAGATGCCAGTTGTCCTTTGGCATGAGGCCAGATGCATAGGAGCTGAGGACTTTGTGGGAGCAGGAGCAGCATGAGGAATTTGCTTTGAAGATTTTGAAGATTCTGGCCGTGAGGGCGCAGCTGAGGAACTTGGCCGTGAGGGCATTGAAGGTGAAGCACTTGGCTTACGAGCAGGCTTCTTCATCATTGATTTCCTCGGCTTGGCAGAAGCCTCAGTGGCAGCAGCAGCAGCAGCAGATTCTTCATTGAATTTCCTCACTGCTTCTTTTGCTTGCTTTTGCAGTTTACGCTGGCGCTTAGCCCATTCTTGAGGAAATTCCTCACCTCTTCTGATGCTAGAGGGATCAGCTACTTGGCCAGGTGCCAGTGGAGGGCGTTGACATGGAGGGTTTACGGCGAATTTCTTCATGTACTTAGGAGTAACATATCTGTACTCCCACCATTCTCGTGCCCATCTCCTTTCAATCCTCTGTATGCGCACCTTGCGCTGATTTCTATCTTCTTCAGGAGGTGTGCAGTACCCAGCATAAATGTCCTCAGGGATTTCAAATGCAGTCATGACCTCTGGTCTCTTTCCTCCTTTCTGCGGCCTTTTACCTTCAGCCATTTTCTTCAGATGAGGAATTTGAACAATGGAATTCTCTGAAGAAGTATGCAACTTTTCTTCGAGGAACGCTGCAAATGAGTTAAGTTGATGAGAACCTAAGGATTCAGCAGCGGACATGTGTACCTGTGAACAGAGTATAGTTGCGAGGAATTTGAAGAGGTCATATGCGTTCTCAGAGGGTTTTTCATAAAGAACAAGTTTTGAGGAATTTGACCAGATTCGTCTTGAGGAATTTCACTAAGCTCCATATATATCTTAGGTTCTAGAGTTGTATAGATTGAGAATCCACACAATTGAGGAATCTTGAAGAAATTTAGACTTAGGGAAATGAATCAAGAACAGAGAATAAGTGAGGTGTTTTGTGTGTGAGGATTTGAAGAATAAAAACACCTTTGAAGATTTTGTAGAAAAACTTCGAATCAAACAGGGCAGTAAAAATAGCTTTTAAATACCCTGAATGAAGAACACGACAAACTGTGAGTTGGAACAGTGAAGTTCGTCAAAGCAGATCTTCCACGCCCTAACTTGGCGGAGGAAGACGTCTACGGCGGCGGCGGAGGTGAAGATTTCCGCTGTCGACGCGAGTACGTCGGCGATGAGGTCGAGGCAGTGAAGCTTTTCCTCACCGGCGACGATGGAGTAGCGACGGCGCTAGGGTTTGGAGAGCTCGAGCGAGGTAAAGGAAGTGAGGAAGGCAACGGAGGGGTATTTATAGCCGCAGTAAAAACTGCTCGTCCGAAGATTTAGGACTAACATGCCCCTGGCCGTTCTCCTTCACTTGACATGTGTCACCCACGTACTGTATAGTGGAGATCGTGTAAGATCGTGGGTGAGTAAAATAATCCATCGTGGGAAGTGGAACGGATTGCGCGGCAAAACCGAAGGTTTGGATAAGATTAGTTTTAACGTTCCGTTCGCAATATCTTCAGCTGACAAGGACACAGTGAAGAATTTGAACGAGTGTCAAATAGAACGCACATGAAGAATTTGTGAATAGACTGGATTGAGTATAGCATAGAGGGGAAGGGTCTGATCACATTCACTTAGCAGAAAAGATTCACCTTGAGAAAAAACTATAAGTGAATGATGTAGAGGACATAAACTCATATATATATATAGCAAATGAAGAAAAACGACGGCACAAGTGAAGACTTTGTAAAGTTTGAAGAATTTGAAAAACTGAAGAATTTCAAAAGTTGAGGCAAACTCAAATTGAAGATTTTCAACTTTTGTGGTGGCGTGACCCACCGTGTAAGAATGATGATTTCAAACACCGCGTACAATTGTCGTAGGGTTCTGAGAATCAAATTCTTCATTAATTTCTTCACACTTAGAGTGTTACGTTGATTGAAGAAAAACGTTTCTTCATGTGTTGCACATCTAAGTCATCAATTATGCATAAGTGTTAGGATGAGTGCATTTTCAAAGTACATTCGAAGATTGTAAGATATTTAGCTCACACCGCAACTTGCTAAATCTCTTCTCATCCAAGGGCTTAGTGAAGATATCGGCTAGCTGTTCTTCAGTCTTCACATGCTCAATAGAAATGTCGCCCTTCAACACATGATCACGAAGAAAATGATGACGAATCTGAATGTGCTTTGTCTTCGAGTGCTGAACTGGGTTGTGAGCAATCTTGATGGCACTCTCATTGTCACAGAGGAGAGGCACATTCTTCACGTTGACTCCATAGTCCTTGAGTGTTTGCTTCATCCATAGTAGTTGAGCACAGCAAGAACCAGCAGCAATGTACTCAGCTTCAGCAGTAGACAGTGATACGCAGTTCTGTTTCTTCGAGGACCAACAGACCAAGGATCGTCCGAGGAAATGACAAGTACCAGATGTTGACTTGCGATCCACACGGTCACCAGCATAGTCAGAATCAGAATATCCAATGAGGTCAAAGTCTGAGCCCTTGGGGTACCATAATCCTAGTGTTGGTGTGTGAGCTAGATATCGAAGAATATGCTTCACAGCCGAATGGTGTGATTCCTTCGGTGCAGCTTGAAATCGTGCACACATGCAAACACTAAGCATTATATCTGGCCTAGATGCACATAAGTACAATAAAGAGCCAATCATGGAGCGGTATACCTTGTGATCGAAGTCAGTACCATTTTCATCAGTGCATAGATGACCATTTGTGGGCATAGGAATTTTGAGACCTTTGCAATCTTGCATGCCGAATTTCTTCAGGACATCCTTGAGGTATTTCTCCTGAGATATGAATATCCCATTGTGCTGTTGACGAATTTGTAGACCTAAGAAGAATTTCAATTCTCCCATCATAGACATTTTATATTCTTCACTCATCATATAGGCAAATTCATCACTGTAACGTTGGTCAGTACAGCCAAAGATGATATCATCAACATATATTTGGCACACAAACAGTTCACCATCATATGATTTAGTAAAAAGAGTGAGATCGAGTGAACCGGGTGTGAAGACTTTCTTCATGAAGAATTCCTTCAATGTGTCATACCACGCCCGTGGGGCCTGCTTGAGGCCATAGAGGGCCTTGTTAAGTCTGAAGACTTTGTCAGGATGTTTTGGATCTTCAAAACCTGGTGGTTGAGCAACATATACTTCTTCCTCAATCTTACCATTGAGGAATGCACTTTTCACATCCATTTGATATAAGATGATATCATGATGGTTAGCATAAGCAAGTAATATGCAAATAGCTTCAAGTCTAGCAACAGGTGCAAAAGTTTCATCGAAATCAATTCCTTCAACCTGTGTGTAGCCTTGAGCTACTAGTCGTGCCTTATTCCTCACCACAACACCATTTTCATCTTGCTTGTTGCGGTAGATCCACTTTGTACCAATGATGTTATGCTTGCGAGGATCGGGACGATTGACCAGTTCCCATACGTTGTTGAGCTTGAACTGATGTAATTCTTCTTGCATGGCCTGAATCCACTCAGGCTCCAGAAATGCTTCATCTACCTTAGTGGGCTCCGTGATAGAGACAAAAGCAAAGTGCCCACAAAAGTTAGATAGATGTGAAGCTTTTGAGCGTGTGAGAGGACCTGGTGCTCTAATGTCATCGATGATCTTCTCCACTTGCACTTGTTTTGCAATGCGAGGGTGAGTTGGTTGCCGTTGAGGAATTTGATCAGCATTTTCTTCAGCATCAATTTCCTCAGCATTTTCTTCAGGTGCATCAGTTCAACATTGTTCACGTTCTGGAACGAATTCTTCAGCAGATTCTTCAGTAGGAATGATATCTTCAGTAGCCTTGTGCTTGATCGATTCCTCAGGTGCTGGTTCATCTAACACAGAAGGTAGGTGCTCTCTTTGCGAGCCATTAGTTTCATCGAACCGCACATCTACAGTTTCAACAATCTTGTGAAGAACATTGTTGAAGACTCTGTAGGTGTGCGAGTCCTTTCCGTAACCAAGCATGAAACCTTCATGTGCTTTCGGTGCAAATTTAGAGTTGTGATGAGGATCTCTAATCCAGCATTTAGCACCGAAGACTTTGAAATAACTCACATTGGGTTTCTTGTCAGTGAGGAGTTCATAGGCAGTCTTCTTGAAGAATTTGTGAAGATATACTCTGTTGACGATATGGCACGCAGTATCAATTGCATCAACCCAGAAACGACGAGGGGTTTTGTACTCATCGAGCATAGTGCGAGCCATCTCAGCAAGAGTCTTGTTCTTGCGCTCCACGACGCCGTTCTGTTGAGGAGTATAAGGAGCAGATAATTCATGAGTAATACCAAGTTCATCAAGATAGTCATTGAGACCCGAATTCTTGAACTCAGTGCCATTGTCACTTCTGATGTGCTTGATCTTCACACCAAAGTTAGTTGAAGCCCTCGAGGAAAATCGTTTGAAGACTTCCTGCACTTCAGTTTTGTAAGAGACAAGGTGCACCCATGTGTAACGAGAGTAATCATCAACAATAACAAAACCATATTGAGATGCTTCATAAGAGACAGAGGAATAATGGTTAGGACCTAAGAGATCCATGTGAAGCAATTCGAATGGACGAGTAGTGGTCATGATATTCTTTGCTGGATGCTTGGCCTTGGTCATCTTTCCAGCTTCACAGGCACCGCATAAGTGATCCTTGAGGAATTTGACATTCTCAATGCCAATGACATGCTTCTTCTTCGCAAGCGTGTGCAGATTCCTCATGCCTGCATGACCAAGTCGTCGATGCCATAGCCATCCTTCTGAAGTTTTTGCAAGTAGGCACACGGCAGGTTGTGAATCTGCAGAGAAATCAACAATATACAAGTCTCCTCTCCTAAAGCCTTCGAAGACTTTGGATTTGTCAGATTCCATAATCACAACACAACGATACTTGCTGAAGACAACAACCATATCTAGATCACAAAGCATTGAGACAGACATAAGATTGTATCCTAAGGACTCAACAAGCATGACTTTGTCCATGTGTCGATCCTTTGTGATAGCAACCTTACCTAGACCCAATACCTGACTTTTGCTTTTATCAGCGAAGATGATATGCTTCATGTGTGATGCTGATAAGGGGACATCCATCAACATATTCTTGTCACCGGTCATGTGATTTGTACATCCACTATCAAGTACCCATTCAGTGGCTTTGGGTTGATCATCCTGCAGATGAATTAGTGCAACTTACGAACCTCATATACTTCAGTAGTGAAGAATATGATATCACAATTCATCAGATCAATTTCATCAAGCAGTAGAACCGATAAAATAGAGGGAGGACGTGTGAAATGAAAGTTCATTTCATCATGGTTAGCCTGCGTCCTTTCAGGCATTTTGTCAGGTCCCCAGCAAATTCTTCAAACGTTACAGCACGTCTGGAGACCTGACCCTGCAGAAGAGATTAGTTCTTTTTCTTCACCACCCACATCTGAAGGGGTGGCAAAGAGTTCATCACTCTGCGAGCTCCATATGAGAATGGTGGCAACGCAGCCAAACCATTTCGTTTCACATAAGAGGGGTTAGGGTAAGCATATGAATAAGCAGAGAAATTCTTCGAGGACTTATGAACATAATAATTTGAAGAATAATGCTCATATTCATAGCCCTTGGCTCTTCCCTGCGGAACAGAGTTGTTAGCACGATGATGTTCATATGAGGACTTTGATCCATGTGAGGAATTTGATCCTCTTGAGGAATTTGTTCTGTATGAAGAATTAGATCTGGGGTTCCTTTTCTTCACAGGTGGTGTCATGAGGACATTCACCTGAAGACTTTCAAGGAAGCTTTTGGGAACCCAGATTTTCTTCATAGGGGAACCGTTCCTGCAGTTAGTGCCAACATATCTAGCAAATACTTCACCATTCTGATTTTTGAACAGTTTATAGTTGGAGTCAAATGACTCATCAGAAGAATGAGAAGATTCACATGTATAGCCAGATAAATCAGATGGATCAACTGGAGGTCCCTTTGCAGCAACCCATGAGGTTTTGGGGTACTGCTCAGGCTTCCAATAAGTACCATCCGCATTGAGTTTCCTCTCAAAGGCAATACCCTCTTTCCTAGGGTTCCTGTTGAGGATCTGCTTTTTAAGCACATCACAAAGAGCCTGATGCCCTTTGAGGCTTTTGTACATGCCTGTCATGTACAATTCCTTCAGCCCTGCATCGTCAGTGATACTAGCAATGTCCTCATATGAGGAATTAGTGATAGCAGAGACAGGTGATGAATTTGTAACATTTGAAGCATTTGAACATTCAGGTGAAGAATTAGCAGATTCTCGTTCCATGCATTTTAAACATGGAGGAATAAATTCTTCCTGAGCAGCGCTGATTTGTTGAGCAAGTAATGAATCGCACTCCTTCTGAAGATCTTCATAACTCACTCTTATCTTCTCAAAGTCAGACAAGAGAGAGTTATGCTGATCTTGAAGGGAGTCATACTTAGAATGCAGTCTCTGAAGGCTTTCAGCCAAGGCTTGTGACTGATCCATTTCTTCACCCAACATATCATTGCTCTTACTAAGCATATCATGAGCATTTTTCAAAGCTCTTTGTTGTTTAGCAGCAAGGGAAGCAAGTTTGACATAACCGGGTCCAAATTCATCACCAGATTCTTCATCACTAGACTCAGATAGGTAGCATTCAGTTACCTCAGCACTTTTTGCCATAAGGCATGAAGTAGAGGATGATGATTCTGGTTCGAATGTCATCGATTTGAGCGATTCCTTGAAATCCTCAAACCAAGGATCATGACGGGTTCGATGGCCTTCATAGACATCAGAGAGACGGTCCCAGACAAGCTTCGCCTGATCGAGATGCATGATGTTTATGAACTGGTTTTGAGACAGACTGGAGCAGATGACGGCCTTCGCTGTGATGTTGAGTTAAGTGTACTTGCGAATGTCATCAGCTTCCACCATCTTGCACAGATCGGTCAGACCAATCTCAGTGACGGTCCATAGCTCACTGTCCATCACCATGAGACGCTTCTTAACCATAGCCTTCCATTTGGGATACTCGTGACCGTCAAAGATGGGGCACGGTACTTTCTTCATATCTGCGGTCGACATAACTAAAACTCCAGGCGGTTAAACCAAAATCACACAGAACAAGGGAGTTCCTTGCTCTGATGCCAATTGAAAGTGCGTTATATCGACTAGAGGGGGGGTGAATAGGCGATTTTTATGAAATTCTTCACTGAGGAATTTGCTCGTGAGGAAATTCCTTAGCGAAGAAATACTAGCAGCGGAATAAGTACTCAGAAGTAAACATAACGGATTACATGCATGGTCATCATGATGAAATGAAGACAAACACAGAGTACAGAAAGCGTAGGCACAGGATAACTCTAGATGAAGACAAACAGACTGAAGAAATTGAACTGAGGAATTTGTGAAAGTCTTCAGAAAGTCTTCAAACACAGATATGAACAAACAGACAACACAGTAATGAGGAAATGAAGGTGTTGAGGAAATGGAACCAGTAAGCTTGGTGAAGACAATGATTTGGTAGACCAGTTCCAACTGCTGTCTCAGTTGTACGTCTGGTTGGAGCGGTTGAGTAGTTAAACTCGAGGACACCCAGTCCCGGACACCCAGTCCTGAGCACGCAGCTCGGGACACCAAGTCCTCAACGTATTCTCCTTGAACTAAGGACACACAGTCCTCGTCCAATCACTCGTGGTAAGTCTTCAGGTGACTTCCAAACCTTCACAGACTTGGTCACTCGACAATCCACAATTCCTCTTGGATGCTCTAGACCTTGACGCCTAACCGTCTGGAAGAAGCACAGTCTTCAAAGGTAACAAGCGTCGGATCCACACAGGATCAATTTCTTCAGTGATGCTCAATCACTTTGGGTTTGTAGGTGTTTTGGGTTTGGGTTTGGATTTTCCTCACTTGATGATTTTCGCTCAAAGTCCTCGGAGGATGGGTTGCTCTCAAATGACAAGTGTCAAGTTCACGCGGAGCAGCCAACCAGCTAGTGGTTGAAGGGGGCGGCTATTTATAGCCTAGGGAGCAGCCCGACATGATAAGACATAAATGCCCTTCAGTGATATGACCGTTAGGTGGACAAGATATTTTAGGACAGCTGGTGCGTGGCACAGCAACGGTCGGAAATTTGGAGTACAAATTCCTCAGGGCTATCATGTTCCTCACTGTGTAGGCAATTCGCACTGGCGAATTCCTAACTCCTTAGTCAGAGCAAAGTCCTCAGTGACCAGAAGAACTGCGTCTCTGTCACTGAAGAAATTGACTGAACTGTATGAGATTTCCAATGGCTTCACTCGAAGGGATTGGTAGGTGTAGGATTTGAGTTGAGCATCACATGGAAATTTTCTCCTTAGTATTTCCTCAACGCCCTTTAACAGTACGGTGTTTCCTATGACTCAAGAAAGAGAAAAATGAAACTATGAAAACAAAAGTCTTCACGCTTCACGTTCCTCGAATGAATACCAAGTCTTCAAGGTCACACCAATTTCTTCACTTTCAAAGTCTTCAGAAAGTCTTCAGAATATCAAAGTCTTCAGTCGAAGAACTTCATTTTTAGGGGTCGACTTTTACTGTAAATATCAAACTCCTCATAGACTTATAGACCTGTGTACACTCATAAACACATCAGATGCTTAACCTATAAGTCTTCAATACACCAAAATCACTAAGGGGCACTAGATGCACTTACAATGCCCGGTCCACGAGGCATCATCTCTTTAAAGGGAGCGCACTAAAATACGCCTCCTCCAAACGGAGGATTGCGCAGCCGCTTAAACAGCCGCACAATAAAGTGGCCTCGCCAGCCAAAAGACTTTTTCGATATAAGTCATTAAAGGCCACGGAGCCGGACTAAATGAGTTCGGCACAAGTCCATCATCAATGCAGGCTTAAAACGCCATATACCCCCATACCGGGGGCTATACGCAGAGACAATAAAGCTCAACTTTATATATTTTTCACTTTATATTTTGTTTATTATGTTTTTGTTCCGCACGACCCATTTTCAATTCAGTTCCTCTCTTTTACAGATGAATGTCGTGCGGCGCCCGTCCAGGACACGGCACAGCGGAGACACAGGCGCAGACGTGCAGTAGGGACCCGTCCTAAGGATTCTTTTTAGATTAAGACCCTGCGTAAACCTTTTTTACTGTCTCTTGCTGCTATACATCCCCTGGTTCTTTCTACTATAACCAAGGAGGAGGCTGGCGTTTTGGCATGTGGCCACGCCAGAATTTTTGCTCGTACCTGGACACTAGGGGCTCTTTTTTTAAGGGTGTTGTTTCACCCGCACTCATAAAGACCGAACACCTTAGGGAGTGTTCGGCGTTGCGAGTTTTGGCACTATATGCATCAGCTCCGAATCATGTCTTTGGTCAAATGTTGGGTTGCCCGGCTCCTGAGTTCAGCTACCTTACGTTCCGCTCTATCAGCTAAGGTAGCACCAGGAGAACTACTGCGATTGTGCCCCGGATCGGCCGGGTGAGCACCTAAGTAGAGAAAGCCGAAAACCTACTGTCATGATGTAGCGCGAGACTGGTCGCCGCTCGATGACTTATAGGAATTTATCGGATTCCTCCGCTTTGACGAAGGGCCGTTTCCCGGTCAGGCACGTATGCGCCCCGAATTCGGGCAAGCACAGTCGCCACTAAGGGGTTACCTAAAGAGTCCCACTGTCAAGCTCCTATGGCTAAGTGAAAGTGTTAAAGCATTATAGTCTGGTTGCCTAGCCCGCTGCGCTATCACCTCCTTTGTAGGACCAAGACGTTGGGTTAAGTGTGAAAATGCATCTTCTGCACGCACCCCCGCACTATGTGCGTGGGGGCTGAAGCCAACGACTGCAATCTTTCAGAATTTACATATTAAAACGGCCGCACAGGAGGTGTTCTTAATACTTGAAGGCACAAGTCTAAAAAATGCCACTACAACTTATCAAAATATTGTTTTATGATTACATATGCTATCATAATATAGCAACCTTCGAGCACTGCGTCTCTATTACGCGAGCGCCTTCGAGGACTTCCTTAAAATAGTGCTCGGAAGGTATTCGACTTTTATCCGAATCCCGGGACGCAACAATGGTGGGCTCCATGTCTGCCCAGTATGTCTTAACACGGGCAAGAGCCAACCGAGCGCCCTCTATGCATGCTGACCTCTTCATAGCATCGACACGTGGCACCACGTCCAGAAATTGCTGCACCAAGCTGAAATAACTCTTCGGCTTCGATCTCCCCAGACACAGATGATCCATGACGTACTTCATGGCGAGTCCGGACAACCTATTCAGTTCGGCCCATTGGGCCAGGCGATCGTCCACTGCCAGTGGACGCTCTGGATTGATGAATTGCGACCAAAAGAGCTTCTCCACTTCATGATCCTTTTTATCTCGAAAGTGTTCGGTCGCATCAGCAGGACTAGCCGCCAAATCCAGATAGGTGTCCTCTACACTCCACATCCGGTCTAACGGGGCAAACTTCGGATCACAAAATTTTCTCCGCAGCGAGAAGGGCTTTCCATCCGCAATTTGTCCAGCTTGACGCAGCTCTTCCCTTGCTGCTCTCATTATAGAGCGGGCGTCCTTGGCGTCAGCAACAGCCTTCTCTAAGCTAGTTTGCCTCGCCCGACCCTCTTCTTCAAGAAGCTTGCAACGGTCAGTAGCACTCTTTAACTTTACGGCCATATCATCCATCTCCTCCTTGCTTCGGCAATGGGCAGCCTGTTCGGCTTTCAACTCTTCAAGGGCTTTCACGGCAGCCGCATCGCTTTTCCTGGCTTGTTCCTTCGCTCGGGCGAGTTCGGCCCTAAGACCCTCCACGGCGGCCGCACCATCTGCGTCAAGCATACACACGGTAAGATATTGACATAAAGCTCCTCTTACTAACCATCGCCGATGATTTCAATACCTTGAGCATCATCAAGCCGCTTGTTAACAAGCGCGATGTCGGCTTCTGCCTCATCAAGTTGTCGCTTCAGTTCGGCAAATTCATGAGTCCGGCTTGACTCCGGACAATCCGCCACCTACATATAAAGGTGCCACTTAAAGGACCTGGGATTAAGATCCTCTGCGTGACGTCAATTTTAACGACGCACAGAGTCTCGGGGGCTACTATCTACACAGGGCGCACTTTATTTATGTGCAACTAACACAAGTGTACATTATTTAAAACATACCTCAAGGCCTGCCAGTAAACTTTTGATGGCCTCGTGCAATCCGCTTTCTGCGGATGAAATCTTTTCAATCACCGTGTTCATCAACGCACGATGCTCCTCTGAGATAGAGGCTCGCCCCAACAGAATCTTTAGCTCCTCCGGCCGAACACCAGATGGTGCCGGACTCGTCCCATGGCCTCCCTCAAAGGCCGGACGCGGAGAACCTCGGGGGGCCACATGGCCACCTTCCGCCCCTGTCGGATCCGGACAAATCCTCCACGACGACACTTCAGCGTCGCCCGCCTTGCTAGGCGATACAGAAGGAGGAGGCGTTCCGCTCTCCATCATCTCCGGAAGAAGATCCCCCAAGGACGAGTTCTGCTGAGAAGGGCTGAGGTCCAAACTACAAAGTAAGGTTTCGGTTAAAACTTCTCAGATATAAATCAAGGATTTCTCTTAAAAGAAAAACTCTTCTTCTACTTACGGCTCGCTGGAGAGCTGGTCCCTTTGAGGGTTTAGTTCGGCCGAGGGGCTCCCCGGCGTCGGGCCCTCTGACAAGGATTCTTTCCCCCGCTTCGAGGCTACGGTCTCCGGGTCGTCAGAGGCGGCCCTTTTCTTTCCCTTAGGAGAGGAATTATCGATTCCCCCCTTCGGAATGGCCTCTTTCGAGGAGGCCATGGTTTCCTTGTCCTCCCCTTATTTCCCTCCAAAGGCACTACCTCCAGCATCCTGACTAGCACGGGATCCAGCCTGGTTTCGGGAAGGGGAGCCGGACACCTGATCAGCTTCGCCTTCGCTATCCACTCCTGCTTAAAAGGAGAAGCGCTGTTAAGAGCAAGTCAATTATGCGGATAGAAGGTCCGGGCACAAGGTCACTTACTTGGGTATCCGGGCGATTGCGGCTTAAACCCACGTCCTTGGTCAAATCTGGACTCACTTCTTGTGATCCGAAGAACAGTTTATACATCTCCGCGGGCGTCACGCCCATAAAATCCCGGAGAACTCGCGGTCCCTCTGGATTGAACTCCCACAGGCGAAGGGGGCGACGTTGGCCGGGCAGTGTCCGGCGAATCAGCATGACTTGTGTCACCTTGACCAGGTTGAGGTCTCCTTCCAAGAGATCCTTAATGCGGCCCTGCAGCAGAGGTACGTCTTTGGGCAAGCCCCGATCTAACCCTGTGTTGATCCACGACGCTAACCGCGGTGGGGGACCCGAGCGAAAGGCAGGAGGCGCCACCCATGCGGTGCCCCGAGGAGCGGTGATATAGAACCACTCCTGTTGCCATAAGCCAAGCTCCTCTTGAAAAGCGCCCTCGGGCCATGGAGCATCGGCATTTCTTTTTATAGCAGCGCCTCCGCACTCTGCGTGGCGCCCCTCGATCATCTTCGGTTCCACTTTGAAGGTCTTGAGCCATAATCCGAAGTGAGGGGTAACACGGAGGAATGCTTCGCACACAACAACGAACGAGGAGATATGGAGGATGGACTCCGGAGCTAAGTCGTGGAATTCCAGCCCATAATAAAACATCAGCCCCCTTACAAAGGGATCCATTGGGAAGCCTGATCCCCGACGGAAGTGGGATATGAATACCACACTCTCACCGGGCTGAGGGCTAGGGATCACCTGTCCTTGAACAGGCAACCTGTGCGAAATCTCGCCGGTCAGGAATTTAGCTTCCCTCAACATTAATACGTCCTCCTCCGTAACGGAGGAGGGCATCCATCGGCCTTGGAGGTCGGAGCCGGACATTGTCGAAGGTCCGGTGCGCCTGGAATCTGGAAGCCTAGGGTGTTGGAACTCGAGGCGACGGGCGAGCTCGTTTTGAGAATAGAAGAGGGGAATAGGGTCTTGGTCTCTTTATAAGAGGCAGAATACCAAGAGCCCTCCCCGTAACCGTCTTGGACTAGCCTTTAATTAAGGCAAAGCGTGCTAACGGGCACGACTGGGTTACCCACATCCGTATTAATGAGAATCCCGTTAAAAGGGGCACACGGTCTCTGCTTTGACAAGACGTGCCAAGGAAACCGCCTCGCTAAACACGCTGAGGTGGAACAATGAAAACAATTTATATAAAGAGCTTGGCCGCAGTGTTATGACGCACCGCGGAATACGTCAGCAGATTTGATTTGTGTTAATATTATTCTCTATATGGCAATATGTGGAAACTTATTTTGCAGAGCCGGACACTATTTTTGGTGTTTGTAATCTTCTTGAAGAACTTGGAGGAGGAACCCGCCTTGCAATGCCGAAGACAATCTGCGCACCGGACTCGTCGTCATTGAAGCCTGGTTCAGGGGCTACTGAGGGAGTCCTGGATTAGGGGGTGTTCGGATAGCCGGACTATACCTTCAGCCGGACTCCAGGACTATGAAGATACAAGATTGAAGACTTCGTCCCGTGTCCGGAAGGATCTTTTCTTGGCATGGAAGGCAAGCTAGGCGTGCGGATATTCAAGATCTCCTACCATTGTAACTGACTCTGTGTAACCCTAACCCTATCAGGTGTCTATATAAACCGGAGGGTTGTAGTCCGTAGGACAACCATCATCATACACAATCATACCATAGGCTAGCTTCTAGGGTTTAGCCTCCTTGATCTCGTGGTAGATCTACTCTTGTACTACCCATATCATCAATATTAATCTAGCAGGAGTAGGGTTTTACCTCCATCGAGAGGGCCCGAACCTAGGTAAAATAAAGTGTCCCTTGTCTCCTATTACCATCCGACCTTGACGCACAGTTCGGGACCCCCTACCCGAGATCCGCCGGTTTTGACACCGACAAAGATCTTCATGAGCCGCTCTCAATTTCTCAAGCTCTTGCTTCCTTTGAAGATAATCATAGGAGAGCTTTTCATGAGTGGTTGAGAGCGTTTTATGACGACTTTCAAGTTCCTGGTACTTAGCATGAAGATTTTTTATGTCTTCAACTAAAGACTGAGAATGGGTCATTTCCGCGTCCAACAGGTCATCGCTTTTGTCTAACAGTTTTTGAGTATGTTCCATAGCTTTCTGTTGTTCAGTTGCAATTTTAGCAAGTATTTTGTAGCTGGGTTTGGATTCACAATAAGAGTCATCTTCACTTGATGTTTGAAAGTAAGCATCGCGTGATTTTACCTTGGCACCACGTGCCATAAAGCAGTAGGTGGGAGCAGAGTCGTCCTTGTCATTAGCTTCAGCATTGGTGACGGAGTCACTGTCTTCAGTGTTGAAGATTGACTTGGCAACGTAGGCAGTAGCTAGAGCCAGACTTGCAACGCCAGGGTCGGCCTCCTCCTCAGACTCCACCTCCGCCTCCTCTGAAGCAGACTCCTCCTCTGAATCCATCCCCTTGCCAACAAAAGCACGAGCCTTGCCAGTTGAGCTCTTCTTATGAGATGAAGACTTGGATGAGGACTTGGAAGAAGACTTTGAGGATTTGTTCTTCTTCTTGTCATCAGAATCATATTCCTTGCTCTTCTTCTTCTTGTTGTTGTTCTCATTTTCCCACTGTGGACACTCAGAGATGTAGTGTCCAGGTTTCTTGCACTTGTGACATGTTCTCTTCTTGTAGTTATGAGTGGAAGCTTCATCATTTCTTGAGCCGGATCGTGAAGACTTTTGGAAGCCCTTCTTCTTGGTGAACTTCTAGAACTTCTTCACAAGCATAGCAAGTTCCTTTCCAATGTCTTCAGGATCATCAGAACTGCAGTCAGATTCTTCTTCAGATGAGGAAGCAGCTTTTGCCTTCAAAGCGCGAGTTCGGCCGTAGTTGGGACCATAGATATCTCTTTTCTCAGATAGCTGGAACTCATGTGTGTTGAGCCTCTCAAGTATATCAGACGGATCGAGTGTCTTGAAGTCAGGGCGTTCTTTTATCATGAGGGCAAGGGTGTCGAACGAGCTGTCAAGTGATCTCAGTAGTGTCTTGACGATTGCATGCTTGGTAATCTCAGTGGCGCCAAGAGCATGAAGCTCATTTGTGATGTTAGTGAGGCGATCAAACATGAGCTGGATGTTCTCATTCTCGTTTCTCTTGAAGCGGTTGAAGAGGTTGCGAAGAACATTGATCTTTTGATATCTCTGGGTTGAAACGCCTTTGTTGACCTTGGATAGCCAGTCCCAGACTAGCTTCGGGGTTTCCAGAGCACTCACACGGCCATACTGTCCTTTGGTCAGATCACCACAGATGATGTTCTTGGCAGTGGAATCCAGTTCAACGAACTTCTTGACATCAGCAGGGGTGATACCTTCACCAGTCTTGGGAACGCCATTCTTGACGACATACCAGAGGTCAACATCAATGGCTTCAAGATGCATGTGCATCTTTTTCTTCCAGTAGGGATATCCAGTTCCATCGAATATGGGGCAAGCAGCGGAGACTTTGATTATTCCTGCAGTCGACATAGCTAAAACTCCAGGTGGTTAAACCGAATCACACAGAACAAGGGAGTACCTTGCTCTGATACCAATTGAAAGTGCTAGTTATCGACTAGAGGGGGTGAATAGGCGATTTTTATGGAAGTCTTCAAAACATGGAAGTTTCGAATAAAAACAATAGAAATGATCATATTGATATGCAGCGGAAGGTAAACTACACTAAGCAAGCCATAGTCAAGTATGCAACGAAGTGAAGGCATGAAGACTAATAGTAGCTAGGTAGTAAGGATCAAGATGGAAGATGGTATGAAGCCAAACAACGATAGTAGTCTAACAGTGAAGACAAATAGGTAAAGCAAATAGGCAATGACTTCACGAAGACAAACTTTAAGTAAAGAGAGGGAGAGGATAGAACCAGTCACTTGTCGAGGACACAGGATTTGTTGGACCAGTTCCAGTTGCTGTGACAACTGTACGTCTGGTTAGGGAGGCTGAGATTCAACTCAGAATACCGCGTCTTCACCTTATTCCCCTTGAGCTAAGGACACCCAGTCCTTGCCCAATTACTTTGGTAAGTCTTCAAGGTAGACTTCCAAACCTTCACAGACTCCGTTCACCGGCGATCCACAATGACTCTTGGATGCTCAGAACACGACGCCTAACTGGCTGGAGGATTCACAGTCCTCAAGTGTAACAAGTCTTCAGGTCATGCAGACAGAAAGACTTTAGTGATGCCTAACACACTTTGGCTCTGGTTGTTTGGGCTTTGTCCTCGCAAGGATTTCTCTCTCTCAAAAGCTTCAGAGGTGGGTTGCTCTCAAACGACAAAAGTCGTGCACTAACTCTGAGCAGCCAACCAATTTATGGTGTTGGGGGTGGGCTATTTATAGCCACTAGGCAACCCGACCTGATTTGTCCGAAATGACCCTGGGTCACTAAGGAACTGACACATGTTCCAAAGGTCAGATTTCAAACACACACAGCAACTTTACTTGGGCTGCAAGTAAAGCTGACTCATCCAGCTCTGGATAAGATTTGCTCTTAGTGTCTTCGCTCGAAGACATAGGATTTTGGTTGAGCATCACTTCAGTCACTCTAACTTTGTTCACTGGGACCCCACTTAACAGTACGGTGGTTCCTATGACTCAACAAAGAAGAAAAAGGAAACAACGAAACAACTAAGTCTTCGCGCTCCATAGTCTTCACACAATGTCTTCTCTTGTCATAGTCTTCAATGTGAATATCTTCACATACCACCATTGTCTTCAATGTCTTCATACATTTTTAGGGGTCATCTCTGGTAGGTAAATTGAATCAATGAGGGACTACTACCTGTGTTATCCTTCAATTCTCACAAACACATTAGTCCCTCAACCAGGTTTGTCGTCAATACTCCAAAACCAACTAGGGGTGGCACTAGATGCACTTACAAACACTTTTAACATGGCAGTTTGTTAGTGGTTGCATCTTGCATTGATTTCTATGTTGTACTGCTTCTAATTTTTCGAATTGCCACTTATGACAAGACACTTTTAACTTGGCAGAATAATATTGGTTGCATCTTTCATATGCTGTCTAGCTTGCATTACTTCTATTTTCTTGAAAATCCTTCTGCTTAGTTTACACATCGTAGCTGTGAATATGTCATGTCGTCCTGTTTTTCTTACATATTCCATCCTCATACGGTTGTCTTACATCAAAGTATTGCTTGTCTGTATCATGCATCAATGAGTTCTGAAGAGCGATTTTATTCTTTTGTGTTGTGAGTACGGTTTGACATGGCAAATTCAAAAAAGAGCAAGGAAAATAATATAGTAGGGAGTGGTGTTACTCGTCGGGTGAAACGGAAAAGGATCTGTCGTCCAGATTCTGCTGGTACTTATAGTGCAGTAGAAGGTCCAAGTCCACCGGCTAAATCTACAAACACAGTATCACCTGCTCCACCAGCTGCAGCATCCGCTTCAACTGTACCAGCATCTCAACGAGTTACTCGTTCGTTTGCTCCGGAACTGACCAGTCCCCAAGCTGCCTTCACACCTAACACTACTTCTGAAGCACTGCTGACACAACAGGACTTGGCATGATCAGATGAACCTCATGAGCATCAACACCAAGACGTTACCTGACCGAGTCAAGTTGCAGTTGCATGCTCCTTTATATGTACTCTCACAGTTTGATGTACACTAACACTTTCATATTTGTTGTTGAACTAGCACCACGACGCAAGCGGAAACAGACATTAGGGATAATGCTTGACAGATTAACAAAATCTAAAGGAGGAAGAATGGAGATCCATTTTGAGGCAGGTTTAAAAAGGCCACGTGATGCTACAAAGTCGGCCAAGTTAGTATCAGAGGCAGCCGTTGCCGTTAGGTGTCATGCATGTATCCTCCCAACGTGGATCAAGTACAGGAATGAGAAACACAATACCCAGTTTAACACCTTCCTTGACCATTTATCCGTAAGTAATGTTATTCATCGCAATTAGTAATATTGTCTTGCTCTGTCCCATACTTTCTAGCTTCCTCCTAATAAGACTCACATTCTTTTTTCAACAGATGAGGTTCAAGTTGAATCCGAAAGATGATGCAACTAAACAAGCATGCACTCATGATTTTCAGTCTGCTCTGCAACAGTATCGGTACCACCTTAGAAAATCTCACTTTGAAGGCAAGGCTAATAATGAAACCGCCCAAACATCTCTAGTGGAATATATTATAGATGAAGACTGGACAACCCTCCTTAAACACTGGTCTGATCCAAAGTATCAGGTAAGCTATATGTATTTGATCAGACCACATATTGAACTTGTATTTATGTATGTGCCTTACAAGTGTATCTTCTTCTAGGCTAACTGTTTGAAGAACAATACCAACCGTTCTAAAGTGAAATTCCAACAGACAACAGGATCCCGTAGCTATATTGCACACTGCGAGGCTCTTGTAAATAGCTGTTACTTCCTTCTTTTTTGGTGCCATATTACCTTATCTATATTGACTTGTTACGAATACAGAGGAAAGCCTGTGCGGACCAAAAAGAACCTGAACCGAATGCAGTGCAAATCTTCAAGGATTGCCACACTAGCAAGATGAAGGGCATGAGCACACCAGTTCAAGCCGCTGTAGTAAGTCCTTACTCCTCCTGCCTTTGAACTGATTGGTACTGTGATGTGTTCATTTAACTACTTGGTTTGCAGCCAATGTCAGTTACTCTGTTCACTTTTATAAACAATTGTCTTAACCTATTATTTCACCTTACATGGTTTAAAAGAGATGAAGGATGTTCCTTTGGTCTTGATCTGTATTCTAGTTGTTATGTTCACGTGCGCACACAATGATAAAATAGCCTATTTGTTTTATATCTGTTTGCCCATGATATGAATGATGTCATACTATGTTCATCCTACTTTAAACCATGTCTCTTTATCCTTAGATGTCAACGAATGTGAGGAAATAGACAATACAGTAGGCATGCTACATGGACATATGTTTCGAAAGTGATTTTATTATGTAGTTGGCACTACAATACATGCTAATGTATTATAGTAGTTCACCAAAATAAGTTATGTATAAACGTGTAACCTACTTTGTTTGTTTTTCTCTCATTAGTAACTTATCTGGTACACTAATCTACAATTTCAAACTTTCAGGAAGCTATGGAAAAAAATGATTGAACAGCCACAACCACCTGAAGGTGACGAGGCTACCACAGGCACAATGTCACCTCTTGCTGCAGTGCGTCAGTATCTCTCCACTAACAGTGCAAAAAGCACCTTCCTACGTAATTCTGGGTTGGTTGTCAAGGTAACCTTGTCCAAATCGCCTACTGAACAAAATCTTCCTGCTAGACAGAGTGATATATCTGTGCTCCAGACACAAGTCCAATCCCTAATGGACGTCATTTTGGAAACAAGAATAGTGGTTGAAAAATGTCGTCAAGATATGAATGGTTTTGAAACCAGACTATCAGACATTTGCTTCATTGTTCAAGAGCAGTGGCGAAAAAAAGGTGAAGATTGTGCCGCTCCATCAGATTCTACAGCCTGAAACATTAGCACTCAGGTCAAATGATATGTGCTTCTATACATCTGATGGTGCTTTTATCTGCAAGGACTGTAAACTTTATGCCAACAGGCCTTTTGTTGTGATACTGCAGAGGAATGGGTGTGCAGCGGCGCAGTAGCTGCTGGGGTCGTGGAAAAGTGGTGGCGACAACACATTTGTGACGTCAATGGTGGTGCTTCTTAAGTACCCGGTATCGAGCTCCGGGGTGAAAGCCCAGATTTGAATTCTGGCAATGGCGAGGGTTATACATTGTTACCTTGTTGAAGGCATTGCTCGGATATGCTCGGACAATTTCTTTAGGGTGAAAACCTAGATTCCGGCGTTGACTGCTAGATCCAGTGACAACAACGTTTCAGCGTTGCTCCCTTCTTGAAGGCGTTGTTGCTGAAGAATCACGATGTTCATATGGTGTCTTGAGACGGTTGGTGCGGATATGGTCTTTCCTATAGTTTGCCGATCACGGAACTGGTCACTTTGGTTTCTTTTCTTCTTTCTTTTTCTCGCCCATGCATAGCTTTGGTCTTATATGACTTTGCTATTTGCTGGCGTGTTTTTTGTGTGGGTTGGTGTTGGCTGTGTGCATCCTAGCTGTGCAGAGGCTGGGTGTGTGCTCATCATGTTTGTATTCTCTTGATGCTTCATTTTGAGCTAATAAAATCCATGCTTTTTTGAAAAAAAAAGAATTGTTGCTCATGAGATCTCACTCAAGGATAAGGAAGAGCTCCACAACAAGTCTAGTGGTGCTTATAAAGCTTCATGTGATGCTCCTACAACATCAAGTGAGAAACAAGTCTTCAATGAAGAATTAAGCCTAATGGTGAAGAACTTCAACAAATTCTACAACAATAGAAGCGAGAGGTTCCAAGTCAAGGTCCTACAATGACAAAAGATCTTCTAGTCGTGATCGCAATTTCTACAATTGTGGAAGACTTAGACACTACTCCAATGAGTGTACGGCTCCCTACAAGAGAAGAGAAGATTCACCTAAAAGGAGAAGTAAAAGAGATGAATCACCACCAAGAGAGAGAAGGAGTAGAGATGATCGTTATGAATGAAGACCCTCTCGTAGAAGCAAGGATTCGGAAAGAAAGGACAAGTCATCAAAGAACTATACAAGATGAAGACATCAAGCTCACGTTGGTGAATGGGTATCCGGTTCCGACTCCGACAACTACTCTGAGAGAAGTTATCACTCCGACTCTGAATATACTCTAGATGAAGGTGTTGCCGGTCTTGCACCTGTGGCATCCAACTCCTATGACATATTTGACTCACCAAATGAAGCAATTGGAAGATGCTTCATGGCTAAAGGCACTAAGGTATCACAACCCTGAGTATGTTGATTTCAATAATGATGAAGACGATTTGCTAGGTGATGATGATTTACTTGTTGACAACACTAGTGATGAAAACTATGATGAATTTGCTATTAATCATCCTAATCAAGATGAAATGAATGACAATGATAATAAGTAGATTGAGCGTATAACTAAAGAACTAAACACCCTTAAGCTAGCTCATGAAACAACTCTAGAGGATCATCGAGAGCTTTTAAAGACTCATGAGAAGCTACGCTTCGAGAAGCTAAATTTAGAACAAGAGCATGAGTTCTTAAAGGCAATCAATGATGATCTTCGAAAGAAAAGTTCTTCTTACATTGCCAAGCGTTTATTCTTGTCTACTTATATGCCACAAGTAAAACCTAGCAACAAGAGCAAGAAATATTCTTCTTCTAGTAGTAACAATAATCATGCTAAATCCAATATTGTTGCTTCTATTAGTTCTCTTGATTCCACTAATGATTCTCTTAGCCAAGTTACACTTGAGCAAGAAAATAGCTTCTTGAAGGGAATTATAGAGAAAGGTGTTTAGAAGAGCCTTATCGGAAGTAAGCAATTTGAGGAAATGGTACGCAAGCAAGGAAGGCACCGGAAGAATCAAGGTGTTGGTTTTGAATGAAAGTTCAATGCCAATGGAGTTGAGTGGGAAGAAGGTCAATACCCCAAGACAAAGTTTGTTCCTCAACAAGAGAAGTATGACCCCACTTCTTTCAAATGAATAGAAGATCAAGATGATCTTCCACCACAATACCACAAGCTAAAAGGCAAGGACAAGCTTCAAGAAGAGATTGATTCATTTGAAGAAGATCCTAAGGCCTTGGTCAAGTGGGTTCCCAAGACTACATCAAGTTCAACTACATCAAATACGACTACAACTCCAAGGATTCCCATAAAGTTGATGTGGGTCCCAAAGAAGAAGAACTAGAGAGTTCTTGAGGGTGACTCCGCCAACATACTTCACTCATATTCATTTTGGCAAGTACAAGTGCAATCAACTTCCATATCTTGCACTAGTTCAAGGAGTCACGAACCCTCTTGTTGGTAAGACAAGGGACAAGGTAACCAAATGCTTTGGTGGACATCATCATATGCGTATTTCACTCTATGTCTATGGATATTCTTGTGTGTTCCTTGTGGGACTAACCCATGTAGGTATGGAAAGTGCAACTCACTCCAATGGATTGCTCCAAATGATCTACATCAACATTGGGCATCCACATCTTCAACATCTACATGAAGTCATCATCGACAAAACCCAAGGTTAGTTCATCCCTCTAAGGGGGGATATCACATCTAGGGGGAGATTTACTCTAAGAATTGAGCTAAAGCAACTCCAAAGGTGTGAACACAACAGTGCTTTATGTAAAAGTGGTAACCCCACTTGTGGTTAAACGATGAGTATGACCTACAATCAAATGTTCTCATTTGACTCCTCATTCAATAGACTCATATATAGATAACCTAGTCATCGCCAATTGCTTGATAGATGCGAGAGTGTTTGTGCATGCTTTGCCACATGATTTATTTGCCATCTTATTGTGTGAGCATGTTGGTTGCATGATTTTATCCATTTGAGGACATCCATTTGTTGCTTTGATTGTTTGGTTTTTCTTTTTGCCAAATGGATGGACAAGAATGCCTAAGTACTCCCTCTAGCTATCTATGCTTTTCTTGTCTCAAACTCTATTCATGCTACATCACAAAGATTGAACAAGTCGAATTTGGACCCTCTGTGTGAGGAGCACTCGGAGCCACCGATGCGTCAAGGGCTTAACTTCCAAAACCTCTTAATGCATTTCAGTCAGACCAACTCACTCCTACTCGATCTCACTGAACTCATTAAGATGATCTAGGTTTTCATCTCCGTGCAACTGATTTGAACAATTCGGTCACACCGTGTTGCAGCAACTGCTAGCAGTTTTGGATCTCACTGCCACCGAGTCGTTCCACTCGGTCACGCCGACAGTGACTGGGTATATAGTTGAAAATTTGGAAACTCATCCAAACACTCGACCACGCCTCCCAGCTCTGCCGCCCCCTTGGTCTCCGGATTGCCATTGTCGTCGCAGTGACTGATACGTCTCCAACGTATCTATAATTTATGAAGTATTCATGCCATGTTTACAACAATTTTATATGATATTGGTATGATCTGATTAGAACTAACCTGGACTGACGCTGTTTTCAGCAGAACTACCGTGGTGTTGTTTTTTGTGCAGAAATAAGAGTTCTCGGAATGGGCTAAAAATTTACGGAGAATATTTTTGGAAAATATAAAAAATACTGGAGTGAAAAGATACCAGAGAGTCACGAGGCAACCACAAGGGTGGGGAAACCAACCCCCCCTAGGGCATGCCCCTGCCTTGTCACCTCCTCGTGGACCCCCTTGACTTGTCCCCGGCGCCAAAAGTTCATATAAATAGAGAAAACCCCAGAAATAAACCTAGATCGGGAGTTCCGCCACCGCAAGCCTCTATAGCCACAAAAAATCAATCTATGCCTTCTCCAGCACCCTGCCGGAGGGGGCCATCATCACCGGAGGCCATGAAGGAGGATCCCGGAGGGAGACATCATCACCATGGAGGCCAAGGACCAGAGGGAGAACCTCTCCCCATCTAGGGGGGAGGCCATGGAGGAGGAAGAACAAGGGGGATATCCTCTCCCCCTCTCTCACGATGGCGCCGGAGTGCCACTGGGGGAACCATCACCGCGGTGATCGTCTTCATCAACATCACCATCTTCATCACCTTCCTCATCTCTTTTTTGGTGGTCCACTCTCCCGCACCCCGCTGTAATCAGCTACTTGAACATGGTGCTTTATGCCACATATTATGATCCAATGATGTGTTGCCATCCTATGATGTTTTGAGTAGATTTCCTTTGTCTTTTGGGTTGATTGATGATCTAGATTGGTTTGAGTTGTATGTTTTACTTTGGTGTTGTCCTATGGTGCCTTCCGTGCCGGGCACATGTGAAGGATTCCCGCTGTAGGGTGTTGCAATACATTCATGATTCGCTTATAGTGGGGTGCTTGAGTGACAGAAGCATAAACCCGAGTAAGGGGGTTGTTTCCTAATGGATCAAGGGGACTTGATACTTTAATGCTATGGTTGGGTTTTACCTTAATGATCTTTAGTAGTTGCGGATGCTTGCTAGAGTTCCAATCATAAGTGCATATGATCCAAGGAGAGAAAGTATGTTAGCTTATGCCTCTCTCCCTCATATAAACTTGCAATGATGACTACCGATCTTGTTAACAATTGCCTAGGACAATTCCGCACACTGATCCATCATTATTCCACACTCTCTATTTAATATATAGTAATATATTCTAACTTTATGTTAACAGCACCTATTTTTATATTTTAGTTCTCCGATATGATGCAAAGTTATCCTATTTATACCCACAACGTAGTTTTATTTCTCGTTACTAGATAAAAGCAAATGCTTGGTGTACATAGAGTTGTATCAGTGGCAGATAGGACTTGAGAGAATATTGATCTTACCTTTAGCTCCTTGTGGGTTTGACACTCCATACATATCACTTCCATCTTTGGAAATTGCTACGATGATTCCTTGCACTTGGGGATTATCAGTGACCCCCTGTCGCTGGTCTCCACCGCTGTCAACGGGATTCTCACCGCCTTTGCCATCGTAGCAAGTCTGTCGCCAAGTTAGGGTACGGATTTGATCCTTTATGCTTTCTATAATTTCGATTCTTGCACAAAGTTCATTGCCATTGTTCCTCCCACGTATGAGATCAATCTATCCACTAAAAGAATTCACTAGAATAGATTTGATGCAAAAACTTAGGGTTAGGTTTCTACCAAACTCATCTCGGACCGACCGATCTGAGGATCTCAGTCACACCGATTGGCCCTGGCCATTGCACAAGTACAACTCAGTCTGACCGAAGAGTACTAATCGGTGCGACCGAAATCACTTTATCTATGAAACCCTAGAATCTCGGAGTCACCGAACTGCATTTCGGTCTGACTGAAACTGTGTGTTTAGACTCTGTTAGTGCTTCGGTGTCACCGATTTTTTCAAATCGGTAGCTCCAAAATGCTTTCTGCAGAAAACTAAAATTAAGTTTTTCCCCAATATTTTTGCAAAATAAGTTGTACTTTGCGATGCTCATCCACTCCATCTATACCCAGCTATTCACAGGGTCAGTTTCAGCTATATCAGAGGGCAGTGATGGCTAGAACAAGTCTGAAGAGCAAGTTAACCTCAGTGAGGGCACTAGTCCCTCAAGCAGTTATGATGAGGGGAGCAGAAGAACTCCCAGCAGCTTGCCCAAGGCAGCCACCAGGACAAAGAAGAAGAGAACATATGAATCTGAGGATGAGGAATTTGTTATTGAGGAGGAGGTGACTTCCAAGAAGAAAGTACTCAAGAAAGAGTACTCTGTTGTTGCTGCTGCTGCCACCAAGCCTAGAATGCCCAAGAAAACATTCTTTTGATGAAGAAGAAGATGAGGAGGAAGATCCACCTCCTGCAAAGACTCAGAAGCTTATGGGGGACACTATAAGGAGTGGGGCTGCTCCATCAAAGCCCAAGACTGCCCCCAAGCCTCCAACTCAAGCTGAAGCACCCAAACCATCTACACCCAAGGGATCAACAAGAAACATATCTGTTACTGAGAAGAATAAGGCCCCAGTGCCTGCGGCTCAAGAAGAAAAAGAGCAACAAGTGCTCAGAAAACTGAAGCCCAAGATTCCAGACCATAGTGATGATCATCCTGTCGCAGAAAATATGAAGCTGAGAAAGGATGCAGGTCTGAGACTCTGGAGAAAGACTGATCCCTATGCCACCAGGAGGAGAATTGTTGTGGACTATCGTTTTCACACCAAGGAACAGTAGGATTTTTATGAGACTGTCTTGTTAGACAAGAAGCCCATTGTCTGTGATATGAAATGGGTTGACTGTACATACATTTATGACAATGAGGACTACTTCCTAGGTGTGCATGAGAGCTTCAGAATGAATGAAGTTGACAAGTTTGTTGGTCAGAAGTTGACCAAGTGGAACGATGAGGTGATCATGCAATTCTATTCCACTGCTCACTTCTACCCTGATGGAAGGATTTTCTAGATGACTGAAGGAACAAAGTATCAATCAAGAATCTCTGAATGGGCCAAGTTGATCAATGCCCCAAAGGAAGAGGAGAATGACACTGATGTATACGCCAAGCCTAGGAAGGATCACAACTCCATGGACAACATGTACAAGACCGTTCCTAAGGATGTCCTGGAGATACATAAGCTTGGATCCATATACTATCTGTTGTCTGGTCTGACCACTATCAACACTATCTCGAGGCAAACTCTTTTGCCCAAGTCGGGAGATCATAGAATGATCTGTGGCCATTCAATCAACTTGCTCCACATGTTTGATGTACCTCAGAAGTTCAAGGTGATGAGTTTGATTGTTGAGACTGTGAAGAGAATAGCTGCTGATCAGAAGAGATCTTGTGGATATGCCCCTCACATTTAAATGCGGATCAATTCCAAGATGGGAACTGGGACATATCATCTTCCCCTGAGGCTAGATTTTGAGGACAACGAGGTTGTCATGGATGGATCCCATCCAACTTGTGGAGAAGCCCGGGAGAAGAGAGAGTGTGCAAACACTAGTAGGGAAAAGCCTAGTAGTAGCGTGGGTTAAATGCTTGGCAGTAGCGCGGGTGGTCGCGCTACTGATACGGCGCTACAGCTAACGCTTATCAGTAGCGCGGTTTGACCCGCGCTACTGCTATCTAGGGATAGCAGCAGCGTCGGTCTCCAACACGCGATGCTGCTAATAGTTGTAGTGCCCTTGAACAAAGAGCGCCACTGCTAAGAACCCTCTGCTGCTAAAGCCATACCCCATGCTATTGTTATTAGATTCTAAATTTTTTGCCTGCTCCATATTTTGTGTTGCTGAATTTTGTTTAGGGATTTATACAATAATCTCTAGCATATCATACACATACAAATGTAATCATAGCATATACATACAAATAGTCTCATCAAATCATGTCATCATCATAATCATCATCCAACACAAAGTGGTCTCTCGTCATCATCTCGAATATAGCGATACAAGTCTCGAATACTTGCAACTACATCGTCATCCATCTAAACAATGATATACGCAAGAAGAGCTATCACTATGAGTGAGAGCGGAACTATGCAGTACATGAGGCGGCGGTTATGAGTCCTCTCTCACTCAATTAATGTATAAAAAAGGCCAAAGGAACACGGAATAATTCCAAAATTTAGCACGATACTTCTATTTGGTCTAATCTGCCTGTGTAAAAAGTTTAAGGCAGGAGAAGGCAATGTACGTATGTCGTTTCGCACACGGAGGTGACACGTTCCCTCTCGGAACCAGGAGCCTTCTTGAGGGAAGCTCCGGTTTGCAAGAAGCCTACACCAAAGCTTGTCCCAATTCGGCCAAAAATATCACCGCAGCATCTTGGTGCCATGTCATGAGACCATGTCAAGTTTCATGATTTTCAGTCGTGTTTTGGAATTACACGAATTAAAAAACCAAGTTTCTCAATCTTTCCAGCCGAGCCACGACGCCCAGATGTTTGAATTTCACTCCCGTTCTTGCATGGGACCTAGAAATTCACCCAAGGACACACATGTGATTTTTCAAACAACTTTGGTGCAATGGAGCACGTGCTTGTAGTTCAAATTTGAATTATGCACACTAAATGCCTAGAAACTCAATTAATGTATAAAACGGCCAAACGAACACGAAATAATTCCAAATTTTAGCATGATACTTCTATTTGGTCTAATCTGCATGTGTAAGAAAATTAAGGCAGGAGAAGGCAGTGTACGTATGTCGTTTCGCACACGGAAGTGACACGTTCCCTCTCAAAACCAGGAGCCTTCTTGAGGGAAGCTCCGGTTTGCAAGAAGCTTACACCAAAGCTTGTCCCAGTTCGGCCAAAAAAATTACTGCATCATGTTGGTGCCATGTCATGACACCATGCCAAGTTTCATGATATCCAGCCGTGTTTTGGATTTACAGGAATTAAAAACGCAAGTTTATCAATCATTCCGACCGAGCCACGACACCCAGATGTTTGAATTTTATTCCCATTTCTTGCATGGGACCTATAAATTCACCCAAAGACACACATGTGATTTTTTCAGCAAACTTTGGTGCATTAGAGCATATGCTTGTAGTTCAAATTTGAATTATGCACATTAAATGCCCAGAAACTCAATTAATGAATAAAAATACCAAACGAACCTGGAATAATTCCAAATTTAAACACGACACTCATGTACTAGTTGCATGTTCACTGTACGTAAATGTTCTAGCAATTCAAACACCATCCTTTCCCTCTGTAACACCATTTTGTTTTTCAAAACATAATGAAAAAAATCAGGTATACCACAAACAGTTTACTAGACAGAATCGTGTGGGATGTGATATAAAATATATTAGCGCACCGCCCTGTCTGGCTTACACAGGAAGCTTCGTCGTCTACAGTCCACCGCCCCCGCTTGAACCACACTTGCGCGCCAGTTTCTCGCGACACTGAGCGAAATTTTTTGGCCACCAAGGAAATATCTATCTCCCCGCCCCCTCCCACCTACCAAAAGCCACATTTCCATTGTTCCTCCTTTGCTTTCCAAGTTCAAACCTTCACTGTTGCTTACTGGCAGCTCAGCCTCCTCGCCGGTGACCCTTCTTCTTGTAGCGCCGCCTCCTCGCGGGCTACCCTTCTTCTTGTAGCACCGCCTCCTCGCCGGCAACCCTTCTTCTTGCAGTGCCGCCTCCTCGTCGGCGACCCTTCTTCTTGCTGCGCGGCCTCCTCGCCGCCGACCCTTCTTCTTGCTGTGTGGCCCCGTCGATATGGGCAGGTAATCCACACCCCACCCACAACATCCTCCTCCTTTCTCATCCCACATGCCCCGACTGACGGAGAGACACCTTCCACCGAAATCACTGCCCCCCTCCTCCAATTAAGTGCCGCACACAGCCATTTTACATGCAGTATAACATGGAGCTGAGTAGCATGCGGCCGCACGCGCGAACGAGGTCGCTATGGCTGACATGCTTGTCGACCGCCAGTTATTGGAGGAGCACCTTGTCTTCGAGGTCACCGTCGACACCGCCGCGCGATTGTCTACTTTAAAATACAGTTCGTGATGTTTTTTCGAGGCCACCGCAATCGCCTTCTAGTGATTTGTCCTCTGGAATGTTAATATGCAATCTGATGTTCAGTTAACAGTTTGGTCCTCTGAAATGTAATGTTCAGTTAACACTTTGGTCCAACAATTGCTACATTTCGTAGTACTGTTCTCAAGCATTCTTTGTTTTGTTAACTGTCTTATCTTCTAGTACATGTTTCTATTCTGCAATGTCGTGCTCAGTTAACTATTTTGGTTCATTTGGTCTGCTGTCCATTTAACTATTTGGTTCAGTTCTGCAATTTCATTTTCATTTGTTGTGGTACAATTTTGTATTGCTATGCATGTGACACCAATCAAATTTGGTTGTACTCAATACATATTCTACTGATAGTATGGCAACTCATAGTTTTTACCCCTTGCACCATTTCAAAATATACAACAACGATTTATGCATAGCTTTGTTTTCAGTACTTTTCAAAGCAGTTCACCGATGATTACCTCTCAAACCACCTGCATGGTCAAGAGGCGAGGAAGGTATTCATTCAACACCCACGGTAAAATATTGAAGTCTTGCTGAACAGGACGAAGGTTGGGCGAGCAATTATCCATAGCCACTGGCCTAAAGTTGCAAGGAAATTCAACACCACTGAAGGCTCAATATTTGCCTTCCGCTTCTGCAGTTTCCCAAATGAGATTCATCTGTCTATTTACCGTGTATGATGCTACTTTCCAAAGGTTTTTTATGCTGCATGTGAAACTTGGTGTTGTTGTGTAATGGTGTAACTGAGTGCCGAAGCTATCTGATGTAATTCAATTATGAAATCCTGGTTGCTTTTATACGTATATAAAATATCTGGCGTGTTTTATAAGAAATATCAGTTTGATTAGTACATGGATTATCAATAATAGGCTAATTACCCTGCTTATTGGGGTTTTCTATTGCAAACGGTTACTCAGACAGCACCGTGGGCGATGAACTCAAACAACCCGCACGGTTTCTAGAAAGTAGACATGTTCGATCAACTAACAATCACACATGGCTTCAGGCAGCGAACCGTTTGCGTTAGGCCACCTTGCACAAATGTTTCCACACAAAGAACTGTGCGGGATGTACATACCTACAGAAATGATTTTCTGGGATTCATCGTGTGGGATGTACATACCTATGAAAATGATTTTTGGGATTCACCGTGTGGGATGTACATACCTATGGAAATGATTTCTGGGATTCACCATGTGGGATGTACATACCTACGGAAATGATTTCTGGGATTCGCCGTGTGGGATGTACATACCTATGAAAATGATTTCTGGGATTCACCTTGTGGGATGTACATACCTACAGAAATGATTGGGTTTCCATGCCTCGCCCGATCGCACACGGCCGCAGCCTGGGTCCCATGAGGGCCTATCGCCGCCGATTTCTGGGTCGTGGGGGAAGGACCCCCCTATCGCCCACACTCACTTGGCGACGGTTCCAAATGCCGTCGCGGAAAGGGGTTTTAAACCGTTTGTTTAGGACGTCGTTGTACCAGTGTCTTGCGCTAGTGTGAACCTCAAGTAACTAGCCTATGCTTCTTGTATACTTTTGAAGCCTTTATGGTTGGCGCCCGAGACCCCATCCAATTGCGCCTGACACTCAGGGCACTCGTCGTACACTCCCGGAACCTTCCCTTTGTACATGACATAGCCCTGCTTCTTCGCCATCAAGAATCTAGGTACCTGTTAGAGATGCATCTTCATCAAGAGAATGTACAATCATATGCAACAAAATATACTAGAACAACACAAAAAAGAAAGGGTTAGCAACTAGATGCAACATGGTGTATGATGCTACTTTCCAAAGGTTTTTGATGCTGCATGTGAAACTTGGTGCTGTTGTGTAATGGCGTAACTGAGTGCCGAAGCTATCTGATGTAATTCGATTATGAAATCCTAGTTGCTTTTATACAGATATTAAATATCTAGCATGTTTTATAAGAAATATCAGGTTGATTAGTACATGGATTATCAATAATAGGCTAATTACCCTGCTTATTGGGGTTTTCTATTCCAAACGGTTACTCAGACAGCACCATGGGTGATGAACTCAAACAACCCGCACGGTTTCTAGAAAGTAGGCATGTTCGATCAACTACCAATCACACACGGCTTACGGTAGCGAACTGTTTGTGTTAGGCCACCTTGCACAAACGTTTCCACACAAAGAACTATGTGTGATATACATACCTACGGAAATGTTTTTCTAGGATTCACCTTGTGGGATATACATACCTACGGAAATGATTTTCTGGGATTCACCGTGTGGGATGTACATACCTACGGAAATGATTTTCTGGGATTCACCATGTGGGATGTACATACCTACGGAAATGATTTTCTCGGATTACAATGTGGGATGTACATACCTACGGAAATGATTGGGTTTCGATGCCTCGCCCGATCGTACACGGCCCCAGCCTGGGTCCCAGGAGGGCCTATCCCCGACGATTTCTGGGTTGTGTGGGAAGGACACCCTATCGCACACACTCACTTGGCGACGGTTCCAAATGTCGTCGCGAAAGGGGTTAAAAACCGTTTGTTTAGCACGTCGTTGTACTAGTGACATAATATTCTTCTAATAACCTTGAAACCAATACATGGTCTTGAAGCAATGCTTATGGACAAACCCTTCAAATACAACTCAAGGCAACCATTAGTCCATAGGGATTTCATCAATTACCAAAACCAAACATGAAGGCATCATGCTCTTTCAAAACTCACAACTCCTCTGGGAGTAGGAGCAACCGACGCTCGCAACACTGGCTTATAGCAGCAGTGGATACTTGGGCACGTTGGCCATGCTCGAAGCATCCGTTGCCCGTCATCATAGCAGATCGCTGCCAGTGGAGACTTGGCTCGTCGTTGAAGCATGGCCGCAATGCTTCCTGACATCTTCGTAGCAGCCGCCGACCACCCAACCAACACCATCATACCCATTTTACTTCCATGACCGCCCTCGCTTCTAGCAATGGCAATGTTTGGCGGGAGCAATGACTTGCATCATAGGGGTGGTCGGGCCATGACGACATTGATCCGGGGGCGCGCGCTAGGCAACAGCTTGTAGCGGTGGGACGCGCAAGGCAGCAGCTTCCATTGTGGAGATTATATCTAGGCATCGCCACCAGCGGGGGGATAAGCTCAAAGGAGATAGCGACACCTCGGGGCCCACGTAGCCACACTTGAGAGCGATCGACGAACCGCTCGGCCCAAGGGAATTGTTTCCCCTCCAAATTTGTAAATAAGTTTTACTCAAAATCACTAATTGAGGAGTACTCATTGCAAAGATCACTCCCACCTTTCCAGGTTGCAACAAGTGGCGCGCTGCATGTGCGCCACTTGTTGATGTCTACTACACAACCTTCTTCTCGTAGACGTTGTTGGGCCTCCAAGTGCAGAGGTTTGTAGGACAGTAGCAAATTTCCCTCAAGTGGATGACCTAAGGTTTATCAATCTGTGGGAGGCGTAGGACGAAGATGGTATCTCTCCAGCAACCCTGCAACCAAATAACAAAGAGTCTCTTGTGTCCCCAACACACCCAATACAATGGTAAATTGTATAGGTGCACTAGTTCGGTGAAGAGATGGTGATACAAGTGCAATATGGATGGTAGATATAGGTTTTTGTAATATGAAAATATAAAAAAAGCTAGGTAACAAGTAATAAAAGTGAGCACAAACGGTATTGCAATGCTAGGAAACAAGGCATAGGGTTCATACTTTCACTAGTGCAAGTTCTCTCAACAATAATAACATAATTGGATCATATAACTATCCCTCAACATTCAACAAAGAGTCACTCCAAAGTCACTAATAGTGGAGAACAAACGAAGATATTATTGTAGGGTACGAAACCACCTCAAAGTTATTCTTTCGGATCGATCTATCATAGATTTTGTACTAGAATAACACCTTAAGACACAAATCAATCAAAACCCTAATGTCACCTAGATACTCCAATGTCTCCTCGAGTATCCGTGGGTATGATTATACGATATGCATCAAACGATCTCAGATTCATCTATTCAACCAACACATAGAACTTCAAAGAGTGCCCCAAAGTTTCTACGGGAGAGTCAAGACGAAAACATGTGCCAACCCCTATGCATAAGTTCACGAGGTCACGGAACCCGCAAGTTGATCACCAAAACATACATCAAGTGAATCATGTGATATCCCATTGTCACCACAGATAAGCACATGCAAGACATACATCAAGTGTTCTCAAATCCTTAAAGACTCAATCCGACAAGATAACTTCAAAGGGAAAACTCAATCCATTACAAGAGTGTAGAGGGGGAGAAACATCATAAGATCCAACTATAATAGCAAAACTCGCGATACATCTAGATCGTACCACCTCAAGAACATGAGAGAGAGAGAGAGAGAGAGATCAAACACATAGCTACTGGTACATACCCTCAGCCCCGAGGGTGAACTACTCCCTCCTCGTCATGGAGAGCGGCGGGATGATGAATATGGCCATCGGTGATGGATCCCCCCCTCCGGCAGGGTGCCGGAACAGGGTCCCGATTGGTTTTTGGTGGCTACAGAGGCTTGCGGCGGCGGAACTCCCGATCTATTCTGTTCCCCGATGTTTTTAGGGTATATGGATATATATATAGGCGAAAGAAGTCGGTCAGGGGAGCCGCGAGGGGCCCACGAGGGTGGGGGCGCCCAGGGGGTGGGGCGTGCCTCCCTGCCTCGTGGCTTCCTCGAAGCTTCCCTGACGTCTACTCCAAGTCTCCTGGGTTGTTTCCATTCCAAAAATAACTCTCCCGAAGGTTTCATTCCGTTTGGACTCCGTTTGATATTCCTTTTCTTCGAAACCCTGAAATAGGCAAGAAAACAGCAATTAGGGTTGGGCCTCCGGTTAATAGGTTAGTCCCAAAAATAATATAAAAGTGTTTAGTAAAGCCCATAAACATCCAAAACAAATAATATAATAGCATGAATACTTCATAAATTAGAGATACATTGGAGACGTATCACTTGTCGCAACCTGGGAGTTTTCCCTTTTATCGTAGATCCATTTATTCAAAACGCTTTATGTCTTAAACCCTGCATCCAAATCTCGAACTGCTTTCACCATTGGATTCCTCGCGGCGAGATCTTCAAAACTAGATCCCATGTTGATAGGTTTTGACGAACTTTTTTTCACGAAAAAAACCAAACCAGGAACACATGTTTTTTCGGCACGACCGTGCCTCTCGCGGAAGGAAAAAGAAGAAGAGAAAATGCGTTATTATTTCCGTTTCCGAGAAGGCACGGTCATGCTTCTCGCGAAAGCACAACCATGCCTCTGCGGAAGCAAAACCGTGCCTCTCGTGAAAAAAAAAGCAGAAAATGCGTTTTTTCGTTTCCGAGAGGCACGGCCATGCCTCTTGCGGAAGCACAACCGTGCCTCTCGCGGAAGCAAAACCGTGACTCTCGCGAAAGGAAAAAAATGCGTTTTTTCATTTCCAAGAGGCACGGTTGTGCCTCTCCTGAAAGCACAACTATGTCACTCGCGGAAGCAATGCCATGCCTCTCGCGAAAGTAAAAATCAAAAAACACGTTTCTTTTTTGTTTCCAAGAGGCGCTGCCATGACTCCCTTGAATGCAAAACCGTGACTCTAGCGAAAGAAAAAAAAACGCATTTTTCGCGCAATTTTTTTATTTTTTTTATCCAAAGGCTAAGAAAGACCGATGAAAAGCCGAAACGTCGAAAAAACCTAGAAAAAAACATTTAAAAAGCCGAAAACGCGTGCGAAAAAATAAAAATAAAAATAAATCCCAAATGAGCGCTCCTCAATTAGTTTCTCCCAGTTTTTTTAGAAGAACAGGGAGCACCTCCCCGGTTCCATTTCTCAGAATGAAACCACGAAACCAACCCAGTCTGATACAGTAGCTCTTAAAGAGCAGTTCAAAAAGGAAAGGCGATAGACGAGCTAGCTAGTAAGTAGCATTATTACAAGGGCCACCCAGCAGGGGCCAAGTCTCACTAAAGATCTAAGGAGAAGAGCTTTTAAAGGACACTAGGAGGATCCAGCGATGCCTTCATGGCCTTCAGACGAGGAGCAGCGTCTGCCTGCGGCGACCAGCAAGCGATAAGAGTAGACACCTGAAGGAAATATGCCCTAGAGGCAATAATGAAGTTGTTATTTTATTTCCTTATATCATGATAAATGTTTATTATTCATGCTAGAATTGTATTAACCGGAAACTTTATACATGTGTGGATACATAGACAAAACACCGTGTCCCTAGTAAGCCTCTACTAGACTAGCTCGTTAATCAAAGATAGTTAAATTTCCTAACCGTAGACATGTGTTGTCATTTGATGAATGGGATCACATCATTAGGAGAATTATGTGATGGACAAGACCCATCCGTTTGCTTAGCATAATGATCGTTAAGTTTTGTTGCTATTGCTTTCTTCATGACTTATTATACATATTCCTTTGACAATGAGATTATGCAACTCCCGAATACCGGAGGAACACCTTATGTGCTATCAAACATCACAACGTAACTGGGTGATTATAAAGATGCTCTACAGGTGTCTCCACAGGTGTTTGTTGGGTTGGCATAGATTTAGATTAGGATTTGTCACTCCGAGTATCGGAGAGGTATCTCTGGGCCCTCTCGGTAATGCACATCATGATAAGCCTTGCAAGCAATGTGACTAATGAGTTAGTTGCGGGATGATGCATTACGAAACGAGTAAAGAGACTTTCTGGTAATGAGATTGAACTAGGTATGAAGATACCGACGATCAAATCTTGGGCAAGTAACATACCGATGACAAAGGGAATGACGTATGTTGTCATTGCGGTTTGACCGATAAAGATCTTCGTAGAATATGTAGGAACCAATATGAGCATCCAGGTTCTGCTATTAATTATTGATCAAAGATGTGTCTCGATCATGTCTACATAGTTCTCAAACCCGTAGGGTCCGCACGCTTAATGTTTCGATGACGATTTTTTATTATATGAGTTATGTGATTTGGTGACCGAATGTTGTTCGGAGTCCCATATGAGATCATGGACATGACGAGGAGTCTCGAAATGGTCGAGAGGTAAGGATGCATATATAGGATGATAGTATTCAGACACCTGAAGTGTTCTGGGGGTACTGGGTACGTATCGGGTCACCAGAAGGGGTTCCGGGCACCACCACCACCCCCCCGGCAAAGATATGGGCCTCATTGGGCCTAGGGCGGGACAGACCGGCCCCTAAGGGGCTGGTGCGCCCCCATATGGGCCGGCATAAGTGGAGAAAGGAAAAGGGGAGGAGGAAAGGAAATAGAGGGAATAGGATTCCCCCTTCCTTTCCCCTCTCCCCTCTTTCCTTCCCCCCTCCGGAGATAAGGGAAGGGGGAGGCCGAATTAGAGGAGGCCCCCAAGTAGGATCCCTCCTACTTGGGGCGCCCCATGGCTGTCCCCCTCCACCTCCCACCTATGTATATGTGGGGAGGGGGTGCCTAGAACACACAACAAACATTGTTAGCCGTGTGCGGCGCCCCCCTCCAGAGTTTACGCCTCCGGTCATATTCACGTACTGCTTAGGCAAAGCCCTGCGCAGATCACTTCACCATCACCATCACCACGCCGTCGTGCTGATGAAACTCTCCCTCGACACTTTGCTGGATCAAGAGTTCGAGGGACGTCATCGAGCTGAACGTGTGCAGAACTCAGTGGTGATGTACATTCGGTACTTGATCGGTTGAATCGAGAAGACGTTCGACTACATCAACCGCGTTAAACTCACGCTTCCGCTTTCAGTCTACGAGGGTACGTGGACACACTCTCCCCCTCTCGTTGCTATGCATCTCCTAGATAGATCTTGCGTGAGCATAGGGAAAATTTTAAAATTGCATGCTACGTTCCCCAGCAACACCGAGCTGGATGGGACAACATTGTGGATGTCTCTCTTTTTTGGCGACAGGAGCCCTTCATCGTCTTCTGAGATCTTTAGCTTTTCCCAAGGGTCCAGTCCCAGTGCAGGGCATGGTTTGTTCATCCACTTGTGATCTCCAAAGGTCTCTAAAGGTACTTTGTGAGGAACCCCACGAAGGACAATCGGTTTTCCTTGTATGATCCCGAGGAGAGAATCGCCCAGTTCCTCACTGTGTTCATGATCAATCTCAAGACCTGAGCAACATAAATCCAAGTAGTGTTATTGAAAATCATAGCATTTCTATATTTCCAGACACACCAAAGGACAGCTGAGCTAACAGTATTCAAGACAGAGTAGTTTTTGTTAGCAATCCAGAATCTAGCTACAGATTCAAAAGGAAAAGCCGATCTGAGTATTGAAGTGATCTACAACAGGAACCCAGAGGTGTTTGGCAACAATGCAATCAAAGAAAAGGTGGGAGCAAGAATCTTGCTCCAAACAGTAGACACACTCAAGGGGTTTGATGATATGTCTTTTCCTAAGATTATCTCCGATCATCAATTTGTTGTTAGAGAGGAGCCAGAGAAAGACATGAATTCTGGGGGGGGACTCTCAATTTCCAGACTGCTGGGACAAAAACAGGATGGACCCCATGAAATTGATAATATGATAGAGGGAGCTAGAAGATTATTGCCCCTTGTTTTCTAGTTGCCAGATCAGAGAACCTGGCTTGTCAGAAAATACAATATTTCTAGCAATTTCCTTCAGCTGGAACCATTGTTCCATAAGTTTGTCACTAATGTTCCTCCTGAATGAGAGTTTGAGGCATTGCCCATCCCAAACCTCATTCACACATTTTTTTTATTCATTGCAGACCGAATAGCCAGGCCAAAATTGGACAGCTAGAGGGGAAGTGCCAAACCAAGTATCTTCCCAAAACCTGGTTTTGCTCCCATCCCCAATGTTCCATCTGTATCCAAATTTCACAACATGGATAATAGACTTCAACCTTTTCCAGAATCTAGAGATTTCTGGTTGGAGGAGGAGCCAAAGATGTTAGATTTATTGGCCAAGTATTTGTGTTCAATAAGCATCTTCCAGGGTTTTTGGTCTACCTCATAGTATCTTTTGATCCAAGATCCTAACAAACAAATGTTAATTTCTTGAAGATTGGGTATGCCCAAACCTCCAAACTCCTTTTTCATGGAGACCAGCCCCCAATTAGCTAGGTGAAGTTTTCTATGTCCTTCAAAGTCATTCCACGGGCAATGGGACATCTGTGAGTTGATGAGACTAACAGCCCATTTAGGGAATTTGAAGAAGGGAAGGAGGTACACAGGAATGCTAGCAAGGCAGTCTTGAACGAGTATCAACCTCCCTTTGTAAGACATGATCTTCCCCCTCCACCCTGCAATCCTCTTAATGATTTTGTCTAAAAGGGGTTGGATGTCTTCTCTCCTTAGTTTATCATAATGGAGGAGGATGCCTAAATATTTAGACTTCTTCTCTGCTTCTGATAAAGTTTCCCATATTTAGGCATCTCATTTTCAATATGGGAAACTTTATCAGAAGCAGAGAAGAAGTCTTTTTTGAGAGAGAAACCTGAAGGGTTTTCTTTCTTGAAAAGGCCCTTATAAAAGTCACTGGCCACTTTAAGCATATCATTAGTATCAGTGATAGGGCCATCGAGGGAGTAAATGAGGGTTTTCCTCCTCCTCTGATTAGCAACAGCATGAAAGTAAGCAGTGTTTCTATCCCCCTCCTTAATATCCCTATCCCTAGATCTTTGTTTAGCTTTGATCTCTTCCTGGAGCCAGATTTTCTTTAGTTCCCATGAACACAATTCAATCTGGTAAGCTCAGCCTCAGTGAGGTCAGAGGTTTCAGCCTTAATATCTAGAGAATCAAATTCAAGGAGAAGAAACCTTTTATACCTCCTAAGGTTGGCCTCCTCATTTGAGTTCCGGCCTTTGGTAGTTTTCCTAAATCTTCTAATTTTGATCTGCCATCTTTCTAGAGGGCAGCTACTCCCAGTGGCTTCAGACCAGATTTTCCTGACTAATTCAGATAAATCTTCTCTTAGGAGCCACCACTTTTCAAACTTAAAGTTGTTGTTTTTGGGAGATTGGATAGTCCCAGAATCCCAAAGCAGAGGGGTGTGATCACTACCACATCTGGGCAGAGCTCTACAACTAGAAAGAGGAAAAAGACCATCTACTTCTGTGTCACAAAAGATTCTATCAATGATGGATATAATCAAATCTACTTGATTATTGGCCCAGGTAAATTTCCTAGAAGGGAGCTTAATTTCAAGTAAGCTCCAGATCTCAATCCAGGCATAGAAATTATCGCTCCACTTATGGTTAATAGAACCATTGCTTCCGTCCTCATCATTTCTAACTAGATTGGAGTCACCTCCAATCAGAGTGGGAATGTGAGCATCCAAAAATAAAGTATGAAGTTCAGAAATAAAAACTCCTTTCCCTTCTTCATAAGGAGAGCCATAAATAGTAATAATCCTAAAAGTATGCCCAGTAGTTTTCAACTTTACTAGACAGCTAATAGAAAAGTCTAAGTGAGACCAAGAAACAACATAAAAATGCTTAAATCTACTCCCGTCAGGCTGCCCCCAGCAGATCCTTTAGATGGAAGTGTGTGCTAGGCAAAGTCCCTATTACCAATAAGGGATTTAAGATAAGAATTAGAGAAATCCTTCTTCTTGGTTTCCTGAAAACCTAGGACAGTAGCATGAGTTTTATTAATAGTTGAGAGATTTCCTCCCAGGGGTTGCAATACCCCTAACATTCCAAAAGAGGGCATTCATGAGGAGTTTTTGTTCCTAGGGTGCTTGCCCTGTCTATGTTTGCAAATAAGAGACCATAGCCCCTCACTAGACTCAGCAGGAGGGTCTATGCAATCTAAGCTAGGGTTGCCGTCAATAGAAATATTCCCAGCAACAGGGGAAATCAGCAACAGAAGAGCAGTCATTGTCATCATTATGAGAGGTAATATCTACACCAATCTTAGATGCAATGGCATTAAAAGAAGGATCATTAAAGCAAGAAAAGGATTTGTGTTTCATACCAAGGGGTTTTTGAACTTCAAGATTTTGGACCTCTTTGAGTTGCTTAGCTTTTTCAATGATAGTTCTCTTGTCACCGGCCACCCTAGAACTGGCTCTAGTGGCATGGACAGGACCCCATCTAGGAGGATTCATGTCTTTAGGTAGAGCAGGGAAGTCAGTGTCATATTGCGAGTCCACATTGTTTGGTAGATCGGCATCTTGAGAGAGAGAGTCTTGATCCTCTTGTAGATCCACAGATCCTTCTAAGTCCATCAGGTCATCACTTCCAGCAGCTCCATTTCTCTGAGCAAATTAAAACCATCAACATCTCCATGCACAAAGTTCAGGATTCTCTCAAGGTTTCTGATTTGAGGAGAGTATGGGGATTCAGGCAATTGGCTTTTCAAGACTGATGTGGGGGTAACATCTCCAAGCAAATGATTGTGTCCCAAAGACTGCCCTCTAATATTAGGGGGCCCTGAGCCAGTTACAGGACTTCTGTCAGAATCAGTTCTAGAGCTCCTGTTGGATTCAACATCTTCAGAGGTGTTGTTTCCAGGCTCAGCAGCAGACACATAGGTCCCAAAGGAAGGGTTGGTGGATGTGCCTGTATCAGTGGCAATCAAGGGTGGTTCTACTTCAATCAATAGCCTGTATATGTTACCATCCACACAAAATAGCCTCTTTGCAGGGATTTTGGAGGGATCTTTGCAGGAGATTTTGACACTGACAGTTTCATAGAAGGATTTGAAATTATGTTGCCAATCAACATCCAGCATCACTCCCAATGTAGAAGTGATTTGGTCAAGCATAGACCAATCACACCACTTTGGGTCCATCTTCCTAATTTTGATCCAAGTTTCCTGGAGATCATCTTCGGCCTCAATCCAGACTTTCCAGACTTCAACATTGACGACAACATTGTCTTTTTTGAGACCAAAACATGGGTATCCAGCAACTGGCACTACATCTATCTCAGGGGGGAACTTGACTAGAAATGTCCATTCGTCTAGAGCATTGATTGGCCAAGTCCAGTTTGTTTTGTAGATGTCAGCAAACTCATTGGCAAGCTCCTGCTTGGACACTTCACCTGCCTCAACTAGAACAATGCCCACATTTTTTCAGAAAACCATGGTATTGCGCATTATCCTCAGGAGGGTCAATGTGATAGAAACCTAATCCAGGAGCGGCGCTTCCTACATATCTAGCAGAGTTGTGCGGCTTCCTTCTGACAGGACAATTATCCACCTTGTGGGTGACCATTTTGAAGATAAAACAGCTCTTGGGCTTGGTGCACTTGTCCAGGTGATGTCCTGGTTCCCCCCAATTGTAGCAAATCACATCAGAGTAAGCCATAAGACCTTATGCAGGGGCAAGGACAAACTTCTGGGCGTCCATTCTGAGGAGGAGGCGGCCCATACCATTGCGCAACCGGACCCCCCCCCCCCTGTTGCTGATGAAATTGGGGTGGGAATTGGCCTGGAAAACCCCATGGAGGAAGGCCCTGAACCCATAGCCGAAGAATGGCGGTGGCCCGCCCATCTGAGGCTGCAGGGGTGGCTCTTGTCTCCAGTTGTTGCCGATCTCACCTCTTCCTCCTTTGTGTTTGCCTCGGCCACGCCCCCGGCCACTTTCCGCCATGGTTGGAAGCTCTTGGGTGGCGGCGGCGGTGGGAGGAGGGAGGGTGGAGGAGTCCTTAAGGTTTCCGGAAGGTGAGGTACTTAGGGGCCCAGAGTTGGCAATAGAATCCCTCAGCCAAGTCACCATGGCGACAAGGCAGTGCTCCCAGTTTTACTACTGTGTATGCTTAAACACTGAATATTTAACATTTTAAGACTATTTGTTGAGAGTATAGGTCCGCCAGGTAATGCCTGAATTTAGGGCGTCGCCTGCTGGTGGACTGATCGAGTGGGCTACGCTACCGGGCTAGGCAGTTACGGGCTTCCTTACATGGTCAAGGCCCAGGCCTTCCACTAGAGGATACTTTATTACTGACAGTTTTCTTTTCCTCAAGCAGGAGATTAAAGAAACAGATTGCAGCAGGTAGTGGAATCTGTTAACAAAGGTTCTAAAATTTGCAAAAAGAAAAAAAAAAACACAATGCAGTTGTCATTAGAATCTTGTTCAAAGGGGCGAGTTCTTAATGGAATAGATATGCAGTGTCTTCTGCATATTCCACAAAAAAATGTACATTCCCAACACATGTATAACTTCAAACCCAGAACACCTCTCTATACAGTGTAGACTATACTAAAAGAACATAAGAGAAAAACCATCCAAAACAAGGGGTAACCAGGCAAGGCATACGCCAAGCCGCAAAACCATATGTATATGTAGCCGCTATTTGTGGCTAAACCTTCCGACCTGTCATCCAGTATCCAACAAGAACAGATAACAGGAAGACGAGGAGCACAAACGTACGTGAGAAACCCCCAAGAGACTGCCTTCTCTCGCTAAGCTGTTCCTGAAAATGAAGCAGCGTTTACTAGGATTAGATATCAGAATACAAAATCATAATTTCTAGCAACAGAGTTTGGTTCAGAAAAGCGAACAAGTTGACTTTTTTCCATTAATGTATTATGATAGTAGGAGATATTAATATGTTTTGGCAGAACTCCTGTCAACTTCTTTTGATCTTTTCGTGTTGTGTTATGACAGTCCGGAGATATTATATCAGGTTTGGCAGGAGTTACCAGACTGCTCGGGTTAATTTCTTGCAAAATTAGTTATGTATGTCTGCAATATAATTGTGCGAGCAATACAAATCAAGATTTCCCCAGTTTCTCTGCAGAACTTGGATCATAAATTGATCTCTGTCATTCATTTCTTAAAAGAACAATGAAATATGTTTTCAGGATAAAATTTTGGGGGAAAAGTAGCACAGCAACATAATAGTTATACTGAAATAGTGCCAATATATCCTCATTAGATGAGAAGTCATACCAGCTCTTGTTGAAGCTTCTTGTTTTCAGCTACATATTTAACAACTTCTGACTTAACCGTAGAGGCGTCCTAAAGAATCACAGAATATCAGTAATGTCAGAAACATTCATTTGTTCAGGAACTTTTAAGATGGTATAAATATAATAGCAGAAAAAAAATCTATCAACGCAGACGAGCATTAATAAACATTAGGTATCACTGTCATGCCGACAATGGCACAGAGAGGGGCATTTAAGAAAAATGAGTTTAGCTATTACAATGCTCTTCAAACAATAAAAATCTAAGTCAATTGGTAGGTTATACATGGCAAGAGTCTGTAGCTTGCAAGCATATGATAGTGCTCAACTAGAGCTAAATATCGCATTTCGAAGTACAGGTTTTTTTAAAGCATAATAATTTGATGTTGTTATGTATCAGCGAGGATACTTTTATCACTGACAGATACAAGAACATAACAATGCTGTTTTTAGTGGAACAAACAGTCACCTTGTCATGTGAAGCTTGTGGTCCAGATGCATATTCTTGCCTAGATGCCTGAAAAGGAAGAGAGCACACCAACCATCGTTAGGATTTAGGAACAAACATGGCATCATATCTTACAGCATCAAGAAGCAATGGCACCACTTACAGCATCGATTATGGATTGTCTAAACACTTCATGGTCGACCTCCATATCTGCAATCTCTTCCTCATCTCCCTCAGGCACCGGTGAGGGGGGATTTGCAGGGATGTAGATCACCCGCAGCTTGAACTCCTCCACCACCCTGCCAGGCGCTCTGCCGAACTACAAACCGTAACACTCACATTACAGATGACACAGACGACACAATCAATCAACATCCACGGTGTCAACCTCGGGTGCTGCAAGAACTTACCATCTCAGGGACAATGTCCTTATGCGATATCCCTTCCTGCACTATGACGCTTTGAATGAGGAACTTGTCCTTGCATTGGTAATCCTGGGGGATCTCCTTGGGTGCCTGCATCGTAACTAGAGCAGGCAACAATGCCACATGAGATTGGCTCATCAACCAATCAAGTACTCCCTCTGTAAACTAATATAAGAGCGTTTAGATCACTTATATTAGTTTACAGAGGGAGTAACAATAATGCATATAATGCAGCAAAGTGGACGCACTTGTGATACCGCAGGATCCCCCTGGCGGCACGATGCCGGAGGTAGGCCGCACTGCGTACTTTTTTGGGTTCGTTGTTTTCACCTGCACATTGAGCATCGCATAGGAAACCCGTCAGCAAAATTCCTCCAGAATATCACCCTGCAGGTTTCAGAACTCAGAACAAAACCGTGGCAAAAATCCCCACCTTGAAAGCTACACGCTGATCGGTCTTGTTGACGAGCTCGATGCATCCTGTATTCGACTTCCTGAGCTCAACTGCTCGGAACATCGACACATGAACGATCCGATCAGTCCCCACAGGGCAATACGGATCAAGAAACAGCAGAAACTAGCTGAGGGCAGGTGCCGGAAGCAACTTACATGGCATCTTGAGCTCGGAAGGGTAGATTCGGAGCAGCGTATTACTCATCGCGCCGGCAAACGAAACGACGACCGGAGGGAGAGTCGGGACCAAACACCAAAGATTCTCCTTGTTTTCACTCGCCGGCAGAGCCGCGATGACGATCCAAGAACGTCGTTTCCTGCTCTAGAAGCAAAGCACCAACAGGCGGCTGGCGGAGGCTATCCTCTTCTTTCCGGCTATGAAGGGCGAAGCAGGGGAAGGGCAGAGGATTTGTCGATGGGGGGGAGGGGGCGAATCGGAGGAGGGGAGGACTCCGGAGGGTGGAAGGGAGGAATTCGGGCTGGCGTAGACAGAGGATTGATGGATGGATTGGGCGGTTTCGGTTGGGAAACACTGGCGATTGGCTGATTGATGATTGATTGATGGATTGGGAGCGGTTGCGTCGTGGGCAATCCGGGCTTCTTCTTTCTTGGTTCCCTTTTATCTGTAGCGCGCCTTGCGTTGCGTTGGTTGAGGAGTTTATAATAGTAGCTGGGTTCGGGCAACGGCGGCGGAGCCGGGTTTGCCAGTTGGGATTGGCCGGACACGGCACCCACGTCGCCGCCCGGGAAAGGATCCTATCTCTTTTCTTTCCCTTTGTCCTCTCCGACTCCGACCGACGCCCGCGTGCACCTTTTCCTAACATTAACAACTTTCGGTTTTGCTAAAACGCATAGATATATCCTGAATATTGCACACATGTATAAGTCCTATGCTAAAACACAACTTCTGTTAAACTGAAACAGATTTGGCATACTGGCCAACTAAAAAAATTTATCATCCCCAACAAATACAAGTTGCCATAAAAAATGTTCCACTTTTCATGCCTAAAAATCTGAGATATTCGGGTCCTTATAATATAATTAATTAAGGTAACATGTCCTGCCAAACGTACTAACATGGAACATGGTTGCGAGTCCGTGAGCTTGAGGCGCAGGAGCCACTGATCATCTGATCAAACACATGAATTCTACCCTAAAAAGAGGATGAACTCTACGCTGGAAGCTAATTGGTTTCTGAAAATAGCTGGCTACCAAACCGCACCGAAAGGGTACCAAACCCACCTATGAACTGCCAGGCAAGCATCATCAGAACAATCAGTACAAATGATGCGGCGTTAGGTCATAACTTATCATCACTCAGATCTGAGGCTTCTACGCCGGAAACGAGCTTGTTCAGCTACCGTCGTCCACTTTCTCCGAGGACGTGCCACGGTCAAACAAGTCCAGAATTGTTACGGTAGCTGATTATGCGGTGTTGCTGAAATATCAAAGGTCTTGCGGCAAAACAGTACAAAAATGCCTCGATCGCTCCTTGTTTTCTCATCCGGGATTGTCGCTGCTCGCCAGTGATGCAGACAGTTGCAACGTCTTGCTCCCCGGCCGATTCCCGCTCGCTTTCAACATTTGGACACACCACCTGCCATCGATTACTCTCTTCCTAGTTCTGAGAAGGCTCTTTCTTGATCGAGAGGAACAGACTAAGGCCAACTTCACCGCGCGACTCAAAACGGACGTCCGTTTTGTCTGATTTTTGTCCCTTTGGGTAGGGATTTGGGGTCGTGTCAGGACCTGTCCTGGGATGCGGTGGCCGTGCGGCCAGCGCGCGACCGCATCCTTTTGCCCATCCTGTCCGTCAGGCCAAAAATGCCCAAATTTGCATCGAAACTAGTTTCCAACCCAAATATTTGTCTGAAAATTAAAATAATTTTACAACCCAATTGAAATTGTCTTTAATAAAATAGTTTTACAACCAAATCGAAATTGTCTTGACTTAACATAAAATGAACCAATATATCTGTTGGTTGCCAATGTGATTCCACACATGCTCAACTAAGTCATTCTGAAGATTCAAATGAGTATACCAATCGCGCATCTCACGATGGAATTGGGCAAACTGTTCAAATGTGGCCGGGTCTTGGTGCAGGGGCTCAATATTTTTACCTTGATAATCAAATCCTTGGTCAAAGATACTCTCATCACGCTCGTCCTCGACGATCATGTTGTGCATGATCACACAAGCAGTCATCACCTCCCAAAGCTTCCTTTCCCATGACAGTGTAGGGTTTCGAACGATACCTGAAAGAACATGCGGTGCCCCCATGTTTAGTTTTGGTAATTGATGACAATCTCTATGGACTAATGGTTGCCTTGAGTTATATTTGAAGGTTTTGTCCATAGGCTTTTCTTGGAGTACATGTGTTGGTTTCAAGGAGTTTATGTGTTGACCAAGGTGCTATTAAGGAATTATCCAAAGATTGGTCATGTGAGTGTTGAGCTTATTGCAAGCATGTCTTGAAGAAGAAGATTGTGTGATCATTCATGTTTACCTTCAAGACACCATCCAAATGAAGAGAGTTGGAAAGATTCAAAGTTGATCGAGACTAAATCAAGAGTGAATCAAGTTGATCAACTCACAAAGCGTAGAAGATGTACCGAGAGGGATCCAATGGTATGGTAAGCATTGTCCATTGCACTTTGTGTACTAACCCATGGTCTATGTGAGAGTTTTATGTGGGGTTAGGTACGTGTCCATGGGCTTGCGTCAAGAGGAAGATATCATACAACCCATGGAAAGGGTGACGTCAAGTGGTGATCGTCATCATGATTGCCATGTGCAAGTTCAAGTGGAGCATCACGAAGAGATCAAGTGCTTGAATCTTGCCATCCTTTGTGGTGTCAATGGTTTTGTGAAGATGTGCCGAAGAGAGGCTCACCCATAGTGGAGTATGGGGGAGCAATCATCTAGTCTTCATCGAGCCAACGCAATCAAGAAAGGTGGTCCAACTTGAGGGAGTCAAGATCGTCATCATCTAGCTCAAGTGGACCATGTGCAAGACAAAGGTTTGCCCTTGATAGCCTTTCTATTTTACCGGTCTCGTGGTGGTAGTTGGGAGACCGGGTTATAGGATCGTTTGCCATACTATCAAGGGGGGCTCTCAAGTTGGTAGCTTGATTGTATCGTTAGTAGAGAGCTCAAACCATTGCATCCTTGCATCATGTTTCTTGGTTCTTGTTTGGTTCTCTTTGTGAGTCTTAGAGCTTATGGTCATCTTGATGACAAGCTTGAGTTCATCGAAAATGGAGTTCGCATGCGTCTTCTATGATGTTTTCGGTGTTGGAGGTTTTATCGATCTTCTTATGGGCCTTTTCTAATTTGCTTCTTATTGATATTTCTTTCAAGATTTTGTTAGCCCTTGTCGCTAGCTTTCCAACAAACTTGGTTTCATCGAATTCAGAGTCCATTTGCAAAAGTTGTGGCAGTTTTGGTGTTCTGAAAAGGCTGCAGCGGTACTACCGCGAATTGGAGCGGATGTGATTTTTTTACTACCGCTCCAGAGCGGTACTACCGCGGCTCCTACAGCGGTAGTACCGCTCCGGACCAAAAACTCATCCCAAGTCTTGCGGTGGTAGGCCCGGATGTAATTTTTTAGTACCGCTCGCAAGCAGTAGTACCGCTACCCTTTGCGGTAGTACCGCGATCCCTAGCGGTAGTATCATGAGGACGAGCGGTAGTACCGCTCCGGCGGTTCTACTGGCCTTTTGCCTCCTCGTTGTTGTTTTTCAAAGGGGTACTACCGCCCTAGCGGTATTACCGCTCTGTGCGGGTTGTGAGCATAACGGTTGGATTTTCCCCCACCTATAAATGGGGGGCTTCTTCCCCAATGAACCTCATCTCTTTAGCTCGTGTTCTTCCCCCATTGTTGACCTTCTTCGAGCTTGCTAACTCTCAATCCCTCCAATGATTCTTGCTAGTTCTTGAGGGAAAAGAGAGAGGAGATCTAGATCCACGTATCCACCAATCACTTTCTCCTCTAAGTGAGGGGAACCCCTTGGATCTAGATCTTGGAGTTCTTCGTGTTCTTCTTTCGTTCTTCCTCTCATTTTCCTCCCTAGCATTAGTTGCTTTGGTGGGATTTGGGAGAGAAGGACTTGGGCACTCCGTGTGCCCTTGCCATTGCATTTGGTGCATCGGTTTGAGTTCTCCACGGTGATACGTGGAAGTGAAGTTTGAGAAGCTTATTACTCTTGGGTGTTTGGGCACCCTAGAGCTTGTTCCTCTTGGGTGCCTTGGCGCCCTAGACGGTTGGTGGTGTTCGGAACTCAGTCATTGTGGTGCAAAGCTCCGGGCAAGCGTCGGGGTCTCCAATTAGGTTGTGGAGATCGTCCCGAGCAATTAGACGGGTTCCGGTGACCGCCCCCAAGGGTTGCCAACGTGTACGGGTTCGGTGACCGCCCCCAAGGGTTGCCATTTTTACGGGTTCGGTGACCGCCCTCAAGGGTCCCTTAGTGGAATCACGACATCTTGCATTGTGCGAGGGCGTGAGGAGATTACGGTGGCCATAGTGGCTTTTTGGGGAGCATTGTGCCTCCACACCGCTCCAAACGGAGATTAGCATCCGCAAGGGTGTGAACTTAGGGATACATCGTCGTCTCCGCGTGCCTCGGTTATCTCTTACCCGAGCTCTTTACTTATGCACTTTACTTTGTGATAGCCATATTGTTTCTTGTCATATATCTTGCTATCACCTAGTAGTTTATCTTGCTTAGCATAAGTTGTTGGTGCACATAGGTGAGCCTAGTTGTTGTAGGTTTTGTGCTTGACAAATTAACCGCTAGGTTTATTCCGCATTTGTTCAAGCCTAAACCGTAATTATTTGAAAGCGCCTATTCACCCCCCTCTAGGCGACATCCATGATCTTTCAATTGGTATCAGAGCCTCGTCTCTCTTTGTTAGGCTTAACCGCCTAGAGAGTAAAGATGTCGACTAGGGGATTAGGATTCTCTCACACTCTTAGTTTCGATGGCACAAATTTTTATGTTTGGGTAATTCGCATGCTTAATCTCTTTAGGGTCATGGACCCAAATTTAGAGCGAATTGTAGATATGGGTTTTTCTCCTCCAAAGGATCCCCAAAGATTATCTTTGGAGGATGAGAAAAACTCTTATCTCAATGCTCAAGCTTCTAATGTGCTTTTCGATGCTTTGAGCAATGTAGTTATATTTCAACTCATGCCTTTCCGGGATGCTCATGAGTTGTGGACAAAGCTTCAAGATAAATATGGTGTGTCCAAGTTTTGTGGGGATGATAGTTCTCCCTCCACCTCCGGCCGTGTTGTGTTCTCAACTTCTTCTACTTCACCTACATGTGGTTTGCCACAAGGTAATGACATGGTGAGTAGTGGTGTTCATTGCAATGATGACAGTGGGCTTAGTTTTGATAATCCTTCATCACTTTCTTGTTGCGATGCTTCACCTTTGGACTCTAGCACTTCGAGCACTTCAAATGTTTCACATGCTTGTGTTGATAGTCCTTGCATATCATGTACAAATTGCTTGACTAAATCTCATGATGATATGCTTGCTATGTCTTGTTGCCATGATAAAAATGCATGTATTTCCTCGAGTTGTTGTGCTAACAATGTAGAGGAAACCCAACACTCCATGGAACAAGATGTGGTCTTGAATGGTGCTTCAAGGGATCCCACATCATCATCTATTGCTTTTTGCCTTATGGCCAAGGCTTCAAAGGTACCTCCCACTTTGAATCCCAATATATCTTGTGATAATATTGATGATGGCAAGAGTGATGATGATGTCTATTATGATGAAGAGAATGATGATGTTGCCTCCTTAAAAGTTAAGGGGGAAATAATTTTTAAAGCTCTTCTTAAGAATAAAATTGCTCGTTCCAACTTCATGGAAATCATGTCAATTGCTATTGAGGGCAATAAATATAGTGATGAGTTGGAATCTCGTCTTGAGGAGCATGAGGTCACCATTGATAAAATGGAAGGTCATGAGCGTGATTACGCTAATGAGATTGCGGACCTCTCTCAAGCTCTTAAACTTGAACAAACCACCAAGGAATCTATTGAGGAGACTTTTGCTCTAGAGTTATCTAGAGTGAAGGAATCTCATGATAGAGCTCTTGAGGTGGCCAATGTTTTTTAAACTAAAAATGCTAAGCTTGAAGTTGCTCATGCTAGACTCCTTGAGGATTTTGAGCACCTCGAAAATGTCTCAAGGGTCATCAATGGTGAGCTCATCAAACTCACCGAGTCTCATGCTCAACTTGAAGCTTCTTATTTAAAAGAGCTTGCCAAGTTGCCTTCTCCTCTTGTTGTTAATGATGATGCTTGTGCTACTAACTCTATTTCTTATGAAGCATCCATTTTAAAGGAGAACGTTGAGCTACGGGCTCAACTTGAGTTGCTATCTAGCAATTATGGGAAATTGGAAGAAAGACATGAAAAGCTCTCAAGCTCTCATGATGATCTTCTAGTATCCCATAATGTGCTAAAGATAGCTCATGAGGCCATGATTGCTAAGGTAACATCTAGTGAGCCTCATGTGGACACTAGCACTACTTTTAGTCAAAATGCTATATTGCCTTGTGCTAGTCCTCGCGATTCATCCATGCATAGCGTTGGTATATCTTGTGATGAATTGCTTTCCTTGCCTTGTTGCTCTAACGATGAAGCTTATACTTCCTATAGTGCTTGTGTTGAGACTAACCATGTAGAGGAAATCAAAGAGCTCAAGGCCCAAGTCACTTCTTTGAAGAAAGATTTGGAAAAGTGTCATGAAGGGAAGGCCACACTCAACAATATCTTGAGTGTACAAAAATCCCCCAATGACAAACGTGGACTTGGATTCAACTCCAATAAGAAGAAGAAGTCCAAGAGAAACAACAAGAAGGGCCAAAAACAAGTCAAGAGTTCGGCCAAGATTATTTGCTTCAAGTGCAAAATTGAAGGGCATCATGTTAGATCTTGCCCATTGAAGAAGAAGGCCATTAGTGACAAGCAACAAGGGAAGCGACTACAAGTGCATTCTCATGCTCAACCTCAAGTTGAAGAAAGGCCTCTTCCCAAGAAGACTCAATCTAATGCTTCTCAAGTTGAGAAATCAAGTGAGAAGAAAGTGAATAGTAGACGTTGCTACCTATGTCGTGAGAAAGGTCACCTCGCTTCTTCATGCACAAGTGGTAACTTATCCAACCCAATTATTATTTATGATGTCTATTCTCTTGGGAAGGATAAGGTTGGCAATGTGGTTGCCAAGTTTGTTGGTACTCAAAGTGGTTTGAAGCAAAGAACAATTTGGGTAGCCAGGCCTATTGTGACTAACCTCTTAGGACCCAACTTGGTTGGGGACCAACTAGCTCAAACTTGATCAATAGGTGTTGTTGGAGGGCATTGGAGACTTGGCTACTTTATGAAGAATTAAGGGGACTTCATCATTCTAATTGTCTCAAGCCAAGTTATTCGGATTATCAAGTTTCTATCTTATATCCAATGTTCCTCCATGTGGTAACTCGTGCTTAAAGTGTTTACATTGATAGCTACTTACCCCTTTGCATGTTTGGTTTTGTTCCTTGCATGTGTTTGTATATGTTGTGCTTCCAACTTGATTATCTTGAGCAATCAAGTATGTGTGTGTTGGTTTGCACTTCATGTACATGTGTGTCGTACGTTGAGCCTTTGTGCATCTTGTTTGTATCTTAGTTGGCTCTTGGGAGAGATTAATGGAATATCCCATTATGGGGGAGTGATGTGCTTTGTGCACCTCACTACCCTATAAATGTGTGTACATGAGTAATACCATCTAGTATTGATATTTCAAGATTATCTAGTCGCTATGTGGTATGTCTTCTCATAAGAAATTCAAATTCTAAATAGTCCATTAATTATCTCTTGTTGGATTCTCTTATTGCCTCTTGTTAAGTTTTTATTGGTATCACATTATGGGGGAGTAATATGCTATGTGCGTATTACAAGCCTAGAAAATGTGTACATTTGAGATATTGTCACCTAGAATTGATATTGTAAATTATCTTGTTCTTAGGTGGCATGTTAGCTCTACAAGTTGCACTTTGCTTGTGTTTGGTGTGAAGATGATGTTGGATATCCTTGCCATCTACCAACGGGAATTATTTCCAAATACTTCTTGTCTTATGACAATTGGTACTCACTTATGTGTGGTAGAAATTATTGATCATCTTTACATTGGCCTTTGCTTTTATTTGCCTTATCTCGTGCCTAGGATTGTGTCAACTCCCATTGTTTTCCATACCATTTGTGGGTCTTATTATTTTCTTGATCTTGTTTAGTGTTTTCTAGATATAGTGAAAGTGGTGATCCTACCTTGTGCATTTTGTATTCAAATGCAAATTCTCTATAATGCACTAGTCTTGGGGGAGCTATCCTATTTTCTATAAAACACTCATCTTGTGATCCATATTAAGTGTGTGTTGGTGGATGGCAAGTCGTTTCTTTTGGTACTTTGTGCCAAGATGAAACTTTGTAGAGAGCTTGGTTTGTTTGGAACCATCCTCTCCTTTGGGAGTTTGACAACTTTTTTTGTGTGTTCCAATGGATATCTCATTCCTTGATGTATCTTTTAATGATATCTTCTAAGTGATGATTTCTCCATTTGGTTTCCTTTTCACTTGGTTTTTCCTTATATTTTGGTATCGGTTCTTGAAAGTCTTGAGCATGCATTTTAACTTCATGTAGTTCCTTTGGCATGTTTTCTTTCTTTGACCCAATATATAGGGGAAACTCGACCAAGTCTCAAATTGGATGAGATGTGCATGAGATTCATTTCCATATCTATATGCACACATCTATGTGGAGTTTGTCCTATGTATTGTTGGTTCTCTAACTCTTTGGTCCCAATGAGTTTGGGTACCATTTTGTTTGTGTTGTTGTTCTAGGATCAATTGGAGATGCATTGGATACTCGGCTCATTCAAAAGGAAGGTGTTGTCACCATGTGCTTATTGGAGTCAAGCTAGGATGCTCAATGAACTACTATCTATTACCTTCAATTGCTTTCTTCTACATCCTTCCAATAATATCTCGGTAACAAGTATCTATTCATGCATTCTTTTCTTGGATTCAACCTTGTGCAGGTTGCATCTTGGCATGATAGTCATTACATCTTGTGATACTTGTTTCCTTTCTCAAAGCATCTCAACGATGATCTCATGTTGCTAGTTGTGATGTCTTTGATGGTTGTGTGGTAGGAATTCATCTATATACAATAAGACCATATCTAGCCATGTGCTATGCTTCCAAGCAAATATCTTATTGGTATATCTATGACTTCCTTTTGGATATCTTGTTCCTTCGTGTTGTAACTATTCCGGGTGTACATCCTTCTTTGTAGATATATATCATCATGATTTCGTCTACCTAGAATCTTATACACTTAAGAGAAGTTGCATATCTAGATGATATCCTTTCTTTCACGTCCACCTTGTCTTTCTTTTGTTTTTTTCTTTTGTGGCTCCATGAAAGATTTTGCTTTGAGTGCGTGTCTTATCTCGTTGCTTCTTGATGCACTCTTGTTTGGTGAAGATTTTTTTCCTCATGCTTATCTCTACGAGGCTTTTGCCATCTTGGTATCCCTCGTCTTGGTGAGGCTTTCATCTTCTATCTTCACCATGGGTTGTCACAAGCGTTGGTTATTCTTTTTGCATGTTGAGTGTGCTTGTGAACCCCTTTGCTTGGTGTGTGTGGGATGGACATGTCATGCACCTTGTATCTCCACTATTCAAGACTATGTTGATGCTTAATGTTCATCCATACATTAGTCTTCTCAAGTGCATTGCCTTGACTCACACACATCATTTTGGTTGAGCCCATTCTTAAGTTGCCTCTTTTACTTGTTGCTCAACCATGTGTTTGTTGCAAGTACTAGGCTTAGTTACCTATATGCTCACTTGCACTTGTTGTAAGTTTCTATTGATTTTGGGGGAGCTATGATCCTATTTTTTGCACTTGGTATCCTAATACAAAAAATTCTTACGTGTGCACAAATCATGGGGAGATTCTCTAGTTTCTTTAGATCACTCCTTTGCTCTTATCATAATATCCTTTATTCATGTGGCTCGTAGGATCATTGGCCTAGTTGGTTCAATTGGTATCTTTTGATAGCTTGCTTCAATTGGTATCTTTTGATTGCTTGATTGCTTGTTTCTCTCTTTGTTATGTCTTTGCGGCATATCATTCGTTTGCAATATTTGGGCCTCAATATAGTGTGTATTCCTCCAAGTATTTACCGTTGGATATGTGTATTGCATTCCACTTTCTTGTTGAGAAATACACAATTTATGGAGGGCCACAATTTATATTGGCCTTCTAAGCTTTTCGCCCATTTTGGCAATCGATGCCAATGGGGGAGAAGTTTCAGAGAGTTCTGTGGAGAAGCTTTGGTTTATGTTTCCTTAGCATTTGCATCTCATTCGCATGCATTATTGGTTGTTGCATTGCATGGTGATGCATAATTCCTTGTATAAACTCTCTTGAAAGTGATTGTCATCAATTACCAAAATGGGGGAGATTGAAAGAACATGCGGTGCCCCCATGTTTGGTTTTGGTAATTGATGACAATCTCTATGGACTAATGGTTGCCTTGAGTTATATTTGAAGGTTTTGTCCATAGGCTTTTCTTAAAGTACATGTGTTGGTTTCAAGGAGTTTATGTGTTGACCAAGGTGCTATTAAGGAATTATCCAAAGATTGGTCATGTGAGTATTGAGCTTATTGCAAGCATGTCTTGAAGAAGAAGATTGTGTGATCATTCATGTTTACCTTCAAGACACCATCCAAATGAAGAGAGTTGGAAAGATTCAAAGTTGATCGAGACTAAATCAAGAGTGAATCAAGTTGATCAACTCACAAAGCATAGAAGATGTACCGAGAGGGATCCAATGGTATGGTAAGCATTGTCCATTGCACTTTGTGTACTAACCCATGGTCTATTTGAGAGTTTTATGTGGGGTTAGGTACGTGTCCATGGGCTTGCGTCAAGAGGAAGATATCATACAACCCATGGAAAGGGTGACATCAAGTGGTGATCGTCATCATGACTGCCATGTGCAAGTCCAAGTGGAGCATCACGAAGAGATCAAGTGCTTGAATCTTGCCATCCTTTGTGGTGTCAATGGTCTTGTGAAGATGTGCCAAAGAGAGACTCACCCATAGTGGAGTATGGGGGAGCAATCATCTAGTCTTCATCGAGCCAACGCAATCAAGAAAGGTGGTCCAACTTGAGGGAGTCAAGATCGTCATCATCTAGCTCAAGTGGACCATGTGCAAGGCAAAGGTTTGCCCTTGATAGCCTTTCTATTTTACTGGTCTCGTGGTGGTAGTTGGGAGACCGGGTTATAGGATCGTTTGTCGTACTATCAAGGGGGCTCTCAAGTTGGTAGGTTGATCGTATCGTTAGTAGAGAGCTCAAACCATTGCATCCTTGCATCATGTTTCTTGGTTCTTGTTTGGTTCTCTTTGTGAGTCTTAGAGCTTATGGTCATCTTGATGACAAGCTTGAGTTCATCGAAAACGGAGTTCGCATGCGTCTTCTATGATGTTTTCGGTGTTGGAGGTTTTATCGGTCTTATCCAAGGAAGGCTTCTCACCATTTTCTTATGGGCCTTTTCTAATTTGCTTCTTATTGATATTTCTTTCAAGATTGTGTTAGCCCTTGTCGCTAGCTTTCCAACAAACTTGGTTTCATCAAATTCGGAGTCCGTTTGCAAAAGTTGTGGCAGTTTTGGTGTTATGAAAAGGCTGCAGCGGTACTACCGCAAATTGGAGCGGATGTGATTTTTTACTACCACTCCAGAGCGGTACTACCGCGGCTCCTACAGCGGTAGTACCGCTCCGGATAAAAAACTCGTCCCAAGTCTTGCGGTGGTAGGCCCGGATGTAATTTTTTAGTACCGCTCGCAAGCAGTAGTACCGCTACCCTTTGCAGTAGTACCGCGATCCCTAGTGGTAGTACCGTGAGGACGAGCGGTAGTACCGCTCCGGCGGTTCTACTGGCCTTTTGCCTCCTCGCTGTTATTTTTCTATAAAAGGGGGGCTTCTTCCCCAATGAACCTCATCTCTTTAGCTCGTGTTCTTCCCCCATTGTTGACCTTCTTCGAGCTTGCTAACTCTCAATCCCTCCAATGATTCTTGCTAGTTCTTGAGGGAAAAAGGAGAGGAGATCTAGATCCACGTATCCACCAATCACTTTCTCCTCTAAGTGAGGGGAACCCCTTGTTGGAAATATGCCCTAGAGGCAATAATAAATTAGTTATTATTATATCTCCTTGTTCATGATAATCGTTTATTATCCATGCTAGAATTGTATTGATAGGAAACTCAGATACATGTGTGGATACATAGACAACACCATGTCCCTAGTAAGCCTCTAGTTGACTAGCTCGTTGATCAATAGATGGCTACGGTTTCCTAACCATGGATATTGGATGTTGTTGATAATGGGATCACATCATTAGGAGAATGATGTGATGGACAAGACCCAATCCTAAGCCTAGCACAAGATCGTGTAGTTCGTATGCTAAAGCTTTTCTAATGTCAAGTATCATTTCCTTAGACCATGAGATTGTGCAACTCCCGGATACCATAGGAGTACTTTGGGTGTGCCAAACGTCACAACGTAACTGGGTGGCTATAAAGGTGCACTACGGGTATCTCCGAAAGTGGCTGTTGGGTTGGCAAGAATCGAGACTGGGATTTGTCACTCCGTGTAACGGAGAGGTATCTCTGGGCCCACTTGGTAGGACATCATCATATGCGCAATGTGACCAAGAAGTTGATCACGGGATGATGTGTTGCGAAACAAGTAAAGAGACTTGCCGATAACGAGATTGAACAAGGTATCGAGATACCGACGATCGAATCTCGGGCAAGTGTAGTACCGCTAGACAAAGGGAATTGTATACGGGATTGATTGAATCCTTGACATCGTGGTTCATCCGATGAGATCATCGTGGAACATGTAGGAGCCAACATGGGTATCCAGATCCCGCTGTTGGTTATTGGCCGGAGAGTTGTCTCGGTCATGTCTACATGGTTCCCGAACCCGTAGGGTCTACACACTTAAGGTTCGATGACGCTAGGGTTATAGGGAAGGTATGTACGCGGTTACCGAATGTTGTTCGGAGTCCCGGATGAGATCCCGGACATCACGAGGAGTTCCAGAATGGTCCGGAGGTAAAGATTTATATATATATATATATATATATATATATATATATATATATATATATATATATATATATATATATATATAGGAAGTATGGTTTTGGCCACCGGAAGTGTTCTGGGCATCACCGGTAGTGTACCGGGACCACCGGAGGGGTCCGGGGGTCCACCGGGAGGGGCCACCAGCCTCGGAGGCCTACATGGGACAATAGTGGGAAGGGACCAGCCCCTAGGTGGGCTGGGGCGCCTCCCACCAAGGCCCAAGGCGCCTCCAAGAGGGGAGGGGGCAAACCCTAGGGTAGATGGGCCCTAAGGCCCACCCCAAGTGCGCCTCCCCCTCTCCCCCTTGTGGCCGCCACCCTAGATGGGATCTGGGGCTGCCGCACCCCTTGGGGTGGGAACCCTAGAGGGGGCGCAGCCCCCTCCCCTCCCCCTATATATACTTGAGGTTTGGGGGCTTCCCAACACATGATTTGATCTCTATCTTGGCGCAGCCCTACCTCTCTCCCTCCTCATCTCTCGTAGTGCTTGGCGAAGCCCTGCTGGAGTTTCGCGCTCCTCCACCACCACCACGCCGTCGTGCTGCTGTTGGACGGAGTCTTCCTCAACCTATCCTTCTTCCCTTTCTGGATCAAGGCATGGGAGACGTCACCGGGCTGCATGTGTGTTGAACGAGGAGGTGCCGTCCGTCGGCACTAGGATCATCGATGATTTGGATCACGACGAGTACGAATCCATCAACCCCGTTCACTTGAATGCTTCCGCTTAGCGATCTACAAGGGTATGTAGATGCACTCTCATTCCCCTCGTTGCTAGATTACTCCATAGATTGATCTTGGTGATGCATAGAAAATTTTGAATTTCTGCTACGTTCCCCAACAGTGGTACCAGAGCTAGATCTATGCGTAGTTTCTATGCAAGAGTAGAACACAAGTTGTTGTGGGCGTCGATTTTGTCAATTTACTTGTCGTTACTAGTCTTATCTTGATTCGGCGGCATCGTGGGATGAAGCGGCCCGGACCAACCTTACACGTACTCTTACGTGAGACAGGTTCCACCGACTGACATGCACTAGTTGCATAAGGTGGCTAGCGGGTGTCTGTCTCTCCCACTTTAGTCGGATCGAATTCGATGAAAAGGGTCCTTATGAAGGGTAAATAGAAATTGGCATATCACGTTGTGGTTTTGCGTAGGTAAGAAACGTTCTTGCTAGAAACCCATAGCAGCCACGTAAAAACATGCAACAACAATTAGAGGACGTCTAACTTGTTTTTGCAGGGTACGCTATGTGATGTGATGTGGCCAAAAAGAATGTGATGAATGATATGTGATGTATGAGATTGATCATGTTCTTGTAATAGGAATCACGACTTGCATGTCGATGAATATGACAACCGGCAGGAGCCATAGGAGTTGTCTTAATTTATTTATGACCTGCGTGTCAACATAAACGCCATGTAATTACTTTACTTTATTGCTAACCGTTAGTTGTAGTAGTAGAAGTAATAGTTGGCGAGACAACTTCATGAAGACACGATGATGTTGATCATGGTGTCATGCTGGTGACAATGATGATCATGGAGCCCCGAAGATGGAGATCGAAAGGAGCAAAGTGATGATGGCCATATCATGTCACTATTTGATTGCATGTGATGTTTATCATGCTATTACATCTTATTTGCTTAGAACGACGGTAGCTTAAATAAGATGATCCCTCACTAAAATTTCAAGAAAAGTGTTCTCCCTAACTGTGCACCGTTGCGAAGGTTCGTTGTTTCGAAGCACCACGTGATGATCGGGTGTGATAGATTCTAACGTTCGAATACAACGGGTGTTGACGAGCCTAGCATGTACAGACATGGCCTCGGAACACATGCGAAACACTTAGGTTGACTTGACGATCCTAGCATGTACAGACATGGCCTCGGAACACGGAGGACCGAAAGGTCGAACATGAGTCGTATAGAAGATACGATCAACATGAAGATGTTCATCGATGATGATTAGTCCGTCTCACGTGATGATCGGACACGGCCTAGTTGATTCGGATCATGTATCACTTAGATGACTAGAGGGATGTCTATCTGAGTGGGAGTTCATTAAATAATCAGATGAACTAAATTATCATGAACATAGTCAAAAGGACTTTGCAAATTATGTCATAGCTTACGCTTTAGTTATACTGTTTTAGATACGTTCCTAGAGAAAATTTAGTTGAAAGTTGAAAGTAGCAATTATGCGGACTGGGTCCATAAACTGAGGATTGTCCTCATTGCTGCACAGAAGGTTTATGTCCTTAATGCACCGCTCAGTGAGCTGAACCTCAAGCGTCAATTGTAGATGTTGCGAACATCTGACATACACGTTTTGATGACTACATGATAGTTCAGTGCGTAATGCTAAATGGTTTAGAATTGAGGCACCAAAGACGTTTTTGAAACATCGCAGAACATATGAGATGTTCCAAGGACTGAAATTGGGATTTCAGGCTAGTGCCTGCGTCAAGAGGTATGAGACCTCCGACAAGTTTCCTAAGCCTGCAAACTAAGGAGAAAAGCTCAATCGTTGAGCATGTGCTCAGATTGTATGAGTACTACAATCGCTTGAATCGAGTGGGAGTTAAACTTCGAGATGAGATAGTGATGGTTCTGCAAAGTCACTGTCACCAAGCTATTAGAGCTTCGTGATGAACTATAACATATCAGGGATAGATATGATCCTTGAGCTATTCGCGACACCGCGAAAGTAGAAATCAAAAGGGAGCATCAATTGTTGATGGTTAGTAAAACCACTAGTTTCAAGAAGGGCAAGGGCAAGAAAGGGGCACTTCATGAAACAACAAATCAGTTGCTGCTCCAGTGAAGAAATCCAAAGTTGAACCCAAGCCCGAGACTAAGTGCTTCTGTAATAAGGGGAACGGTCACTGAAGCAGAACTACCCTAGATACTTGGTACATAAGAAAAGGCTGGAAAGATCAACAGAAGTATATTGGATATACATTATGTTAATGTGTACTTTACTAGTACTCCTAGTAGCACCAGGGTATTAGATACCGGTTCAGTTGCTAAGTGTTAGTAACTCGAAATAAAAGGCTACGGAATAAACGGAGACTAGCTAAAGGTGAGATGACGATATGTGTTGGAAGTGTTTCCAAGGTTGATGTAATCAAATATCGTACGCTCCCTCTACCATCGAGATTGGTATTAAAACCTAAATAATTGTTATTTGGTGTTTGCGTTGGGCATAGACATGATTGGATTATGTTTATCGCAATACGGTTATTCATTTAAGGAGAATAATGGTTACTCTGTTTATTTGAATAATACCATCCCGATCGTAGTGATACACATGTTCATGCCAAAAGATATAAGATAGTAATGATAGTACCACATACTTGTGGCACTGCAATTTGAGTCATATTGGTATAAAACGCATGAAGAAGCTCCATGTTGATGGATCGTCTGGACTCACTTGATTTTGAATCACTTGAGACATGCAAATCATACCACATGGGCAAGATGACTGAAAGGCCTCGTTTTCAGTAAGATGGAACAAGAAAGCAACTTGTTGGAAGTAATACATCTTGATGTGTGCAGTCCAATGAGTGCTGAGGCATGTAGTGGATATCATTATGTTCTTACTTCACAGATGATTTGAGTAGATACTGAGTATATTTACTTGATGAATCATGAGTATGAATTATTGAAAGGTTCAAGTAATTTCAGAGTGAAGTTGAAGATCGTCGTGACAAGAGGATAAAATGTCTATGATATGATCATAGAGATTTATATCTGAGTTACGAGTTTGGCACACAATTAAGACATTGTGGAAATTGTTTCACGACTAATACTGAAGGAAATATGCCCTAGAGGCAATAATAAAGTTATTATTTATTTCCTTATATCATGATAAATGTTTATTATTCATGCTAGAATTGTATTAACCGGAAACATAATACTTGTGTGAATACATAGACAAACTAAACATCACTAGTATGCCTCTACTTGACTAGCTCGTTAATCGAAGATGGTTATGTTTCCTAACCATAGACATGTGTTGTCATTTGATTAACGAGATCACATCATTAGGAGAATGATGTGATTGACATGACCCATTCCATTAGCTTAGCACCCGATCGTTTAGTATGTTGCTATTGCTTTCTTCATGACTTATACATGTTCCTATGACTATGAGATTATGCAACTCCCGTTTACCGGAGGAACACTTTGTGTGCTACCAAACGTCACAACGTAACTGGGTGATTATAAAGGTGCTCTATAGGTGTCTCCAAAGGTACATGTTGGGTTGGCGTATTTCGAGATTAGGATTTGTCACTCCGATTGTCGGAGAGGTATCTTTGGGCCCTCTCGGTAATGCACATCACATAAGCCTTGCAAGCATTGCAACTAATGAGTTAGTTGCGAGATGATGTATTACAGAACGAGTAAAGAGACTTGCCGGTAAAGAGATTGAACTAGGTATTGAGATACCGACGATCGAATCTCAGGCAAGTAACGTACCGATGACAAAGGGAACAACGTATGTTGTTATGCGGTCTGACCGATAAAGATCTTCGTAGAATATGTAGGAACCAATATGAGCATCCAGGTTCCGCTATTGGTTATTGACCGGAGACATGTCTCGGTCATGTCTACATTGTTCTCGAACCGTAGGGTCTGCACGCTTAAGGTTACGATGACAGTTTCATTATGAGTTTATGTATTTTGATGTACCGAAGTTTGTTCGGAGTCCCGGATGTGATCACGGACATGACGAGGAGTCTCGAAATTGTCGAGACATAAAGATCGATATATTGGACGGCTATATTCGGACACCGGAAGTGTTCCAAGTGATTTCGGAGAAAACTGGAGTACCGGAGGGTTACCGGAACCCCCCCCCCCCCGGGGGGGGTTAATGGGCCTTATGGGCCTGAAGTGGAGAAGAGGAGGGGAGGCCAGGGCAGGCCGCGCCCCCCTCCCCCTCTAGTCCGGATTGGACAAGGAGGGGGGGCGGCGCCCCCCCTTTCCTTCCTCTCCTCTCTCCCTTCCTTCCCCCTCTCCTACTTGGATAATGAAAAAGGAGGGAGTCCTACTCCCGGTAGGAGTAGGACTCCTCCCTGGCGCGCCCCTCCTGGCCGGCCGCCCCCTCCCTCTTGCTCCTTTATATACGGAGGCAGGGGCACCTCTAAACACACAAGTTGATCTTCGTGATCGTTCCTTAGCCGTGTGCGGTGCCCCCCTCCACCATATTCCACCTAGGTCATATTGTAGCGGTGCTTAGGCGAAGCCCTGCGACAGTAGAACATCAAGATCGTCACCACGTCGTCGTGCTGACGGAACTCCTCCCCGAAGCTTTGCTGGATCGGAGCCCGGGGATCGTCATCGAGCTGAACGTGTGCCAAGAACTCGGAGGTGCCGGAGTAACGGTGCTTGGATCGGTTGGATCGGGAAGATGTACGACTACTTCCTCTACATTGTGTCAACGCTTCCGCTTCGGTCTACGAGGGAACGTAGACAACACTCTCCCCTCTCGTTGCTATGCATCACCATGATCTTGCGTGTGGGTAGGAAATTTTTTGAAATTACTACGTTCCCCTACAGTGGCATCCGAGCCTAGGTTTTATGTGTTGATGTTATACGCACGAGTAGAACACAAGTGAGTTGTGGGCGATATAAGTCATACTGCTTACCAACATGTCATACTTTGGTTCGGCGGTATTGTTGGATGAAGCGGCCCGGACCGACATTACGCGTACGCTTACGCGAGACTGGTTCTACCACCGTGCTTTGCACACAGGTGGCTGGCGGGTGTCAGTTTCTCCAACTTTAGTTGAACCGAGTGTGGCTACGCCCGGTCCTTGCGAAGGTTAAAACAACACCAACTTGAGAAACTATCGTTGTGGTTTTGATGCGTAGGTGAGATTGGTTCTTGCTTAAGCCCGTAGCAGCCACGTAAAACTTGCAACAAACAAAGTAGAGGACGTCTAACTTGTTTTTACAGGGCATGTTGTGATGTGATATGGTCAAGGCATGATGCTAAATTTTTTTGTATGAGATGATCATGTTTTGTAACCGAGTTATCGGCAACTGGCAGGAGCCATATGGTTGTCGCTTTATTGTATGCAATGCAATCGCCCTGTAATGCTTTACTTTATCACTAAGCAGTAGCGATAGTCATAGAAGCATAAAGATTGGCGAGACGACAACGATGCTATGATGGAGATCAAGGTGTCGCGCCGGTGACGATGGTGATCATGACGATGCTTCGGAGATGGAGATCACAAGCACAAGATGATGATGGCCATATCATATCACTTATATTGATTGCATGTGATGTTTATCTTTTATGCATCTTATCTTGCTTTGATTGACGGTAGCATTATAAGATGATCTCTCACTAAATTTCAAGAAAAAAGTGTTCTCCCTGAGTATGCACCGTTGCCAAAGTTCGTCGTGCCCATACACCACGTGATGATCGGGTGTGATAAGCTCTACGTCCATCTACAGCGGGTGCAAGCCAGTTTTGCACACGCAAAATACTCAGGTTAAACTTGACGAGCCTAGCATATGCAGATATGTCCTCGGAACACTGAGACCGAAAGGTCGAGCGTGAATCATATAGTAGATATGATCAACATAGCGATGTTCACCATTGAAAACTACTCCATTTCACGTGATGATCGGTTATGGTTTAGTTGATTTGGATCACGTGATCACTTAGAAGATTAGTGGGATGTCTTTCTAAGTGGGAGTTCTTAAATAATATGATTAATTGAACTTAAATTTATCATGAACTTAGTACCTGATAGTATCTTGCTTGTTTATGTTTGATTGTAGATAGATGGCCTGTGTTGTTGTTCCGTTGAATTTTAATACGTTCCTTGAGAAAGCAAAGTTGAAAGATGATGGTAGCAATTACACGGACTGGGTCCGTAACTTGAGGATTATCTTCATTGCTGCATAGAAGAATTATGTCCTGGAAGCACCGTTAGGTGCCAGGCCTGCTGCTGATGCAACTGACGACGTTAAGAACGTCTGGCAGAGCAAAGCTGATGACTACTCGATAGTTCAATGTGCCATGCTTTACGGCTTAATCGGGTCTTCAATGACGTTTTGAACGTCATGGAGCATATGAGATGTTCCAGGAGTTGAAGTTAATATTTCAAGCAAATGCCCGAATTGAGAGATATGAAGTCTCCAATAAGTTCTATAGCTGCAAGATGGAGGAGAACAATTCTGTCAGTGAGCATATACTCAAAATGTCTGGGTATAATAATCACTTGATTCAACTGGGAGTTAATCTCCCGGATGATTGCGTCATTGACAGAATTCTCCAATCACTTCCACCTAGATACAAGAGCTTCGTGATGAACTATAATATGCAAGGGATGAATAAGACAATTCCAGAGCTCTTCGCAATGCTAAAAGTTGCGGAGGTAGAAATCAAGAAGGAGCATCAAGTGTTGATGGTCAACAAGACCACTGGTTTCAAGGAAAGGGGCAAAGGGAAGAAGAAAGGGAACTTCAAGAAGAACAGCAAGCAAGTTGCTGCTCAAGAGAAGAAACCCAAGTCTGGACCTAAGCCTGAAACCGAGTGCTTCTACTGCAAGCAGACTGGACACTGGAAACAGAACTGCCCCAAGTATTTGGCGGATAAGAAGGATGGCAAGGTGAACAAAGGTATATGTGATATACATGTTATTGATGTGTACCTTACTAGAGCTCGCAGTAGCACCTGGGTATTTGATACTGGTTATGTTGCTAATATTTGCAACTCGAAACAGGGACTACGGATTAAGCAAACACTGGCGAAGGACGAGGTGACGATGCGCGTGGGAAATGGTTCCAAAGTCGATGTGATCGCGGTCGGCACGCTACCTCTACATCTACCTTCGGGATTAGTATTAGACCTAAATAATTGTTATTTGGTGCCAGCGTTAAGCATGAACATTATATCTGGATCTTGTTTGATGCGAGATGGTTATTCATTTAAATCAGAGAATAATGGTTGTTCTATTTATATGAGTAATATCTTTTATGGTCATGCACCCTTGAAGAGTGGTCTATTTTTAATGAATCTCGATAGTAGTGATACACATATTCATAATGTTGAAGCCAAAAGATGCAGAGTTGATAATGATAGTGCAACTTATTTGTGGCACTGCCGTTTAGGTCATATCGGTGTAAAACGCATGAAGAAACTCCATACTGATGGACTTTTGGAACCACTTGATTATGAATCACTTGGTACTTGCGAACCGTGCCTCATGGGCAAGATGACTAAAACGCCGTTCTCCGGTACTATGGAGAGAGCAACAAATTTGTTGGAAATCATACATACTGATGTATGTGGTCCGATGAATGTTGAGGCTCGTGGCGGATATCGTTATTTTCTCACCTTCACAGATGATTTGAGCAGATATGGGTATATCTACTTAATGAAGCATAAGTCTGAAACATTTGAAAAGTTCAAAGAACTTCAGAGTGAAGTTGAAAATCATCGTAACAAGAAAATAAAGTTTCTACGATCTGATCGTGGAGGAGAATATTTGAGTTATGAGTTTGGTCTACATTTGAAACAATGCGGAATAGTTTCGCAACTCACGCCACTCGGAACACCACAATGTAATGGTGTGTCCGAACGTCATAATCGTACTTTACTTGATATGGTGCGATCTATGATGTCTCTTACGATTTACCGCTATCATTTTGGGATTATGCTTTAGAGACGGCCGCATTCACATTAAATAGGGCACCATCGAAATCCGTTGAGACGACGCCTTATGAACTGTGGTTTGGCAAGAAACCAAAGTTTTCGTTTCTGAAAGTTTGGGGCTGCGATGCTTATGTGAAAAAACTTCAACCTGATAAGCTCGAACCCAAATCGGAGAAATGTGTCTTCATAGGATACCCAAAGGAAATTGTTGGGTACACCTTCTATCATAGATCCGAAGGCAAGACATTTGTCGCCAAGAATGGATCCTTTCTAGAAAAGGAGTTTCTCTCGAAAGAAGTGAGTGGGAGGAAAGTAGAACTTGATGAGGTAATTGTACATGCTCCCTTATTGGAAAGTAGTACATCACAGAAACCGGTTTCTGTGACACCTACACCAATTAGTGAGGAAGCTAATGATAATGATCATGAAGCTTCAGAACAAGTTACTACTGAACCTCGTAGATCAACCAGAGCAAGATCCGCACCAGAGTGGTACGGTAATCCTGTTCTGGAAGTCATGCCACTAGATCATGATGAACCTACGAACTATGAAGAAGCGATGGTGAGCCCAGATTCCGCAAAATGGCTTGAAGCCATGAAATCTGGGATGGGATCCATGTATGAGAACAAAGCGTTGTGGCGGGATCTACATGTGAAGCGGAGTACATAGCTGCTTCGGAAGCAGCAAACGAAGGAGTCTGGATGAAGGAGTTCATATCCGATCTAGGTGTCATACCTAGTGCATCGGGTCCAATGAAAATCTTTTGTGACAATACTGGTGCAATTGCCTTGGCAAAGGAATCCAGATTTCACAAGAGAACCAAGCACACCAAGAGACGCTTCAATTCCATCCGGCATCTAGTCCAAGTGGGAGACATAGAGATTAGCAAGATACATACGGATATGAATGTAGCAGACCCGTTGACTAAGCCTCTTCCATGAGCAAAACATGATCAGCACCAAGGCTCCATGGGTGTTAGAATCATTACTGTGTAATCTAGATTATTGACTCTAGTGCAAGTGGGAGACTGAAGGAAATATGCCCTAGAGGCAATAATAAAGTTATTATTTATTTCCTTATATCATGATAAATTTTTATTATTCATGCTAGAATTGTATTAACCGGAAACATAATACTTGTGTGAATACATAGACAAACTAAACGTCACTAGTATGCCTCTACTTGACTAGCTCGTTAATCAAAGATGGTTATGTTTCCTAACCATAGACATGTGTTGTCATTTGATTAACGGGATCACATCATTAGGAGAATGATGTGATTGACATGACCCATTCCATTAGCTTAGCACCCGGTCGTTTAGTATGTTGCTATTGCTTTCTTCATGACTTATACATGTTCCTATGACTATGAGATTATGCAACTCCCGTTTACCGGAGGAACACTTTGTGTGCTACCAAACGTCACAACGTAACTGGGTGATTATAAAGGTGCTCTACAGGTGTCTCCAAAGGTACATGTTGGTTTGGCGTATCCAGGATTTGTCACTCCGATTGTCGGAGAGGTATCTCTGGGCCCTCTCGGTAATGCACATCACATAAGCCTTGCAAGCATTGCAACTAATGAGTTAGTTGTGAGATGATGTATTACAGAACGAGTAAAGAGACTTGCCGGTAACGAGATTGAACTAGGTATTGAGATACCGACGATCGAATCTCAGGCAAGTAACGTACCGATGACAAAGGGAACAACGTATGTTGTTATGCGGTCTGACCGATAAAGATCTTTGTAGAATATGTAGGAACCAATATGAGCATCCAGGTTCCGCTATTGGTTATTGACCGGAGACATGTCTCGGTCATGTCTACATTGTTCTCGAACCGTAGGGTCCGCACGCTTAACGTTACGATGACAGTTTCATTATGAGTTTATGTATTTTGATGTACCGAAGTTTGTTCGGAGTCCCAGATGTGATCACGGACATGACGAGGAGTCTCGAAATGGTCGAGACATAAAGATCGATATATTGGACGGCTATGTTCGAACACCGGAAGTGTTCCAAGTGATTTCGGAGAAAACCGGAGTACCGGAGGGTTACCGGAACCCCCCCGGGGGTTAATGGGCCTTATGGGCCTGAAGTGGAGAAGAGGAGGGGCGGCCAGGGCAGGCTGCGCGCCCCCTCCCCCTCTAGTCCGAATTGAACAAGGAGGGGGGCGCCCCCCCTTTCCTTCCTCTCCTCTCTCCCTTCCTTCCCCCTCTCCTACTTGGACAAGGAAAAAGGAGGGAGTCCTACTCCCGGTAGGAGTAGGACTCCTCCCTGGCACGCCCCTCCTGGCCGGCCGCCCCCTCCCCCTTGCTCCTTTATATACGGCGGTAGGGGGGGCACCTCTAAACACACAAGTTGATCTTCGTGATCGTTCCTTAGCCGTGTGCGGTGCCCCCCTCCACCATATTCCACCTAGGTCATATTGTAGCGGTGCTTAGGCGAAGCCCTGCGACAGTAGAACATCAAGATCGTCACCACGCCGTCGTGCTGACGGAACTCCTCCCCGAAGCTTTGCTGGATCGGAGCCCGGGGATCGTCATCGAGATGAACGTGTGCCAAGAACTCGGAGGTGCCGGAGTAACGGTGCTTGGATCGGTTGGATCGGGAAGACGTACGACTACTTCCTCTACGTTGTGTCAACGCTTCCGCTTCGGTCTACGAGGGTACGTAGACAACACTCTCCCCTCTCGTTGCTATGCATCCCCATGATCTTGCGTGTGCGTAGGAATTTTTTTGAAATTACTACGTTCCCCTACAAATACCGCCGGGAACACCATAGTGTGATGGTGTGTCCGAACATCATAACTGCACCCTATTAGATATGGTGCATACCATGATGTCTCTTATCGAATTACCACTATCGTTTATGGGTTAGGCATTAGAGACAACCGCATTCACTTTAAATAGGGAACCACACAAATCCGTTGAGACGACACCGTATGAACTATGGTTTAGAGAAACCTAAGCTGTTGTTTCTTAAAAGTTTGGGGCTACGACGCTTATGTGAAAAAGTTTCAGGCTGATAAGCTCGAACCCAAAGCAGATAAATGCATCTTCATAGGACACCCAGAAACAGTTGGGTATACCTCCTGTCTCAGATCCGAAAGCAATAGGGATTGTTTCTGAAATCGGGTCCTTTCTCGAGGAAAAGTTTCTCTCGAAAGAATTGAGTGGGAGGATGGTGGAGACCTGATGAGGTTATTGAACCGTCACTTCAACTAGTGTGTAGCAGGGCACAGGGAGTTGTTCCTGTGGCACCTACACCAATTGAAGTGGAAGCTTATGATAGTGATCATGAAGCTTCGGATCAAGTCACTACCAAACCTCGTAGGACGACAAGGATGCGTACTACTTCAGAGTGGTACGTAATCCTGTCTTGGAAGTCATGTTGCTAGACAACAATGAACCTACGAGCTATGGAGAAGCGATGGTGGGCCCGGATTCCGAAAATTGGCTCGAGGCCATAAAATCCGAGAGAGGATCCATGTATGAAAACAAAGTGTAGACTTTGAAAGAACTACTTGATAGTCGTAAGGCTGTTGGGTGCAGATGGATTTTAAAAGGAAGACGGACAATGATGGTAAATGTCACCATTGAGAAAGCTCGACTTGTCGTTAAGATGTTCCCGACAAGTTCAAGGAGTTGACTACGATGAGACTTTCTCACTCGTAGCGATGCTAAAAGTCTGTTGGAATTATGTTAGCAGTTACTGTATTATTTATGAAATCTTGCAGATAGGATATCAAAATATTGTTTCCTCGACGATTTTCTTGAGGAAAGGTTGTATGTGATCATTGTTGAGGAAATCGTTAACTGGTAACTGCTCGGTTGGCTGGCGAGTAGGGGATTAATAGGCTAATCGGCAAGTTAATCGGCCATTCAATCAATTAATCGGACGATTTATCAGTTTATCGGCTACTCGGTGACCCTATGAGTTGGGATTAATCAGCAAGTTAACTGGTTAATCGGATGAATTCTTGAATAGGGTATGTGATACAACCAGAAGGTTTTGTCAATCCTGAAAGATGCTAACAAGTATGCAAAGCTCCAGCAATCCTTCTAAGGACTGGAGTAAGCATCTCGGAATTGGAATGTACGCTTTGATGAGATGATCAAAGATTTTGGGTTTATACAAAGTTTATGAGAAACTTGTATTTACAAAGAAGTGAGTGGGAGCACTATATAATTTTTGATAAGTATATGTTGTTAACATATTGTTGATCAGAAATGATGTAGAATTTCTGGAAAGCATGCAGAGTTATTTGAAAAGTGTTTTTCAATGGAAAACCTGGATTAAGCTACTTGAACATTGAGCATCAAGATCTATAAGGATAGATCAAAATCGCTTAATAGTACTTTCAAACGAACACATACCATGATAGATTTTGAAGGAGTTCAAAATAGATCGGCAAAGAACGAGTTCTTGGCTGTGTTATAAGGTATGAGTGTTGAGTAAGACTCAAGACCTGACCACGGCGGAATAGAGAGAAAGGACGAAGGTCGTCCCCTATGCTTCAGACGTAGGCTCTAAAGTATGCTATGGTGTGTACCGCACCTGAAGTGTGCCAAGCCATGAGTCAGTCAAGGGGCACAAGTGTGAACTAGGAATGGATCACAGGACAACGGTCAAGGTTACCCTTAGTAGCTTATGGACTAAGGAATTTTCTCGATTATGGAGGTGGTAAAAGAGTTCGTCGTAAAGGGTTACGCCGATGCAAGCTTTGACACTAATCTGGATGATTCTGAGTAGTAAACCGGATTCGTATAGTAGAACAGTTATTTGGAATAGCTCCAAATAGAGTGTGGTAGCTGCATCTACAGGATGACATAGAGATTTGTAAAGCACACACGGATCTGAAAGGTTCGGCCCCGTTGACTATAACATCTCTCACAAGCATAACATGATCAAACCCAGAACTCTTTGGGTGTTAGTCACATGGGGATGTGACCTTGAGTGTTAATCACATAGCAATGTGAACTGGATTATTGACTCTAGTGCAAGTGGGAGACTATTGGAAATATGCCCTAGAGGCAATAATAAATTAGTTATTATTATATTTCCTTGTTCATGATAATCGTTTATTATCCATGCTAGAATTGTATTGATAGGAAACTCAGATACATGTGTGGATACATAGACAACACCATGTCCCTAGTAAGACTCTAGTTGACTAGCTCGTTGATCAATAGATGGCTAAGGTTTCCTAACCATGGACATTGGATGTCGTTGATAACGGGATCACATCATTAGGAGAATGATGTGATGGACAAGACCCAATCCTAAGCCTAGCACAAGATCGTGTAGTTCGTATGCTAAAGCTTTTCTAATGTTAAGTATCATTTCCTTAGACCATGAGATTGTGCAACTCCCGGATACCGTAGGAGTACTTTGGGTGTGCCAAACGTCACAACGTAACTGGGTGGCTATAAAGGTGCACTACGGGTATCTCCGAAAGTGTCTGTTGGGTTGGCACGAATCGAGACTGGGATTTGTCACTCCGTGTAACGGAGAGGTATCTCTGGGCCCACTCGGTAGGACATCATCATATGCGCAATGTGACAAAGAAGTTGATCACGGGATGATGTGTTGCGGAACGAGTAAAGAGACTTGCCGATAACGAGATTGAACAAGGTATCGAGATACCGACGATCGAATCTCGGGCAAGTGCAATACCGCTAGACAAAGGGAATTGTATACGGGATTGATTGAATCCTTGACATCGTGGTTCATCCGATGAGATCATCGTGGAACATGTAGGAGCCAATATGGGTATCCAGATCCCGCTGTTGGTTATTGGCCGGAGAGTTGTCTCGGTCATGTCTACATGGTTCCCGAACCCGTAGGGTCTACACACTTAAGGTTCGATGACGCTAGGGTTATAGGGAAGGTATGTACGCGGTTACCGAATGTTGTTCGGAGTCCCGGATGAGATCCCGGACGTCACGAGGAGTTCCGGAATGGTCCGGAGGTAAAGATTTATATATAGGAAGTATGGTTTTGGCCACCGGAAATGTTCTGGGCATCACCGGTAGTGTACCGGGACCACCGGAGGGGTCCGGGGGTCCACCGGGAGGGGCCACCAGCCCCGGATGCCTACATGGGCCAATAGTGGGAAGGGACCAGCCCCTAGGTGGGCTGGGGCGCCTCCCACCAAGGACCAAGGCGCCTCCAAGAGGGGAGGGGCAAACCCTAGGGCAGATGGGCCCTAAGGCCCACCCCAGGTGCGCCTCCCCCTCTCCCCCTTGTGGCCGCCACCCTAGATGGGATCTGGGGCTGCCGCACCCCTTGGGGTGGGAAACCTAGAGGGTGCACAGCCCCCTCCCCTCCCCCTATATATACTTGAGGTTTGGGGGCTGCCCAACACACGATTTGATCTCTCTCTTGGCGCAGCCCTACCTCTCTCCCTCCTCGCCTCTCGTAGTGCTTGGCAAAGCCCTGCTGGAGTTTCGCGCTCCTCCACCACCACCACGCCGTCGTGCTGCTGTTGGACGGAGTCTTCCTCAACCTCTCCTTCTTCCCTTGCTGGATCAAGGCGTGGGAGACGTCACCGGGCTGCATGTGTGTTGAACGCGGAGGTGCCGTCCGTTCGGCACTAGGATCATCGGTGATTTGGATCACGACGAGTACGACTCCATCAACCCCGTTCACTTGAACGCTTCTGCTTAGCGATCTACAAGGGTATGTAGATGCACTCTCCTTCCCCTCGTTGCTAGATTACTCCATAGATTGATCTTGGTGATGCGTACAAAATTTTGAATTTCTGCTACGTTCCCCAACACCCCTTGGATCTAGATCTTGGAGTTCTTCGTGTTCTTCTTTCGTTCTTCCTATCATTTTCCTCCCTAGCATTAGTTGCTTTGGTGGGATTTGGGAGAGAAGGACTTGGGCACTCCGTGTGCCCTTGCCATTGCATTTGGTGCATCGGTTTGAGTTCTTCACGGTGATACGTGGAAGTGAAGTTTGAGAAGCTTATTACTCTTGGGTGTTTGGGCACCCTAGAGCTTGTTCCTCTTGGGTGCCTTGGCGCCCTAGACGGTTGGTGGTGTTCGGAGCTCAATCATTGTGGTGCAAAGCTCCGGGCAAGCGTCGGGGTCTCCAATTAGGTTGTGGAGATCGTCCCGAGCAATTAGACGGGTTCCGGTGACCGCCCCCAAGGGTTGCCAACGTTTACGGGTTCGGTGACCTCCCCCAAGGGTTGCCATTTGTATGGGTTCGGTGACCGCCCTCAAGGGTCCCTTAGTGGAATCACGACATCTTGCATTGTGCGAGGGCGTGAGGAGATTACGGTGGCCCTAGTGGCTTTTTGGGGAGCATTGTGCCTCCACACCGCTCCAAACGGAGATTAGCATCCGCAAGGGTGTGAACTTCGGGATACATCGTCGTCTCCGCGTGCCTCGGTTATCTCTTACCCGAGCTCTTTACTTATGCACTTTACTTTGTGATAGCCATATTGTTTCTTGTCATATATCTTGCTATCACCTAGTAGTTTATCTTGCTTAGCATAAGTTGTTGGTGCACATAGGTGAGCCTAGTTGTTGTAGGTCTTGTGCTTGACAAATTAACCGCTAGGTTTATTCCGCATTTGTTCAAGCCTAAACCGTAATTATTTTAAAGCGCCTATTCACCCCCCCCTCTAGGCGACATCCACGATCTTTCAATACCCCACCGGGATTGAAGCACACCAAAAGCACGTTCCACATCCTTTCTAACACTATCTTGCATTTGGGCAAATCTCTTTCTCTTCTCACCTTGGGGTTTCGAGATTGTCTTCACAAAAGTTGACTACTGAGGATATATACCATCTGCTAGATAGTATCCCTTGTTGTAATGGTGGTCGTTGATCTCAAAGTTGACAGGTGGGGAGTGGCCTTCTGCAAGCCTCGCGAAGACTGGAGAGCACTGCAGCACGTTGATATCATTGTGAGAACCTGCCATTCCAAAGAAAGAATGCCATATCCAAAGATCTTGCGATGCCACCGCTTCTAATATGACAGTGCACCCGTTAACATGCCCCTTATACTGGCCCTGCCAAGCAAATGGACAGTTCTTCCACTCCCAGTGCATACAATCTATGCTGCCAAGCATACCTGGAAAGCCTCTAGCTGCGTTGGTCGCCAACAATCTCTCTGTATCAGCGGCAGTTGGCTGCCTCAAGTACTCTGGGCCAAAGACCTCGATCACAGCCTGGCAAAACTTGTACATTGACATCAGACATGTTGTCTCACTCATACGCACATACTCATCCACCAGATCGCCTGGAATTCCATATGCAAGCATGCGGATGGCCGTGGTGCATTTCTGGTAGGAGGAGAATCCAAGCTTGCCAAGGGCATCCGTCTTGCACTCGAAGTATGGGTCATGAGCAACCACTCCCTCCCGGATACGATTGAACACATGCCTTGCCATACGAAAACGGCGACAAAGTTTATCCGGCTTGAAGAGCGGGGTGTTGGCAAAGTAATCGGCATAGAGCAGGGCGTGGCCTCTCTCCCTGTTGCGGTTCAGGTTGGTAGCACGGCCAGGGAGTGACCCCCTGTAGCGAGGAAGCTGCCGTTGAATATGGTCGTGAACGACCAGTGCAGCCACCACAAGATCTTCATCATCCGACGACGAATCGTCCGATGAACAAAGGAAGTGATGGAAGAAAAACTCGTCTCCACTGTCCATATCTTTGTTGGCAAAAGGTCGAACACCTTGCGGTCGTGGTGGCGAAGAGGCCGCGATGATCACCTCGACGCAGCAGGGGTGATTGCTGGCCGGCTACTGGCCGCTCTGGAGCTCTCGTTGGAATCTGCCTCGGCCGCCGTGGTACGTCGCCGGCAGTCATGTCCCCTCTGCCACCGGCAAGGACGACGACGGCCAAACCTCCTCCGATCGACGGCCAAAACTACGGCGGAAGCGCGGGCGTGGTGGCGGCCATGTCGAGACATGGTTTGGTATGGACGGCCGGGGGCTGCACGGTGAGGAGGCGGACGGAGAATAGCGACGGCGCCGGCGGCGGGGCGGGGCGGGGAGAGAGGGTGAGTTGGGAGCGAAGGGACTGCTAGTGTCCCCGACAGGCGGGCCACGGGGTGGACAAGGGCGTGCGTCGAGGCCGTCCACGCGCGTCCGTTTCACCCCAAACCGAGCGCAAGTTTGGGCCGGGGATAGGTCGAAAGCGGACGGAATCCGGACATTTGTCCGTTTGAGGCCGCGCGCTGGGCCGTCTCGTTTGTTCCTTTTACCCCAAACGGACGGGGGCTGACAGAATAGGGTCGCGCGGTAGAGTTGGCCTAATATAACTGGACTGGATGACAGGTGCCCTTTTCTGAGAGGAACCTCCTGCAGCTGATAGCACTTCTTAAACCTCTCAAATGTAACCTGCCAAATCAAATTGGCATGGAATATCTGGCATATACTGCTAGCAGCATATCCATTTTACAAAGATTTTTGTAGTACTGTATAAGCAACTATGATGTGAACATTCACTGAAGAAGAGCTGTCTACCCATGATGGGGGTAAGAACACCTGGGATCTAACAACCAAAGTTTCCAACGCACTCAGCCTAAGCAACGTAAATCTAGCTAGCACCTGGCATGATGAAGGAAGAGTAATCATGTTAGGACATCAGTACTGCTAGTTGTCAATTGTCATTTGCAATAACTGAAAGGTGAAGAAACCACCATCTACCAACAATTGTACTCATATAAGTGCTCATAGAAAAGCAACTGGCTTCAATACATCCTTCATGTTCATGGCACATGGCATACTCATCAGTTCAAGCACTAGCAAAAACATGTGTGCTCACAAACGTGAATCAATTGCAAGAAAAAATGCACTTGTGTGACAGTAATGCGAATGACCAAGAACATGCAAGAACTACTAGCATACAAGAAAGCTGCCGCGGCCGCACAAGAATCTCAAGATCAAGTTGCTAAGCCAGGCCTCCAGCACGCCGAGCCAAGCGCCGGCGACCACATCGAGAATGTAGTGCCGGCCCAGAAGCACCCTTGACGCCGAAGTCGCGGCCGCCCAGAGGAACAGCACCTCGCGAGGGAGAGGGAGGCCCCCGTCCGCGAGGAAGGCGGCGACGAGGAAGGCGCGAGAGGAGTGGCCGCTGGGGAAGGACCAGTGGTCAACGGAGACGGCGACGTACATGTCCGCGGCGTTGTATGCCGGGCGCGGGCGGCGGACGATGAGCTTGGCTAGGCCGACGAAGGCGAGGTCGAGCACCAGGCCCACGACGAGGCCGACTAGGAGAGGGGAGACCACGGACGAGGTGGTGGTGGAGATCAGCAGCAGGGAGATGGGGACGGGGAGCCAGATGCGCCCGTCGCCGGCGACCTCGAAGGCCTTGAGGAGGAGGCGGGGCACGGGGAGGAAGAGGGCGTGGAGGCGGAGGGACATGGCCGCGTCCAGATCCCCAACGCCGCCCAGGAGAGTGGACTTGGACAACGCCTGCGGTGCGCGGGCGTTCGCCGGTGGCGAGGCGGATGCGGAAGCCATGCGCGCCGGCAGAGGCGAAGGGTCGGCCCAGGTGTCTGTCGGTCGATTCCCCCCTCTATGGCTCTATGATTTTGCTCTTTCGCCTACGACTACGACTCTACGAGATCCGGAGGATTGGAAAGGGGTTTTTCTGAATATTAAGGGCCGCTTTGATGCAATGTATCGTTTTCAAATAAGAATTTGAAGTCTAATTCCAGTTTTCTTTGAAAGGATCATATCTATTATAAAAGATTCGTTCGGAAGTACAAAAGTATCTTTAAACATAACAAAAATAACATTAAGATTCCGAGACCACCGAACGACCTCCACTACCGCCAAAATAAGTCGTTGACGCGCTGCTATCGCTGCTCCCCATCGGAGCCGACTTGACCTTGTTGATGATAGTTTCACGTGTCCCTAAGGACCAATGCCCTGAAGTCATAGTCATCATCGTTGAACCCATGCATAGATCTTAAGCATCTGACACCAAATCTCGCCACATGACGAGAAACTCTAACCACACCGCTCCAAGGAGGCAGCAGGAATCTACACTGGAGCTCGTCGACTACATCCAAACGGACGAACTCGAAGATGGTCGAAGCCCGGAAGACAAACTACAAGAAGAAGCGGCATTGTCTGCCCTAGCGTCACACCAGCAAGGACTAAAAAAAACCTAACCTAAACTACTAACCGGAGCAGAGGCAGCGGGATTCTCCTCCCGCAACCGGCCTCCGGAGCGGCATGCAGAGGAGAGACAAATTCACGGGCTCGCCGCTGAATTGTAGAGGAGAAAATTTATCCTTACTACCTAGGGTTACAGGAGTAAACATTACTATAGTTGATTCCATAGAAACTCAATCAACCACAAGCCTTTAAAAAAGTTCTTAGAGTAGTGGCTCATTAGGACAAGCAGACCAAATCATGGTAAATTATTGTTTAGAGGAAGATCTGGCGGCTAGAAACTAATTAAAACGTCATCCCACGATCAAATACATAGAAGACGTGAGAAAGCTCACATTAGGCTCAGTCTTACTATCCTAAAATTCCAATTGAGTACATTCATTTTGAAGTCCTATGTACCATTCATTTCGAAGGCTAATTCTAGTTGAGTAATTTCGAAGGATATCTCATTTTACCATGGCGTCCTTGTTTTACATGATTTAATTTTGATATGAATAATTAATAATATAAGTGTTATATGTTATACAATTATAGCATTGGAAACTTTGTTAAAATACAAATCCAATGATACAATTTTTGTGAGCAGTGCGTATTTAGTTAGTCAAATGAATGGTTAGACTTTGTTTTCAAAATGTGCATGTGCGGTTGATGTCTACTACGCAACTTTTATTCTTGTAGACTCGGTTGGGTCTCCAAGCGTAAAGTTTTATAGGATATCAGCAAATTTTCTTCAAATGGATGACCTAAGATTTATCAATCCGTGGGAGGCATAGGATGAAGATGATCTCTTTCAAACAACTCTGCAATCAAATAGAAAAATCTCTTGTGTCCCCAAAACACCAAATACAATGATAAATTATATAGATGCATTAGTTCGGTGAAGAGATGGTGATACAAGTATAGTATAGATAATAGATATAGATTTTTGTAATCTAAAATAATAAAAATAGTAAGGTAGCAAGTAGTAAAAATGAGTCTGGCTCTAGGACAAACCCACGTTGATGTGAGTGGGGGACATGGTCCCAGCTCAAATGTTGAAAATCCTAGAGGATTTGATTGTATTTTTAGAAAATTACTCCTATAAAGGATGTTAAGTACCCGACTCATGCGAGCTTCCGTGGGCTACGAGGCCTCCGCACGGTCCGTTGCGCTGTGGCAATGCCATAGGCTCCACCCGAGGGATCTCTGTGCCGTCCGATCTCCACGGACGGCACGCACTCGAGCGGGTTGCCTCAGGGGTTAATGACAGGTGGACCGTGGGCACGACCGGAGGCCATCGTCATGAGTTGTTTACAGTCAAGCCCGCATGCGGCACCCCTAACGGCCGCCCACGCGCGATGGGCGTGCCCGCCTACCAGTGTCCTTCGCCCCCACACCGGGCTGGTTGGCCTCGCGCGGATAGCTCCTTGGAGCTCTTTGTGTCGTCCGGTCTTCTTGACCACCTCGTACCCAAACATACCCACCTCCTGGGAGCCTCCACGGGCGAGAGCGCCATCCATTTCGAGCTGGCATGCCGCAAGGGCCTCCCTGGGGCTCTTCGTGTCGGTTGATCTACCTCGACGGTGTGCACCCTCACGACTCGCCTCGGGTCCATAACAGGTGGACCACGGGGCCATAGTCATGTGGTGTTTGTCGGCGCACCCGCAAGGACCCGCGCGTGATGGGATCACCTAGCCCTCGTGTCGGGCTAGTTCGGTCGCGACATGCGGGGTGTGCATCATGCCCACTTGTGGCGGCTCACGTGTAGGGCCAGTCAGTCGGGATCATTCGCCCCTGGTACGCGCGGGCATCGTGTGATGTGCGCCCCCGGGTGCTTTGGCCCCGCGTTCACCCACCTGTCTAGAGGGTCGTCCAGCCGGTTGTCCAGATGGTACGGGTACAGTTGGGCCCTCACCCGGCATGTGCTACCGAGGGGGGGGGGCTTGCCCAGGCCGCTCGCAACAGCGTCTTTCATTTCAAACGTTGGTCCTGTCCGGATGTGAAGGGGGTGGCCTGCCCCGAGGGGGCTGGCCTGTCCAAATGTAGAGGGGCTTGCCCTGGCCGGACACGGAGGGGGCTGGTCTGCCCTGAGTGTTGTCGTCGAGGTATCTATTGGTTGGCCCATGTGGTCTCTTTCACCCGCTCGACTCTACTAGACATGGAGGGTCTTTGCCAACCCAGCTTCTCGTTTGTCCGGGGGTCTGTTCGGCTAGTGGGTTTCGGTCTTGGGGTCGGCCAGCCGTTCTGGTTCAATCTCGTGCGCTTTATTTTGCCTGCGGTGTTGCAGTAAGGACATCAGCATGGAGAAAATATCTAATGCTACCAAGGCTTAGGTGCTACCGTGGTACGGGCTTCTCGACCGTCTGATTCTCAGAACGGACGGCTCTCAATAACTCTGTAACATTTGCAAAAGAAGTCTCCGAGGAGTCCAAAAATTGCGCATAGGTCTATCAGATCCAACAGCTCCCAGATGCCATCCGATCTAAGAATCCGACGACCCAGTTGCCCGTATCATGTTAACATTTAAGCCTCGATAGCACCAGATACTCTCCCCATCAGCATGCACGCCGGCTCCGGCCGCACAGTATGATGGTGGCTCCATTAAATTAGCCTCTTTCTTTGTGTTGTGATGCCATTGGCTGGCTATAGGCGGGTTTGTGCTGCGCGGGAGAGGTTGATGCGGGCGGGTGGTGATATTTCCATTTCCTCCTTTTCTGCGTGCCGGGGTGGAGTTTGCTTCGGCTGACTGAGCCAGCTTTTCATGCCGCAGTTGCTGGCGCCATGGATTTGAATGAAACTCTGGGCTGTTTGTTATTCAGTGAAGAGTGTAGGTTCATATGTTGAAGACTTATGCTATGAAATTGAAGAAACAACGGCGAACCCAGATTGGCATTTAGTTTGGCAACGCAGTTTTTGCAAAACCACGGTTTTCCAAAACCTCGGTATTTTAATGTGTGGGCAATAAATACTTTGATTTCTAAAAAGCATAGTTTTTCTCAGTTTTGGGAAAACCATGGAGGTGTTTGGCAAATGGCAGTTTTATTAAGTTTCTCTGATTTTGACCGATTGTTCTGTCGTTGTATGGATAATCTTGACCATACCTAAAGCCGAACCTAATTCAGCTGCATGCACTCACGGCCGGATTAACTCGTGCTAACGACCGCCGTATGCATGCTGGGCATGAGCACGTTCTCTACTACCCCTACATGCTAGTATACATTGTGAGTTATCTCTTGTGATCCATCAAAGACGGAGCATTGTGACAGGGACTGAAGGTGCAGCTCGCGTGTCTAGAAGCAGTGGTAAAAAGTGGCCAAGACATAAAGATCGAGGGCTCTCATAGGAAAACGGAACCTAGAAGCGTTATACGGCTGCTCGCCGGCCTGTTGAATACCTGGAAGAGGTCGGGAGCAACACATCCCTGTACGTTTTTCCGACCGGCGCTAAGTCATCCGTGCATGTTCTCTGGTGATCTATCATCTAGCAAGTATTGGTTATAAGAAGATGGACTCAGGAGGCCAATGAGCCATTGTTTCTCAGTTTTGAAAAAAGAGGTCCCGACCTCTTTTTCAAATACAACAAAAATACCACAGTTTTAGAGATACTATGGTTTCTTAAACTGCAGTATTTTTTCTATCCAAACAACTCAAAGTATTTAATACTGAAGTTTTTCCAAAAACCACAGTATTCCTACAAAACTTCAAAAATACTTAAGCTCCCAAACGCACCCTAAGGCTGTGTTTGATAGTAGAGTGCTAAAAAAACCAAAGTATTAAAAACTACAGTATTTTAGCATGAAGCTATAAGATACCACAGTTTTCAGATATCACAGTATTTTAGAGTATTGAGAATACTTTAAGCTGTTTGGCTAATGTTGTATATCAACGTAAATTAGCTAGCTAGAGGTTTTCTCTTAGCTACCCAGCTTATCAAAGATGAGGAGGAAGAACTGCCGTGCACAGCGCTAGTTATGCGGAGGTGACTCGACGTGCCGTCGGCTTGCCCGCACCGCCGCACTCGCACAGAGAAAAGTAGGAGGCGTATCATTACGGCCGATATTCTTGAGCTAGGTCAGCCCAGCGTACTCACCATTATTTATCTCTAGCAACGAGAGAGCAGCGGCTGCAGCTTGGGAATGAAAGACAGAAAGATAGCAACCGGCTCGTTTTTCTCTCATGCTCAGTTTTTAAAAAAAAGGTCCGGGGGTCTTTTTTTTTATGCAGAGGTAATATTGTGTTTTTGAGAAAACTGTAGTATAAATACTTAAGTTTTTTGTGGAGGCCAAACAGCTCAAAGTAAATTAAACCGTGGTATTTGAAAAAACTGCAGTATTCTTTAAATACTTAGAAAATGCAGAGTTATCAAACGGGGCCTAGGGTCAGAATTTATGGGCTCCGTTGTATCTTTGGATTCGAAAAGCAATAGATCGCATACTGTAGCCATACTGCATTATTGAAGACGTTGATTGGTCCAACCTTAGCTTCCATTACATTCGGCTCAGTAAATTGCACGGCTTGGGCTGTTAACGGGTTGTTAACCTTAGCTTCCAGGACTAAGGTGTGCCACTGTTCCTACTAATTTGTCATTTTGTATCCTCTCTCCATCCCACTCCTTTTTTGTGAGTTAATCCCTTGAAACCTCTCATCTTTGTTTGTGTAGATTCCTTTTTATCTATAATGCCTACAAGGTGTTCGATGAAAATCCAAACGAGCTGCAGGGAAAGATTCACCTATACGTACATAGTAATATCCATGCTCTGTTGTCTGCTCAGTAAGTTCTTTTCCTGAAATTTAGTTGAGTCAACGATGACTTGGATGTACTCCATATTACATTATCTCTCAATTATCAGACTTGAATGAATAATACATTGCCTCTCTTGGTTATGGGACTTGCTTGTGCAAGCTACCATTGATAAATATACGAGTGGTTCATGGGAAAATATATATGTGATCGATTGTTTGAGGCTGCATCAGATAATGGTAATCATATTTAAAGCACATGTTGCTGTGAATTTTGTACAGTTTCAGACTTTTCTCTGCGATCATTTCTGAATCAACTTATAGCTCAGGTTCTTACTTACCTTTTTAACATCTCTAAGACATTGTGAGTTTTGTAAAGATTTGACGAAGAGATGGGCGAGGACACCGAGCCATGGAGAGGTGTTGTCATTTCTCCATGTGCTGACTGCTGGAGAAGTCACAGGAGGGTGTGGTGGCGTAGGCATTGCTGCCACAACGGGTTTTGCAATGGTCAACGACAGTGCCCCCGGCTCCAGTTCATCTACGCGGTTTCTTCTACTACTAATATGATATCTAAAATTCCCTTAAAAAATGATATCCAATATCTTGCTACCATAAACTGAATGCTCCTTATTCTGAAATTATTGTGTATATCACATTATCACCAAGGAGAGGGTTGATGATCGATGCCTATCAGTTCAGGGCCATTAGTATCCATCAAACCACTGAGTAGAATTTGTTCTTTAGAATGCATGCATATATTATTTAGAGTAACATAACAAGACATATTAGTTTTCATATTATGGAAATACAAAACAAGGTAAGATTTTCTGAATTTTAGGTGACACGCTTCATTTTGTATGTACTTCATTTGCAGCTTGGGATCCAGATATGTACTCCCTCTGTAAACTAATATTAGACCTTTTATAGATCACTAAAGTAGTGATCTATAAAAGGTCTTATACTAGCTTGCAGAGGTAGTACTTCATAACTTTATTCATGGTCTCATTTTGTATTTACTGCATGTTGTAACCTGTAATTATCCATGTGGGCTTATTATTTTATCATACACTGGATTCTTCCCTCTTTCTTTCAAGCAACGCAGAGCACCGCTTATACATTATTTCACTCCTTTACTCAACATGTTCTTGAAACTTCTATATTGACAGATCGCAGGAAAGTCTAGCTACTTTCTGTTTTGAAAGTTAAGCTGAAGCCCAGCAAAGTTTGTAAGGAGGGGTGAAAATTGTCACTCTGATGCAAGTCACTCATAGCATTGTTAGGTAGATGATTTCTTTTTACCAGGAAGGATGGGTCTCTAAATCAAAATTTTGGTTTAGGAATTACGTTCTCTATTTTATTTGTTCAGGGTCATGTGAGCTTTAGTCCTGTAGGTGAACCTGTTACAAAATTGACAATGGAAGAATGCCTTTTTTCTATATTACTATTTTGGTTGCAAAAGGGAGATGGCATAAAGCAGGAAAGTTTTTTCATTATGTTTTTTTGTGGATATTCGATATTTTCTATCAATAGCTACCACATAACTCATTTAAGATTTCAACGGTGTAGAAGTTTCCAAAATATCATGAAAAAAATACTATTAACACTAGGATTATAATGTAAGATGATCTACGTAGCGATTGAAAAAACACAATTTTGTGTTGCACATAAAGTCATATTTTTCCCAATCGCTCTGTTGGAGTTATTTGTTTCACATTTTTTGAGAATTTTCGAACCGTTAAAACCTTAATAGGTTCTGCAGACAGCATTTATAGACACAATTTTAGTTCTGGTACTCCACTGGGTCCTAATATAATTAACTTTCAGAGAATGATGGGATTTACCTCAGCAATTGCATATTTCATATATTGGATAGTAAATCTATGAAACACTGTCACTATGTTCTTCTGCAAGTTTCTGTTGATTACATTCATGCATGTTTATGTTTAGAGTCAAAACAAGTCCTACAAATACGATGCCATGGTTTATTTCCAGATTCTGGAAATAATTAAATGCCAGTTTATAAGTATTTATACTAAAAATGATATCTCTGACAACCTCTCATGCCAATGGGGCAATACTTCCAGTCCGAATTCATATTTGGCTTTGCCAGTTTCATAGAAATGCTACCTGAATACTGGAGTAGCAACCGTGTGTGAGAAAAGCCTTTTACTTATTCATTGAGAGTTCATTTGTATCGACATCTACTATCTTTGGTCCTTTCCAAGGGTCAATAAGAAAGGGCAAGTTATATATGTTAACTGTCATGGGTACTTTGCTTAAGAGTACTTGCAGGTTTTCATACCACTCTATCACTAGGATTTCCTTTCATTTTTTCTTACACTCTAGGCAAAATATGAATAGCCTCCACTTCAGTTACTTGCCGATAGGTGGTGAACTTGCAAGTAGTTTTTATCATAGTGTGGTAGCATTGAGAATTTGATCATCATACCTCTCAGGTTTACTGGAAGTATTGTGGTAGTCAGGCAGGAATCATGTTCCAATTACGCCCAGAGGATTTTCACCCTTTTTCTAGCTTCATTGAAGATAATGTATTATCACAATTGTAGCCGTACAGGGTGGTGCTTGATCACTTATTCGTATAAATTTATTTGTTGTGGCAGATAAAGAATAATTTTTGCACGTACCTCACCCTATCCCAACTTGGTCTGTTTACTAATGCCTTGATCGTCTGTTTCTACAGGTAATTTGTTATTGGACATTGGTGATGATCAGGTGAGGGAAGAAACATTCCAAGTCTCAGATTTTTCTATAACCAATACCCCGGGTGGTAAGCTCAGACACTCGTAATGTAAACTTACTTGGATCACATGTAAAATGTCTTGGTTTACAGTAATGAGAAAACCTTTCTGCCGACAGCACTACAATGCAACATTCAATAAACAGAACTCAATTTTAATATTCTTTCGAACCTTAAAAAAAACTAATTGAATAAAGCAATATATCATGCTCTCAGAGTTTTGTCAGTCAGTACCTTATACATGTGTACCAGGAGCATTGGTTTTGCTTCAACCGCTCATGCTGTCACGGCTAAATCTAGCAGGAAAAAAAAGGAGAGTTGCGTCAGGCCGAGCAGGCCATATGGACAACCAGCCCATCACACAATGATCACCAAACAATTCCAACCAAAGTCAGGGAAAAAAGAGTGACCGGCGACGAAACGCGGCACGGCAAGGCGCGTGGACCGCAGTTTACAAACCTGATCAATGTATATGATGATTCGAGAGTCATAGTGTGTCAAGAACAGAGTCAGTCAAGTGAACAGAGGCAGTATAAATCCAGATCCCATCAAACCACTTCTGCTTGAGTTGGGCTTACAATTTACCAATTGCATAAACCATGATAAAAACCTTGAACAATATGTAAAGTACAGTACTGCTTAGAAGAATGACAATTTTTTCGAGTTTAGAATGACAATTTGGGAACAATAGGGCAATAGAGTTACACATGGCTCTTTAGACTCTGGAATAAAGAGCATTATGAGGGGAACTACACAACATGGCTCTTTAGACTCTCGGAGAAAGAGCGTTATGAGGGGAAACTACACAAAACAGAATATGAAAAATTGAAAGTGACGGAGTGACAGAGCAAATTGCACATCACTCAGCAGTTTCAGCAGACTCAAAAAGAAAAGGAAAAATATATGAAATGATACACCAGTAAGAAAACTTAGCACGGATCACTAGACGGCATGACCAGTGTAGCACGTCGCGGTGATGTCGAATGCTTCTTCTTACTTCCCAGGAGCAAAAGGATCCCGCCTTTGTCGAACTTGAGAGGCAGCAGACCAAGAATAACCCCAATGTGATGTCTTGTTCTTAGGCAGATGCCTTGTCGAACTTGAGGGGCTTCACCACCTCCCAGGTGAAGTCGGCATCATCGCGGCCAAAGTGACCGTAAGCAGCGGTCTTGATGAACCTGTTTCCACCTTTCTTCAAGTCCAGGTTGATGCTGATCATCCCGGGCCTGAAGTCAAAGTTCTCCTTCACGAGCTTGAGGATCTCCCTGTCGGGAATCTTGCCGGTGCCGTAGGAGTCAACGAACACAGACAGGGGCTCAGGCACACCAATGGCGTATGAGATCTGCACAATGCAGCGGCGTGCGAGACCGCTGGCGATGATGCTCTTGGCAGCCTGTCTGGCAATGTAGGCGCCACTGCGGTCGACCTTGGTCGGGTCCTTGCCAGAGAAGGCGCCGCCGCCGTGGGCTCCCCAGCCACCGTAGGTGTCGATGATGATCTTGCGGCCGGTGAGACCGGCGTCGCCGTGAGGGCCGCCGATGACAAAGCGGCCAGACGGGTTCAGGTGGAAGATGGTGTTCTCATCGAGGTACTTCCCGGGGATCACCGGCTTGATGACGTGCTCCTTGAGGTCCGCGGCAATCTCATCGTTGGTGACGGTCTCATCATGCTGGGTAGAGATGAGGACCGTGTGTACACGAACAGGCACCATGGCACCACCCTCGTTGAGGTACTCGATGGTGACCTGGGTCTTTCCATCAGGCCTGAGCCAGGCACAGGTGCCATTCTTGCGGACCTCGGTAAGGCGAGCTCCAAGCTTGGTGGCGAGCATGTGGGTGAGGGGCATCAGCTCAGGAGTCTCATCGGTGGCGTAGCCGAACATGATGCCCTGGTCACCGGCGCCGATCTCTTCGGGGCGCTTGGTGAAGTGTCCGTGAACACCCTGGGCAATGTCAGGGGATTGCTGCTCGATGTTGACGAGCACCTTGCAGTGGTCAGCATCGAGACCGACGTCGTCAGAGATGAAGCCGATGTTGCGGCAGGTGTCGCGCACGATCTTCTCGTAGTCGACGGTGGCCTTGGTGGTGATCTCGCCAAAGACCATGACCATGTTGGTCTTGGTGCAGGTCTCGCAGGCAACCTTGCTGTCGGGATCCTGGGCCAAGCAGGCGTCCAAGACGGCGTCGGAGACCTGGTCGCACAGCTTGTCGGGGTGGCCCTCGTTCACGGACTCGGACGTGAAGAGGAACGTCTCGGCCGCCATTTCTTCCGTGCTAGCGATGCTCTGCGAATAGAAGAAAATCCAACAATTAGAATCAAACACATATGAGTCGTGCCACAAAATCACGGTACTGTCCCAGCTACAGAGCATTATATAGATGAGAACTCTTATGACTAATCTACACGTCCAGGCACAACAAGAAAAAAACACCCCAAAACAAGAAAAATAACAAACAGGCCCCTGAGGGGGGGTGATTGCTGAACCATCCTGAATCTACCGCCGTCTTCCACACGCCGTCAAAGCCGCCATCGGAGGAAGGAGCGACGAGAGCCACGAGCCGAAGACCCGCCGGACGCCATCGCATCGAAGCAAAGATCCGAAGGAAGGGCACATCTCACTGTGGCCCATCGGCCGAGGAGCACCCCGTGCCTGGCGAGCCTCAGATCCGCCGTCCCCGGCCGACCACGTCAAAAAGGCCTGCCAACGACCAATCAACCCTGCGCCAGAAGAGAAACCGCCGCCGCCGTCGCCATGAGAAGCAACACCAGCCGGCGACCCCGTGTACACATCCACCCGGCCACACAGCAGCCCAAGATCAAGAACCGCCGTGAGGACGACACAGCCGGAAAAACAAAAGATCCATAGCAAAGTGACGACGACGACGCCACGCCGACCACACCCCGACGCCCAGATACACCAGGCTGGGCGCTCCGACGAGGAGCCGCAGCACAATTATTGGGCGTAGCGCCACCGGCCGGATACAGCGACCCACCCACCTACCAACCCCTTTCGCCTCTCTCTTTTTAACTAACTAGCCATGTTTTCATCACGACAAAGCTAGTAATTAAGCGACCCACGTATGATGAAAAAGAAGAAGATAAATTAGAGATGGATGATCGAAGCATGATCAGGACGCGGTGAAGCTAACCTTGTGCAGTTGTGCTGATGCTATTCTTGAGGAGGCTGAAGAACCGAAAGGAAGAGGTCGAATGTATGCACGGTGTTGTCCGGAGATCCAGGCCGCGCAATTTATAGGAGCGGAGGCCCCGCAAGGTCGTGCATGAGTGTTGCTGGTGAGAGTGCGGGACTGCACAACCTGTGCTGCAGCCCGTTGCTGAAGCCCTCCTCACCACCAAACCCCATTTTTTGCGGTGGGTCAGATCACCTACCAACCATCTACTTTATTTTCTTCCCCACTTGCCCTTTTTTTTGGAAGATCTTCTCCACTTGCCTTGCCTAAGCGAGCTGCCTCCGTCAATTCACTATGGACGTGTTTGGTAGGCTACCTGTAGGCTGTAGCTAAGTATGCGTGTATAGTTTTCGTCAGTTTAAAAAAAAACACATGTAGTTTTATTCATATTCATAACAATCACCGATACACTGATTTGAATTTAAGATTCAAAAAAATAGAAACTAACTCGTATAACTAATAAAATCCCTTGGAAACACCTTCTTCGTGGTATTAATATCTGCTAGAAGAAATTCTTCAGAGACTTTGGTAAAGAACTTGCAATTGGACTGGAGCAACGATGTTGTCTCTCTTTCACCCCCGCGAATATTGCCAATAATGGTTTTTGAAAGCGCTTTGGGTCACCCATCCTAGAAGATGGGAAGTCTTGATCGATGAACATACTTGGGCTGGGGATGATCCCCTAGAAGTGCAGGACGTCAAAATACGATATCTTCACCATGGTGTCGATGAAATATTTCACCTTCATAAAGAATCAAACCAACAAAAAAAAGGCTTGACACACTAACATAAACTCATCAGATCTGAATAACTGGATCTGCGAGGACAGAAAATTCTCTAACCTCCTGGCACAGCCAAAAGAACGAATGTACTTTTGCTTTCACAAAATACAAAGATCACTAGACACTAGACACTGACGAAGAACATGAAACTCTTGAAGATGTGAGGTCCCCCCACCTCGCAGTGCCAATATGGTAGTTGGAGGCGAGGGAACCAAAAGTCCCTAGCGGTGGTCGTCGGCGGGGCTGCAGTTGTGCCGTTCATGAGCCCTAGACAAATAGAGTTTGGTCGCCAGTTTGGTTGCCTGTGTTTTCCGTTAGGATTGTATGACACAAAACACAAAGGACTCATGGGCCTGCCTGAGGAGAAACAGTTGATCGGTTGTTTTTTTGGATCCAGGCTCCAGCGAGCCATGTGTGTCCCTCACATGCACGTTTGAGGAAGCACCGGAGATGGACGGGACGTCCTGAATCCACCAAAACTCCCACCCCTCTCCCCCTTTACTACTCAAACCTCATTCACACCTTATTCTCTCGTCACCATCCGGTCTCACCGATGGCCGCTCCACCATCATGTAGCCCTAATCCTTGCTCCGTCGGCTGCAACCACCAGCACTGTGTCGGAGTGTGTAGTCAGGACACCATGGATCAGTGATACCGTGTATGAGTTCGACCAAGGCCTAAAACACTTTGTCACACCACGAGCAAAAGATCACACAAGGACACCGGGATTTTTATACAGGTTTAGGCCGCCATGCTAGCGTAAAACCCTACTTTTTGTTCTTACTTATATGGAATGGAGGGCTGCAAGTGCTGGAGTGTTACAAAGATGATGGTCAGGGTGCGATCATTGATGGTTGGGGTCCTAGCTAGAGTACCTGAGCACTCCTAACTCTAACCCTCTTGCTTCTCTCGGATGAGGCTGCAACTTGGTATTCTTCTTGGGATTGGTGTATGCTGATGAGCTCTATGTTGGTTGTGTTGTGTCTTTCTCCTCCCCTGTAAATGACCTCGATTCTCCCCTTATATAGGTCTAGGGGCACCACAATGGTCGCCTAATTGTGTGTGAACGGGTACACAAAGTTGTAGGCATTGCATGCAACTTGTAGTCGGTTTTGTCAACAGATGACCTGACACTAGTAGTGTCAGCTACTCAAGTGCTTCTGCTTGATGTGGTGCTTGATGTGGCGCACCACACCGTCCTTCTTCTGTTTAAGGAGTGTGCTAGGGTTGGGTCACATCATTCTAACCGCTAAGACCCAGCCATGACCAGCTCGAGACGCCTGTCCGTTCTGGTCTTCGTCATGATGGCCTATTTTCGTAGGCCGATGATGGGCTATGAGGTATAGCCTGGCGGGCATTAAATGCTCGGTCGATGGAGTGCTCCGCAGCCCTTGCGACACGTGTGATGGCTGCTCGGGGCTCCAGCCCCAGATTCTGTCACTGCTGGCGTCATTTGCTTCCTCGATGGTCCTTTGTGACTGGTGTTGTCATAGTGGCCATGTATCAATGCATGTCTTCGGGTGGGAAATAATAGTCAAAAGGTAAATGAACCTTTTTCCAAGTTTTAATCTGATTTGGTTTTTTCAATGAAGCCCATTTACGTAAAATTAGGGATACCTATATTCCCAATAATCTGTCATGCTGGTTCGATGACTTGACCCGAGAAGGGTGTGTGGACCCCGTTCAGTTGGTGAGGGCTCTGAAGGCCCCTTCCCTCTTTTGCACAAGGTCGCGGTCGGCGACTAACGACCGCTCATCAACGTTCGTAGTCGTGTCAGCGGCGATAAGTACTTCATTTGCTATGAGAGTGTGGATGAGGATTGCGAGTGCCGGCACAACGGCCGCGCCCAAGGCAAGGATTTTGACTTCATCGCGAGGGTTTCCTTCCCTTGCTCCAACCCAATTTGATGTTCCTTCGACCGTTACCTCGACTGAGGCAGCCAAAACTTTGCTTGATACGACTTTGATTTAGACCGTGACAGGGGCGAGGTGAATTTGATGTTCCTTCGTCCGCTCCTGCTCCACCTCCACCTCCGGCGGCATTGTAAGTACAATGCACCTCTCTTTGTATATTGGAATTTTGGGGTTGGTTGCTTCTCCCGATTTGCGGATTGGATCATTTGCACTGATCCAAACACGCCTGCTGAACTTTTTTTTTGCGAAAAAACTTCCAATCTATTCATCTTCAATCATGGCAGTACAACGAACACCAGAAATAAAAATTACATCCAGATCCGTAAACCACCTAGCGACGACTACAAGCACTGAAGCGAGCCGAAGGCGCGCCGCCGTCATCACCCCTCCATCGCCGGAGTCGGGCACAACTTGTTGTAGTAGACAGTCGGGAAGTCGTCGTGCTAAGGCCCCATAGGACCAGCGCACCAGAACAGCAACCGCCGCCGATGAAGAATAACGTAGGTTGGAAGGATTCAACCCGAAGACACACGAACGTAGAAGAACAACGACGAGATCCGAGCAAATCCACGAAAGATAGATCCGCCGGAGACACACCTCCACACGCCCACCAACAATGCTAGATGCATCGCCGGAACGGGGGCTAGGCGGGGAGACCTTTATTCCATCTTCAGGGAGCCGCCACCGTCTCGCCTTCCTGAGCAGGACACAAACCCTAACAAGACAGGAAAAAACGACTGAAAACGGAGCCCTCCCGCCGGCCCTTGGCAGGATCCACCGCGCATCCATGGCCCTAGGGCCACCGGAGACGAGGCGGACCTGCGGCAGCGCCGGCGAGAGGCAGAAACCCTAGCTTTCTTTCTTGGGGGAGGAGGAGAGACTTGGGAGAGGAGTTGCGGCGTGACACGCCTGCTGAACTGACTAGATTGTTTTTGTTTCTTGTTTTTTTGAACTGACTAGATTAGATTCGATTTTACCACCAATTGTGCATTGCTTTGATTGGTTGGTAGGATTGCTATGTGTGCTCACTCATGTGTTCATGACTAGACTGATTGGTAGGACTGCTCACTGATCTGTAGACTGATTGCTAGGATTGCTATATGTGTAGACTGATTACTAGGATTGCTATATTGCATTGATGTTTTCTCACGAGGTCATCTGAGCGAACGGATTTCTGTATAGGAGGCTCGTTTGAGCAAACAACATCATGAGAGAGTGCGCTTCTAACGTACAGAAATTTTTTCCACGCTGAAAAGAAAAAAATGCCACGCTAGTAGAAAGAATTATTAGGAATTTGTCATGCTGCAGCAGAGTAAATTGACATGTGTTTTAGCAATTTATCATGATGCAACATACAGAAATGTCAGGCTAAAAAGAAAAGAAAATTTTGCCACACATGTTCATGAATTTTCATGCTATATCAAATAGGCTTGCAATGCTCCATAAGCATGCTATATGAAAATAAATTTTGCCTACGTCATGAGGAATTGCCATGTTGATAGAACGACATTATCATGCCACGTCAGATAGAGTATTGAAATTGCCATGCTTGGATGCAAATTTTGTCATCTGGCTGGATTTTGAGGGGAGGTTAAGGGATAAGACGGGCGTGTCATTCGCTTAGATTGCCATGGGGAACGAACATTCAGTGACATATGCTCAAAATGATGCATTGAAGCGAATAGGGATTGACATATGTGTCAGTGATTTGCACACAAGAATTAGACGTACCAAAGAGGGTTCTCTAGAAAAACCATTCGTAGGAAGCGTCAACTTAATAGTTTTCCGAACAAACTCCACTATATCAATCTTCCTAGGGGTTAAAGGCCTCCCATTCGATCGAGGACATTGGTCTTTTGATTGGGTTCCCAATTTTGACCTAGTCAATAATTTTTCTAGACGCTCTCTCATCTAAATGAGGTGTTTAATTTTAAATCTAGTTCGTGATTTGGACCGGTCAATGATTTCTCAAATCCATCGGTAACAACATGCTTATAAAAATATATTAGTCTCGCGGACACTCTCTGTAGCATCAATATGATTTTGGATTGAGTTCCCAATTTTATCTTGGTCAACAATTTCTCAAGAAGCTCCCTCATTCAAGTGGGGTGTTCAATTTTGAATTTGATTCATGATTTTGGTTGGTCAATGATTCCTCAAATCAATTCATAACAACCAGCTTATGAAAATAAATCAGTCTCGCATCAACATGCGACACTTTAGGATGACCGTTTGGGACACGAGCCCAGGCACCTTATGTACCCGTCGTTAGATTGCTTTAGGATACGTGCTAATATAGTAAGCATGCACATTTACGGTACCTTATATTTGGAAAGAATCTGCGGTGCTGCCATCAATTAACGCTATTTAAACTCATGATTACTTGCCTTCTTAATAAGGTATTAATTTGATTGGTCCACAACAATAAGGAAAGAAATATCTCTCTAATTTGGAACGCGGCCTTTTTTGTGTCTGAGATATGTAGAGTACATGCATGTATCATCTTATTAAAAGCAAAGTTTTCTAGAAATATATCGGGTATTCTCATGTTTGACGTATCCAAAAATTTAAAATACCCAAAAAATAAATGTTTATATCATTTTAAGTTTGTTGTAGGTGGACAAGCTGTTTGTAGGTACATATTAATAAATCTCGAATATACAAAAAAACATTTTGGGTATAAACATACCCGAGAATATCTTTGGTACTAAAAAAAATCCACATACTCGCAAATTTATTCTGAGGTATCTGCATACTCATGATATTTCTGGGTATATACACATTGCGTCTCGTTACAAGGTATTTGATACGTCCTGCATGTGTCAATGATTTGTAGTACATACACCATTTAGATATATGCATATCAGATTTACATACATAATCATGATATTTTCAAGGTATCTACATACTCATGTTATTTCTGGGTATATTCATTACGTCTTGTTATTAGGTATTTAAGATACCCAAGGTATATCCATAATTCTAATTTTGTATAATACCTCAGGTATGTGTATATTCTTAATACATATAATACCACAGGTTGGCAGGTATGTATATTTTTCATTAAGTAATATTTGTGGCATGTGTATATTTTCATTAGATATAATATCCCGCATATGTGTATATTTTCATTACGTATAATACATCAACATAATATTTGGAAAGGGGTTATTGCTAGGAAATCAACATAATGTTTTTTTGGAAAGCAATCAAGTAGTGTATGGAAATGAAAAATGGAAAGCAATCATTCACTGATTGCACGCCATGCACTAATAAAAATGGCTTGCTATAATGGGCCTAGGTGCCCAGGCACCTAGGTGCTCCAAACATTTTACGTATATATATATATATATATATATATATATATATATATATATATATATAATATAATCATCGGTACAAGAAACTTTCCTGCATATTTATGAGTTAATTTGCAAATAACACATAATTATACACCAGAAAAAACCATCAAAATACTTCATTATAAACAAAAAACACTTCGGTTGTAAAAAAAACACTTCATCATCTGCACGCACCAAACCAAAGAATTTTATTTATGAATCTCTACTACCTAAAAGAAAACGTAAGATTCCGTCTCCCCTCTTACGTTCGTCCAATCTCCTCATCAAGAGCTCCCGCCTATTTAAACCGGTGTTTCATCTTTGGTAATTGGTAACAATTCATGGTAATCCAATCATGTTTAAAAGGAAAGAAGTAATCAATCAATCAAAAGGAAGGAATCAATCACGTTAGTATTTGGTAACAGACTATACTACCTAAAAGAAACGTAAGGTTCCCTCTCCCCTCTTACGTTCGTCCAATCTCCTCATAAGGAGCTCCCGCCTATTTAAACTGGTGTTTCATCTTTGGTAATTGATAACAAATCATGGTAATCCAATCACGTTTAAAAGGAAAGAAGGAATCAATCAATCAAAAGGAAGGAATCAATCCAGTTAGTATTTGGTAACAGACTATAAATTAAAAAAAGGAATCAATCACGTTCGTAATCAATACCAAATCAGTACAGAACAGACTATTTGGTAATCACGTCCAAAAGAATGAGTTGCAAAAATATGAACACTGCTAACCAGAAGAATGCAGTGCTGCACCTTCTTATTAGACTTTCACCATCACATGCAGTTCCTAATGCTAATTATGATGCCATCACTTCTTCTGTAATTAGACTATGGCACTAATCCTTCCGTTTACAAATAGGAGAGTAAGATTTCCACAGAACTTCGGCGACGTGTTTCTTAAAAAAAGAATTGTTTGGCAATGTGGAGCCAGCTCTGTACCATCCTTGCTCAATTGTTCTCGACTTCTGGCTCAGCCGACCGCCAATACAAAATCAAAGATCGTGTTGGAAAACAAAAATTATGACATATTGGATAATTTAATTTTTTAATTCATAGCAACGCACATGTATTATAGTGGATGACGAACAAAGAAAAGGAGTGAATTTATCTTTTCGGTAAAAAAGAATTGACTGCTTCCTATGAAATAATAATACCAGATGTGAATGATGTTTCACATAATTGTTGTTTTTTCCGTTGCAACGCACGGTATGTGTGTGTGGGTTTATTTGCAAATAACACATAATTATACCCCGGTAAGAGACCATCAAATACTTCATTATAAACAAAAAACACTATCATCTCCACACACCAAACCAAAGACTTATATTTATGAATTCTCAACAACACCAACCGTGCAGCGAAAGCACCCCCAATCATCCTTCTAGTTTACACCAAACCCAATCAATGCTGATATGATTCATGAGCCCCAGAGTGGGCCAAGAACAGAGTCCAGTGAATCAATATTATTTTCGCAGTTCAGATCTCATGAAACCACGTTTGCTTAAGTTGGGCTTACACCAATTGGACAAAACCATGATTCAAGACCTTGGATAGTATCTCAATTAGTACTGCTTAAAATAGTGACAATTTGGGGAGAACAGAGCAATAGAATTACACATGGCTCTTTATTATTCTTTCCGAGACTCAGGAAGAAAGAGCATTATGAGAGAACTACACAACAAAGAATATGAAAAGTGAAAGTGACAGAGCGACTAACAGAGCAAACTGCACATCACTCAGCAGTTTCAGCGACTCAAAATGGAAAGGATAAATATATGAAATGACAGTAAGAAACTTAGCACTGACTACCATACAACAAGACCAGTGTAGAGCGTCGCTTCAATGTCTAATGCTTCTTCTCACTTCCCAGGAGCAACGTGATACCGTCTTGACGAACTTGAGAGGCGGCAGACCAAGAGAGTGGCATGCTCTTAGGCAGATGCCTTGTCGAACTTGAGGGGCTTCACCACCTCCCAGGTGAAGTCGGCATCATCGCGGCCAAAGTGACCATAAGCAGCGGTCTTGATGAACCTGTTTCCACCTTTCTTCAAGTCCAGGTTGATGCTGATCATCCCGGGCCTGAAGTCAAAGTTCTCCTTCACGAGCTTGAGGATCTCCCTGTCGGGGATCTTGCCGGTGCCGTAGGAGTCGACGAACACAGACAAAGGCTCAGGCACACCAATGGCGTATGAGATCTGCACAATGCAGCGGCGTGCAAGGCCGCTGGCAATGATGCTCTTGGCAGCCTGCCTGGCAATGTAGGCGCCACTGCGGTCGACCTTGGTCGGGTCCTTGCCAGAGAAGGCGCCGCCGCCGTGGGCTCCCCAACCACCGTAGGTGTCGATGATGATCTTGCGGCCAGTGAGACCGGCGTCACCGTGAGGGCCGCCGATGACAAAGCGGCCAGATGGGTTCAGGTGGAAGATGGTGTTCTCATCGAGGTACTTCGCGGGGATCACCGGCTTGATGACATGCTCCTTGAGGTCCGCGGCAATCTCGTCGTTGGTGACGGTCTCGTCGTGCTGGGTGGAGATGAGGACGGTGTGCACACGGACAGGGACCATGGCACCATCCTCGTTTAGGTACTCGACGGTGACCTGGGTCTTTCCGTCAGGCCTGACCCAGGCGCAGGTGCCATTCTTGCGGACCTCGGTGAGGCGAGCTCCGAGCTTGGTGGCAAGCACGTGGCTGAGGGGCATCAGCTCAGGGGTCTCATCGGTGGCATAGCCGAACATGATGCCCTGGTCACCGGCGCCGACCTCTTCAGGACGCTTGGTGAAGTGTCCGTGAACACCCTGGGCAATGTCAGGGGACTGCTGCTCGATGTTCACGAGCACCTTGCAACGGTCGGCGTCGAGACCAACGTCATCAGAGATGAAACCGATGTTGCGGCAGGTGTCGCGCACGATCTTCTCATAGTCGACGGTGGCCTTGGTGGTGATCTCGCCCAAGACCATGACCATGTTGGTCTTGGTGACGGTCTCGCAGGCGACCTTGCTGTCAGCATCCTGGGCCAAGCAGGCATCCAAGACGGCGTCAGAGACCTGGTCACAGAGCTTGTCGGGATGGCCCTCGTTCACAGACTCGGACGTGAAGAGGAACGTCTCGGCCGCCATTTCTTTAGTGCTAGCGGTGCTCTGCAAATAGAAGAAATTCCGACAATTAGAATGAAACTGCAAGGAGAAATTACCCCGTGTGTATTTTTCCATTAGTCAGAAATGGCGACTAAAATCACGGCACTGTCCCAAGTACAGAGAATATAGACGCAGCACACGCTTCACAGCCTGGAAATAAGCCAGAGCAGCAACAAACACCCCAATATAAAAAAAATAACAAATATGTCCCTGAGGGGGTTGATTGGTCAACCATCCTGCATCTGCCGCCGTCTAAGCCGCCATCGGAGGAAGGAGCGGCGAGAGCTTCGGGCCGAAGACCCGCCGCCCGCGGCGGGACACATCTCACTGTGGCACATCGTCTGGGGACCACCCCCTGCCCAACGAGCCTCAGATCCGAAGTCCCCGGTCGCCCACGTCGAGGAGAAACACCGGAGCCGCCTGCCGACGACTAATCAACCCTGCGCCAGAACAGAAGCCGCCACCGCCGTCTCCATCAGAAGCAGCACCAGCCGGCGACTCCCCGTACACATCCACCCGGCCACACAGGAGCCCAAGAGCCAAGAACCGCCGTGAGGACCACGCAGCCGGAGGAACAAAAGATCCATAGCGAAGTCGACTGCGCCCGGATCCGGATACACCAAGCTCGCCGCTCCGACGAGGAGCCGCAGCACACTTATTGGACGTAGCGCCGCCGGCTGGATAGCGCGACCCACACACCTAATCCTACTCTCTACACACCGGCGCAGAGGACCCAGGGTTCCTCCCACCGTCGCCGGAGGGACAAGCGGAGGAGAGATGACCCCCCGCCTCGCCGTCGGCGAACGAGCAAGACGCGGTCACCCCCTTTCGCTTCCCTTGGGGACTGTCGCCGATGACAGACTAATATTCTCCATGTTCAGGACGTGCTACTGCCAACTCATAACGAACTAGCCATGTTCTTCGCATCACGATAAATCTAGTACTGTACTAGTAATTACGCCACCCACGTATGATGAAGAAAAATGATGAATTAAACATGGAAGATCGAAACAATGAACAGGGCGTGGGGCGGGGAGGCCAACCTTGCGCTGCTTCTACTGCTCGATCGGAGGCCGATGAACCGAAGGCAGGGAAGAGGCGGAATGTGAGCACGGCGTTGTACCAAGATCCCGGCTGCGCCTTTTATAGCGGCGGGAGGCCGCTGCGAGGTCGTGCGTGTTGCTGGTGCGCGTCGGACTGCACAACCTGTGCTGCGGTCGTTGGTGAAGCACTTCACCTCACCAACCCCATTATTTGGCGGTGGGTCAGATCACCTACCACCCGATTTATTTTCTTCTCCACTTGACTAAGTTTTTTTTAGGGATCTCCACTTGCCTAACTGAGCTGCGTAATAATCTCCACTTGCTTAAGTGAGCTGCATAATAATCTACACACCATGCAGTAGGCGTGGCGGTCAATTTCACGTTGCTTTGCCGGAGGCATGGATAGCGCAGCCCATGATCGGATACTATCAAAGCGAAACTACTTCGCGGACGACTGGTGAATGGACGATGCATGCACGATGTGCAATCGAACGGTGTCCCTGCAAAGAGTTTGATGACACCAACGGCTTGATTATTAGTATCGTCCGTAAAATCGTGCATAGACGTCGTGTGTATAGCAACTCTCCTATCAAAGGTGCGTTTGGTGGCAGCGGTGGGCAGTGCGCTCTGGGTCAAAGAAAAAAAATGTTTTGATGGCGACCTGCAAACTTTTCCTGCATCCGTCCGCGGATACGGGTGCAGAAGGCGACCATCGAATAATACTCGCATATATTTCAACTACTCTTTGAATCAATCGAATGAAATACATGTAAACACAATGGATTTCATATAAACCGGACGAAAACATTTTCACTTTAGACATATTTAAACTAAAATGGTAAAACTATGTGCACGTACGGTCGCACAAAGCTTCACACTCATGACACGAATACACTACACTACTCTATGGCCGTCCCGGTTGTTCCCTTTGTCTTCCCCATGTCCGGCAGCCCGCTCATCGAACTGCCGGGAGCCCCGGAGGCATTGGCGGAGCCACCTCCCGGCTAGCCGGGGCAGCTGCCCGGGCTATGCCATGCATTCTCCTTTGACCACTAGCAGTTAATGGAGAGCCAAGCATCATTTTGCAGGGGCAAACAACCAGCAGGCAGGAGCGTCGTGTACTTTGCCCTGGCTCACCGGCTGAGCTGGCCCCGCCACTGTCGGAGGTATATTCTTCGCGCGTATCTTCTCTATGTCCGGCTGTGCCGCTCATCGGGATGGCAAAGGGAGGGATCTCCACTTGCCTAAGTGAGCTGCGTAATAATCTCCACTTGCCAAAGTGAGCTGCGTAATACTCCCTCGTTCGAAATACTTGTCGGAGAAATGGATAAAATAGATGTATCTAGAACTTAAACACGTCTAAATACATTCATCTCTGCGACAAGTATTTTCGGACGGAGGGAGTAATCTACACACCATGCGGTAGGCGTGGTGGTCAATTTAACCTTGCTTTGGTGGAGGCATGGATAGCGCAGCCCAGGATACGATCGGGTACTATGAAGTTGTGTTTGGTTGCAGCGGTGGGCAGAGCGGCAGAGATGGTCTGGGTCAAAGAAAAAAAGTTTTGATTATAAGGGCATCTTCAATGGCGACCTGCAAACTTTCCCTGCATCTGTCGACAGGAGACCTGTCCGCGGATACGCGTGTAGAAGGCGGCCATTGAACAATGCCTACATATATTTCAACTACTCTTTGAATCAATCGGACGAAATATATGTAAACGGGCGGGTTATACCATGGGGTCATATCCCCAACATTAGCCTTCAGATTGACCTGAATTTATTCATGTCAATCTTCGAATCGATAATAATTTCGGGTCATCTTCCTTTTGAATCTGCATCGTGGTCGGGTTATAGGTTCCAGCTTATGATACTCTCACACTTGTCATTTTCTATCTCTTTGAAAGTATAACGTCATCTTCCAGATTTTCACGAGCTCAAGCGTGACATCATAGCGAATCTTTTATGTATATCTGCCAAACCCGAAAATCGAGGCATCCCTTACTCAAAAAGTTATTGCACCTCCTCTATTTTCGCGCCTACCTATTCTCCTTCTCTTTTTCCTTATAAATATACCCGTAGGGGTTCTTTTTTCACTTTTACCTCTTCACCCCTCCATCGTCTTCTTCCTTGCGCCTCGGTCTTCCACAACCAGAGCTCCGCCACCGCGCGACTGCAAGCCCTCCGACGACGTCATCTGTGTTCTCTGCTTCGCGCACGTCGTCGTCGAAGCTGCTCAAGAACTCCCTCAAAACACCCACTGCATCAAGGTATGTTTGATCTCCTCTTTTAGATATGTAGAAATACCCCGTTGTTCCTCGCATCTCGTTATAGTTCATCGGTGTTCTTTGAGGTTCATCACAATAATTTGGGATATATTTAGTTTGTTTTGTGCTACTCATAGAAACACTGCGGTGGTGATTGCAATACCATTCTAGCATCTAGGAAAGTCACATTGCCATTCAATCTTGTCAATGGAGCTGCTATTGCTTCCACTGTGTGCTCTAGGTTTTGATAAATGTTTCTTTTCTAATGCTTTTGTAGATCTGTGACTGCAAACATTTCAATAGAAACTTGTTTCTGTCCCAACACTTAGCTGAAAAACCCAAAGTTTTCAAATAGGATGAGTCGCCTTATGTCTTGCTGGCTCATTGATACGTCCATTTTGCATCATGTTTTCTTACTGTTATTTATGATGTTTTTATCCATAACAATGCTTTTTGGAGTAATTCTAATGCCCTTTCTCTCATAATATGCAAGGTATACACAAAGAGGGAGAATTCCGGCAGCTGGAAATTTGGACCTGGAAAAGCTATGTGAGGCTACCTATTCTCCACAACTCCAAATAAGCTGAAACTTCACGGAAAAATTTTATGGAATATTTAAGGAATATTGGAGCAAATAACTACCAAAGGGGGCCCACCAGGTGGGCACAACCCACCTGGGCATGCGAGGGAGCCCAGGCACACCCTGGTGGGTTGTGCTCACCCAGGCCCACCTCCGGTGCCCATCTTCTGGTATATAGGTCATTTTGACCTAGAAAAATAAGGAGAAGACTTTCGGGATGGAGCGCCACCGTCCCGAGGCGGAACTTGGGTAGGAGCACTTTTGCCCTCCGGCGGAGCGATTCTGCCGGGGGAACTTCCCTCCCGGAGGTGGAGATCATTGTCATCATCATCACCACCAACTCTCGCATCTTGGGAAGTGAAATCTCCATCAACATCTTCAACAACACCGTCTCATCTCAAACCCTAGTTCATCTCTAGTGTTCAATCTTGTTACCAGAACTATAGATTTGTGCTTGTGGGTGACTAGTAGTGTTGATTACATCTTGTAGTTGATTACTATATGGTTTATTTGGTGGAAGATTATATGTTCAGATCCATTATGCTATTTAATACCCCTCTGATCTTGAGCATGATTATCATTTGTGAGTAGTTACTTTTGTTCTTGAGGTCACGGGAGAAATCATGTTGCAAATAATCATGTGAACTTGATATGTGTTCGATATTTTGATAGTATGTATGTTGTGATTCCCTTAGTGGTGTCATGTGAACGTCGGCTACATGACACTTCACCATATTTGGGCCTAAGGGAATGCATTGTGGAGTAGCAATTAGATGATGGGTTGCGAGCGTGACAGAAGCTTAAACCCCAGTTTATGCGCTACTCCGTAAGGGACCGATTGGATCCAAAAGTTCAATGCTATGGTTAGAATTTATTCTTAATACTTTTCTCGTAGTTGCGGATGCTTGCAGGAGGGTTAATCATAAGTAGGAGGTTTGTTCAAGCAAGAACAACACCTAAGCACCAGTCCACCCACATATCAAATTATCAAAGTACCGAACACGAATTAAACCAACATGATCAATGTGACTAGATGAAATTCTCGTGTACCCTCAAGAACACTTTGCTTATAATAAGAGACCGTTTTGGCATGTCCTTTGCCTCAAAAGGATTGGGCTACCTTGCTGCACTTTTGTTACTATTATTGTTACTTGCTCGTTATAAATTATCTTGCTATCAAACTACTCCGCTACTTACAATCTCAGCACTTGCAGACATTACCTTGCTGAAAACCACTTGTCATTTCCTTCTGCTCCTCGTTGGGTTCTACACTATTACTTATCGAAAAGAGTTACAATTGATCCTCTATACTTGTGGGTCATCAAGACTATTTTCTGACATCGTTGCCGGGGAGTGAAGCGCCTTTGGTAAGTGGAATTTGGTAAGGAAACATTTATATAGTGTGCTGAAATTTATTGTCACTTGTTACTATGGAAAACAATCCTTTGAGGGGTTTGTTCGGGGTATATTCACCTCGACCGGAACCACAATTAGCTACCCCTCAACCTACCGCACCTACTGAAAATATTGAATAAGAAATTCCTTCGGGTATGATAGAACAACTGCTAGCTAATCCTTATGCAGGATATGGAACCGAACATCCTGATATGCACTTGATATATGTAGAACAAATTTGTAGATTGTTCAAGCCTGCAGGTCTACCCAGGGATGAAGTTATGAAAAAGGTTTTCCCTTTATCTTTGAAGGGAAAAGCATTGGCATGGTATAGGCTATGCGATGATATTGGATCTTGGAATTGGAATAGTTTGAAATTGGAGTTCCACCAAAAAAATTATCCTATGCATCTAGTTCATCGTGATAGGAATTATATATATAATTTTTGGCCTCGTGAAGGAGAAAATATCTCTCTAGCTTGGGGGAGGCTCAAGTCAATGTTATATTCATTCCCCAATCATGAGCTCTCAGAAGAAATTATTATCCAGAACTTTTATGCTCGGTTTTCTCGTAATGATCAAACCATGCTTGATATTGTAGGGGAATGCAGTAATTTAAAAAAAAAATCCTACGCACACACAAGATCCATCTAGGTGATGCATAGCAACGAGAGGGGCGAGTGTTGTCCATGTACCCTCATAGACCGAAAGCGGAAGCATTATGACAATGCGGTTGATGTAGTCGTACGTCTTCATGATCCGTCTAATCCTAGGACCGAAGGTACGACACCTCCGCGATCTGCACACGTTCAGCTCGGTGACGTCCCATGAACTCTAGATCTAGTTGAGGTCGAGGGAGAGTTTCGTCAGCACGACGGCGTGGTGAGGGTGATGATGAAGCTACCGGCGCAGGACTTCCCTAAGCACTGCAACGATATGACCGAGGTGGAAATCTGTGGAGGGGGGCACCGCACACGGCTAAACAATCAACTTATGTGTCTATGGGGTGACCCTCCCCTGTATATAAAAGAGTGGAGGAGGGGGAGGGACGACCCTCTCATGGTGCACCCAAGGGGGGGAGTCCTACTCCCGGTGGGAGTAGGATTCCCTCTTTCCCTAGTTGGAGTAGGAGAAGAGGGAAGGAGGAGAGAGGGAGAAGGAAATGGGGGCGCCGCCCCCTTCCCTAGTCCAATTCGGACCCAAGGGGAGGGGGCGCGCGGCCTGCCCTGGCCGCCCCTCTCTCTCTCCACTATGGCCCATTAAGGCCCAATAACTCCCCGGGGGGTTCCGGTAACCCCCCCCCCCCGGTACTCCGGTAAATGCCCGAACTCACCCGGAACCATTCCGATGTCCAAACATAGCCTTCCAATATATCGATCTTGATGTCTCGACCATTTTGAGACTCCTCGTCATGTCTGTGATCACATCCGGGATTCCGAACAACCTTTGGTACATCAAAACACATAAACTCATAATACCGATCGTCATCGAACATTAAGCGTGCGGACCCTACGGGTTCGAGAACTATGTAGACATGACCGAGACTCATCTCCGGTCAATATCCAATAGCGGAACCTGGATGCTCATATTGGTTCCTACATATTCTACAAAGATCTTTATCGGTCAAACCGCATAACAACATACATTGTTCCCTTTGTCATCGCCTCATCGGTATGTTACTTGCCCGAGACTTGATCGTCGGTATCTCAATACCTAGTTCAATCTCATTACCGGCAAGTCTCTTTACTCGTTCCGTAATACATCATCCCGTAACTAACTCATTAGTCACATTGCTTACAAGGCTTATAGTGTTGTGCATTACCGAGAGGGCCCAGAGATACCACTCCGATACACGGAGTGACAAATCCTAATCTTGATCTACGCCAACTCAACAAACACCATCGGAGACACTTGTAGAGCATCTTTATAATCACCCAGTTACGTTGTGACGTTTGATAGCACACTAAGTGTTCCTCCGGTATTTGGGAGTTGCATAATCTCATAGTCTGAGGAACATGTATAAGTCATGAAGAAAGCAATAGCAATAAATCTAAACGATCATTATGCTAAGCTAACGAATGGGTCTTGTCCATCACATCATTCTCTAACGATGTGATCCCGTTCATCAAATGACAACACATGTCTATGGCTAGGAAACTTAACCATCTTTGATTAACGAGCTAGTCAAGTAGAGGCATAATAGGGACACTCTGTTTGTCTATGTATTCACACATGTACTAAGTTTCCGGTTAATACAATTCTAGCATGAATAATAAACATTTATCATGATATAAGGAAATATAAATAACAACTTTATTATTGCCTTTAGGGCATATTTCCTTCAGTCTCCCACTTGCTCTAGAGTCAATAATCTAGTTCACATCGTCATGTGATTTCACACCAATAGTTCACATCTTTATGTGATTAGTTCACATCTCCATGTGACTAATACCCAAAAGGTTTACTAGAGTGAATAATCTAGTTCACATCACTATGTGATTAACACCCAAAGAGTGATATTGTTTTGCTTGTGAGAGAAGTTTAGTCAATGGATCTGCCACATTCAGAGCCGTATGTATTTTGCAAATTTTCTATGTCTACAGTGCTCTGCACGGAGCTACTCCAGTTAATTGCTCCCACTTTCAATATGTATCTAGATCGAGACTTAGAGTCATCCAAATTGGTGTCAAAGCTTGCATCGACGTAACTCTTTACGACGAACTATTTGTCACCTCCATAACCGAGAAACATTTCCTTATTCCACTAAGGATAATTTTGACCGCTGTTCAGTGATCCACTCCTGGATCACTATTGTACCCTCTTGCCAAACTAATGGTGACGTACACAATAGGTCTGGTACACAACATAGTATACTTTATAGAACCTATGACTGGGGCATAGGGAATGAATTTTCATTCTCTTTCTATTTTCTGCCATGGTCGGGTTTTGAGTCTTACTCAACTTCACACCTTTGCAACACAGGCAAGAACTCTTTCTTTGACTGTCCATTTTGAACTTACCTCAAAATCTTTGTCAAGGTATGTACTTTGTGAAAGTCCAATTAAGCGTCTTGATCTATCTCTATAGATCTTGGTGCCCAATATATAAGAAGCTTCACCGAGGTCTTTCATTGAAAAACTCCTTTCAAACACTCCTTTATGCTTTCCAGAAAATTCTACATCATTTCCGATCAACAATATGTCATTCACATATACTCCCTCCATTCCTCTATCTAAGGTGTATTATTTTTAGTATGTTGACCAAGGCACATAGTTATGGACTATTTAGGACGAAATTACCCTTGTCTAATTCATAGATTAGCGGCAAGTAAATCATCTATGCTTGGACAGAAAAAGATACACGCAATCGTAAGAGAGATAGTTTCCTTTTCTTTCTCTACAAAGAGAGATACGTGCAATCAGGGGAGAGATACTTTCCTTTTTGTGGAGGGTCAAGATCGGAATTACGAAGAATTAGAACAAATGCACCTTACATTGTGGAATTTTATCAAAAAACAAATACACCTTATATAAAGGAACGGAGGGAGTACTTATCAGAAAGGCTATTGTGCTCCCACTCACTTTCTTGTAAATACAGGCTTCATCGCAAGTCTGTATAAAACTATATGCTTTGATCAACTCATCAAAGCGTATATTTCAACTCCGACATGCTTACACCAGTCCATAGATGGATCGCTGGAGCTTGCACACTTTTTTAGCACCTTTAGGATTGAAAAAACCTTCTTGTTGCATCATATACAACTCTTCTTTAAGAAATCCATTAAGGAATGCAGTTTTGACATCGTTTTGCTAGATTTCATAAAATGTGGTAATTGCTAACATGATTCGGACAGACTTAAGCATCGCTACGAGTGAGAAAATCTCATCGTAGTCAACATCTTGAATTTGTCAAAAACCCTTTTCGACAAGTCGAGCTTTGTAGATAGTAACACTACTATCAGAGTCCATCTTCCTCTTGAAGATCCATTTATTCTCAATGGTTTGCCGATCATCGGGCAAGTCCACCAAAGTCCACACTTTGTTCTCACACATGGATCCTATCTCAGATTTCATGGCCTCAAGCCATTTCGCGGAATCTGGGCTCATCATCGCTTCCTCATAGTTCGTAGGTTTGTCATGGTCAAGTAACATGACCTCTAGAATAGGATTACATACCACTCTGGTGTGGATCTTACTCTGCTTGACCTACGAGCTTCGGTAGTAACTTGATCTGAAGTTTCATGATCATCATCATTAGCTTCCTCACTGATTGGTGTAGGAATCACTGGAACTGATTTATGTGATGTGCTACTTTCCAATTCGGGAGAAGGTACAATTACCTCACCAAGTTCTACTTTCCTCCCACTCACTTATTTCGAGAGAAACTCCTTCTCTAGAAAGGATCCACTCTTAGCAACAAAGATCTTGCCTTCGGATCTGTGATAGAAGGTGTACCCAATAGTTTCTTTTGGGTATCCTATGAAGACACACTTCTCCGATTTGGGTTTGAGCTTATCAGGTTGAAAAATTTTCACATAAGCATCGCAACCCCAAACTTTAAGAAACGACAACTTAGGTTTCTTGCCAAACCATAGTTCAGGATTTAGATGGTGCCCTATTTAACGTGAATGTACCTGTCTCTAATGCATAACCCCAAAACGATAGTGATAAATCGGTAAGGGACATCATAGATCGCACCATATCTAATGAAGTACGGTTATGACGTTCGGACACACCATTATGTTGTGGTGTTCCAGGTGGCGAAACTATTCCACATCATTTCAAATGAAGACCAAACTCGTAACTCAAATATTCGTCTCCGCGATCAGATCATAGAAACTTTATTTTCTTGTTACGATGATTTTCCAATTCACTCTGAAATTCTTTGAACTTTTCAAATGTTTCAGACTTATGTTTCATCAACTAGATATACCCATACCTGCTCAAATCATCTGTGAAGGTCAGAAAATAATGATACCCTCCGCGAGCCTCAACACTCATCAGATCGCATACATCAGTATGTATTATTTCTAATAAGTAAGTTGCTCGCTCCATTATTTCGGAGAACGGAGCCTTAGTCATTTTGCCCATGAGGCATGGTTCGCAAGCATCAAGTGATTCATAATCAAGTGATTCCAAAAGCCCATCAACATGGAGTTTCTTCATGTGCTTTACACCAATATGACCTAAACGGCAGTGCCACAAATATGTTGCACTATCATTATGAACTTTGCATCTTTTGGCATCAATATTATGAATATGTGTATCACTACGGTCGAGATTCAATAAACCATTCACCTTGGGTGTATGACCACAGAAGGTGTTATTCATGTAAACAGAATAACAATTATTCTTTGACTTAAATGAATAACCGTATTGCAATAAACATGATCCAATCATATTATGCTCAACACAAACACCAAACAACATTTATTTTAGGTTCAACACTAATCTCGAAGGTAAAGGGAGTGTGCGATGGTGATCTTATCAACCTTGGAGTCACTTCCAACACACATCATCACCTTGCCCCCAACTAGTCTTTGTTCATTTTGTAACTCCTGTTTTGAGTTACTAATCATAGCAACTGAACCAGTATCAAATACCCAGGAGCTACTATAAACACTAGTAAATTAGACATCAATAACATGTATATCATATATACTTTTATTCACTTTGCCATCCTTCTTATCCGCCAAGTATTTGGGGCAGTTCCGCTTCCAGTGACCATTTACTTCGCAGTAGAAGCACTCAGTTTCAGGCTTGGGTCTAGCTTTGGGCTTCTTCATGGGAGTGGCAACTTGCTTGCCATTATTATTGAAGTTCCCTTTCTTTCCCTTGTCCTTTTACTCGAAACTAGTGGTCTTGTCAACCATCAACATTTGATGCTTTTCTTGATTTCTACCTTCATCGATTTCAGCATCACGAAGAGCTCGGGAATCATTTTCGTCATCCTTTGCATATTATAGTTCATCGCGAAGTTCCAGTAACTTGGTGATAGTGGCTAGAGAACTCTGTCAATCACTATCTTATCTGAAACATTAACTCCCACTTGATTCAGGATTGTAGTACTCAGACATTCTGAGCACATGCTCACTGGTTGAGCTATTCTCCTCCATTTTGTAGGCAAAGTACTTGTCAGATGTCTCATACCTCTCAACTCGGGCATGAGTCTGAAATACCAATTTCAGCTCTTGGAACATTTTATATGCTCCATGGCGTTCAAAACGTTTTTGAAGTCCCGGTACTAAGCCGTAAAGCATGGTGCACTAAACTATCAACTAGTCATCATACTGAGCTTGTCAAACGTTCATAACGTCTGTATCTGCTCCTGCAACAGGTCTGTCACTTAGCGGTGCATCAAGGACATAATTCTTCTGTGCAGCAATGAGGATAATCCTTAGACCACGGACCTAGTCCGCATCATTGCTACCATCAACTTTCAACTTAGTTTTCTCTAGGAACATATCATAAATAAAACGGGGAAGCTATACGCGAGCAATTGATCTACAACATAGATATGCAAATACTATCAGGACTAAGTTCATGATAAATTAAAGTTCAATTTAATCATATTACTTAAGAACTCCCACTTAGATGGACATCCCTCTAATAATCTAAGTGATCACGTGATCCAAATCAACTAAACCATGTCCGATCATCACGTGTGATGGAGTAGTTTTCAATGGTGAACATCACTATCATATCTACTATATGATTCATGCTCGATCTTTCGGTCTCAGTGTTCCGAGGCCATATCTGCATATGCTAGGCTCGTCAAGTTTAACCCGAGTATTCTGCATGTGCAAAACTGGCTTGCACCCGTTCTATGTGAACGTAGAGCTTATCACACCCGATCATCACGTGGTGTCTTGGCACGACGAACTGTCGCAACGGTGCATACTCAGGGAGAACACTTGTACCTTGAAATTTAGTAAGAGATCATCTTATAATGCTACCACCGAAATAAGCAAAATAAGATGCATAAAGGATAAACATCACATGCAATCAATATAAGTGACATGATATGGCCATCATCATCTTGTGCCTTTGATCTCCATCTCCAAAGCACCGTCATGATCACCATCGTCATCGGCTTGACAACTTGATCTCCATCGAAGCATCGTTGTCATCTCGCCAACTATTGCTTCTACGACTATTGCTACCGCTTACTGATAAAGTAAAGCAATTACATGGCGATTGCATTTCATACAATAAAGTGACAGCCATATGGCTCCTGCAAGTTGCCGATAACTGTGTTACAAAACATGATCATCTCATACAACAATTTATATAATCACGTCTTGACCATATAACATCACAACATACCCTGCAAAAACAAGTTAGACGTCCTCTACTTTGTTGTTGCAAGTTTTACGTGGCTGCTACGGGCTTAGCAAGAACCGTTCTTACCTACGCATCAAAAACCACAACGATTTTTTGTCAAGTTTGTTGTTTTAACCTTCAACAAGGACCGGGTGTAGTCACACTCGATTCAACTAAATTTGGAGAAACAGACACCCACTAGCCGCCTGTGTGCGAAGCACGTCGGTAGAACCAGTCTCGCGTAAGCGTACGCGTAATGTTGGTCTGAGCCGCTTCATCCAACAATACCGCCGAATCAAAGTATGACATGCCGGCAAGCATTATGACTATTATCGCCCACAACTCTTGTGTTCTACTCGTGCATATAACATCTACGCATAGACCTGGCTCGGATGCCACTGTAGGGGAACGCAGTAATTTCAAAAAAAATCCTGCGCACACACAAGATGCATCTAGGTGATGCATAGCAACGAGAGGGGAGAGTGTTGTCCACGTACCCTCGTAGAGCGAAAGTGGAAGCGTTATGACAACGCGGTTGATGTAGTTGTACGTCTTCACGATTCGACCGATCCTAGCACCAAAGGTACGACACCTCCGCGATTTGCACACGTTCAGCTCGGTGACGTCCCACAAACTCTAGATCCAGCTGAGGTCGAGGGAGAGTTTCGTCAGCACGACAGCGTGGTGATGGTGATGATGAAGCTACCGGCGCAGGGCTTCGCCTAAGCACTGCAATGATATGACCGAGGTGGAAATATATGGAGGGGGGCACCGCACACGGCTAAACAATCAACTTGTGTGTCTATGGGGTGCCCCCTCCCCCGTATATAAAGGAGTGGAGGAGGGGGAGGGCCGGCCCTCTCATGGCGCGCCCAAGGGGGGAGTCCTACTCCCGGTGGGAGTAGGATTCACTCTTTCCCTAGTTGGAGTAGGAGAAGAGGGAAGGAGGAGAGAGGGAGAAGGAAAGGGGGGGCGTTGCCCCCCTTCCCTAGTCCAATTCGGACCCAAGGGGGAGGGGGCGCGCGGCCTGCCCTGGCCTCCCCTCTCTCTCTCTACTATGGCCCATTAAGGCCCAATAACTCCCCGGGGGGTTCCGGTAACCCCCCCAGTACTCCGGTAAATGCCCGAACTCACCCGGAACCATTCCGATGTCCAAACATAGCCTTCCGATATATCGATCTTTATGTCTAGACCATTTCGAGACTCCTCATCATGTCTGTGATCACATCCCGGACTGCGAACAACCTTCAGTACATCAAAACACATAAACTCATAATACCGATCGTCATCAAACATTAAGCGTGCGGACCCTACGGGTTCGAGAACTATGTAGACATGACCGAGACTCATCTCCGATCAGTATCCAATAGCAGAACCTGGATGCTCATATTGGTTCCTACATATTCTACGAAGATCTTTATCGGTCAAACCGCATAACAACATACGTTGTTCCCTTTGTCATCGGTGTGTTACTTGCCCGAGATTCGATCATCGGTATCTCAATACCTAGTTCAATCTCGTTACCGGCAAGTCTCTTTACTCGTACTGTAATGCATCATCCCGTAACTAACTCATTAGTCATATTGCTTGCAAGGCTTATAGTGATGTGCATTACCGAGAGGGCCCAGAGATACCACTCTGATACACGGAGTGACAAATCCTAATCTTGATCTATGCCAACTAAACAAACACCATCGGAGACACCTGTAGAGCATCTTTATAATCACCCCGTTACGTTGTGAAGTTTGATAGCACACTAAGTGTTCCTCTGGTATTCGGGAGTTGCATAATCTCATAGTCTGAGGAACATGTATAAGTCATGAAGAAAGCTATAGCAATAAAACTAAACGATCATTATGCTAAGCTAACGGATGGGTCTTTTCCATCACATCGTTCTCTAATGATGTGATCCCGTTCATAAAATGACAACACATGTCTATCGCTAGGAAACTTAACCATCTTTGATTAACGAGCTAGTCAAGTAGAGCCATACTAGGGACACTCTGTTTGTCTATGTACTCACACATGTACTAAGTTTTCGGTTAATACAATTCTAGCATGAATAATAAACATTTATCATGATATAAGGAAATATAAATAACAACTTTATTATTGCCTCTAGGGCATATTTCCTTCAGATACTTGTTGTGTTGGTTCTTTTATGAAGAAGACTATTGAATTCCGGTGGGATCTTTTGGAAAGAACTGAGCGCAACTCTGAAGATTGGGAACTCGACGAAGGTAAAGAGTCAGGTATTAAGCTTAAATATGATTATGTCAAATCTTTTATGGATACCGATGCTTTTCAAAAGTTTAGCACTAAATACGGACTTGACTAGGATATAGTAGACTCCTTTTGTGAATCATTTGCTACTCATGTTGATCTCCCTAAAGAGAAGTGGTTTAAATATCACCCACCTATTAAAGAAGAAATTAAAAAACCGGTATCAGTTAAAGAAAAAACTATACTTTATAAGGTTGATCCAGTTGTTCCTTCTACTTATATTGAGAAACCACATTTCCCTGTTAGGATAAAGGAACATGCTAAAGTTTCAACTGTGATTAACAAAAGCTATACTAGAACACATAAACCTGATGAACAAATTAAATTAGAACCTAGTATTGCTATGGTTAAAGGTCTCTTGTACGACCATATAGATGAGCATGTTATTTACTTTTGTGAAGAAGCTGCTAGAATTGCCAAATGTGATAAAAGGGATAAACATAGACCTGTGGTTGGCATGCCCGTTGTCGTGGTTCTAAGACTGACAGTAGAATGGGGGGTAGGTATGAGGAGGCAAGATCCTAGCTATGGTGAGGTTGTACACACAAGAATTACGAGTTCGGGCCCTTCACAGTGGAAGTAACAGCCCTATGTCTCGGTGCTCGGGAGCCCGGTCGATTGGATTACGATTGTGTAGTTACAGGTGGTGTGAACCCTTGTGCCCGAGGAGGGGGTGGCTTATATAGAGTTCGCCAGACCCCTCCAGCCCTCAGTTACACAGGGTTCAATGTACATAAAGATACGAACGTTACTGGTAACGCCAGCATTAAAGTTACATAAATGATTATTAAGACTCCGGAGTGAATGCCTGACTGTTGTCATTCAAAGTAACCTTAGACCTTCTGTTCTCCGAGTGGATTTTGGTATGGTCGAATGGAATTGTGCTATCCGAGTGAACACTCAGTCGAGTGGGTCGAGTCCTGTGGAGATTCCAGTCGGCGGAATCTGCTGTCCTTTGGATGTCTTGGACTGTAGGGTAGTTACCTTGGGTAGGGTACTTAGATCAGGCCTATTGCCCTACCCTAGGTACATGTCATCATCATTAGCCCCCGAATGGTTCTGGGTCTGAGTGGAATTGAAGTTGAAGGTGGTTCCGATTCAACTTTCCTGATTCATGAGTACTTCACTTAGATTGGCGAACCACGTGAAAAGTTGCAACTTCATTTTCAGTCGCCTAGAGCCATTCAGAAGTTGTCGAGTGAACTTTCGTTGATAAGCTTCGAGTGTTTCGATATGGTATAAAATCTTCGGCCCGACAGGTTGATGTTGCCCCCGGATCTTGCGGGATTAGAAATTTTGGGAAGCGCGCGAGACGGAGGAGGTCACAGTAATCGGAGTGGATTAGGCAGGGGCGCCTCGATCTCCGTGCCACTTTTTTCACCATGTACTGCGCACACGACTGTTGCGGGATTTGACAGGATTGCCTGGGGCCACGGGTCAACCACTCGGGAGAAGACCTTATATAAAGCATCGCTGGTGGGGTTTTCTGCACAGTGCGCCCCATTTCCTCCCTTCCTCCTCTGTTTCTCCATCGCATCCACCTCCTCCCTCGGCGCCGCCGCTCTGCTTGAGCTCCACCCTCCACAATGGGGAAGGAGAAGACAGTGGCTCTGGAGCGCGCGAAGAAGGCGACGCCCAAGGCGAAGGGGAAGAAGACGAGCCGGGGAGGGTCCTCGTCGAGATCTGGTTTGCCGCCCGGCTGGATCCAGGGCGACTGGATTCGGTCGACGATTCAGCAGGAGGACATGGATGATTTGGCCGAGGGGGGACTGATTCCCCATGGATCTTGGCAGCTTTTGGAGGACGAAACCAAGCCGCGGCCGTAGGAGGGTGAGTGCGTCCTTCTCGCCACTCATGTTGACCGCGGTTTTTCTTTGCCTCCCCATCCTTTCTTCCGATGCTTTCTGAACTTCTTTGGAGCTCAACTTCACCATTTTTCCCCCAACACCATCACGTACCTCGCCGCATTCGTGTCCATGTGTGGGAATTTTCTGGGTTGTCGACCACACCGGGGTCTCTTCAAACACATTTACCTATCGTTCTCAGTTGGTCAAAAAGGCCAACCCGAGTGATGAGAGGACACACATGATCTAGATGTGCGGGGGTCTTGGGATCCAAATGATTGGTAAGAGTACTTTCCCAGCCATGATTCTTCCCGAGTCAGCCAGAGGGTGGCAGTCGACCTGGTTCTACTGCAAAGACCAGCCGACTCTGGGTCAGTCGACTGGACTTCCCCCCTTTTCCATGGCTTGAGTCGAAAAGCCCTCTACGTTGAAAGTGACTCCGCGGAGAAAGCGGAGGTGAAGGCATTGGTCGACCGAGTGGTCCAGCTTGTCCGTGATGGCGTGACTGGCATGGATCTGTTAGAGGTCTTTCTCAGACGATGCATTCAGCCACTTCAAGCTCGTGATCATCTGATGTGGCTTTATTCGGGCATTGACGACACCACTCGGATCCACCCAGAGGAAGTTGATGAGGATACGGAGGCGCAGTGGCTGAAGGGCATCACTGGTAACAAGGATAACCCCAGAGGGTCCAGGAGGATACCTCCACTCGACAACTCTTATGAACCAGACAAGGTCCAACTCTAATTTTCCGAGTGTCTTCTTGATTTATCATGTAATTGTACTTATCAACCAACTGTCATTTGTTCAACTTGTTGTCCTGCAGGTCTCCACTGAGATGTACTCGATGCCCAACGGAGCGCAAGAGCAGGAGCCAGAAGGGGAGGCGAGCGGAGGCGAAAGACACTCTGACGGAGGAGAAGACGATGAAAGTGATGACTCAGGCGATGGTGAAGAAGTCGACTCGCCACCCCGCACTGAAAGGCGATCCAAGCACCTCCATGACTCAGCAAGTATCCGTGGCAAAGCGACTGGGCGGACTGGTCAGAGTTTGAAGCGCCCTCGGACGTCCTCTCATGTGCCGACTGAGATGGCCTTGAAGCAATCCAAAGTTACGCCGTCAAAACCTCGGAAGGCCTTGCCCAAGATCAAAGTGGTTGTTCCCATTGCTTCTTGGTAATATTTGGACTCGATTTTTTAGTTGGCATGAATTGATCTTTGGTCGACTCACTTCGGAAGATCTGACCGACTGAAATTTGTGATTTGCAGTGCTGCTACCTCTGGGACTTCTGTTTACAGAGATGAAGACGACGAAATGGAAGACACAGTCACCTCCAATCTGGGTATGACTCTTGCAATTTTGTCTCTATTTTCTCAGCCATTTTGTTGGTCCACTGAACTCTGGTGATTGATTCTTTAGCAGCTCCTCCCAATGTCATTGATCTTCCAGACGACGACGAGGATGTGCCGCTGAGGCCCATGGGAAGGAGGAACATGAAGACATCAATTGGCAAGGCGCCTCAGTCGACGCCGGTGACGGAAACGGTGATCCAGGAGACCAGCGATGCCAACCGGGCTTCTGTGACTTTTGCTATACCATTGTCGAGTGCCCAGCCCTCAGCGTCGACTGCACATATTCTAGCTGATCCACCGTCCTCACTCTTCACTGCGCATCACGTCCTAGAGGACCAAGTGGGTGCTGCCAAGGAAGCTATACGCCAGGCATGCATCATGATGGAGCAGATAAAAGTAGTATGGGAGGCCAGTCAAGCTGCTTACGACACCATCTCAGCTCTCCAGAGTAACGTCCAGGTTAGTTGATTACCGACTGATCCTTTAGCTTGTCGCTTGTTCTGTTAGGATATGCTACCTAATTTTTTTTTCTTGTGCATCTTTTTGTTAGTCTGCACTTTGCATCTGTACACCCACTGGGTGTTTAAATTTCTGCTGAATAGTCATGCTGCTTGAGTCGACTAGGTTGTGCTGATTGAGTCTTTGAACCAGTTGGGGCACGCTGAGTGCACCCACTGGGTGTAGCCCCCGAGACCATATGTGACCGTGGACAGTCGGCTATGGTCTGAGAATCAGAACTTTCTCACTCGGTCTGAACGAATCACGTCGAGTGGAATTTGGACCATTAGGGGCACGCTAAGTGCACCCACTAGGTGTAGTCCCCGAGACCGTAGTCGACTGCCGGTAGTCGGCTGTGGTCTGAGAACAACTTTCTTCCTTCGTCTCTTATTTGGCTCGGCCTGGACGGACCATGTCGAGTGGAAACTGGACCAGTGGGGGCACGCTAAGTGCACCCAGTGGGTGTAGTCCCTGAGACTACTGTTGGATGTTTGATTCGGCAGTAGTCTTAGAACTTGTTGAATTTTTCACTCTATTGCTCTGAAGTAACCAATCATTGCATCTGTTGACTGACCATCCTCTGACCACAGAAATATTGTGAACTTGGAGCTCGTTTTGCTGACCTGGAGCAGGAGCAGATTAGCTTAATCTCGATCTGGAGTTAGCCAAGACAAACTTGCAGAAGGCCAAGGATGAAGCCGCTGGTATGAAAAACTTGTCGACTAATTTGTTCCTGAACCGAGTGCTATTTACTTCTTCTGAACCGAGCGTTATTTCTTTCAGAAACAATGAACCAGGCTCTGGCAAAGAAGGATCTGGACCTTGCAGCCGCGCAGAAAGCAGCAGAAGAGAAAACTGCACTCGCCGACCATAAGTTGGCTTCAGTCGGTAAACTGGAGGAAGAGAACGCCAAGCTGAAGACCGCCCTTGATGAAGCCAACAAGGAGGCGACTCGTCTGAAGAAGTACAAGAGGACTCTGATCGACAAAGTGGAAGACATCGCCCGCAAGAGAGATGAGCTGGATGATTATCTGGGAGGGCTTGCCAAGAAACTATTCCTCATGCTTGAAGGTACTTTTCTCTGACTGGCTAATTTGCTTCCGTCGACTAATCATAAATTGTCGACTCATTATTTCTCTGTGGGTGCAGAATTCTGCCAAAACTTTGAGGCTGAGACTGGCCGAATTGAAACAAGCTTGGACCCCATCAACTCTCCTATCAAGGATGAAGCCGCCATGAACGTACTTCGACTAGAATCTCGCGTTGCTAGCGTCGTCGACTACCTTGCTCGATTGAAGGTCGTGGTGTCACAGATCGACACAGCACTCTGGCCAGGGGAGATGCTTCCGAGTGATCTCGAGTCTCTGATGACTCGACTTAATGAGATTCCTGGTCGAGTGCAGGAGTGGAAGAAGTCTTCTGCTTGATGTGGTGCTGACGTGGCTCTATCTCTAGTTCGTGTCCACTGCAAGGAAGCTCGAGAAGAGAAGCTGGCGGCAATCAAGGTTGCTAACACCAAAAGGCATGACTTCCAATCTTTCATGGAAACCTTCATTGCTGCTGCCACTCGGATTGCTGATGGAATCGACCTGGACGAGTTCGTCGAACCTGCTAGCCCTCCTCCTGCGGAGTGAACAAACTTTATGCCTCACCTTAAATTTGCCTTGGAATGCCGAGTGATTTTGTAACCGTTAAACTCCTTCGGGTCTGATGCCTAAGCACTTTTATTCGTGGCCCAGAACTTCGCGAGATTTATCAGACCTTGGTCTTTCTCTGAACATGCTTGTGTTTGCCTTCGAGTGGAACTTGTTTCTTCACTCGGAATAGTCTTTGTATTTGTGATGCAGCTCCGAGGAGAAGGTCGCGGTCGACCTGCACCTCGTCATCCTTGCGGACTAGGATGGAGCATACATTGTATTTATGGCGCAGCTCTAAGGAGGAGGCAGCGGTCGACCTGCACCTCATCGTCCTTGAGGATCAGGATGGAGAGCACAATGTATTTATGGCGCAGCTCCGAGGAGAAGGTCGCAGTTGACCTGCACCTCGTCATCCTTGCGGACCAGGACGGAGAGCACATTGTATTTATGGCGCAGCTCTGAGGAGAAGGTCGCAGTCGACCTGCACCTCATCATCCTTGCAGATTAGGATGGAGCGTGTGGCCAAGTCCTCAAGCAAGAAAATCATTTTTCACTCAGAGCATATTTTGAACTTAGGTGAGTATTGAACTGCAGCTAAGCCCCTGAGCGACAGGGTTGCTCTTCACTCGGTGGGGTTTTTAGATCTTAGGCGAGTACTGGACTGCAGCTAAGCCCCCGAGTGAGAGGCTTGCTCTTCACTCGGTAGGATTTTTAGATCTTAGGCGAGTACTGGACTGCAGCTAAGCCCCTGAGTGAGAGGGTTGCTCTCCACTCGGTAGGATTTTTAGATCTTAGGCGAGTACTGGACTGCAGCAAAGCCCCCGAGTGAGAGGCTTGCTCTTCACTCGGTAGGATTTTTAGATCTTAGGCGAGTGTTGGACTGCATCTAAGCCCCCGAGTGAGAGGGTTGCTCTTCACTCGGTAGGATTTTTAGATCTTAGGTGAGTACTGGACAGTAGCTAAGCCTCCTAGTGAGAGGGTTGCTCTTCACTCAGTAGGATTTTTAGATCTTAGGTGAGTACTGGACTGCAGCTAAGCCCCCGAGTGAGAGGCTTGCTCTTCACTCGGTAGGATTTTTTGATCTGCACCTCGTCATCCTTGCGGTTTAGGATGGAGCGTACATTGTATTTATGGCGCAGCTCTGAGGAAAACATCATAGTCGACCTTCACCTCGTCATCCTTAGCGGTTTACGATAGAGCGTGTAGCCAAGTCCCCAAGAGAGAAGATTGTTCTTCACTCAGAATGTGTTTTGAACTTAGGCAAGTACTGGATTGCAGCTAAGCCCCCGAGTGAGAGGGTTGCTCTTCACTCGGTGGGATTTATTTGACCTTAGGCGAGTACTGGACTGCAGCTAAGCCCCCGAGTGAGAGGGTTGTTCTTCACTCGGTAGGATTTTTTCAAAACTTAGGCGAAGCGGATTCGCAGCTAAGCCACCGAGTGAGAGGCTTGCTCTTCACTCGGTAGGATTTTTTAAAACTTAGGCGAAACGGATTCGCAGCTAAGCCACAGACTGAGAGGCTTGCTCTTCACTCGGTAGGATTTTTTAAAACTTAGGAGAAACGGATTCGTAGCTAAACCACCCACTGGGGGGGGATTCAAACATATGTATAGGTGACAACAATCATTTAGAAGACTGAAAAACTGTGTCTTTGATAAACAAACTAAAAAGACATTTCTTATTAAATCTCGATAGTTTGAGTGTTTAAGTATAAAAACGACGGAGCAACTCTGCATTCCAAGCGCGTGGCTCGTCTTTATTGTGCTCCACATTATAGAGGTAATACGCTCCATTGTGAAGCACCTTGGTGATGATGAAGGGACCTTCCCACGCGGGAGCAAGCTTGTGCGGTCGTTGCTGATCCACTCGGAGAACCAGGTCTCCCTCTTGAAATGCTTGACCTCTCACGTTTGTACCGTGGAATCGACGAAGGTCTTGTTGATAAATGGTTGACCGGATTAGGGCCATCTCTCTTTCCTCTTCCAAAAGATCAACAACATCTTGTCGAGCTTGTTCTGCTTCGGATTCTGAGAAGAGTTCCACTCATGGTGTATTATGAAGTAGGTCGCTCGGAAGTACGGCTTCAGCCCCGTAGACTTGGAAGAACGGAGTTTGACCAGTCGACCGATTTGGAGTTGTTCTCGGTCCCCAAAGCACTGATGGTAGCTCGTCAACCCAAGCGCCTGCTGCATGTTTGAGGTCACGCATCAATCAGGGTTTCAGCCATTTGAGGATCAAACCGTTTTCCCTTTCTGCTTGTCCCTTTGGTTGCGGGTGAGCGACTGAAGCATAGTCGACCCGAGTGCCTTGGGAAGCACAGAAAGCTCTGAACTCATTTGAATCAAAGTTTGACCCATTATTTGTGATGATGCTGTGCGGAACTCCATATCTGAATACTTGCTTCGAGATTTTTGATAGGTTTAGCTTCAATCCACTTAGTGAACTTGTCGACTGCTACAAGCACATGAGTGAAGCCGCTCCTGCCAGTCCTCAGAGACCCGACCATATCTAATACCCAAACTGCAAATGGCCAGACGAGTGGAATGGTCTTCGAGGCAGAATCAGGTTTATGGGACATGTTGGAGTAGAACTGGCAGCCCTCACATTTGTCGACTATTTATTTTGCTATTTCGTTAGCATGTGGCCAGTAAAACCCGGCTTGGTATGCTTTGGCCACGATGGTTCGAGAGGACGCATAGTGACCACAGTTTCCCGAGTGGATATCGTTGAGGATCATTCGGCGCTCTTCTGGCGTGATGCATTTCTGACTGACTCCAGTAACACTTTCTCTGTAAAGCTGACCACCCATCACAGTAAAGGCTTTGGACCGACGGACGATCTGTCGAGCCTCCTCTTCATCCTCTGGAAGTTCTTTCCTGAGAATATATGCAATGTATGGCGCTGTCCAATCCGGGATGACGACCAAAACTTCCATGATCAAGTCGACCACGGCTGGGATTTCAACTTCAGTCGGATCAGTAGGACTCTTAGGCTGTGGGGGTTATTCGATGAAAGGATCTTCTTGAACTGAAGGCGAGTGAATATTCTCCAAAAACACATTGTTGGGAACGGACTCCCTCTTGGAACCTATCTTTGCCAAGTCATCGACTGCTTCATTTTTTAGTCGGGGTATACGATGAAGCTCTAACCCCTCAAACTTCTTTTCTAATTTCATCACTGCATTGCAATGACCGGTCATAGTTGGACTCCTAACATCCCATTCCTTCATCACTTGATTGACTACCAAATCAGAGTCGTCGTAAACCATTAGGCACCGGACGCCGAGTGAAATGGTCATACGCAACCCATACAAAAGTGCCTCATATTCAGCTTCATTGTTGGAAGAGTCAAAGTGAATCTGGAGAACATAACTGAGCTTGTCGCCTCATGGAGATACCAGAACTACCCAGGCCAGCACCTGAACCATTCAACATCTTGGGCCCATCGAAGAACATAGTCCAATGTTCCGACTGAATCTGAGTCGGCAGTTGTTGTTCAATCCACTCGACGAGAAAATCTGCTATTGCCTGTGATTTGATTGCTTTCTTTGCCTCAAACTTGATATCTAGCGGAAGTAGTTCAATCGCCCATTTAGACACTCGACCAGTTGCATCTCTGTTATTCAATATTTCTGACAATGGAGCGTCGCTGACGACTATAATTGAATGATCAGAGAAGTAATGTGCAACCTTCTTTGTGGTCAAGTAAATCCCATAGACAAGCTTCTGATAATGCAGGTATCTTTGCTTGGATGGGGTTAAAACTTCAGAAATATAGTATACCAGGCGTTGAACCTTGTAGGCCTTGCCTTCTTCTTCCCGCTCGACCGTGAGTACTGTACTAACAACTTGTCCAGTGGCTACAATATAAAGCAGTAAAGGCTCTTTGCTGATTGGAGCGGCAAGCACCGGCTGGGCGAAAAGCAGGGTTTTCAGCTTTGCAAATGCTGCGTCAGCTTCAGGAGTCCACTCGAACTTGTCAGATTTCTCCAACAGTCGGTAAAAAGGCAATGCCATTTCACCAAGACGAGAGATGAATCGACTCAAAGCGGCCAAACAACCAGTAAGCTTCTGAACGACGTGTACATGCATAGGGCATTTCATTCGGAGAATTGCACCAACCTTCTCTGGGTTTGCATCGGTTCCGCATCCGGAAATGAGGAAACCGAGTAACTTGCCACCTGGAACTCCAAACATACACTTCGACGGATTGAGCTTGATATCATATCTCCTTAGATTAGCAAAGGTTTCAGCAAGATCAGTCAGCAGGTCGGAACCTTTGCGTGACTTAACCACAATGTCATCCATATATGCCTCCACATTCCGATTTTGATTTGAGTGAGCAGGCACTTCTGTATCATACGCATGAATGTGGCACCAGCATTCTTGAGTCCAAAGGGCATGGTGACATAACAAAAGCATCCGAATGGGGTGATAAAAGCTATTTTTATTTCATCGGGTCCATACAGTCGGATCTGATGGTACCCGGAATATGCATCCAGGAAAGACAACTGCTCACATCACGCAGTCGAGTCGACTATCTGATCGATGCGAGGAAGAGGGAAGTGATCCTTCGGGCATGCCCGATTGATATGCTTGAAATCGATACACATACGGAGTGAATCATCTTTCTTAGGAACCATGACAACATTGGCAAGCCACTCGGAGTGGTAAATCTCTCGGATGAACTCAGCTACCAGGAGCCGAGCCACTTCCACGCCAATTGCTTTTCTCTTTTGTACGGCAGACCGTCGAAGATGCTCTTTGACTGGTTTTACCTTTTGGTGGACTCGCAAACGATGTCAGAAGGTTTCCATGCGAAGATGTCCCAGTTCTCACGGAGGAACTGGATGAGCGCTTCTTCCTATTTGTTGTCGAGCGTTGTTGAGATGTGAGTCGGAGCAGCATTGGGGTCAGTCGGGTGAATATGAACTGCCTTTGTTTCACCAGTCAACTTGAATGCGGAATCTGAAGTAGGCTTCTTAGCTCTCAACAAATCACTCAAATCTGCGTTCTTCTTGTATTCTTCCATTTCAACTGTTGCCATCTGTTCATCGACAATTTTGATCCCTTCTGAAGGCACTCTTCTTCTTTCTGCCGATTGCGAGTAACTGTGATCATGCCTCTGGGACCAAGAATCTTCAACTTAAGATAAATGTAACACGGTCGAGCCATAAAGTGGGCATATGCAGGCCTGCCTAGAATAGCATGATAGGCACTTTGAAAATCCACCACCTCAAATGTCCACTTTTCCTTACGGTAATTCTTCGAATCACCGAAAACCACGTCAAGAGTTATCTGGCCGAGTGACTCAGCGTTCTTTCCAGGGATAATGCTGTGAAAGCTCATGTTGCTCTCACTAAGCTTGGACATCGGAATGCCCATCCCCTTCAGAGTTTCAGCGTAAAGAATATTCAGACCGCTGCCGCCATCCATCAACACTTTGGTTAGTTGAGTGCCTCCAACCACTGGGTCGACTACCAACGCTTGCCGCCCTGGAGTGGCAACACGTGCTGGATGATCAGACTGGTCGAATGTGATCGCAGTTTGCGACCACTTCAAATATGTCATCGTTGCCAGGGCAACCATGTTTATTTCTCTGTTTATCACTTTCAGTCGACTTTTGCTCTCAACATCAACAAAAATCACAAGGGTGGAATTAACATTGGGAAAACCGTCATCTTCCTCTTTGTCCTGATCCTTATCAGACTCCTTTTCCTTCTCACTGGGTTGTTTCTCTCGGAATTGCTGGATAAGCACTCGACACTGTCGAGTGGTGTGTTTGGGATAAATCAGATTTCCCTCTTCGTCTTTCTTGGTGTGAATGTGACATGGCAAATCTAACACATCATTCCCTGCTTGATCTTTCACTTTCTTGGGGGTCTAGGGCCCCTTAGGTTTCCCTTAAAATTTCCTTGTATCACTGCCGTAGTTTCACCAGGTCCTGCAGGCTCAGCTTTACGTTTCTGTTTCCGATTGGAATTTCCTCCACAGGTGTCCTGGCCGACTGGTTTGCTCTTTCCACTGCGGAGTCGATTTTCTTCTTCTCCATTAGCATACCGAGTGGATATTTCCATCATCCGAGTCAGAGACATATCTCCCGTCTGACCGAATTTCAGGTTAAGCTCTCGATACCGAACGCCTTCCTTGAAGGCACAAACTGCTTGATGCTGAGATACGTTTCCACTGTGTGATGCAAACTGGTCCACCTCTGAATGTAATCCCTCAGAGTCTCATTCGGCTTTTGCGTGCAATGTTGCAATTCCGTCAATCCTGCTGGCCGTTTGCAAGTACCCTCAAAAGTTCAGACAAACACTCGGGCAAGCTCCTCCCAACTGAATATACTGCCTGGGGTCAACTGATTCAGCCACGCTCTAACCGAACCCTCCAGGATCAGAGGAAGATGCTTTATAGCCACCTCATCATTGCCACCACCAATCTGCACAGCCACTCGGTAATCCTCAAGCCAAGTGTCGGGCTTGGACTCACAAGTGAACTTGCTGACTCCAGTCGCCAACCTGAAGTTGGAAGGAATCTCTGCAGCCCTGATGGCTCTGCTGAAACACTCTGGCCCCGAAACATGAACTCTGCTGCCAGTTGAGCGATCTTTGTCTAGTCTCTCTCTGTGCGCTTTGTTCCTGTCGACCAGACCTTGAACGAGAATCGATCTCGCATCAAAGCCTGGCTCTCTTGGGTCGACTGGTACCCTTCGTTCTCCACTATGCGGGCGCCTGCCATCATATTGCCGGGGCACATATGATCCACTCCTCGGAGGAGGGGTGGGCACCCAACGACGGTCATCACGGCCAAGACGGTGATCATACTGCTCGTGGTTCCGACCCACGTACTGATCCTATCGATGCCCACATCCCTCACGCCTCAGGGGCCATCTTGGGCTGTGGGCCGACTGAACTGTGTCCGCCATCACAGATCTGCCATGAATCCTATTCCGTGACTAAGACACCGTTGTGTTCTGCTCTCCTACTGCCCGGAGTAAAGGCCCGGATCTGCATCAGATCCCTACCAGCCTCAGACTGGGAAGGTTGGATAGACTCCGCTATACGAGCCGCAACTGTGAGATTCTGAATCGTAGTGCGGTATACCTGAGGTTGAGGCGGGAAAAGTTGCCGCTATCATCAACTAGACTCAGGAATCTGCTGTCGAGCACGCTCGTCGAGTGCATGCTGAAGGTTCTCCAGTCGAGTGCGCTCAGCCAGATTGCCCAGGCGCGCCTCCTGCAATGCCCGGGCCTCAGAGGACTCTCCAACGATGGGCGTGTGGAGCGCCTCCATGTTCCAGCGGTGAAGCTCGTCCCTCTGTTGTGAAGAAAGGGTTTTGGGGTGGTACTCTTCGTGAACGCGCGATGGGTCGCCGCCGCCATCATCGTCGCCGTTGCGACGGAAACCAGGCGGGCTGCGCGGCGTGTCGACCATCAAGACTTCTGTTGCAGGATCGTTGCTGTCGCACTCGGATAACGTCTCAACGGAGCCAGTCGATAGATCGAACAATCCGTGGAGTGATTCGTCGGGCTCGATTGCCGCGACTTCGTGGGTGTCCGACTCGTAAGACACTGTGTGTTTTACCCACCGCTGAAGCCGCGAGCGACTAGATCGCTTATGGCGGCGAACAACGGGGAGCGAAGAAACTGCGGGAGCCGACCGATACTGAGTCAACGGCTGCCGCAGAAGGACGCCGCGAATGCACACGCGGAATTGCATCACCCCGCGAATGGGGAGTGTCTCGACGTCGAGGGGGGCCTCCTGGAGCCAGGCAGAGTCATCAGCGACGAAGACGAGCGTGCCGAGATGGATCTCGCGGCCCTCGGCCAATCCACCACCAAAAACAATGATGATGGGAATCAGAAAAACTGCAACCTCACCAGAAAGTCGTTGAGACACCTGCACCACGGTGGGCGCCAACTGTCGTGGTTCTAAGACTGACAGTAGAATGGGGGGTAGGTATGAGGAGGCAAGATCCTAGCCATGGTGAGGTTGTACAAACAAGATTTACGAGTTCAGGCCCTTCATAGTGGAAGTAACAGCCCTACGTCTCGGTGCTCAGGAGCTCGGTCGATTGGATCACGAGTGTGTAGTTACAGGGGGTGCGAACCCTTGTGCCTGAGGAGGGGGTGGCTTATATAGAGTTCGCCAGACCCCTCCGGCCCTCAGTTACACAGGATTCAATGTACATAAAGATACGAACATTACTGGTAACGCCAGCATTAAAGTTACATAAATAATCATTAAGACTACAGACTGAACACCTGACTGTTGTCATTCAAAGTGACCTTAGACCTTCTGTTCTCCGAGTGGATTTTGGTATGGTCGAATGGAATTGTGGTCTTCGAGTGAACACTCAGTCGAGTGGGTCGAGTCCTGTGGACATTCCAGTCGGCGGAATTTGTTGTCCTTTGGATGTCTTTGATTGTAGGGCAGTTACCTTGGGTAGGGTACTTAGATCAGGTCTACTGCCCTACCCTAGGTACATGTCATCATCACCCGTCATCTCAGTTAAAATAGGAGATCACTGTTATCATGGTTTATGTGACATAGGTGCTAGTGTGAGTGCTATTCCTTGCACCTTATATCAATTAGTTATGAATGACATAGCACCCGCAGAGATAGAAGACATATATGTTACTATTAAACTTGCTAATAGAGACACTATATCACCAATTGGGATTGTTAGAGATGTTGAAGTCTTGTGTGGGAAAATAAAATACCCTACTGACTTGCTTGTTCTTGGTTCCCCACAAGATGACTTTTGTCCCATTATATTTGGTAGACCTTTCTTGAACACCATTAATGCCAAAATAGGCTGTGAGAAACAAATTGTCTGTGTTAGTTTTGGTGATGAATCTCATGATTTTAATTTTTCCATGTTTAGTAGAAAACTTCATGAAAAAGAATTGCCTAGTAAGGATGAATTAATTGGTCTTGCTTCTATTGCTGTACCACCTACTGATCCTTTAGAACAATATTTGCAAGACCATGAAAATGATTTTCACATGCATGAAAGAAATGAAATAGATAAGATTTTCTTTGAACAACGTCCTCTGCTTAAACACATTTTGCCTATTGAAACTCTAGGAGGCCCTCCTCCACCTAAAGGTGATCCTGTGTTTGAATTAAAATAATTGACAGACACTTTGAAATATGCTTATCTTGATGAAAAGAAGATATATCCTATTATTATCAGTGGTAACCTTTCAGAACATGAAGAAGAAAGATTATTGAAAGTTCTAAGGAAGTGCTATTGGATATACTCTTGATGATTTAAAGGGCATTAGTCACACTCTATGTCAGCACAAAATTAATATGGAACCTGATGCTAAACCCATTGTTGATCACCAACGTCGGTTAAACCCGAAGATGAATGAAGTGGTAAGAACGGAAATATTAAAACTTCTGGAAGCAGGTATAATCTATCCTATAGCTCATAGTAGATGGGCGAGTCCTGTTCATTGTGTCCCTAAGAAAGGAGGTATAACTGTTGTTCCTAATGATAAGAATGAACTTATTCCACAAAGAATTGTTACAGGTTATAAAATGGTAATTGATTTTAGAAAATTAAACAAAGCAACTAGAAAAGATCATTACCCTCTGCCTTTTATTGATCAAATGTTTGAAAGATTATCTAAGCACACACATTTTTGCTTCCTTGATGGATATTCTGGTTTTCCACAAATACATGTTTCTCAACCTGATCAAGAAAATACCACTTTTACTTGTCCCTTTGGAACTTATGCTTATAGACGTATGCCTTTTGGTTTATGTAATGCACCTGCTACCTTTCAAAGATGTATGACTGCTATATTCTCTCACTTTTGTGAAAATATTGTTGAGGTTTTCATGGATGACTTCTCTGTTTATGGGAAGTATTTTGATGATTGTTTAAGCAAACTTGATCGAGTTTTGCAGAGATATGAACAAACAAATCTTGTCTTGAATTGGGAGAAGTGCCACTTTATGGTTAATGAAGGCATTGTCTTGGGTCATAGAATTTCTGAAAGGGGTATTGAAGTGGACAAAGCTAAGGTCGATGCAATTGAGAAAATGCCATGTCCTAAAGATATCAAAGGTATCCGTAGCTTCTTAGGTCATGCTGGTTTCTATAGGAGATTTATCAAAGACTTTTCTAAAATTTCTAGGCCTCATACGAATCTTTTGCAAAAGGATATTCGTTTTGTTTTTTATGATGATTGCTAGAAGCCTTTGAAACACTCAATAAAGCTTTAATTTATGCACCTATTGTTCAACCACCTGATTGTAACTTGCCTTTTGAAATTATGTGTGATGCTAGTGATTATATTGTTGGTGCAGTTTTAGGACAAAGAGTTGATAAGAAACTGAATGTTATTTGATACGTCTCCAACGTATCTATAATTTTTGATCGTTCCATGCTATTATATTATCTGTTTTGGATGTTTAATGGGCTTTAATATGCTCTTTTACATTATTTTTGGGACTAACCTATTAACGGGAGGCCCCATGCCAGTTGTTTGTTTTTACCTATTTCAGTGTTTCGCGGAAAAGGAATATCAAACGGAGTCCAAACGGAATGAAACCTTCGCGAGGATCTTTCTTGGAACAAACGTAATCCAGGAGACTTGGAGTGGAAGTCAGAGACGCAACGAGGCAGCCACGAGGCAGGAGGGCGCGCCCAGGGGGGTTGTGCCCACCTGGGACACCTTTCGGACTCCGTTTTTCTACAGCTTGCTTGTCCGCCCAGATAAAAAATCTATATATACTTCCCGAACCTGTTAACCACCGTATCACGGAGAAATCCTCTATTCTCTTTTCTTGCTGTTTTCTGTGCAGTTTTGAAAATATGTCGTGCCAAGACTCCGACGGAGAGAGCTATGTCGTGCCATTCTCTTCTCACATCTCATTGCTGACCCAAAGACCTATGGGGACCTATCCCCTTATGGTCGAACTACAGATGACGAGGAGGATGCTCACTTGATGAGGATGGATGGTTCAAGATCGGTGGAGGAGGATGTTCCTCTACCTCAAACTGGAGATATGCACGTGGAGTTCAAGAAGTCAAGTCTCCCTAAGAGAGCTAACCGGTCTAAAAACCAATCTATTCCTTCTCATTTTCGGCACAAAAGCAAAGGGGATTTATGTGACAGGATCTTGAAGCTGGAGTTGGAAGTCGATGATTTAAAGGAGGAAATTGCTCTCCTCAACTACAATATGAAAAAGTTGAAGGCACAATTATCAACACCACCATCATCTTCTTCACCACCAAAAGAGCGTTGAGTATCGGGTATGGGCACTCCCCTTGGCTTCCGCCAAGCTTGGGGGAGGTGCCCCGGTGTCATATCATCCCACTATCTTTTTACCTTTACTTATTTTAGTTTGATCTTTCGCTTTAGAAGAATAAAAGTTTAGTTCGATCCTTTCTTCTTTGAGAGTTTGCTTAGTGATCTATCCTTGTAATTGTGTGCAAGTTATATAATGAAGTTTAGTTTAACCTTTTGCTTTCTTTACTTTCATGTTTCAATAAAAGAAAATAAAGAAGAAAGAAAAAGAGAAAGGAATTAAATAAAAGAAAGGAAATAAATGGAGAAAATATCATATACTAATCCTATGGTAGGTGATGACACCACATAAGGAAAAGTATAAGTAGAAAATTTTATTAGAGATTGACAAACATAGCATTAGTCAATGATGCAACTCATGAAAGAATTAATAAGGGAAGAGAAGATTCACATATAAAATACTATCCTAGAAATCTTTTGTGATTGTGAGCCCTCATCAAAATATTATATGCCAAAATTGTTGATGTTGGACAAGGAAGACAACTTAATGGTTTATGTTTGTTTATATTCACATAGAAGTCATATTGTCATAGATCCTTTAACATGTGGTGCTCGCCCCCTATCTTTGCTAGCCAAAAATTCCGCACTAAGTAGAGATACAACTTGTGCATCCAAAAACCCTTAAACCCAAATCTTTTTTTTCAAGTGTCCACCATACCTACCCAGGGATTGAGCAAGATCCCTCAAGTAAGTTGTCATCGGTGCAAAAGGCAATAAAAATTGCTTCTAAATGTGTGAGATCATTTATTGTAAGAGAAAATTGAGTGTTGCACGAACTTGTGATGGTGAAGAATAAAAGCGATAGATTGCATAATAAAGGTCGCTATCACAAGGGGCAATGTAACGTGACATTCTTTTGCGCTAAGGGGTTGAGCGTACAAACAAATAAGTGCATGGCAACCTCTGGTTCCCTCTGCGAAGGGCCTATCTTTTACCTTTTATGTATTTACTTTTATGCAAAGAGTCAAAGTTTTCCTTCTATTCCTTTTTATTTTTCTCCTTTGGCAAACATCATGTAGTGAGGAAAGATCTAGGCACATATGTCCAGTTGAATATAGATAGCATGAATTATTATTGTTGACATCACCCTTGAGGTGAATACGTTGGGAGGCGAAACTATAAGCCCCTATCTTTCTATGTGTCCGGTTGAAACATTTTGCTCATGTGTACGCGGTGAGTGTTAGTAATCATAGAAGACTATATGATGGTTGAGTATGTGGACTTGCCTAAAGGCTCCGATACTTGACCCTTCCTGAAAAGATGATGAATTGTAGTTGCAAAATTGACTGAGAACATAGTTTGTTGGATTTTAAAAGAGTTTTTGGTTTATACTTCAATTGTGTGATGCATTATTACTTATTCATGAGAAGTCTATGATAAAAGTTCTATGATAAAAGCCTTATGTTTAAATTTGTTGCTGTTATAATAATGAACATGATGCTTCTATGTCTGTATTTTGTTTTTATCGACACCTCTCTCTCAAAGCATGTGGACATGTTTTTCGATTTTGGTTTTCACTTGAGGACAAGCGAGGTCTAAACTTGGGGGAGTTGATACGTCCATTTTGCGTCATGTTTTCTTACTGTTATTTATGATGTTTTTATCCATAATAATGCTTTTTTGAGTAATGTTAGTGCCTTTATCTCATAATATGCAAGGTATACACAAAGAGGGAGAATTCCGGCAACTAGAAATCTGGACCTGGAAAAGCTACGTCAGGCTACCTATTCTCCACAACTCCAAATAAGCTGAAACTTCACGGAGAAATTTTATGGAACATTTAAGGAATATTGGAGCAAATAACTACAAGAGGGGGCCCACCAGGTGGGCACAACCCACCTGGGCGCGCCAGGGAGCCCAGGCGCGCCCTGGTGGGTTGTGCTCACCAAGGCCCACCTCCGGTGCCCATCTTCTAGTATATAGGTCATTTTGACCTAGAAAAAATAAGGAGAAGACTTTCGGGATGGAGCGCCACCGTCTCGAGGCGAAACTTGGGCAGGAGCACTTTTGCCCTCTAGCGGAGCGATTCCGCCGGGGGATCTTCCCTACCGAAGGGGTAAATCATCATAAGCAGTAGCTCTCCCATCTTGGGAAGGGCAATCTCCATCAACATCTTTGACAACACCATCTCATATCAAACCCAAGTTCATCTCTAGTGTTCAATCTTGTTACCCGGAACAATAGATTGGTGCTTGTGGGTGACTAGTAGTGTTAATTACATCTTGTAGTTGATTACTATATGGTTTATTTGGTGGAAGATTATATGCCCAGATCCATTATGCTCTTTAATACCCCTCTGATCTTGAGCATGATTATCATTTGTGAGTAGTTACTTTTGTTCTTGAGGTCACGGGAGAAATCATGTTTTAAGTAATCATGTGAACTTGATATGTGTTCGATATTTTGATAGTATGTATGTTGTGATTCCCTTAGTGGTGTTATGTGAACGTCTACTACATGACACTTCACCATATTTGGGCCTAAGGGAATGCATTGTGGAGTATCAATTAGATGATGGGTTGCGAGAGTGACAGAAGCTTAAACCCCAGTTTATGCGCTATTCCGTAAGGGACCGATTGGATCCAAAAGTTTAATGCTATGGTTAGAATTTATTCTTAATACTTTTTAGTTGTGGATGCTTGCGGGAGGGTTAATCATAAGTAGGAGGTTTGTTCAAGTAAGAACAACACCTAAGCACCGGTCCACCCACATATCAAATTATCAAAGTACCGAACACGAATTAAACCAACATGATGAAAGTGACTAGATGAAATTCCCGTGTACCCTCAAGAACACTTTGCTTATCATAAGAGACCGTTTTGGCCTATCCTGTGCCTCAAAAGGATTGGGCTACCTTGCTGCACTTTTGTTACTATTATCGTTACTTTCTCTTTACAAATTATGTTGCTATCAAACTACTCCGCTACTTACAATTTCAGCACTTGCAGACATTACCTTGTTGAAAACCACTTGTCATTTCCTTCTGCTCCTCGTTGGGTTCGACACTCTTACTTATTGAAAAGAGCTACAATTGATCCCCTATACTTGTGGGTCATCACTCATCATCGCTTGTTGTAATTTGCATACTTGATAGTCATAGCCGTCTTAAAGCTGACCGGCTCAACTTGTTGATCCGTTAATAATGGCACAAACCTATTGAGCCGCCCCAAATTGTAGCGATCTCATTATTCTGTCAATTCATCCGGCGAATTATTATCCATGTAAATAACCCGCCATTTATACTTCACTGCAGTTCTAACCTTTAAGCAATTCATCATGGCCAAATCCGACAATGCGTGCAATTGGATCAGACCCCAAGTTTCCACACTTGTGCTCGACGATCTTGTGGGGCAAGGTCTATTGCCAGCTCAAGGTGTAGTTGGCTGGCAGGCACCTAAGGAAGAAAGCACCCCCAACCTGATGAAGGAGAGGTCATTGTGTTCACAGATCATCTTCATAGGGGCTTCTCACCGCCCGAGTCAAAATTCTTCCGAGATTTTTTTTTAATTTCTACAAACTTCATCCTCAAGATATTGCTCCCAACTCTATGACCAATCTATGCCAATTCCAAGTCTTCTGCGAGGTTTATCTTCAGATAGAGGCCACTATTCCTATCTTCGAGGAGTTTTTATATATCAACCACCAACAGAATTTGTAGATGGTCCTAGCATAGAGCTTCGTGGGGTGTCTATTCAGAGGCGCAAGAACTGCCCTTTCCCAGAAGCTAAACTGCCGAGTCATCTAAAAGGATGGAATAAAACCTTGTTTCATTGTAAGAATACTGCTCCTGTCGACGAAAATCCATTGCCGGGTTATAGACTTGACCAATTTAATGCCACTGAAGCCTTCTCTTTGTTGGCCTTCCAAGGAGGAGTGACAAGAAGTCGCCCATATATATATATATTCTAAGTTGAGGGCCTTGTCAGCAAAGGACCTCACCGGGATTGATCGGACCCGGTGTTGGATCAGCTGGAGAATTCAACCATTAAGTCAAAGGGGCAACTTAATGTGTAATTATGCCGACGAGTCAACTGACGAACAACGTTTCAGCCAAGACGACTTATCAGTTGATGACATAAACAAGGCCATGACGAGACTGCTGGGAGAGCCCCAAGATGCATGAAACAAAACTAGGCCTGCCCCTTTCCGCATTCAGAACCCATCGCCTCCAGTAAGTATGCTTATACTCATTTATTCTGTTTATTGATCTTTGCTTGAGTTGGGCTCACTTCTTTAATCTGTCAAATGAGTAGGCCGACTCCCCATTCTGGAAAAGGAAGAAGGCCCGCAAGCCGGCTCCTGCACCAACTAAGCAAGTGAACGCACCAATCGGCGATGACGAGCCGACTGCTGGAAATGAGTAGGAGGTAGAGCTTGACTCACTTGGTCGTTTGTTTATGCAACTGGCTGAAGCCTCTTATTCTTAGGATCATATGGAAAATAGTCGAGCCATCCCTGCTGAGGTAATTTCCATCTCATCCAGCTCGCATATTTTCCCCCGAAGAAAACAAGACGGCCCATCCGAAACGTTCCCTTTTCACATCCAGATGCTCACCTAGATCCCAAATTTCTTTTGAAGAAAATGCAACAAGTAGGAACCTCCAAACACAAACTCCAAAGTGATTCTGGTGAGTTATCACCCGGCTTGTCAGGTGAACTAGTCGCCCATAAACGACGAAATGAGGTGCCCCATAGTCCAACCTTATCTCTTCCACGAGCTGGACTCATTAGGCAACCACTTAATCCCTCCGATTCAAATTATCAGGAGTCGCCACCGTCATCTGGGGATTCATCCGCCAGTCACCTGCCGCCCTTGATCATTAAGCAAGGGTAAGTGTTTTAATAAGTCATACTTCATCATGGTCATTGCTTTGTTTATTTGAATATATTCATGTAACCATAGGGCCAAGGCCAAGAAGAGAAAAATTGGCGAGTCATCATCGGCTCCAGAAATTCCTGAGTATAAAGAGCCACTCTTGGCAGCCCTTGAGTCCAAACTGAGACGCCTGAATGCCACCCTGATCAAAGGGTTGAGCCGCCCCAACAGAATGAGCCGACTGGTGCTGAAGCAACAGTGGAAACAAACCAGATGAATAGCCAAGTCGGCCTGGGTGATGCAGCCAATAATGTATACCCGCCAAGCCCGCCTCGTGCCTCTAGCCCAATAAAGGTGACTCAAGATGTGCCATCACATTCAATGACCAATGACGAGGTCACCATTACTAGGGAGGCACACAAAGCTCCTGAGGCGTTGAACGTGTTGGCCAAGTTTATGACCAAAGATGAGCCAATCATGTCTGAAAAGGGGAAGGCAAAACTTGAGATACCAAACTTTGAGGATCTCAATGCGAATGAGCTTCATCAAATTTACTTGACCTGACTATCGACAAGCCGGGATATGGAAGTGAGCATGGTGAACATGCTGAAAAGAAAATATGAGGTATGAAAATTCCCCTCCTTTTAATGTTGTATATACTTATGTAGCCCCCCAAGTCTTAGACATATGAAAGCATAAGTATGTGTAAGACTTTGTGTTGGATTATGTGAATTGAGCTGTAGCCCCCCAGGGCTGGGTTGTTATAAAAATAACAAGCCAGTTCTTTGAAAGTAAAATGACCCATGTAGTTGAAAAGAGTAACATGTAGCCCCCAAGGGCCGACTCGTTTCTATGAATAGACGGGTCTTCAAAATGCCAGATCGAATGTAATGAAAAACACCATGTAGCCCCCAAGGGTTGGCTCATATCGATGAGATGGCTGGGTCTTTTCCTTGTATATGAAAAATGACTTGAATTAACCCCAAGTGCCAGCTAGGTTGCTTGCAGCTACTTGGGACTTGCAATATAAAAGAAATTTGCCTCTTGTAGCCCCCAAGTGCCGAGTCGGGCAACTTTGCCGGATTGGGACTCCACAATATTTGTATTTATTTTGCTGGTTATGACAGGATATGGTCAATTATGCTGAATCAAAGGCAACCGACTTACAAGAGCGGCTCAACACTGAGAAAAGACTGCATGAAAAAGGTGAGTCATCAACATCTTCATTGCAACAATCTATGCTGATTGCCTTAGAATATTTAAACTCCTTGAAGGCCTCACATGAGGAGGAAAAGGAACGTTGTTGAAACGTGCTGAGGAAGAAGAGGGCCGGCTCAAGCCGGTCACCGAAGAGGTGAACATGCTAAAGCATCATATTACCCATATGAGCACAACTATCTTTGGTAAGCAGTGCTTGGAATAACTGCCGATCACTCGCCTGGCGGCTCACGTATTGAAGTTGAATTGATAAGTCAATGGTTGTAACCTACAAATGTCTAAATTTTGCAGGAAAGAGAAGTGTGAATGCCCTCCAGATGCCTTTGCTTAAGCTAAAAGCCGTATACACCTTCCTTGAGCAACTATATGCGGGAAGCTTGTTTACCATCATGGTTGTGAAGGGTGGGAAAGAGCCGCCATAGTTTATAAGAGATGTGCTGAAACAACTCTCTACCATCCCTAAGCAACTTGAGGAGTGGAAAAAATCAGCCGCCCGAGCCGGCACAATGATGTCTCTTAGTCGTGCCAAAGCTTATTTGCCAGAGATGGATCCGTCTGAGATGTCTGGCGGGTTTCTAGAATTTAATGTCGATGGTAGTAAATTTTCTGCTACATGCTATGCACGTTGCATGAAGGAAACTCGCGTCTTGGTGAGTCAACTAGTTGAAGATCTGGATTTGAACAAGTATCAGCCGGCTTATGACGAGGAGAATACACGGGTTAAGCCACCAACCTTTGAGCCTTTTGACCCGACTCCTGCATGGCGTAAGCATATCTTCACTCCTAATGTTGACCCGTCAATTATCATGCAAGATGATGCCATCTTCCAAGCTTTAACAACTATCGACTAGGATCTGAACAACCTTCAGACCGGAGAAGAAGAAGAGCCGGCGCAGGATAACCCGGAGGCATCAAACACTAGAGATCATTAAGCCGTCAACCCGAAAAGTGACAACCCGGAGGAGACAGGAGCCGGCGTACAAGAGTAGATGACTCATAGAAACTTTTTGACATATTGAGCCCAACTGTGGCTATGTAATAGGGTAGTTCAATAATGTGCTTCATTTGAGCCGTTGCAGTGTTTTATTAACCCACCCAATATCCTGATACTTAACCGTTGTTTGAATTAATGATGTGGCGAGTCATATTTTGAGCCGCCGAGAATGGTTATTTGTTGCAATCTTGATCCAAAATATGCATTGTGTATGTATACTTCAATGACTCCATGGTTGACATCAATACTTGACCGTTGTAACCCGGTGTACCAATGAACCAACGACTCATGATCGCTGAGAGCTCAATCTTGATCAAAATAAGACGGTGTATTGTTGACCTAGAGACTTATTGTCGATATAATGTTTGATCAAGGAGCAAATAATTTTGTAAAATAGAAGTTGAAATATAGATAAAGTTAAATGTTAAGATGACTTTTGAGGCACGACAAAAAGACCGGCTTTCAAGGCACGAGTCTTGCTTCAATGAAGCTGGCGTGATAGCTGTCGGTGTCAAAACCGGCGGATCTCGGGTAGGGGGTCCCGAACTGTGTGTCAAGGCCGGATGGTAACAGGAGACAAGGGACACGATGTTTTTACCCAGGTTCGGGCCCTCTCGATGGAGGTAATACCCTACTCCTGCTTGATTAATATTGATGATATGGGTAGTACAAGAGTAGATCTACCACGAGATCAAGGAGGCTAAACCCTAGAAGCTAGCCTATGGTATGATTGTTGTGTATGGAGTTGATTGTCCTACGGACTACAACCCTCCGGTTTATATAGACACCGGATAGGGTTAGGGTTACACAGAGTCGGTTACAATGGTAGGAGATCTTGAATATCCGCATCGCCAAGCTTGCCTTCCACGCCAAGGAAAGTTCCATCCGGACACGGGACGAAGTCTTCAATCTTGTATCTTCATAGTCCAGGAGTCCAGCGAAGGTATAGTCCGGCTACCCGAACACCCCCTAATCCGGGACTCCATTAGTAGCCCCCGAACCAGGCTTCAATGACGACGAGTCCGGCGTGCAGATTGTTCGGCATTGCAAGGCGGGTTCCTCCTCCAAATCCTATGTACTAATGTCCGATTTTGGTAATGTAGCGCTCCTTGGCTTCCACGCCCAATAATGGCTGTCTTCCACGTGTCAAACGAATGCGAAAAGCCGGGGTGTTTTTACATCCACACCCCTAGCCGTACAAACGAGCCGCCTATTTAACGGGATGGGGATTCAGATCCAAACCACATCTTCTCCTCTCCGCGAGTTATCATCAGAGCGCTCCCAGCAAAGGTCCATTCCAACATGGCCAGCCGTCGCAGCTCCTCCCCTCGCCCCTCCGGTCCTAAACCCGGGAATTGGGAGAGTTGCACCATCCAGCATAGCGAGTTAGTGTCGCTTCAAGCCAAGGGATTTCTCCCTCATGCATACCTGGTCCCGGTCCGAGCCGGTCTCGCCACCTACAATGGGGGAAAACAAGCGGAGAGCACCCCCAATCCCTCTAAAGGAGAGCGGGTGTGCCTCGTCCCCTATCTAATAAGGGGACTGGGATTTCCAATTCATCCATTTCTTTGCGGGCTCCTGGAGTTCTACGGCCTCCAGCTGCACAATCTCACGCCCGCCTCTGTATTGCATATTGCGGGTTTCGTCGCCCTTTGCGAGCTATTTTTAGGCATTGAGGCTCATTTCGCGCTGTGGAAGAGGTTGTTCTGCCTGGTGCCCCGTTCCCAAGAGGGGTCTATATATCAAGTGGGCGGAGCCGAAGTATGGTGCATCGCCGGGACCGGATACCTATCCGGAACCCCAAAGAAGGCGTCCGAGGACTGGCCTTCGGAATGGTTTTACATAGATGACGTCCCACTACCGGACCCTATCTGGATCGGTCTCCTCGAGTTCAACAGTGCTCCCTTGAAGAAAAGCTTGAGCTGGCGTCCGCGGAGCTCTCAGAGAGAAAGCGACAAAGACGTCCTTTACCTGATGGGCCGGATAAGACTGTTGGCTCATTCCGGACTAACCATGATTGGAGTCATGGCCGCATGCATTATGCGGGGGGTGCAGCCGCTTCAATATAGAGGCCACCCCATGTGGGATTTCAACGGGGAGGATGACGCCACGCGTTATGGTCGTAAGGGGCCGGCCTCGGCCGCCGCCTTAGTAAAGATCTTGTCCTCTTTGTACAAGGGAGAAAAGGAGGAATTCCTCCGCGTTAACCCGCGGGCCGGATTTACTATGTACGATCCTCCAAGTTGGGTAAGTGAGCAATTGCACTTGCCATTTTGTTTTATACTCCCACGGTTGAATATGTAGTCTAACGACTTCAATACAGGAACTGCGGTAGGCGGTAAAGGATATAAGCAGCCGCCCCCCACAGCCCGAGGACCCAGAACGGTCCCTCAATCCGGACTCCGAAGAGGATCCGGATATATCAGTGGAGCTTATAGACGGGGTGTTCCATCAGCTAAGCAAGGACAATACCTTGGTAGCCATTACGGCTGATTACCCCGGGTTAATCCCGGTCTCCCAAGTGACAGAAACCGGAGTTTTATTCCCCCGAGAGAGATTCCATTTTCCCGTATTCCGGTGTTTCCAACGACAACCGTGTTTTGCAGGGGAGATTTCTGAGGCAGGAGGCCGAACCTGCGGCGGCTAGCCAACGAGGGGCCGCAGGGCCCCGTGGGGCAAAAAGGAATGTAGTTTGGACTGAGATGCTGGCGCAAAGGTATAGCGCACCCTCTGTTTCCCTGGTGTTATTCTGGCAGGGCGTATTAACGTTCGTGTTATCTTTAGAACGAACAGACCTCGCCGGGCTACATCCGCAGAGGTTGCCAATCGCGCCTCCACCATCCAGGCTCCAACGTCTTGCCAGGAAGCGGAGGCGAGCACCAGGCGTGCACCGGACGCTCCTCTGACAGAGGATGCGGACAGGCTGTCTGCCACAAATTCTGAAGTGGAGAGTGCCATGAACCACAGGCGTCGCCGGACAGTTTTACGCGACGCTTGTTTCTCCCAAGAGGCTTTAGGTGCCTTTAATTCGGGAGATGCGTACCTCCGTGCCACTCAAAATGGTTTAGCCAGAGCCACGGAGCAGTATGTAAAAGACATACGGGTAAGAAAATTTTGATCAAATATATATATACCAGTAGCCCCCGAGACTTGAAACAGTTAAAGTAACTGATTTAAGGATCATTTAATATGCAGGTTCTTACAGAGAAGAACACCGTACTGTCCCAGGAGCTGGAAAAGTGCAAGGCCCAACTAGAGGCCGCACTAGCCGTAGCAGGAGAGCCCAAAGGGACCCCCCAGGTAAGATACACTTCGAAAGATTAGTATTGTGCGGTTTGGGTGCAAATCTGACAAATCACATTGCAGATGGCGCCGGACAAGATCGGGAAAAGCAACAACTCTTACGCCGGCTAAAGGCCGGTGAGAGTACGTTGACAAAGGTGAGGCGAGAGAAGAATGACCTTCAGGATGCCAACACCAAGCTGGACGTTGAACTTAAAGATGTTCGTGGCCAGCTGTCGGACTCCACGAAGGAGAATCAGCGGCTTCGACGCGGCATATTTAGTAAGTGCTTGAACGAACTTTGAAAAAAGAGTTCGGCGAGGAAGTCGACTAACAGAGTAATGTCCGTAGGTATGCTCACAGGTCGTCCTGCAGAGGAGATGCCCGGTTCGACGGGTGACCTTCTTCCCGAACTCCTGCAACTGCACGAGCGAATTCGGCAGGTGATGCGAGACGTTGCCCAAGCCTTATGGCCTGCCCACTCCATGCCCAAGGGCCTTGGAGAGCTTGCGGAGAAGCTGAAGGGAGCTCGGCGACGCTTCCGGTTGTGGAAGATATCGGCCTGCCGACAAGGCGCTAGGGAGGCCTGGGCCATGGTGAAGACCCGTTTTACGAAGTCTGACCCAAATCACATGGCCGAGGTCGGACCAGTGGGGCCTGACGGGAAGGAGATCCCTGTAAGCTTAGTATACGGCCAAGTAGAGTTGGCCGCGAAGTATTCCCAGCAGGACTGTAAATTAGACAACCTGTTAGATGGTATAGAGGAGGAATACAAGCAGTCAGAATGACTATGTAATTTTGAATTGACATGTGTAATGCCTTCTAGCTGGATTGTAGATCGTTTGTCGTTGCCGACCTTTTCGCTTCAACCTCGGGACCTGACGGTCCGGAGTGTGTCCGAATACCATAGAGGTTATATAAGAACCGGGGTATGCGTGGAGACCAGGCGTAGGGGTCATTAGTGCTTTATCAGACAAGTGCCCAACTAGTTATGTTATATTACATGGTTAGTAAGAAACATCTTCCAGAGAGAATAGTTCCGTTAGGGGTTCCTTTCGCTGGGGAGGCATGCCCTAAAGTGCATGTCCGGACTGCGTAAAAAGACGCAGAAAAAGCATCTGCGTAAAAAGATCATCTTTTATTTCACCGACCGAATATTCCCTTAAGAACGCTAGCTTTCGGCTTCACCCAGTCCGAGGTACACATCCGGCTGACCCGGCAGTAACAATCGCAGAGGTGCTCCCTTTACCGCCTAGCCGAACAATCGGGAACGTAGGGGTAAGCACAGGAGCCAGGCAACCCAGCTTGGCCAAAACTTAAGTCATATTGATGCATATAATGGTGAAGAAAAAGGTACATGCGGAAGTTTGACACATGTGTTGGGCGTGAAGCCCGTATAAATAAGCTTCTGTTAAAGAAGCCCCTAGGTTTAATTAGCGCGAGTGGCGCGTCACTTAATGAGCCTTTAAGGGCTGTAAAAGATAATAGGGGAAGGAGATAAATTGAAGACAGAAAAATGCAAAAAATGGACAGAGGAAGGAGACGAACACAGAGTCCGGCGCTAGGCATAGAATCTTCGGAGACGGGTGGCGTTCCATGGGTTCGGCTCGAGTCGATTATCCGACGCATCTCGCACGCGGTACGCCCCACCGGTCAGGACTTGGTCGATTATGAATGGACCTTCCCACTTGGGCTTGAGTTTGTTGAAAGCACAAGTGCTCCCCAGGTGGTTTTGGTAATTAATGTCAACATATCTCTTGTTGGACTAACGTTTCTATCTAGCATGTTTCAGATAAGTTCAACAATGGAGTGGCATGGACTAAAGGATGTGGGAACTCCTTCAAGATGCTAAGGACAAAGGATTGGCTAAAGCTTCAAGCTCAAGACTCTTCATTTTACATTTTAGTGATCCAAGATCACATTGAGTCCATAGGAAAGGCCAATACTATCAAGGAGGGATGAGGTGTTGCTTAATGAGCCTTTTGCTTGGTGTGCTTAATGATATGCTCCAAAACCCTCATCTACTTTCCCACCTCCACATATGACCTAAACCCAAAGCCAAACTCGGACCTACTGATTCTTTCTATCCGGTGCCACCGAGTTTCACTTGTCATAGCTACTGCCAAACCCTAAGCAAATCGGTTTCACTGATAGGGATCTCGGTCTCACCGAGATGGGATTGTAATCTCACTGTGTATGTCCATTACCAAAATCCGTCTCACCGAGTTTAGGTAATCGGTACTACCGAGATTACAATGCAAACTCTCTGGTTAACTTATTATCAAAATCGGTCCAACCGAGTTTAGTAATCGGTCCCACCGAGTTTGCCTGACCAACTCTCTGGTTAGCTTATTACCAAATCGGTCTCACCGAGTTTGTGTAATCGGTCTCACCGAGATTACGTTATGCCCTAATCCTAACCATATCGGTCCTACCGAGTTGCATATCAGTCCCACCGAAAATCTCTAACGGTCACTAGGTTTACTATTTCGGTCCGACCGAGTTTGTTGATTCGGTCCCACCGAGATTGGTAAATTGTGTGTAACGGTTGGATTTTGTGTGGAGGCTATATATACCCCTCCACCTCCTCTTCACTCGTGGAGAGAGCCATCAGAACACATCTACACTTCCAACTCATATGTTCTGAGAGAGAACCACCTACCCTTGTGTTGAGGCCAAGATATTCCATTCCTACCATATGAATCTTGATCTCTAGCCTTCCCAAGTTGCTTTCCACTCAAATCTTCTTTCCACCAAATCCAAATCCTGTGAGAGATAGTTGAGTGTTGGGGAGACTATCATTTGAAGCACAAGAGCAAGGAGTTCATCATCAACACACCATTTGTTACTTCTTGGAGAGTGGTGTCTCCTAGATTGGCTAGGTGTCACTTGGGAGCCTCCGACAAGATTGTGGAGTTGAACCAAGGAGTTTGTAAGGGCAAGGAGATCGCCTACTTCGTGAAGATCTACCGCTAGTGAGGCAAGTCCTTCGTGGGCGATGGCCATGATGGGATAGACAAGGTTGCTTCTTCGTGGACCCTTCGTGGTTGGAGCCCTCCGTGGACTCGCTCAACCGTTACCCTCCGTGGGTTGAAGTCTCCATCAACGTGGATGCAGGATAGCACCACCTATCTGAACCACGCCAAAAACATCCGTGTCTCCAATTGCGTTTGAATCCTCCAAACCCATCCCTTTACATTCTTGCAAGTTGCATGCTTTACTTTCCGCTGCTCATTTACTCTTTGCATGCATGCTTGATATGTATTGTGTATGTTGAAATTGTGCCTAAAACTACACTTAAACGGAAAAGCTTAAAAACTGCAATTTTAGCACTAAGTGTCTAATCACCCCCCCTCTAGACACACCTTTTCAAGGTCCTACAAGTGGTATCAGAGCTTTGGTCTCCATTGCCTTGGTTTAATCACCATTGGAGGAAGATGGATGTGTCTACTTTAGGGAGTCTTAGACGTAGAGTGCCTATTCTTGATGGAGAGTATTTTCATGAGTGGAAAAAATGAGATGCTTGTAATTTTCAATCAATATCATTTGAACAAGTATATTGCTAGTCCTTGTGCACCTCATGTTGATCCTATGCATCCCACCCTAGATGAAGATATTGGCATGATTCGCAATCTTAGAACCGTTGAGCTCATCATTAGAGGATTGCCCAAAAACTTGATTGCTAGTTTACCTAGTCTTAATTGTGCCTATGCTATATGGAAATTTCTTGAGGAACGATTTCCCTATTATTCCTTGAAAAATCTAGATGAAATTCTCCATAAATCTATTGCCTTGAGTAAGATGAACTCTAGTGATCCTAGTTTTGGTGATTGTCTATTTGAGCTTACTAATCTCATGCATGCTAAAGGAAATGTTGGAATCATTAGTGATATTATATCCGAAGCTATAAGAATTCATAAAAGTGACCACTTTGATGATCATTTATCTAACGAATTACTCTCTCTAGGAAATGATGAGTCACAAGATCATGTTGAACATGGATACTATGATGAGGATGATGATAGTGACTTCGATCTTGATGATGCAATGAGACATTTTGGTCTCATGGCAAATCTCTAGATGAAGAGATGTTCCGTGAGCTTGCTTCTTGATCATGATTCTTGATCATATGACCGGAGATGAAGAGATGTTCCGTGAGCTTGCTGAAAATGACGGCCCTCGAAAATATGTCACCTTTGGTGATAATTCAAAGGGTAAGGTGGTTGGCCTTGGTAAGGTGGCCATATCACATGATAGCTCCATTCAAAATGTCATGCTCGTTGAATCTCTCGGCTACAACTTACTTTCAGTATCTAGACTTGCTGATTTCGGTTTGAATGTCCTATTTACTGAGGTAGATTGCCAAGTGTTTCGTCGAGACAACCACAAAATGGTCTTTACCGGTATACGTAGAGGTGATCTTTACATTGTCGATTTCTCTAAAAAGGCTCAACCTAAAACTTGCTTTATCGCTAAATCCTCAAAAGGTTGGTTGTGGCATAGACGACTAGGTCATGTTGGCATGAGAAACCTTGACAAGCTTGTTAAAGGAAATCATATCCTTGGAGTTAACGATGTCATATTTGATAAGGATAGACTTTGCAGTGCTTGTCAAGCAGGTAAACAGGTTGGAGGAAGGCATCCCGTGAAGAACATCATGACCACAAGGAGGCCACTCGAGCTACTTCATATGGATCTTTTTGGTCCTAACGCCTACAAGAGTCTCAGTGGAAATTCTTTTGGTCTAGTTATAGTTGATGATTTTTCAAGATTTACGTGGGTGTTCTTTCTTGATGATAAATCGCAGGTTCAAAAGATCTTCAAAAACTTCGCTAGGAAGGCCCAAAATCAGTTTGACGTGAAGATCAAGAAGGTTCGGAGTGACAACGGAACGGAGTTCAAGAACGCAAATGTGGACACATTTCTTGACAAAGAAGGGATTTCACACGAGTTCTCGGCTACGTACACACCTCAACAAAATGGAGTTGTTGAGAGGAAGAACCAGACGCTCCTCGAAATGGCGAGAACGATGCTTGATGAGTACAAGACGCCGAAGCACTTTTGGGCAGAAGCGGTTGAGACAGCTTGTCATGCAACAAATCGCTTGTATCTTCACAAGCTACTCGGCAAGACGGCATATGAGCTCCTCACCGGTAACAAACCCCAAGTTGGATACTTTCGAGTATTCGGCTCAAAGTGCTACATTCTTGATAAGCATCGTCGTTCAAAGTTTTCTCCTAAATCTCATGAAGGTTTCCTAACGGGTTATGGCTCAAACTCTCACACTTACCGTGTCTACAAAAACTTCACCCGAAAGGTTGAAGAGACGGTAGATGTGAAGTTTGATGAATCTAATGGCTCGCAAGTAGAGCAATTGCCAATTGATGTAGGAGACAAAGACCCTTCAGAAGCAATCCAAGACTTGTCCATTGGCAAAGTTCGTCCAACGGAGGTGAAGGAGAGTACTTCGTCTGTCCAAGTGGAAGCTTCTACTTCACGACAAGGTGAACCAAGAATTGATACGGAAGCATCCACAAGTGGGACACACCAAGAAGAAGACGAGGAAATGCATCAAGACGAACATCAACAACCTCCTTCTCCACCACGACAAGAGAACGACAACGTCAACAATGAAGAAGGCCAAGAAGAAGAACAAGATGAAGAAGATGTTCAACGAAGACCCAAGCAAAAGCTCTCACGAGTTCGAGCAAGAATTGCCAAAGATCATCCCGTAGAGCAAATCTACAATGATATTCAAACCGGGAGAATCACTCGCTCTAAAACTCGTTTAGCTAACTTTTGTGAAAACTATTCATTCATCTCTAGCATTGAACCTATGAAGGTTGAAGAAGCATTGGAAGATCCGGATTGGATAAACGCTATGCATGAAGAGCTACACAACTTTGAGAGAAACCAAGTTTGGACATTGGTTGAGAAGCCCGACAACAACCACAACATCATTGGTACCAAATGGGTGTTTCAACAAGCAAGATGAAGATGGACAAGTGGTTCGCAACAAAGCACGTCTCGTCGCCCAAGGGTACACACAAGTCGAAGGTATGGACTATGGTGAGACATATGCTCCCGTTGCTAGACTTGAGTCCATTCGCATCTTACTTGCCTATGCTAATCACCATAATATCACCTTGTACCAAATGGACATTAAAAGTGCTTTTCTAAATGGTGAAATAGAGGAGGGAGTTTATGTCAAACAACCTCCCGGCTTTGTCAACCCTAAGAAGCCAAATCATGTTTACAAACTTCATAAAGCTCTTTATGGTCTTAAACAAGCTCCTAGAGCATGGTATAAATGCTTGACCAAGTTCCTTATTGCAAGTGGTTTTGAAATTGGAAAAATTGATTCCACACTTTTTACTAAAAGAGTTAATGGAGAACTATTTGTATGCCAAATTTATGTTGATGATATCATATTTGGTTCAACTAACCCTCTTTTTAGTGAAAAGTTTGGAAAGCTAATGTCGAAGAAGTTTGAGATGTCTATGATGAGTGAACTCAAATTCTTTCTCGGTTTGCAAATCAAGCAAACTAAGGAAGGTACATTTGTATCTCAAACGAAGTACACCAAAGACTTATTCAAGAAGTTCAATATGCAAGAGTGCAAAGGTATGCCTACACCCATGCCTACTAGTGGACATAATGATTTGACCAAAGATGGTGAACCGGTTGATCAAAAGGTTTATCGCTCTATGATTGGTTCATTGTTATACCTATGTGCTTCACGTCCCAATATTATGCTAAGTGTGTGCATGTGTGCACGATATCAAGCTGCTCCTAAAGAATGTCATCTTAAGGCTGTGAAAAGGATAGTGAGATACTTAATCCATACACCAAATTTTGGCATTTGGTATCCTAAGAGGTCCTCTTTTGATCTTGTTGGCTATTCCGCCTCGGATTATGCCAGAGACAAGGTTGATAGAAATTCCACTTCGGGTACTTGTCAATTTCTTGGTAGATCTCTTGTGTCTTGGTCCTCCAAGAAACAAAACTCGGTATCCTTATCCACCGCCGAAGCGGAGTACATTGCCGCTGGTTCGTGTTGTGCTCAATTACTTTGGATGACCCAAACTCTTTAAGATTATGGGATCTATGTGAAACATGTTCCATTGCTTTGTGACAATGAAAGTGCTATAAAAATTGGTCATAATCCTGTACAACATTCTCGAACTAAGCACATTGAAGTTCATCATCATTTCATTCGAGATCATGTTGCTAAGGGAGACATTGATCTTAAGCATGTTCGCACCGATAAGCAATTAGCGGATATATTCACTAAACCACTTGATGAGAAAGTGTTTTGCAGTTTGAGAGGAGAATTGAACATCATTGATGCTTCAAACTTGGAGTAGGAACTCCATTGGATACATGCGAGGCATGAGCCTATGACTAATCCTTGATATTTCTCTTATGATGCTATTCATATGTCTTGGATATATTTGCACCTTGCATGTTATCTAACCCATGTAGGTACTTGGTTGAATCTAATTCTATGAGATTGCAACTAACTCACATCTTGAGCAATCTCTACATCACCAAGTCTCTACACAACGGTGGTTGACGACAAGGAATCACAAAACCATTCAAACATATCCTTTGACAAACTCTATGTTGAGCTTCATGATTGTCATTTTTGGATATACAAGTGCTCTTCCTTGCAAGAACTAACCCATGTAGGTAGAATGAACTCAAATTCCAAGTGGTGCTCCCAACTCTTGATGAGCTACATCAACTTTGAGCACCCACACAAGGTCAACTACATGAGCAAGATCCACACCACCACCCAAGGTATGTTATTCCATCTTAGAGAAGCTTTGCTTCAAGTCATGAGTCAAAGCAACTCAACAAGATGTGAATACATCAAGATGCTTAAACGAAAAATGGTAACCCCATTTTGAGCTTAAACGATGAGTATGACCTATGATCAAGTGTTCTCACTTGACTCCTAAGTCAATATACTCTAACATAGGTGACTATGTCACCGCCCAACTCTAGATGAAGTTCTCTTGTGTTCTTTTCTGTGTTATTGCATTTGTCCCTTGCATATTTGTTTCCCTCTTTTTCAAACAACAACAAAAAAAACAAACTTCATCTAGAATCTTCATTCTTTTCTTTTTGCTTCTTGTTCTGCATATTTCTGCATCTAATTCCTTGCAAATCCTTCAGTTAATTCATTGCAAATCTTTGTGAGATCTTATTTGTCTAGTGAGCTGAGGTGACAAGTGTTTTTCTCTGTGATGAACTTGGTTTCACCGAAGTGTAGTTTTCGGTCCAACCAAATCTTTTTGGTACCACCGAAACATGCCACTCGGTGCCACCGATTTCACAACAGGAAAAACAGTTTGCCACTTGTTCCATATTTCTTCTGATCCAGCTCCACTCAATGAATCTTGTCCTCTACAAGCATCACATTTTTATCCATTGCTTTGTGCTGAGTCTCAAGGACCAAACCCATTCGACAGATTCCAGAAAGCCCTTCTTGGAAATTCATGTCAAAGGGGGAGAGAGAGATCACATCAAAGCTTATCACCTACAAAGGAGAAAGTATAAAGGGGGAGAAAGAGATCTCCAGGGGGAGAGAATACTCAAGGATCCCAGATGCTTGATGTTCAAGAGGAGAGATGCCACATGTCTTTTTGGGGGGAAAGACATGTTCATATGTGCTTATTTGCATTAAGTTCTATCCATTTATATCTTTCATCTCTGATTTTCTGTTCCCTATCTTCTCCCAATGTCCCATGTCAGATTCGGGGGGAGCAAGACATCTAAGGGAAAGAAATCATTCAAATTCATTGCATATCTTTACTCTTGGGGACATGTCTAATTCAATGTAGTACCTTGTACTCGCTTTCTACATGTCATCCCAGTCTTGGTATTCTTGTGGTTTCTTTTGGTTTGCTCTGGCTAGTGGATGTACCTGTGTTATCTAACCTTGTTTGTGCAGGTTTATTCCATCCTAAGCCAACTCAAGACTACAAGGTAAGTATATGCATCAGAATCATGAGTATGAGGAATTCTTTCTTATGTACATACTATTTGCAAGAAGGACTCATGAGCATGAAGGTATTCTTCTTAATAATCTTTTGCTTTGATGCATATGGCCAAGATACATGTAACACATTGCCTACTCTGTCATGATTATGCTCTCACATGCTTCTATATTTTATATTCATATGATTGCATACATGTAGGGGGAGCCTATGTTTGTTACATGTCCTTCCAAAGCTTTACTTGCTATTCTTTATATCTTTACCTAAATATTTCATGTATGTTGCCATCAATTACCAAAAATGGGGAGATTGAAAGCACAAGTGCTCCCCAGGTGGTTTTGGTAATTAATGTCAACATATCTCTTGTTGGACTAACGTTTCTATCTAGCATGTTTCAGATAAGTTCAACAATGGAGTGGCATGGACTAAAGGATGTGGGAACTCCTTCAAGATGCTAAGGACAAAGGATTGGCTAAAGCTTCAAGCTCAAGACTCTTCATTTTACATTTTAGTGATCCAAGATCACATTGAGTCCATAGGAAAAGCCAATACTATCAAGGAGGGATGAGGTGTTGCTTAATGAGCCTTTTGCTTGGTGTGCTTAATGATATGCTCCAAAACCCTCAGCTACTTTCCCACCTCCACATATGACCTAAACCCAAAGCCAATCTTGGACTTACCGATTCTTTCTATCCGGCGCCACCAAGTTTCACTTGTCATAGCCACTGCCAAACCCTAAACAAATCGGTTCACTGATAGGGATCTCGGTCTCACCGAGATGGGATTGTAATCTCACTGTGTATGTCCATTACCAAAATCGGTCTCACCGAGTTTAGGTAATCGGTACTACCGAGATTACAATGCAAACTCTCTGGTTAACTTATTACCAAAATCGGTCCAACCGAGTTTAGTAATCGGTCCCACCGAGTTTGCCTGACCAACTCTCTGGTTAGCTTATTACCAAATCGGTCTCACCGAGTTTGTGTAATCGGTCTCACCGAGATTACGTTATGCCCTAACCCTAACCATATCGGTCCTACCGAGTTGCATATCAGTCCCATCGAAAATCTCTAACGGTCACTAGGTTTACTATTTCGGTCTGACCGAGTTTGTTGATTCGGTCCCACCGAGATTGGTAAATTGTGTGTAACGGTTGGATTTTGTGTGGAGGCTATATATACCCCTCCACCTCCTCTTCACTCGTGGAGAGATCCATCAGAACACATCTACACTTCCAACTCATATGTTCTGAGAGAGAACCACCTACCCTTGTGTTGAGGCCAAGATATTCCATTCCTACCATATGAATCTTGATCTCTAGCCTTCCCAAGTTGCTTTCCACTCAAATCTTCTTTCCACCAAATCCAAATCCTGTGAGAGAGAGTTGAGTGTTGGGGAGACTATCATTTGAAGCACAAGAGAAAGGAGTTCATCATCAACACACCATTTGTTACTTCTTGGAGAGTGGTGTCTCCTATATTGGCTAGGTGTCACTTGGGAGCCTCCGACAAGATTGTGGAGTTGAACCAAGGAGTTTGTAAGAGCAAGGAGATCGCCTACTTCGTGAAGATCTACCGCTAGTGAGGCAAGTCCTTCGTGGGCGATGGCCATGATGGGATAGACAAGGTTTCTTCTTCGTGGACCCTTCGTGGGTGGAGCCCTCCGTGGACTCGCGCAACCGTTACCCTCCGTGGGTTGAAGTCTCCATCAACATGGATGTAGGATAGCACCACCTATCCGAACCACGCCAAAAACATCCGTGTCTCCAATTGCATTTGAATTCTCCAAACCCTTCCCTTTACATTCTTGCAAGTTGCATGCTTTACTTTTCGCTGCTCATTTACTCTTTGCATGCTTGCTTGATATGTATTGTGTATGTTGAAATTGTGCCTAAAACTCCACTTAAACTAAAAAAGCTTAAAAACTGCAACTTTAGCACTAAGTGTCTAATCACCCCCCCTCTAGACACACCTCTTCAAGGTCCTACATTTGTCCTTTTTCTTATCCGGCAAGCGTAGAACTAGTTCGCCAACATTGTAATTTTTGGCCCGTACTTCTCTGCTTTGATATCTTCGGGCCTGCTGTTGATAAAATGCGGTACGGGCTTTTGCCACATCACGCTCCTCCTCCAAGGCGTCCAAGTTGTCTTGCCGATCAAGCTCGGCTTCTCTTTCTTCGTACATGCGCACTCTAGGTGAGTCATGAATTATGTCGTAGGGCAGAACTGCCTCTGCGCCGTACACCATGAAAAATGGTGTGTATCCGGTGGTGCGATTTGGCGTGGTCCGCAGTCCCCAGAGTACGGAGTCGAGATCCTCTACCTAGTGCGTGTTAGATTCCTTGAGGGACCACACTAATCTGGGTTTAATGCCGCTCATGATAAGACCATTTGCATGTTCGACCTGGCCGTTAGTTTGTGGGCGATAGACAGAAGCATAGTCGAGCTTGATGCCCATGTTTTTGCACCAGAGATTTACCTCGTCGGCGGTGAAGTTTGTGCCATTATGAGTAATGATGCTATGGGGGACGCCGTAATGGTGTACGACCCCTGATATGAAGTCTATCACAGGTCCGGATTCTACCGTTTTAACAGGCTTGGCTTCTATCCATTTGGTGAACTTGTCCACCATGACCAATAAGTATTTTTTCTTATGGGTCCCACCTCTAAGGGGTCCGACCATGTCAAGCCCCCAGACCGCAAAGGGCCAAGTGATGGGGATAGTTTGGAGTGCGGTGGGTGGCATATGGCTTTGGTTGGCCAAAAGTTGGCAACCAACGCATCGTTGGACTAGGTCCCGAGCGTCTGCCCGGGCCGTCGGCCAATAAAAGCTTGTACGGAAAGCCTTGCTAACAAGGGACCGAGCAGTAGCGTGATGACCACCGAGTCCGGCATGAATTTCAGCCAGAAGGTTCTGCCCTTCCTCTTCGGAGATGCACCTTTGAAGGACTCCGGTAGTGCTTTTCTTATAAAGCTCTCCCTTGTGGACTTTATAGGCTTTAGATCGCCGCACTATGCAGCGGGCCTCGTTTTGGTCCTCTCGGAGTTCCTACCAAGTAAGGTAGGCTAGGAATGGTTCTGTCCACGGGGCGATAACCGCCATTATTACGTGGGCTGAAGGTGTAATTTCATTGGCAGAACCTCCAATTATGTCAGGTTGTTCAACGTCGAGTGGTGCGGCTGAGTCCAGGCTGTTAATTGCGGGTTCCCCCTCCCATGCTACGGATGGCTTGAACAATCTTTCCAAAAAGATGTTGGGGGGGACTGCATCGCGTTTTGCTCCGATGCGTGCGAGGACGTCCGCTGCTTGATTGTTTTCTCGGGCTATATGGTGAAACTCCAGCCCTTTGAACCGGGCTGACATTTTTAGGACGGCATTGCGGTAAGCTGCCATTTTTGGATCCTTGGTGTCGAAGTCGCCATTTATTTGGGATATCGCAAGGTTCGAATCCCCGCGTACCTCTAGGCGTTGAATGCCCATGGATACTGCCATCCGGAGACCATGTAAAAGGGCCTCATATTCGGCTGCGTTGTTGGAGTCAGTGTACATAATTTGGAGTACATATTGGACTGTGTCTCCTGTGGGGGACGTCAAAACGACGCCAGCCCCTAGTCCGGCCAACATTTTGGAACCGTCGAAATGCATGATCCAGTTTGAGTATGTGCCGTACTCTTTAGGGAGTTCGGCCTCCATCCATTCTGCGACGAAGTCAGCCAAAACTTGCGATTTGATAGCTCGACATGGCTTATAGGTTATATCGAACGGGAGGAGCTCAATGGCCCATTTTGCAATCCGTCCCATTGCATCGCGGTTGTTGATAATGTCATTGAGTGGTACTTCTGAGGCTACTGTAATCGAACACTCTTGAAAGTAGTGTCGTAGCTTCCGGGATGCCATGAATACGGCGTATGCAATCTTCTGATAATGCGGGTACCGTGATTTGCATGGAGTGAGGACAGTGGACACGTAGTAGACCGACCTTTGAAGGGGGAATTTGTGTCCGTCCGTTTCCCGCTCGACGACGAGCACTGCGCTGACAACTTGATGGGTTGCCGCGATGTACAATAGCATTGGCTCGCCGGTGTTTGGCGCGGCCAGGACTGGGTTTGTTGCCAATATGGCTTTTATTTCATCGAGTCCGGACGTGGTGGCATCCGTCCACTCGAAGTGTTCGGTGCACCGAAGGAGGCGATAAAGGGGTAGTGCCTTTTCTCCCAAGCGGGAGATGAAGTGGCTTAGAGCCGCCACTCATCCGGTTAATTTCTTATTTGTTTGAGGTCCTTTGGGACATCCAAGTGTGACAAAGCTCGGATCTTGGCTGGATTTGCTTCAATTCCTCTACCGGATACAATGAAGCCCAAGAGCTTTCCGGCTAGAACACCGAAAACGCATTTCTCAGGGTTGAGCTTGATGTCGTATTTTCGGAGGTTATCGAATGTCAGCCTCAAGTCGTCTACTAGAGATTCGACATGTTTTGATTTGATGACCACATCATCCACATACGCCTCCACTGTTTTGCCGATCTGGTTTGCTAGACATGTCTGTATCATGCGCTGATATGTTGCGCTGGCGTTTTTCAGCCCGAAGGGCATTGTGTTGAAGCAGAATGGGTCGTATGGTGTGATGAATGCTGTTGCGGCTTGGTCTGGTTCTGCCATCTTGATTTGATGGTAACCGGAGTATGCGTCGAGGAAACACAACGAATCGTGTCCTGCGGTGGCATCGATAATTTGATCGATACGGGGGAGGGGGAAGGGATCCTTTGGGCAGGCCTTGTTGAGGTCTTTAAAATCGATACACAGGCGCCAGGATTTGTCCTTCTTTGGTACCATCACCAGGTTTGCTAGCCAGTCCGGATGTTTAATGTCTCTAATGAATCCGGCCTCCAATAACTTGGCTAGCTCCTCTCCCATAGCCTGTCTCTTTGGTTCGGAAAATCGCCGAAGGGCTTGTTTGACAGGTTTGAATTCTTTCAGGATATTTAAGCTGTGTTCGGCCAGCCTGCGTGGGATTCCTAGCATGTCTAAAGGGTGCCAGGCGAAAATGTCCCAGCTCTCTTGTAGGAACTCTCGCAGTGCGGCGTCTACATCAGGGTTCAGTCGTGCCCCGATGGAAGCTGTTTTATTGGGGTCCGTTGGATGGACCTGGAATTTTACTATTTCGTCTGCTGGCTTGAAGGATGTGGACTTGGATCTCTTATCGAGTATCACATCATCCCTATTAACCGTGGAGCGCAGCGCAGTCAGTTCCTCAGCCGCTAAGGCTTCGGATAGTGCCTCAAGGGCCAATGCGGCCGTCTTGTTTTCGGCGCGGAGTGCTATGTCCGGATCACTAGCGAGAGTGATAATTCCGTTCGGCCCGAGCATCTTGAGCTTCATGTACCCGTAATGGGGTATTGCTTGGAAGATTGTAAATGCCTCCCGCCCTAGTATAGCGTGGTATCCGCTATTGAATGGGGCCACCTGGAACGTGACCTCTTCGGACCTGTAATTATCTGGTGTGCCGAACACCACATCTAGTGTTGTTTTTCCTGTGCAGCGCGCTTCCCGACTGGGGATTATTCCTCTAAAGGTTGTGCTGCTTCGCTCGATGCGGTTCCAGTATATATCCATTTTTTGGAGGGTTTCCTCGTAAATGAGGTTCAATCCGCTGCCTCCATCCATGAGTACCTTGGTGAGGCGAAAGCCGTCCACTATGGGACTGAGGACCAATGCGGCTGGTGCTCGGGCTGTTCGGAATTTAGGTTCATCACTCGCGTTGAAGGTGATAGCAGTGTCGCTCCATGGGTTTATTGTTGCTACTTGATAGACTTCGGCGAGGCTGCGGAGTGTTCTTTTTCGCATATTATTTGATGCAAAAGTCTCGAAGACTGTGAGAACGGTACTGGTGTCCTCGGGCTGGCTTTCTGTGGCCTCCGAAATTAGGAGGTCCTCGCCAATTTTGGCCACCTGCCGGAGTATCCAACATGCTCTAAGGCTGTGAGTTGGTGTGGTGTCCTCTGTACTGTGAATTCTACAGGGTCCATCAAGCCACCTTTCCAGTACGGTTCCATGCCCTGTAGAGGGTTTTGGCTTTTTGATATTTAACCCGGGTGTTTTACTATGATGCACCCTCTTAGTTCGGACGGGATTGCTATTCAAGGCCGGATTATCCCAAAATTTTATTTCAGTTTTCCAGGCGCTTTCCCTCGCACAGTACTTTTGTACTATGGACGCCAAGTCAGCGAAGCGTGTAATATCATGACGACTTATGGCGTTAAGTATTCCCTTGTCCATGCAATTACTACAAAAGATTGAAATTGCGTCTCCCTCGCGGCAATCCTTTATCCTGTTCATAACCAGGAGGAATCTGGCCCAGTAATGATGTACTGTTTCCTCAGGCTTTTGCCTGATTTGGGAAAGATCGCTTATGTTCGGGTGGGCGGGGGGCACTGAATCTGAAACCTCACCCAATCTAAGATTCGGAGGCCAAAGAGCTTCCGAACTCTGAAGTTCGGAGTTTTGGATGTTGTCCAATGAATCTAGCCCGTTGCCTGATTCTAAGCTCGGGTCTTGAGTTATATCCTCCCCTCCGCGGGTATCCGGCTTGGAGGGGTCGGGAATTCGGACGTAGCTAGTCCTTCAAATTGATGAAGGGTCGCCGCAATGCGCCTCTACCACGGCAACGTGGTGGGTGACTTGGGGAGAGTTAATTTCTCTTAGATCGGGTTTAAGCCCAACCTGGTCGTAATCCGTAGCGACCCCCAGGGCGGCGATGCGATCCAAGAGCTCATTTATGGAAGAGAGCTCCATCGGATCTAGCTGCCCGAGAGGTCACCGTCGGTGCAACGGCCGAACAGGCGGTCATGAGAAAACCACCTAGCCAGAGGGTTTGGCCGATAGCCAAGGCTCCCTTAGTAACGGCGCCGTCTTTAAAGACGGGAAGAGGCATCCTTCCTGATTGCGAAGGCACAGAGGAACTCTCAATGAAAGCACCAATATCGGTGTCAAAACCGGCGGATCTCGGGTAGGGGGTCCCGAACTGTGCGTCAAGGTCGGATGGTAACAGGAGACAAGGGACACGATGTTTTTACCCAGGTTCGGGCCCTCTCGATGGAGGTAATACCCTACTCCTGCTTGATTAATATTGATGATATGGGTAGTACAAGAGTAGATCTACCACGAGATCAAGGAGGCTAAACCCTAGAAGCTAGCATATGGTATGATTGTTGTGTATGGAGTTGATTGTCCTACGGACTACAACCCTCCGGTTTATATAGACACCGGATAGGGTTAGGGTTACACAGAGTCAGTTACAATGGTAGGAGATCTTGAATATCCGCATCGCCAAGCTTGCCTTCCACGCCAAGGAAAGTTCCATCCGAACACGGGACAAAGTCTTCAATCTTGCATCTTCATAGTCCAGGAGTCCGGCGAAGGTATAGTCCGGCTACCCGAACACCCCCTAATCCGGGACTCCCTCAATAGCCCTTGGTTTATCCTAGCTCTCTGTAATCTAGCTCTCACACGACATAAGCCGGCGTTTTGACCTTGACAAGTTCAGGGTCATAATAGATTGACTATCAAGAGTACGTCAGGTCATCTTGGCGGATGAGCATCAAGAAAACAGGCAGGTTTAACCAATATTTATAATGGCATATGCCGGGTCAAGAGGGATGTTAATAGCTAAACTCGATGAGTTGGAAGCCCCCAACTGACCTATGATCAAAAAATAAAGACTCGTGCACAATATATGGGATGAAACGACAGAAGCTCCGAGTTTTTGGGATGCCGACTTTATTATAATGATCATAAAAAGATGCATACACATAGGTATGTACAATGAGATAGAACCAATGGTTCTAAGTGTAGTAAGGCCGAAGATGAGCAATTGATACGTCTCCAACGTATCTATAATATTTGATTGTTCCATGCTATTATATTATCAGTTTTGGATGTTTAATGGGCTTTACTATGCACTTTTATACTATTTTTGGGACTAACCTATTAACTGAAAGCCCAATGCAAATTGCTAATTTCTTTGCCTATTTCAGTGTTCCGCAGAAAAGGAATATCAAACGGAATGAAACCTTCACGAGGATCGTTTTTGGAACAAATGTAATCCAGGAGACTTGGAGTGGACGTCAAGGAAGCAACGAGGTGGCCACGAGGTAGGAGGGCGCGCCCAAGGGGGTAGGCATGCCTCCACCCTCGTGGGCCCCTCGTGGCTCCACCGACCTACTTCCTTCTCCTATATATACTCATATACCCTGAAAACATCGAGGAGCACCATGAAACCCTATTTCCACCACCGCCACCTTCTATACCCATGAGATCCCATCTTGGGGCCTTTTCCGGCGCTCCGTCGGAGGGGTAATCGATCACGGAGGGCTTCTACATCAACACCATAGCCTCTCCTATGATGCATGAGTAGTTTACCACAGACCTTCGGGTCCATAGTTATTAGCTAGATGGCTTCTTCTCTCTCTTTGGATATCAATACAAAGTTCTCCTCGATTCTCTTGGAGATCTATTCGATGTAATTCTCTTTGCGGTGTGTTTGTCGAGATCCGATGAATTGTGGGTTTATGATCAAGATTATCTATTAACAATATTTGATTCTTCTCTGAATTCTTATATGCATGATTTCATATCTTTGCAAGTCCCTTCAAATTATCAGCTTGGTTTGGCCTACTAGACTGATCTTCCTTGCAATGGGAGAAGTGCTTAGCTTTGGGTTAAATCTTGCGGTGTCCTTTCCTAGTGATAGAAGGGGCAGCAAGGCACGTATTGTATTGTTGCCATCGAGGATAAAAAGATGGGGTTTATGTCATATTGCTTGAGTTTATCCCTCTACATCATGTCATCTTGCCTAATGTGTTACTCTGTTCTTATGAACTTAATACTCTAGATCCATGCTGGATAGCGGTCGATGTGTGGAGTAATAGTAGTAGATGCAGAATCGTTTCAGTCTACTTGTCGCGGATGTGATGCCTATATACATGATCATGCCTAGATATTCTCATAACTATGCGCTTTTCTATCAATTGCTCGACAATAATTTGTTCACCCACCGTAATAGATGCTATCTTGAGAGAAGCCACTAGTGAAACCTATGGCCCCAGGGTCTATTTTCCATCATATTGATCTCCCATCAACTAGTTATTTCTGTCACCGTTTATTTTGCAATCTTTACTTTTCAATCTATACAACAAAAATACCAAAAACATTTATCTTATTATCTTTACCAGATCTCACTTTTGCAAGTGGCCGTGAAGGGATTGACATCCCCTTTATCGCGTTGGTTGCAAGGTTCTTGATTGTTTCTGCAGGTATGAGGGACTTGCGTGTAGTCTCCTACTGGATTGATATCTTGGTTCTCCAAAACTGAGGGAAATACTTACGCTACTTCGCTGCATCACTCTTTGCTCTTCAAGAGAAAACCAACGCATGCTCAAGAGGTAGCAAGAAGGATTTCTGGCGCCGTTGTTGGGGAGTCTACACACAAGTCAAGACACACCAAGTACCCATCACAAACTCTTATCCCTCGCATTACATTATTTTCCATTTGCCTCTCGTTTTCCTCTCACCCACTTCACCTTTGCCGTTTTATTCGCCCTTTTTCGTTTGTCACTTTTCTTCTTATTTCTTGTGTATCCGTGTGTTAGATCGTTTGCTTTGCCGTTATGGCTAGTCCTTCTATCATTGTTAGTACTCCCGATCATGAAGTTCTTAATTTTAAACAAAGGAAGGGAGAAAATCTAAAAGATGCTTGGCACAGAATTTGCAATGCTCAGAATAGATCTACTAGGAAGCAATCTACTTCCGTTCTTCTTTGCAATTTTTATGTAGGCATCACTCCTTGGAACATATATATTCTTGATACCATCATTACCAGAGGGAATTTCTTGGGTAGCCATACTTTTGATTCTTATAATGCTATGTTAGATTTGTTTGGCCCACCACCTCTTTTGGTTAATGGAATTATTTTAACTTTGGAACATGTGATGCAAAGGCTTGAAATTATTGAAAATAAAGTTGCCACTATAGAGTTGATTGAAAATTTGGATAAAAAGATCCAGAACCAAATTACCCAATATGGATCTAAGGTAGGAGTTACTCTGAATTTTTTTTAAAGAAAAGGAACCCATAGTTAACGAAAGGATAGATCAAGATTCCACAACAATTGATAAACTTGAGGATATTATTACCAACTTAGGGTCTGCCTTTTCTTCCGTGAAAAATACCCCAAAGCCTCCTACTACTAAATTTGCCAAGTTTTATGTATGTGCCTAAAAATAAAGGTGAATCTTCTAGTAAGGAAAATGCAGATCTCAAATCCATAAGTGTTCACCCCAACTTTTTCGCTATCATTAAGGAACCTTTTGCTACAAATGAATTTCTTGATTTCTTGCCTAGGAGTTTGATCATTAACGAAAAGAAGGAAACTCCTAAGGGTTATTAGTGTTCTATTGAAGAATTGCCTACCAAAGATGACAATACCTAGATCTATTCTTGCATTTATGCCTAGCTAGGGGCGTTAAACGATAGCGCTTGTTGGGGGGCAACCCAATTTTTTTTGTTTCTTGCTTTTTGTTCCTATTTAGTAATAAATAATTCCTCTAGCCTGTGTTTGAATGTGTTTTTATGTTTTAATTAGTGTTTGTGCCAAGTAGAACCTTTGGGAAGACTTGGGTGAAGTCTTTGTGATCTTGCTGTAAAAAACAGAAACATTAGCCCTCACGAGATTAGCTGCCATTTTTTACTGGAGAGTGCTTTTAGGTTGATTCTTTTTGCAGATGATTAGTAGACAAATTCCTCACGTCCACCAATTTATTTAAGAATTTTTGGAGTTACAGAAGTATAAGTTTGATACAGATTGCTACAGACTGTTCTGTTTTTGATAGATTCTGTTTTTCGTGTGTTGTTTGCTTATTTTGATGAACCTATGGCTAGTATCGTGGGGTATGAGCTATATAGAAGTTGGAATACAGTAGGTTTAACACCAATATAAATAAAGAATGAGTTCATTACAGTACCTTAAAGTGGTGATTTGTTTTCTTATACTAACGGAGCTCATGAGATTTTCTGTTTAGTTTTGTGTTGTGAAGTTTTGAGGTTTTGGGTAAAGATTTGATGGATTTTGGAATAAGGAGTGGCAAGAGCCGAAGCTTGGGGATTCCCAAGGCACCCCAAGGTAAAATTCAAGTACAACCAAAAGCCTAAGCTTGGGGATTCCCAAGGCACCCCAAGGTAAAATTCAAGTACAACCAAAAGCCTAAGCTTGGGGATTCACCGGAAGGTATCCCCTCTTTCGTCTTCATCCATCGGTAACTTTACTTGAGGCTATATTTTTATTCACCACATGATATGTGTTTTGCTTGGAGCGTCTTGTATGATTTGAGTCTTTGATTTTTAGTTTACCACAATCACCCTTGCTGTACACACCTTTTGTGAGAGACACACATGAATCGGAATTTATTAGAATACTCTATGTGCTTCACTTATATCTTTTTAGCTAGATAATTTTACTCTAGTGCTTCACTTATACCTTTTAGAGCATGCTGGTGGTTTTATTTTATTGAAATTATTGATCTCTCATGCTTCACTTATATTATTTTGAGAGTCTTTTAGAACAGCATGGTAATTTGCTTTGGCTATAAAATTAGTCCTAATATGATAGGCATTCAAGATGGGTATGATAAAAACTTTCATATAGAGTGCATTAAATACTACGATACTTGATAATGGTTTTGAGATATAAAGGTGGTAATGTTAGAGTCGTGCTAGTTGGGTAATTGTGTAATTGAGAAATACTTGTGTTAAAGTTGGCAAGTCCGGTAGCATGCACGTATGGTAAACGTTGTGTGACAAATTTGAAGCATGGGGTGCTCTTTGAGTGCTTTCCTTATGAGTGGCATTCGGGGACGAGCGATGGTATTTTCCTACCAATCTATCCCTCGAGGGGCATGCATAGTAGTACTTTTCTTCGAGGGCTAATAAACTTTTTGCAATAAGTATATGATTTCTTTATGACTAATGTGAGGCCATGGATCATACGCACTCTTACCTTTCCGCAATTTGCTAGCCTCTACGGTACCGTGCATTACCCTTTCTCACCTTGAGAGTCGGTGCAAACTTTGCCGGTGCATCCAAACCCCGTGATACGATATGCTCTATCACACATAAGCCTCCTTATATCTTCCTCAAAATAGCCACCATACCTACCTATTATGGCATTTCCATAGCCACTCTGATATATATTGCCATGCAACTTTCCACTGTTCCGTTTATTATGACACATTCCATCATTGTCATATTTCTTTGTATGATCATGTAGTTGACATTGTATTTGTGGCAAAGCCACTTTCATAATTTTTTCATACATGTCGCTCTTGATTCATCGCATATCCCGGTACACCGCCGGAGGCATTCACATAGAGTCATATTTTTGTTCCAGTATCGAGTTGTAACATTGAGTTATGAGTAAATAAAAGTGTGATGATCATCATTATTAGAGCATTGTCCCATGTGAGGAAAGAATATAAAAAAAAGAAGAGGCCAAAGAAGCCCAAACAAAAAAATGAGAGAAAAAGAGAGAAGGGACAATGTTACTATCCTTTTTCCACACTTGTGCTTCAGAATAGCACCATGATCTTCATGATAGAGAGTCACTTATTTTATCACTTTCATATACTAGTGGGAATTTTTCATTATAGAACTTGGCTTGTATATTCCAACGAAGGGCTTCCTCGAACGCCCTAGGTCTTCGTGAGCAAGCAAGTTGGATGCACACCCACTAGTTTTCAGTTTGAGCTTTCATACACTTATAGCTCTAGTGCATCCGTTGCATGGCAATCCCTACCCCTCGCATTAACATCAATTGATGGGCATCTCCATAGCCCGTTGATTAGCCGCGTCAATGTGAGACTTTCTCCTTTTTTGTCTTCTCCCATAACCCCCATCATCATATGATATTCCACCTATAGTGCTATATCCATGGCTTGCGCTCATGTATTGTGTAAGGGTTGAAAAGGCTAAAGCGCATTAAAAAGTATGAACCAATTGCTTGGCTTGTCATCGGGATTATGCATAATGGGAGCATTTTGTGCGACGAAAATGGAACATGGCCAAACTATATGATTTTGTAGGGATGAGCTTTCTTTGGCTATGTTATTTTGATAAGACATAATTGCTTGGCTAGTATGCTTGAAGTATTACTATTTTTATGTCAATATTGAACTTTTATCTTGAATCTTTTGGATCTAAACATTCATGCCACAATAAAGAGAATTACTTTTAAAATTATGTTAGGTAGCATTCCACATCAAAAATTTTGTTTTTATCATTTACCTACTCGAGGACGAGAAGGAATTAAGCTTGGGGATGTTTGATATGTCTCCAACGTATCTATAATTTTTATTGTTCCATGCTATTATATTATCTGTTTTGGATGTTTAATGGGCTATACTATGCACTTTTATATTATTTTTGGGACTAACCTATTAACCGAAAGCCCAGTGCAATTTTTTTTCCTATTACAATGTTTCGCAGAAAAGGAATATCAAACGGAATCCAAACGGAATGAAACCTTCGTGAGGATCGTTTTTGGAACAAATGCAATCCAGGAGACTTGGAGTGGACTTCAAGGAAGCAACAAGGCGGCCACGAGGTAGGAGGGCGCGCCCAGGGGGTAGGCGCGCCCCCACCCACGTGGGCCCCTCGTGGCTCCACCGACCGACTTCCTTCGCCTATATATACTCATATACCCTGAAAACATCGAGGAGCACCACGAAACCCTATTTCCACCACCGCAACCTTCTGTACCCGTGAGATCCCATCTTGGGGCCTTTTCCGCCGCTCCATCGGAAGGGGAATCGATCATGGAGGGCTTCTACATCAACACCATGGCCTCTCCGATGATGCGTGAGTAGTTTACCACAGACCTTCGGGTCCATAGTTATTAGCTAGATGGATTCTTCTCTCTCTTTGGATCTCAATACAAAGTTCTACTCGATTCTCTTGGAGATCTATTCAATGTAATTCTTTTTGTGGTGTGTTTGTCGAGATTCGATGAATTGTGGGTTTATGATCAACATTATCTATGAGAAATATTTGATTCTTCTCTGAATTATTATATGGATGATTTAATATCTTTGCAAGTCTCTTCGAATTATCAGTTTGGTTTAGCCTACTACATTGATCTTTCTTGCAATGGGAGAAGTGCTTAGCTTTGGGTTCAATCTTGCGGTGTCCTTTCCCAGTGATAGCAGGGGCAGCAAGGCACATATTGTATTGTTGCCATCGAGGATAAAAAGATGGTGTTTATGTCATATTGCTTGAGTTTATCCCTCTACATCATGTCATCTTGCCTAGTGCATTACTCCGATCTTATGAACTTAATACTCTAGATGCATGCTGGATAGCGGTCGATGTGTGGAGTAATAGTAGTAGATGTAGAATCGTTTCGGTCTACTTGTTGCGGACGTGATGCCTATATACATGATCATGCCTAGATATTCTCATGAATATGCGTTTTTTTATCAATTGCTCGATAGTAATTTGTTCACCCACCATAATACATGCTATCTTGAGAGAAGCCACTAGTGAAACCTATGGCCCCCGGGTCTATTTTCCATCATATTAATCTCCCGTCAACTAGCTATTTCTGTAACCATTTATTTTTTAATCTTTACTTTTCAAGCTATACAACAAAAATACCAAAAATATTTATCTTATTATCTTTATCAGATCTCACTTTTGCAAGTGGCCGTGAAGGGATTGACAACCCCTTTATCGCGTTGGTTGCAAGGTTCTTGGTTGTTTGTGCAGGTACGAGGGACTTGCGTGTAGTCTCCTACTGGAGTGATACCTTGGTTCTCAAAAACTGAGGGAAATACTTACGCTACTTTGCTGGATCACCCTTTCCTCTTCAAGGGAAAACCAACGCATGCTCAAGAGGTAGTAGCAATGTTCCAAGGTCTGTTGGTCTCTTCCTCAGAAGTACGAGACTTACCATGTTCTCGTATGTCAACCAAATAATAAGACCCATTGTGGAGATTCTTGCTGATGACAAAAGGCCCTTCCCATGAAGGTGATGGCTTATGCTTGTCGGCTTGATCTTGTACGAGTCAGAGCACTAAGTCGTCCTCCTGGAAAGTACGGCTGCGAACTCCACGACTATGATAGCGACGTAGGTCTTGCTGATATATTGTCGATCTTGCTGCTGCAAAGTCACGTTCTTCTTCCAGAGCATCTAGAGAGTCTTGTCGAGCCTGCACATTATCCTTCAACATAAGCTGCAACTCTAGGAGAATCATGACGAATATCACTGGGTAGCACAACTCCGGCTCCATAAACCATGAAGAAAGGCGTGTAGCCCGTTAATCTATTGGGTGTAGTCTGTATGCTCTAAAGGACTGATGGCAGCTGTTCAAACAAATAACCTAGAGTGCGCTCAAGAGGGACCATAAGTCTTGGCTTGATGCCTCGTAAAATTTCCTTGTTAGCACGTTCTGCTTGGCCATTGGACTGAGCATGTGCTACTGAGGCGACATGAAGCCGGATGTGCTTTTGTTGCCAAACTTCTTCATATCTCCCTTGGACAAGTTAGTTCCATTATCAGTGATGATGCTGTGCGGATAACCAAAGTGAAAATCAACTTTTTTAGGAACTTGACTGTTGTTGGTGGATCACAATTGCTGATTGGCTCTGCTTTAACCCACTTAGTGAATTTGTCCACAACAACCAGAAGATGAGTTTTCTTGTCCTTAGAGCATTTGAACGGACCAACCATATCAAGCCCCCAGACTGCAAAAGGCCAAGTGATTGGAATCATCCGAAGCTCTTGAGCCGGCACATGAGCCTGGCGAGCAAATTTTTGGCAACTGCTACTTCTTGAGCTTGCGTTGGTTTTTCCCTTGAAGAGGAAAGGGTGATGCATCACAGTAGAGATAAGTATTTCCCTCAGCTAAGAACCAAGGTATCAATCCAGTAGGAGAAACGCACAAGTCCCCAATAGATGCACCTACATAAACAATCAAACACTTGCACCCAACGTGATAAAGGGGTTGTCAATCCCTTCACGGTCACTTGCAAAGGTGAGATCTGACAGAGATAGATGTAAAAGATTACTAAAACGTAAAAGTAAATAAATTGCAGCAAGGTATTTTTGGTATTTTTAATATATAGATCTGAAAATATAATGAGGAAAATAGACCCGGGGGGCATAGGTTTCACTAGAGGCTTCTCTCTTGAAGGCAAATAATACGGCGGGTAAACAAATTACTGTTGCACAATTGATAGAAAAGTGCAAAGTTATGACGATATCCAAGGCAATTATTATGCAATATAGGCATCACGTCCGTATCAAGTAGACGGACTCTTGCCTACATCTACTACTATTACTCCACACATCGACCGACTCCTGCCTACATCTAGAGTATTAAGTTCATAAGAACAAAGTAACGCATTAAGTAAGATGACATGATGTAGTAGGATAAAATCAAGCAATATGATGAAAACCCCATCTTGTTATCCTCGATGACAACAAAGCAATACGTGTCTCGCTACCCCTACTACGTCACTGGGTGAAATCACGCAAGTCTGAACCCAAAGCTAAGCACCTCTCCCATTGCAAGAAAAACCAATCTAGTTGGCCAAACTAAACCAATAATTCGAAGAGAAATACAAAGATACCAAATCATGCATATAAGAATTCAGAGAAGATTCAAATAATATTCATAGATAAGCTGATCATAAATCCACAATTCATCGGATCTCGACAAACACACTGCAAAAGAAGATTACATCGGATAGATCTCCAAGAACATCGAGGAGAACATGGTATTGAGAAGCAAAGAGAGATAACAAGCCATCAAGCTACTAGCTATGGACCCATAGGTCGGTGGTAAACTACTCACGCTTCATTGGAAGGGCAATAGGGTTGATGTAGAAGCCCTCTATGATCGAATCCCCCTCCGGAAGGGTGCCGGAAAAGGTCCCAAGATGGGATCTCATGGGTATAGAAGGTTGCGGCGGTGGAAAAGTGTTTTCATGGATGCCTTTGAGGATTTGGGAATTTATGTAAATATATAGGAGGAAGAAGTAGGTCAGGGGGTCTTCGGGGGAGGCCACAAGCCCTAGGGGTGCCCCCCTAGGGCACGCCCCCTGGCTTGTCGTCTACTCCAAGGGTTTCTGACTTGGACTCCAAGTTCTTCATGTGTCTTCTGTTCCAAGAAAAATCATCGGGAAAGTTTTATTCCGTTTGGACTGCGTTTAGTATTCCTTTTCTATGAAACTCAAAAACAAGGGAAAACAGAAACTGGCACTGGGCTCTAGGTTAATAGGTTAGTCCCAAAAATAATATAAAATAGCATATTAATGCATATAAAACAACCAAAATAGATAATATAATAGCATGGAAAAATAAAAAATTATAGATACGTTGGAGACGTATCAACAACCATCACATTTGCACACTATTTCTTTAGCATCTGCATGAGCCGTAAGCCAGTAAAAACCATGATGGAAAGGCTTTGCAACTAGTGATCTTGAGTCCGCATGATGACCAAAATCTCCAGAGTGAATTTCATTGAGTATCTCGCGCCCTTCATCAGGGGACACACATCGTTGAAAAACACCAATGATTCTTCTCCAGTGTAACTCGCCGTTGACAATAGTCATGGATTTAGAGCGCCGAACGATCTGACAAGCGATAAATTCATCCTCAATTAGCTCCTCTCGAGTTAAATAAGTCAGATAAGGTACCGTCCAATATGGAGTATCCTGAAGAGCCGTCACTAACTGTGCCTCTGGGTCAGGCACAACAAGATCGTCCTCGGAAGGTAATTTAGCGGAAGGATTATTTATAACATCCAATAACACATTGGGGGGCTTACGGTAAGAGCCGAGTCGAGAGAGGGAATCAACCGCCTCAATAAGCCGCCGATCTATATGATCTATTTGATATCCTTTAAAGTGTCCTGCAATATTAGTTAGTGCATGTCAATAAGCTGCCATGAGGGGGTCCTTAGAATCCCACTTGCCAGAAACTTGTTGAGCAACTAGATCGGAGTCAACGAGGCACCAGACCCGGCTAAGATTCATCTCCTTAGCCATACGGAGACCATGAAGGAGGGCCTCATATTCAGCTGCATTGTTAGTACAAGGAAACATAATCCTTAGAATATACAAAAATTTGTCACCTCGAGGGAAAGATAAGATAACCCCCGCCCCGAGCCTTCCAATTGCCTGGATCCATAAAAGTGGATTGTCCAGTTATCTATTGTGTGGCTTCTCTTCTGGAATCCGAAGCCCAGTCCAGTCTTTGATGAAATTGATACGTCTCCAACATATCTGTAATTTTTTATTGTTCCATGCTAATATATTATCCATCTTGGATGTTTTATATGCATTATGGTGCTACTTTATATCATTTTTGGGGACTAACTTATTAACCTAGTGCCCAGTGCCAGTTGCTGATTTTTCCTTGTTTTTGTCTTTTACAAAAAATTAATACCAAACAGAACAAAACTTTTTGATGATTTTTGTTAGACCACAAGACACCCAGGAAGCTTCGAGAGGAGGCCAAAAGGTCCACGTCACCCGGCGCATCCTAGGGGGCGCCCTATGAGCTTGTGCCCCCCATGGCTCCTCTAACCTTAATCTCAGCTCTATAAATACCCAAATATTCCCCATATGCCCGAGGGCACACCAAAAATACTTTTCCGCCACCACAAACTTCATTTCTAATGAGATCCCATCTTTGGGCCTTTTGTGGCACTCTGCCGGAGGGGGATTTGATCACGGAGGGCCTCTATAGCAACCTTGCTGCTCTTCCGATGATCTGTGAGTGGTTTACCACAGACCTATGGGTCCATAGCTAGTTGCTAGATGGCTTATTCTCTCTCTTTGATCTTCAATACGATGTTCTCCTCGATGTTCTTCGAGTTCTATCCGATGTAATCTTGTTTTGCGGTGCGTTTGTTGAGATCCGATAAATTGTGGATTGATGATCAGGTTGTCTATGAATATTATTTGACTCTTCTCTGAACTCTTTTATGCATGATTGCTACCTCTTGACCACTGCGTTGGATTTCCCCGAAGAGGAAGGGATGATGCGGCAAAGTAGCGTAAGTATTTCCCTCGGTTTTTGAGAACCAAGGTATCAATCCAGTAGGAGGCTACGCGCGAGTCCCTCGTACCTACACAAAACAAGTAGCTCAACGCAAGCAACGCGATTAGGGGTTGTCAATCCCTTCACGGTCACTTACGGGAGTGAGATCTGATAGAGATAATAGATAATATTTTTGGTATTTTTGGTATAGAGATGCAAATTGAAAAGTAAAGGCAAAGTAAAAAGCAAAGCAATAATAAAGTGATGGAGATTGATATGATGAGAATAGACCTGGGGGCCATAGGTTTCACTAGTGGCTTCTCTCAAGAGCATAAGTATTCTATGGTGGGTGAACAAATTATTGTTGAGCAATTGACATAATTATGCATAGTTATGAGAATATCTAGGTATGATCATGTATATAGGCATCACGTCCGAGACAAGTAGACCGACTCCTGCCTGCAACTACTACTATTACTCCACTCATCGACCGCTATCCAGCATGCATCTAGAGTATTAAGTTAAAAACAAAGTAATGCCTTAAGCAAGATGACATGATGTAGAGGGATAGTTTCATGCAATATGATAAAAACCCCATCTTGTTATCCTCGATGGCAACAATACAATACGTGCCTTGCTGCCCCTTCTGTCACTGGGAAAGGACACCGCAAGATTGAACCCAAAGCTAAGCACTTCTCCCATTGCAAGAAAAACCAATCTAGTTGGCCAAACCAAACTGATAATTCGAAGAGACTTGCAAAGATAACCAATCATACATAAAAGAATTCAGAGAAGATTCAAATATTATTCATAGATAGACTTGATCATAAACCCACAATTCATCGGTCTCAACAAACACACCGCAAAAAGAAGATTACATCGAATAGATCTCCACGAGAGAGGGGGAGAACATTGTATTGAGATCAAAAAAGAGAGAAGAAGCCATCTAGCTACTAACTATGGACCCGAGGGTTTGAGGTAAACTACTCACACTTCATCTGAGGGGCTAGGATGATGTAGAAGCCCTCCGTGATGATGGCCCTGTCCGGCGGAGCTCCGGAATAGGCCCCAAGATGGGATCTCGTGGGTATAGAAGGTTGGGGTGGTGGAATTAGGGTTTTGGCTCTGTATCTGATCGTTTGGGGGTACGTAGGTATATATAGGAGGAAGGAGTACGTCGGTGGAGCTTCGAGGGGCCCACGAGGCTGGGGGCGCGCCCTAAGGGGGGGGGCATGCCCTCCACCCTCGTGACCGCCTCACGGCTTTCTTGACGGAGGGTCCAAGTCTCCTGGGTCTTATCTGATGATAAAATCACATTCCCAAAGGTTCCATTCTGTTTGGACTCCGTTTGATATTCTGTTTCTCCGAAACACTAAAATAGGCAAAAAAAAACAGCAATTCTGGGCTGGGCCTCTGGTTAATAGGTTAGTCCCAAAAATAATATAAAGGTGGAAAATAAAGCCCAATATAGTCCAAAACAGTAGATAATATAGCATGGAGCAATAAAAAATTATAGATACGTTGGAGACGTATCAGGCATCCCCAAGCTTAATTCCTGCTCATCCTCGAGTAGGTAAATGATAAAAAGAGAATTTTTGATGCGGACTGCTACTTGGCATAATTTCAATGTAAATCTTCTTAATTGTGGTATGAATATTCAGATCCAAAATATTCAAGACAAAAGTTCATGTTGACATAAAAATAATAATACTTCAAGCATACTAACAAAGCAATTACGTCTTCTCAAAATAACATGGCCAAAGAAAGCTATCCCTACAAAATCATATAGTCTGGCTATGCTCTATCTTCACCATACAAAGTATTTAAATCATGCACAACCCTGATGACAAGCCAAGCAATTGTTTCATACTTTTGACATTTTCAAAACTTTTTCGATCTTCACGCAATACATGAGCGTGAGACATGGATATAGCACTATATGTGGAAGAGAATGGTGGTTGTGGAGAAGACAAAAAGAGGGGAAGATAGTCTCACATTAACTAGGCGTATCAACGGGCTATGGAGATGCCCATCAATAGATATCAATGTGAGTGAGTAGGGATTGCCATGCAACGGATGCACTAGAGTTATAAGTATATGAAAGCTCAACAAAAGAAATTAAGTGGGTGTGCATCCAACTCGCTTGCTCACGAAGACCTAGGGCATTTTGAGGAAGCCCATCATTGGAATATACAAGCCAAGTTCTATAATGAAAAATTCCCACTAGTATATGAAAGTGACAAAATGAGAGACTCTCTATCATGAAGATCATGGTGCTACTTTGAAGCACAAGTGTGGTAAAAGGATAGTAGCATTGTCCCTTCTCTCTTTTTCTCTCACTTTTTTTATTTGGGCCTTTTCTTTTTTTATGGCCTCTTTTTTTTTCGTCCGGAGTCTCATCCCGACTTGTAGGGGAATCATAGTCTCCATCATCCTTTCCTCACTTGGGACAATGCTCTAAAAATGATGATCATCACACTTTTTATTTTTCTTACAACTCAACAATTACAACTCAATACTTAGAACAAAATATGACTCTATATGAATGCCTCCGGTGGTGTACCGGGATATGCAATGAATCAAGAGTGACATGTATGAAAGAATTATGAACGGTGGCTTTGCCACAAATACGATGTCCACTACATGATCATGCTAGCAATTATGACAATGATGGAGCGTGTCATAAGAAACGGAACAGTGGAAAGTTGCATGGCAATATATCTCGGAATGGCTATGGAAATGCCATGATAGGTAGGTATGGTGGCTGTTTTGAGGAAGGTATATGGTGGGTGTATGATACCGGCGAAAGGTGCGCGGTATTAGAGAGGCTAGCAATGGTGGAAGGAAGGAAGGTGCATATAATCCATGGACTCAACATTAGTCATAAAAAACTCATATACTTATTGCAAAAATCTAGAAGTTGTCAAAGCAAAGTATTACGCGCATGCTCCTAGGGGGATAGATTGGTAGGAAAAGACCATCGCTTGTCCCCGACCGCCACTCATAAGAAAGACAATCAATAAATAAATCATGCTCCGACTTCATCACATAACGGTTCACCATACGTGCATGCTACGGGAATCACAAACTTTAACACAAGTATTTCTCAAATTTACAACTACTCAACTAGCATGACTCTAATATCACCATCTTCATATCTCAAAACAATTATCAAGCATCAATCTTTTCTTAGTATTCAACGCACTCAAAAGAAAGTTTTACAAATCTTAAATACCAAGCATATTATTATTAAGCAAATTCCCATGCTATTAACGACTCTTAAAATATTCTAAGTGAAGCATGAGAGATCAATAGTTTCTATAAAACAAATCCGCCACCGTGCTCTAAAAGATATAAGTGAAGCACCAGAGCAAAACTATAAAGCTCAAAAGTTATAAGTGAAGCACATAGAGCAAAACTATAAAGTTCAAAAGATATAAGTGAAGCACATAGAGTATTCTATCAAATTCCAATTTATGTATGGCTCTCTCAAAAGGTGTGTGCAGCAAGGATGATTGTGGGACACTAACAAACAAAGAAACAAATAACACAAGACGCTCCAAGCAAAACACATATCATGTGGTGAATAAAAATATAGCTCCAAGTAAAATTACCGATGGAAGTAGACGAAAGAGGGGATGCCTTCCGGGGCATCCCCAAGCTTTGAATTTTTGGTGTCCTTGTATTATCTTGGCGGTGACATGGGCTCCCCAAGCTTAGGCTCTTGCCACTCCTTGTTCCATAATCCATCAAAAGATTTCACCCAAAACTTGAAAACTTCACAACACAAAACTCAATAGAAATCTCGTGAGCTCCGTTAGCGAAAGAAAACAAAAGACCACTTCAAGGTACTGTAATGAACTCATTCTTTATTTGTATTGGTGTTAAACCTACTGTATTCCAACTTATCTATGGGTTATAAACTATTTTACTAGCCATAGATTCATCAAAATAAGCAAACAACACACGAAAAATAGAATCTGTCAAAAATAGAACAGTCTGTAGTAATCTGTAACTAACACAAACTTCTGGAACTCCAAAAAATCTATGAAAATAGGACGACCTAGAATTTTTTTTATTTATCAGAAGAAATTATAATTAGTATTTTATCACGTTTTGGTGATTTTTAACAATTGTTTTCGTGAACAGAAAGTATCTGGAAATTACAGCAAGATCAAATAACTATCATCCAAGAAGATCCTATAGGTCTAACTTGGCACAAACACTAATTAAAGCACAAAACCACATATAAACAGAAGGTAGATGGATTATTTATTCCTAAACAAAAGCAAAAAAAACTAAAAATAAATTGGGTTGCCTCCCAACAAGCGCTATCGTTTAACGCCCCTAGCTAGGCATAAAAGCGAGGATAGATCTAGGTATTGCCATCTTTGGTAGGCAATCCATAAGTGGCTCTCATGATAGATTCATAAGGTAATTTTATTTTATTTCTAGGGAAGTGTTCCATGCCCTTTTTTAGTGGAAATTGAAATCTAATATTCCCTTCCTTCATATCAATAATTGCACCAACCGTTCTAAGGAAAGGTCTACCGAGAATAATAGGGCAAGAAGGATTGCAATCTATATCAAGAACGATAAAATCTACGGGCACATAATTACTATTTGCAACAATAAGAAAATCATTAATTCTTTCCATAGGTTTCTCAATAGTGGAATCCGCAAGATGCAAGTTTAGAGAGCAATCATCAAAATCACGGAAATCTAGTAAATCACACAAAGTTTTGGGAATAGTGGAGATACTAGCACCCAAATCACACAAAGCATTAAACTCATAATCTTTAATTTTAAATTTAATAGTAGGTTCCCACTCATCATAAAGTTTTCTAGGGATAGAAACTTTCAACTCAAGTTTTTCTTCATAAGATTGCATCAAGGCATCAACCATATGTGTAGTAAAGGCTTTATTTTGACTATAAGTATGAGGAGAATTTAGCACGGATTGCAACAAGGAAATACAATCAATTAAAGAGCAACTTTCATAATTAAAATCCTTGAAATCCAATATAGTGGGTTAGCAACATCTAGGGTTTTATTTCTTTCAATACCACTTTTATCAATTTCATCATCAAGATCTAAATACTTCGAATTTTTGGAACACCTTCTAGGTAAAGGAAGATCATATTCAGTTTCATCAAGATTCATATTGCAAAACAAAGATTTAATAGGGGACACATCAATAAATTTTAGATCTTCATCTTGATTTTCATAGGAATTGGAAGAACACGCTTTAATAAAGGCATCTTTCGTAGTACGCATCCTAGCGGTTCTTTCTTTGCACTCATCAATGGAAATTCTCATGGCTTTGAGAGACTCATTGATATCATGCTTAGGAGGAATAGATCTAAGCTTTAAAGAATCAACCTCAAGAGAAATTCTATCAACGTTCCTAGCCAAATCATCAACTTTAAGCAATTTCTCTTCAAGCAAAGCATTAAAACTCTTTTGTGAATTCATAAACTCTTTAACACTATTCTCAAATTCAGAGGGCATCTTATTAAAATTTCCATAAGAGTTGTTGTAGGAATTTCCATAATTATTAGAAGGATTACTAGGATAAGGCCTAGGATTAAAATTCCCTCTATACGCGTTGTTACCAAAATTATTCCTACCAACAAAATTCACATCCATAGATTCATTATTATCCTCAATCAAAGTAGACAAAGGCATATCATTAGAATCATAAGAAACACTCTTAGTAGCAAATAATTTCATAAGTTCATCCATCTTTCCACTCAAAACATTGATTTCTTCTATCGCATGCACTTTTTTATTAGTAGATCTTTCAGTGTGCCATTGAGAATAATTAACCATAATATTATCTAGGAGTTTAGTAGCATCTCCTAAAGTGATCTCCATAAAAGTGCCTCCCGCGGCCGAATCTAAAAAATTTCTAGAAGAAAAATTCAATCCTGCATAAAATTTTCGTCTAATCATCCACAAATTCAAACCATGAGTACGACAATTACGTATCATTAATTTCACTCTCTCCCAAGCTTGTGCAACATGTTCATGATCAAGTTGTTTTAAATTCATAATGTAGTTTCTAAGAGAGATGATCTTAACGGGAGGAAAATACTTAGAGATAAAAGAATCTTTGCACTTGTTCCAAGAATCAATACTATTTTTAGGCAAAGACGAAAACCAAGCTTTAGCACGATCTCTAAGCGAAAAGGAAATAGCTTCAATTTAACAATATCATTATCAACATCTTTCTTCTTTTGCATATCACAAATGTCAACGAAGCTATTCAGATGAGTAGCGACATCTTCACTAGGAAGGCCGGCGAATTGATCTTTCATAACAAGATTCAACAAAGCAGTATTGATTTCACAAGATTCAGTATTGGTAAGAGGAGCAATCGGAGTGCTAAGGAAATCATTATTGTTGGTATTGGTGAAGTCACACAATTTGGTATTATCTTGAGCCATCGCGGCAAACAAGCAATCCAACACACGAGCAAACAAAAGGGCAAGCGAAAAAAAGGCAAACGGAAAAGAGAGGGCGAATAAAACGGAAGGGTGAAGTGGGGGAGAGGAAAACGAGAGGCAAATGGCAACTAATGTGATGCGAGAGATAGGGATTGTGATGGGTACTTGGTATGTTGACTTTTGCGCAGACTCCCCGGCAACGGCGCCAGAAATGGCTCGTTGTCGGGAGTCCAGATCTTGACTCGACCTTGCGTAAGCCTCCCCGGCAACGGCGCCAGAAATTCTTCTTGCTACCTCTTGAGCACTGCGTTGGATTTCCCCAAAGAGGAAGGGATGATGCAGCAAAGTAGCGTAAGTATTTCCCTCAGTTTTTGAGAACCAAGGTATCAATCCAGTAGGAGGCTACGCGCGAGTCCCTCGTACCTACACAAAACAAATAGTTCAACGCAACCAACGCGATTAGGGGTTGTCAATCCCTTCTCGGTCACTTACGGGAGTGAGATCTGATAGAGATTATAGATAATATTTTTGGTATTTTTGGTATAGAGATGCAAAGTGAAAAGTAAAGGCAAAGTAAAAAAGCAAAGCAATAATAAAGTGATGGAGATTGATATGATGAGAATAGACCCGGGGGCCATAGGTTTCACTAGTGGCTTCTCTCAAGAGCATAAGTATTCTATGGTGGGTGAGTAAATTACTGTTGAGCAATTGACAGAATTGAGCATAGTTATGATAATATCTAGGTATGATCATGTATATAGGCATCACGTCCGAGACAAGTAGACCGACTCGTGCCTGCATCTACTACTATTACTCCACTCATCGACCGCTATCCAGCATGCATCTAGAGTATTAAGTTAAAAACAGAGTAACACCTTAAGCAAGATGACATGATGTAGAGGGATAGTTTCATGCAATATGATAAAAACCCCATCTTTTTATCCTCGATAGCAACAATACAATACGTGCCTTGCTGCCCCTTCTGTCACTGGGAAAGGACACCGCAAGATTGAACCCAAAGCTAAGCACTTCTCCCATTGCAAGGAAAACCAATCTAGTAGGCCAAACCAAACTGATATTTTGAAGAGACTTGCAAAGATAACCAATCATACATAAAAGAATTCAGAGAAGATTCAAATATTATTCATAGATAGACTTGATCATAAACCCACAATTCATCGGTCTCAACAAACACACCGCAAAAAGAAGATTACATCGAATAGATCTCCACGAGAGAGGGGGAGAACATTGTACTGAGATCAAAAAAGAGAGAAGAAGCCATCTAGCTACTAACTATGGACACGAAGGTCTGAGGTAAACTACTCACACTTCATCGGAGGGGCTAGGACGATGTAGAAGCCCTCCGTGATGATGGCCCTCTCCGGCGGAGCTCCGGAACAGGCCCCAAGATGGGATCTCGTGGGTACAAAAGGTTGCGGTGGTGGAATTAGGTTTTTGGCCCCGTATCTGATCGTTTGGGGGTACGTAGGTATATATAGGAGGAAGGAGTACGTCGGTGGAGCTTCGAGGGGGCCACGAGGCTGGGGGGTGCCCTAGGGGGGCGCGCCCTCCACCCTCGTGACCGCCTCGTGGCTTTCTTGACGGAGGGTCCAAGTCTCCTGGGTCTTATCTGATGAGAAAATCACGTTCCCGAAGGTTTCATTCCGTTTGGACTCCGTTTGATATTCTGTTTCTCCGAAACACTGAAATAGGCAAAAAAAAACAACAATTCTGGGCTGGGCCTCCGGTTAATAGGTTAGTCCCAAAAATAATATAAAAGTGGAAAATAAAGCCCAATATAGTCCAAAACAGTAGATAATATAGCATGGAGCAATAAAAAATTATAGATACGTTGGAGACGTATCAATGATCAAGATAGCTTTGTATTTCTCTCTGATCTATTGATTTGGTTTGGCCAATTAGATTGATTTTTCTTCCAATGGGAGAGGTGCTTTGTGATGGGTTCAATCTTGCGGTGTCCTCACCCAGTGACAGTTGGGGTAGCAAGGCACGTATTTGTATTGTTGCCATTAAGGATAAAAATATTGAGTTTATACCATATTGATTGGATCTATCCCTATACATCATGTCATCTTGCTTAAGGTGTTACTCTGTTCTTGTTAACTTAATACACTTGATGCATGCTGGATAGCGGTCGATGTGTGGAGTAATAGTAGTAGATGCCGATAGGAGTCGGTCTACTTGTCACGGGCATGATGCCTATATTCATGATCATTTCCTTGGATTTCGTCATAACTACGCACTTTTCTATTAATTTATCAATTGTAACTTGTATACCCGCCGTATGTTTCTTTCAAGAGAGAAGCCTCTAGTAAAACCTATGGCCCCGGATCTATTTCCTATCATGTTGTTTCAGATCTATAAAACCAAAAATACCTTGTTGCAATTTATTTACCTTTAATTTATTTTGCATTTTTATTTATCTTTTATATCTATCACTATCAGATCTCACTCTTGCTAGTAACCGTGAATGGATTGACAACCCCTTTTTCGTGTTGTGTGCAAGTGTTTGTTAGTTTGTGCAGGTGCATCGATTGGGGACTTGTGTGTTCCTCCTACTGGATTGATAGCCTAGTTCTTAACTAAGGGAAATACTTATCTCTACTTTGTTGCATCACCCTTGCCTCTTCAAGGGAAAATCAACGCAAGCTCAAGAAGTAGCAGAAATCCACTAGTGCTTCAAACTTGATGGCTGTTCGGGGCATGTATTTCATATGATGTGGCCCAAGCTCAATTTCCTGCTTACCAACCCAACCTGTGGCTTTCGTGTTCTGGATGATATCTCCCAAAGGAGCTGAGCTCACTACAGTGATTGGGTGCTCTTGGAAATAGTGCTTCAACTTGCGACTAGCCACACTGGTGCGCGTCGGTCCTAAACAAACGGTTTAAAACCCCTTTCCGCGACGGCATTTGGAACCGTTGCCAAGTGAGTGTGGGCGATAGGGGGGTCCTTCCCACACGACCTAGAAACCGTCGGGGATAGGGCCCCTACAGTACTCCTACTCGTTTCTTCTCGCAATCACAATCGGTATTCTGTGGTGCTACGTTTACGATGCGCGGCCCATCACAAATGGTTCACTATTATAGAACGTGTATGATGCGCGACCCATCACAAATGGTTCACCGTTAAGAAGATTTGCTAATCGTCGTACAAGTGTCGGACAGGATTATGAAACGTCGAACCGTCGTAACATTGTCGTACACGACAACTATCGCACACTCTATTCTGTGGTGCAACGTTTACGATGCATACTTCATAAGAAATAGTTCATGGTTGCGAATCGTGTACGATAAGGCAACTATCACAAATGTTTAGTTTGCCCGCACCGTTTGCGATATTGTCTGACATCGCACACGCTTTGCAAACTGCAACTGTGTGCATGCTTGCACACGTTTCCTCTCTGTGAACCATCTCGGATTATGGTGCATATCGCGAACGTTTGTGTTTTACCAACCGTGTGTGCCAAAACAACCTGGAGAGCGTAAATTCACCGTAATTTAATTGCTACTTTTCCAAATTGTACCGGATTTGGGTTTGAATTTGAATGTATGCTACAACTTTATTCATATCCATCAGGTTCAAACAACTAATGCATTATTCGATTCATAGGTACATATGTTCAAGAATTACATACGAACCAAATAAAGAATGATGAACCACAGTTGTATACTTATACTATTAAAGGCGGTAAAGAAAGAGGTGAAATATATTCTGGTTGCTGAACAAGGTGAAGCGGAATGCCCATATAGTGCCCTCCTCCATGCAGAAGGCACACACGACTCTAGTCCAACCCCTTGTGATGGCCGACCGCCCATCCTTCACGGTCTTCATGAAAACATCTAGATAATCATCGTGTTCTGGTAGAAATACTTTAACCTTTGCATGCCCACCAATCATGTAGTTTGAGAGGTAATCTTGAGTAAATTGCTTTGGCAACCACTGCAAAGGAATAAGATTTCAGACATTGTCATCTATCACAACTCATTATGGGCAGTAAAAACAAGGCTGCAGAGTTCTTACTTACCATCCTGCAGTTCGTTGTTGTCTTGGATAAAGTGTAAACAAATAGTTTAATTGCCATCTTTGGACCCGTTTTACTAGCAATCTTTATCATCTTCCTCACTTGATGCTGGTTCATCGATATCTCATTGCCCAATATGCAGAAAGGGTCGAAACGCGAATCTACCAATGACATATGTACCTAAAAGCACCAAGTTAATATTAGAAGCTAAACAGCAATGGCACAATGATGTAGTACAACACTCTTTAATAATATGTCTATATACATCTGTATGTGGTAGTCCATTTGAAATCTCCAAAAATAAAAATATTTAGGAATGGAGGGAGTATCTTATAACATCCAATATGCTCACATATTAGATGAATTAACATCTTATATTATGGGCCGAAAGGAGTTCAGTTCGTTCTTAAAAATTAACTGCTGCTATATCCATGGGTTACCGTTAGTTTGAGCTAGTTCGGGCTCAAATAGCCCTAAAGTATATCTAAACATGAGGGCTAATTTGAGCTAGTTGCATCTATAACCCACCCAAAAAAACTATTATCCAACACAACAGGTGCTAATTGGAGCTAGTTCTCCCAGTGCATTTATTGTCATTCTAACCCTGCCATCCAAACAACTCTTTAGATGGAGTTAGTTCAGGGTTAGTAATGAGCTAGAAACTAACTCTAACCTCTAGCTAAGTTGAGTATGCAAACAGGGTTGTGTTGTTGCTGTTGCTGCTGCTGCTCTTCTACGTATATCTAGACATCCTTAGAACATTAATGTAACACTCTTCCTTGTTGCTATGTTGCCTAGGATTGCATATCTGGACATTAATTACAGTTCATGTTGCTATGTAGCCTCAGATATATTACATATGGCCCTAGTAACCTAAGGAAAAATGGGTTGCAGATATATTCAGTTAAAAGTCCGATTCACCGATTAGTCCCTTATCAGCCGCCGGCCTATATGGTACCAGCTACGGATATCCTGAACAATGAGCAGATATAAGCCATGGGATGAAACTAACCTCGATGGAAAATAACAGTCGTTCCCAAAATTGTCCTGTGTAGGTACATCAAGAAGCATGTTAAGCACAACAGGCTAAACATCAACCAAAATTACACATGGCAGACAAAATAATCTCCAAAAGATAGCTTCAGTGTGCAGGTTTAAGCACACTAGTAAGCAAAACAAGTGGAAAGGTGTGCTAACTGCAACAGGCCTAACATTTAAAACAAGCAAACATGTTCATTCAAACTGGTATTGTGTCGGTCTAAGTACACTGGTTATGGTTAAATAAAAATGGAAAGGCGTGTTAACTACAAGATGCAGCAACCAAATGTAGTCATTCATAGTGGTATTTTTGGAACTGGTACTGATGAAATTGAACTGCACAGTTCATACTTGCACATATAGAACATCACGTTGTGAATAACTGGAATAAACAAGGCATACTATGAACAACCAAAGATAGCATTTGAAACTGAACGTATGCTAACTACAAACAACCGAACAATCAAAAAACTTTAAAAGAGGCATATGCTAGCTATAACAGGCTTAACAGCAAGCAAATTTATGCATTTCTATCGGTATGTTTAAAACTGGATTTATGAAATGTACTGCACAGTAAATAATTGCACATATAGAGCATCACATTGTGAACAACTGAAATAAACAAATCATGGGTTTCCTCACTTGTCACAGATGGGCTCGTTCCCGTGGGATGAGAAAGGACCCTGGATGCGCTCCATGTTGTCGCAGATGGGCTCCTTCCCCTTGGAAGAGCAAGGTTGTAGGGTGCCCTCCCTGATGTCGCAGACATGTGCTTTCCCCTTGGAAGAGCAGATGGGCTCTTTCCCCTTGGAAGAGCCGGAGAGGGTGCCCTCCTCGTGGTCGCCATCGATGAGGTCTGACTGGGAAGCTGTGGATCCCAAGCCAGCGTCGCAGAACGTGTCCTTCAGAAATGACAAAAGGGGCTCGATGGCGATGTAGAATGGCAAATTGTTGACAGCGAGCGAGAGAAGATCAGCGGCGGGGACATGGATGAGATCGACGGCGGTTGAACCTGAGGGGTTGGGGGTGGGCCACTTAACCTGTGACATAGCCCGCCTCAGGGCGTCGCTGTCGATGACCTCAATGTCGTAGCCTGTGGACGAGACATGCCCGCATACTCTAGCCCGCTGCTTGAGTGCCTGCCGCCAGTAATGGTCGTCAGCTTCCTCGGCGACGTCGGGCGAAGAGACCACTATACACCTCTTTTGGGCCAGTCGCTCCTCGAGCTCCACGGGAAGCGTAGCCGGGCTTAGGCTTCGATGCTCTGGAGTAGGGGGTGGGGATGGGCATCTGTGGGAAAGGGGGCGTTTGGCAGGCGTCATCTAAGAAACTCAAGGTGGCCTGGGTATGGAGATCAGTGGGTAAGCTGCACGGGCAAACTGGCAGATGTTGATAATGGAGGCCTTGCGGCGGCGGGGGGGGGGGGACTTTGCTAGGGTTTCGAGCAAGGGAGGGTGTGTGTGTGTGTTTGTGCGCGCGCGCGCGCACGCCCGAGGAGGTTTTGGTGTGTGTGTGTGTGTGTGTGTGTGTGTGTGTGTGTGTGTGTGTGGAGGGGGCGCGGGGTGTTTGAGGAAATGACGCGGGTACTGAAAATTTTACTACGCGGGAGTCAATCGCGGGAGTGAAATGTCGGGCTATTGAAAATTTTTATGATAGTGCATCACACACGGTCCGGAGATAACAACCGTGTGTTATGAAAAATAAAAACCCTTGAGGCAGGCAGATATTTTCGATGCAGGCGGGATTAGGAACAAGAAACATCGCACATGGTCCGGAGATAACAACCGTGTGTTATGAAACAGAAAAACCCTCGAAGCGGGCAGTTATTTTTTAGAGGGGGAGCCTCGTGGAGCCCAATGTACTGTGCGGATGTGTGCGTGGCAGGTGCACCGGCGTGGCACATGGTTAGTTTGAGTGAACCGTGTCTGTTGCGTCATCCGACTTGTCTAATGTTCATAAATTTGGCGAAAAATGACGCGGGAGAGGGTCAGAACACGAACACACTTGCATGTGGACCAATTTATGTATCAAAAGGGTTGTTTGATTTTCAAATACCAAACGCAACTTCGATGTGGCACCTCTCTCGCAAAGCGCACGGTATTGCTTGCTCCCACCCTCTCGTGTCGGCACGAAGGGAATCCTAAGCTATGAATGCATGCCCCTCCCCCTCAACCGAGGTTCACCTAGCAAAGTGCGAAGTAGCTAGCAGCCCCCCTCCTCCCTCGTGTCAGCACGAAGGGAATCCTAAGCTATATATGAATGCATGCCCCCTCCCCCTCAACCGAGGTTCACCTAGCAAAGTGTGAAGTAGCTCGCAGCCCCCCTACTCCCTCGTGTCGGCACGAAGGGAATCCTAAGCTATATATGAATGCATGCCCCCCAACCGAGGTTCACCATAGCAAAGTGCGAAGTAGCTACCAACCCCCCTCCCTCGTGTCGGCATGAAGGGAATCCTAAGCTATGAATGCATGCCCCCCAACCAAGGTTCACCTAGGAAAGTGTGAAGTAGAGCTAGCAGCCCCCCCCCCTCGTGTCAGCGCGAAGGGGTTCCTAATCTATGAATGCATGCCCCCCCCAACCGAGGTTTACCTAGCAAAGTGCAAAGTAGCTAGCAGCCCCCCTCCCTCGTGTCGGCACGAAGGGAATCCTACCTAAGCTATGTGAAAGGATCGATATGGTTGACTAGAGGGGGGGTGAATAGGCAACTGACAAATTTTAGCTTTTTCTTTACCAATTTAAACTTTGCATCAAAGTAGGTTGTCTAGATATGCTACTAAGTGAGCAACCTATATGATGCAACAACAACAAGCACACAAGCAAGCTAAGGATCTAACACAAAAGGCTTGCACAAGTAAAGGGATGAGATAACCAAGAGTGGAGCCGGTGGAGACGAGGATGTGTTACCGAAGTTCCTTCCTTTTAAAGGGAAGTACGTCTCCGTTAGAGAGGTGTGGAGGCACAATGCTCCCCAAGAAGCCACTAGGGCCATCGTATTCTCCTCACGCCCTCACACAATGCGAGATGCTGTGATTCCACTATTGGTGCCCTTGGTGGCGGCAACCGGACCTTTACAAACAAGGTTGGGGCAATCTCCACAACTTAATTGGAGGCTCCCAACGACACCACGAAGCTTCACCACAATGGACTATGGCTTCATGGTGACGTCAACCGTCTAGGGTGCTCAAACACCCAAGAGTAACAAGATACGCTAGGGATTAGTGGGTGGAATCAAATTTCTCTTGGTGGAAGTTTAGATCGGGGCCTTCTCAACCAATCCCGAGCAAATCAACAAGTTTGATTGGCTAGGGAGAGATATCGGGCGAAAATGGAGCTTGGAGCAACAATGGATTTCTTGGGGGAAGAGGTGGTCAACAAAGGGGAAGAAGACACCTTTATATAGTGGGGGGAACAATCCAACCGTTACCCCCCACTCAGCCCCGCAGAGAGCGGTACTACCGCTTGAGTAGGCGGTACTACCGCTGAGCGAGCGGTACTGCCATCCCACCACAGCGGTACTACCGCTGAGCCAGCGGTACTGCCGTTCCACCACAGCGGTACTACCGCGCAAGGAAGAGGAGCCAAGGGCAAAGACCCAGACCGGTACTACCATGGAGGAAGGGCGGTACTAGCGCTGGAAGCGGTACTACCGCCACTACTTCCGCAGCAAGTACCGCAAAACCTGACACGAGAAAAACCTCCTCGAATCGACGCGGCAGGGGCCTGGTAAGCCAGCGGTAGTACTGCTGAGGGGCCACCGGCGGTACTACCGCTGCGGAGCGGTGCTACCGCTTATGACCCTCAAGCGGTACTGCCGCTGGTACCGCGATACTGCCGCTGGGTACTAGAAAGAGCCCATAGGGAGGGAGAAAAACTCTCCAAAGAAGCGTAAGGGCTTGGAGGGTGAAAAGCGGATGTGTACGTGCTGATTCCACCCAAGCAATACCAAAGTGGACCCCCTCTTGATAGTACGGTGCCCTCTACGCAACTAGTCCACCGAAAAAGAAACAACGAGCTACACCGTCTTGAATGACACTCCGAGGGGAAGAAATCATCTCGTGCCAAGGATGAATCTCTGCAAAGCTCAAAGCACATGATTAGTCCGCAAACACGTTGTCATCAATCACCAAAACCACATCGAGAGAGATATGCCTCAACAATCTCCCCCTTTTTGGTGGATTGATGACAACCAGGGATCTGCACAAGGATAAGATATGAAGGAAAGGATACTTAGGACTAGAACATATAGACGGGCTCCCCCTGAAAGTGTGCACAGGATCAACACTCCCCCTATATGTTATAGTCCAACGAACTAAGCATATGAGAGCATGGAATGTATAACAAGCTACACAAGCAACTCATAAGATACCAGAGTACTAGCTAGACATAGATAAGATTATAAGCATATGTCTCACACCATATGACTAGGACTTAGGTCTCACAGGCATAAAACCAAACAAACCAAAGAGGACGGCGAACATAAACACACAAAACACGGCACACAAAGCACGGCAGCGACAAATCCACAAATCCCTAAACCTCTCTCCCGCTTTGGCATCGAGACACCAAAAGGGCAAAGAGCTAGGTGACGGCTCCAGGTGAGAACAAGCTTAGGATCACGAGCATCACATCCTTGCGGTATCGTCTGCACCTCCGTCATCAGTCGGGAACTGCTCGGCGTCTGAATTTGTCCACGGGCAATGCTGCTGGATCCATTCTTCTTCCTTAGTGATCTAATCCTCCGAACCACTGACCACGGTCGCACCCAACTGATGCATGAGTTCCTTGTGACGCTTCCTGGCCTTCTTCTCCGCCACATGAGTCATGTACTGGCCACGTGACTCCATGCAGAAGAGCTTCTTCATCTTAAGCTTGAGATTCTTTGCCCAAGAGGGCTCTGTCCCAGACGGCTCATAGTCCTCATCGTCATCATCAGCCTCAGCCTCGGCCTCAGTCTCCGTGGCAGCTGCAGTGGATGGACCCCCAGCTTTGGGAGCAAGGGCACCCCAAGCGTCCTTCTTCCTCAGACTCTTGATCTCGTGAGACACCAAATCTCCAGTTTCCAAACCAACCTTGGGATAGACATGTGCCCAAGCCTTCTCAATGAGTAGCATGATGAACGGGCTATAGATCGGGCACTTGCGCTCAGAAATGGCACAAAGAAGCTCAGACCACATAACATGAGAGATGTCTAGGGACTCGCCAATGTTCGCTTCCTTCTCACGCTGGCAGAAGAGTAGCATATCCACAAGATAGGAGTGGACCATATCCAGATTCCCGATGCGAGGGAAAAGAGTCTCTCGGAAGACACGATGAAGGATGTCGAGATAGGCACTACTGGAATCAGCTACTTTGCCATCTGCCAGCTCTTTGCCGTCATCTAGCAGACGACAAAGAAGCTCTTTGCCATCAGCTACCCAAAAGCAGACGGCAAAGAACTGGCTGATGGCAAAGACCTTCTTTGCCATCAGCCAGTTCTTTGCCATCCGCTAGCAGACGCCAAAGATTCTTTGTCGTCGGCTAGCAGACGGCAAAGAGGGGGGGGGGCACTGACGAGCTGCTTAAAAAAACTTAATGGGCCCCCTCTTTGCCATCTGCTAGCAGATGGCAAAAAGCAAAAAAGCAGACGACAAAGGGGGGCGGACGACAAAGAATTAACATATCTAACGGCCGCGCCCCACCCGACCCCTCTCTCTCTGTTTCTCTCCCTCTTCACACGCGCGCCGCCGCCCCCACCACTCGCCGCCGCCCCGTCGCCCCACCACCCCTCCGCCCCCCGCCCCGGTGCCACCGCGGCCCCGTCGTCCCCGCCGCCCTGCCGTCTCGGCGCCACCGCGCCCCGCCCCCCCTCCCCGCGCCCCACCGCCCCGGCCCTGGCCCCGTCGCCACTGCCGCCCAACGCCGTCGTCCCAGCACCCGGCGCCCCACCGGCCCCCACCCCGTCGCCCCCGCCGCCCTGCCATCTCGGCGCCGCCGCGCCCCGGCCGCCTGCCCCCCCCCCCGCCCGCGCCCTGTCGCCACTGCCGTCCGGCGCCGCCGCCCTAGGCCGCCCCGCCCCTCCTCCACCGGCCACCTCCTCCACCGGCCCTGCCCCAGGTGAGCTCAACCTCCTCTTTTTTCTCCTTTTTTTTTGTTTTTTTAGTTTTAGGTTTATGTTTAGTTTAGATTTAGTTTTAGTTTTAGTTTAGGTTTAGGTTTAGTTTTAGTTTGGTTTTAGGTTTAGATTTAGTTTTTTCATTTTTTTCTGTTTTTTAGTTTTAGGTTTATGTTTAGTTTAGATTTAGTTTTAGTTTTAGATTTAGGTTTAGTTTTAGGTTTAGGTTTAGGTTTAGTTTAGTTTTATGAAAGAAGAAGAAGAAAAAAAGAGGAGATGAGGAGAAGAAGAAGGGGAAAAAGGAAAGGAAGAAGAAGAGGAGGAGGAGAAGAAAAAAGAAGAAGAGGAAGAAGAAGAAGAAAAAAGAGGAGGGGAGGAGAAGAAGAAGAGGAAAAAGGAAAGGAGGAGGAGGAAGAAGAAGAAGAAGAAGAAGAAGAAGAAGAAGAAGAAGAAGAAGAAGAAGAAGAAGAAGAAGAAGAAGAAGAAGAATAAGAAGAAGAAGAAGAAGGGAAAAAAGGAAGAAAATGAAGAAAAGGAAGAAGAGGAAGAAGAAGAAAAGGAAAAAAAGAGGGGGGAAACCCCGACCCGACACGGCACCCCGACCCCGACCCGGCACCCCGACCCAGAGACCCCGACCCCGACATCCCGACCCCGAGCCTGACCCGACACCCCTACCCCGACACCGACACAGCACCCGACCCCGACCCGGCACGCCGACCCGACACGGCTCCCGTCCGTGCCGGTGACCCGCGAGCAGAGGTGGTTGATTTTCCCTGATGGGGAGAGGTAAGTGCATTTAATCTTTTTGTACCTTCTGCATTCACGTTTCTTCAAATAACTAATGCGTTGGCCTTGTCATGCTGCAGGGGTTGGGACCACCATGAAAGTGTACGCCGGCCCAACTCCGTCCTTGGAGTTCTGATTCGGCTAAACTTCCCGGGGTTTGTCACGTTGCCTGGTGAGGGTCGGCTTCCAGAGGTTGGATTGAGTTGGGAGCACTACTTGGCTGCCCGGTCCCGCCGGGTGAGATTATCGACGATGTCTTGTGCAAGATGAGGGCAGACGTGGTGATCAGAAAGTTCTAGGTAATTTCTCCTTTACACAATTAAAAATCTTCAATTAGCTAGCTATTAATTGTACTAATCAATTTTGTCTCATTTGATTGCAGACATTCTACAGGTGTGAGGAGGGATACGAGGAGGAGGAGGCAGATGTTATCGACAAGGAGTGCAAGCGCCTACTTTAGAACTTATGGCATGAGGTTCGGGTGCACGCTGTTCGAGACTACTACGCCGGGCGTGGTATCAAGAAGCCCAAGCAGGAGTGTCGCGATAAGTTCTTGAGTAAGGAGCAGTACATGAAGGTAATTCTTAAGGCCTTGTACTTACTTCCTTCATTTAGTAATTCATAGCCGTAGCGCTCAAGTTTCTATTTGCTAACTTAGGCCCCTCCGAGATGGTGTGCGGATCGGATGGATTGTTGGGAGGTGTTGGTCAATGCGTGGTGCTCAAAAGAATGGCGGGCCACCCACAACGAGGCCAAGGAAAAACGTGCCCAAATGGAAGGTGTGCCACACCACCAAGGCAGCTCCAACTTATTTCAGTACGGGCGGAACTGGGTATGTGGTTTGCTTCATGATTCATGCAATTCATTCATCATGCTAGCTTTAGCCCTTTAATTACTAATTTACTTTGTTTCTCTCTTTCAGGCACGCTACAATAAGGCGGATAAAGTGCCAGAGGTGTACGACCTGTATGCCATGGCCCACACTGGCCCTTACAAGAAAGTCAAGGCGTTCTCTGCGTCTGACCTCGATGATCCAAAGAACTTCACCAACATCTCCGCCCACGACAAGCTCGTGCAATATAGAGATCAGGGGAAGGCGAGGAAAGGGGAGGACTTTAACCCGAGCCAGGGTCCCATTGATACAGAGCTGCTGATGATATCTGGTGGCGGGAGGTCCCATGGCTCCATAGCCATGGGAGATGGACTTATTCGTTGTCCTAGCACTCTCCCGGAGATCAAGGCGCGCCAGTCGAGCTCCGCTCCTGAGATAAGGCCTCGTGAACGGCCAGTCCAACTCGCCTTTAAGGTTAGTTATCTTTCTCCATTACATTGTGTGCGCTTCCATCAATGATTACAAATGGTCATGTGAGTGGTGTTGCAGGCTGCTATGCAGAGTGAGAGAGATAGAACAGACAAACTTCTGGCGGAGGCGGCGGAGAGGCAGCGGGAGTTGGAGGAGAGGACGACAAAGATGTTGGAGGAGGAGAGGGCACGAAATGACATGCAGGCAAGGGCCATGTACGAGCTCCTTGTGGTAAGTTTGTTCAGCAGATTACTTGCTAGTCTTAACATTTGAGTCTCATTACTAACTAGTATGACTCTGTTGTGAAAACCAAATGTGCAGTCTATGTGCGAGAAGTCCGGTCAGACCGCTCCGCCGATGCCAGTGATTGCTCCTGGGAGCACGATGAGTTTAATTTGAATGGACATTACTTGCTAGTCTTAACATTTGAGTGTCATAATGCTAACGAGACATTGGAAATGATCTTTGGTGCAGCTTAACTCCAGAAACGCATCGCACGATCCTTCTCCAGCTACCGGCGCGAGCCAGCCCGCTCCTACACCTCCCTGATCACGGTAAGTTTCTCTAGTGTTTTGCTTAACAAATGCATAAAGACCTAGACTTAGCTTTATTTCCTCCAATATGCTTACCATAATGACCTAGAGTTAGCTTCTTTTCCTACAAAATGACTTAATAAGCTTACTGACCTCATAAACCATCCATTTTACCTAAGTTAGCTCTAAAACGATATGTACTTAGCTTACTTATGTCAAAAATTGCATAATTAGTTTAATTAGCTCATAAACGATCCATTTTACCTAAGTTAGCTCTAAAATGACTCATTTTACCTTAGTTAGCTTACAAGTGATCCAATTTATCCAGGTTAGCTCTAAAATGACCCATTTTACATAGATTAGCTCCTAAATGATCCATTTTACCTACGTTAGCTTTAAAATGACCAATTTCACCTAAGTTAGCTCCAAAATGACTCATTTCACCTAGGTTAGCTCCAAAATGGCCCATTTCACCTTAATTAGCTAAAAACATGGCATTTCACCTTAGTTAGCTCATAAACGACCCATTTCAACTAAGCTCCAAAATGATCCATTTCACCTAGGTTAGCTCATAAACGACCCATTTCACCTAGGTTAGCTCATAAACGACCCATTTCACCTAGGTTAGCTCATAAACGACCCATTTCACCTAGGTTGGCTCATAAACGACCCATTTCACCTAGGTTAGCTCATAAACGACCCATTTCACCTAGGTTAGCTCATAAACGACCTATTTCACCTAGGTTAGCTCATAAACGACCCATTTCACCTAGGTTAGCTCATAAATGATCCATTTCACCTAGGTTAGCTCATAAACGATCCATTTCACCTAACTTAGCTCATAAACAATCCATTTCACCTAAGATAGCTCATAAACGATCCATTTCACCTAGGTTAGCTAATAAACGATCCATTTCACCTAAGTTAGCTCATAAACGATCCATTTCAACTAATCTAGCTCATAAATGATCCAATTCACCTAAGTTAGCTAATAAATGGCATATACTTCTTCTTCTAGTCTTCTTCTTCTTCTAGTCTTTTTCTTCTAGTCTAATTCTTCTTCTAATCTTCTTTTTCTAACTTTCTTATTTGTCATTTTGCAGGTTTCATTCACTTCACGGAAGCCAGCTTGCTATGATGGATTGCTTGTTTTTTTTCCTTTGATGCACTTCTTGTATTCTGCTCGCTTGCTATGATGGAATTAACTTGCTATGATGAAACTAGATTGCTATGATGAAACTTTGCATATTGTAATATGTATGGATCGATGGAACTATGTGCAACCTACTATGTATGTATGGATGGATATATATGTGCTGGATATTTATTATGTTGGATATATATGTGCTGGATATTTATTGTGAAAGAGTCCTGTGATATATTTGTTGTGATAATTGTTGGATATAATAAAAACAGAATAAAATAATCGCACACGTAGACATGTTGATGTTGCTGTTGATATATTCGCTTGCTATGATAATGTTGTCTTTGTAAGTATATATGTTGATGTTGTAGACATAGCGTAGATGTTGTGCGGACAAAGAAAATAATCGCACACGGACTAAACAATGGAACCCGTCGGTGATGTTTTCATCAATCACTCACAATTGTATACCAGCAATCGTTTGCTCACAACACACACGACTTGTTAGCAATAATCGTCTGTGTTGTTATCGGTCTTCGCACACGTCTCCCATTACAGACCTGTTTGCCTCGTATCACACACATCTTGTTCATTTGAACTATTTCTGTTCTCATGTCTCAATGCAAACAGTTCATCCGAGTGAACTGCATGCCGTATATCACACACACCTTTGATCTGGCTAACCGTTTCTTTTGTGTGGCCTAATCACAAATAGTTCATCCAAGTGAACCGTATGCTGTGTATCGCACACACCTTCATCTGGCTGCCAGTTTCTTTTGTTCCTCCTCATCGCATACAGTTCATTGAACTGTATCGTATGCCCTTCATCGCACACACAAACAAAACCTGAACCGTGTTTGATGCATCTGTCATCGCAAACATTTTATACATTTTTGACGGTTTTCATACAGCACCGTTTGCGATTATTGCACCGCACACAGTTTCTCGAAGGGTCTCTGATCGTAGTGTCGCGTTAGCATCATCCTGCAGTAGTGACATGAAAACACCAAATACCAATTTCCACCAATGTGAATATCGCTGCTTGGACTCTGTCAAAACCTCACTGATATATTAAACTAGACTTTGAACAGGGTATTCTTTCCCGGCCTCCTTGCACTCCATGACAACTGCAACACTTACCGCTTTATTATTAGCAGCATTGTACATGAGCATAGGCTCTTTGTCAATAGGAGCAGCCAAGATGAGCGGCTCAGCCACCTATTTCTTTTGGGCTTCAAAAGCTTTATCCATGGCATCACTCCATACAAACTGACCAGTCTTTTTCAACATTTGATATAAGGGAATTGTCTTCTCACCGAGGCGGCCAAGGAACTGGCTCAAAGCTGCAATTCGACCCGTCATACGTTGGACATCATTAATGTTGGCTGGCTTGGAAAGGGAGGTACCGCCTTGATTTTCTTTGGATTAGCTTCAATGCCATGCTCAGACACTAGAAAACCTAGCAATTTGCCTGCAAGAACGCCGAAAACACACTTGGGCGGGTTAAGCATCATCTTGTACCATCGAAGGTTGTCAAAGGCTTCCTTGAGGTCATCCAGCGGTGTTTCCTTTTTCTGGGACTTCACCATGATATCATCAACATAAGCACGAACATTGCGCCCGATCTGATTGTGAAAACAATTCTGTACGCAACGCCGATAAGCTAGCCCCTGCGCTCTTAAGCCAGAAAGGCATATATACATAGCAGAAAGCCCCAAAGGGTGGAATGAAGGCCAGATACGTCTCCAACGTATCTATAATTTTTTATTGTTCCATGATATTATATTATCCATCTTGGATGTTTTATATGCATTAATATGCTATTATATTATCCATCTTGGATGTTTTATATGCATTAATATGCTATTTTATATCATTTTATCTTTTTATTTGCTTTTTTGCTTGTGTGCTAGATTGCTTGCTTGGTCAAGATGTCCCAAGAAAATACCAAGTTGTGTGATTTTTCCAACACTAATAATAATGATTTTATTAGTACTCCGATTGCTCCCGCGACTAGTGTGGAATCTTATGAGATTAATGCTGCTTTGTTGAATCTTGTTATGAAAGAACAATTTTGTGGTAGCCCTAATGAAGATGTTGCATCCCATCTAAATACTTTCGTTGAGTTATGTTATATGCAAAATAAAAAATATGTGGATAATGATATTGTTAAATTGAAGCTATTTCCATTCTCATTACGACATCGCGCTAAAACTTGGTTTTCATCTTTGCCTAAAAATAGTATTGATTCATGGGATAAGTGTAAAGTTGCTTTTATTTCCAAGTATTTTCCTCCTGCTAAGATCATATCCCTTAGGAACGATATAATGAATTTTAAGCAACTTGATCATGAACATGTTGCACAATCTTGGGAGAGGATGAAATTGATGATAAGAAATTACCCTACTCATGGTTTAAGTTTATGGATGATCATACAAAAAAATAATGTTGGATTGAATTTTGCAACTAGAAATATTTTAGATTCCGGGCCGGGAGGTACATGTATGGAAATCACATTAGGAGAAGCTACTAAATTCTAGATAATATTATGGAAAATTACTCTCAGTGGCATACCGAAAGATCTTCTACTAGTAAAAGAAGTGCATCCGATTGAAGAAATTAATACTTTGAGTGGAAAGATGGATGAAATTATGAAATTGATTGCTAGCAAGGATTCTCCTATTGATCCTAATGATATGCCTTTGTTTACTTTGATTGAGAATAATAATGTATCTATGGATGTGAATTTTGTTGGTAGGAACAATTTTGGTTATAACTCGTATAGAGGCAATTTTAATCCTAAGCCTTTTCCTAGTAATTACTCTAATAATTATGGTAATTCCTACAACAATTCTTATGGAAATTATAATAGGATACCTTCTGATCTTGAGAATAATATTACATTTTTTATAAATTCACAAAAACTTTCAACACTATGGTTGAAGAAAAATTGCTCAAGATTGATGATTTTGCTAGGAACATTGATAGAATTTCTCATGAGATTGATTCTTCTAAGATTAGATCTATGCCACCCATTAATGAATCTTTGAAAACTATTCAAATCTCTATTGATGAAAGTAAGGAGAGAACCGCTAGGATGCGTGCTAAGAGAGATTGGTTCAAATAAGCGTGTTCTTCTAGTTTTTGTGATAATCATGATGAAAAGTAATTGGTGTGACTCCTATTGAATATGTGTTTGCTAATATAAAACTTGATCAAGATGGTACTCGAGATGAGTCAACTTTATCTAGAAGGCGTCCAATAATTTGGAGAGTAATGATCTTAATGAAAAATTTGATAAAAGTGGGATTGGAGAAAGTTTGAGACTTTAACTAGTGATGAACCCACTCCGTTGGATTTCAAGGACTTTAATTATGATAATTGTTCTTTGATTGATTGTATTTCTTTGTTCAATCCATGCTTAACTCACCTCATGACTATAATCAAAATAAGGCTTTTACTAAACATATCGTTGAAGCCATGAAGAAATCTTTTGAAGAAAAACTTGATTTAGAAGTTTCAATCCCTAGAAATCTTTATGATGAGTGGGAACCTACTATTAAAATATAGATTAAAGATTATGAGTGCAATTCTTTGTGTGATTTGGGTGCTAGAGTTTCCACTATTCCGAAAATTTTGTGATGTGCTAGGTTTCCATAAACTTGATGTTTGTTCCTTAAATTTGCACGTAGCGGATTCCACTATTAAGAAACCTATGGGAAGGATTAATGATGTTCTTATTGTTGCAAATAGGAATTATGTTCCCATATATTTTATTGTGCTTGATATAGATTGCAATCCTTCATGCCCTATTAATCTTGGTAGACCTTCCCTTAGAACGATTGGTGCGATTATTGATATGAAAGAAGGAAACATTAGATTAGAATTTCCATTAATGAAGGGCATGGAACACTTTCCAAGAGAGAAAATTAAGTTGCCATATGAAACTATTATGAGGGACACTTATGGATTGAATACCACATATGACAATACCTATATCTATGCATTATGCCTAGCTAGGGGCGATAAGCAATAGCGCTTGTTGGGAGGCAACCCAATTTTTTTTGTGTTTTTTTTTTGTTTTTGCTTCTGTTTTTCAATAAATACACATTATCACTTCTGTAGGAATTGTGTTTAAGTGTTTTAATCAGTGTTTGAGCCAAGTAGTGCCTTTGGGATGGTCTATGGTGATAGTTGATTTGATTTGCTAAAAAGTAGAAAGTCTTACGCTCATTGTTGGAATTTTGAAACTTCACAAAAGCATGATTTTGATCTGAAATTCTTACAAAAGGTTGATCTACAAATTTCCCAGGTTGTCCTATTTTTTTCAGAACTTTTAGAGTTACATAAGTATATGAAATTTCCAGATTTCTATAGATTGTTCTGTTTTTGACAGATTATGTTTTCTATGTGTTGTTTGCTTATTTTGATGAATCTATGGGTAGTATCGGGGGGTATGAACCATGGAGAAGTTGGAATATAGTATATATATAACACTATTATAAATTTATAATTAGTTCACAACAATACCTAAAAGTGGTGATTTGTTTGATTATACTAATGGAGCTTACGAGTTTTCTGTTGAGTTTTGTGTTGTGAAGTTTTCATGTTTTGGGTAAATTTTTGATGGATTATGGCATAAGGAGTGGCAAGAGCCTAATATTGGGGATGCCCAAGGCACCCCAAGGTAATATTCAAGGACATCCAAGCATCTAAGCTTGGGGATGCCCCGGATGGCATCCCCATCGGTAAAATTACTTGAGGCTATATTTTTATTCACCACATGATATGTGTTTTGCTTGGAGCGTCTTGTATTATATGAGTCTTTGATTTTTAGTTTTCCACAATCATCCTTGTTGTACACACCTTTTGAGAGGGACACACATTAATCGTGAATTTATTAGCACACTCTATGTGTTTCACTTATATCTTTTAAGCAAGGCACTTGCTCTAGTACTTCACTTATACCTTTTAGAGCATGGTGGTGGTTTTATTTTGTAGAAATTGATGAACTCTCATGCTTCACTTATATTATTTTGAGAGGCTTAAAAATAGTATGGCAATTTTCTTAGGCTATGAATTTAGTCCTAATATGATGGTTATTCAACAGGGATATAATAAAAACTTTCATGAAGATCATTAAATATATGAGAAGTTTGATTCCTTGTATTTGTTTCGAGATATGAAGATGGTGATATTAAAGTCATGCTGGTGAGTAATTGTGGATTATTAAGAATATTTATGTTAAAGTTTTTGATTCCCGAAGCATGCGCGTATGGTGAACCGTCATGTGATAAAGTAAGAGCATGATTTATTTTTTATTGTCTTACTTATGAGTGGCGGTCTGGGATGAGCGATGGTCTTCTCCTACCAATCTTTTCCTCTAGGAGCATGTTTATTAGTACTTTGCTTTGACGGCTAATAAAGTTTTCCAATAAGTATGTGACTTCTTTATGACTAATGTTGAGTCCATGGATTGTATGCACTCTTACCCTTCCATCATTGCTAGCCTCTCCAGTACCGCGCAACTTCCGCCGGTCCATTAAACCCACCATATACCTTCCTCAAAACAGCCACCATACCTACCTATTAAGGCATTTCCATAGTCATGCCGAAATATATTGCCGCACAACTTCCATTGTTCCGTTTTATTATGACACACACCATCATTGTCATATTGTTCTCATATGCATGGAGCATTCATATAGAGCCATATTTGGTATAAGTATCGAGTTGTAGTCTTTGAGTTATAAGGAAATAAAAGTGTGATGATCATCATTATTAGAGCATTGTTCCATGTGAGGAAAGGACGATGGAGGCTATGATTCCCCCACAAGTCGGGATGAGTCTATGGACTTAAAATAAAAAAAGAGGCCAAAGAGCCCAAAAATAAAAAATAAGAGAAAAAGAGAGAAGGGACAATGTTACTATCCTGTTTCCACACTTGTGCTTCAAAGTAGCACCATGTTCTTCATGATAGAGAGTCTCCTATTTTGTCACTTCCATATACTAGTGGGAATTTTTCATTATAGAACTTTGCTTGTATATTCTAATGATGAGCTTCCTCAAATTTCCCTAGGTCTTCATGAGCAAGCAAGTTGGATGCACACCCACTTAGTTTTCTTTTGAGCTTTCATACACTTATAGCTTTAGTGCATCCGTTGCATGGAAATCCCTACTCACTTGCATCGATATCAATTGACGGGCATCTCTATAGCCTATTAATTAGCCTAGGTTATGTGAGACTTTCTCCTTTTTGTCTTCTCCTCACAACCTCCACCATATTCTATTCCACCTATAGTGTTATATCCATTGCTCCCGCTCATGTATTGCGTGAGAGTTGAAAAAGCTTGAGAATATTAAAAGTATGAAACAATTGTTTGGCTTGTCATCGGGGTTGTGCATGATAAATAATTTGAGTGATGAAGATAGCGCATGACAAGACTATGTGATTTTGTAGGGATAACTTTCTTTAGCCATGATATTTTGAGAAGACATGATTGCTTTATTAGTAGCTTGAGGTATTATTTTTTATGTCAATATTCAATTTTTGTTTTGAATCTTATGGATCTGAATACTCATGCCACAATAAGAAATAATACATTGATAAACATGTTAGGTAGCATTCCACATCAAAAATTCTGGTTATCATTTACCTACTCGAGGACAAGCAGGAATTAAGCTTGGGGATGCTTGATGCGTCTCCAACATATCTATAATTTTTTATTATTACATGCTATTATATTATCCATCTTGGATGTTTTATATGCATTAATATGCTATTTTATATAATTTCTTGGGACTAACCTATTAACCTAGTGCCAAGTGCCAGTTTCTGTTTTTTCCTTGTTTTTGTCTTTTACAGAAAATCAATATCAAACAGAGTCCAAACAGAATAAAATTTACAGTGATTTTTCTTGGACCAGAAGAAACCTAGGAAGCTTCGAGAGAAGGCCAGAAGACCTATGAGGTGGCCACAAGCCCTAGGGGCACGCCCGGGGGTGGACAGGCTTGTGGGCCCCTCATAGACCTCATAACCCTAATTCTTGCTCCATAAATGCCCAAATATCCCCCCTACACCAGAGGGCATACCAAAAATACTTTTCCGCCGCCGCAAGCTTCCGTTCTCGTGAGATCCTGATACGTCTCTAACGTATCTATAATTTTTTATTGCTCCATGCTATATTATCTACTGTTTTGGGCAATATTGGGCTTTATTATCCACTTTTATATTATTTTTGGGACTAACCTATTAACCGGAGGCCCAGCCCAGATTTGCTATTTTTTTGCCTATTTTAGTGTTTCGAAGAAAAGGAATATCATACGGAGTCGAAATGGAACGAAATCAACTGGAGAAGTTATTTTTGGGAGGAAAGCTACCGGATGGACTTGGACCCCGCGTCAGAAGCCAAGGGAGGTGCTCACGAGGGTGGGGGCGCGCCCACCCCCCTAGGGCGCGCCCCCTGCCTCGTGGGGCCCCCGAAGCTCCACTGACGTACTTCCTGCACCCATATATACCTACATACCCTAAAACTTCCAGAACAGAGATTAGATCGGGAGTTCCGCCGCCGCAAGCCTCTGTAGCCACCAAAAGTCAATAGAGACCCTATTTCGGCACCCTGCCGGAGGGGGAACCCTCACCGGTGGCCATCTTCATCATCCTGACGCTCTCCATGACGAGGAGGGAGTAGTTCACCCTTGGGGCTGAGGGTATGTACCAGTAGCTATGTGTTTGATCTCTCTCTCTCTCTCTCTCTCTCTCTCTCTCTCTCTCTCGTGTTCTTGATTTGGCACGATCTTGATGTATCGCGAGCTTTGCTATTATAGTTGGATCTTATGTTTCTTCTCCCCCTCTTCTCTCTTGTAATGGATTGAGTTTCCCCTTGAAGTGATCTTATCGGATTGAGTCTTTAAAGATTTGAGAACACTTGATGTATGTCTTGTCGTGCGTATCTGTGGTGACAATGGGATATCACGTGATTCACTTGATGTATGTTTTGGTGATCAACTTGCGGGTTCCGCCCATGAACCTATGCATAGGGGTTGGCACACGTTTTCATCGTGATTCTCCTGTAGAAACTTTGGGCACTCTTTGAAGTACTTTGTGTTGGATTGAATAGATGAATCTGAGATTGTGTGATGCATATCGTATAATCATACCCACGGATACTTGAGGTTACATTGGAGTATCTAGGTGACATTAGGGTTTTGGTTGATTTGTGTCTTAAGGTGTTATTCTAGTACGAACTCTAGGGTTGTTTGTGACACTTATAGGAATAGCCCAATGGATTGATTGGAAAGAATAACTTTGAGGTGGTTTTGTACCCTACCATAATCTCTTCATTTGTTCTCCGCTATTAGTGACTTTGGAGTGACTCTTTGTTGCATGTTGAGGGATAGTTATATGATCCAATTATGTTATTATTGTTGAGAGAACTTGCACTAGTGAAAGTATGAACCCTAGGCCTTGTTTCCTAGCATTACAATACCGTTTACGCTCACTTTTACCACTTGTTACCTTGCTGTTTTTATATTTTCAGATTACAAAAACTTATATCTACCATCCATATTGCACTTGTATCACCATCTCTTCACCGAACTAGTGCACCTATACAATTTACCATTGTATTGGGTGTGTTGGGACACAAGAGACTCTTTGTTATTTGGTTGCAGGGTTGCTTGAGAGAGACCATCTTCATCCTACGCCTCCCACAGATTGATAAACCTTAGGTCATCCACTTGAGGGAAATTTGCTACTGTCCTACAAACCTCTGTACTTGGAGGCCCAACAACGTCTACAAGAAGAAGGTTGTGTAGTAGACACCAGATCCCATCTTGGGGCCTTCTCCAGCACTCCACCAGAGGGGGATTCAATCACGGAGGGCTTCTACATCAACCTTGTTGCCCTTCCAATGATGTGTGAGTAGTTTACCACATACCTACGGGTCCATAGCTAGTAGCTAGATGGTTTCTTCCCTCTCTTTTATCTTCAATACAATGTTCTCATCGATGTTCTTCGAGTTCTATTCGATGTAATCTTCTTTTGCGGTGCGTTTCTTGAGATCCGATGAATTCTGGATTGATGATTAGATTATTTATGAATATTATTTGAGTCCCCTCTGAACTCTTTTATGCATGATTAAGATAGCTTTGTATTTCTCTCTAATCTATTGATTTGGTTTGGGCAACTAGATTGATCTATCTTGCAATGGGAGAGGTGCTTCGTGATGGGTTCAATCTTGCGGTGTCCTCACCCAGTGACAAAAGGAGTAGCGAGGCACGTATTGTATTGTTGCCATTAAGGATAAAAAGACAGGTTTTATATCATATTGCTTGAGTTTATCCCTCTACATCATGTCATCTTGCTTAAGGCATTACTCCATTCTTGTTAACTTAATACACTAGATGCATGTTGGATAGCGGTCGATGTGCGGAGTAATAGTAGTAGATGCAAAATTGAAGTACTTTGGTCTACTTGTCACGGACGTGATGCCTATATTCATGATCATTGCCTTAGATGTCATCATAACTATGTGCTTTTCTATCAATTGCTCAACAGTAATTTGTTCACCCATCGTATGTTTGTTTCAAGAGAGTACCTCTAGTGAAAACTATGGCCCCCGGGTCTATTTACCATCACATATATTTAGATTTATAAAACCAAAAATACAAAAATACCTTGTTGCACTTTATTTATATTTACTTTATTTTGCACTTTTTATCTTTTATATCTATCTCTATCAGATCTCACCCTTGCAAGTGACCGTGAAGGGACTGACAACCCCTTTTTCGCGTTGTGTGCAAGTGTTTGTTAGTTTGTGCAGGTTCATCTATTGGGTACTTGCTTGTACCTCGTACTGGATTGATACCTATGTTCTTAACTGAGGGAAATACTTATCTCTACTTTGTTGCACCACCATTTCCTCTTCAAGGGAAAAAACAATGCAAGCTCAAGAAGTAGCAAGGACGTCTTTTGTATAAGCTTGCATGATATGAAAATTCTCCTAGGAGTGATTTGTCGGCTTATCAGGAAGGCTATGCTTAGGCACGGGCCTTTAAGGGCTGCCTCAAAATTACGAGCCTTGTTTCCATTGTAAGGCCTCCCTGAATTATTCCTTCTTTGGCCCTTGAAGCCAGTGTTGGTATTGGCAACATAATCTAAGCCTCCCTCCTTGTGTTTGCGCTTGCCACCATTGTCCTAACTACCATGATTGCCATTGTGCCCCGGGTTGCCCTATTGGTGACCCTTGCTGCCACCATTTTTCTTGCCCTTGTCGGCTTGATATCATCCAGAACACGAAAGCCACAGGTTGGGTTGGTAAGCGGGAAATTGAGCTTGGGCCACATCATATGAAATACATGCCCCGAACAGCCATCAAGTTTGAAGCACTAGTGTATTTCTGCTACTTCTTGAGCTTGCATTGATTTTCCCTTGAAGAGGAAAAGGTGATGCAACAAAGTAGAGATAAGTATTTCCCTCAGTTAAGAACTAAGCTATCAATCCAGTAGGAGGAACACACAAGTCCCCAATCGATGCACCTGCACAAACTAACAAACACTTGCACACAACGCGAAAAGGGGGTTGTCAATCCCTTCACGGTCACTTGCAAGGGTGAGATCTGATAGAGATAGATATAAAAGATAAAAGGTGCAAAATAAAGTAAATATAAATAAAGTGCAACAAGGTATTTTTGTATTTTTGGTTTTATAAATCTGAATATATGTGATGGTAAATAGACCCGGGGGCCATAGTTTTCACTAGAGGTACTCTCTTGAAACAAACATACGATGGGTGAACAAATTACTGTTGAGCAATTGATAGAAAAGCACATAGTTATGATGACATCTAAGGCAATGATCATGAATATAGGCATCACGTCCGTGACAAGTAGACCAAAGTACTTCAATTTTGCATCTACTACTATTACTCCGCACATCGACCGCTATCCAACATGCATCTAGTGTATTAAGTTAACAAGAATGGAGTAATGCCTTAAGCAAGATGACATGATGTAGAGGGATAAACTCAAGCAATATGATATAAAACCTTTCTTTTTATCCTTAATGGCAACAATACAATACGTGCCTCGCTACCCCTTTTGTCACTGGGTGAGGACACCGCAGGATTGAACCCATCACGAAGCACCTCTCCCATTGCAAGATAGATCAATCTAGTTGGCCAAACCAAATCAATAGATCAGAGAGAAATACAAAGCTATCTTACCAGATATATCCGGGCTAGGATCCTTTGTGGTATCTGACTAAACATATCTGGTAAGGACATCCATGAGCTCACCCATGTCCTGCACCTTTCTCTTGAGCCGCCCAAGTTTCTGAACAAGGGGATCAAAATGGCATTTTTTTTCTCCAGGATCAAAATAGCCTAGACCGCCATTATGCTGTCGGAAGAGTGGATAATATCAGCAATCCGGCGCGGCCAGTGATGAGCCGACTCCCCATCACGTTGAACACAATGTTGTAAGTCAACAATCGTCATTGGGCGTTTGCAAGTTCCTTGGAAATTCTTGATGAAACGCTCATTTGACTCTACCCAAGTGTTGATGGAGTTGGGGCAAGTTTTTGAGCCATGTACGAGCCGGTCCCTCCAGCATCATAGTCAGATATTTGGCGCAGACAGCATCACTAACATCTAACATATCCATGGTAATCTCATAGCTCTCGATCCAAGTAGTCGGCTCTAGATCGGTCGTGTAGTTGGGAACTTTACGAGGACCATTGAAATCCTTGGCATGCACTCGTTGCGTAGGACTGGTACTAAGCACGGAATCCCAATGGTTATGGTACTCGATCCTACCCCTTGTGATGCCAAAGGAGTTGAAGTCGGCGAAGGTTGAGCCGCTGCGTGGGCCGCTTCTATTTCCCGTCATGCGTAGGTTGTGTCGACGATCTCCTAAGCATTCAAAGCATCATGTCGGGGTGGGTCACGCGGTTGCTCACTTCTTTGTTGGGCATTGCTAGAGACTATGGGTGACTCAACATGGCAAATCCTACTGCATCTTGGATGTGGGATGGAGTGGAATCGTTGCTGGCTATAGGAGTAGTTTGCATGCTGGGCAACCGCAATTTTCAACATCTCGGTGGCATTTAGGGCCTTAATCTCAACCGGAGTGTTCCTTGTGATTGGAAGCGCGGCGAGGTTGGTAGTTGCTTCCAACAAGTTATCCACGGGATTGGAAAAATGACCCATCGGCATGACGAAATGGTCGGGAGTCGTTCGGCAGGTGGCAGGCGCTGGGCCAGCTCGAGTTGGTGCTGCTGAGCCAGCTGATGAAGCTGAGCCAGAGGCGTCTATCTTCCCCCATCCTGGGGCACTACACGGTTCAATTGGGGTATAACCGGAGCCCTCAGGGTACTCATCGCATCCCCCTGTGTGTTGAACAGATGCCTAGGCTCATAACCAACGGGCAGACGGCTCTCGTGCCTCCTCTAGTGAACCACATCATAAGCGTTCTGTAGGAGACCCAGGCACCAAGCCTTTGTCCTTAGGACTTCCGCTTCCTTATGCATCTTGGATCGCAACTCCACCAGGCGAGTGTTCTCAGCGTTGATATCCTCCTGGGTTTTAGCCATCTGCTCGCGAATTTCCGCAATCTCTGTGTTGCGCTCATCCTGATTTTCTCCTCTCACGGGCGATCCGAGGAGCGTCGTCAATGAGATGACTAACTCTGTCAGGACCTAAGCCGGCGGCTTGACCGGGCCAGACGCACTTGGGTCAGTCGCCGTGGCGCCGATTCCTCCCATGGCACATGTTGTGGTAGAGTCAATTGTCGGCGCACTCCCTGCCATGTAGATGATGGTCCAACGAGGCGGCTCATGATCGATTGGGGTCGACTCATCATCAGAATAGCCCCTAAGTCTATCATCATATAGTGGGAGAAGTGACCGTGTCTCCGACCAATGAGTCACTGTCGGAATAGACCAGGGTATCGCCACCAGACGTGGAGTTATCCGCGAGATCGACCCCCTGGGTAAAGCCAACAAAAACGTGGTTCCGACTAGCTTGAGCTCAGGCGGGTTGCATGCGCCGAGCCGGCTCGATGATGTCGGTGTAGATGTCCGACTCGGGTCCAGATTCGCCAATTTTGCCGATGAAGACGTGGATCTTGACGAAGGGGACCCAGTAATCGTACTCGATTGAGTCGGCCTTGGGGTCCCAGCCTGAATCATTGATGTAGAGTTTGCCGCGGCTACTCTTGGTCATGTGGACGATCGTGTATCCTTCGATCCCCAGGAGAGCTCCCTCCAAGAACTCAATACCATCGAGCGATAGCCCCACGGTGGGCGCCAACTGTCGTGGTTTTGTCACGGTACATGTCCTCGTGAAAGGACTTAGTCATGAGGCCATCACCGGAAGGTAGTAGCTTGAATGGGGTTGATCGGAATCGAAAGACAAGGGTTTACCCAGGTTTGGCCCCTCACGGGGGAGGTAAAGGCCTACTCCTGCTTGATTGATATTGATGATGGTGATCTTGATTACAAGGGTGCCACTTGTCTAACCTAGCGCTCAAGAGATTGTAACTTAGTCCTCATTCCCTCTGGGACTCCTCTTTATATACAGGTTGAGGCGCTGGGCTTATAACAGAGTTCGGGTTGTATTACAACATGTACCCTAATATGTTTCCTACTTGTCTTGCTTCCTAAGTAAGGAAACTTCCTTCGGCGTCATGGCAAGTATAGGTGACTTGTACTTCTGGGCCATGAGTCGGCCCACCTGGCCGACTCATCTCTTGGGGCTTGAACTCGTGGTTGCCTCAGCCCATCGTCAAACCATGATGCTTAAGTCGCCACTGAATGACCCAGCCCTAAACGGGCGAGTCATACCGCGTGGTCATATCCCCAACACTCCCCGTCCTCTCCCTGTTCTTGTTCCTCCTCAAGGGTAGAGGGAGCATGGGTGTCCCCGCGTTCGGGGGTCCTCTACGGTGTAGGCCTTCTTCGGCCTCCCTCTCCTCCTCCTCCTCCTCCTTCTCCTTCTTCTCTAGCGCCTTGTAGGGCTCCACAACCAACATGGCCGTCAGTAAGGCCGTCCTGGGTCCCTCAGGCAGCGGCATGGGGCTGTTTATCCGCTCCGCTTTCTTCAGCCAGCTCTATGGATGGAAGGAAATGGGAGTTAAAGACTTTGTCAAAAAGCAATATCCGAACATAAGGGTAAAACTTATCATATCTCGCGAGGGGGGTTTGTGGCGTCGAGGCCAATGTCTTCCTCCTTGGCCGACCAGTCCTTCTGCGGCTTGAACAACACCTTCCACAACTTGGCGTGGGTAGTATGGTAGAAGCTGAGCATGGTGGCGTGGTCTTCGGGCTTGTAAGCCCACATGGGGGAGGTCCGGTCCTGAAAGGAGAGGAGGCGGCAACGGAGCATGATTTGAATCACGTTGGTCAGTTCAGCCCCTTGCTCTATTATCTTGGATATCCGGTTCTACAGCGACACCACCTCCTTGGTCGACCCCCAGTCGAGGCCCTTTTTGGTCCACGAGACTAGCCTTATGGGGGGCCTGGATCTAAAAGTAGGAATCGCCGCCCAATCTGCACTTCATGGCTGTGTGATGTAAAACCACTCCTTGTGTTAGATCTTGACGTTTCCGATGAAGGTGCCTTCTGGCAAATCCATCTGGGGGAGTTTACTGATCCTCCACCCCCCCCCCCCCGTAGTCCGCCTGCTGGCCGTCGATGATCTTCGGCTTAACCTTGAACACTTTTAGCCACAGGCCGAAGTGTGGCCGGACCCAAAGAAAGGCCTCGCAGATGATGATGATGATGATGATGATGACGGCCGAGATGTGCAAAAAATAATTCAGGGCGAGATCGTGGAAATCTAACCCATAGAAAAACATCACCCCCCTGACGAAGGGGTGGAGGGGAAATCCCAGTCCCCGGATGAAATGAGGGAGGAACACTAGCCTCTCCCCTGGCCTCGGCGTGGGGATGACTTGACTCGCCTCCGGAGCGCGGTGGGCGACATCAGCAGGAAGATAGCCTGTGTTTTCAGCTCCTAGATGGCATCCTTGGTGACGATGGAGGCCTCCCACTTGCCCTTGGACCCAGAGCCAGCCATGGCCGGATTCAAGAAATGGCCGGAGGGGTTCTTGGTGGGGAGAACGGATCTGGGCACTGGAGCTCAGAAGATTGGGAAGACAATGGCGTAGGGGGAAGAGAGAGTGTGCCGAGGAAATGGCATCTGCTCCCCTTTTATGGGCTACGGAGAGGCCAAGAGTCCTTTTACTACGCCACGGGCCTTACCACTTCCTGATATAATTGCATCATTATACGCGCGTGGGGTATCACAAATCATTGATCATATCCCTTAAAAATGGGGCACGGTCTCCATATTGATGGGACGTGCCAATGGAGAAACCGCCTCGAACCGCGAATCAAGTCTTTGTAACTGGCTTGTGGCTATGACCGGTCGTGACCCTTCGGCAGAACTTGTCACATAAGGGTATTGTTCATACTTGAGTGACCGTCCTTCAGGGCTAAGTTACTTCTACACTTCGGAAGCTGTGACATGGCTCAGGGGACGTGTGGCCAGAAATTATTAAGCTGGCTACGGAAGAGAACGAACTGATCCACAAACCTGACGATGTTCGTACATACCTCGGCTTCGAAGACTAGTTCAGGGGCTACTGAGGGTGTCCCAAACTAAGGTGTCCTTGGACGACCGGCCTATCTATCATGGGCCGCTCCCGATTCATCAAAGGAAGGCCAGACTGATGGGCCACCGACTCTGGAAGGAAATCTCCGAAGACTTGGCGTATCCTCCAAGTTTGGTTAGCGAAATCTGCATGTTTATCCCCTGATGGTGACCAATCGTATGTAACCCTAGATACCCCAAGTGTCTATATAAACCATAGGGTTTAGCCTGTAGAAAGGGGAACCATTGTTACCATCCCATCTAGGGTTTAGTTTATTCGATCTCGTGGTAGATCAACCCTATAATCCTCATACAAACACATAAATACAATCAAGCATGACGTAGGGTTTTACCTCCTAGAGAGGGCCCGAACCTGGGTAAACACTGTTCTATGTTCCCTGTTACCCATCGATCTGAGATCTAGGATCGCCTACCCGAGATCTACCGATTTTTACACCGACACCCGGCATCTCCAAATTTTAACAAGTAATCTGAGGCGGAGATTGACGCTTGTGACACATGGATAGGAGTTGTTTTACTACAAGAAGGACACTCCATTCCATTTCTCAGCAAAGCTTTGGGTGTGAAGGTTCAAGATCTATCCATATATGAGAAAGAACTTTCTTGATTTATCATGGTTGTGGATAGGTGGCCCTCGTATTTGCAGCATGCATAATTCATTATACGATCATACCATCATAGTCTCCCTTGTTTGGATGCTCAACAATTGGATCTCCCAATGTTGTGTGAAGCCAGGTTGAAGCTTGTGGCCCTCATATTAGCTCGTATAATTATTTTTTCATAGAAGGATGTGGCCAACACATCCATGATAATACGTGTTTTCGTCAGTATTTTTGTCATGGAAGTGTCGACAGAAAATATTTTCGTCCGAGCCAAAATGTCACGAATGTTTTATTTTCTCGTAGTGATCTTGGTTGTTGCCCCTTCTTGCTTCTCCTTGTGTGACTCTTATTTCCTCCCCCTCGACCTAGCGAAACGGGTGACCAGTGCAAGCCATCTGACGGTTGGATCAACATCATCGTCATCGGCTACAGCGTCAGCGGCCTTTGTGCAATGGACAATGCTTGCTCACTTGCTTTGTCTATTCAACTTGAACCAACAATGCATCAGCGTGAATGGCTTGCCCTCGGTCCAGCAGTACATGGCACATGCCTGGTTTGGATAGCAAAGCAAGACAACGACATGATCAACAAGTTGCAATATAGAGAAAATCAACTCAGGTGACCAACACATACAACAACACAAGGAGAAACTTGCGAGCTCAAAGAGTTATGCACCACTCGGCCATTGATTTTTCATCTGTGTATATGCGCCACAATACTTGATCTCATGTTGAATGGTGTCTCATCAATGGCCTAGTGATTTCGCGTTGCAATCATGGATCACTTCTTTGTCGTAGGGAGCGTAGTTCTTTTGCTCATGATAGACCTCATGCACACAAAAGCCGAGCCCATTTGCTCCATGCCTTGCAACAAATCAACACTCGTGCCCAACCATGTGTCGCACAACAATTCATCCTCTTTCATCGAATACGACGGACCTTTCTTCCTCTTCGTGTTCGCATCGTGCAAGTTTGGCTCTGTCTGCTAGGTGTCCATTGGCATGTCTTCCTCTAGTTGCGGTGGGTGGTCGTCCTCATGGCCGCCGCCATTGTGGATCATATTCATCATATCCTTGTCGGTGGCTGTCGGCGAGCTTGGGGGAGGCATTCCACCGAACAACGACCGAGCACCGCTGCACGAGGGCTCATCAGATGGAAACCACGGTCGGGCGAGTTGCAATGCTTGCGATTCCGTGAACACCTAGTCTGTGTTGAGGTCGACGACGTATGATGGATGGTGGACAGAGGTGGCGAAGTACTGCGGCGACTTGTGTCTTGTCCTAACCGTCTCGATGGTCGATGTACTAGTACATCTGCTTGTAGCCGCAAGGTCAGGGTTGCGATTACCCAGGTGACACAGGCATGGCGGTCTGCTATGGCGGAGGAGCTCCGACTCGAGCAATTGCGGCCGCAGACGTCGCCTTCTTGGAGGCCATGACCGCCAAGCATTGCCCTTGCTATTCCGTGGATATGACCGCGCAGATAGGCTTGTCCGGGTCTGACAGGGCAACGGACACGATGAAGGGTTTTGATGGATCCACCGTGACAGTGGCGGACTGCGGAATGGACAAGGGCAGAGGTGATCATAACAAAGGGGGGAGGTTGACGTGAAAAGAGTGGCATGAGTATGAAAATGTGCGGGCTCCGGATGGAGTTTTGAATGGGTCTAAGGTGTCGAAGCCTGACGTGACGAACGTCGGACCACCCACAGCTTTTCGATTTGGAACAGACTTGTGAAATTTCAGAGTCTGAACCTATTTAGAATTTGATCGTCAACGTTTGGAGGCCTGGAAATGTCCAAACAATTTGGTTTGGACAGTGCGGACGTTTTGGGTTTTGTTTTTTTGAGCGGTCCATTTTGGGTTTTGGTGATTCGCGTTGAAGATGCCGTACTCGGCGAGCCGTGGACGATAACGTTTGTTTCGTACCTAGGCGGTGGCCAGTGACCAACCGTGGCCTCGATGCGCCACGGGCAAATGTGGGTTTCGAGGCATTCTCCAGGTTCATCGGACCTGGACGCAATGGTAAACCAGTAATCCAAATAACCAACCCCCATACGTATGATATAGTCTACGAACCGAGGTGTGGTTCCTTGTTCGTGTGCCTGAAAACCAACTCGATAGCGGCCCGAACGTCTATCTCATTATTTTTTTCGTTCGTGTGATTCCAAGAGCAAAGATTGGCACGGCCTTAAGCGAAGACAAGACATGACAATGCTTGAGACTACACTTGTGTCGACATACTCTCTCTCTCTCGATCGAGGTGGGTGCCGCCGGTTTTGGCGGTACTGCCAAGCATCGCACTGACGCGGCCACGTGCCGTTGGCACTGCTGCCTCCGTTGCTAACCTAAATTGCCGTGCCCACACATTTCTTTACGTTGCTGTCTAAAAATATAGTGGTCCTGTTTTACAGAAAGGAAAAGGAGAAATTTCTTATATGAGCAAAATCCTAAGGCGACATTTCCCAGCTTTTTTTTTTTTTGCGGACGGCCATATTTCTCTACGGTGACTGGCTTTGGTAAATTTCCATGGGTGATGCATGCCGCCGGGGAAAGACAAATTAGAGTGGTGCCCTTTAGAACGTAGAACGGGCAATGGATGTGACGGTGCACTAGTGTGGCCAAGCAAATACCTGACACGTATGGTGGAGCATACGTGGATGGTTTTGTTGCACGACAGCGACGGCATGTCCAGCAATCGTGTCATGACACATGGCTGCACAGCCTTGGTCGACACTCGACAGGTCGATCTCAACGATTCTTTCTTTTGTCCCGTGCTCATGAAGGAAAATTATCTCAATCCAGCTACGTCGATTTCTCTTTTAATTTCCTTTATTTGGAGCTGCATGCATTGTCGTCCGAACAGGGTAAGCTTTCTTCCACACACAAAAATGACAGGCTTGAACCTTCAAAACCAATTAAACGGGAAAATGCATTTCTCTGATCAGTTTTTATCTGAACGCCATTGCCATCGCTGACATGGCTGTCAGTAACAAGCTGAAGTACTCGCACGGGGCCTGATAAAACAATCTCAAAACTTTTTAAGTTTCAACAATGAAATTTACAGGTTTTGCATCTAAAACTCCAAGTTTAAACCGGTTTTAAAGATATAATTTTCAGCAATTTTTTTCTGCTTGTCGTAGACACAAAACAATTGACTTTATCGCTTGCTCATACTAAGTTTCAACATTTAAACTTAACATTTTTTAAGTCATCAAAAATATTCAAAATGAATCTTAGTTGAAAGTGCTGGTCACAGGAAACATGAATATGAAAATAGCACTTAATTTGAATTTTTTGTTTGAAAGATACAATATTTTGAAAATCAAAAGCCAAAGTAAAGGGACATACGTGTCACCTCACTTGCTGCCACAAATTTTGTCCTGCTGAAATAGTGGATGAAAAAGGCCTTCTTCTTTATGCCTTCCTTTTAGGTAGGTTTTCTTTGGCGGTGATGGGATGACGGTGGTGGCCGGTCCAAGGAATAAGGTTTCCTCGAGACTCTCCATGGCATCGTATGTGGCGGTGTCAATGGCTGAATGACATACTTTTTTTTGGGTGTTTTGCTAATGAGACTATGGTCTACACGGCTTTTTTTTCCAGCGTTCATATACATGAGCATACACTCACCCCTATGAACGCACACACGCACACTTTATTTCTATGAGCACATTCGAAAGACCACAGTCCCTCTAACCATCTAACCACAAGTTGGTTCGCGTCTACCCGGTCTTCAATATTGATGTGAGCTACATGAGAAATAATGAATGTTTGGCTTCTGGATCTACGACCCTTCAGAGAACGGGGATGAGGTAGTCGTATACGACGTGATCCAAATCACCGGAGATCCTAGCACCGAACGGACGGCACCTCCGCGTTCAACACACGTACGGTCAGCGTGACGTCTCCTCCTTCTTGATCCAGCAAGGGGGAAGGAGAAGTTGATGAAGATCCAGCAGCACGACGGCGTGGTGGTGGATGCAGGGCGTCACAGCAGCAGGGCTTCGCCGTGTACTGCGAGAGGAAGAGGTGTAGCAGGGGGAGAGGGAGGCGCCAGGGTCAAGGGTGCGGCTGCCCCTCCCTCCCCCCTTTATATAGGCCCCCTGGGGGGGCGCCAGCCTTTGGGAGATCCAATCTCCAAGGGGGCGGCGGCCAAGGGGGGTGGAGTGCCCCCCAAGGCAAGTGGGCGCCCCCCCACCCTAGGGTTCCAACCCTAGGCGCAGGGGGTGGGCCTTGGGGGGCGCACCAGCCCACTAAGGGCTGGTCCCCCTTCCCACTTCAGCCCATGGGGCCCTCCGGGATGGGTGGCCCCACCCGGTGGACCCCCGGGACCCATCTGGTGGTCCTGGTACAATACCGGTGACCCCCAGATCACTCCCGATGGCCGAAACTGCACTTTCTATATATAATTCTTCACCTCCGGACTATTCCGAAACTCCTCGTGACGTCCGGGATCTTATCCGGGACTCCGAACAATATTCGGGTTACTGCATATACATATCTTCACAACCCTAGCGTCACCGAACCTTAAGTGTGTAGACCCTACGGGTTCGGGAGACATGCAGACATGACCGAGACGGCTCTCGGGCAATAACCAACAGCGGGATCTGGATACCCATGTTGGCTCCCACATGCTCCACGATGATCGCAATTAATCCCGTATACGATTCCCTTTGTCAATCGGTATTTTACTTGCCCGAGATTCGGTCGTCGGTATCCCAATACCTCGTTCAATCTCGTTACCGGCAAGTCACTTTACTCGTACCGTAACGCATGATCCCGTGATCAAACACTTTGATCACATTGAGCTCATTATGATGATGCATTACCGAGTGGGCCCGGTGATACCTCTCCGTCAAGCGGAGTGACAAATCCCAGTCTCGATCCGTGTCAACCCAACAGACACTTTCGGAGATACCCGTAGTATACCTTTATAGTCTCCCAGTTACGTTGTGACGTTTGGTACACCCAAAGCACTCCTACGGTATCCGGGAGTTACACGATCTCATGGTCTAAGGAAAGGATACTTGACATTGGAAAAGTCTAGCAAACGAACTATACGATCTTGTGCTATGTTTAGGATTGGGTCTTGTCCATCACATCATTCTCCTAATGATGCGATCTCGTTATCAATGACATCCAATGTCCATAGTCAGGAAACCATGACTATCTGTCGATCAATGAGCTAGTCAACTAGAGGCTTACTAGGGACATGTTGGTGTCTATTATTCACACATGTATTACGATTTCCGGATAACACAATTATAGTATGAATAAAGACAATTATCATGAACAAGGAAATATAATAATAATGCTTTTATTATTGCCTCTAGGGCATATTTCCAACAGTCTTCCACTTGCACTAGAGTCAATAATCTGGTTACATTGTGATGAATCGAACACCCATGGAATTCTGGTGTTGATCGGTTTAGTCAACGGATCTGCTACATTCAGGTCCGTATGCACTTTACAAATATCTATGTCTCCATCTTGAACATTTTCACGAATGGAGTTGAAGCGACGCTTGATGTGCCTGGTCTTCTTGTGAAACCTGGGCTCCTTGGCAAGTGCAATAGCTCCAGTGTTGTCACAGAAGAGTTTGATTGGCCCCGACGCATTGGGTATGACTCCGAGGTCGGTGATGAACTCCTTCACCCAAATTGCTTCATGTGCTGCCTCCGAGGCTGCCATGTACTCCGCTTCACATGTAGATCCCGCCACGACGCTCTGCTTGCAACTGCACCAGCTTACTGCCCCACCATTCAAAATATACACGTATCCGGTTTGTGACTTAGAGTCATCCAGATCTGTGTCGAAACTAGCGTCGACGTAACCCTTTACGACGAGCTCTTCGTCACCTCCATAAACAAGAAACATTTCCTTAGTCCTTTTAAGGTACTTCAGGATATTTTTGACCGCTGTCCAGTGTTCCTTGCCGGGATTACTTTGGTACCTTCCTACCAAACTTACGGCAAGGTTTACATCAGGTCTGGTACACAGCATAGCATACATAATAGAACCTATGACTGAGGCATAGGGGATGACACTCATCTCTTCTATATCTTCTGCCGTGGTCAAACATTGAGCTGAGCTCAATTTCACACCTTGTAACACAGGTAAGAACCCCTTCTTAGATTGATCCATATTGAACTTCTTCAATATCTTATCAAGGTATGTGCTTTGCGAAAGACCTATGAGGCGTCTTGATCTATCTCTATAGATCTTGATGCCTAATATATAAGCAGCTTCTCCAAGGTCCTTCATTGAAAAACTCTTATTCAAGTAGGCCTTAATGCTGTCCAAGAGTTCTATATCATTTCCCATCAAAAGTATGTCGTCTACATATAATATGAGAAATGCTACAGAGCTCCCACTCACTTTCTTGTAAACACAGACTTCTCCATAAGTCTGCGTAAATCCAAACGCTTTGATCATCTCATCAAAGCGAATGTTCCAACTCCGAGATGCTTGCACCAGCCCATAAATCGAGCGTTGGAGCTTGCACACCTTGTCAGCATTCTTAGGATCAACAAAACCTTCCGGCTGCATCATATACAATTCTTCCTTAAGGAAACCATTAAGGAATGCCGTTTTGACGTCCATTTGCCATATTTCATAATCGTAGAATGCGGCAATTGCTAACATGATTCGGACGGACTTTAGCTTCGCTACCGGTGAGAAAGACTCATCGTAGTCAACCCCTTGAACTTGTCGATAACCCTTAGCGACAAGCCGAGCTTTATAGATGGTCACATTACCATCCGCGTCTGTCTTGTTCTTAAAGATCCATTTATTTTCTATGGCTCGCCGCTGAACGGGCAAGTCAGTCAAAGTCCATACTTCGTTTTCATACATGGATCCTATCTCGAATTTCATGGCTTCTAGCCATTTGTCGGAATCCGGGCCCGCCATTGCTTCTTCATAGCTCGAAGGTTCACCGTTGTCTAACAACATGATTTCCAAGACAGGGTTGCCGTACCACTCTGGTGCGGAACGTGTCCTTGTGGACCTACGAATTTCAGTAGGAGCTTGATCAGAAGCATCTTGATCATCATCATTAATTTCCTCTCTAGTCGGTGCAGGCACCTCAGAAACGTTTTCTTGAGTTGCGCCATTTTCCGGTTCAAGAGGTAACACTTCATCAAGTTCTACTTTTCTCCCACTTACTTCTTTCGAGAGAAACTCCTTCTCTAGAAAGGATCCATTCTTGGCAACAAAGATCTTGCCTTCGGATCTGAGGTAGAAGGTATACCCAATAGTTTCTTTAGGGTATCCTATGAAGACGCATTTTTCCGACTTGGGTTCGAGCTTTTCAGGTTGAAGTTTCTTGACATAAGCATCGCATCCCCAAACTTTTAGAAACGACAGCTTAGGTTTCTTCCCGAACCATAATTCATACGGTGTCGTCTCAACGGATTTCGACGGAGCCCTATTTAAAGTGAATGCGGCAGTCTCTAAAGCATAGCCCCAAAAAGATAGCGGTAAATCGGTAAGAGACATCATAGATCGCACCATATCTAATAGAGTGCGATTACGACGTTCGGACACACCATTACGCTGAGGTGTTCCAGGCGGCGTGAGTTGTGAAACTATTCCACATTTTCTTAAGTGTGTGCCAAATTCGTGACTCAAGTATTCTCCTCCACGATCTGATCGTAGAAACTTGATTTTTCTGTCACGTTGATTTTCAACCTCACTCTGAAATTTCTTGAACTTTTCAAAGGTCTCAGACTTGTGTTTCATTAAGTAGATATACCCATATCTACTCAGGTCATCAGTGAGAGTGAGAATATAACGATAGCCACCGCGAGCCTCAACACTCATTGGACCACACACATCAGTATGTATGATTTCCAATAAGTTGGTTGCTCGCTCCATTGTTCCTGAGAACGGAGTCTTGGTCATTTTACCCATGAGGCATGGTTCGCACGTGTCAAATGATTCATAATCAAGAGACTCTAAAAGTCCATCTGCATGTAGCTTCTTCATGCGTTTGACACCTATGTGACCAAGGCGGCAGTGCCACAAATATGTGGGACTATTGTTATCAACTTTAACTCTTTTGGTATTCACACTATGAATATGTGTATCATCATGTACGAGATTCATTAAGAATAAACCATTAACCATCGGAGCATGACCATAAAACATATCTCTCTCTCATATAAATAGAACAACCATTATTCTCGGATTTAAATGAGTAGCCATCTCGAATTAAACGAGATCCAGACACAATGTTCATGCTCAAACTTGGCACCAAATAACAATTATTGAGGTTTAAAACTAATCCCATAGGTAAATGTAGAGGTAGCGTGCCGACGGCGATCACATCGACCTTGGAACCATTCCCGACGCGCATCGTCACCTCGTCCTTCGCCAGTCTCCGTTTATTCCGCAGCTCCTGCTTTGAGTTACAAATGTGAGCAACTGCACCGGTATCAAATACCCAAGAGCTACTACGAGTACTGGTAAGGTACACATCAATTACATGTATATCACATATACCTTTTGTTTTGCCGGCCTTCTTGTCCGCTAAGTATTTGGGGCAGTTCCGCTTCCAGTGACCACTTCCCTTGCAATAAAAACACTCAGTCTCGAGCTTGGGTCCATTCTTTGGCTTCTTCCCGGCATCTTGCTTGCCGGGCGCGGCAACTTCCTTGCCGTCCTTCTTGAAGTTCTTTTTACCCTTGCCCTTCTTGAACTTAGTGGTTTTATTCACCATCAACACTTGATGTTCCTTCTTGACTTCTACCTCTGCTGATTTCAGCATAGCAAATACCTCAGGAATGGTCTTTTCCATCCCCTGCATATTGAAGTTCATCACAAAGCTCTTGTAGCTTGGTCGAAGCGACTGGAGGATTCTGTCAATGACCGCGTCGTCTGGGAGATTAACTCCCAGCTGAGTTAAGCGGTTATGTAACCCAGTGTGTGCTCACTGACAGAACTATTTTCCTCCATCTTACAGCTAAAGAATTTGTCGGAGACTTCATATCTCTCGACCCGGGCATGAGCTTGGAAAACCATTTTTAGCTCTTCGAACATCTCATATGCTCCGTGTCTCTCAAAACGCTTTTGGAGCCCCGGCTCTAAGCTGTAAAGCATGCCGCACTAAACAAGGGAGTAGTCATCGGAACGTGCCTGCCAAGCGTTCATAACGTCTTGTTCTGCAGGGAGAACAGGTGCATCACCCAGCGGTGCTCGTAGGACATAATCTTTCTTGGCAGCTATGAGGATGATCCTCAGGTTCCGGACCCAGTCCGTATAGTTGCTGCCATCGTCTTTCAGCTTGGTTTTCTCTAGGAACGCGTTGAAGTTGAGGACTACGTTGGCCATTTGATCTACAACACATATTGTAAATTTTTAGACTAAGTTCATGATAATAAAGTTCATCTAATCAAATTATTTAATGAACTCCCACTTAGATAGACATCCCTCTTCTAGTCATCTAAGTATAACATGATCCGAGTCAACTAGGCCGTGTCCGATCATCACGTGAGACGGACTAGTTAACATCGGTGAACATCTTCATGTTGATCGTATCTTCTATACAACTCATGCTCGACCTTTCGGTCTTCTGTGTTCCTAGGCCATGTCTGTACATGCTAGGCTCGTCAAGTCAACCTAAGTGTTTGCATGTGTAAATCTGTCTTACACCCGTTGTATGTGAACATTAGAATCTATCACACCCGATCATCACGTGGTGCTTCGAAACAACGAACTGTCGCAACGGTGCACAGTTAGGGGGAACACTTCTTGAAATTATTATGAGGGATCATCTTATTTACTACCGTCGTTCTAAGTAAACAAGATGCAAAACATGATAAACATCACGTGCAATCAAATAATAAACGTGACATGATATGGCCAATATCACATAGCTCCTTTGATCTCCATCTTGGGGCTCCATGATCATCTTTGTCACCGGCTTGACACCATGATCTCCATCATCGTGTCTCCATGAAGTTGCTCGCCAACTATTAGTTCTACTACTATGGCTAACGCGTTTAGCAATAAAGTAAAGTAATTTACATGGCGTTTCTCAATGACACGCAGGTCATATAAAAAATAAAGGAAACTCCTATGGCTCCTGCCGGTTGTCATACTCATCGACATGCAAGTCGTGATTCCTATTACAATAGCATGAACATCTCATACATCACATATAGATCATTCGTCATTCATCACAACTTTGGCCATATCATATCACAAAGCACTTGCTGCAAAAACAAGTTAGACGTCCTCTAATTGTTGTTGCAAGTTTTACGTGGCTGAATTAGGGTTCTAGCAAGAACGTTTTCTTACCTACGTGAAAGCCACAACGTGATTTGTCAACTTCTATTTACCCTTCATAAGGACCCTTTTCATCGAATCCGCTCCAACTAAAGTGGGAGAGACAGACACCCGCCAGCCACCTTATGCAACTAGTGCATGTTAATCGGTGGAACCGGTCTCACGTAAGCGTACGTGTAAGGTTGGTCCGGGCCGCTTCATCCCACAATACCGCTGAAGCAAGATAAGACTAGTAGCGGCAAGAAAGTTGACAAATCTACGCCCACAACAAATTGTGTTCTACTCGCGCAAGAAGAACTACGCATAGACCTGGCTCATGATGCCATTGTTGGGGAACGTTGCAGAAAACAAAAAATTTCCTACGGTTTCACCAAGATCCATCTATGAGTTCATCTAGCAACGAGTGATCGGATGCATCTACATACCTTTGTAGATCGCGAGCGGAAGCGTTTAGAGAACGGGGATGAGGTAGTCGTACACGACGTGATCCAAATCACCGGAGATCCTAGCACCGAACGGACGTCACCTCCGCGTTCAACACACGTACGGTCAGCGTGACGTCTCCTCCTTCTTGATCCAGCAAGGGGGAAGGAGAAGTTGATGAAGATCCAGCAGCACGACGGCGTGGTGGTGGATGCAGGGCGTCACAGCAGCAGGGCTTCGCCGTGTATTGCGAGAGGAAGAGGTGTAGCAGGGGGAGAGGGAGGCGCCAGGGTCAAGGGTGCGGCTGCCCCTCCCTCCCCCCTTTATATAGGCCCCCTGGGGGTGCGCCAGCCCTTGGGAGATCCAATCTCCAAGGGGGCGGCGGCCAAGGAGGGTGGAGTGAACCCCAAGGCGAGTGGGCGCCCCCCACCCTAGGGTTCCAACCCTAGGCGCAGGGGGTGGGCCTTGGGGGGCGCACCAGCCCACTAAGGGCTGGTCCCCCTTCCCACTTCAGCCCATGGGGCCCTCCGGGATGGGTGGCCCCACCCGGTGGACCCCCGGGACCCATCTGGTGGTCCCGGTACAATACCGGTGACCCCCAGATCACTCCCGATGGCCGAAACTGCACTTCCTATATATAATTCTTCACCTCCGGACTATTCCGAAAATCCTCGTGACGTCCAGGATCTCATCCGGGACTCCGAACAACATTCGGGTTACTGCATATACATATCTTGACAACCCTAGCGTCACCGAACCTTAAGTGTGTAGACCCTACGGGTTCGGGAGACATGCAGACATGACCGAGACGGCTCTCGGGCAATAACCAACAGCGGGATCTGGATACCCATGTTGGCTCCCACATGCTCCACGATGATCTCATCGGATGAACCACGATGCCGAGGATTCAATTAATCCCGTATACGATTCCCTTTGTCAATCGGTATTTTACTTGCCCGAGATTCGATCGTCGGTATCCCAATACCTCGTTCAATCTCGTTACCGGCAAGTCACTTTACTCGTACCGTAACGCATGATCCCGTGATCAAACACTTTGATCACATTGAGCTCACTATGATGATGCATTACCGAGTGGGCCCGGTGATACCTCTCCGTCAAGCGGAGTGACAAATCCCAGTCTCGATCCGTGTCAACCCAACAGACACTTTCGGAGATACCCGTAGTATACCTTTATAGTCTCCCAGTTACGTTGTGACGTTTGGTATACCCAAAGCACTCCTACGGTATCCGGGAGTTACACGATCTCATGGTCTAAGGAAAGGATACTTGACATTGGAAAAGTCTAGCAAACGAACTATACGATCTTATGCTATGTTTAGGATTGGGTCTTGTCCATCACATCATTCTCCTAATGATGTGATATCGTTATCAATGACATCCAATGTCCATAGTCAGGAAACCATGACTATCTGTCGATCAACGAGCTAGTCAACTAGAGGCTTACTAGGGACATGTTGGTGTCTATTATTCACACATGTATTACGATTTCCGGATTACACAATTATAACATGAATAAAGACAATTATCATGAACAAGGAAATATAATAATAATGCTTTTATTATTGCCTCTAGGGCATATTTCCAACACTTCCAACCAGGGCCGGCCCGACGGCATGGGGCCCCCGCCCAGGTATGTGTGAGCACGGAACGGCTGGCTGGAGTCGCCATTAAAAAGCTGTGGAACATGTTCTCTGTCTCGACGAAGAAGAAGGCTGAAGTGTTATCTTTCTTTAGCAGATTGGGCCTTGGCCTTTTTCTTTATTTAGCAGACTGTGCCTTGGTGGGTCAATTCTCAAAAGGAAAATTGTGAGGGCGCACTGGTACAACAATGTTAGACTGTATATATACGTGGCCTCTGTATACCTGTTGTAACATTGTATTGTACCTCTTGGTACTTCTATATAATGAGATAGCCACACCCGGGTTAGGGTGTCGAGCAGTTCCCCAAAACATATGTTTTACATGGTATCAGATTAGGGTTACGATGTCTTCCGCTGCACCCGTAGCCTCGGTCGCCCCCCCCCCCGCCGCCACCATCCCTGCGCCGCCCCCTGCGTCGGCCCCTGCCGTCGCTCCCTCGTCGCCGTTCCTGGCCTCCCAGCCCCTGGCCGCGGCATCGGCCTGGTGGACCACCCAGACGCCCGCGGGCTCCCACATCGGATCGGGAGCCGCTCACGGCGACCTGCCTCCGCCGCCGTCCCCTGGCGGCCCGTCTCCCTCGTCCACTACGGTTGCCCCATCGGCGCCGCCGTCCTTCCAGGGTCAGCCGCCGGCGTACGGCACCACCTCTGCCCCAACCTATGGCGCTGCCTCTGCCTCGCCGTATGCCTATGGTGGTTTGGGTCCGGCCTATGGCCCCCCGTGGTATGGCGTTTCTGCATCCACTCCGGGTGCTCCGCCACCACCGCCGTCCGCCTGGCCGATGCCTTCCTACGGCGCGCTGCCGCCGCAGCCCTATGTGGCGCAGACGCATCCCCAACCCTACGCGGCGTCGCCCCCTTCGCTGCCCTACGGGGCCGCGCCGCCTCCGTCACCAAGGGACATGTATGCTGGTGCGGTCCCTGGCTACGGCACACCCCTGGCGATCGCGCCGCCTCACGAGATGGATCCATCTATGGGTCTCTACGCGCCACCGACACAGGATCGTGCTCCATCGCCATCGCCGTTTTACTTCTCACATCTCCTTCCGGTGAAGCTCACGCCGGACAATTACCTGTCGTGGCGGGCTCAGGTGCTTCCTCTCCTCCGCAGCCGCTACCTGGAGGGCTACGTCGACGGCTCCATCAGGTGCCCGCCGCCGTATCATCCGGCTCATCATGTGTGGGTGGCCCAGGATCAGGCAATCCTCTCCGCCATACAGTCGTCGCTGACTCTGAGTGTGTCGTAGCTGGTCATCTTCGCTGCGACGTCCAAGGATGCTTGGTCGGCCCTTCACAGCAGCTTCGCCTCTCAGTCTCAGGCGCGTGCTCATTCTATACGCACCGAGCTAGGGGAGACCAAGCTTGATGGCCTCAGCATCACGGACTACTTCAACAAGATGACTGGTCTTGCGGACACATTGGCTTCGATTGGTCAGCCGCTTGGTGATGAAGACTTCACCACCCATGTACTCAACGGCCTGGATGATGATTACGATAACCTCATTGAGAATGTGCATGGTCGCGAGGCCCCACTGCCACCCCGCGAGCTCTATGCGCGCCTCCTTGGCCGCGAACAGCGCATCAAGGCCCGCCGAGCCTCTCCAGGGTTTGTCTCCGCCAACGCCGCTACCCGCGGCAAGCCACAGAAGCCGGCGCCGCTTGGTGGGAAAGCGGCGGCCTCGCCTCAGTCCGCTCCGCGGGGTTCGGCGCCCTCCATCACTGGTGGCAGCCGGCCCATTGCTTGTTGCCCCTGCTGCGGTGCTCAGCAGGCCTGCCAGCTATGTGGCATTGAGCGTCACATTGCGTCCCGCTGTCATCGTCGCTTCAAGCAAGATTTCCTGGGCCTAGGCAACAATGGCAAAGGGAATGATAACCAAGCTGCTGCCGCGGTGACGAGTCATGAGCACGGCCGCACTCCATCCTACTCCATTGATCCTATGTGGTATATGGACACCGGAGCTACCAATCACCTCACCGGAGATATGGGCAAGCTATCTACTCAGGAGCCATACCGTGGTCATGATCAGGTGCACACCGCCAATGGAGCAGGTATGCGCATCTCACATGTTGGTCAGGCTTCTCTTCTTGCACACAATTTTCGCAAACTGCATCTTTCCAATGTCCTTCGAGTTCCCTCTGCTACGCGTAGTTTGTTGTCTATTCCTCAACTTACTCGTGATAATAATGTCCTTGCTGAATTTCACCCTTTTCGTTTCTTTATCAAGGATCAGGACACGAGGGCCGTTCTGCCTAGCGGTCGTCTACGCCATGGCCTGTATGCACTTGACGCGCCGCGCACACCTCCCATGCAGTTTTCTCCTTAGGCGTTCAGTGGTGTCCGTGTGTCACCTACGCACTGGCATGCACGCCTTGGTCATCCTACAGCTCCTATAGTTCGTCATGTGCTGCATCGTCATGAACTACCAGTTGTGTCCAATAAAACTGCTGAAACTATTTGTGATGCCTGTCAGCAGGGCAAGAGTCATCAACTTCCATTTTCAGAGTCTAGCCGTGTTGTGAAACATCCTCTTGAGCTTGTATTTTCTGATGTGTGGGGTCATGCCCAAACATCTGTTAGTGGTCACAATTATTATGTCAGTTTTATTGATGCTTATAGTTGGTTTACTTGGCTATATCTTATTAAATGCAAGTCTGATGTGTTTGATGTTTTCATTCAGTTCCAAGCACATGTTGAGCGTCTCCTTAAGCATAAAATCATCCATGTTCAATCCGACTGGGGGGGGGGGTGAATATCACAACCTCAACTCGTTTTTTACCAAACTTGGGATTTCGCATCGTGTGTCTTGCCCTCATACACATCAGCAGAATGGAACTGCCGAACATAAGCATCGTCATCTTGTAGAAACTGGCCTAACCTTGCTAGCTCATGCATCCGTTCCGTTTCGGTTCTGGAGTGATGCTTTCTCCACAGCCTGTTTTTTGATAAATAGGCTTCCCTCACGACTTCTGAAGATGTAGACTCCGCTTGAACTCTTGCTTAATGAAATTCCAGACTACACATTCTTCAAGGTGTTTGGGTGTGTGTGTTGGCCTCACCTACGTCCGTACAACAAGCGTAAGCTAGAGTTTCGATCCAAGAAGTGTGTTTTTCTCGGGTATAGTTCCCTTCACAAAGGGTACAAGTGCCTCCATGTTCCTACAAATCGCGTCTACATATCTCGTGATGTTTAATTGATGAGAATGTGTTTCCCTTTCGTGCACTTCCGACAAACTCTAGCACTATCATGCCACCAGTGCACGTGTATGTACCTTCGCCTGATCAATTTATGGATGTTGCATATGCTCCTGCGTTGCTCCCTAATCATGCTGCAGGTATTGGACGCGGTGCACGCCTTGAGCTCCTTGAGGAACAAGCGCCGGATGATGCTCGCGATCGGGACGTCTCCCCTGTGCATGGGCCATGCATACCGGGTGGCACCCGCCAACCCGCCGCTGCTTCGCCCGGGGAGCGGGCGCCGGCCTCACCCGCCCCGACGCTGGCCTCGCCTGGCTCGCCACTCGCCCCACCGCTGGTCTCGCCTGGCCCGCGGACTCCAGCGTCGCCTGGCCTGGCGGTCACTTCGCCTGGGCCAGCTGCCGCCTCACTCGGCCCGGTGGTGGTCTCGCCCGACCTGGCGGCCACTCCGACTGGGCCGGCTGCAGCTTCGCCTGGCCCAGCAACTCCGACGGATCTCGACGGGTCGCTGCCTGCTCCTCTGGCGCCAGAGAGCCCTGGTGAGAGCTCGTCGGGGGTCTCGGCCTCATCATCATCATCACCCGTCGCTGAGGTGTTGCCAGCACAGCCTGCTGTCCCTTTGCGTCCTCGCACACAAAGCTAATCTGGCATTTTTCGTCCAAAGGAACGCAAGGATGGGACTGTCGCATGGATTGCTGCTTGCATGGCTCATACTGCTGCTGATCCCACTGCAGAACCTCGTCATTTTCAGGCTGTGCTCAGTATTCCTCATTGGCGTGAGGCAATGGAACAGGAGTTTCATGCTCTACAAAAAAATGATACTTGGCAACTTGTTCCTCCAGTGTCTGGTGTCAACGTCATTGATTCCAAGTGGGTTTTTAAAGTCAAGAGACATGTTGATGGTTCTATAGAACGCTACAAGGCACGACTAGTCGCCAAGGGTTTCAAACAGAGGTATGGTCCTGATTATGAAGACACCTTCAGTCCTGTTATCAAGCCTACTACTATACGTTTGCTGTTGTCACTCGAGGATGGTTTCTTCGTCAGCTCGATGTGCAAAACGCTTTCCTACATGGAATTCTGGAGGAGGAGGTATATATGCGCCAGCCGCCTGGTTTTGTTGATTAAGATCGTCCTCATCATCTTTGTCGTTTGGTCAAGGCACTGTATGGACTCAAACAGGCTCCTCGTGCATGGCATGCCCGCCTCGGCTCTGTTCTTCGAGCTCTTGGGTTTACTCCCTCCACTGCGGACACGTCGCTGTTTCTCCTTCAGCGCCCTGAGGTTACGATGTATCTCCTGGTTTATGTTGATGATATCATTCTCATCAGTTCCTCTGATGCTGTTGTTGGTCGTCTTGTGACTGCGTTGAGTGGTGATTTTGCTGTCAAGGACCTAGGTGCTCTGCATTTTTCCTTGGTCTGGAGGTCTCACGGTCTTCTACTGGGTTAACTCTCACTCAGAAGAAGTACTCCATGGATTTGCTATGTCGGGCTGGCATGCTGAAGTGCAAACATGCTATCACTCCGATGTCTGCCACTGATCGGTTGTCTGCTCTTGGTGGAGAACTTCTTTCACCTGATGATGCTACTGAGTATCGCAGTCTTGTTGGTGGTCTGCAGTATCTGACTATTACCAGGTCTGATATCTCCTATGCAGTTAACCGTGTGTGTCAGTACCTTCATGCACCCAGGACATCTCATTGGTCAGCTGTGAAGCGTATTTTGTGGTATATCTGTCTTACTGCCTCCTATGGTTTGCTCCTTCAGCCTGCTCCGTCTGGTGAGCTCTCTGCTTTTTCAGATGCAGATTGGGCTGGTAATCCTGATGACAGGCGATCCACGGGGGGCTATGCAGTATTCCTGGGTTCTAACTTGATCGCCTGGAATGCTCGCAAGCAAGCAACGGTGTCTCGCAGTAGTACTGAGGCTGAGTACAAAGTGGTTGCTGATGCGACTGCTGAGATCATATGGGTACAGTCTCTCTTGAGGGAACTGAGAGTCTCTCCAGCCCGTCCTCCAGTTTTGTGGTGTGATAACATCGGTGCGACATATCTCTCATCTAATCCGGTGTTCCATGCTAGGACGAAGCATATTGAGGTTGACTATCATTTTGTTCGGGAACGTGTTGCACAGAAGCTACTTTGTATCAAGTTCATCTCGTCAAAGGAACAACTTGCTGACATCTTCACGAAGCCACAGTTTGTAGGTTGTAGGCGCAATCTTAACTTACTTTGTACTTCAGGCCACAGTTAAGATTGAGGGAGGGTGTTAGACTATATATATACGTAGCCTCTGTATACCTGTTGTAACATTGTATTGTACCTCTTGGTACTTCTATATAATGAGATAGCCACACCCGGGTTAGGGTGTCGAGCAGTTCCCCAAAACATAAGTTTTACAAGCAAGAGTTAGCGAGCCCATTATCTGAAAGATGAATTAGCATCAATTGATCTTATTTCTTGAGGGAATTAGCAATAATTGTAATAAAAAATAGTGACCCCCTACTCTGTAGTAGTACTAATTTAAAAGATTTTAAAAGCTGATTTCAAATTATTAATCGATGGCTGATTGATGTATTAACTTTATTTAGTGATGTACGTCTTCTATATCCAACTTTGAGTTTAATATTTGTAGCTTTTTCTGGCTGATTACACATTTTAAGTCATTGAATTTTCTTTGCTATTTCCCGCAAAAAAGAAAATTTTCTTTGCTATTGATTTCCATGCCAGAAAATTTAGTTCATCCTGCACCATCGCGAGCATAATTTGGCTCATAAGTTGGTAGCCACAATTTGGTTTGATCTCATGTGCGACTTCCACCGACTAGCGCTTGACCTACCGTGCCTCTTTCTCATGACGACCCATCATCGCCACCACATGGTCACGTCAAGAGGCCGAGACGTTGAGAGGAGACCACACCGCGCCCATCGGTCACCGTAACTACAAGATTTTAGATAAATTATGTCTCTTATTATCTTTTCCCTGATAAAAATATGATTTATGATTTTGCATCTTCAAATAATACTTATAAATTACTTGACATGGATATTGTTTTATATGCATTTAATAACATTTCATATAGACATATATTCATTATTTTGATGCTTATATTGAAGGGCCCGTGTTTATGGTTTTGCCCCGGGCCCCCGAAATATCAGGACCGGGCCTGCTTCCAACTGGATACTTTGTAATTAGCATTGGATGTCTGCCTACCCATTATATCCACGGGCCACGTTCGGACATAAAAACGGATATATACCGGAGAAATTTGTGGGTCAGCGTTGAAGATGCCCTTAGGTAATTGTTCGTGCATTTCAACGGGGCATACATCTTTAGGTTAATACCAATAGTGACTAACATGTATTTCCAGAATTTTCATGTACATCACATGGGATTGCCAACCAGTTTTTTGTACACTAATCAATTTTCTCCTTCTTTTTCTTGCATTTGCTATCTTCACATGTCTGCCTCAGTTCGCAACCTTTGTCAATGAAACATCCGACTTGATACCCTTTCCAATATTCAAGTTTGTTACAATATTCCTACTGAAGGACAACGCTGTCGGCCACACAACCTCAATCAAGAAGCTGAACCTAACAAGAACGACAACGAGTTGTTGGCGAACCTAGTAATTTCAAAAAAATTCCTACGCACACGCAAGATCATGGTGATGCATAGCAACGAGAGGGGAGAGTGTTGTCCACGTACCCTCGTAGACCGAAAGCGGAAGCGTTATGACAACGCGGTTGATGTAGTCGTACGTCTTCGCGATCGACCGACCCTAGTACCGAACGTACGACACCTCTGCGATCTGCACACGTTCAGCTCGGTGACGTCCCACGAACTCACGATCCAATAGAGCTTCGAGGCAGAGCTTCGTCAGCACGACGGCGTAATGACGGTGATGATGAAGCTACTGGCGCAGGGCTTCGCCTAAGCATCCCCCGTATATAAAGGAGTGGAGGAGGGGGAGGGCCGGCCCTCTACTATGGCGCGCCCTGGGGAGTCCTACTCCCACCGGGAGTAGGATCCCCCCCTTCCAAGTAGTAGGAGTAGGAGAGAAGGAAGGGGAAGAGAGAAGAGAAGGAAGGAGGGGGCGCCGCCCCTCCCCCTAGTGCAATTCGGACTAGGCCTTGGGGGGCGTGGCCTGCCCTAGGCAGCCCCTCTCTGTCTCCCCTAAAGCCCAATAAGGCCCATATACTCCCCGGCGAATTCCCGTAACTCTCCGGTACTACGATAAATACCCGAACCACTCATAACCTTTCCGATGTCCGAATATAGCCTTCCAATATATCGATCTTTACGTTTCAAACATTTTGAGACTCCTCATCATGTCCCTGATCTCATCCGGGACTCCGAACAACCTTTGGTACATCAAAATACATAAACTCATAATACCGATCATCACCGAACGTTAAGTGTGCGGACCCTGCGTGTTCGAGAACTATCTAGACATGACCGAGACTCGTCTCCGGTCAATAACCAACAACGGCATATTCTACGAAGATCTTTATCGGTCAAACCGCATAACAACATACGTTGTTCCCTTTATCATCGGTATGTTACTTGCCCGAGATTCGACCGTCAGTATCTCAATACCTAGTTCAATCTCGTTACCGGCAAGTATGTTTACTCGTTCCGTAATGCATCATCCCACAACTAACTCATTAGTTACATTGCTTGCAAGGCTTATAGTGATGTGCATTACCGAGAGGGCCCAAAGATACCTCTCCGATACTCAGAGTGACAAATCCTAATCTCGATCTAGGCCAACCCAACAAACACCTTCGGAGACACATATAGAGCATCTTTATAATCACCCAGTTACGTTGTGATGTTTGATAGCACAAAGGTGTTCCTCCGGTATTCGGGAGTTGCATAATCTCATAGTCATAGGAACATGTATAAGTCATGAAGAAAGGAATAACAACATACTAAACGATCAAGTGCTAAGCTAACGGAAAGGGTCTAGTCAATCACATCATTCTCTAATGATGTGATCCCATTAATCAAATTACAACTCATGTCTATGGCTAGGAAGCTTAACCATCTTTGATTCAACGAGCTACTAGTGACACTCTGTTTGTCTATGTATTCACACATGTACTAAGTTTCCGGTTAATACAATTCTAGCATGAATAATAAACATTTATCATGATATAAGGAAATATAAATAACAACTTTATTATTGCCTCTTGGGCATATTTCCTTCAGTCTCCCACTTGCACTAGAGTCAATAATCTAGTTCACATCGCCATGTGATTTAACACCAATAGTTCACATCACCATGTGATTAATATCCATAGTTCACATCGCCATGTGGCCAACACTCAAAGGGTTTACTAGAGTCAGTAATCTAGTTCACGTCGCCATGTGATTAACACCCAAAGAGTACTAAGGTGTGATCATGTTTTGCTTGTGAGAGAAGTTTAGTCAACGGGTCTGCCAAATTCAGATCTGTATGTATTTTGCAAATTTCTATGTCTACAATGCTCTGCACGGAGCTACTTTAGCTAATTGCTCTCACTTTCAATATATATCCAGATTGAGACTTAGAGTCATCTGGATCAGTGTCAAAACTTGCATCGACGTAACCCTTTACGACGAACCTTTTGTCACCTACATAATCGAGAAACATATCCTTATTCCACTCAGGATAATTTTGACCGTTGTTCGGTGATCTACTCCTAGATCACTATTGTACTCCCTTGCCAAACTTAGTGTAGGGTATACAATAGATCTGGTATGGCATACTTTATAGAACCTATGGCTGAGGCATAGGGAATGACTTTCATTCTCTTTCTATTTTCTGCCGTGGTCGAGCTTTGAGTCTTACTCAATTTCACACCTTGCAACACAGGCAAGAACTCTTTCTTTGACTGTTCCATTTTGAACTACTTCAAAATCTTGTCAAGGTATGTACTCATTGAAAAAACGTATCAAGCGTCTTGATCTATCTCTATAGATCTTGATGCTCAATATGTAAGCAGCTTCACTGAGGTCTTTCTTTGAAAAACTTCTTTCAAATACTCCTTTATGCTTTCCAGAAAATTCTACATTATTTCCGATCAATAATATGTCATTCACATATACTTATTAGAAATGTTGTAGTGCTCCCACTCACTTTCTTGTAAATACAGGCTTCACCGCAAGTCTGTATAAAACTATATGCTTTGATCAACTCATCAAAGTGTATATTCCAACTCCAAGATGCTTGCAGCTATCTCTAATACATAACCCCAAAACGATAGTGGTAAATTGGTAAGAGACATCATAGATTGCACCATATCTAATAAAGTACGGTTACGATGTTCGGACACACCATTACGCTGTGGTGTTCCAGGTGGCGTGAGTTGTGAAACTATTCCGCATTGTTTCAAATGAAGACCAAACTCGTAACTCAAATATTCTCCTCCACGATCAGATCGTAGAAACTTTTATTTTCTTGTTACGATGATTTTCCACTTCACTCTGAAATTATATGAACTTTTCAAATGTTTAAGACTTATGTTTCATCAAGTAGATATACCCATATCTGCTCAAATCATCTGTGAAGGTCAGAAAATAACGATACCCGCCGCGAGCCTCAACACTCATCGGATCGCATACATCAATATGTATTATTTCTAATAAGTCAGTTGCTCGCTCCAATGTTCCGGAGAACGGATTCTTAGTCATCTTGCCCATTGTAGCGACCCGACCTCAGGTGGTCAAGTCTCTGTGCTTCAGTGTCTTCCCTGGATCGGTAATGCTGACACACACAGTACTCGAAGGATTTATAACAGAGTAGCAATCACACACTTATTACATCGAATGTCTCAAGAGAGAACTTATTACAATAATATGGCTTAAGGCCATCTAATACGATAACAGCGGAAGGTTTGGAAGATAAAGTGAGTCCATCAAATCCAACGGCATAGCTGAGCTGCACGACAACGACCTAACGAACCTTACTCCTCGTCTGAAAAGTCTGCAACATAATACGTTGCAGCCCGAGAACGGGTCAGCATATGGAATATGCTGGCAATATAACACAGTAGAGCAAGAACGGAATAATGCTATCACTACATGCATATTTGGCTGGTGGAAAGCTCTATGGTTATAGTTTTTGCGAAAAGCCAATTTTTCCCTACAACAAAGGAATAGATTTTACATTTAATTATCATGGTGGTTGAACAACATTGAGAAGGTTCCTCCAACTCAATCCCAATTAAAGTGATTAACAACCCAACAATATTAATTAAGAGTGATGAGATACATGTGATAACCCAAGTACTAGATACTCAAGAATTGTCCATACCCGGGGACACGGCTAACCATGATTAGATTGTACACTCTGCAGAGGTTTGCGCACTTTTCCCCACAAGACTCGATCGCCTCCGTTGAATTTCTCGCACTACATGGTGTTTGAGAAACGGATGACTGAGACATAGTCTTTCAGAAACATTAACTCTCTACTCCGGACAGACCATACCAAACCTACATCCCACTACGTGTTGATCTGCCTCTTCAAGAGCTTCACGTAACTTACTCAACTATGCTAGAGCCCATAATAGCTTGTGGTTGCACACGGAAGTTTCTAGCATGAATCATCTCAGTTCCCTTTGAGCCTGGGTGGCGGTCCATAGGAAAATCACACGGAACCCCGGGATTTCCAAAAATACAGGCAACACTGGGTACCCCAGGTGCCTCAATCCACCCAGATGTTAATTTAAGTTGCCACCTTAAGTTGAACCATTAATTAACAACTCACATCTGTCATGGATTTCACTCAAATCCAAACCACGTCTACGAGCATAGCATAGCAATATAATATAAGCAAACATAGAAGTAACTCCCAAGGGTTTGAATATAACAGGGCAATAGGTTCTACCTCATCAACTACTTCCCATCCCACATGTTAACGATATCCTAATCATGCAATGTTTGAGGATTGGAACTAATGCATAAAAACTGGGTATGAAAAGAGTATGACCAATGTGTTACTTGCCTTGCTGACGATCCGCGAATCCTAGAGACTCGTAGTAACACGCTTCGCACTCCGGGAACTCTATCGCAAGCAAACAATAACATACATAAGCAACAAGCAAAGATGCACGGGCAAAACTCAAATAAGAGAGGTTGACCAGAAAGTTCAATTTAAGAACTCCGGTTCGCAAAAAGAATCAAATCAAACGGAGCAACGAAACTCAAACGGCGAAAGAAACAAGCTTCACTTACTAATCTGAACCATGTCAAATTTTACAGTAGCAAAAACTTATTTGAGTTGGTTAAACGGAGAGAGGGTTTTGAGACGAAACTCTAGGCGCTTGAATCGCCTGATTCCGATAAACGAGCGAAAAGATAAACAAAAACTAAGATCGGATCAGAAATCACGATCAAAAAAATCGCGGAATAATCCGATAAAAAGAAAACTGTCGAACAGACTAACGAACGAGGCGGCTAGTGCGGGCGGCGGCGAGGCGGCGCGGGCGGCGGCTGCGGCTCGGGCGGCGGTGGTGGTGGTGGGTTTGGGCGGCAGGGGTGGCGGCTTATAAGGAGGGGGCGGCTTGCTTGGGCGAGGGGGCAAGCGACAGCGGAGGTGGAGTCCGGCTCGGACTCCGGGTCCGAGCAGCGGCGGGGAGGCACGCGCGCGGGGAGGCGACGGCTGGTGCGGGCCGGCCTGGCTCGGCTAGGCCTTATGTCCAGTCGGGCGCGGGAAACATTTTTTTTAAATAATTTCGCCGACAGAAATAAAATCCTAGAAAAATAAATTAAAATCTAAAAATGTCAAAACAAATTTTCACCGTCTAAATAAAATATTTAGAACGAGATGAACATTTTCTTGGCCCTAAAATGCAACTTTGAAAACGTGCAATTTTTCTAATGCAAATAAAATCCGAATAAAATAAAATAAAATCAAATAAATGTTTTTAACATTTTTCCTCCAATATTTCAATTATTTTGGATAAGTCATATTATCTCCCCTCATTTATTTTAACATGAAATACTTTTCGGAGAAAAAAATAATTAAAATCAAAATCCTCGTTTCATTATTTGATAAAAATCAAATATGAAAAACCGGGAAAATCCCCAACTCTCTCCGTGGGTCCTTGAGTTGCTTAGGATTTCGAGGATTTGCGGAACGGAAATGCAATAAAATATGATATGCATGGATGACTATGTATAACATTCCAAATTGAAAATTTGGGATGTTACAAACCTACCCCCCTTAAGATGAATCTCGCCCTCGAGATTCGGGTTGGCTAGAAAATAGGTGTGGGTGGTCTTTGCGGAGATCATCCTCTCGTTCCCAGGTGGCTTCATCCTCGGTGTGGTGGCTCCACTGAACTTTGCAAAACTTGATAACCTTACTGCGGGTGACTCTGCTGGCAAACTCAAGAATCTTAACTGGCTTCTCCTCGTAAGTCAAATCACTGTCCAACTGTATCGCCTCCAAGGGTATTGTATCTCTTAATGGTATATCCGCCATCTCAGCATGAAACTTCTTTAGCTGGGAAACGTGAAACACGTCATGAACTCCTGATAATCCCTTAGGTAATTCCAACTTGTAGGCAACTTCTCCCATCCGTTCCAAAATACGATATGGTCCTACAAATCTCGGGGCTAACTTTCCTTTAACTCCAAAACGTTTCACTCCTCGCAAGGGTGATACTCGCAGATATGCTCTATCTCCAATTTCATAGGTTACCTCCTTGCGTTTCGAGTCTGCGTAACTCTTCTGCCTGGACTGAGCAATCTTCAGTCTATCACGAATCAATTTAACCTTCTCCTCAGACTCCTTGATCAAGTCTGGTCCAAACAACTGTCGTCTCCTACCTCATCCCACATCAACGATGTTCTGCACCTGCGTCCATACAGGGCTTCAAACGGTGCCATCTTCAAACTGGCTTGGTAGCTATTGTTGTATGAGAACTCTGTGTAAGGTAAATTGTCATCCCAACTAGATCCGTAATCTAGCGCACAGGCTCTCAACATGTCCTCCAAAATTTGGTTGACTCTCTCGGTCTGTCCATCCGTCTGCAGTTGAAAGGCTGTACTGAACTCCAATCTTGTTCCCAAAGTTTGGTGTAACTGATGCCAAAACTTTGAAGTAAACTGTGTTCCTCTATCTGATACGATGGTCCTCGGAACTCCATGCAGACATACGATCCTGGACATATATATCTTGGCCAACTTCGCACTTGTATAAGTGGTTTTCACTGGGATAAAGTGTGCCACTTTGGTCAAGTGATCCACTACTACCCATATGGAATCATATCCTGCTTTAGTTCTGGGCAATCCGGTGATAAAATCCATGCCAAGTTTATCCCACTTCCATTCGGGTATCGGCATAGGTTGTAACAGTCCTGCTGGCTTCTGATGCTCTGCCTTCACTCTCTGTCATACATCACATACGGCTACATACTCGGTAATATCCTTCTTCATACCAGTCCACCAGAAGCGTTCCTTCAAATCCAGATACATCTTGGTGTTTCCGGGGTGTATAGAGTATGGTGAGTCATGAGCCTCTTGAAGTATTAGCTTCCTGATCTCCTGGTTATTGGGCACATAAACTCGGTCCTCAAACCATAAGGTATCGTGCTCATCCTCACGAAAACCTTTGGCCTTTCCTTTGCCCATTTTCTCCTTTATCTCGGCAATCTCTTTGTCATCCTTCTGAGCCTCCCGTATCTTGTCTAGCAATGTCGACTGGACCTCCATTGTTGCAACGAATCCTGTAAGAACAATCTCTAATCGAAGTTCCATGATATCCTCTGCTAACCCCTTCGGTAGTCCTTTACCTTTAAGGATATTAGCATAACTCTTCCCGCTCAAAGCGTCTGCTACGACATTGGCCTTTCCTGGATGATAGTGTAGCTTCATGTCATAATCCTTTATAAGCTCCAACCATCTCCTCTGTCTAAGGTTTAGTTCCTTCTGGGTGAAAATGTACTTCAAACTCTTATGGTCCGTGTATACATCACACCGGTTTCCAATAAGGTAATGTCTCCCGGCCTTCAGTGCATGCACTACGGCTGCTAGCTCCAAATCATGTGTAGCATAGTTCAACTCATGAGGTTTTAGTTGTCGTGAGGCATACGAAACAACTCTTCCGTCCTGCATAAGCACACATCCAAGTCCTAAGCGAGAGGCGTCGCAATACACTTGGAACTCCTTATGTATATCTGGCAGTGTTAGCACTGGGGCTGTAGTCAAACGTTTCTTCAACTCCTGGAAACTTGCCTCGCAATCTTCTGTCCATTTGAACCTAGTATCCTTCTTCAATAGTTCAGTCATTGGCTTTGCAATCTTGGAAAAGTTCTCAATGAATCTCCGGTAGTATCCTGCGAGTCCAAGAAAGCTGGGGATCTCGCTAACTGAGGTCGGTGCCAACCATTCAGTGACTGACTGAACTTTGCTGGGGTCTACTGCTATACCTTCTCCTGATATAACATGTCCAAGGAATCCGACTTCCTTCAACCAAAATTCGCATTTGCTGAACTTAGCATACAACTAGTGTTCCCTGAGTTTCTCGAGAACTAACCGCAAATGCTCCTTGTGCTCCTCTTCATTCTTCGAGTATATCATGATATCATCAATAAACACCACAACAAACTTGTCCAAATACTCCATGAACACCTTGTTCATCATGCTCATGAAATAGGCAGGGGCATTAGTGTTGGAAATATGCCCTAGAGGCAATAATAAAGGCGTTATTATTATATTTCCTTATTCATGATAATTGTCTTTATTCGTGCTATAATTGTGTTATCCGGAAATCGTAATACATGTGTGAATAACAGACAACAACATGTCCCTAGTAAGCCTCTAGTTGACTAGCTCATTGATCAATAGATAGTCATGGTTTCCTGACTATGGGCATTGGATGTCAATGATAACGAGATCACATCATTAGGAGAATGATGTGATGGACAAGACTCAATCCTAAACATAGCATAAGATCGCATAGTTCGTTTGCAGAGTTTTCCAATGTCAAGTATCCTTTCCTTAGACCATGAGATCGTGTAACTCCCGGATACCGTAGGAGTGCTTTGGGTGTGCCAAACGTCACAACGTAACTGGGTGACTATAAAGGTGTACTACGGGTATCTCTGAAAGTGTCTGTTGGGTTGACACGGATCGAGACTGGGATTTGTCACTCCGCTTGACGGAGAGGTATCACCGGGCCCTCTCGGTAATGCATCATCATAATGAGCTCAATGTGATCAAAGTGTTTGATCATGGGATCATGCATTACGGTACGAGAAAAGTGACTTGCCGGTAACGAGATTGAACGAGGTATTGGGATACCGACGATCAAATCTCGGGCAAGTAAAATACCGATTGACAAAGGGAATCGTATACGGGATTAATTGAATCCTCGACATCGTGGTTCATTCGATGAGATCATTGTGGAGCATGTGGGAGCCAACATGGGTATCCAGATCCTGCTGTTGGTTATTGCCCGAGAGCCGTCTCGGTCATGTCTGCATGTCTCCCGAACCCGTAGGGTCTACACACTTAAGGTTCGGTGACGCTAGGGTTGTGAAGATATGTATATGCAGTAACCCGAATGTTGTTCGGAGTCCCGGACGTCACGAGGAGTTTCGGAATGGTCCGGAGGTAAAGAATTATATATAGGAAGTGCTGTTTTGGCCATCGGGACAAGTTTCGGGGGTATCGGTATTGTACCGGGACCACCGGAGGATCCCGGGGGGTCCACCGGGTGGGGCCACCTGCCTTGGAGCCACATGGGCTCTAGGGGGTGCGCCTTGGCCTACATGGGCCAAGGGGAACCAGCCCCAAGAGGCCCATGCGCCTAGGGTGGGGAAACCCTAAAGGGGGGCGCCCCCTTGCTTGGGGGCAAGCCCCCCACCCCTTGGCCGCCGCCCCCCTAGGAGATTGCATCTCCTAGGGCCGGCGCCCCCCCTAGGGGCTATATAAAAGGGGAGGGGAGGGGGGCAGCCGCACCCTTGCCCTGGCGCCTCCCTCTCTCCCTCTCCAACACCTCCTCCTCCTCCTCCATAAGAGCTCGGCGAAGCCCTGCCGGAGTACTGCAGCTCCACCATCACCACGCGGTCGTGCTGCTGCTGGAGCCATCTTCCCCAACCTCTCCTTTGCCTTGCTGGATCAAGAAGAAGGAGATGTTACGCTGACCGTACGTGTGTTTAACGCGGAGGTGCCGTCCGTTCGGTGCTAGGATCTCCGGTGATTTGGATCACGTCGTGTACGACTACCTCATCCCCGTTCGTTGAACGCTTCCGCTCGCGATCTACAAAGTGGTATGTAGATGCAATCTCTCTCCCATGACTCGTTGCTTAGATGAACTCATAGATGGATCTTGGTGAAACCATAGGAAAATTTTTAATTTTCTGCAACGTCCTCCAACAGTGGTATCAGAGCCAGGTTTATGCGTAGTTCTCTATTGCACGAGTAGAACACAATTTGTTGTGGGCGTAGATGTTGTCAACTTTCTTGCTGCTACTAATCTTATCTTGCTTCAGCGGTATTGTGGGATGAAGCGGCCCGGACCAACCTTACACGTACGCTTACGTGAGACCGGTTCCACCGACTAACATGCACTAGTTGCATAAGGTGGCTGGCGGGTGTCTGTCTCTCCCACTTTTGTTGGAGCGGATTCGATGAAAAGGGTCCTTATGAAGGGTAAATAGAAGTTGACAAATCACGTTGTGGCTTTTACGTAGGTAAGAAAACGTTCTTGCTAGAACCCTAATTCAGCCACGTAAAACTTGCAACAACAATTAGAGGACGTCTAACTTGTTTTTGCAGCAAGTGCTTTGTGATATGATATGGCCAAAGTTGTGATGAATGATGAATGATCTATATGTGATGTATGAGATGTTCATGCTATTGTAATAGGAATCACGACTTGCATGTCGATGAGTATGACAACCGGCAGGAGCCATAGGAGTTGTCTTTATTTTTTGTATGACCTGCGTGTCATTGAGAAACGCCATGTAAATTACTTTACTTTATTGCTAAACGCGTTAGCCATAGTAGTAGAAGTAATAGTTGGCGAGAAACTTCATGGAGACACGATGATGGAGATCATGATGATGGAGATCATGGTGTCAAGCCGGTGACAAGATGATCATGGAGCCCCAAGATGGAGATCAAAGGAGCTATGTGATATTGGCCATATCATGTCACGTTTATTATTTGATTGCATGTGATGTTTATCATGTTTTGCATCTTGTTTACTTAGGATGACGGTAGTAAATAAGATGATCCCTCATAATAATTTCAAGAAGTGTTCCCCCTAACTGTGCACCGTTGCGACAGTTCGTTGTTTTGAAGCACCACGTGATGATCGGGTGTGATAGATTCTAACGTTCACATACAACCGGTGTAAGACAGATTTACACATGCAAACACTTAGGTTGACTTGATGAGCCTAGCATGTACAGACATGGCCTCGGAACACAGAAGACCGAAAGGTCGAGCATGAGTCGTATACAAGATACGATCAACATGAAGATGTTCACCGATGTTGACTAGTCCGTCTCACGTGATGATCGGACACGGCCTAGTTGACTCGGATCATGTAATACTTAGATGACTAGAAGAGGGATGTCTATCTAAGTGGGAGTTCATTAAATAATTTGATTAGATGAACTTTATTATCATGAACTTAGTCTAAAATATTTGCAATATGTCTTGTAGATCAAATGGTCAACGTAGTCCTCAACTTCAACATGTTCCTAGAGAAAACCAAGCTGAAAGACGATGGCAGCAACTATACGGACTGGGTCCGGAACCTGAGGATCATCCTCATAGCTGCCAAGAAAGATTATGTCCTACGAGCACCGCTGGGTGACGCACCTGTCCTCCCTGCAGAACAATACGTTATGAACGCTTGGCAGTCACGTTCCGATGATTACTCCCTCGTTCAGTGCCACATGCTTTACAGCTTAGAACCGGGGCTCCAGAAGCGTTTTGAGAGACATGGAGCATATGAGATGTTCGAAGAGCTGAAAATGGTTTTCCAAGCTCATGCCCGGGTCGAGAGATATGAAGTCTCCGACAAATTCTTTAGCTGTAAGCTGGAGGAAAATAGCTCTGTCAGTGAACACATACTCAAGATGTCTGGGTTGCACAACCGCTTGACTCAACTGGAAGTTAATCTCCCGGATGAAGCGGTCATTGACAGAATCCTCCAGTCGCTTCCACCTAGCTACAAGAGATTTGTGATGAACTACAACATGCAGGGGATGGTAAAGACCATTCCTGAGGTATATGCTATGCTGAAATCAGCAGAGGTAGAAATCAAGAAGGAACATCAAGTGTTGATGGTGAATAAAACCACTAAGTTCAAGAAGGGCAAGGGTAAAAAGAACTTCAAGAAGGACGTCAAGGAAGTTGCCGCGCCCGGTAAGCAAGTTGCCGGGAAGAAGCCAAAGAATGGACCCAAGCCCGAGACTGAGTGTTTTTATTGCAAGGGAAGTGGTCACTGGAAGCGGAACTGCCCCAAATACTTAGCGGACAAGAAGGCCGGCAAAACAAAAGGTATATGTGATATACATGTAATTGATGTGTACCTTACCAGTACTCGTAGTAGCTCTTGGGTATTTGATACCGGTGCAGTTGCTCACATTTGTAACTCAAAGCAGGAGCTGCGGAATAAACGGAGACTGGCGAAGGACGAGGTGACGATGCGCGTCGGGAATGGTTCCAAGGTCGATGTGATCGCCGTCGGCACGCTACCTCTACATTTACCTATGGGATTAGTTTTAAACCTCAATAATTGTTATTTGGTGCCAAGTTTGAGCATGAACATTGTGTCTGGATCTCGTTTAATTCGAGATGGCTACTCATTTAAATCCGAGAATAATGGTTGTTCTATTTATATGAGAGAGAGATATGTTTTATGGTCATGCTCCGATGGTTAATGGTTTATTCTTAATGAATCTCGTACATGATGATACACATATTCATAGTGTGAATACCAAAAGAGTTAAAGTTGATAACAATAGTCCCACATATTTGTGGCACTGCCGCCTTGGTCACATAGGTGTCAAACGCATGAAGAAGCTCCATGCAGATAGACTATTAGAGTCTCTTGATTATGAATCATTTGACACGTGCGAACCATGCCTCATGGGTAAAATGACCAAGACTCCGTTCTCAGGAACAATGGAGCGAGCAACCAACTTATTGGAAATCATACATACCGATGTGTGCGGTCCAATGAGTGTTGAGGCTTGCGGTGGCTATCGTTATGTTCTCACCCTCACAGATGACTTGAGTAGATATGGGTATATCTACTTAATGAAACACAAGTCTGAGACCTTTGAAAAGTTCAAGGAATTTTAGAGTGAGGTTGAAAATCAACGTGATAGAAAGATCAAGTTTCTACGATCAGATCGTGGAGGAGAATACTTGAGTCACAAATTTGGCACACACTTAAGAAAATGTGGAATAGTTTCACAACTCACGCTGCCTGGAACACCTCAGCGTAATGGTGTGTCCGAACGTCGTAATCGCACTCTATTAGATATGGTGCGATCTATGATGTCTCTTACCGATTTACCGTTATCTTTTTGGGGCTATGCTTTAGAGACTGCCGCATTCACTTTAAATAGGGCTCCGTCGAAATCCGTTGAGACGACACCGTATGAATTATGGTTTGGGAAGAAACCTAAGCTGTCGTTTCTAAAAGTTTGGGGATGCGATGCTTATGTCAAGAAACTTCAACCTGAAAAGCTCGAACCCAAGTCGGAAAAATGCGTCTTCATAGGATACCCTAAAGAAACTATTGGGTATACCTTCTACCTCAGACCCGAAGGGAAGATCTTTGTTGCCAAGAATGGATCCTTTCTAGAGAAAGAGTTTCTCTCGAAAGAAGCAAGTGGGAGGAAAGTAGAACTTGATGAAGTGTTACCTCTTGAACCGGAAAATGGCGAAACTCAAGAAAACGTTCCTGAGGTGCCGGCACCGACTAGAGAGGAAATTAATGATGATGATCAAGATACTTCTAATCAAGCTCCTACTGAAATTCGAAGGTCCACAAGGACACGTTCTGCACCAGAGTGGTACGGCAACCCTGTCTTGGAAATCATGTTGTTAGACAACGGTGAGCCTTCGAACTATGAGGAAGCAATGGCGGGCCCGGATTCCGACAAATGGCTGGAAGCCATGAAATCCGAGATAGGATCCATGTATGAAAACGAAGTATGGACTTTGACTGACTTGCCCGTTGAGCGGCGAGCCATAGAAAATAAATGGATCTTTAAGAAGAAGACAGACGCGGATGGTAATGTGACCATCTATAAAGCTCGGCTTGTCGCTAAGGGTTATCGACAAGTTCAAGGAATTGACTACGATGAGACTTTCTCACCGATAGCGAAGCTGAAGTCCGTCCGAATCATGTTAGCAATTGCCGCATTCTACGATTATGAAATATGGCAAATGGACGTCAAAACGGCATTCCTTAATGGTTTCCTTAAGGAAGAATTGTATATGATGCAGCCGGAAGGTTTTGTCGATCCTAAGAATGCTGACAAGGTGTGCAAGCTCCAACGCTCGATTTATGGGCTGGTGCAAGCATCTCGGAGTTGGAACATTCGCTTTGATGAGATGATCAAAGCGTTTGGGTTTACACAGACTTATGGAGAAGCCTGCGTTTACAAGAAAGTGAGTGGGAGCTCTGTAGCATTTCTCATACTATATGTAGATGACATACTTTTGATGGGAAATGATATAGAACTCTTGGACAACATTAAGGCCTACTTGAATAAGAGTTTTTCAATGAAGGACCTTGGAGAAGCTGCTTATATATTAGGCATCAAGATCTATAGAGATAGATCAAGACGCCTCATAGGTCTTTCACAAAGCACATACCTTCATAAGATATTAAAGAAGTTCAATATGGATCAATCTAAGAAGGGGTTCTTACCTGTGTTACAAGGTGTGAAATTGAGCTCAGCTCAATGTCCGACCACGGCAGAAGATATAGAAGAGATGAGTGTCATCCCCTATGCCTCAGCCATAGGTTCTATTATGTATGCCATGCTGTGTACCAGACCTGATGTAAACCTTGCCGTAAGTTTGGTAGGAAGGTACCAAAGTAATCCCGGCAAGGAACACTGGACAGCGGTCAAGAATATCCTGAAGTACCTGAAAAGGACTAAGGAAATGTTTCTCGTTTATGGAGGTGACGAAGAGCTCGTCGTAAAGGGTTACGTCGATGCTAGCTTCGACACAGATCTGGATGACTCTAAGTCACAAACCGGATACGTGTATATTTTGAATGGTGGGGCAGTAAGCTGGTGCAATTGCAAGCAAAGCATCGTGGCGGGATCTACATGTGAAGCGGAGTACATGGCAGCCTCGGAGGCAGCACATGAAGCAATTTGGGTGAAGGAGTTCATCACCGACCTCGGAGTCATACCCAATGCGTCGGGGCCAATCAAACTCTTCTGTGACAACACTAGAGCTATTGCACTTGCCAAGGAGCCCAGGTTTCACAAGAAGACCAGGCACATCAAGCGTCGCTTGAACTCCATTCGTGAAAATGTTCAAGATGGAGACATAGAAATTTGTAAAGTGCACACGGATCTGAATGTCGCAGACCCGTTGACTAAACCTCTCCCTAAGGCAAAACGTGATCAGCACCAGAACTCTATGGGTGTTCGATTCATCATAATGTAACTAGATTATTGACTCTAGTGCAAGTGGGAGATTGTTGGAAATATGCCCTAGAGGCAATAATAAAGGCGTTATTATTATATTTCCTTATTCATGATAATTGTCTTTATTCGTGCTATAATTGTGTTATCCGGAAATCATAATACATGTGTGAATAACAGACAACAACATGTCCCTAGTAAGCCTCTAGTTGACTAGCTCGTTGATCAATAGATAGTCATGGTTTCCTGACTATGGGCATTGGATGTCAATGATAACGAGATCACATCATTAGGAGAATGATGTGATGGACAAGACTCAATCCTAAACATAGCATAAGATCGCATAGTTCGTTTGCTAGAGTTTTCCAATGTCAAGTATCCTTTCCTTAGACCATGAGATCGTGTAACTCCCGGATACCGTAGGAGTGCTTTGGGTGTGCCAAACGTCACAACGTAAATGGGTGACTATAAAGGTGTACTACGGGTATCTCTGAAAGTGTCTGTTGGGTTGACACGGATCGAGACTGGGATTTGTCACTCCGCTTGACGGAGAGGTATCACCGGGCCCTCTCGGTAATGCATCATCATAATGAGCTCAATGTGATCAAAGTGTTTGATCACGGGATCATGCATTACGGTACGAGAAAAGTGACTTGCCGGTAACGAGATTGAACGAGGTATTGGGATACCGACGATCAAATCTCGGGCAAGTAAAATACCGATTGACAAAGGGAATCGTATACGGGATTAATTGAATCCTCGACATCGTGGTTCATCCGATGAGATCATCATGGAGCATGTGGGAGCCAACATGGGTATCCAGATCCCGCTGTTGGTTATTTCCCGAGAGCCGTCTCGGTCATGTCTGCATGTCTCCCGAACCCGTAGGGTCTACACACTTAAGGTTCGGTGACGCTAGGGTTGTGAAGATATGTATATGCAGTAACGCGAATGTTGTTCGGAGTCCCGGATGAGATCCCGGACATCACGAGGAGTTTCGGAATGGTCTGGGGGTAAATAATTATATATAGGAAGTGCTGTTTTGGCCATCGGGACAAGTTTCGGGGGTATCGGTATTGTACCAGGACCACCGGAGGGTCCCGGGGGGTCCACCGGGTGGGTCCACCTGCCTTGGGGGCCACATGGGCTCTAGGGGGTGCGCCTTGGCCTACATGGGACAAGGGGAACCAGCCCCAAGAGGCCCATGCGCCTAGGGTGGGGAAACCCTAAAGGGGGGCGCCCCCTTGCTTGGGGGGCAAGCCCCCCACCCCTTGGCCGCCGCCCCCCCTAGGAGATTGCATCTCCTAGGGCCGCCCCCCCTAGGGGCTATATAAAAGGGGGAGGGGAGGGGGGCAGCCGCACCCTTGCCCTGGCGCCTCCCTCTCTCCCTCTCCAACACCTCCTCCTCCATAAGAGCTCGGCGAAGCCCTGCCGGAGTACTGCAGCTCCACCATCACCACGCCGTCGTGCTGCTGCTGGAGCCATCTTCCCCAACCTCTCCTTTGCCTTGCTGGATCAAGAAGAAGGAGACGTTATGCTGACCGTAGGTGTGTTGAACGCGGAGGTGCCGTCCGTTCGGTGCTAGGATCTCCGGTGATTTGGATCACGTCGTGTACGACTACCTCATCCCCGTTCATTGAACGCTTCCGCTCGCGATCTACAAAGTGGTATGTAGATGCAATCTCTCTCCCATGACTCGTTGCTTAGATGAACTCATAGATGGATCTTGGTGAAACCGTAGGAAAAATTTTAATTTTCTGCAATGTTCTCCAACAATTAGTCAATCCAAATGACATGACCGTATACTCGTATAATCCATACCACGTTGTCAACGCTGTCTTTGGTATATCCTTCCCTCGTATCTTCAACTGATGGTAACCCGATCGCAAATCGATCTTTGAAAACACCTTAGCTCCTTGCAACTGATCAAACAGAGCATTGATCATCGGCAGTGGATACTTGTTCTTAATTGTCACTTCATTCAAGGCTCGATAATCAACAACCATCCTTAGGGATTTATCCTTCTTCTCAACCAAAAGCATAGGGGCTCCCCAAGGTGATGAACTTCTTCGGATGTATCCTTTCTCCAATAACTCCTTGATCTGTTTCTTAATTTCCTCCAGATCATTCGCGGGCATCCGATAGGGTCTCTTGGATATTGGCCTTGTACCTGGCAACAGCTCTATCAAAAACTCAATGTCTCTATCTGGTGGCATGCCTGGTAACTCCTCTGGAAAAACATCTGGGTAATCCTTCACTACAGGCACTTCCTCCTGAACAACTCCCGTAAGGGCATTCACTTGGCTCCTCCTAGGCACATGCCTAGATACATACTTAATCCTTTTTCCCTCCGGGGTGGTAAGATAAATCGACTTACTAGCACAGTCAATGCTTCCTCCATACTTTGACATCCAGTCCATACCTAATACCACATCCAATCCTTGTGACTCCAAGATAATTAGATCGAACGGAAAAACATGTGTGCCAATGGTTAAGGGTATCTGGTCGCACCATCGCCTAGCCATGTATTCTGCTTCGGGTGAGCTCACTAACAGAGGGGTCCTAAGGGTTTGGGTTGGTAGTTTAAACTTATCCACGAATCCCCTTGATATGTATGAATGCGATGCACCACTATCTAAAAGAACAAGAGCGGTAAATGACTTAACCAAAACTTACCTATTATCGCGTCTGGCTGCTCTTCAACCTCCTCCACGTTAACGTGGTTCACTTGTCCTTTGTTGAATGGATTGGGCTTCTTCCCAACGCTCCCATTTCTGTTCCCATTCTTTCCTTCTGGGCACTCCGTGGCGTAGTGTCCAGTCTTCCCGCACTTGAAACAAGTAACATGACTTAAGTCCCTTTTGGCGGGTGTGGCTGGATTGGGGCGGTTCTGATTATTGTTGGCTCTGTTCCCATTCCCATTCTTAGAACCATCATGGTTATGCGATCCTCCTCCAGTGTGGTTGTGACCTCCATGGTTATGAACAAGTCCACCTGAGTTCGGGGTTAGGCGAGGCTTCTGCTGAGCTCCTGAGTTATACTTCCCTTGTCCATACTTTCTCTTGCGGCTCTCAATCTGCTGCTGCTTCCCTTCAATCATAAGAGCCTTATCTACCAATTCCTGGTAGTTGTTGAAAGTTGCTACCATCAACTGCATGCTCATCTCATCATTCAGCCCTTCCATAAACTTCTCCTGCTTCGCGGCATCTGTGGCCACATCATCAGGGGCATAGCGTGATAACTTGCTAAAATCATCCACGTACTGAGCCACAGTACGGTTTCCCTGGTGTAGGTTGCGGAACTCCTGCTTCTTCATCTGCATAGCTCCAGTGGAGACATGGGTTGTGCGGAAAGCTTGCTAAAACTGGTCCTAAGTGACATTGGCTATGGGGAAAGTGGCCGTGTAATTCTCCCACCATGAGGCTGCTGGTCCGTCCAATTGATGTGCGGCTAAGCGCACCTTCTCAGCATCTGTGCAACCTGCGGTGGTCAACTCCCTTCCAATACGGCGTAGCCAATCATCAGCAACTATTGGCTCGGTTCTACTGGAAAACACCAACGGCTGTAACCTTACAAAATGGGCTAGGTTGTCCACTGGCGGCGGGTTGTTGTTGTTGTTGCCCTGGTTCTGAACTAGCAATTGCATCAAGGCATTCTGCTGTTGTATCAACTGGGTGAGCTCCGGCGGAAAGGCAAAACCGCGGAGGCATCTGATGGGTTTAGATGGAAGAGATTAGAATAGAAGAATGGGGTCTAATGAGAAAGCACTACCCATATGCACATGAGACAAACACAATCATTTCACTCACTCAATCAAGCAAGGGCATACAACGGTCGAGAACTATCGCAAAAGTGCTCAACTACTACTAAATACATGGGAGAATACTACTACTATATGGTGGTCATCTAGAAATTTTGATCGGTGGAAGACTCCATGATATCTGCTCCAGCTTCGTCTTCAAAGTCATCATCACTGGGATCGGAATAGGTGTCATCGATGATGATGTAGTTGTCCAGGCAAGTGGGATCGTCGTCTTCTTCTCCCGGTTCTGGTCCTCCCATGAATACTCCGATCTTCTTTATCAGGTCGTCATTCTTCTCCAGTAGGGTCTTGATTTCCTCCTCAAATACATCACGAGTAAACTTGAGTTCTTCCTCCAGCTCGATGATCCTAGTCTTCGCCTTTTTCAAGTCCATCATGTCCGCGCACATCTGGTTCTCCTGACGTCGAATGTGCTGGTTTAACTCCTGGATGAAAGCTGCAATGGATCTATCCTTCCTGGTGCTGATTACTTCCCATTGCTCGTCTCGGCACCCACATCTTTGGTAGATGGTGTCCTTAAGCTCCCTGTCGTAGACTTTTCCAATGCGGCCCATGGTAATGTGGGCTGCCATGCTCTTGCCTAGACTCCAGGTGGGTGCTTCAAAAGAAAATTCTATGGGTTTAGAAGTTGGCGAGAACGTTCTTCCTAGAACTTGTACTTGAATCATCCAGCGCTCCTCTTCTAGTAAGGTGGCGTTGTACGTCCCGGTGAAGCTTGGTATTCCAATGTTCAAGTATCTAGTGACTTCCTTCAAGTGGCGTCCAAAAGGCGTGTCTTCATCTGGTTGTGCAAACTTGTTCTTCATCTCCGCCATCCTAAGGAGTAGAAAATGGAGAGGTGTCAGAAATAAGTAGAGAAGAATGGCCTAGTGTTTATCTTAGTGGTCGTGTCCTACACTCAGCGCGTGCTCTGATACCATCTTGTAGCGACCCGACCTTATGTGGTCAAGTCTCTGTGCTTCAGTGTCATCCCTGGATCGGTAATGCTGACACACATAGTACTCAAAGGATTTATAACAGAGTAGCAATCACACACTTATTACATCGAATGTCTCAAGAGAGAACTTATTACAATAATATGGCTTAAGGCCATCTAATACGATAACAGCGGAAGGTTTGGAAGATACAGTGAGTCCATCAACTCCAACGGCATAGCTGAGCTGCACGGCAACGACCTAACGAACCTTACTCCTCATCTGAAAAGTGTGCAACATAATACGTTGCAGCCCGAGAACGAGTCAGCACATGGAATATGCTGGCAATATAACACAGTAGAGCAAGAACAGAATAATGCTATCACTACATGCATATTTGGCTAGTGGAAAGCTCTATGGTTATAGTTTTTGCGAAAAGCCAATTTTTTCCTACAACAAAGGAATAAATTTTAGCTTTAACTATCATGGTGGTTGAAAAACATTGAGAATGTTCCTCCGATTCAATCCCAATTAAAGTGATTAACAACCCAACAATATTAATTAAGAGTGATGAGATACATGTGATAACCCAAGTACTGGATACTCAAGAATTGTCCATAACCGGGGACACGGCTAACCATGATTAGATTGTACACTCTGCAGAGGTTTGCGCACTTTTCCGCACAAGACTCGATCGCCTCCGTTGGATTTCTTGCACTACATGGTGTTTGATAAACGGATGACCGAGACACAGTCTTTCAGAAACATTAACTCTCTACTCCGGACAGACCATACCAAACCTACATCCCACTACCTGCTGATCTGCCTCTTCAAGAGCTTCACGTAACTTACTCAACTATGCTAGAGCCCATAATAGTTTGTGGCTGCACACGGAAGTTTCTAGCATGAATCATCTCAGTTCCCTTTGAGCCTGGGTGGCGGTCCATAGGAAAATCACACGGAACCCCGGGATTTCCAAAAATACAGGCAACACTGGGTACCCCAGGTGCCTCAATCCACCCAGATGTTAATTTAAGTTGCCACCTGAAGTTGAACCATTAATTAACAACTCACATCTGTCATGGATTTCACTCAAACCCGAACCACGTCTACGAGCATAGCATAGCAATATAATATAAGCAAACGTAGAAGTAACTCCCAAGGGTTTGAATATAACAGGGCAATAGGTTCTACCTCATCAACTACTTCCCATCCCACATGTTAATGATATCCTAATCATGCAATGTTTGAGGATTGGAACTAATGCATAAAAACTGGGTATGAAAAGAGTATGATCAATGTGTTACTTGCCTTGCTGACGATCCGCGAATCCTAGAGACTCGTAGTAACACGCTTCGCACTCCGGGAACTCTATCGCAAGCAAACAATAACATACATAAGCAACAAGCAAAGATGCACGGGCAAAACTCAAATAAGAGAGGTTGACCAGAAAGTTCAATTTAAGAACTCCGGTTCGCAAAAAGAATCAAATCAAACGGAGCAACGAAACTCAAACGGCGAAAGAAACAAGCTTCACTTACTAATCTGAACCATGTCAAATTTTACAGTAGCAAAAACTTATTTGAGTTGGTTAAACGGAGAGAGGGTTTTGAGACGAAACTCTAGGCGCTTGAATCGCCTGATTCCGATAAACGAGCGAAAAGATAAACAGAAACTAAGATTGGATCAGAAATCGCGATCCGAAAAATCACGGAATAATCCAATAAAAAGAAAACTGACGAACAGACTAACGAACGAGCGTTCGTTAGCTGTAACTAACGGGCGAAAACAATTCGCTAAAACGAACGTATGGACGAACGTCCGCTAACTAGAAGAACCGAGAAAAACCGGCGAACCAAAAAAAAACGGATCTAGGGTTTCGAGAAAGAAAACCGAACGGTTTAAAAAAACGGCAGCTCGAGTTCCGGCGTGGTACCTCCGGCTAGGGGCTTCGGCGAGGCGGGGCTGGGCGGCGGGGCGGCGGCTCGCGGGGCGGCGGGGCTTGGCAGCGGCGGCGCAAGCGGCGGCGGCGGCTAGCGCGAGCGGCGGCTGGCGGCGCGGGCGGCGGCGGCGGTGGTGGGTTTGGGCGGTGGGGGTGGCGGCTTATAAGGAGGGTGCGGCTTGCTTGGGCGAGGGGGCAAGCGGCGGCGGAGGCGGATTCCGGCTCGGACTCCGGGTCCGGGCGGCGGCGGGGCGGCGCACGTGCGGGGAGGCGGCTACTGGCACGGGCCGGCCTGGCTCGGCTGGGCCTTAGGCCCAGTCGGGCGCGGGAAACATTTTTTAAAAATAATTTCACCGACAGAAATAAATTCCTAGAAAAATAAATTAAAATCTAAAAATGCCAAAACAAATTTTCACCATCTAAATAAAATATTTAGAACGAGATGAACATTTTCTTGGCCCTAAAATGCAACTTTGAAAACGTGCAATTTTTCTAATGCAAATAAAATCCGAATAAAATCAAATAAAATCAAATAAATGATTTTAACATTTTTCCTCCAATATTTCAATTATTTTGGAGAAGTCATATTATCTCCTCTCATTTATTTTAATATGAAATACTTTTCGGAGAAAAAAAATAATTAAAATCAAAATCCTCGTTTCATTATTTGATAAAAATCAAATATGAAAAACCGGGAAAATCCCCAACTCTCTCCGTGGGTCCTTGAGTTGCTTAGGATTTCGAGGATTTGCGGAACAGAAATGCAATAAAATATGATATGCATGGATGACTATGTATAACATTCCAAATTGAAAATTTGGGATGTTACACCCATAAGGTATGGTTCGCAAGCATCAAGTGATTCATAATCAAGTGATTCCAAAATCCCATCAGCATGGAGTTTCTTCATGCGCTTTACACCAATATGACCTAAACGGCAGTGCCACAAATAAGTTGCACTATCATTATTAACTTTGCATCTTTTGGCTTCAATATTATGAATATGTGTATCATTACGACCGAGATTCAACAAACCATTTTCATTGGGTGTATGACCATAGAAGGTTTTATTCATGTAAACAGAACAACAATTATTCTCTAATTTAAATGAATAACCGTATTGCAATAAACATGATCAAATCATATTCATGCTCAACGCAAACGCCAAATAACACTTATTTAGGTTCAACACTAATCCCGAAAGTATAGGGAGTGTGCGATGATGATCATATCAATCTTGGAACTACTTCCAACAGACATCGTCACCTCGCCCTTAACTAGTTTCTGTTCATTCTGCAACTCCCGTTTCGAGTTACTACTCTTAGCAACTGAACCAGTATCAAATGCCGAGGGGTTGCTGTAAACACTAGAAAAGTACACATCAATAACATGTATATCCAATATACCTTTATTCACTTTGCCATCCTTCTTATCCGCCAAGTATCTAGGGCAGTTCCACTTCCAGTGACCATTTCCTTTGCAGTAGAAGCACTCAGTTTCATGCTTGGCTCTAGCTTTGGGCTTCTTCACGGGAGCTGCAACTTGCTTGCCGTTCTTTTTGAAGTTCCCTTTCTTCCCTTTGCCCTTTTCTTGAAACTAGAGGTCTATTCAAACATCAACACTTGATGCTTTTCTTGATTTCTACATTCGTTGATTTCAGCATCATGAAGAGCTTAGGAATCGTTTTTGTTATCCCTTGCATATTATAGTTCATCATGAAGTTCTAGTAACTTGGTGATAGTGACTAGAGGACTCTGTCAATCATTATCTTATCTAGAAGATTAACTCCCACTTGATTCGGGTGATTGTAGTACTCAGACATTCTTAGCACATGTTCACTAGCTGAGCTATTCTCCTCCATCTTGTAGGCAAAGTACTTGTCGAAGGTCTCATACCTTTCGACATGGGCATGAGTCTGAAATACTAATTTCAACTCTTGGAACATCTCATATGCTCTGTGGAGTTTCAACAACGTCTTTGAAGCCCCGATTCTAAGCCGTAAAGCATGGTGTGCTAAACTATCAAGTAGTCATCATATCGAGCTTGCCAAACGTTCATAACGTCTGCATTTGCTCCTGCAATCGGTCTGTCACCTAGCGGTGCATCAAGGACATAATTATTCTGTGCAGCAATGAGGATAATCCTCAGATCACGGATCCAATCCGCATCATTGCTACTAACATATTTCAACTTAGTTTTCTCTAGGAACATATCAAAAATAAAACATGGGAGCTAAACGCGAGTTATTGATCTACAACATAGATATGCTAATACTACCAGGACTAAGCTCATGATAAATTAAAGTTCAATTAATCATATTACTTAAGAACTCTCACTTAGATAGACATCCCTCTAATCATCTAAGTGATCACGTGATCCATATCAACTAAACCATGTTCGATCATCACGTGAGATGGAGTAGTTTTCAATGGTGAACATCACTATGTTGATCATATCTTCTATATGATTCACACTCGACCTTTCGGTCTCTAGTGTTCTGAGGCCATATCTGCATATGCTAGGCTCGTCAAGTTTAACCTGAGTATTCTGCATGTGCAAAACTGGCTTGCACCCGTTGTATGTGAACATAGAGCTTATCACACCTGATCATCACGTGGTGTCTTAGTACGAAGAACTGTCGCAACGGTGCATACTCAGGGAGAACACTTGTACCTTGAAATTTAGTGAGAGATCATCTTATAATGCTACCGTCGAACTAAGCAAAAGAAGATGCATAAAGGACAAACATCACATGCAATCAATATAAGTGATATGATATGGCCATCATCATCTTGTGCCTTTGATCTCCATCTCCGAAGCACCGTCATGATCACCATCGTCACTGGCGCGACACCTTGATCTCCATCGTAGCATCGTTGTCGTCTCGCCAACTATCGCTTCTACGACTTTCGCTGCCGCTTAGTGATAAAGTAAAGCAATTACATGGCGATTGCATTTGATACAATAAAGCGACAACCATATGGCTCCTGCCAGTTGCCGATAACTCCGTTACAAAACATGATCATCTCATACAATGAAATTTAGCATCATGTCTTGACCATATCACATCACAACATGCCCTGCAAAAACAAGTTAGACATCCTCTACTTTGTTGTTGCAAGTTTTACGTGGCTGCTCCGGCTGAGTAAGAACCGTTCTTACCTACGCATCAAAACCACAATGATATTTCATCAAGTATGTGTTGTTTTAACCTTCAACAAGAACCGGGTGTAGCCAGACTCGATTCAACTAAAGTTGGAGAAACTGACACCCGCCAACCACCTGTGTGCGAAGCACGTCGGTAGAACCAGTCTCGCGTAAGCGTACGCGTAATGTTGGTCCGGGCCGCTTCATCCAACAATACTGCTGAATCAAAGTATGACATGCTGGTAAGCAGTATGACCAGTATCGCACACAAATCACTTGTGTTCTACTCGTGCATATAACATCTACGCATAAACCTGGCTCTGATACCATTGTTGGGGAACGTAGTAATTTCAAAAAAAATCCTACGCACACGCAAGATCATGGTGATGCATAGCAATGAGAGGGGAGAGTATTGTCCACGTACCCTCGTAGACTGAAAGCGGAAGCGTTATGACAATGCGGTCAATGTAGTCGTACGTCTTCACGATCGACCGATCCTAGTACCGAACATGCGGCACCTCCGCGATCTGCACACGTTCAGCTCGGTGACGTCCCATGAACTCACGATCCAGTAGAGCTTCGAGGGAGAGCTTTGTCAGCACGACGGCGTGATGACGGTGATGATGAAGCTACCGGCGCAGGGCTTCGCCTAAGCACTACGACGATATGACCGAGGTGGATTATGGTGGAGGGGGCACCGCACACGGCTAAGAAATCAATGATCAACTTGTGTGTCTATGGGGTGCCCCCTCCCCGTATATAAAGGAGTGCAGGAGGGGGGGGGGGGCCCTCTACTATGGCGCGCCCTGGGTAGTCCTACTCCCACCGGGAGTAGGATTCCCCCTTCCAAGTAGTAGGAGTAGGAGAGAAGGAAGGGGAAGAGAAAAGAGAAGGAAGGAGGGGGCGTCGCCCCTCCCCCTAGTCCAATTCGGACTAGGCCTCGGGGGGCGCGGCCTGCCCTAGGCAGCCCCTCTCTCTCTCCCCTAAAGCCCAATAAGGCCCATATATTCCCCGGCGAATACCCGTAACTCTCCGGCACTCCGATAAATACCTGAACCACTTAGAACCTTTCCGATGTCCGAATATAGCCTTCCAATATATCGAACTTTATGTCTAGAACATTTCGAGACTCCTCGTCATGTCCCTGATCTCATCTGGGACTCCGAACAACCTTCGGTACATCAAAACACATAAAATCATTATACCGATCGTCACAGAACATTAAGCGTGCGGACCCTACGGGTTTGAGAACTATGTAGACATGACCGAGACTCATCTCCGGTCAATAACCAACAGCGGAACCTGGATGCTCATATTGGCTCCTAAATAATCTACGAAGATCTTTATCAGTCAAACCACATAATAACATACGTTGTTCCCTTTGTCATCGGTATGTTACTTGCCCGAGATTCGATTGTCGGTATCTCAATACCTAGTTCAATATCGTTACTGGCAAGTCTCTTAACTCGTTTTGTAATGCATCATCCCACAACTAACTCAGTAGTTACATTGCTTGCAAGGCTTATAGTGATGTGCATTACCGAGAGGGCCCAGAGATACCTCTTCGATACTCGAAGTGGCAAATCGTAATCTCGATCTATGCCAACCCAACAAACACCTTCAGAGACAGTTGTAGAGCATCTTTATAATCACCCAGTTACGTTGTGACGTTTGATAGCACGTAAGGTGTTCCTCTGGTATTCGGGAGTTGCATAATCTCACAGTCATAGGAACATGTATAAGTCATGAAGAAAGCAATATCAACATACTAAACGATCAAGTGCTAAGCTAACGGAATGGGTCAAGTCAATCACATCATTCTCTAACGATGTGATCCCGTTAATCAAATGAAAACTCATGTCTATGGCTAGGAAACCTAACCATCTTTGATTCAACGAGCTAGTCAAGTAGAGGCATACTAGTGACACTCTGTTTGTCTATGTATTCACACATGTACTAAGTTTCTGGTTAATACAATTCTAGCATGAATAATAAATATTTATCATGATATATGGAAATATAAATAACAACTTTATTATTGCCTCTAGGGCATATTTCCTTCACGACTTCCCTCCAACAAGCGGGGGTCAAATTCCTCTGCACCTCCATGGCCCAAAGGCCATCAGAGGTAGGCAGACAAGCGGAAGCGCCGACAGGAGGAGGAGGAAACTAGTCAATTAGGAATTTTGGGGGGGGGGTGGGAGGAAAGAATCAGGGCTGGCATGGTTAGCCGCACAAAAACTTGTAGGTGAGGGGATACATATTGATTGAGGGTTCAATCTTTTTTTCCTGAAAGGGATGTAAGATCTGGTTCTCAAAATACTTACGAATGTACTTTCCAGTTTACACACAATACTAAAGGAAGCGGGAAAGATAAGAATAAAAATTGTAAAAAGTGAAATATGATCCAGCATACGCTCACACTCATACGTTATAGGCACTAAATGCCAGCACCATATCATAATATGCATCTCATATCAATCATAATAGTTAAACAAATAATCACATGATAGAAGAATGTACTCATACATAATAACAATGCAACAAATATTTGGATAAAAAATTATAGCATCAAACACCACATTTAACTAAGGATTGCAGGGGTTTGTGGGAGAGTGGACCACTATAAAGAAGGTTGAGATCGTGCTGAGGTTGATGGAGACGATGAAGACAAAGATAGTGATGCTGGTCCCTCCGACGGTGCTCCGACACCGACGAAAGAGAAGAGGGAGGCCCCCTCCTTCTTATTCTTAGCTGGCATTCCTCTAGGTGGGAGAAGGTTTCCCCCTCTAGTGCATGGTGTTCATGGTACCCGAAGGGTGAGACCCCCCCCCCACCGAGATTGGATTGTTTCTCTGGTAGTATGTTTCTAGATTCTCTCTAGATTATGAAATTTGAGTCTTTCACCATTTTATCAACCATGGGATTTCCGTAGCTCTGAAAAATCCAAAAACAGTACGACAACGACGAAACATTCGGATAAAGTTCGCGGCCAAAGGGCACCTCCAACCAACCTACGAGCTAGGCTAGCGGCCCCAGCTCGCCCCCTGAGTGGGAGCTAGGGTGTGTAGGGGCATCGTGGTCCGCTCCACGTGGGCCTAGGTCCCCTCGGTCTCTTGTGGTGCAAAATTTATTTTTTATTCAAATTTTTCGCTTCATAAATTGGTTTTATGAAAAGCCCCAAAACATTAGCAAATAATACATGACACTTGACACTGGATTAGTATGTTAGTCCAATAAAATTATACTCTCTCCGATCCATATTAGTTGTTGCTTCAATGGATGTATCTAGCACTGAAATACGTTTAGAAACATATTTTAGCAATAATTAATATGGAGCGGAGGGAGCGTAAAATTGTGCCAAAATTATGTATAAACATAAATATAATATGAACATAAAAGTATTATAGAAACATCGGAGATGTATCGGCCATGACTGGGCCGAAGGCTCGCTAAGTAGTTGCTCCAGAGCATGTTTTTAAACGCGCTCTAGTTGGGCGTCGTTTATGTATGGATTGGCTAGCCATACATAAACTGACACCCTAGCCGCCGCCAGGAGAGGCCTAGTTGGGGCGGCTAGGGTATGTCTATTCTCGCTAGGGCATGATTGGGGCGAAGACTTGCTAATGCACGCCATAAGCGAGAATAGACATACCCTTCTCTTTATGTATGGCTCGTATTTTTCTTTCTGCGGGACTCCTCCATGTAGGGCTACTAAGTCTTCTTATTAGCCTGGAATGGGCCCTGCATCTACCTTGGATTTTGGATTTTCTATTTTACATTAAATTTAATCCCTGGAAATCAGATTGTTTTTTGTCCAAATGCTTTTACCGAGAGATTTTGTATGTGTGTGCGTGCTAATCGCATTCAACGAATCTTTATAACATGTTGCATACAGGTAATGTTCTTTTATTTTTGTAGTTCTTAGGACATCTCCAACGCCGACCCTCAAAGCTCTCGCAACCGTCCGAACCGAGGAAGCCATCCAACGCGGTCCTGTATCAATCCACGGAGCGGTACAGACGCGATTTCTCCCAAAAATCAAAGACAAAAATGGGAGTGGTTTGCGGGGGTCCGGACCGATCCCAAGCCCTTCTAACCGCCCTGGCCCACACTTTGTTAGATGGATATCATGACGGAGCACTCGCTCCATCAGATGGGTCCAACGCCACCGCCGTTGGTGCGCGTGAAAGAGGAGCCACCCTCCCCACCGCAGGTCCGTGTTAAGTGGGAGCCAGCATCCCCACGCTGGGTGAAGGACGAGCCGGCGTCCCTGCCACGCAACCGTGGCCTCTGCTACCTCTTGAGCACTGCGTTGGTTTTCTCTTGAAGAGGAAATGGTGATGCAATAAAGTAGCGTAAGTATTTCCCTCAGTTTTTGAGAACCAAGGTATCAATCCAGTAGGAGGCCACACATGAGTCCCTCGCACCTACACAAACAAATAAATCCTCGCAACCAACGCGATACGGGGTTGTGAATCCCTACACGGTCACTTACGGGAGTGAGATCTGATAGATATGATAAGATAATATTTTTGGTATTTTTATGATAAAGATGCAAAGTAAAATAAAGGCAATAAAAATAACCAAGTGTTGGAAGATTAATATGATGGAAACTAGACCCGGGGGCCATAGGTTTCACTAGTGGCTTCTCTCGAGAGCATAAGTATTACGGTGGATGAACAAATTACTGTTGAGCAATTGATAGAATTGAGCATAGTTATGAGAATATCTAGGTATGATCATGTATATAGGCATCACGTCCGAGACAAGTAGACCGACTCCTGCCTGCATCTACTACTATTACTCCACACATCGACCGCTATCCAGCATGCATCTAGAGTATTAAGTTCATAAGAACAGAGTAACGCCTTAAGTAAGATGACATGATGTAGAGGGATAAACTCATGCAATATGATATAAACCCCATCTTGTTATCCTCGATGGCAACAATACAATACGTGCCTTGCTGCCCCTACTGTCACTGGGAAAGGACACCGCAAGATTGAACCGAAAGCTAAGCACTTCTCCCATTGCAAGAAAGATCAATCTAGTAGGCCAAACCAAACTGATAATTCGAAGAGACTTGCAAAGATAACCAATCATACATAAAATAATTCAGAGGAGATTCAAATATTGTTCATAGATAAACTTGATCATAAACCCACAATTCATCGGTCTCAACAAACACACCGCAAAATAAGATTACATCGAATAGATCTCCACAAGAGAGGGGGAGAACATTGTATTGAGATCCAAAAAGAGAGAAGAAGCCATCTAGCTAATAACTATGGACCCGAAGGTCTGAGGTAAACTACTCACGCATCATCAGAGAGGCTAGGGTGTTGATGTAGAAGCCCTCCGTGATCGATGCCCCCTCCGGTGGAGCTCCGGAACAGGCCCCAAGATGGGATCTCACGGGTACTGTCGTGGTTTTGTCACGGCAGATGTCCTCATGAAAGGACTTAGTCGTGGATCCATCGGAATGGGTTAGCTTGAAGGGGTTAAAGCGGACATAGGGACGCAAGAGGGTTTTATACTAGTTCGGCCCCTTCGAGGAAGGTAAAAGCCTACGTCTAGTTGTGATGGAATTGATGGGGTTTCGATGACTAGGGAGCAAACAAGCTTCGCCTAAGTCTCGAGTTGTTGTCTGTTGTCCTTGAACCGCCGCCGGGTCGTCCCCTTATATACATGGGTCACCTGTCGGTTTACAAAGTCCCAATACCGGCTCATACTCGTGTCCGGTTTGGTCTCTACTTATTCCTAACTTACAACACAAGTTTACATACCGACGCCGGTTTACGGCTACAGGCTTTAAACCGACCATGGGCTTTTAACCCTCATCTATGTCCATGGGCTTTTACATACTTAACTAATGATGAAGTTAACCTGGCCCAGATAGGCCGGTTTACGCTCAGTAGTAATATCCCCAACATTAGGCCCCAGATTGATTTGAACAAATTCATGTCAATCCTTAGCAAAAACTTCATCTTTAACATCTTCTTGTAGTTTGGTGAACCGCCATGATGTCATCTTCTCTGATTGTTGTAAACCGGAACGACGTCATCTGTAATAAAGAAGTTATCCATGATGCCTCCTTATTTAATAGATCTGCGATAATCGAGGCGACAGTTCCGTTTCCAAACCCGCGGCCCCTTGATTCTCGCGCCTGACACATGTCCCTTTCTTTATAAATAGGACCGAAGGGTCATTTCTTTTCTCCCCTTCGTGCTCCTCTTCTTCGTCTTCCTCGCGTCGCCTAGCTTCGGAGCTCTGTCGCCGCCGTCAACTTCTGCATCAACTCGGGCCGCTGCATCACCCTGATTGTACCAGAGCACCGCGGCAATCTCCCGCGTCGTCCTCAGCTCCGGTAAGTCTTCTATACTTTTCGTTACAGATCTGTTCTAGGGTTTCCATGTTCTCTAGTGTTCTTCGCCTGCTTCTTGTTCATATGCTAGATCCAACAATGTAATATTTTCTCTTGCGTAACAGTAGCGTTATCTTCTGTTTTTACTTTCACCTATTAAGACCATAGATCTTATCTGTAGCAATGGCTTTATTGATTCAACACTGCACCTGTTGGGCCTTGAAATTTTTATCCCTTTTACGAACATGTTCCAGATCCAACGTTGTAGTACAATCTTGTGAAACCTACTTTTGCATATTTACTCATCTGCAATCTCGACTGCTTCAATGTGTAAAGCAGGCGGTTTAACTTTGTAGAAAAATTGACAAACCAGTATATGTACCATTAGCCCCCTGGTTGAACCGCCGAAATTCCTTATCCAGACCATGCCGCTTTGTAAAACTCCGGTTTAGAAAATAACTGTCCCCGGTTTAGCAATATACGCATCAGGGTATACCTTTCCAATATCTTCTTGAACCGGCAATTGCTACTTTGCAGACTACGCTATGGCCAAACAAGTGTACGAGTGCAACTGGGTTCCTTCTCGTGTGACTGAGACTCAACTGACCAATTTAGTCAAAACTGGCGCTTTAAGCAGACAGGACATTATTCATTGGAGGGTCCCAGGCACAGAATATCCTCCCTAGCCTAAGGAGGGAGAAGTGGTTGTTTTTGCTGATGACTTGGCCCGGGGCTTCAATCCTCCCGGTTCAAAATTTTACCTGGACGTCCTAGCCAATTTCCAACTCCGTCCGCAAGATACAGGCCCAAACTCTGTAACCAACATCTGTCACTTTCAAGTGCTCTGTGAGGTGTTCTTCCAAGAGGAACCCATAGTTGAATTATTCAGAGATTGTTTCCATTTAAACCGCCGTACTGAATTTACTGACGGCGCCAACACAGAGTTAGGCGGTATGGCGATTCAAAAGAGAAAAGAGGTCACTTACCCTCACACCAAACTACATAGTCATCCCAAAGAGTGGAATCAAACATGGTTCTACTGCAAAGATACCTCTCCTTCTGACGAAAATCCTTTATCAGGTTACCGTCCAGAATGGCTTAGCAACACACATCCTTTCCCCCAAAGGCTGACTGCTAAGGAGAGAAGTAAATATGCTCCTCAATTATCCAAACTCAAGGCCTTCATGGCTAATGGGCTGACAGGGGTCGATCTTGCCCGCTGCTGGATATCGTGGAGTATACTGCCCTTAAGTTAGCGCTCCAGTTTGATGTGTGAATACACAGGAAGTGAAAAAGACCCTCTTCGACACATTAACATCCAGCCCTCAGACGACGAAGTAACAGAAGCTGTGAAGAAAATATTGAATGAACCGGAAGCTGTCTGCGCCAAAACCGGCCTGGCTCCCTTCTGTGCCATCAACAAACCGCCAGCTGTAAGACTTATACCTTGTACTTTTCATTGAACTTGCCTGCTCAAATTATCAATTTGCTAATATCAACATTTTTCAAACAGGGCGATGATCCGTTTTGGAGCAAGAAACCTCTGCAAGAGAAATCGGAGAAGCCAGAGAAACCGGAGAGACCAACCCGGTCCAAGACCAGAGTTGTTAAGAGGCCAGCTAACAGGAAGAGAACCACCGCATCTTCTGATCCGGTAGTTGATGATGATGTGGGTAATCCGGACCTTGAAGTAGAGCTTGATTCACTTGGATTATTTTTCACACGTCTTATTGATAATGACCATTGTCAGGATGATGCGGAAGGCAGTCAGGCCGATGCTATAGAGGTAATCACTCTGTCCTCCGATTCAAGCCCTTTACCTTCACTAAAAATCCGTCGGGCAAACCGGAAAATTAAATTTTCTCATCCTCTTGCTCATTTGGATCCAAACTTTCTTATGAAGACATAACAGCATGAAGCCCTTCGCACAACCCGGCACAACGGCCAGGTAGTTACCTCCGCCGGTTTACCGAACAGTCCGGTTCGGAAACGTCGTTCAGAGGTCTCTAACTCTCTTGTCAATGCTTGTCCTAAAGCGGGTTGTTTTCGTCAACCTCTTAATCCATCTGACTCCGATTATCAGGGAACTTCGCATTCATCTTCTGGCGAGTCATCAGCTACTCAACTTCCCCCACTCAAGACGGTGCTTGGGTGAGCTATATTTCTTAGAATATTTCTGATGTATGACTTTGCAACATATGCCTTATTGATCTGTCTTATTCCTTTTCAGGGCCAAGCCTAGGCCAAGCAAGAAGGTTCGTCTGGACAAAGCGGCAGAAGAAAATACCATTCCTGAACCGGACAAAATACCAGATCCTGAAGCGGCTATTCGTGAGGATGTGCCAAATGACCCACCACCGCAAGATGATAACTTTCTTGCTGAAGAGACTCATATTGATCCCTCAGGTCCTGTTGATCAGCCTGCAAGCCCTGTCCGGTTTGATAGACCCACTAGTCTATCAAAGTCTACTGACAAGCCGACGGCCATAGTGCAAACCGGCGAAGCAAAAGACGATGAAGTTATTATTACTGGCTTTGGCCACACAGAGCCAAGCAATCCCGTCGGTTTGTCCAGACATACCGCCAAAGAAGAATTTGCTGCCATTGGCAAAGGAAAATGGAATGCTGCTCTGAAAACCCAAGAACTCCATTCCGGCTATCTGAACCGGCTATATACCAGTCGTGACTATGAAGACGGTTTGGTTAATATGATGAAATACAAATATGAGGTAACTTCCATATGCTTCTCTGTTAGTACGTTTCAATCTGTCAACAGTCCTAGCCCCCAAGGGTCGGTTTAAAATCTTTGACTTAAACTGGGACTTACCAATAGAAACTTCAATGTATCTGAATTTTCTGATGTAGCCCCCAAGGGCCGGTTGAACTTAATGTAGTTAAATCGGTACTTTAGGTAAAAAGATTGTAGCATCAGTACTGATTGAGCAAATAGCCATTAGCCCCCAAGTGCCAAGTTGAATACTTGTATTGAGCTTGGGACTTTATGAATAATTTATAGAATGAAGAGCAAATATACATTAGCCCCCAAGTACCAAGGACAAAACTTGTTATGTGGTTGGTAATTCAGTTCTTGTACTGCCATCTGAATCATAGTCACTGCCTGTATGCAGGCTGAGCTGAACAAAAGAGAAAGCCAAATCACCGATCTGCAAGAAAATCTGAAGTCCCAACAAGCTGAAACTTCCAAGGCGAAAGAGGAATTAACCAGTGCTTTAAGCGTCATGGAACAGCTTAAGGAGGGCTTCAAGAAAGAATGGGCGGATTGGGCTACTGAGAAGTCCGCTTTAACTCAGCGAGCAGAGAATGCCGAAGCTGCACTCAAACCGGTAGTGGATGAACTGACCAGCATAAAGCGGCAAGTGCATGCTATGACCGCTGCTGTCTTTGGTAAACCTTCTTGATTTCTAAATTAATGAAGCTTTCTTACGTAACTGCCGGTTTACTAACCCATTGTATGATATAGGGACGTGGATTGGGCACTTGGGATCACATGTGCGGAAGAAACTGAAAGCCGGCTATACCTTGATAGAGCAATTGTATAGTAGTGCACAGCGGATCATCTCTACTGCTTCACACAACAACCCGGTGCCCACCTTGATCCAAGATACCCTTAAAAGGTTGTCTATGCTTCCTGCCCGGGTTGAAGAGCTGAAGAAATCTGCTGCTCGAACCGGTGCTATAAACGCCTTGATCCAGGAAAAAGCGTGGGTGCCGGATTTCGACCCTGTTGAAGCGGCTCAGGGCTATCCCAGCTTGAAGGAAGACGGGTTACAGTTCAGTGAAGCGGATCTGCGAGCAATAAACCGGGAGGTGCGTCCTCTAGCTTGTCAATTGGTTGAAGAGGCAGACTTGTCTCATTATCAAGCCCAATATGATGACCAAAACAAGCGAGTAGCTGCACCGATTCCTGAAGCGGAGAATCTTATCCCTCCAATCCATAAGCATACTTACGCTCCTGACATTGAACCGTCGTTGTTGATCCATGATGAAGTTGTCTTTCAAGCATTAACGGGAATCGACTGGACAACTGTTGATTTCCCGCCGCTGGGTAGAGAAGCAGAAGTTGAAGCGGCGCGAGATGACCCGCAACCATCAGGCCAGGCTGGTGTCCAAGCTTGAACCGGAAGCCGGTTTAATTTACTGTTCCTTTGTGTGATGCAGAAAAAACAATGATAGTATCTGGGCACCGTGTTGCCTTGTAATAGACTAGCCGATACATTTGATTTTGATATGCCTTCGTGCATAGTTATTGCAACTTGTGCTTCCTTTGGATGATCAATCTCCAAACTATTTTCTGCAATCAACAAATCTTAATGCACCGCCACGGTTGTACCGCTAGGCGGGTTATAGTATGAAATATAATATCTTATATTTAAGCATATGATCAAACATTATGATACATAATACCTGCCGTCGTTGGGCATGAAGTTTGGCTTTGCCAATCTTGAAATGGAATTTTATAAACCCGTACTGCTTGGAGGAGAAAAAACAGCTCCTGTGTATATCATGACGGTTTACCATGTAAACCGCCCCGGGTTATGATGAACGTCGGTATTACTCCGTAATAGGATGTTAACAAAATTAGTCAAACCGGGCAAATAATTTCTGGATTAAGAGCTTACCGTGTTCCGTCAAGTGATAGTCGAACCGGTTTAAGAATTGCCGGTTTAAAAACGCAACAAAAGAAATATTTATCAAAACAAAATTTCAAGCAAAGGCAATGATAAAACCATTTGCAAAAAGAGGCTATTGAGCCGATCAAGTGGTATTACCATGGTCGGACACAACCAAGCCCCCAATAGGCGTAGCTATGGTTCAAGTCAGCCAGGTCCCCAAATGATGCAGTGGCATTATGCCGATCAAGAGGTGTAGCAATGGTTCGGGTTCGACCAAAGCCCCCAAGTGATTCTGTGGCCTTAGGCCGATCAAGAGGTGTGACTGGTTCAGACGTGACCAAGTCCCCAAGTGATCTTGTGGCTTTCGCCTATCAAAAGGTGTTGCATTGGTTTGGACACGACCAAGCCCCCAAGTAATATAACATCAAGCTTTAAAAAGCTAACTCAAGGGGTAAACCGGAGGCCGCTTTAAGACAGAAAAACTCTGTGTAACCACACATGATGTAAAAAGAACAGAGACCCCGCTTTATCTGAGGCTCCGGTTTATTGTATTGATCATAATATATACATTGTCATAATATGTACACAAGTAGAGCCGATGGCTCAGGTATAGTAAGGCCGAAGATGAGCTATGTTCCACGGCCTGTTGGTCTCCTCCTCTGATGTACGTGAGTCTTTATGCTCTCGAATATCGATCAGATAGTATGACCCGTTGTGCAAATTCTTGCTGACCATGAAAGGTCCCTCCCAAGGTGGGGATAACTTGTGCATATCAGTCTGGTCTTGGATGAGCCGGAGTACCAAATCTCCTTCTTAAAAGGTTCTGGTTCTAACTCGGCGACTGTGATAGCAATGGAGATCTTGCTGGTAAATCGCCAAACGGGCGGCCGCTATGTCTCGCTCCTCATCCAACAAGTACAAAGCATCTTGCCGTGCTATCTCATTGTCCGCTTCAACATAAGCCGCTACACGAGGTGAGTCATGACGGATGTCACTGGGAAGAACCGCCTCCGCTCCATAGACCATGAAGAATGGCGTGTATCCCGTCGATCTGTTGGGTGTGGTGTTGATGCTCCATAATACAGATGGTAACTCTTCAACCCAACAACCCGGCGTCCGATGCAAAGGAACCATAAGCCGGGGCTTGATGCCTCGCAAGATCTCTTGATTGGCCCTCTCTGCTTGACCATTGGAATGTGGGTGAGCCACTGAAGAAACGTCAAGCCAGATGTGCTCACGTTGACAGAACTCCTTCATAGCACCCTTGGACAAGTTAGTACCATTATCAGTGATAATGCTGTGTGGAAAGCCAAACCGGAAGATCACCTTTTTGATGAATTGAGCCGCCGTAGCTGCATCACACTTGCTAACTGGCTCTGCTTCCACCCACTTTGTGAACTTGTCAACCGCCACCAAAAGGTGGGTCTTCTTGTCCTTGGACCTTTTGAAAGGCCCAACCATATCTAGCCCCCAAGTTGCGAACGGCCAAGTAATTGGAATCATCCTCAATTCTTGAGCCGGCACATGAGCATGTCTTGAGGACTTCTGACAACCATCGCATCGTCTGACCAGGTCTTCCGTATCAGCATGAGCAGTCAACCAATAGAAGCCATGGCAAAATGCCTTAGCCACCAAAGCCTTTGAACCGGCGTGGTGACCACAATCTCCTTCATGGATCTCACACAAGATTTCACAGCCTTCCTCAGGAGACACACATCATTGAAACGCCCCTGATACACTGCAATGATGCAACTCGCCATTGACAATAGTCATGGACTTGGAACGCCGGATTATCTACCTGGCCAGAGTCTCATCTTCTGGTAACTCGCTCCGGTTCATATATGCAAGATAAGGAACTTTCCAATCCGGGATGACATGAAGATCCGCCACCAATTGAGCCTCCAGATCAGGAATAGCCAAATCCTCTTCACCGGGGAGCTTGACATACGGATTATGCAGAACGTCCAAGAAAACATTAGGCGGGACCGGTTTACGTTGAGAACCCAACCGGCTTAAAGCGTCCGCCGCTTCATTCTTCCGTCGGTCCACGTGATCCACCTGATAACCTTTGAAGTGACCTGCCACAATATCCACCTCACGACGATATGCTGCCATGAGCGGGTCCTTGGAATCCCAAGTGCCGGACACCTGTTGAGCCACCAGGTCCGAGTCACCGAAGCACTTAACTCGGCTTAGATTCATCTCCTTAGCCATCCGGAGACCATGGAGTAAGGCTTCATACTCAGTTGCATTGTTAGTACAAGGGAACATTAAGCGGAGAGCGTAACAGAACTTATTACCTCGTGGGGAAGTTAACACGACTCCAGCCCCCGAGCCCTCCAATTGCCTGGATCCATCAAAGTGAATAGTCCAATAGGTGTGATCCGGCTTCTCTTCAGGTGTTTGCAATTTTTTCCAATCATTGATGAAATCCACAAGTGCTTGAGACTTGACCGCCGTTCGAGGTACATATTTCAACCCATGAGGTCCAAGTTCTATAGCCCACTTAGCAATCCGGCCAGTTGCTTCCCTGTTCTGGATTATATCTCCCAAGGGAGCAGAGCTGACCACTGTGATGGGATGACCTTGGAAGTATTGCTTGAGCTTCCGGCTTGCCATGAAAACTCCATATACCAGCTTCTGCCAATGCGGGTACCTTTCCTTGGACTCAATAAGCACTTCGCTGATATAGTAAACCGGACGCTGAACCGGATATTCCTTGCCTACCTCCTTGCGCTCCACCACAATAGCCACGCTGACTGCACGTGCATTAGCTGCAACATATAGTAGCAACGGTTCCTTGTCAATTGGAGCGGCGAGAACATGCGGATTGGCTAACTGCCGCTTTAAATCTTCAAACGCCTTATCAGCAGCAGAACTCTAGATAAATTGATCCGTCTTCTTCAACATCTGATATAAAGGGATTGCCTTCTCCCCAAGGCGCCTGATAAACCGGCTCAACGCGGCAATCCGGCCTGCCAAGCGTTGAACGTCATTGATACACTTCGGTTTAGCCAGGGAGGTGATAGCTGTGATCTTCTCCGGATTAGCCTCAATTCCCCTGTTGGACACCAGAAAACCCAATAACTTGCCTGCCGGTACACCAAAGACACACTTGGCCGGGTTGAGCATCATCTTGTATGTCCGTAGGTTATCAAAGGTTTCCTTCAAATCATCAACCAGAGTCTCCTTCTCCATTGACTTAACCACAATATCGTCCACATAAGCATGTACATTACAGCCAATCTGTTTATGAAGGCAATTCTGTACACACCGTTGATAAGTTGCCTGGGAACTCTTGAGCCCAAAGGGCATAGATACATAGCAGAAGGCTCCAAAGGGAGTTATGAACACCGTCTGCTCCTGGTCCTTAACTGCCATCTTGATCTGATGATAACCAGAATATGCATCCAAAAAACTCAAACGCTCACAACCCGCCGTAGCATCAATAATTTGATCAATACAGGGGAGGGCAAAAGGATCTGCTGGACAAGCCTTGTTAAGATCTGTGTAATCCACACACATGCGCCAGGTGCCGTTTTTCTTAAGGACCAGCACCGGATTAGCCAGCCATTCAGGATGGAAAAATTCAACGATAAAGCCAGCCGCTAAGAGCCTGGCTACCTCTTCTCCAATAGCTTTGCGTCTTTCCTCGTTAAACCGGCGGAGAAACTGTTTCACCGGTTTGTACTTAGGATCCACATTAAGAGTGTGCTCAGCGAGTTGCCTCGGTACACCTGGCATGTCAGAAGGCTTCCATGCAAAAATGTCCTGATTCTCACGGGTGAACTCGATGAGCGCTTTCCTATTTCGGATCCAAGTTGGCACTGATACTGAACTGCTTCGATGAATCGCCAGGTACGAAGTCCACAAGCTTAGTCTCAGCTGCCGATTTGAACTTCAGGGCCGGATCATGCTCCGTAGTTGGCTTCTTCAATGGAGTCATGTCTGCCGGATCAACATTGTCTTTGTAATATTTCAGCTCCTCCGTGGCACAAACCGACTCTGCATAGGCCGCATCACCTTCCTCACACTCCAAAGAAATTTTGCGGCTTCCGTGAACCATTATTGTTCCCTTGTGACCCGACATCTTGAGCTGCAAATACACATAACAGGGCCGTGCCATAAACTTGCCGTAAGCCGGCCGTCCAAACAGGGCGTGATATGGACTCTGGATTTTTACCACCTCAAAAGTCAGTGTCTCCGACCTGGAGTCATGATCATCTCCAAAGGCCACTTCCAGAGCTATCTTGCCAACAGGATATGCTGACTTACCAGGCACCACACCATGGAACACCGTATTGGACGGTCTAAGATTTTTATCTGTTAGTCCCATACGGCGGAAGGTCTCATAGTATAAGATATTAATGCTGCTCCCTCCATCCATGAGCACCTTTGTGAATTTATAACCTCCTACCTGAGGTGCCACCACCAACGCTAGCTGACCCGGATTGTCAACCCGGGGAGGGTGTTCCTCTCTGCTCCATACAATTGGCTGTTCAGACCAGTGCAAATAACGGGGCACAGCCGGTTCAACAGAATTCATCGCCCGCTTATGCAGCTTCTGGTCTCGCTTGTCCAAGATAGTGGTGAAGACATGATAGTGCCCACTATTCAACTGCTTCGGGTGACTCTGATAACCCGACTGTTGCTGCTGCTGGTGGTTGTAACCACCTTGGCTATTCTGATTACCTTGATTGTTATGTCCGCCCTGATTACCATTAAACCCTGAACTGGAATTTCCTCCGCCATAACCCGGCCTAGATCCTGAGCCACCACCTGATCCGTTGTCATACCGGAAAGCATTAGAGTTCTTGAACTCCTGCATAATGTAGCAATCCTTCCAAAGGTGATTGGCTGGCATCTCCTTCGTCCCGTGCTTTGGACAGGGCTGGTTTAACAGATAAGTCAGGCGGTCCGGGTTAGGATTAGGCGCTCCACTGCGATTCGGCAGTTTACCCTTACGTTGTTGGCCCTTGTCCTGTGCGTTGGTATTAGCCACAAAGTGCATGCTTCTATCCGCTTTACGCTTGCCTCCGTTTCCATGACCTGCCGGGTTATGTTGCTGTCCTTTGGAATTGTTGTTCTTCTTTCCCTTCCCTGTCTTGTCATCATCAGACTCGGGATCCTTGGTACTATCAAAATCATCATACTTTACTAATGCATCCATGAGGGTACGTAGGTTGCGGCGGTGGAATTAGGTTTTTGGCTCCGTATCTGGTAGTTTGGGGGTACATAAGTATACATAGGAGGAAGGAGTACATCGGTGGAGCAATGTGGAGCCCACGAGGGTGGAGGGCGCGCCTGGGGGGTAGGCGCACCCCTACCTTGTGCCCTCCTGGTTGATGTCTTGACGTGGGGTCCAAGTCCTCTGGATCACGTTCGTTCCGAAAATCACATTCCCGAAGGTTTCATTCCATTTGGACTCCGTTTGATATTCTTTTTCTGCAAAACTCTGAAATAGGCAAAAAAACAGCAATTCCGGGCTGGGCCTCCGGTTAATAGGTTAGTCCCAAAAATAATATAAAAGTGTATAATAAAGCCCAATAATGTCCAAAACAGAATATAATATAGCATGGAACAATAAAAAATTATAGATACGTTGGAGACGTATCAAGCATCCCCAAGCTTAATTCCTGCTCGTCCTCGAGTAGGTAAATGATAAAAACATAATTTTTGATGTGGAATGCTGCTAGGCATAATTTCAATGTAATTTTTCTTAATTGTGGTATGAATATTCAGATCCGAAAGATTCAAGATAAAAGTTTAATATTGACATAAAAATAATAATACTTCAAGCATACTAACTAAGCAATTATGTCTTCTCAAAATAACATGGCCAAAGAAAGTTATTCCTACAAAATCATATAGTCAGGCTATGCTCTATCTTCACCACACAAAGTATTTAAATCATGCACAACCCCGATGACAAGCCAAGAAATTGTTTCATACTTTTGACGTTCTCAAACTTTTTCAATCTTCACGCAATACATGAGAGTGAGCCATGGACATAGCACTATATGTGGAATAGAATGGTGGTTGTGGAGAAGACAAAAAAGGAGAAGATAGTCTCACACCAACTAGGCGTATCAACGGGCTATGGAGATGCCCATTAATAGATATCAATGTGAGTGAGTAGGGATTGCCATGCAATGGATGCACTAGAGCTATAAGTATATGAAAGATCAACAAAAGGAACTTAGTGGGTGTGCATCCAACTCGCTTGCTCACGAAGACCTAGGGAATTTTGAGGAAGCCCATCATTGGAATATACAAGCCAAGTTCTATAATGAAAATTTTCCCACTATTATATGAAAGTGATATCATAGGAGAATCTCTATCATGGAGATCATGGTGCTACTTTGAAGCACAAGTGTGGTAAAAGGATAGTAACATTGTCCCTTCTCTCTTTTTCTCTCATTTTTTTATTTGGGCCTTTTTTATGGCCTCTTTTTTTAGTCCGGAGTCTCATCCTGACTTATGGGGGAATCATGGTCTCCATCATCCTTTCCTCACTTGGGAAAATGCTCTAAGAATGATGATCATCACACTTTTATTTACTTACAACTCATAAATTACAACTCAATACTTAGAACAAAATATGACTCTATGTGAATGCCTCCGGCGGTGTACCGGGATATGCAATGAATCAAGAGTGACATGTATGAAAGAATTATGAACGGTGGCTTTGCCACAAATACGATGTCAACTACATGATCATGCGAAGCAATGTGACAATGATGGAGCATGTCATAATAATCGGAACGGTGGTAAGTTGCATGGCAATATATCTCGAAATGGCTATGGAAATGCCATGATAGGTAGGTATGGTGGCTGTTTTGAGGAAGATATATGGTGGGTGTATGATACCGGCAAAAAGTGTGCGGTATTAGAGAGGCTAGCAATGGTGGAAGGAAGAAAGTGTGTATAATCCATGGACTCGATCAATAGTCATAAAGAACTCATATACTTATTGTAAAAATCTACAAGTTATCAAAGCAAAGTATTACGCGCATGCTTCTAGGGGGATATATTGGTAGGAAAAGACCATCGCTCGTCCCCGACCGCCACTCATAAGGAAGACAATCAATAAATAAATTATGCTCCGACTTCATCACATAACGGTTCACCATACGTGTATGCTACGGGAATCACAAACTTTAACACAAGTATCTCTCAAATTCACAACTACTCAACTAGTATGACTCTAATATCACCATCTTATATCTCAAAACAATCATCAATCATCAAACTTCTCTTAGTATTCAACACACTCATAAGAAAGTTTTTACTAGTCTTGAATACCTAGCATATTAGGATTATTTAAGCAAATTACCATGCTGTTTAAGACTCTCAAAATAATGTAAGTGAAGCATGAGAGAATAATAGTTTCTATAAAACAAAATCCCACCGTGCTCTAAAAGATATAAGTGAAGCACTAGAGCAAAAACTATATAACTCAAAAGATATAAGTGAAGCACATAGAGTATTCTAATAATTTCTGAATTATGCGTCTCTATCAAAAGGTGTGTACAGAAAATATGATTGTGGTAAACTAGAAAACAAAGACTCAAATCATACAAGACGCTCCAAGCAAAACACATATCATGTGGTAAATAAAAATATAGCTCCAAGTAAAGTTACCGATGGAAGTAGACGAAAGAGGGGATGCCTTCCAGGGCATCCCCAAGCTTTGGCTTTTAGGTGTCCTTAGATTATATTGGGGTGCCATGGGCATCCCCAAGCTTAGGCTCCTGCCACTCCTTGTTCCATAATCCATCAAATATTTCACCCAAAACTTGAAAACTTTACAACACAAAACTCAGCAGAAAATCTCGTGAGCTCCGTTAGCGAAAGAAAAGACCACTTCAAGGTACTGTAATGAACTCATTCTTTATTTATATTGGTGTTAAACCTACTGTATTCCAACTTATCTATGGTTTATAAAACCTTTAACTAGCCATAGATTCATCAAAATAAGCAAACAACACACGAAAAACAGAATCTGTCAAAAACAGATCAGTCTGTAGTAATCTGTAACTAATGCAAACTTCTGCAACTCCAAAAAATCTACAAAAATAGGAAGATCTAGAAAATGTGTTTATTGATCATAAGAAATTGGAATCAATATTTTATCACGTTCTGGTGATTTTTCACAATTATTTTCGTGAACAAAAAGTTTCTGGAATTTTCAGCAAGATCAAATAACTATCATCCAAGAAGATCCTATATGTTAAACTTGGCACAAACACTAATTAAAACATAAAAAGACATATAAACAGAGTATAGATCAAAGATTTATTCCTAAACAGAAGCAAAAAAGCAAAAAAACTAAAAATAAAATTGGGTTGCCTCCCAACAAGCGCTATCGTTTAACGCCCCTAGCTAGGCATAATAGCAAGGACAGATCTAGGTATTGCCATCTTTGGTAGGCAATCCATAAGTGGCTCTCATAATAGATTCATAAGGTAATTTTATTTTATTTCTAGGGAAGTGTTCCATGCCTTTCCTTAACGGAAATTGGAATCTAGTATTCCCTTCCTTCATATCAATAATTGCACCAATCGTTCTAAGGAAAGGTCTACCTAGAATAATAGGACATGAAGGATTGCAATCTATATCAAGAACAATAAAATCTACGGGCATATAGTTCCTATTTGCAACAATAAGAACATCATTAATTCTTGCCATAGGTTTCTTAATGGTGGAATCCGCAAGGTGCAAGTTTAGAGAGCAATCATCAAAATCACGGAAACCTAGCAAATCACATAAAGTCTTTGGAATCGTGGAAACACTAGCACCCAAATCACACAAAGCATAGCATTCATGATCTTTAATTTTAATTTTAATGGTAGGTTACCACTCATCATAAAGGATAGAAACTTCCAACTCAAGTTTTTCTTCATAAGATTGCATCAAAGCATCAACGATATGTTTGGTAAAGGCTTTATTTTGACTATAAGCATGAGGAGATTTTAGCACGAATTGCAACAAGGAAATACAGTCTATCAAAGAGCAGTTATCATAATTAAATTCCTTGAAATCCAAGATAGTGGTTTCATTAGTATCTAGAGTTTTGATCTCTTCAATCCCACTTTTACCAATTTTTGCATCAAGATCTAAAAACTCCAAATTTTTGGAACGCCTTCTAGGTAAAGGTGGATCATAATCAGTCCCATCATTATCAAGATTCATATTGCAAAACAAAGATTTAATAGGGGACACATCAATAACTTTTAGATCTTCATCTTTATTTTCAAAGAAACTAGAAGAACACGCTTTCACAAAACAATCTTTCTTAGCATGCATCCTAGCAGTTCTTTCTTTGCACTCATTAATGGAAATTCTCATGGCTTTGAGAGACTCATTGATATCATGCTTGGGAGGAATAGATCTAAGTTTTAAAGAATCAACATCAAGAGAAATTCTATCAACGTTCCTAGCCAATTCATCAACTTTAAGTAATTTTTCTTCAAGCAAAGCATTGAAATTCTTTTGCGGATTCATAAATTCCTTAACACTAGTCTCAAATTCAGAAGGTACCTTATTAAAATTTCCATAATAATTGTTGTAGGAATTACCATAATTATTAGAGGAATTACTAGGATAAGGAATAGGATTAAAGTTTCCTCTATACGCGTTGTTACCAAAATTATTCTTACCAACAAAATTCACATCCATGAATTCATTATTATTCTCAATCAAAGTAGACAAAGGCATATCATTAGGATCAGAAGAAACACTCTTAGAAGCAAATAATTTCATAAGTTCATCCATATTTCCACTCAAAACATTAATTTCTTCTATCGCATGCACCTTTTTACTAGTGGATCTTTCAGTGTGCCATTGAGAATAATTAACCATAATATTATCTAGGAGTTTAGTAGCTTCTCCTAAAGTGATTTCCATAAAAGTGCCTCCCGCGGCCGAATCTAAAAGATTTCTAGAAGCAAAATTCAATCCAGCATAATTTTTTTGTGTAATCATCCACAAATTCAAACCATGCATAGGGCGATTACGTATCATTAATTTCATCCTCTCCCAAGCTTGCGCAACATGCTCATGATCAAGTTGCTTAAAATTCATAATATCGTTTCTAAGAGAGATGATCTTAGCGGAAGGAAAATACTTAGAGATAAAAGCATCTTTGCACTTGTTCCAAGAATCAATACTATTTTTAGGCAAAGACGAAAACCAAGTTTTAGCACGATCTCTAAGCGAAAAAGGAAACAGCTTCAATTTAACAATATCATTGTCCACATCTTTCTTCTTTTGCATATCACATAAATCGACGAAGCTATTTAGATGGGTAGTGGCATCTTCACTAGGAAGGCCGACGAATTGATCTTTCATGACAAGATTCAACAAGGCAGCATTGATTTCACAAGATTTAGTATCGATAAGAGGAGCAATCGGAGTGCTAAGAAAATCATTGTTGTTGGTATTGGTGAAATCACACAATTTAGTATTATCCTGAGCCATCGTGACAAGCAAACAATCCAACACACGAGCAAACAAGAAGCAAGCGAAAAAACGAACGGAAAAGAGAGGGCGAATAAAACGGCAAGGGTGAAGTGGGGGAGAGGAAAATGAGAGGCAAATGGCAAATAATGTAATACGGGAGATAAGGGTTTGTGATGGGTACTTGGTATGTTGACTTTTGCGTAGACTCCCCGGCAACGGCGCCAGAAATGGCTCGTTATCGGGAGTCCAAATCTTGACTTGACCTTGCGTAAGCCTCCCCGGCAACGGCGCCAGAAATCCTTCTTGCTACCTCTTGAGCACTGCGTTGGTTTCCCTTGAAGAGGAAAGGGTGATGCAGTAAAGCAGCGTAAGTATTTCCCTCAGTTTTTTAGAACCAAGGTATCAATCCAGTAGGAGGCCACGCACGAGTCCCTCGCACCTACACAAACAAAAAAAATCCTCACAACCAACGCGATACGGGGTTGTCAATCCCTACACGGTCACTTACGAGAGTGAGATCTGATAGATATGATAAGATAATATTGTTGGTATTTTTATGATAAAGATGCAAAGTAAAATAAAAGGCAATAAAAATAACTAAGTGTTGGAAGATTAATATGATGGAAAATAGACCTGGGGGCCATAGGTTTCACTAGTGGCTTCTCTCGAGAGCATAACTTTTACGGTGGGTGAACAAATTACTGTTGAGCAATTGATAGAATTGAGCATAGTTATGAGAATATCTAGGTATTATCATGTATATAGGCATCATGTCCGAGACAAGTAGACCGACTCCTGCCTGCTTCTACTACTATTACTCCACACATCGACCGCTATCCAGCATGCATCTAGAGTATTAAGTTCATAAGAACAGAGTAACGCCTTAAGTAAGATGACATGATGTAGAGGGATAAACTCATGCAATATGATATAAACCCCATCTTGTTATCCTCGATGGCAACAATACTATACGTGCCTTGTTGCCCCTACTGTCACTGGGAAAGGACACCGCAAGATTGAACCGAAAGCTAAGCACTTCTCCCATTGCAAGAAAAATCAATCTAGTAGGCCAAACCAAACTGATAATTCGAAGAGACTTGCAAAGATAACCAATCATACATAAAAGAATTCAGAGGAGATTCAAATATTGTTCATAGATAAACTTGATCATAAACCCACAATTCATCGCTCTCAACAAACACGCTGCAAAAGAAGATTACATCGAATAGATCTCCATGAGAGAGGGGGAGAACATTGTATTGAGATCCAAAAAGAGAGAACAAGCCCTCTAGCTAATAACTACGGACCCGAAGGTCTGAGATAAACTACTCACACATCATCGGAGAGGCTATGGTGTTGATGTAGAAGCCCTCCGTGATTGATGCCTCCTCCGGTGGAGCTCCGGAACAGGCCCCAAGATGGGATCTCACGGGTACAGAAGGTTGCGGCAGTGGAATTAGGTTTTTGGCTCCATATCTGGTAGTTTGGGGGTACGTAGGTATATATAGGAGGAAGGAGTACGTCGGTTGAGCAATGTGGGGCCCACGAGGGTGGAGGGCGCGCCTGGGGGTAGGCGCGCCCCCTACCTCGTGCCCTCCTGGTTGATGTCTTGACGTGGGGTCCAAGTCCTCTGGATCACGTTCGTTCCGAAAATCACGTTCCCGAAGGTTTCATTCCATTTGGACTCCGTTTGATATTCTTTTTCTGGAAAACTCTGAAATAGGCAAAAAACAACAATTCCGGGATGGGCCTCCGGTTAATAGGTTAGTCCAAAAATAATATAAACGTGTATAATAAAGCCCAATAATGTCCAAAACAGAATATAATATAGCATGGAACATTAAAAAATTATAGATACGTTGGAGACGTATCAGCCTCCACATCGGCGGCCGCGTGAAGTGATACATCTCCAACGTATCTATAAATTTTTATTGCTGCATGCTATTATAGTATCAATCTTGGATGTTTTCTATATATTTACAAGCAACTTTATATCAGTTTTGGGACTAACCTACTAACTTAGTGACCAGTGCCAATTGTTGTTTTTTGCTTGTTTTTGACTTTGCAGAATATCAATACCAAACGAAGTCCAAATGCCACAAAAATTTTTGGAGATTTTTTTGGCAATAAGAGACCCTAGAAGTTCCAGGAAGGAACGAGAAGACGAAGGAGTGGCCCACTAAGCACCAGGGCGCGCCCTGGTGGGTAGTGGGGCTCACAAGCCTCCGTTTGACCTAACTCCGTCTTTATAAATTCTCTAAAACCAGGAAACCTATGAGGGACTGCACGAAATACTTTTTTCGCTACCGCAAGCCTCTGTTCTCAAGAGATCCCATCTAGGGCCCCTTTTTGGCACTCTGCCAGAGGGGGAAATGATCACGGAGGGGTTCTTCATCATCCTTGCTGCCCCTTCGATGATGCGTGAGTTGTTTACCATAGACCTATGATCCATAGTTAGTAGATAGATGGCTTCTTCTCTCTCAATGTTCTTCAGTACCATGTTATCCTTGATGTTCTTGGATTTCTATTTGATGTAATTCTTTTTTCTGGTGTGTTTGTTAGGATCCGATGAATTGTGAGTTTATGCTCAGATCTATCCATGAATATTATTTGAGTTTCCTCTGAACTCTTTTATGCATATTTAATATAGCTTCGTATTTCTTCTTCGATTTATTGGTCGGTTTGGTTTGGTCAACTAGATTGATTTATCTTGCCATTGGAAGAGGTGCTTTGTAATGGGTTCGATCTTGTGGTGCTCAATCCCAGTAATAGAAAGGGACATGACATGTATGTATAGTTGCTATTAAGGGTAAAAATATGGGGTTTATTCATACGTGAGTTTATTTTGTCTACATCATGTCATCTTGCTTAAAGCATTACTCCATTTTTTCATGAACTTAATACACTAGATGCATGCTGGATAGCGATCGATGTGTGGAGTAATAGTAGTAGATGCAAAAAAAATCGGTCTGCTAATCTCGAACGTTATGCCTATGTATGATCATTGCTTGGATATTGTCATAATTATTTGTTTTTCTATCAATTGCCCAATAATAATTTGTTTACCCATCGTATGCTATTTGCGAGAGAAGCCTCTAGTGAAAATTATAGACGCCGGGTCTATCTTTTATCATATATTAAAACTAAAAATACCTTGTGGCAATTTTCTTTTATTTATTTTATTTTCTATTTTTTCAGATCTATCTATCAAAACCTATACAATTTAATCTTGCTCATAAGCGTTGAGGGATTGACAACCCCTCTACGTGTTGGGTTGTAAGTATTTGTTGTTTGTGTGCATGTGTTGTTTACATAGTGTTGCTTGGTTCTCCTACAAGATTAATAACCTTGGTTTCATAACCGAGGGAAATACGTGTCTCCACTATACTGCGTCATCCTCTGCTCTTCGAGGAAATCTCAACGCAGCTCACAAGTAGCATGAAGCAAGAGTCGGCGTCCCCATAGCGCCTCCGCCGCGTGAAGAAGGAGCCGCACATTCGCTACACGCAGATCGATGGGCCCTCTTAACCACCATAGCGCTAACGCCGCCGAACGAAGGAGGAGCTGCAGCCCACGACCGCCAAGGCGCGTGGCCGCAACCTCCACTATCTTGGAGGCATCGGTTGCAACGGTGCCTCCGGCACTCGGGCCATGGTATCTGAGGCCGAGTGTGCGGCGCGGCAACAGGTACGACTGGCGCAATGTCGTCTGCCGCTCCGAGTTTGCCAAGACGGACATGGCATCGGAGTGTGTCCACAATGACCCTGACCTCGCCGCCGCGTGGGCACTCGACCGCTCTGTCACCACCGTGGAGACGGCCGCCAGGCGCTGCCGCCACCTTGACAACGAGTTTCCCAAGATCGATGAGGAGGGGGCGCTCAGCGATGGCTCTGCGAACACCGGGCGCGGCAAGGTCGCCGCCTCCGCAGGACACATCGGCAGTGGCAGCGGTGGCCCTCCACACGGTGCAACAAGAAGCGAAGCGGCTCCTCAGTGAGCGGCAGGCAGCTGTCGGGTAAGGCTGCCGCGGCCCTCCGGTGTCGTTCCGCCGCTGAAGGGACCACGACGATGACGACACCGACAGAGATGGCGGCACGGCAGGGCAGGGCGGCCACACGCACGAGGTGGTCGTCAAGTATAGGGTTTAGGTTTTTGTTTTTGTTTTTTAGTTAAACGTTCAAAATATCGACATTTTTATGTAAATTATAGCAAACTTGAACGAAACCATCCGGTTTGATCGAATTTCGTGATGTTGGTTTGAATTGTTAGTAGGATGTATACGGCTAGCGTTGGATGACTGCCAACGACATCTGTGTCCGTAGATTAATCCCCCGTCCACGAAGGATGCGGGAGTATTTTTGCGGATTGCCGTTGGAGATTCCCTTAGAGACTATATACAAAGGTTCTCCTTAGTTTTTTTACGAGCCTCGAAGTTCTACTAATGTAACAATAAGCACACGAGAATATTTACCAGTTACTACTGTTCATTTGTTGTCTGTAAAAATTCAGCGACTATACGGGTTTGGCCTGTTTTTGGGGTCAGACCAGAGCCGTATGGTCGCCCAACCCGTAAATGATTTTACGATGGCCCGCAAACCGCCCACACGCGGTATGTCTATGGGTTCGCCAAGAGTATACGGGGGGAAACCCTACCCCCGCCATCGTGATTCCCCAATCCCCTCTCCGATTTCTCGCCACCGGTGAGCTAAATATGCCGCCCTCGCCCACCGATCTGCGACGATGTGGAGCGTTGGCTGGCACGGTGGCGGCGAAGACCCAGAGCGCAAGCGTTGCGTCATCGCCAACGCGGCGCGCAAGCACTCGGCCAAACGCTACACCAACTACGGGCTCCCGGTGTCACCATCCCTCCTCCGCCGCGAGACGGAGGAGTACGATCGCCGCCATGCGCGACACTTCGACGCGAGGAGCTCTTCGGGCACGCTGCTTCTTCGGTTGAAGATGGAGCACGACGAGCTTCCTTTGCTCCACGCCGTTAAGAGGGAGCCGGGGGAGGAGCGCCCATGCGGCCGCGGCATCATCGGCCTGGAGGACTAGCTCGTCGGGCCCGACGCGGGCGCCTTCTAAGCGGCGCTCGCCGAGCGCACTGTGCACGAGTAGGAGGAGGATGACGCGCGTCGCCGGCGGAGGATCTCAATGACCTCCCCTTCGAGCAGGTGCTCGCTGCCGCGTGCGAGTTCGACGCCAAGCATGCTGCATGGTGCCGCGAAGCCGAGGAGCAATACAAGAAGTACATCGATCTTGTCTCCTTCGACGACAACGAGTGAGCGCTGCCGCGGCCTCACCCGGAGAGCTCAGGTGAGCTCCGATTTTTGCTAGTTTAGGGTAGGGTGGCATCGTGATGTAAAATAACTTTCGAAATGTAGCGATGATCAAACTATGAATGTAGTATGTGTTCTTCATTTCGCCCGAAAATGCTTTCTTTCAAAATTTACGGTTTCAATTGAGGGCTATGTTCGGCCGCAGCCGATTTCGCCCCTCAAACATGTGATTTCTCGGTCATTATCCGTGATATAAGGGCCGCTGATATATGGGGTCTGTTAGAGATACTCTAACACCATGAGAGGGGCGGGGTGGGAGGAGCGAAGTGGATGTACAAGATAACATGAGGATATATAAGTAACCCACTTGCGTGAAACAACCAACACTCCAAAACACTAGCGCCATTTACCATAATTTCTGCTCCAATTGAGTAGGATTCGAAGATGGGCCTCAATAAGTGATTCAAAGTTTCAATTAATTTAAATTCCTCGATCTCAATCTAGATTCTCATGGCAAATAATGATGGTTAACTCCCTAAACACGTTATAAATATGAATAAAAAAGTGTACATATACATATATAATAAATCTAAAAATATATTTGTAACAAATATTTTCTTCTCAAATCACAACAATAAAAGTTTAAGATAAAGTGACGCTTGGTGTACTCCACGAATGACAACATTCAACAACAATATTAGTACTTATCTCATGTCCCTTATCATTAATGGCCCTAATCAGTTGAATGAGTAACTCATTAGTTTGGATCACTAAACTCATTCGGTTAATGAGCTCAGATTAAAACTCGACTCGAATCGACTCATGAATCAAGGAGTTTGAGTCCAGTCAATATGAGTCATGAGTTATTCACTTAGCTTGTGATTTTTGATTTTTAATTCCAGCCCTACCCAGAGGAGACATTGATGGTGAGACAAAATAGGATAATAGATAAGATTCAAGCTTTCTAATTAAACTTGAAGAAGGTTTCAACTCTAAGTTCCAAAGGCATACCCCTCTTCCTTGATAAGTATCAGTACGTCTCGGTCGAACCTATATTTTTATGTGTTCGCATAATATGTGTAGTTTCACACGAGGGAGACACACACACAGACACACACACATACACACACACACACAGAGAGAGAGAGAGAGATGGATGTCTATTTGATATTACTCTATGTGCTTCACTTATATCAATTAGAGTATTAATGAGAAGGAAACACTTTAAACTCTTCGCGTTTCACTTATATTTGTTGAATGGTTGAAAATTAATTGGCACGTGAATTTATTGCCTATCTTTGCTGGACTTTTATTATGGTTGGTACTGAAATTTTTATACATATATCGTTGGTAAGATAAAAAAATTGGTATATGCATCTTCTGGAATTTTAACATTAGAACTAGATAGTTTACAATTGTTTTGAGACAATCTGGTGGCTATTGATGTGCATTGCGATAGATCAAGTTGCACCTAGAAAGTGGCTATTGTGTCAATGCTTATATCAAATATGGAGAAAGCTGTTAGTTAAGTGCCACAGTACCAATTGTTATTTTTAGTTTTCTAAATTTAACAGAAAATGTATTTTATGGAGATCAAAAAAATCAACAAAAATGTATGATGAAGGCTTTTGACCAGAAGTAAGCTTGGGCTAGCGACCCACATGGAAGGGGCCACCTCGAGGACCACATCACCTGCCAACGCGCCTGGGCATGAGGGCACTTGTAGAGGGCCTATGGGGGCCTCGGGAACCACTCCAACATTTCTTCCTCTCAAGGACTTATACATACCCCAAAACCATGTCAATATATATCACAATTCGCTATTACCTCAACCCATTTCGAGGCGATTCAATCTAGAGTCCTTTTTTGTGTACTGTGCCCGAGGGAGAAACCATCACCACCGTCTTGTTCCTTGTCGTTACTACTTATTTATTACCTTTTTCATTCATAATAGCAGCTATGTAGCATCCTGTCTTTTGTTCTTCAAATCACATGAGCTACCTAACATCACTTTGATCATTATGTTGTAATCTCCGGTATCTTTTATGCGACGCGATAGATTGTTGACTCATAATCATATTATACTAGATGACACCCTGCGCGTTGCTGCGGGAACTGTTTATAAATAATTTGATTTTTAAAAACATGAGAAAACTTCTGAAGCATAGTATTAATTTGATGATATTTTAAAAACATTGTTTAATGTAAACATCTAAGAAAATTAGATGAAAAATCCAAAAATGAGTGTGATTTTTGTTCTGTTAATTTGTTACCTTGACAGACAGTGGAGACATTACCACCCTTGGCAAAACCTAAAACAATGATAGCAAATGCACATGTGCATTCATGAAAAGGTTGGTCGCATAGAAAAATAAAATGTGAGCTAACTCATAATTTGATTTTCTACATAAAAAAGTCACTTATAAATCATGAGGCGTACTGTTGAGTTAATCATGGTTCTCACCGGATCAACCATGTGAAGTGTACTGCATTCATTCACCATAATATACTCAGGTAGAAATGATCACATTAAGAACACATGAAGTTAACGAAATGTTTGAATGGGGACTCGTGTTGGACATTTGGAGTTAATTGTATGACATAAAGACATATATAGATAGCAAGATAAACCTAGAATGATGTGGCTGCTTGAGAGTGCATAAAAAATTAGTTAGAATGACGTGGTTGCTTGAGAGTGCACAAAAAAATAGTTAGAATGACGTGACTGCTTGAGAGTGCACAAAAGAAATAGTTATTGGTTATTTGTGATAAGTTACATGCGCATGAAGATTTAGTGGGAGCATGCGCATGAAAAGTTAGTGAGAGAGAGTTTTTACATGATGGACCTACTTGATGATGTGGATAGGTTGTATGTCAAGATAAATAAGATATGGGGATAAATCTCTTAGGTATATAAGATACAGATTTTCCCTTGATGTTTTTGCATGATACATCGACGTACTCATGTACATGCTCTCCGATTTATTAGTTTATTCTTTGTCCAAGTCTAGATGAAAGATATGCTAGAGGGAGTTGTGTACATTAGTTGGCGTTGATATCTGTGAATGGTTACTTTGCGATGATAGTAAGCATACAAAGCTCATAATGAATCCTCACCACTAAGGATAAAAGGATAACCGATTTGACGCTCTTCACTAATTGTAGGTGTAGGGAGAATGGGCCGTAACGTTATGCCAAAGTACTTAATGCAATGCTTTGTTTATTATTCAATACTCGAGATGCATACTGGATAACTATTTGGGTGGAGTATTAGTTGTAGATGCATATTGTGTAGCGGTCAACGGATGCATGTTGTGTAGCAATCTATGGATGTCTGGATGTTAGTTTTTTTTATTATCATGGCATGTATGGTTAAGTCATAAGAAAAAACTATTGCAAACCATTTTTTGCAGATGTATGCTTATATTTACATACCTTTGATTTTTTGAAAAAATACCACTAGTAAACTTATAAACCCCAGTCAATTTTTCCTCATGCAAACAACTATTAGTATATTTTGCTCGCACTTTTGTTTTCTCCAATTAATATTCTGAAAATAAAAACCAGTTTCAGGCACAAATACATATCTTGTTGCAAGTAGGAAAGTTAAGATCTCAATTGTTTGCAAAGTTGATTCTTCGTTTCTAACCCGAGGAAAACTTACAGCTCGCTACAAACTCCTACATAAGTGAAGTATCAATACCATGTAAAGAATATTTATTTGTAAAAAGTATTGTAATTTAAAAATATCAAAATTTGAAAATTTTGTTTGAAAACTTGAAGTTGTAAATTCTATGATAAGATAATACTACTATGTGCATACTCGGTTTACCTTGTTATTCCGAGACCTCCTATTCCCTCTTAGGAAATGTGCAACATGCTATGTCTAGCCGGCCCATTAATGGGTTTGCATTTTGTTTATTTTTTAGGTAAGCCTTTTTATTTGATAGAAATGTCAAAAACCAGTTTAAATAGTAGAAAAGGGTAGTGTCAAAAATGGAGAAAGTTATATTGGAAAAATGGAAATAGTTCATTTATGAAAATAATGTTCATCATGTACACAAAAAACATATTCATCACATATATGATAAAAAAATCCATTATATAAAAGTATTTCAATAAAATTTACCACAAATTTAATAAATGTTCATCATACTAAAAAGCTTCATCACATACTCAAAAAATGCTACATATTTATAGTAAAAATTACATTGTATCTCGATAAAGGGTCATCTCATATTATAAAAATATTTATTCAATATTATAAAAATGTTCATAGTATATTTAAAATTTAAATATGTTCAAGACATGTTTTATACTAATATTTCATCACGTATTTGGAAAAAGTTCATGTATAAACAGGGAAAACAAGAAAATAAAAGACAAAAACAAGAAAAGGAGGACGTGAAAAAAACAGCAGAAACATAGAAGAATAAAATAGGCAAGAAAAAAATATATAACAAAACCCATAAATGAAAAGAAAAAGAACAGAAGGAAAACTGCCAAACAGCTTACACGTGGGCTGGTCCAAAGGCGACAGGCCAATGCACGTGTGGTCGTTTATGGACAGTGCTATGTCTCGCTTGTAGTAAGGGCGCCCCTATTTCTTGCGTTACGCAAGAAGAGGGCGAAGCCTCGCGTCAGGGGGAGCCCAGATGGGCCAGCCCAGCCGCGCGATAGGCCACGACCTGTGGAGTAGGATTTTCTACAAGTGCTTGCCACAGAACTAGTTAAGGGTTTCAACGGTGTAAAAGTTCTCAAAATTTAAAAAAAAATACTGAACAAACACACCTATAATATAACATGATCCAACGGAGGGATTAAAAAAAAATACGACCGTATGTGTCCTAGACAAAAAAATCAAATAGTTCAACATATATTTATGTCGCAGTGAGCTGAAATGCTTATTATTTTTGCTAAGGACACATAGATGCATATTTTGACAATCCCTCTGTTGGATCATCGTATTACATTAGAGAGATGCTCCCCTATTTATTTCATATCTTTTGATAACTTTTATACCGTTAAAAGTTTACTGACCCTTAACTAGTTCTGTGGCAAGCTATGGTAGACACACACACATATATATATATAGGTAAAATGTTTGGGGCACCTAATCCGGACCCGACCCGCTAATTCATTTTCCGCTTACAAATAAGTAGTAGTACCTTTCAAATAATTCACTTTCCTTTTCTACTTGCATGCAATACCATTGATTGTAGATTGGTTTCCAAAAAAAATGCATGCTGTTGATTCTCTCATAAACAATTTCTTTCCATAAATAATATAGTATCATTCAAAATAGGCTGAAACTCGTATTTGGGTACGTATATATACCCTATGGTTTTTTAATTTTTTTGCGAATACCCTATGATTTATTCTAGGTATTATATGTCTTTCCTTAAATACTATAGTATATACCCTATGTTTTATTGTAGGTATTAGATACCTACAAGCATATCCGGTATATTGAAAAGTGGATTCTCAAGTTTTCGCAAAAAATAAACAGTGCATAATGAAGATCTATCTGTAAATACCTAAATGTGAAATTTGTTGATATATACCCATAAGTGTTATTTCCTTTTTATGAGTGAATACATGTATGTAAACTAAATACCTCGACAAATGATACGTAACGTTCGTGTCGTTATGAACATCCATACAACATACATGACGGTGATGTATCCGAGGTATGATAATAGAGGAATCATACCCAAAAAATATGGCTACATTCTAAAAATAATATGTATTATATTCACATAATTTTTGGGTATATACCATAAACTCAACTAGGTATCATAGAAAGAGAATGCATTTTTTGGTATACTTCCAACGGAGACAGAAAGTGGCAAAATCCACTATTTTTTAAAAGGCACGCTAGCAATACGCGTAAAATGTACTGCGTCTGTGCATCAATTACTATAAGATTTTCCCTAGTGTTTCACACGTACATGGATCATTAAAATTAGGCAGCTTCTTGTATTCTAAGAAAGTGTTGGTGCATGCATCCTAATTAATGCCTACGTCCAAATTAGAGCAAGTAATCATGAATTAACATGTAGTTAAATGGAATTAATTAGTACGTTGCAATAACTTTCCAAATTAAATACTACAAACGGTTATATCCATTAGTGTCTACACCTCCACAACGGCACACATCTTAATGCAATCCAAAGGTAGACAAACAAGGAGCCTAGACACCTAGGTGTCCCAAATTGCCGTCCTATATATAATACCTAAAATTAGGACACATAAGTGTGTTACTATTCATCACCCAGGGTGCAGAATAAATTATTCTTCACCCGAGGTAATCTTACGATCATTTCATAAATAAATTACATTTGAAATACAAATACTTACATTCATATTGATTTACTGCATAAAATTTGCCATAACAAGAAAATATAGGTCAAAAATTGTGTTTTATGTACATTTTACACTATATTTTTACATTTGTAATTTTACGTAACATAAAATATTTTTTACGACGATTATAGGTTTTCTTACGTTCTCCTTTTATGTATAAAATAAGACAAAATTTACAAAACGTAAAATTACGGTGCATAGATGCTAAAATAGAGGTGGGTGAAGAATAACTATTCCTCATCCAGAGTGACGAATAGTCAATCCCTATTATTCATATATATATATATATATATATATATATATATATATATATATATATATAATGTTACTATTCATCATTCAGGATGTAGAATAAATTATTCTTATTATTCATCACCCAGGATGCAGAATAATAACTTTTAAATTATTCTTCACCCGATGTAATCTTACGATCGTTACATAAATAAATTATGTTTGGAATACAAATAGTTACATTCATATTGATTCACTACGTAAAATATGGTATAAGAAAATAAAAAATAGATTATAAGACCAAAAATATCGCATTTCTTGTATGTTTTTACGTTCGTAACTTTACGTAACATAAAATATTTTTATGGCGAGTATATATTTTCTTACATTTTTTTTATAAATGAAATAAGACAAAATTTACGAAACATAAAAATACGGTGCATTGACGTCAAAATAGGGAGGGGGTGAAAAATAATATTCCTCACCCAGGGTGACGAATAGCGAGACCCTATATTTAAATATGTCAAATATATAACAAGTATTTATATAACACTCTTCATTAACACATTTTAATTTTTTTTGAACAAGTATTTAGAAAATGTCAAATAAGTAATAAAAAATGTTGAACGTGTATTTGGAAAATGTTGAACAACTATTTAAATATGTCAAATAAATACTAAAAACGTTGGACAAGTATTTCACAAATATTGAATGTGTATTAGAATGTTGTACAAGTATTTAAAAATGTAAAAAAAGTATTTAAAAATTGTTGAACAAGTATGTAAGAATGTATAATAAAATAATAAAAATAAGCAAAGCAAATCCAAAATATAAAAACCGAAAAAAGAGAAAAAAGGAGAAGGAAAAAGAGAAAAAAAATTAAAAACGGAGAAGAAACAAGAAATGAAACAAAAGAAAGTAAAAAAGAATAAAAAATTGGAGAAAAAAAGAAAGAATGAAAAAATCAAATAAGAAAAATGAAATAAAACAAAAGAAAACGAAAAAAAATAGAAAAACTGAAGAAGACGACTCGGTCGCCTCTAGTTGGCCGCGGTCCTACTTCTAACCAGCAACAGGAAGTTGGTTGAGTTGTTGGCAGCTCTGGCAGTCTCCATGTAGACCAGGGATCGATCCCTCGTAGTCCTCCCTTTTCAGTTTCCTTTTTCTTTACTGTACACGCGATGGGCCGGACCGAGTCATAGGGGAGAACAAAATTCCTTCAGCGAGACCAAGTTGTCATCCCGCTTAAAGCGATAAATAGCTCTCGCGATGTAGCGACACCAAGAGGTCCTATGTGACGCGTTATGCGTCAAACTGTTGCGCGATCGCACAGACGCAGTCCTTGGCGGGCTTTGTGGGCCGCGCTGGGGCGTTTCCTTGAACGCGTTGTGAAAAAACAACAAAAAAGAGTGCGTGGTGGGAATCAAACACACGACCAGTGCGACAAGCTAACTATAGTGGAATATTTGAACCTTAATGTTTCAAAGAAGCGGATGGCAACAGAAAAGTTGAAAGAAAAAATTCCCACAAACGTGTGTGGGGGGCTTTGAACACAAGACCTCGAGTGAGTGAACCACGTGGCTAAACACTGTGTTCATATATATGTTTTGCTTAAAATGCCAACTCAGTTAATATAAACTATAGGCGGGGAAAAGAGTATTTTTTTAAAATTTCTAACGTGGTTTTATTTTTCATAAAAGTAAATATATTTAAAAAAACGAACATTTTCAAAATTTGATAACAAACTTTTAAAAACACAAAAACATTTTTTGCGAAACCTAATAGTTCTCTAAAACATGAACAGTTTTAAAACAAATTGAATATTTTTTGACACTGCGATCTTTTTGTAAAAAGAAACATTTTCTCAATTCCTAAACATTTTTTGAAACACGGACATTTTTCTGAATTTGTGAACAAACTTTGAAAGTGTGAACATATTTTGACATTCCTGTAAATTTTCTGAAACATGAACATCTTATGAATGAAATTCTAAACAGATTTTCAGAAAGAGAACATTTATTGAAATTACTGAGCATTTTTCAGAACAAGAACATTTTTTGAAATTGTGAACAAAATTTGAAAACAAGAACATTTTATGTAATTTCTAAAAAGACTTTTTGAAACACGAATTGTTTTTGAAATTCTGAACAAAATTTGGAAACCAGAACATTTTTTTGAAATTACTGAGCATGTTTCAACACACGACCATTTTTTAAATTGTGAACAAAATTTGAATAGAAGAACATTTTGTGAAATTTCTCAAAAGACTTTTTGAAACACGAACATTTTTTAAATTTCTGAACAAAATCTGGAAACGAGAACACTGTTTTTGAATTACTGAACCTTTTTCAAAACACGAACATTTTATGACTTGTGAACAAAATTTGAAAACAATAAAGTTTTATGAAATTTGCAAAAATACTTTTTGAAACACGAACATTTTTTGAAGTTCTGAACAAAATTTGATACCGGGAACATTTTTGCACATTTTTCAAAACACAAATATTTGTTGAAATTGTGAACAAAATTTGAAAACAAAAACATTTTATGAAATTTCTAAAAATACTTTTTGAAATACGAACATTTTGTTAAATTCTGAACAAAATTTGAAAATGTGATTTTTTTTTAAATTCCTGATTTTTTGTGAAATTGGTAGCAAAATTTGAAAACAAGAACATTTTATAAAATTCTGAATAAATATTTGAAAACAGAAAACAGAAAAAAAGGCAAAGAAAAGAAAACAGAAAAAGAAAAAGAAAATTTTAAAACAAAAAAAGTAAACAAAATGGGAAAAAGGGAAATGGAAAAACCGGTCCAGGAACCTTCTAGAATGTTCACAAAACCATAAAAAAAAGGCTGGAAACCACCTAAAATATTTCCAAAGCCGGAATCGCTCAATCGTTTTAACGGGCCGGTCCATCCGAACACTCCTCGATGTGCCCCTGTGGGTCGCCTCGACTACTTACCACATCGAGCATGAGGGCTAGCATGAGACGAAGGAAGTACATGATAAAGGCATTGATGAACTCTTTGGGAATACAAGTGGAAGATTCAAGGGAACTAAAGGAGATGGTTACCAATTTCTATGAAAACATGTATACATCCGAGGGGGTGAGTAATATGGAAGAAGTGCTGGAGCATGTTCCTACAAAGGTCACCCATGAGATGAATGCCATCTTATGTGCTTCTTACACCGAGGAGGAGGTTAAAACTGTGTTATTTCAGATGTTTCCCACCAAGTCTTCGGGCCCAGATGGTTTCCTTGCACACTTCTATCAGAGGCATTGGGATGTTTGTGGAGACGAGGTTACAAAGGCAGTCCTTCGAATAGTTAGAGGAGAAGACAACCCAGAGTGCATTAATGATATGTTTTTGGTCTTAATCCCTAAGGTAATGAGCCCAACTCTGTTGTCTCAATTTAGACCTATAAGCCTATGCAACATGTTGTACAAAATTGCTTCGAAGGTGATTGCAAATAGGTTGAAAAAATTGCTGCCAGATATAATTTCAGAGGAGCAATCAACTTTCGTCCCCGGTAGATTGATCACACATAATATCATTACCGCTTATGAGTGTTTGCATTTTATAAAGAGGAGCAAGTCAAAAGGTAATAGTCATTGTGCTTTAAAACTTGATATGATGAAGGCTTATGATAGGCTTGAATGGGATTATCTTAAAGCAATCATGGTGAAGCTTGGTTTCGCGCCACATTGGATAAGTGTGGTGATGAATATGATAACGTCTGTTTCATTCTCAGTCCTTTTCAATGGAGAATAATTGCAGCAATTCAGACCTATGAGAGGTATTTGACAGGGAGATCCGATTTCCCCTTATCTCTTCTTGATAGCGGCGGAGGGCCTTTGGTGCCTACTTAAATCCGCTCCTCAATCGTCAGCCTTTGTTGGACTTCAGGTGGCACCTACAGCCCCAGTTGTCAACCACTTGCTCTTTGCTGATGATAGCCTGCTACTTTTCAAGGCTAGTAATGAGGGGCAATGGTGGTGTCAAACCTACTAAATACTTATTGCAATGCGTCGGGACAAAGAGTGAACAATGACAAATCATCGATTTTTTTAAGTAAGGGGTGTCCTCAGTCAGTTCGGGACAGTATTAAGAATTCCCTACAAGTTTATGATGAGCAACTAAGTGACAAATACCTGGGCATGCCTACTGACGTGGGTCATTCCAGGAGTGGTACTTTTAAATACTTGAGGGACATAGTATGGGAAAAGATTAAGGGGTGGATGGAGAAGTTGTTGTCTTATGCAGGGAAAGAGGTGCTTATCAAGGCAGTTGCTCAAGCCACTCCAGTATATTCTATGCCGTGTTTTAGATCGCCTAGAGGTATTTGTGAAAGTATTACTTCGATGATACGACAATTTTGGTGGGGCAGTAAGAGGAGAAAGAGGAAACCTTGCTGGATTTCATGGGACATATGCACCAAGCTAAAACACTTGGGAGGGCTGGGTTTTCGATATATAGAGATTTTCAACTTGTCACTTCTGGCAAGACAAGCATGGCGTATAATTCAGGATCCGGTGTCTCTAAGTGCAAGAATATTACGGGCAAAATATTATCCATCGTCATCCTTCATGGAGGCTGAGTTGGGAAATAGTCCGTCCCAAATTTAGAGGGCCATTGTTGATGGAAGGGAAGCTCTTGCACAAGGTTTGATCAGGAGAATTGGGACAGGGGAAGGAACCAAAGTGTGGGATCACAACTGGATACCTCGTTCGGGGATGATGAGGCCAATTGTATCGTTGGTGCATGAAAAACCAGCATAGGTCTCGGAATTGATTAACAGCTCATCGGCTAGCTGGCATGAGGAGAAGGTGCGGTCCGTATTCCTATCTGTTGATGCTAAGGCTATTCTCAGAATCCCACTATGCACTAGAAGAGTGGATGATTTTTGGGCGTGGGCAGAAGATGACAGAGGCGTTTTTTCAGTTAAATCGGTTTATAGATTTCTGGCAGGCCTGAAGTTAAAGAATGAACCTTTGTAGCAGCCTGTTGGCGGGCAGTCGAACACTAATGATGATGAAAGGGCCTGGACCTCACTCTTGAACATGAAAATTCCATCAAAGATAAAAGTGTTTTTGTGGAGACTGTGCCATGAAACTATACCATCAGCGGATTTACTGCATCACCGAAATATGTCCACCACGAGGGTGTGTGCGTTTTGCGCAGCCCAGGACAGTTGAAAACATGCTTTGATAGATTGTGTGATGGCAAGGAGTGTCTGGTCTCTATGCTCAGAAGAAACAGTGGATGTTATGGTGGACAACTTGTCTATGAATGCAAGGAATTCGCTGTTTACCATCCATGATACATTACAAAATGCATATTTTACTCGGGTGGTGGTGACTCTTTGGGCAATTTGGAGAGCAAGGAGAAGAGCTATACACGAAGATATTTTCGAAAGTCCCTTCGCAACCAATTCCTTTGTCAAATCTTATATCAGTGAGCTCCAGCTCATGGAGAAAATTACACCGGCACGGCAAAAGGCTTTGGTGCCCCGGCCTGCTACTTGGCTACCGCAGCCTTGAGGGTTTTGCAAAACTTAACACAGATATTTCAGTGGAAGGTGACGCGTCTTGTGGTGCAGCAACAGTGGTATGCCGTGACCAGGGTGGCAGGTTCTTGGGAGCTTCAGCTATTAAGTTCAAATTTATAAATGCAGCATCTACACTGAAGGCTCTAGCAATCCGAGAAGGGCAAGCTTTGGCAGAGGATCTATACATCAACCAAATTCACATTGCGTCGGACTGCAAGAAGGTGGTGCAAGACATTGAGAAAATGTCGGCGGCGGTGTACGGAGCTATAGTACAAGAAATAATAGAACGATCTAGCCTTTTCAATTTATGTAGCATAGTTCATGAGGGTAGGAGCTCGAATTTCGAGGCTCACAATCTCGCTAAGCATGTTTTAACTCTTGGCTTGGGCCGCCATGTTTGGTTAGGCCAGCCCGAGGAGCTGTATTTCATACCTGTAAACTTTCCTGTGAATGAATAAAAGCTTGGCGAGATTGTCTAAAAAAAACCTTACCACAACGAGCGGCAAATAGGAATTTCCAGCGACACCTACATGCTCATGCGTGATGTGCCTTTCTACATGGGTCGGCCAAGGCGCACGGGAGGCCACGACCTCATTTTTTTCTTGTTTAATGTTTCTGATTTTTACTATTTATTTTTTCTTTAATTATTTTATCCTTCCAAATATTCTAAATAAATATACTTCTGAGTTTTAAATAAAATGTTACAAAACATATTTAGATAAAAATATTTGGAAAATATGTTAACCAAGGATTTGAAATATGTTAAATGTGTATAGAAAATGTTTCTCATGTATACGAAAATGTATAAATAAAATATACAATGAGTGTAAAAATATTGATCATGTATTTAAGAAATAGTAACAATGCATTTGTAAAAAGGTTAAACAAGCATTCCAAAAATGCTAATCAAGCATTTGAAAAATATTTAATCTGTATAGAAAAATATTGACCATGTGTTCAAAAAATATTTAACATGTATTTGAAAAATATTAGTCAAGCATGTTAAAAATGTTAAATATGTATAGTGAAAATGTTTCCATGTATTAAAAATAGTGAATCTTGTATTGTATTGAAAAATAATTAACTTCTATTTCAAAAATGTTTATCAAACATTTGAAAAGGTTAAAGTATATAGAAAAAATTGACCTTGTGAAAAATATATTTAATTTTGCATTTGAAATAATATTTATCATTCATTTGAATTTTTAAATGTGTATAAAAAATGTAGACCATGCATTAAAAAATAATAATCTTATTGTTAAAAAATGTGTTAAAAACTGACCGTGTATTCAAAAATGTGCTTAAAATGTTAAAATGTGTATAGAGAAAATGTTGACCATGTATTAAAAAAACTAAGATAGAGACAAAGAAAAAGAAGAAAACATATGATAACCAAGAAAGACCAAAAGAAAAATGAAGAAAGAAAGAAAGAAAAAGCATGAAAACCAAGAAAGAAAGTAAGAAAGACGAAGAACAAAAGAAATAAAAGAAAAATCTTTGCTAACCATGAAAGAAACAAAGAAAACTGGTGAAAAGACAAAGAAAACATAAGACTGAATAAAACCGATGAAGAAATACAGAAAGCGAAGAGAACAAATAAAAGGAAAAAACAAAGGAAACCAGTACATCAAGCACCATGAGCGATCTTCTTGATCGGAAAAAGTGAAAGGAAAAAAACACACGAAAATGCGCCAGCCCAATACTATAGCAGCACGAAAATGCTTGAGGTGAGACCAAAGGTACACTCGCTATAAATGAGATATGTCCTTTGGGGTCGTTTATTTCCTGCTCTATGCTTGGGAAGCGGGTAAGACTCGAGATGGTAACGGGGACAAAACCTGCCGGGTTTTGCACGTCCATCCCCGTCCCCACAAGAAAAACCGTAAGCCCGTCCCCGTCCGCATTCATGGGCCGTATTGTTTGCCCGTCCCCTAAACCTGTCGGGTTTTCTATACCCGTGGGGAACCCGCCCCCGCAAGCGGTATGCAAAAACAACATTATTTTCCAAGAAAATAGGATCATATATATATCAGCAAATGTAGGTTGGTATAAGAAATATGCAAGTGGTTGTGTAGAAGTGGCGGCTGGAGGCGGGATGGACTGAAAATGGGGAAGGGGCTAAAGCGAGATGGTAGGTTTTCTCTTACTCGCATCTATTCTAGGGCCCATACATCAGTAGGTCCATAGGTATGGTGGGTTTCGGGTTAAGGTACTACTTGAACGGATTGAACCCGCAAAATGAGCCGCGTTTTATAATTTACCCACAAGCAGCCTCGTGGGTTAGAAACACACCCATCCCATCACTAATAGGGTAAAAACCCGCAGGAAGCTGGTTTTGGGGCCCCATTCCCATCTTGAGGCGAGACACAACTATGGCTTGCCTCCAGAACGCCCTAGAGCGCCGTACATAAGTTTTTGCTTGTTTATTACCACTATTTTTGTGTATTTTTTTAGAAAATATTATAAATACAATTGTTCCAAAAACCTTAATGACCTTATTTGTTTTTGAAAATTCTCCCCGTGACTTTGAAAAATGTTACCGCCATGAAAAGTTTTGGTTAGTGTAATTAAATATTGTAATAGCATTAAAAATGTTCATGAAATTTCGAAAAAAAATTCACTCATTTGAAATCAAACGTACTTGACTTTTTTTAATGTCATCCAATGTAAAAAGATCATGTAACTCAAAATGTTTCGTACCATTCAAAAAATGGATGTCACATTAAAAATATTTACACATCTAAAATTATGTTTCTAACATTTAAAAAAAACATTGTCAAAAAATGTTCGCATAGTTTGATAGAATGTTTTGTATCATTCAGAAAAATATTACAACGTGCATATAAAAATGGTTAACACATATTCTAAAAACTCTTCAAACACATGTATTTAAAAAATATTAATCAAGTAATGAAAAAATATGTACTCCCTCCATCCGGAAATACTTATCATCAAAACGGATAAAAGGGGTTGTATTTAGATGTATTTTAGTTCTAGATACATCTCATTTTATTCATTTTGATGACAAGTATTTTTGGACAGAGGAAGTAGCATGTATGAATATATTTTAGGTGTATGAAAAATGTACAGTTTGTATGAAAAAAGTAGAAATGAAAACATATATATTTTTAAAAAATGTTAATCCTTTTATTTTAAAGATGATAAACGTGTATAAAAAATTTCTAAAGTAAAAGAAAATTTCAAATTTTTATTGAAAATAGAAGACATCTATTAAAAATAGAAATCTGATGTAACGATTCCATTGAATATTATGATAGCATCCTTGATTTCAAGGAAAGGAATAAAAAAACCTTACGAAAGAAACAAAGAAAACGAAACAAACCTAAAGCAAGAAAAAAATAAACATGGTAGAAAAACAAAGAAAACCGACGCAAACAGTGAAAACCGAAAAAGAAAAAACACAAAGAAAAGATGAAGAAAAAACTTGCACAAAGGCAGCTACAATACTGGGCCGACCCACTAGTGTCATGCAAGAGGCGAGCCGGAGCTACGCACCGCAATAGGGAGACATAGCTCCGACGTTGTGCGGGGAATAGGGTTTAATATTAGAAACTCCTGTAACTTTATTGACACTCATAACAATTATAGGTACACTGATTTGGGTCTAAGATCCAAGATGGCAGTGGGCGGCGGCGATGGCGGCAGGAGAAACCCTAGCTAGCTAGAAATGTGGGAGCATGATTTAATGAGAGCAACAAACTACGAGTTACTCCTTGCAGGTGGCTCTTTGTGGTCCGGGAGCGCGTTAAGTGGTTCATCCAGTCGCCGCCAGTGTTGTGTGTTGGACGCTCCCTGTACTTTTCAGTTTTTCTATTTTTCTATACTCGTTTTCTGCATATATATATATATATGTGTGTGTGTGTGTGTGTGTGTGTGTGTGTGTGTGTGTGTGTGTGTGTGTGTGTGTGTGTGTGTGTGTGTGTGTGTGTGTGTGTGTGTGTGTGTGTGTGTGTGTGTGTGTGTGTGTGTGTGTGTGTGTGTGTGTGTGTGTGTGTTTTAAGGATTCTTCTCATCTTTTGCGTTTTCACTTGGTGTTCCCTAGGTTTTGGAGATTTTGTTTGCCAAGCACAACCCCGCTTCTTGAAAAATAGGTGAAGATATGTGCTTTCATGAGAAGTACAAATTTGATTTTAGTGGAAGCACAATTTTGCTTGCACGAGAAGCACATATTTGATTCTGAAAAGAAAAAATAAATCTATGCTTCCACGAGTAACAAAGATGTCCTTTCGTCAAAAGCATAATTGTGCTTCTCAGAAAAGATAATCCATGCGTCCGCGGGAAGCATGTGGAAACAAAAAATATCCGCGAACTGTGGTTTTTGAAAATAGAAAAAAATGTGCTTTCCCGAGAAGCACACATTTGCTTCCAGAAGAAGGATGTTCTTTCACAAGAAGTAGAGATTTGCTTCTCGTAGAAGTATATATCTGCTTCCGCGAAAAGCACAACCGTGCTTCTTAATAAAGGGAAATAACTAAAACACCGCAGCCGTGCTTACAGGCTCTGTTTTCTTTTTCTTCCTTTTTTTGGTTGCCGGGTTTTCCTCTTTCTACCTTTTGTATTTATTTTTTAGTTTCCTTTTTTTAGGTCTCTGATTTTTTGCGATTTTTGTGTGAAAAAAGTTCATAGAAATCTACATGTTGAGGAAAGTAACGTTAACTTAATTGAGTGTAACAATAAAGAAACTAGGGTATGGCTAGCTCTCATCTAGTAGATGATAATTAACTAAGTCACATCTAATTTAGTGTGCAGTAGCGGTACAACCGTGATATGCATGAGTTATTTGTGATGACCCGAAAATGCTCTTTAGAGCTTGGGCTCCATGGAGCCCGAGTTTGACTTGATCAAAATTCAAATTTTCATGTCTAAATTTTTTCGAAAAAAATACACACATACTTAGAGACATAAAGCATATGTGTGTAAATTTTCAGGACGAAACACCTTAAAATGAGTGCTACACAAAAAGAACAAATCAGAGGCTTTTTAGTAGATGCACTATTCATCCTTAAAGTCCATGAATTTGTCTTTTTTTGCACAGATCGCGTTTTAGGGTATTTTATCCTCAAATTTTACATACATACACATAACATCCTTGTTTACTTGTATGATTTTTTTGCAAATTTTTTTGAAATTGAAAAGTGTGAATTTTGAATTTTTAAAAAAATCCAACCTCCATAGAGGCCGAGCTCCAAAACGCCCTACTCGTGATGACCGGCATATGTAGTTCACGCTGTTAGGATTTAATTAATATTGTAATTAATGAGATAATCCTCCCTTGTATAACTGAACATGCGTTGCCAATCCGGCGAGCGTCACGTCGGTTTCCTCGCTCGATTTTTTTTGAAACTATGATGATTTTTGTAGCAAATTCGGAAACTATACACCCTAATGCAGAAAAATCAAAAGTATCACCCTGTCAGCCTCCTGTTGGCCGAAGAGGCACTTTTAGGCCTACCATTGGCCGAAGAGGGACTTTTCGGCCAACCGCTGGCCAAAAAGGACTTTTTGGCCAACAGTTGGCCAAAGAGTCCCTCTTCGGCCAACACCGGCTCTACTGTTTTAGAAAATTCATATCAATTAGGATTTTTAGTATTTTAATTTGATTCTTTTTGCATTAGATTGGAAATTTTATTAAGTTTTTGTAGATATCAAGTTTGACTAGATTTGAAAATTTGAATTTGAATTTTTATGAATTTGCTCAAATCACAAGATTGCCTATAATTTGAGCTATGAGTATTCTTTTTAGATGATTCTTTTTGCTACTGGTTCTTTGTGACTTTGTTTATCAGTAGTAATTAATTGGTGAATTTTAGGATTATTTAAAATTAGGTTTTCATGAAGACAGTTATGTTTTATTGTTTTATAGGTTTTGTGCTATTTCTTTTAAGTTTAATTGCTTTAAATTCTTTTCTTTATTTTTTGACATATTCTTTTAGTTTCTGTTAAGTTATTAGTAGATATTTTATTTGTAGTATTTTTTGTATTTTATTTTTTTATCCTCCATTTTCTTTCCCGTCGTTCTTTCCCTTCATTTTCTCCCGCTATTTTCTTTGCCGCCATTTTCTCCCGCCATTCTCTCCCGCCATTCTTTGCCTCCATTTTCTTTCCCGTCATTTTATTTGCCGCCATTCTCTCGCTCCATTTTCTCCCGCCATTTTATTTCCTGCCATTCTCTCCCACCATTTTCTTTTTCGCTATTTTCTTTCCCGCCATTCTCTCCCGCCATCTTTTTTCCCGCCATCTTCTTTCTCGCCATCTTCACTTCTCAACTTATAAAACGAGCCTCATGTTGTCCACGACTGTAGATAACGTCGTCTGACACAGTCTGTGTCTCCTGCGTCGGTGCTGCTGGTAGAGTGTGAAACACTGTCTGAGAGAAGTCATAAGTGTTTGCAGCTTCGTCATCATCATCGGAGAGTGTTTCACACTTATGACTTCTCTCACACAGTGTTTCACACTCCACATGAAGGCATCATAGTCATCCTCCGTCGATGCAGCACTCCTTAGTGTGGCGGGAGAGAATGGCGGGAAAGAAAATGGCGGGAGAAAATGGCGGCAAAGAAGATGGCGGGAAAGAAAATGGAGGGAAAAAGATTGCGGAAAAGTATTTTTTTCATGTATAAAACGGCATGGTTGTACAGGATTTATAAGGAACTTTTAAATATAAACTCCTATGAAGCTCAAAACAAGTTTTCTAGTAGGATAAAAGAAATAAAATACAAAAAATACTACAAATAAAATAGCTATTGATAACTAAACAGAAACAAAAAGAATATTAAAAAAACAAAAGAAAACAATTTAAAGCAATTAAAATTAAAAGAAATGGCATAAAACCTATAAAACACTAAAACATAACTGTTTTCATAAAAACCTAATTTTAAATAATTATAAAATTCACCAATTAATTACTACTGATAAACAAAGTCACAAAGAACCAGTAGCAAAAAGAATCATCTGAAAAAAAATACTCCTAGCTCAAATTATAGGCAATCTACTGATTTGAGCAAATTCATGAAAATTCAAATTCAAACTTTCAAATCTAGTCAAACTTGATATCTACAGGAACTTCATAAAATTTCTAGTCTAATGCAAAAAGAATCAAATTAAAATACTCAAAATCCTAATTGATATGAATTTTCTAAACCAAAGAGGGACTCTTTGGCCAATTGTTGGCCGAAAAGTCCTTTTTGGCCAACGGTTGGCCGAAAAGTATTTTTTGGCCAACGGTTGGCCAAAAAGTCTCTCTTCGGCCAACGTGAGGCCAACAGGGTGATACTTTTGATTTTTCTGCATTAGGGTGTATAGTTTCCGAGTTTGCTATAAAAATCATCGTAGTTTCAAAAAAAAAATCTCCTCGCTCCCCATCGAGTGGACGCGTCCCTTCGCTCGCGCCCCCTCCCGTTGTATATAAGGATTGATCATCAATGAAATTGATACTGATTGGATTCATTTGCAATCTGTCTATTAACACGTTATCAGCCCTTTGCTCTCCATCGAGAGAAATAGGCCATCCCAAGAGAGCGGCGAGGCATGCCGGCGCGGCCGGCGGCGCCCGACTATTCGGCTCCTCCCTGACCAAGGTCCTTGAGCAACGACGGCGCAGCAACGCAGGACCGTCGACTTCCATGGCTAGAACGAGAGAGGAGTGAGGCATCCCAAGATGCGGTAAACGACAACGATCGATTCCAACTGGAAGACACCATGAGGCGCAAGGCTAGACGGTGGCCCGTGGCCTCCTGGCGCGGCTCTCCTCGTCGCACGGCAACAACCGCCGCGGCGGCAGGCGTCGGAGATGGCACTCAGCGCTGCACTGGGGCACGAGGCACGGAGACGGCAGCGCCTACGCGGGGCCATTGGGGCCGATGGCTGCCGGTTCCTGGACGCGGCGCCGAAGCATCGGACGAGGGCTGCGTTCCTTCAACAAAGGCGACGAACCAGTTCGAGCACAGCAAAAGGATCGGCATGCATGCATCCACACGGGAGAAAACAATCAGGAGAAGACTAATTTGATTTTTCCTTTCTGTTATTATACAAGGAACTTGCATGATTGTTTATGTCCTCATGGTCCCCAACTTAAAATCAATAAAATCGGCAGGACATGGTGTGATCAGCGACGGATGCCAATCAGAATTGGAGAACCAACGTGGGGGCGTTTTCTCCACTACAAGATGAGGATGGCTGCACTTCGGCTCCAGATTTGTAGCAACATCGCCAACGGCGCAGTCCGCACAACCAGCAGCGGCGGAAGCGTGGACTCCATGCGACAGCCATAGTGCGCGGTGTCGACGGCGGTTGCGTACCACAACAGCAAGCACCTCAGCGAGGGCTTCAGTGGGCACTGCTTTCGGTGACATGGCATACAGCAGGCTCCCAACGAAGATGCATAACAGTGCACCAGCGGGTGGCATTGGTAATGTGGCTACACGCGAAAAGAGCAGCGGCTTTGCTATGGCCCCAGGGCGAAGCGGCGCGAGACGCGCGAAGTCATCATCGTCCGCGGCATCGCGTGGCGTAGCATGGGCTGCAGCCTGCAGGGGTGGCGCACGGGAATCCCAGGCCACCAACAGTTGTCCGGCCGAGCGGCCGGCTATGCAACGTGACGGACGACGATGCTAGCGGCGCGAGGAGCCGGCGTGTGTGTGCCGTGACGTGGCTTCCGCTGACGTCCGCTACAGCGTCCCGACTCGGGCCGAAAAACTGAACAACCCAAGGCCCACGCCCGTCCTCCACTAGGAGTTATAAAAAAGAGAGGAGAACACAAAAAAAATATGAAGTGGCTTGTGTGCCACTGGGTTGGCCCACGCAGTTCTGGCCTATTCCCATTTTTCTTTCGTGTTTCTTTTCTGGTATATCATCATATCTAGTTAGGCAATTTGATAATTGCTATATGTTGATGATACTTGGAATTAATTTACTGCAAAGTAAATTAATTATGCATGTTGATTTCATGCAGGATATGTTGGAAAAATCCAAGAGAGTGTTTTCCTATGTTTGCCATTGATGGCATCAATAATCAAACCTAGGTCATGAATGTCAAGATTAACTTAGTGGCCCAGGATTTCAGTTCCCACATAACCACACCCGCTCAGGGGCTCCGGCTATAGTCGCTATAGCAAAGTATGTTACATTGCACTTCACTACACCATGATCTATAAAAATAGAGTATCTGATACTCTAGAGCTCTTTTGAGGAGCAATGTGATCAATATATGGTGATGATGATGCTTGAAGTGCATAGGAAATGGATGCTCGTCCGATTCCATGACTTTGAGTCAGCAACAACATACAACTCTAATGTGCATCAAATCAACCGAGAGTTGAGACTCTGCAGTAGTGCGGTTTCAGATGCCAATCTCATCGATGAAATGTGTTCCACCTTTAATCCTTTTATGAGGATTTTGACTGAATTGTTTCGTCAATGGTGAATGAAAGTGGACACATCATGAGAAGCAGATATGAATGGAGCACAGACTGGTAGAAGTCATTTCTTGGAGAATGACGAGGGCAGTAGCATTGAATGCTACACATGTGGTTGTTCACAATGCAAGGAAACCATCCTTTTGGTGGATCTGTACATGCATCAATTGGCTAAGGACAACAGGCCCATGGAAACAAGTGTGCAGCTTGCTTCACTTAACATAATAATGATGTTCCTATTGTTGAAAATTCCCAAGGCGTTTCTTAGAACGTGGGAAGCCATGCGCAGACTCAGCAAAACGAAGATCCACTACTTAGTGTCGATGACATGCTAGTGGACTTCGCTACCAGTGATATACAATGTATGTATTTCTATATGAGTTCAGTCATATCTTGAAATTGGTTTCTTTCTCTATAGAAGCCTATTGGAATAATCCAATTGAGAAGAAAATGTGTTAGTAGAAACTGGGTCTACTAACATGATACTAAGGGAGATTAAGTATTTCCAGATTCTTGAGAAGAGTAGTGGAAACATCATGACAATTGTTGGTCGTGATGGGGTAATTGTTGGTTCTGGTCAAGCCATAATTGCACTCCCTAGGGGTACTATATGATAATCATGGATGCATTCATGCATCAAGATTCTACTCATACCTTGCTGAGTTATAAGGATATCCGCAATGGTTTCCATGTTGAAACTCGTATAGTGAGTGAGGTTGGAAGCCTACTCATGACTCAACAAAAAGGATTTGAATGAAATCCTAGAGTAAAAGTCTTCTCTATCTTTCGGATTAATATACTATACATACATTAAGTTAGATACACATTTGGCGTACAAGATAATTTTCTAGAATCTTGATAAGTTCAAGATATGGCATGGTTGCCCGGGTCTCCCTGGTATTGGGATGATAAGAAAATTATTGATGGTTCTACTACACACGATCTAATGATGTGAGTTTTCCAAATTCATTGGATTATGTATGCACGATAAGTGTAGACTGGAAAATTGATCACAAGGCCATCATATCTAAAGATAAAGGATGAGCCAGTAGACTTCCTTGTACAGGAGATGCATGTGATCCAATTCAACCATTATTTGGAATATTGAGATATTTCATACTACTTTTGGATGCATTGGCAAGATGGTCCAATGTGTGTATTACTTCTATAAGGAACCATGTTTTTACAAAGCTTATTGCTCAAATCATTAATTTGAGAGGAAATCATCCTGAGCACGGGATAAAATCCATCAGAATGGATAATGCTGCGAAATTCCGTTCGTGAGCATTTGATGATTACTGCCTAGATTGAGGCATAACTGTGGAGCATATTGGTACTTTGTGTACATACCCAGATTGGTCTTGCGGAATCACTTGTCAAGAGGATAAGTTGATAGCAAGATTTCTCCTACAGAATTGTAGTCTCACAACAGCTAGTTGGGGACATTGCAGTTTTACGTACTGCATATACAAATTTGACGAACTGCATATTATATGGTCTCCCCATTGCAGTTAGTACGTGGAAATGAGCAAATATTTCCCATCTGCGATAATTCGGTTGTGCTGGATACATACCAATTTCACCACCGCAGCGTACATATATGTGCCCTCATAGAGAAATGGGGATCTATGTGAGGTACAATTCTCCGTCAATCATAAAGTACCTGAAGTCCTTAGAAGGGAACTTATTTATGGCCTGGTACACTGGTTGTATTTTGATGAGGACATTTTTCCGGCATTAGGGGGAGATAATAACCACATTGAATGTCGGGAAATAGAATGAGATGTGAATAGACATCTAGTCCTTAGGTCCACGTACGAATGTGTCTGAACTGGAGGTTCAGAATATTTTCAATTTGCAAAGTATCGCAAATAATTTGCCAGTTGCATCTACTAAGTATATAGGTGTCACAAAGTAAAATGTTTCCCATAGTGAATGTGTCAGAGAGAGTGGATGTGACCCATAGGTCCACTCAGCCATCGAAGAGGGGGAGGAATCTGGACACAAGACGACAAGGCTTCATGGAAGCGTCCAAAGGGAATGAGGAATCCTCAAATAGTAAATGCAGGTCAACATCATGTTGATATTCAACCAAGGGTTGAAGGACACCTGAAGGATGTTGGACACATCCAGGACCCAGCACAAGTGTGCACACAAATTTTTGTGCTGGGACATCGGAAGACCTTGACTCAACTGTTGTGGGAAATCATGAAGAGTCAAAAGGTAATGATGAAATCTCCACAATGGATATGGATTCGGGAGAATCATATAATAAAGACTACATTATGTCGACATTTATTTATCCTCACGAATTGCAAAAGACCTTGATTGGATCTAGAAGCTAAGTCCATGCATGGCTGAGTGTCTAAAATGCTCTAGTAGATCCAAAGGAAGGCAGCAATTGAGGATGCGCTCGCTCTCAAGAAGAGGGGGTATTGACCTGATCAGTAATACCCACTCCTCTGAATTTGTTCCCCGGGGGAGCAAATGGGTTTTTGTTCATGTGAGGAACGAAAACAATGAGGTGGTGAGACATGAAGCGAGGCTTGTAGGACAGGGGTTCACGGAGAGACCCGTCATTGTTTATGATGAAATATGTTATCCTATTATGAGTGGAATAACGTTCCGATATTTGATATCACTGGCAGTGAATAATGAATTTGTTTATCAAACTGATGGATGTTGTGACTGAATAATTGTATGAGTCACCTGATTCAGATATCTCTATGATAATTCTGAAGGAATGGAAATTCTGAATTTAATCGCAACATGTGTTGTGTAAAGCTTCAGAAGTCATTATGACTTGAAGTAGTCGGCAATGATGTGGTAGAACCGACTGAGTGAGTTCCTTTATTAGAAGGTTACTCAAACATTGATGATTGTTCATGTATGTTCATCAAGAGATCCAAAGAGGGTTTTTGTTCAATTTCTGTGTATGTTCATGATCTAAGTATCATTGGAGCTGCACAAGAGATACATGATACAATCATATCATCTTAAGACGGAATGTAAGATATAAGATTTGGTTGAGACCAAACTTTGCTTGAGTTTGCAACTTGAGCATATTCCTTTGGGAATATTTGTTCATCAGTCTACATTTATCCAAAAGATTGTTGAAAGTTCAACATGGATAAGTCATATCCCTTGAAGAACTATGGTTTTGAGATCTCAGGATTACTAGAGACAAGGACCCATTAAGGCCTAATGGCAGTGATGAAGAGATATTTGGACTTGAGTTTCATATCTCGGTGCAATGAGAGCATGGGTGTATCTAGCGAACTGCACAAGGCCTGGTATGTCATTAGTAGTGAATTTATTGGCTAGATACAATATATCACTGATTAAAAGGCATTGGATTGGTGTGAAGAATATTTCTGGATATCTTCTAGACACCAAAATCTTGGTTTGTTTCATGAGAAAAATCAAGATATGACCATGGTTGGATATTGTGATGCCGAGCATATATCATATCCCCATAATCCCAGATCACGGACTGGTTTTGTCTTCTCAAATGGAGGTATTGGAAGTTGAGAAGAAAAACTTTAGTGTCTGCATCCACTAGCCATTCTGAAACATTGATTTGTATGAAGCAGACGTATGTGACCTCTCAGAATGACGAACTTTGTTGAAAGTTCAAGAGGGACTGGTTCATTGGAACTACCCACTATTATCTATGAAGATAATGTTGTTTGTATTACACAGATGCAGACAGGTTATAAAGAGCAACATTACAATGTGTATTGCTTTGAAATTGTTTAGCTCCATGAGTTGCAAAGAAGTTGGAAGCTAAATATCTTGCAAATAAAGTCATGTGATAATCTGAATGATTTGTTCACAAAATATTTATCAAGTTCTTCATTCTAGACTTATGTTAATGAAGTTGGTATGATATGACTTTGTGAATGCAAGATACAGGAGGAGTGTACTCCCATATATGATAACCTGTCCAAGATCTTTGGATCTTAGATATTGTACTCTTTTCCTTCATGAGTTTTTCCTAAATGGTTTCTCATGAAAGGTTTTTAATGAGGCAATAGTAATACAAGCATTGCGATATGTCGTTTTCTCCTTATTTTCCCACTGGGTTTTCGGAAGGAGTTTTTCATGGCATATTAGGCATATCTCCTCATATTTTTCCTACAGGGTTTTTGGAGGAGATTATTTCAAGGATGGTCAGTTAGAAGGACAAGAGAGAATTAGGGGGAGTGTTAGGATTCAATTAATATTGTAATTAATGAGATAATCCTCCCTTGTATAACTGAACGTGCGTTGCCAATCCGGCAAACGTCACGTCGGTTTCCTCGCTCCCCATCGAGTGGACGCGTCGCTTCGCTCGCGCCCCCTCCCATTGTATATAAGGATTGATCATCAATGAAATTGATACTGATTGGATTCATTTGCAATCTGTCTATTAACACAGGCAACGGTGGATGCACACGCTTTGAGACTCGTACATCACCTTAATTAATTGTTCACTAATATGAAACGGTCCATGTGAGCGTCGACTAATATGGAATGGAGTTAGTAGTAGTACTTGTTAATTGCATTCAGCGAATCTGCACATCTAGTGCATATATGGTACTAAATGTCCTCAGTTTTTCTAGGCTTCTTAGCTCAGTTTTTCTAGGCTTCTTAGCTCAATTATCCCCAATGTTCTCATTAGTTTTTTTTAACAGCCTCGCAGTTCTACCACATTAATAACAAGCGGGACGAGAACACTTACCAGTTACTACACGCTCCTTTGTCGTTCGCTGGTAACACCAACGACGGGGGGCAAAGTGGAGATGCAGCACAGCAGGAGGATATAGCAGCGCCCCGTATGCAAGAAACGGCCAACACTCCAGAACACCAGGCAGACTTGACGAGCCAAAGTTCACCGGTTCAGGACCAGGCTGTGCTTTGTGCTACAGTACATATGGTCACTGGATGCCATGGAGCCTCAAACATCTCTCACTCCACGGCGTGGCCTACGGCCTCGGGCCTCGCTCGGCACGGTCGATCGCGGATTCGCGGATGCACCGCGCGTACGTACGTCCGTAGGAGTGCACGCAGGCAGGCGTGATCAAGCAAAGGCTGGGTCTGTAATCCCCCGCTGCCTCCGTTCAAATCCCCTCCTCCAACTCGGCTTGGGCCTAGTGGAGTATCTTTACCGCGGCAGACTTCCGGATTCCGATGCTATCGCTTGCCTTCGATCTTCGCTCTTGTTGTCAACCGTCTCTTCTTTACCCGTCTCTGTTTGAATTAATTTGAACTTCGAGATTACGAGTACTGTACACTGGTGGTGGTACTACGTACAGTAGTACGTAGAGTACGTGCTCGGGGTGTGACCACACTTTGCATTAGTGAATATTCTCGCGCGTCCCAAAGTTTCATGGTTACACCAGTGCAAAGATTCAAATTAACGGCATGGAGCGTGTTACGATTTACGAAGCCACGAGTACTTTCGCTGCGTGTGATCGAGACGCCAGAGCGCATGCATGGACGCACGCACGCATAAACATTGGATTAGGTCGTGCGGACGACGCGTAAAGAGATATCTCCTTCCGTTGAAAACTTCAGATACCAAGTGCCTCTGAAATGCAGATATGACTGAGTGTACGTCATATTGCTTACTTCGACATTGCCTATTCGTGACGACGGTTGCCTTGTCGGACCGATTGTGGACTGGAGTAGGAGTTTACTACTCCCTCTGTTCCATAATATAAGAACGTTTTTTAAATTATGTTAGCTTGAAAAACGTTCTTATATTATGGGACGGAGGGAGTATACACTAAAACAGTGCCCGTGCGTTGCAACGAAATATTAATATTTTAGTACGTTATTTTTTGATTTAACTGTTCATAATAATGCGATTGTGTAAATAAATGTTCAATAAATTCTGCCTGTGAATTATCTTATATTTTGGTTAGGAGTTTGGTAAGTAAACTAAACTGAAATTGGTTCATAAGGTAAGTAAATTTTGAATACGAGAAAAGTGAAACGGAACCTTATATTTTTTTTAAGTAGTAGAGATATCCTCCGACTACATATATTCGTGTTTGTTGATTTTGAATACTAGAACCGAAATTGAGGTAACCCACTGAAAGCTCTCTTTAAGGCTCATTTTATGTTACATACAACATGCTAATTAACTCCTTCATATCCGCAAAAGAAACTCCTCCATATTGAGAAAGAAGTTTTTTTTCCTGCAAAATAAATTTTTTCTTCGTCCGGGAGAAATGATTCCTTCGCAAACAAAATAAATAGCAATCTTTTCTTTCTTCCCGCGGAAGAAAGAGGACCCTTTGACTAGGGTTTCTTGTGCCTCCCGCCGGTCTACCTTGTCTCTAGTGGTCTTAGGGTCATGGATGCGCGGTGGATCCCGGCCTTCCAGCAACAAAGCTCTGTTCTTTCATGTTTTTAAAGTTTTGTTAGAGTTTGTGTCCTGCTCAGAGAGCTGAGGAGGCTACGACACTCAGAAGATGGAATAAAGTTCTTCCTGTCTAGTCCTCGTCCCGGTGATGTTTCTAGCATGCCGGAGGGCGTGTGGAGGTTTGTCTCCAGAGGATCTCAGAGGATTCGGTCGGCGCTTGTCTTCCGTGGATCCACGTTGATCCCGTCTTCGCTCGTTTGTGTTCGTGTGTCTACATGTTGGATCCTACCGATCTACGCTTCTCTTCATCAGCGGTGGTTCTGTTTTGGTTTGCTTGTCCTATGGGGCCTTAGCATGACGACTTTTTGAAATGATCGATATAGTTGACTAGGAGGGGGGGGGGGTAAATAGGCAACTAACAATTTTTAGCTTTTCTTTACCAATTTAAACTTTGCAACAAAGTAGGTTGTCTAGATATGCAACTAGGTGAACAACCTATATGATGCAACAACAACAAGCACACAAGCAAGCAAGGGGTATAACACAAATAAGCTTGCACAAGTAAAGGCACGAGATAACCAAGAGTGGAGCCGATGAAGACGAGGATGTGTTACCGAAGTTCCTTCCTTTTGAGGGGAAGTACGTCTCCGTTGGAGCGGTGTGGAGGCACAATGCTCCCCAACAAGCCACTAGGGCCACCGTATTCTCCTCACGCCCTCACACAATGCGAGATGTCATCATTCCACTATTGGTGCCCTTGAAGGCGGCGATCGGACCTTTACAAACCAGGTTGGGGCTCTCTCCACAACTGAATTGGAGGCTCCCAACAAAACCACAGAGCTTCACCATAATGGAATGTGGCTCCGAGTTGACCTTAACCGTCTAGGGTGCTCAAACACCCAAGAGTAACAAAATCCACACAAGAAAGTATGGGGAAGCAAATATGCTTTGGTGGAAGTGTAGATCTAGGTCTCCTCCTTCAATCCCTAGCAAATCAACAAGTTTGAGTGGCTAGAGAGAGAGATCGGGCAAGAGAGCTTGAGTGGCATTAATGGTGGAGTGAGAGAGGTAAGAGGTCAGTGTGGTAGTGTAACGCCCTCGATGCGTCATCTGCACTGGCGTCGTTGGCACCTGCAACGGTTTTGGTAGAATCTGTGAGTCACGGGGACTCAACAATCTCACACCCGCGAGATCAAGACTACTTAAGCTTAAAGGTAGGAGAAGGTAGTGAGGTGGAGCTGCAGCAAGCGACTAGCATATATGGTGGCTACATTCGCAAAAGAGAGCGAGAAGAGAAGCAAGGCACGGTCGTGAAGCTAGAAGTGATCAAGAAGTGATCCTAGAAGAACCTACGTCAAACAAAACTCCAACACCGTGTTCACTTCCCGGACTCCGCCGAGAAGAGACCATCACGGTTACACACGCGGTTGATGTGTTTTAATTAAGGTCAACTTCGGGTTTTCTACAACCGGACATCAACAAATTCCCATCTGCCTCATAACCGCGGGCACGGCTTTCGAAAGATAATACCCTGCAGGGGTGTCCCAACTTAGCCCATTATAAGCTCTCACGGTCAACGAAGGATATTCCTTCTACTGGGAAGACCCGATCAACCTCGGAATCCCGGACTACAAGACATTTCGGCAATGGTAAAACAAGACCAGCAAGACCACCCGACTGTGCCGACAAATCCCGATAGGAGCTGCACATATCTCGTTCTCAGGGCACACCGGATGAGACAGGCTACGAGTAAAACCAGCCATCGAGTTTCCCCGAGGTGGCCCCGCAGGCGGCTCGGTTCGGACCAACACTCGGAGGAGCACTGGCCCGGGGGGGGGCTAAAATAAAGATGACCCTCGGGCTCGCGAAAACCCAAGGGAAAAGTATGGTGGTAGGTGGTCAAATGGTAAAACCAAAGTTGGGCCTTGCTGGAGGAGTCTTATTCAAAGCGAACTGTCAAGGGGGTCCCATAAATCACCCAACCGTGTAAGGAACGCAAAATCAAGGAACATAACACCGGTATGACGGAAACTAGGGCGGCAAGAGTGGAACAAAACACCAGGCATAAGGCCGAGCCTTCCACCCTTTACCAAGTATATAGATGCATTAATTAAATAAGAGATATTGTGATATCCCAAAATAATCATGTTCCAACATGGAACAAACTTCATCTTCACCTGCAACTAGCAACGCTATAAGAGGGGCTGAGCAAAGCGGTAACATAGCCAATCAACGGTTTGCTAGGAAAGGATGGTTAGAGGTTTGACATGGCAATATGGGTGGCATGATATAGCAAGTGGTAGGTATCGTAGCATAGGCATAGCAAAAGAGCGAGCATCTAGCAAGCAAAGATAGAAGTGATTTCGAGGGTATGGTCATCTTGCCTGCAAGGTTCTCAGAGTTGTCGAAGGCTTGCTCCTCGTAAGCGTTCTCAACAGGTTCCTCGTTCACGTACTCGTCTCCTGGTTCTACCCAAAACAAGAACACAAGCAAAGAAACAACTATCAACCACGATGCAATGCGCAAGCAACATGATGCAAAACATGGCATGATATGCGAGATGTGGTATGCAATGCATATGCGTGCTCCGGAAGGAAAAGATGTACAAGGCATAATCTTGGCAAACCAAGTATGCCACTGGAAAGGTGAGGTGATTTCGGTTGAAATCGATATAAGGATCACCGGAATCGGATGCACGGTTTGCAAATGACAAGCAAAACAAGAATGACAAGATTCTGCCATTAACAGCATGATGCTACTTAGCAAGCAACAAGAAATTAAGCTACTGCACCCAAACGTACCAACAAAGCATATGACAGTGAACTACTCAAGATGCTTGACAAAAAATGAACACTGAGCTACGTCTAAATCATAACACAACAGGTTCAAACAAGCATGGCAAAAGTGCAAAAGATAACAGGTTCACAGACTTAGTGAAAATAACATGCCAGAAAATAACATCAGGATGACATGTTTAGAGCAAGCAAACAACATGCTACAGGAACACAATATAGCAAAGCAAGGCATGGCATGAATCTACTCAAAACATAGAACAAAAGTCCCTTACTAACCATGGGCTAAAAGGGATCAGAAGATATGATGGCACCCATGTTTTCAGACTTATCAGAAAAACTGGACATGTCAAAAACAGATAACAAGTAGGCATGTTTACGAGCTCGATGCACTCACTACAGAGCTTTTCATGGTAAACTAAGCATACATTCATCAAGAAGACATGGCATATAAGCTAGTCATGGCAAGAACAACATCATAGCATGCAAACAACAACTACAACAAGCTTGGCAAAATCGAATAACATGTAAACAATCTGCCAGTAACATTTTATAGCAAAAGTAGAGCTCGGTTGACTCAAGCTATGACACTCCATAATTACTAACAAAGGCATGTATGGATAGAGAGAATCCATATGTTCAAAACACCCTTACTGATCATGCTCAAAAGAGGCATAGATATCTCTGAAACAACATGAACACATGGCATAAAAATAACAGCAGGAATAATTAGTGAAATTACTAAGTCTCTGAAATCAGCAACATTATGATCCCTAGTTTGCATTCTTGTGCTATTCACCACGTGAGATCACAAAAATACATGGCATACACCCCCTAGAAATATAGCATGGCATATTACAAAACACATGTAGGACTCAACTTCATAGGGTGCACACATCAATCATGGCAAAAATGACAAAAGTGCATGTTCTGATAATAATCTGGAACTAACATCACATAGCCCTCTTCCAACAGAATTTCAGGCATCAAGATGAGCTCAAATGAAAATGATGGAATGAGATGAAATGATGTACTCATCGAGACGAACAGTTTGACGTATTACACGCACGAAACGGAGCAGCATGCAGCAAGTTACGATGCGATGAACATGGCATGATTATGCAACATATTTCGGGACTTGGACAAATTTCACCTCCGGATCTTAGAGTTGACCCGGGCGCGGAAACCGAGGCGTGGCGGATCTGGCCGGAGTAGACCCCGGAGCTCGCCGGAGAAGGCAGGGGTGGCCGGATCCGGCCGCGGGAGGGGTCGGGGAGGCGCGGGGCGCGGCGGAGGCGCGCGGGAGGCGGAGGACGGCGGCGGCGGCGGAGGACGGCGCTCGCCGGCGCCGGAGAGGTCGGCGGGGGCGGCGCGCGGCCGGCGCGCGGAGCACGGGAGGCGGCGCGGAGGAGCGCGGTCGGGCCCGGCGCGGGCTGGCCGCGGGCTCAGCGGGCCTCGACGGCGGGGACGGCGGCGCGAGGCTGCGATCGGCGCGGGCGCGGCGGCGGACGCGTCCGGCCCGATCCGGACGTGTCCGGCGGCGCGGAGAGGAGCGGGGCTAGGGTTAGGGGCGGATTTGATCCGGGATTTCGGGGGAGGAGGTGTTTTTATAGGTAGAAGGAGCTAGGAAGCTCCAAATGGAGAGCGGTTTGCGGCCACACCATCGTGATCGAACGACGATGGACGTGGGAGTGACTTAGATGGGTTATTGGGCTGTTTTGGAGGGCTTTAGGGCTGCAACCCAAAAGAGGCCTTCGCGGTTACCCGGTTAACCGTTGGAATATCAAACAACCTCCAAATGACCCGAAACTTGACAAGCGGTCTACCGGTGCTATACCAAGGCCGCTTGGCAAACCTCGGTCCATTCCGAGACCGTTTAACACTCGCACATGGAAATAGGTAAAAGGGGCGCCGGAGGACGTAGGAGCGTCGGATTGCAAAACGGACAACGGGGAAAAGGCTCGGATTCATGAGACGAACACGTATGCGAATGCGATGCACATGATGACATGACATGAAATGCATGACAAGGACAAAATGCACAATGAAGGGAAACCCAACCACGGAGGGAATATCATATCACATTGCCGAAAATGGCAATAGTTGGAGTACAAATATGGCAAGTTACATCCGGGGTGTTACAGGTAGGTGGAAGAACCAACTTTATATAGAAAACCCTAAAATCCAACCGTTACTGCAATTTCTGTACTGCAGCGGTACAACCGCTCCTTGTCCCGGTACAACCGGGACTCACGGTTTACTAGCAGAATCGTACCAGGCGGTACAACCGGGCGAGCAGGCGGTAGTACCGGTCCATGAGAACAACCGGAACAACCGCCCAACCACCGCTCAACCACCGCATTGAAACAGTAGGGTGTCACCCCTGAGTGCGGTAGTCGAGCGGTACACGACCGGTGCAACCGCCTGGCCTTGGGCGCTTGGTCGGCTAAGTCCCGAGCGGTAGAACCACTCGGGGCACCGGTGGTACCGGTATGCGAGGCACAACCGGACCAACCGGGCCACCACCGCCCAAGTACCGCATCAAAACAGAAGTTTGTCCGGTTGTTGAGCGGTACTAGGCCAGAACAACCGCCGCAGTCATTGTAGAGCATGGTGGCGGTACCACCACCCAGGAGCAGTGGTACAACCGCTCGTTCAAGACTGTGTAAGTGCCATGGGCCAGCGGTACAACCGCTCGCGCGAGCGGTACAACCGCCGGGAAAGCTCAGCAAGAAGCAGGAAAGAAGGGAAGCTCTCTCTCTCTCAAAAATAAAGAAGGCAAGAGAGGGGTGTGGCAAGTGTGTATGTGAAAAGATTCCCCAACACCTTTCAATGTGGATTCCCTCTTGATAGTACGGGTTCCCTACGACCAAAGAGATAAAAACATAGAAACCTCGTCTTCGATCTTTTCCTTCCGGAGAGAATGGCTAACCTATGTGAGCCTAATCACCGAGAACCTGAAGCACTTAGCACACGGTTAGACCAACAAAGGGTTGTCATCATCATCCAAAACACAAAGTAGGGAAATGCCCTTACACTTTTCGACTGTCTACTACAACAAGGTTTGCCCAGCTCCGATGAGTGAGGGGCGAAGACGGCGGCATGCCTTTGGCTCGATTGAATGCTTGTAGTCGTCGCTAAGTGGTCCACGTACCTAGATGTATTTTTTACTTTTGGTGTTCTTTGTACTACCTTAACACCTTGACACTTGATGAATAGGTTGGAGGTTTTCCCGCCAAAAAAGAGAAGAAAAGAAAGAAGTCTTTTCTTAGGGCATGTCAAATGTCGACCTCAAACCGCCCGCAACCATGTGGATCGAGTGGTTCAGACGTGTTTTGCCATCTAACGTGGTCTTGCATCTGTTTGTTCGGCAGTCCGGACGCACTTTCTCCCACAAACCGGACACAAACGAGGAGGGGGGCTTTGCGGGCATCATGACCGCTGCCATGCCCGCGTCTGACTAACCTGGCCAACCAAACAATCCGACCCGCCTCTCTCGCGCTTTTTCGTCCAATGCACGTGCCACTTCCCATGTCGCATCATTGCCGACTTAGAGCATGTAGTAGCCGACATTGATTTCGCGCTATGTGACCAGTGGGGAGGGAGGCGCTAACCGACGCGACCTCTCGGGAACTGCCACTTCAATACAGACGCGACTTCCTGGTAAACAAACTCCGGCAGATGCGCCGCATTGAAGCGGCTCGTCCGTTTACATGGCCTGGCCGAGGATATAAGCCGTGCTCCAGCGTTGTCGGTGTACAAAAAGAGAGGTGTGTTTTTGTACCCCTATACCTGTGCACGGGCAGCGGAGCCGCGCCTACGGTCACGCCAAGCAGAACAGGGGAGGTGAGCCAAGGTAAGACCGAAACCCAAGACAATCAGAGCAACGCCAAGGCCAAGACCACAAGGAGCAGAGTGATGAAGTAGGTTCCCCCGACAAGACCCTTGCCGGGGGCAACCTCAGCAGCCCCGGGAAGATCCTTGCCGGGGCAGCTCGCCCCACACCAACAGAGCGAACCACCCTTGAGCCCACGGTCCCCAACGCCATCATCCACATGGGGCCAGGGCTCGGGAAAGCACCTCTATGGTGGCATGCAGATCTTTGTGAAGACATATTCAAGATCAGATAAGGATTAGAAGAAGACAATCCTTGGGGGGGTGATTAGACAAATGGAGACCAAAGCTCTGATACCACTTGTAGGATCGGAAGTATGTCTAGAGGGGGGGTGATTAGACTACTTGACCAAATAAAAATCTATCTTTTTCCCAATTTTAGTTCTTGGCAGATTTTAGCTATTTTAGGACAAGTCAAGCAATCTTCGCACAATTCAAGCAAGCATGCAAAGAGTATATAGGCAGTGGAAAGTAAAGCATGCAACTTGCAAGAATGCAAAGGGAAGGGTTTGGATAATTCAAACGCAATTGGAGACACGAATGTTTTTGGCGTGGTTCAGATAGGTGGTGCTATCCTACATCCACGTTGATCGAGACTTCAACCCACGAAGGGTAACGGTTGCGCGAGTCCACGGAGGGCTCCACCCACGAAGGGTCCACGAAGAAGCAACCTTGTCTATCCCACCATGGCCATCGCCCACGAAGGACTTGCCTCACTAGCGGTAGATCTTCACGAAGTAGGCGATCTCCTTGCCCTTACAAACTCCTTGGTTCAACTCCACAATCTTGTCGGAGGCTCCCAAGTGACACTTAGCCAATCTTGGAGACACCACTTGTCAGCGTTCTGGGAACGGGGGTCCCCAGACTTGCCTGCCTGCAGCCTGCAGCGTGGCTCGAAAGGGGGCCCAGCATGGCCCATCTTCATCAACACGAGACCCAAGACCCTCGCAAGGGGCCAAGCCTCGCGGGGCGGACGAGACGGCGCTTCCTCAGGCACGGCCTCATCAGGCTGGCTCACGAGGAGGCGGAGAGATCAAGGCAGGGTACCTCACGAGGTGCCCATGACGCAAGCCATGACGACCAAGGGTGCCAGGCGGGCGCCAGCCCGCGCAGTGTCTCCCTTTCCTCTTTGGTGCAAAGGGGGAAGCGCAGGCAAGAGGATCAATCAAAGGCACCCATTTCGGTGCAACGAGACCAAGACCAGTCCAACGGTGGGAAGGAGGTCATCGTGGAGCCCAGAACGGCGTCACCACAGGGCCTTTGGCAGGCGAGGACCAACTTTAGTCAGGATAAGTGTACCAGATGTTCCCCTTCAAATTGGCCAATTGTTGGCGCCCTTCCCGCTCAATATTTGGGAAGAGGCCCAGGGCCTTTGCCTATAAATAGGACTAGCCACCCCCAGGGTAGGGGGGGACGAAGAGAGGATTGGGTATCTAGAATCTGAGCAAGCAGAGAACAAGAGAGAGAGAGAGAAAGGCGGCTGAACTCCCCCCCAACAGTTCATCGTCCTAGCTAAGAGCAAACCCTCGCGAGGCTGTTCTTCCTTGTATTGTTCATCAACATCAGCCCAAGAGGCAATCCACCCACCACAAACTAGAGTAGGGTATTACACCATAATGGTGGCCCGAACTAGTATAAACCCTGTGTCTCTTGTGTTGTTCTTTCAGTAGTAAGATCTTTGCGAGACGGAGAGGTAGAGGGCATAATCTCCGCGCGCACCCCAGAGTTCGAACCTTAAGGGTCTGCCGGAACCCGAAACCCGACATTTGGCGCGCCAGGTAGGGGTGCGCCGGAATTTGTCTTCCACCGCTCCGTTCTCCTCCGACCGCCGCGTCCATGTCTGATGCCCGTCGAGCCCACGCCAAGCGCCGGACCGCCATCGCTTCCCGCGTCGCCCAGGCGGCCCCCGCTGGTGGGCGTCCTTGCCGTTTCCCGTCGCCCGCCATCAACGCCGCCACCAGCCCGGCGGGGAACGAGCAGCAAGCGCCATCCCAGCATCTGCCTGTGCGACAAGATGACCGCACCGCTACATCAACACCTCCGGTCGTCGCGGCCCTCCTGGGCGGCTCGCAGGCGCCGCCCACAAGTCGCCACGTCAAGCCGTTTGTCCGCCGGGTCAGCGCCGTTTCCACACGGCAGGGGGCTCCCTCGGACCAGGCGGCGCGCAAGGTCGGTCTGACCTTCAGCTCGGAGGACCACCCCGCCAACTTGGCTGGCTCGGGCGTGCTCCCCATGTTGTGCACCCCCACCATCTGCCAGGTGGCCGTCACCAGAACCCTCGTCGACGGCGGCGCGGGCCTCAGTGTGCTTTCGGTTGAGACCTTCAATCTCCTCTGCATACCCCGGGAGCGGCTTTAACCCAGTCAGTCTTTCTCGGGCGTTGGGGGCGGGTCATCCAGCTCCTTGGGACAGATCCGGCTCCCAGTAACCTTCGGCACCTACGACAACTTCCGCACGGAGATGGTCGACTTCGACATCGCCCCCATCGGCCTCCCTTACAACGCCATCCTCGGCTACCCAGCGCTGGCCCAGTTCATGGCCGCCACGCACCCGGCGTACAACCTCATGAAGATGCCCGGGAGCAGCGGTGTCCTCACCGTGCACGGGGACACCGGGGATGCTCTGTGGGTACTCAAGCTCGCCATCAAGACGGCGGCATCGGCACAGCCCGCCGACGCAGGGACCCCCGAGCCCAAGGGGGCTGCGCCCACCAAGAAGAAGCAGTTGTTCACCCAGGACAAGGCAGAAACCAAGCAGATACCTGTCGACGAGGACGGGTCCTCCAGTGCCACTTTCACCATAGGCGCCAACCTCGAGCCTGAGCAGGAGGGGGCCCTAATCAGGTTCCTGCGCGCAAATAAGAAAGTATGCGCTTGGGAGCCCGATCAGTTGGCAGGGATCCCCAGGAGCGTCATCGAGCATCACCTCAACGTGTGCCCAAACGTGCGCCCCGTGAAGCAGAAAGCCAGGCGGCAGTCCGGAGAGAAGCAGGCCCTCATCGTCCAAGAAACCCGCAAGTTAGAGGCCGCTGGGGTCATTCGCGAGGTCCGATACCCGGATTGGTTGGCCAACCCTATCGTCGTGCCCAAGAAGGGGGGAAAGGAACGCATGTGTGTCGACTTCACCAACCTCAACAAGGCATGCCCGCAAGATCCGTTCCCGCTCCCCCGCATTGACCAGATCGTCGATTCCACCGCGGAGTGCGACCTGCTATGCTTCCTGGACACCTTCTCTGGATATCACCAGATCAAGATGGCAGTAGAAGACGTCGAGAAGACCGCCTTCCTAACCCCATGCGGGGTGTACTTCTATACATGCATGCCATTTGGGCTGCGAAACGCAGGGGCAACCTTTCAGCGACTGATGCACATCACCCTGGGCCCGCAGCTCGGGAAGAATGTCGAAGCTTACGTTGACGACATTGTGGTGAAATCTCGGGAGGCCAAGACCCTGATACAAGACCTGGAGGAGACCTTCGCGAGCCTCGACGCAGTGAACCTGCGGCTCAACCCAGAGAAGTGCGTGTTCGGGGTCCCCTCAGGCAAGCTCTTGGGCTTTCTCGTGTCCCATCGAGGCATCGAAGCTAACCCGGAGAAGGTCAAGGCAGTCGAGGACATGAGCCCGCCGAAGACCCTCAGATAAATGCAGAAGCTCACTGGGCGCGTGACCGCGCTAGGGCGCTTCATCTCCAAACTGGGGCAGCGAGCGCTGCCTTTCTTTCAGCTAATGAAGAAGAAGGGGCCCTTTGAATGGACTGAAGAGGCTGATAAGGCGTTTCAAGATCTCAAGAGGTACCTGACCAGTCCCCCAGTCATGGTGGCTCCGCGTCCTCGAGAGCCCCTAGTGCTCTACCTCGCCGCCACTCCCTACTCTGCCAGCGCAGCCCTGGTGGCGGTTAGGGAGGAGCGCCAAATCAGAACCACAACAGCAGCTCAAGATAAGGCAAAGCAGGAACAAGGAAGGCCAACAGGAGACGTAACCGCGGCTGAAGAAGAATAGCCGCCGAAGAGTGCACCGGAGGCAGGAGAGGCCACCCGCCTGGACGGTCCACCTCCCGAGGCCGCCACGAACACTGATGCTCTCAGCCTTGTTGAGCACCCAGTCTACTTTATCAGCACGGTGTTACGGGACGCGAGGGCACGGTACCCTATGCCTCAGAAGCTACTCCTCGCGCTACTGGTGGCCTCGCCCAAGCTGCGTCACTACTTCCAGGGTCACCCCATCAAGGTGTCTCGTCATACCCCTTGGAGAGACTGCTCAGGAGCCCTAACTCAGCCGGAAGGGTCGCCGAATGGAACATAGAACTGCCAGCGTTTCAGCTCGAGTTCAGCACGACCAGGGTCATCAAAGGAGCAGCGTTAGCGGATTTCATGGCGGAATGGGCGGAGGCACCAGGCCTCAAGGACAACGAGGATCGATCCCTCTCCCCAGGGAGCGAGGCGCCGGAAGGCTGGGTCATGTACTTCGATGGGGCGTTCTCCAGGCACGGCGCTGGGGCTGGAGCGGTGCTGGTATCACCCACTCAGGACAAGCTCTACTACGCCGTACATCTCTGTTTCCAGCAAGGTGAAAAGGTCTCCAACAACATAGCGGAGTATGAGGGCCTGATAGCGGGGTTGAAGGCCGCAGCAGCTCTGGGGGTAAAGCTCCTCACCGTCAAGGGCGATTCGCAGCTCCTTGTCAATTTCTCCAACAAGGTGTATGAGCCGAAGGATGAGCACATGGAAGCCTATCTAGCGGAGGTCCGCAGGATGGAAAAACAGTTCTGGGGGTTGGAATTGAAGCATGTGCCCCGTGGCACCAATCAGGAGGCCGATGACATCGCCGGACGGGTGTCCAGGCGGTTACCTCAGGAGCCTGGCGTCTTTGAAGAGCGGCTCTTCAAGCCCTCGGCCCAGCCGTCATTATCAAACACTGCTCGGCCTCGGGAGGAACTCCCCCAACCACCTGCCTCAGGAGCCCCGGCCTGCGGCCCTACCTCAGGGGCACACCAGCTCCTGACTATGGAACCTCAGGAGGAGTGTTGGATCACGGAACTCCGGAGTTATTTAACACAAGGGGCCCTGCCGGAGAAGGAGGAAGAAGCGGAGCATGTGGCGCGGCAGGCAACGGCATACTGCATCAGGGATGGAGAGCTCTACCGGAAGCGGCTGAACGACGTATCCCTGCGCTGCATTTCCAGGGAGCAAGGAAAGGAACTGCTGGAGGTCATACACGGCGGGGACTGTGGGCATCACTCGTCATCACGGACCCTCGTTGGCAAGGCATTCCGCAGTGGGTTCTATTGGCCCACGGCACTCAACGACGTTGTCGAACTGGTAAAGGCTTGTGAAGCCTGCCAATTTCACGCCAAACAGATCCATCAGCCAGCGGGAGGACTGCAGACTATACCCCTTTCGTGGCCATTCGCAGTCTGGGGGTTGGACATTCTGGGCCCGTTCCCTCGGGTGCCAGGGGGCTACCGCTACCTCTACGTCGCCATTGACAAATTCACCAAGTGGGCAGAAGTGGAGGCTGTCCGCACAATCCCCGCGGGTTCAGCGGTCAAGTTCATCAGGGGCATCGTGAGCCGGTTCGGGGTGCCGAACCGCATCATCACAGACAAAGGTTCGCAGTTCACCAGTAACCTCTGTCGGATTCACGGGTTCCGGCAGACCCTTAAGGTTCGAACTCTGGGGTGCGCACGGAGATCATGCCCTCTACCTCTCCGTCTCGCAAGGATCTAATCTACTGCAAGAACAACACAAGAGACACAGGGTTTATACTGGTTCGGGCCACCATTGTAGTGTAATACCCTACTCCAGTGTGGTGGGTGGATTGCCTCTTGGGCTGATGAGGAAGAACAATACAAGGAAGAACAGCCTCGCGAGGGTCTGTTCTTGGCTAGGGGATGAACTGCTAGGGGGAGTTCGATCGCCCTTCTCTCTCTCTCTAGATGCTGGATTCGATCCTAGCTCATTCCAATCTCTTGGTACTCGATCCGATGCCTCTACCCTGGGGGTGGCTAGCCCTATTTATAGGCAAAGGCCCTGGGCCTCTTCCCAAATATTGAGCGGGAAGGGCGCCAACAATTGGCCAATTTGAAGGGGAACATCTGGTACACTTATCTTGACTAAAGTTGGTCCTCGCCTGCCAAAGGACCTGTGGTGACGCCGTCCTGGGCTCCATGGTGACCTCCTTCCCTCCGTTGGACTGGTCTTGGTCTCGTTGCACCGAAATGGGTGCCTTTGCTTGATCCTCTCGCCTGCGCTTGCCCCCTTTGCACCAAAGAGGAAAGGGAGACGCTGCGCAGGCTGGCGCCCGCCTGGCACCCTTGGTCGACATGGCTTGCGTCATGGGCACCTCGTGAGGTACCCGCCTTGATCTCTTCGCCTCCTCGCGAGCCAGCCTAAGGAGGCCGTGCCTGAGGAAGCGCCATATCGTCCGCCTCGCGAGGCTTGGCCCCTCGCGAGGGTCTTGAACCTTGTGCTGATGAAGATGGGCCACGCTGGGCCCCCATTTGAGCCACGCCGCAGGCCGCAGGCACGCAAGTCTGGGGACCCCTGTTCCCAGAACGCCGACAGTAGCCCCCGGGCCCAAGGCGCGCACGGACTTGGCCGTGCCGAGAGGCGAAAGGGCAAGGGCGAAGCACCGCGGGCCCTAACAGCCTGCGGCCTCGGGCGCCGCGTGGCGGTTGATTGGACGTGGGTGCTTTTACAACTGCGCAGGATACTAAAGGCGTGGCATCTGCTCGGTTGATTGGACCAGAACAAAGCATTGGGAGGACTCCGGTTGTGGCCGCGCACTTGAGCTGGTCTGCTGAGCTGAACGTGATGGTGCAGGCCGACCACCTGAGGGGACGCGTTGCTTCGAGCTTGGGGAGAACTGCATTCACTTCGCGAGCAAACTGCTTGAAGATACGTTGAGAGGCTGGGGCTTGAGCTCCGCCCAGGATGCAGGCGATTGCGCGAGGCTCTTGGAAGCCCCCAGCAACCTTGTCTTGGTGGCGGTCTTCATTCCTTCTTGGCTGAGGCGGCAACGGCGGCAGGCCTGGGTTGCCATGAGGGTGATCCTCACGAGGCTGATCCCTCCAGTCCTCGCGAGGTTGGTCACGCCAGCCTTGACGTGGGCCACGATCTTCCCAGCATCCCGGGTTCCTTCCTCCTCCTCGGCCGTAGCCCCGGTCAGCACAGTCAGGGCGTCGGCCGACTCTTCCTTCTCGCACGGCGCGGAGTTCTTGGCATTCATTGGTGTTGTGGGTGTGGAGGTCGTGGTACACACAGTACCGGCTGCCCCTGGAGGATTCAGGCAGATCCTTGCCCCGCTTGGTGTCCGGTTCTGCCGCGAGCACGGCAGTCCCCTTGCGCTTCATGTCCTTGGCCTTGGGCTTCTTCTCTTCTGGGTCTGCGGCAGGCAGCTTGAGGAGGGAGAGGCGTCCCTCCTCAGCTCTGGCGCACTTGGTCGCCAGGTTGAACAGCTCCAGGGAGGTGCAGAGGTCTTCATGCATCACCAACTCCTCCTTCATCTTGACGTCGCGCACGCCGTCGGAGAAGGCCGAAATGATGGCTTCTTCGGACACCCTGGGGATCTTGAGGCGCGCACTGTTGAAGCGCTGGATGTACTTTTGCAGGGTCTCCCCAGGTTGCTACTTGATGTGGCGCATGTCGCTCACGACGGGAGGCCGGTCGCGGGTACCTTGGAAGTTGGTGATGATGTGAGTATGCATCTGGTCCCAGGAGGAGATCGTGCCTGGGGCCAGGTTCAGGAGCCAAGTGCGAGCACCTTCCTTCAGCGCCATGGGGAACCAGTTCGCCATGACCTTTTCGTCCCCGCTGGCAGCTTCGATTCCCAGCTCGTAGAGCTGGAGGAACTCTCTGGGATCAGTTGTGCCGTCATAGCGAGGAGGCAGGTCCGTCTTGAACTTGCCGAGCCACGCGACGCTACGCAGCTCGGGGGTGTAGGCGCGGCAGCCAGCGGTGGCCGCGGGAGGTTTTGGTTGAGGGAGAGCTTGGCCTTGTGGGTCCCCTTGCGCCGTAGCTGGGAGCAGCGCGGGGTCTTGACGTGCCGGAGCTGGAGCGGGGTCTCGGCGAGCCGGGGCCGGGAGTGCCCGGGCGCCCTCTTGCGGTCGCGGGACTTCTTGGCAGCTCCGTTCCTGCTGGGCCGGCGCATGACGGAGCGGGTTCTGTCGTGGATTTGTCACGGCAGATGTCCTTAGTGTCAGGACTTAGTCGCGAGGCCAACGCATCTATGTGGTAGCTTGAGAGGGGTTGAGTGGGACGAGAGACGCAGGGCGGATCAACACGCAAGACAAGGATTTAGACAGCTTCGGGCCCCGGGAAACATCATCCGGTAATAACCCTACATGCTGTTTGAGGCTAGGTCTCATTATCATCCCGAGGGAGACGCCGTGAACCGGCTCTTTGTGTCTAGCCCTAGAGATTATTGATTGCTTGTCGCTTCTAACTTCTAACCTCTCTCTCTTTGGGGAGCCCTGCCCCTCCTTATATATGTTGAAGGGGCGGTTTACATGTGGAGTCCTATTAGGATTAGGACTAGTCTATCTCTTAATACAAACCGGATACAAGTCCTAGTCTTAACTCCTTGTAAGGCAAATATTCCTTTCCTCTTAAACCGACCCACAATAGTTGAACCGGCCTTCATGAACCGCCAGACGGGCCACCGGGTCTTGTCGCTCCTCTGACCCGTCCGTCGGGTTACCGGTGAGTTACAACGTCTCGACGGGTTGCTGGTAAACCGCCAGGTCTGGGCGGGTCACCAGATGAATATCGCCAAGTGCCAGCGGGACCTCAAATAAACCGCCAAGTCCGGTCGGGTTAACTTCCGGCCGGTTTACACCGCGGGGTATATCCCCGACATTAGCCCCCAAGTTTAGCTTGGATTTATCCATGGTAAACTTATGCTGCAAATAAACACCAGAATAAATTTGACAGGTTGTGCTCCGGGTTAAGAATTTTTGTAAAAACTGATGACCCCGGATTATGATTGTTGCAGACACCAGTTCATGATTGTTGCCAACATCGGTTTATGATTATTGATGACACCGGGTTGCAGCCACAGGGTCATAATGATTGGTGACGCCGGGTCAATCTAACTTGCTCAACAGAGAATTTGAAAATCTTTCTTCGATAATAATATAATACCTGTAGCCCCCAAGTACCGGGTTGTCATGCTTGCAGCAACCTGGGACTTGAATAGTTGACAGGAGCAATTGGTAGCCCCCAAGGGCCAGCTCATTACAATGTGATGAGTTGGGTCTTCAATAAGATGAGCAAAAATGACATGAGACTTGCATATTTGATGTAATCTCAATTTTGAATAATGTAGCCCCCAAGTGCCGGGTTGTAAGCCTGCAGCGACTCGGGACTATTCCTTCAATTGTATAAAATGATAACCATTGCGCTAAAGCGACTTTGAAAACCTTAATCATAATATTAATAACCGTAATAAAAATCCAGCCATGTTGGCCATTCAAGATAATATAATCTCGTATGAAAACCTTTATTCATCCAATATCATAATGAAAATTCAGCCAAGTTTGGCTATTTGAATAATATAATCCAATAATTTATAAGCGCATGATTCCAATGGCGCAATCCAAATATATACTGGCGACTTATAGTCCAAAGCCAGACCGGTTTAATAAACACTGGATAATTTATCATCATACTGGCGACTTATTGTCTTAAAGCCAGGCCGGTTTAACAAACACCAGATAATTTATAATCATGCTTTATTCAACCTGTTTCTGCATAAAACAAGTTTAAAGTGTCCTGGCGGTTTACCGCCGGACGGGTCATAATGCTCAACATATAACCTGGGTTTATAACCAGGGCTGCACTTAAAAATATGAAATATATCATACCTGTGACATTGAATCACATCGTTGGTTTATCAACTTTTTGTAGTAAGAGTGATAACCCCAATCTTGAGTAATAATAACTCCTTCCATATTGCGCCGATTTATGATAAAACCGTACCGGGTTGTGATAAACACCGGATTAACCATATATATACTGGTGACTTGTAGTCAAACCAGACCGGGCTGATAATCTCCGGATTATAATTTGATCATGCACTCACAACTTGTAGTTGAAAGCCGAACCGGGTTGATAAACACCGGTTTACTCCATAATAGGATGGTAACAGAAAATTAAATCGGGCAGATAATCTCCGGATTATAATTTGATCATGCACTCACAACTTGTAGTTGAAAGCCGAGCCGGGTTGATAAACACCGGTTTACTCCATAATAGGATGGTAACAGAAAATCAAACCGGGCAGATAATCTCCGGTCTAAAAATGGACCGTGTTCCGCCAATTTAGCTGTTTGAACCGGTACAAAATACTGTCGGTTTTAAAAAAAACGCAAATAAAATAGCAACTTCTCAAGAAAGGCTATTAAAGCAAAAACAATGGCGACAATTTTTTGCAAAAGAAGAGCTCTACTGAGCTTGGTCAGATGGAATTACCATGGTCAGACGCAACCAAGCCCCCCGAAGGCGTAGCAATGGTGCCAGTCAGCCAGGACCCCAAAATGACGCGTGGCGTTACGCCAGCCAAGTGGCATTGCATTGGTTCGGATTCGACCAAGCCCCCAAGTGACTCAGTGGCCTAGGGCCGATCAAGTGGCATTGCATTGGTTCGGACACGACCAAGCCCCCAAATGACTTATTGGCTGTTTAAAAGCCGATCAGAAGGCATTACCATCATCAAGACATGACCGAGCTCCCATAAGGTGTAACTACGGTTCAAGTCGATTAGGTCCCCAACTGACTTAGTGGCAAATGTGCCAGCCAGAAGGCATTACCGTCGTCAAGACATGACCAAGCTCCCAGGAGGTGTAGCTACGGTTCAAGTCGACTAGGTCCCCAACTGACTTTGTTGCTCTTCTGTGAAGCGACCTCAAGGGGTAAACCGGAGGTTGCCCTAAAGCGAATCCACTCCGTGTAACCACGCATGATATAAAGAATAGATACCCCGCTTTTACAAAGCGGGAGCCCCCATGTGATAAATAATATGTCAAGCCAATAAGGCCGGATACCCATGTTTGAACCGCGCATCATGGCAGCAGGTCCTCTTCGGTAATTTTTAACTTTTTTGCAAGAGGTAAATTCTTCTTGAACCGGGATCTTGAACCGGATATTGAGAGCTTCAAAGCTGTGGGAGACATCTTCCCCTTGAACCGGATTTGAAACCGGAATCTTCGTTTTCAGCCGGAAATTTTCTAACGGCCTTTAACTTTTCATCAACATAACAGTAGCCTCCGGGATCGGGTTATCTTTCCCTCCATCGTCCTCGGGTTCTTAAACCGGCTGAAACTGGCAAGACTTGCTGCGTCATATCATCGTAGCCCCCAAGTCTCAAGGTGACTCGAGGAGTTGGCTTGAGGTTCTCCATATTTGACCGTGATATAAACTGGTATAACTTGTATATCATTAGCGTTGATAGCATGATGTGAATCCATAGAAGGTTGAGGTGACTGCGGCGGGTTATAAATGATCCCATATGAGCCGTGTCAGCAACTCGGCCAATGGTTTCTTCCAACTGGTGATTTGAAGTTAATCAAAACTGTAGTGGCGGCGACTTGTGCGCCTGCCCATTGATCCATCCAGTGCAGACGGCGGTTGATAATAATTTGCCTCCAATTTGAAAGAAAACCGGGCTACCCAAGCTGTGACTTGCTCATACCCAATAAACAGCTCATGCAGACATGTGCGGCCCAGTGTGTTGATGTAGACCAGGCCGCGAGAGACGGACAGCAGAGACGACCGCAACATCAGAGGCAGCATGGACAGATGAGTCGGCCGCGACATTGTAAGCCGGTGCGGACGGGGAAGATCGGCACCGGTCTCGTAAACCGGCTTGAACGGGCGAGTTAATCACGGGCGCGGTCCCGGCAAGCTGATGTAAACCGGGCCTCAGGGACGACGACCTTCTCACGTTTATTCACCGGATGGTAGGACACGGACGAAACACTCGTGTAGAACGTTGCTAACGCATGCTCCGTGCCCGTAACATAGCTCCTCATTTGTAATGAACAATTGTCCTGCATAAACAGTATTGCAGACCAAGGCAAAGATAAACTGCTCTTTGACAAAATAATATGTGTCAATGAAATATGTTTTAGATAGATATCACCTGATATGTTTGGACGGCGGATGATCCGTTTATCACGACAAAAGTGGCTCAGGCAGACCAGCGACTCAATATAGTTCCGGCGGCTCATGGCAGACCGGCGACTTAATATAACCCCGGCGGCGCCGGCGGCTCAACGCGGCTCCGGCGGGTTGATGTAGATTAAGCTGCACGGGCGGCGACTTGCGCACCCCTGTTCCATCAGTAAGCGAGCGCAGACGCCGGTGTGTGATAGTGCTGACGTACTCTTCATAGGCACATCATGGCACCATCTTTGCTGATTTTTTAGGCCAGAAATCATCTACAACATATTTAATGATCCTGACGGTAAAGTTAAAATCAATCATGGGTGAATCGGCCATGACGATGTAAGCCGGTGCAGCCGGGCGAGTTAAACGCAACGTTTGTAAACCGGCGCGGATGCCTGAGCCGGCTGCTGGCGCGGACGGATGTAAACCGAACAACGGCGGTGACCTGCACATGTATGTGTCGAGTAGCATGGCACGGTCTTGGTGACTTGATATAGACCGGACCGCTGAGGCAGCGATTTGCGCATATCCATTAAGCAGCACGGCACGGACAGGTGCTAGTGCAAAAAATAATATTGGCACACGTCCCTTCGCAACACCCATGGCTCTAGAGTAGTACTACTCCCGTTGCTATCTCCTTGGGTATTGAGCTTTGACCACCGGTCCACACCAGCATCTACAAAAGAATACTCAAAATCGTTTGCAGCGTACAGGAACATTCTCAACTTGCATGGCCACGCGGCGGCCCTGACGTGGAGGCAATGGCGACCAGCAGCGCTGATGTGAAGCGAGCATGGCACGGAGGCAGTGCCTCGGAAGCGTCGACAGCAGAAACGGCACAACAGCCGCGACAGCTTTGACGAACGGAAACGGCAGCTGAAGCAGCTGGACACGGTGCGGTCGGAACTCCAGCGGCGTCGGCGGCTCAAAGCATGGCGAGCCTCGGCGGAGGCGAGACCGCTCACCTGAGGCGTAGCGTTTGCCTGAGGTGAGACTAGCGAGGCGCAAGCGGCGGCTTCTCAACAGAGGCAGAGCAGGGGCGTTCGGCGACTTTAACAGGGCTGCGGCCGCGCGGCAGTGATTGGTCATGTAGTACGGGAGCGAGCCGGCATGTAGTAGCAAAGACACGACCGTGGCCGTGGTAGCGGAGGCGGGCGGCTTGCCAGCGGAGACAGTCATTCGCGGCTGCAAAAACGGCCGCAGTAGGAGCAACTCAAAGGCGGTCAACGAATGAGGCCGCGGCGGCAGCTCGATACATCAGACCCAGGCTGCCACTTGGAACGAAGGCAAAGCCCAACCGGGGCTAGTAGCCCATGTGAACGGGCGTTGTGAGCCGCCGCTGATGGATTTTCCTTTGTCTTTTGTGACTAGGACCTGGACTTGGTCAATAGATTGAAAGTTGGAAAGTATATGGGACGTTGTAGCAGCAAACTCGGTGACGCGTACGCGTACAGAACTCTTCTCTGTCTCGGTCTCTCGCACGCGGTATTTTCAATATCGATCTGGCCTCGGATCATTGATGATTTGACGGATTGATGGATTGCTAGATGCCGCGCACAGTCGCCGCGAAAATTTGATCACGTCCCTCTGATTGCACAACGATGCGACGATTAAATTTCCGTTAGCCTGTTGTATCAGCAGATTGCTCGATGACGGCGAGGGACATGTTGTAACAGTAATTTTTCTTGAACCATAACCCTCACAGATCTAAAATCTGGGCTGGTGAACTTGAAGTTGATGCACACCCTTTCAAACCGGCTCGTCTGGAAAATTGCAAACTTTCTCAAACCCTGAAGAGATCCCTCCAAGAACTCAACACCACCGTGCGCGGGCCCCACAGTGGGCGCCAACTGTCATGGATTTGTCACGGCAGATGTCCTTAGTGTCAGGACTTAGTCGCGAGGCCAACGCATCTATGTGGTAGCTTGAGAGGGGTTGAGTGGGACGAGAGACGCAGGGCGGATCAACACGCAAGACAAGGATTTAGACAGCTTCGGGCCCCGGGAAACATCATCCGGTAATAACCCTACATGCTGTTTGAGGCTAGGTCTCATTATCATCCCGAGGGAGACGCCGTGAACTGGCTCTTTGTGTCTAGCCCTAGAGATTATTGATTGCTTGTCGCTTCTAACTTCTAACCTCTCCCTCTTTGGGGAGCCCTGCCCCTCCTTATATATGTTGAAGGGGCGGTTTACATGTGGAGTCCTATTAGGATTAGGACTAGTCTATCTCTTAATACAAACCGGATACAAGTCCTGGTCTTAACTCCTTGTAAGGCAAATATTCCTTTCCTCTTAAACCGACCCACAATAGTTGAACCGTCCTTCATGAACCGCCAGACGGGCCACCGGGTCTTGTCGCTCCTCTGACCCGTCCGTCGGGTTACCAGTGAGTTACAACGTCCCGACGGGTTGCTGGTAAACCGCCAGGTCTGGGCGGGTCACCAGATGAATATCGCCAAGTGCCAGCGGGACCTCAAATAAACCGCCAAGTCCGGCCGGGTTAACTTCCGGCCGGTTTACACTGCGGGGTATATCCCCGACAGGTTCCGCCCAGGAGCCGCGCGCCTTGGGGCCATGGCATCTTCCTGGAAAGGAGGCGGCTGGAATGCTCCCGGGGCTTCATTGCCCATGCGGGGCGGAGTGCGGCGCAGCGGTGCGGAAGGCGCGGGAGAGCCCCCTGCGGCGCGGACGAGCTCGGCGACGCGGTCGAGCCACTCCTCGTAGACGTCGTCGATGGGGCGGTAGCGCAGGAGCTCGTTCGTCGCAATGAGCGCAGCCCGAGCCTCCAAGGGCGCGCGAAGCGCGTGCAATGAAGAACCGGCCGGGGTGAGCGACGGAGTGGCGGTGCGGCCATCCCGCCGCACGGACGGGTGCTGAGAGGATGCTTGTTGATAGTTCCCCGTCGGGCCGGTGGCGGCGTTGACGGAGGGCGACGGGGAACGACGAGTACGCCCACCGACGGGGGCCGTCTGGACGGCGCGGGAAGCGATGGCGGCCCGGCGCTCGGCGCGGGCCCGACGTGCGTCAGACATGGATGCGACGGTCGGAGGAGAGCGGAGCGGTGGAAGACGGACTCCGGCGCACCCCTACCTGTCGCGCCAAATGTCGGATTCACGGGTTACGGCAGACCCTTAAGGTTCGAACTCTGGGGTGCGCGCGGAGATCGTGCCCTCTACCTCTCCGTCTCGCAAGGATCTAATCTACTGCAAGAACAACACAAGAGACACAGGGTTTATACTGGTTCGGGCCACCATTGTGGTGTAATACCCTACTCCAGTGTGGTGGGTGGATTGCCTCTTGGGTTGATACGGAAGAACAATACAAGGAAGAACAGCCTCGCGAGGGTCTGTTCTTGGCTAGGGGATGAACTGCTAGGGGGATTTCGATCGCCCTTCTCTCTCTCTCTCTAGATGCTGGATTCGATCCTAGCTCATTCCAATCTCTTGGTACTCGATCCGATGCCTCTACCCTGGGGGTGGCTAGCCCTATTCATAGGCAAAGGCCCTGGGTCTCTTCCCAAATATTGAGCGGGAAGGGCGCCAACAATTGGCCAATTTGAAGGGGAACATCTGGTACACTTATCCTGACTAAAGTTGGTCCTCGCCTGCCAAAGGCCCTGTGGTGACGCCGTCCTGGGCTCCATGGTGACCTCCTTCCCTCCGTTGGACTGGTCTTGGTCTCGTTGCACCAAAATGGGTGCCTTTGCTTGATCCTCTCGCCTGCGCTTGCCCACTTTGCACCAAAGAGGAAAGGGAGACGCTGCGCGGGCTGGCGCCCGCCTGGCACCCTTGGTCGTCATGGCTTGCGTCATGGGCACCTCGTGAGGTACCCGCCTTGATCTCTTCGCCTCCTCGCGAGCCAGCCTAAGGAGGCCGTGCCTGAGGAAGCGCCATGTCGTCCGCCTCGCGAGGCTTGCCCCCTCGCGAGGGTCTTGAACCTTGTGCTGATGAAGCTGGGCCACGCTGGGCCCCCATTTGAGCCACGCCGCAGGCCGCAGGCAGGCAAGTCTGGGGACCCCCATTTCCAGAACGCCGACAACCTCTTCAAAACATACTGTGCTAACCTTGGAACGCAGATATGCTACGCTTCGGTGGCACACCCGCGAAGCAACAGACAGGCCGAACGAGCCAACGCGGAGGTCCTGAGGGGCCTCAAGGCCAGGACATTCAAGAAGAAGCTGGAGGCCTGCGGCAGAGGTTGGTACGATGAGCTCCAGTCTGTGCTGTGGTCCATCCGCACCACCGCGACAAGCCGACTGGGGAGACCCCGTTCTTCCTGGTCTATGGAGCCGAAGCAGTCCTCCCTCACGAGGTCAGACGTCGCTCCACGCGGGTCCTAGCGTTTGATGAGGCGCAGCAGGATGCCATGCGGGGGATGGACCTCGTACTGGGGGAGGAACGCCACCGAGAAGCCGCGCTGCGAGCGGTGAGGTACCAACAGGCGCTGCGACGATATCACTGCCACAACATCCGCCCCAGGACCCTCGAGGTAGGAGACCTCATGCTCAGACGGGTTCTCTCCAAGGAAGGGCTGCACAAGCTCTCTCCCATGTGGGAGGGCCCGTTCAAGGTTGTTCATGTTTCCAGGATAGGCTCCGTGCGCTTGCAGACTCAGGAGGGGGAGCCAATCCAGAACGCATGGAACATCTAGCACCTCCGGAGGTTCTACCCCTAAAAGGCCCAGAGCCTGTGAAGAAGGCAAACGCCTGTGAAGATTATCGCTTTTTGGAAAAGGCCCAGAGCCTGTGAAGAAGGCAAACGCCTGTGAAGATTATCCCCTTTTGGAAAAGGCCCAGAGCCTATGAAGAAGGCAAACGCCTGTGAAGATTATCCCCTTTTGGAAAAGGCCCAGAGCCTGTGAAGAAGGCAAACGCCTGTGAAGATTATCCCCCTTTGAAAAAAGGCCCAGAGCCTGTGAAGAAGGCAAGTGCCTGTGAAGCTCATTACCCCTAAGAAGAAAGGCCTAGAGCCTGTGAAGAAGGCCAACGCCTGTGAAGCTCGCTGCCCGTGACACTCTCACGTAATAACGAGTGGGGCTGTACACGCCCCGGAGTCTCAGGAGCGCCGGCCTCAGGCCCTGGGGCTCCCTTCCACGCCCAGTGGCATCACTTAGCTCCGCGCTGGTGAGAAGACGTCGAAGACTAAATTAGGTGCCGGATGCGGCTTTTTCATTTGCTTTCCGCAGTTGGCTTGCTTTGTTCGCAGTTGAAGTCTTATCGAAATTATTGCCAACGTTGGTTTATGTTTCATCGATTTTCACTCCCCCATTTTGATTCCTCTTACGAAAGGCCTCGCGAAGGAGGGTAGCCGAGCGCCCTCGCGAGGGTTCCTGTTCTAAATCATTCTAAAATTTCACGACTCGGGTCCATTGCGGGAGCACCCCTCCCGTCCGTGCCCCTCGGGCATCGCGACACACACGCAGGGCCTGGGTCGGTCGCCCCCCACGGCTGGGGCCGGGAACTATCTACGTGCGGACACATAGCTGAAAAGCGCGAAAACGAAATCACGGTAATTGTTGACAGCAATAACCCCCAACACGCCCCCGCGAGGCTCCATGCAGCTGTTTTCTTTTACGCAGGAAACAAAAGGGAAAGAAAGGACAAGCCCGGCGCGGCTCGCCTCACACCAGCCAGCGGAGGCGACTCGGGATGCCTCCAGGGCTCAAGTGGACTCCCTCTCGCGCTTCACCGGGGCGCGACGGTGGGCGGACGAACCGCCGCCTCCCAGGCAGGCTCGACGGCGTGGGGGATGACTGCGGCCACCACTGGAGGAGTCGCTTGAAGAAGAGTTGATGAAGCTTGGGGAGCCTCAGGCGCCACCAACCGCGCGGGCGCTGTCCCCTCCATCGTCGTCAGGGCTGGGTCCCCGACCGCGGTCGTCGTCCTCGGGGCAACATCCTGCACGGCGACCATATTCCCCAAACACCCTCACGTAGAGGGTGGCATCGCCATCGAACCTAAAGTGCAGGGTGCACCGGCGCCCCAGGCCGTGAGCACGGGCAAATGCCTGCCAGCCACGAGCGAAGGCCAAGCTCCCAGTGGCAGAGACCTCCAGCGCAGCCCATGAGGACCGGTTGCAGCAGCCGTCCGCCTGAAGCTAGAGGCCACCCGGGGCACCAGTCGGGAGCTCACCAAGGAGGAAGCGAGGGAGTTGGAGCCGGGCGCTAGTCGGCTCCGCCGACCAAATGACGAACTCCGGCAGCACCTGTGCAGCGCGAAAGCGTGGCCTGGGGGAGCGCGCGACCAAGGCGCGTCCCCCGGCCACGGCGGCTCGCCCGCCACCACGCTGGGAACCGTCCCCATGACCGCGGGACGCTGCCGAGGCGGCCACGGGATGCTTCCAAGGGCTCCCACGATCGCGCTTGGGTGGAGAAGAAGAAAGCTCAACCTGGTGGGACTTCCCCTTCTCCACAGCCGAAAACCTCCTCGACGGGGCCATGGAGGAGAAGGAGAAAGCAAGGAGAGATGGACTGGAAGGGCATGCGCCGTGCCGTACTTATAGCCGGAGAAGGCCAACCATCGGCCTCCACGATCGCAGGTAATCATGACACGATTTGCATGCAGGGACTTGTCCAATCCGCGCGATCATCAAGGCGTCGTGGGGAAGCGAAGGCGCCCACGTCCAATCAACCGCCATGCGGCGCCCAAGGCCGCGGGCTGTTAGGGCCCGCGACGCTTCGCCCTTGCCCTTTCGCCTCTCAGCACGGCCAAGTCCGGCGCGCCTTGGGCCCGGGGGCTACCGTCGGCGTTCTGGGAACAGGGGTCCCCAGACTTGCCTGCCTGCGGCCTGCAGCGTGGCTCGAAAGGGGGCCCAGCACGACCCATCTTCATCAACACGAGACCCAAGACCCTCGCGAGGGGCCAAGCTGTCGGATCACGGGTTCCGGCAGACCCTTAAGGTTCGAACTCTGGGGTGCGCGCGGAGATCGTGCCCTCTACCTCTCCGTCTCGAAAGAATCTAACTACTGCAAGAACAACACAAGAGACACAAAATTTATACTGGTTCGGGCCACCGATGTGGTGTAATACCCTACTCCAGTGTGGTGGGTGGATTGCCTCTTGGGCTGATGAGGAAGAACAGTACAAGGAAGAATAGCCTCGTGAGGGTCTGTTCTTGGCTAGGGGATGAACTGCTAGGGGGGGGGGGTTCGATCGCCCTTCTCACTCTCTATGTATGCCTCTAGATACTCAATCAGGTCCCCCTACCCTGGGGGTGGCTAGTCCTATTTATAGGCAAAGGCCCTGGGCCTCTTCCCAAATATTGAGCGGGAAGGGCGCCAACAATTGGCCAATTTGAAGGGGAACATCTGGTACACTTATCCTGACTAAAGTTGGTCTTCTCCTGCCAAAGGCCCTATGGTGACGCCGTCTTGGGCTCCATGGTGACCTCCTTCCCACCGTTGGACTGGTCTTGGTCTCGTTGCACCGAAATGGGTGCCTTTGCTTGATCCTCTCGCCTGCGCTTGCCCCCTTTGCACCAAAGAGGAAAGGGAGACGCTGCGCGGGCTGGCGCCCACCTGGCACCCTTGGTCGTTATGGCTTGCGTCATGGGCACCTCGTGAGGTACCCGCCTTGATCTCTCCACCTCCTCGCGAGCCAGCCTAAGGAGGCTGTGCTTGAGGAAGCGCCGTGTCGTCCGCCTCGCGAGGCTTGGCCCCTCGCGAGGGTCTTGAGCCTTGTGTTGATGAAGATGGGCCACGCTGGGCCCCCATTTGAGCCACGCCGCAGGCCGCAGGCAGGCAAGTCTGGGGACCCCCGTTCCCAGAACGCCGACAGTAGCCCCCGGGCCCAAGGCGCGCACGGAGTTGGCCGTGCCGAGAGGCGAAAGGGCAAGGGCGAAGCGCCGCGGGCCCTAACAGCCTGCGGCATTGGGCGCCGCGTGGCGGTTGATTGGACGTGGGCGCTTTTGCGACTGCGCAGGATACTAAAGGCGTGGCATCTGCTCGGGCTTTGTTCTTCTCCTTCGCTGCTCAGATCCCCTTTCTTGTGCTTCTCCTCCCTTCCTCCAAGCTTCCAGATCTGCTCCACCTGCTCGACCCAGGTAGCCATGGCGCCTCACCGGGCCCCGGCCGAAGCTTGGTTCTCGCCTGCCTTGGACTCGCCCAACGTGTCGGAGGCGAGCCTCGCCCTACTGCGCCGGATGGCTGCGGCGCAGGGCATTGACGGGGCGCAGATGTTCAAGGTCGGCTCTGATGCCCCTGAAGGCCAAGGGAGCACCTTATATCCTTTCTTCGTGAGCTCCATTACAGCGGGCCTGGTGCCTCCTTTCTCTGAGTTCTTCCTCGCCGTCCTCCGTCACTACAACTTGCAAGCTCTGCATCTCCACCCCAACTCCATCCTTCTTCTGGCAATCTTTGCCTACTACTGCGAGGCGCATGTGGGGGTGCAGCCTTCAGTAGCCTTGCTGCGCCACTACTTCTACCTCCGGACCTCCAAAGGTTCCCCTTCTGCGTGCGCGGGCTTCGTCGCGTGCGGCAGCTCCATGGCCATCTCGAATCCGGGGAAGACGATCGAGGGCTTCCGGAGCAAGTGGGTATTGGTTGACGCCGGGCGCGTCCACCCTCGGTTGGCCCTTCCCACGGAGCCGCCTGTGAGCTCGGGAGACTGGTGCCGAGCGGAGCTCATGGATCCCCGCGCGAAATCGATGTTGGCGAAGATGGACACCGATCTGAAGCCAGCCAACATGGCGACGGCGAAGCTGACCGGGGCGTCGTTGCTAAGGGAGTTCCTGGAGCACCAGCTGGCTCCGCTTCGGCAGTACTCTCCCCCGATGTGGAGGCCTCACCCGAGCCCCGCAGCCGTGGGCGAAGAGGACGTGACTGCGGTTCTCCAATACCTAGTCGGGGGCGAGGTAGCAAGGCTGGAGGGCGCGCCTTCGCCCCTGTTCCTCCGCGATGATTGGGAGCAAGTGGTGAAGTCCATGCCCGTCTTCAACGGGGACGGGCTCGTGCCCGTGGTGGCTCCGGAGGATCTGCTGGATGTGTCTTCCGGCGACTCCAGCGGAGACGGGGGCGAGGAGGAGCAGGAGGCACGCCCCGACTCCGAGGCGACTGACGGAGAGTCTAGGGCTCCCCCGCTCCGGCGCAAGCCCCGCGCTCTCTGCCTTTCGCTGAGCGATGATGACGATGACGACGACGTGCTGGGCAGCGAGAGCTCGCCCCCGGTCCCGAAGAAGGGCAGGACCGGGTTGATTCCCCGCGGGTCCGCCCTGACTCCGGGGCGAACCGCTGACGCGCCTTCTGCTTCCGAGGTCGACCCCTCCAGCCGGCTCTCCGGCTTTAAGTTTGGCAGGAGGCGCTGGAGCTTTCTGGCGACGACCTGTAAGTGCTTGATCCTTGATCCCTGGTTTCTTGTTCCGCTGACGAGGCTTGACGATTACTTCTCCTGGGCAGGATGGCGCCCGCGGCGAAGAAGCTGAAGGGAGCTCCTTGGGCCCCAGCTGTGGCGACACCTCCGCCTGCAGGGGAGGGTGACCGCGATGCACGGGCTTCTCCTGCCCACTCGTCCTTGCGGGGCTTGGCTGATCTGGCTGGGGCCACAGCCGTCATGGCTCGATCGACCCCAGAGGTGCCTTTGCCTGGTGCTGCTGCTACGGCTGGGGAAGCGCAGCAGACTCCGTCTCGGGATACTGCGGCCTCGCCGCCGCTATCTTCTCCTCCCGTTCCGCCGGTCGCTGGTTCCGTGACCCCTCCTGCCGCCTTGAAGCGCACTGATGCTTCTCCGCCTTCTTCTTCCATCTTGGAGCGGGCTGTTGCAGGACTGGACCGGCTGCGGCAGGATCTTCTAGGCGCCGACCCTCGCCTGGTGGCCGGGCGCCTGGAGCTGGCCTCGGGGTGGATTCGCTCCGACGCCTCGATTCGGGCAGCGCTGGTTCAGGCCTCAATGGCCTGTGACGGGGAGAGGGAGGCCACCCTCGAGGCGAAGGCTGCCCGTGACGCGGCCCTGGGAGAGGCGGTTGGCATCCGCGGCCGCTGCAAGGAGCTGGAGGACGAGTTGCAAGGCCTGCGTGATCAGCTTGCAGAGGAAACCTGCCTTCGCCAAGAGCAGGAGAAGGGGGTGAAAGCTCGCGAGGCGGCGCTCGAGGACCGGGAGGCGAAGCTCAGGAAGCGTCGCAGCCACCTAGGCGCGTTGAAGAAGGAGCTGGAGACGACGAAGGCCGAGCTAGATGCCAAGGCCCGGGTCCTCGCCGAGGATCGCGTGGCCTTCGCGAACATGGAGAAGGATGCCCGCGCTTCACTGAAGACGCTTTACGAGAGTGGCCTGGATAGCCCGCTGGCTGGTGACGGGGACGGCCCCGCCAAACTGCTTCCCTTCTTGGTGAAGGCTCTTGGAGATGTCGCCCTTGGACTCGCCCCCACGGCCGAGGCCGAGGCGCGAGTCCTGTCTTCTGCCGCGCTGACGCGGGTCTTCGCCCATGTCTACCTTCGCGATCCCAGTGCCGACCTCGACAGCCTGCTGGAGCCGGTGAGCGGCGAGGGCGCCGCTGCCGCTATCGAGGCCGTGAAGGGGCGCACAGAGGCGCTGCTAGGGAAGTTCCGGGCCTTCAGCACCAAGCCGAATCGAGGCGCTGCCGGCCCCACTACCCCACAAGGCGAAGCTACTCCACGCGACTCTGCTGCCGACAAGTGACTCCGCTATCGTCCCTGTCCTTCTTTCGATTCCTGCACATGCACGACGCCTCGGGGAGGCATTTAAATTTGCGTTTGGTACCAAGGCGACAGTATGGGTTGTAATATTTACTTTTAAGTTCCTTGAATTTTATGTTCCCCTTCCCTACTTGCTTATGTTCTACGCCGGCAGAGCCCGGCCACGCGCATGCCTCACCCAGCATTAGCCCCGACCGGGAACCAGGACGGGACCAAAGGAACGAGGGGCCACGTGACAAGTTAGGCTCCTGAGTCGCGATGCTCAGGAGTCCCCCTTGGCGCACGAACAACAAGTAGGGAAGCGCGATGTAGGTGCATTTCCCGTTCTACGTCTGCAGAGCCCGACCCCGCGTGTACCTCACCCAGCATAGCCTTTTGGAACTAAGGAGTGAGGGGCTATGGAGCCAGTTAGGCTCCCGAGTCGCGATGCTCAGGAGTCCCCCTTGACGCGCGAACAGCATGAGATGGAATGTAGGCGGGGCTACCGTTCTACGTCTGCAGAGCCCGACCCCGCGCGTACCTCACCCAGCATAGCCTTTCGGAACTAAGGAGTGAGGGGCTACGGAGCCAGTTAGGCTCCTGAGTCGCGATGCTCAGGAGTCCCCCTTGACGCGCAAACAGCGTGAGATGGAATATAGGCGGGGCTACCGTTCTATGTCTGCAGAGCCCGACCCCGCGCGTACCTCACCCAGCATAGCCTTTCGGAACTAAGGAGTGAGGGGCTACGGAGCCAGTTAGGCTCCTGAGTCGCGATGCTCATGAGTCCCCCTTGACGCGCAAACGGCCTTCGTACCTTGGCTCCGCTCGGGGAGAGACGCGCGATGAACCAGGCGCGAGGGGCCTGGCTGGGGCGTACGGCTCGGAGTGACCCAGTCATAGCCCCCGTGCCCAGCCCCCTCGCGCGACGCTCCCGGGGGGAGGCATTGCGATGAGGCCGGCCACTGAGCTCGGGGCTCCCCGAGGTTAATGCGGCCCGGAGGCCACCCTCACTTGTTTATCACCAGCGCGGAGCATAGTGCTTCCGTATGTGTACGGGCATAGCCGCTCCTCGGCAGTGTCGTCAGCCAGCGCGGAGCATGGTGCTTCCACTGGTACGTGGGAGGGGGCTCCCCTTCGGGAGGAGCCCCCAGGGCATGTACAGCCCCGCCCTGACACGTGGCTGGCATGGTAGAGCTAGGTGAGTTGTATCTGGGCACCCGTGAGCCAGCGCGGGACTCACGAGGCCCTACCTCTAGGCGGGTTGCGCCTGGCACTGGGCCGTATCTTGAGATGTGTTCGCGCAAAATCTGGTTAGATGCCGGCAGTCTACGTCCTCGGGTCCCGGCCCTCGAGCTTGTCTCAGCCTTCGCTGGTATGCCAGGTCGTGATGCCGTGGACAAGGCCAGAGGATGAGGGCTGGAGAGCCAGTAAGAGCCCTGAGTCGCGATGCTCAGGCGCCCCCCTTTAACGTGCAAGTGGTCGACATGAAGAAGAAAATGTGCCGTGGACGGCATCGAGTAATCAAGCATGATGCATAATTGGAAATAAACGTGGAAGGGATACATGCCGCTGGGCCTAGCCCGAGTGGCCTGGGGATGATGCAGCCCGAGGGGCGCCCCCAGCAAAACAAGCTAGCGACTGAAAAGATAAAGAGGGGTACATGCCACAGGGACGGACCCACGTGGCCTGGGAATGACGCAACCCTGGGAGGGCGCTCCCAGCTGGGAATGAAACTTGAAAGATGTCACCTGAAGATGTCGTCGGTGCAGTGGCGTTGGTGTAGCAGACTCGGTGGGCTGCAGAAGCCGATCCTCACGAGCCCCCAGGCCCAGGGGCCTCGGGAGGCTCCGGAGGCACCGGTGGCTCCTCATGAGCAGCCTCCATCTCCGCCAGGGCCGTGGAACGCCTGTCTTCTTGCGCCTCCAAGGTGCTCCTCGTGATGCGCTGGTACGCCGCAGCCACGCTCGGCAGGCCATAAGGCATGCGAACATAGCTGTGGGGTGGTCCTCCGCAGCGCCCCACTTGTGAGGGCCAGAGGCGCTCCACCGTGGCGATCTGATTGAGCCCCGTTACATCGACGCAGACGCGCAACCCACCATCCTCGCCTGGATGGGGAGCCACAGCTGGTTGGCGACGGCAACCTCTTATGATCCTTGACTCTTGTAGTTCTTGAGTGGCCTTGTTAACAAACTCCTGTTGGTCTGACCTTCTTTTCCTGGCTTCCTCTCGAGGGAAACGTGCCTCGAAGCACACCTCCACATGGTGCCCCAGCGCCTCCCTCGTGACCTTGGCTAGGTCGGTGGCCCTCCAGGTGAGAGCCCCGGAGCCCTGCCTGAGGGGGGCATCGGGCGCGCTTTCCTATGCGATTGAAGGAGGATCCCCCTGGGCAGACGCGGGCCTTGAAGGGCCTGCCTCCTGAGGGGCTGAGCCTGACGTTGTCTTCTTCTTCTTGGGGGTGGTCTCACGAAGCCTCCTGCTTCCGCGATCTGGGTCTTCTAGTGACGCGGCCTGAAAGGCTCGCTCCAGGGTACACACTGCATCCTTCTCTTGACATGGCACCGTGATGACGCCGCCGCTTCCTGGCATCTTGAGGACGTTGTAGCCGTGGTGAGTCACGGCCATGAACTTGGCCAGCGCCGGGTACCCGAGGATGGCGTTGTACGGCAGGTGGATGTGGGCGATGTCAAAGTCGATGAGCTCGGTGTGGTAGTTGTTGCGGGCCCCGAAGGTGACTGGGAGGCGGACCTGCCCGATCGGGACCGTGGAACGGTCGGTGACTCCGGAGAAGGGCTTGGTTGGCCGAAGCTGGTCATAGGGCACTTGGAGGCTGTTGAATGTTTCCACGGACAAGACGTTGAGCCCTGCCCCTCCGTCGATGAGGGTCCTGGTGACTAGAACGTTGCTGATGACTGGGGAACAAAGCATTGGGAGGACTCCGACTGTGGCCGCACACTTGAGCTGGTCTGCTGAGCTGAACGTGATGGTGCAGGCCGACAACCTGAGGAGACGCGTTGCTTCGAGCTTGGGGAGAACTGCGTTCACTTCGCGAGCAAACTGCTTGAAGATACGTTGAGAGGCTGGGGCTTGATCTCCGCCCAGGATGCAGACGATTGCGCGAGGCTCTTGGAAGCCCCCAGCTCCATCGTCTTGGTGGCGGTCTTCATTCCTTCTTGGCTGAGGCGGCAACGGCGGCAGGCCTGGGTTGCCATGAGGGCCATCCTCACGAGGCTGATCCCTCCAGTCCCCCTCGCGAGGCGGGTCACGCCAGCGGTCCTCGCGAGGTTGGTCACGCCAGAGGTCCTCGCGAGGTTGGTCACGCCAGCCTTGACGTGGGCCACGATCTTCCCAGCGTCCCGGGTTCCTTCCTCCTCCTCGGCCGTAGCCCCGGTCAGCACGGTCAGGGCGTCGGCCGACTCTTCCTTCTCGCACGGCGCGGAGCTCTTGGCATTCATTGGTCTTGTGGGTGTGGAGGTCATGGTACACACAGTACCGGCTGCCCCTGGAGGACTCGGGCAGATCCTTGCCCCGCTTGGTGTCCGGCTCTGCCGCGAGCACGGCATCCCCCTTGCGCTTCACGTCCTTGGCCTTGGGCTTCTTCTCTTCTGGGTCTGCGGTAGGCAGCTCGAGGAGGGAGAGGCGTCCCTCCTCAGCTCTGGCGCACTTGGTCGCCAGGTTGAATAGCTCTAAGGAGGTGCAGAGGTCTTCGTGCATCGCCAACTCCTCCTTCATCTTGACGTCGCGTACGCCATCGGAGAAGGCCGAAATGATGGCTTCTTCGGACACCCTGGGGATCTTGAGGCGTGCACTATTGAAGCGCTGGATGTACTTTTGCAGGGTCTCCCCAGGTTGCTTCTTGATGCGGCGCATGTGGCTCACGGCGGGAGGCCGGTCGCGGGTACCTTGGAAGTTGGCGATGAAGCGAGTACGCATCTGGTCCCAGGAGGAGATCGTGCCTGGGGCCAGGTTCAGGAGCCAAGTGCGAGCACCTTCCTTCAGCGCCATGGGGAACGAGTTCGCCATGACCTTTTCGTCCCCGCTGGCTGCTTCGGTTCCCAGCTCGTAAAGCTGGAGGAACTCTGTGGGATCAGTCGTGCCATCGTAGCGAGGGGGCAGGTCCGGCTTGAACTTGCCGGGCCATGCGACTCCGCGCAGCTCGGCGGTGTAGGCGCGGCAGCCAGCGGTGGCCGCGGGAGGTTTTGGTTGAGGGAGAGCTTGGCCTTGTGGGTCCCCTTGCGCTGCAGCTGGGAGCAACACGGGGTCTTGACGCGCCGGAGCCGGAGCGGGGTCTCGGCGAACCGGAGCTGGGAGCGCCCGGGCGGCCTCTTGCGGTCGCGGGACTTCTTGGCAGCTCCGTTCCTGCTGGGCCGGCGCATGACGGAGCGGGTTCCGCCCAGGAGCTGCGCGCCTTGGGGCCATGGCATCTTCTTGGAAAGGGGGCGGCTGGAATGCCCCCGGGGCTCCATTGCCCGCGCGGGGCGGAGTGCGGCGTAGCGGTGCGGAAGGCGCGGGAGAGCCCCCTGCGGCGCGGACGAGCTCGGCGACGCGGTCAAGCCACTCCTTGTAGACGTCGTCGACGGGGCGGTAGCGCAGGAGCTCGTTCGCCGCGATGAGCGCAGCTCGAGCCTCCAAGGGCGCGCGAAGCACGTGCGATGAAGAACCGGCCGGGGTGAGCGACGGAGTGGCGGTGCGGCCATCTCGCCGCACGGACGGGTGCTGAGAGGATGCTTGCTGCTCGTTCCCCGCCGGGCCGGTGGCGGCGTTGACGGCGGGCAACGGGGAACGACGAGGACGCCCACCGACGGGGGCCGTCTGCACGGCGCGGGAAGCGATGGCGGCCCGACGCTCGGCGCGGGCCCAACGAGCGTCAGACATGGATGCGATGGTCGGAGGAGAGCAGAGCGGTGGAAGAGATTCCGGTGCACCCCTACCTGGCGCGCCAAATGTCGGATCACGGGTTCCCGCAGACCCTTAAGGTTCAAACTCTGGGGTGCGCGCGGAGATCATGCCCTCTACCTCTCCGTCTCGATAGGGTCTAACTACTGCAAGAACAACACAAGACACACAAAGTTTATACTGGTTTGGGCCACCGATGCGGTGTAATACCCTACTCCAATGTGGTGGGTGGATTGCCTCTTGGGCTTATGAGGAAGAACAGTACAAGGAAGAACAACCTCGTGAGGGTCTATTCTTGGCTAGGGGATGAACTGCTAGGAGGGGGGTTCGATCGCCCTTCTCTCTCTCTATGTATGCCTCTAGATACTCAATCAGGTCCCCCTACCCTGGGGGTGGCTAGTCCTATTTATAGGCAAAGGCCATGGGCCTCTTCCCAAATATTGAGCGGGAAGGGCGCCAATAATTGGCCAATTTGAAGGGGAACATCTGGTACACTTATCCTGACTAAAGTTGGTCTTCGCCTGCCAAAGGCCCTGTGGTGACGCCGTCCTGGGCTCCATGGTGACCTCCTTCCCACCATTGGACTGGTCTTGGTCTCGTTGCACCGAAATGGGTGCCTTTGCTTGATCCTCTCGCATGCGCTTGCCCCCTTTGCACCAAAGAGGAAAGGGAGACGCTGCGCGGGCTGGCGCCCGCCTGGCACCCTTGGTCGTCATGGCTTGCGTCATGGGCACCTCGTGAGGTACCCGCCTTGATCTCTCCGCCTCCTCGCGAGCCAGCCTAAGGAGGCCGTGCTTGAGGAAGCGCCGTGTCATCCGCCTCGCGAGGCTTGGCCCCTCGCGAGGGTCTTGAGCCTTGTGTTGATGAAGATGGGCCACGCTGGGCTCCCATTTGAGCCACGCCGCAGGCCGCAGGCAGGCAAGTCTGGGGACCCCCGTTCCCAGAACGCTGACACAAGCCTCGCGGGGCGGACGACACGGCGCTTCCTCAGGCACGGCCTCGTCAGGCTAGCTCACGAGGAGGCAGAGAGATCAAGGCAGGGCACCTCACGAGGTGCCCATGACGCAAGCCATGACGACCAAGGGTGCCAGGCGGGCGCCAGCCCGCGCAGTGTCTCCCTTTCCTCTTTGGTGCAAAGGGGGCAAGCGCAGGCGAGAGGATCAATCAAAGGCACCCATTTCGGTGCAACGAGACCAAGACCAGTCCAACAGTAGGAAGGAGGTCATCGTGGAGCCCAGAACAACGTCACCACAGGGCCTTTGGCAGGCGAGGACCAACTTTAGTCAGGATAAGTGTACCAGATGTTTCCCTTCAAATTAGCCAATTGTTGGCGCCCTTCCCGCTCGATATTTGGGAAGAGGCCCAGGGCCTTTGCCTATAAATAGTACTAGCCACCCCCAGGGTAGGGGGGACGAATAGAGGATTGGGTATCTAGAATCTGAGCAAGTAGAGAACAAGAGAGAGAGAGAGAGAGAGAGAGAGAGAGAGAGAGAGAGAGAGAGAGAGAGAGAGAAAGGTGGCTGAACTCCCCCCCAGCAGTTCATCGTCCTAGCTAAGAGCAGTCCCTCGGGAGGTTGTTCTTCCTTGTATTGTTCATCAACATCAGCCCAGGAGGCAATCCACCCACCACAAACTAGAGTAGGGTATTACACCACAGTGGTGGCCCGAACTAGTATAAACCTTGTGTCTCTTGTGTTGTTCTTTCAGTAGTTAGATCTTTGCAAGACGGAGAGGTAGAGGGCATAATCGCTGCGCGCACCCTAGAGTTCGAACCTTAAGGGTCTGCCGGAACCCGAAACCCGACACCACTCTCCAAGAAGTAACAAATTGTGTGTTGATGATGAACTCCTTGCTCTTGTGCTTCAAATGATAGTCTCCCCAACACTCAACTCTCTCTCACAGGATTTGGATTTGGTGGAAAGAAGATTTGAGTGTAAAGCAACTCGGGGAAGGCTAGAGATCAAGATTCATATGGTAGGAATGGAATATCTTGGCCTCAACACAAGGGTAGGTGGTTCTCTCTCAGAACATATGATTTGGAAGTGTAGATGTGTTCCGATGGCTCTCTCCACGAATGAAGAGGAGGTGGAGGGGTATATATAGCCTCCACACATAATCCAACCGTTACACACACTTTTCCAATCTCGGTGGGACCGAATCAACAAACTCGGTCGGACCGATTTAGTAAACCTAGTGATCGTTAGAGATTTTCGGTGGGACTGACATGCAACTCGGTAGGACCGATATGGTTAGGGTTAGGGCATAATGTAATCTCGGTGAGACCGATTACACAAACTCGGTGAGACCGATTTGCTAATAAGCTAACCAGAGGGTTGGTCAGGTAAACTCGGTGGGACCGATTTGCTCTTTCGGTGAGACCGAAAAGTTACAAAAAGGAAACAGAGAGTTTACATTGCAATCTCAGTGGGACCGATCCGCTCTTTCGGTGAGACCGAAAAGTTACGAAAAGGAAACAGAGAAATTGCAATCCCATCTCGGTGAGACCGAGATCCCTATCGGTAGAACCGATTTGCTAGGGTTTGGCAGTGGCTATGACAAGTGAAACTCGGTGGCGCCGGATTGAAAGAATCGGTAGGTCCGAGTTCGGCTTTGGGTTTAGGTCAAAAGTGGATATGGGAAAGTAGTTGAGGGTTTTGGAGCATATCACTAAGCACATAAAGCAAGAGGCTCATTAAGCAACGCCTCATCCCTCCTTGATAGTATTGGCTTTTCCTATAGACTCAATGTGATCTTGGATCACTAAAATATAAAATGAAGAGTCTTGAGCTTCTAAGCTTGAGCCAATCTTTCGTCCTTAGCATTTTGAGGGATCTACTTTGATCATCCATGCCATGCCAATCATTGAGCTTTCCTGAAATAACCATCTTGGAATAGCATTAGCTCAATGAGCTATATGTTGTTATGAATTACCAAAACCACCTAGGGATAGTTGCACTTTCAATCTCCCCCCTTTTGGTAATTGATGACAACATATAGATTAAAGCTTTGACAAATGATAATAAGAATGAAATATATCGTCGCTTTGAGAAATATGTGATAAGTAAGAGCTCCCCCTAAATTTGTGCATATTTAAAATTTGCTTTGGACTGCAAGTGCACAAAGAGTTAGAATCATGGGTTACTCTTCCATGTCACATACATCTTGGTGGAGCGCTCAAAATGATAAGAATTAAATACATGCACTCATGACCAAGAAACGTGAATGATCACATAAGATAGATAGGATAATATCAAGCATGCATAAGTGTAGCTTATGATCAAACACATGATCATCAATGTCTCACAAGCATACCATAGTATCTCAACCAAAAGCAAACAAAGTTTGAAAAACCACCAAATAAAGCAAGAGAGAATAAAAGCAACACTCTCTCTCTCTCGAAGCCTATGATCTATACATTTTTCTCCCCCTTTGGCAACAAGTTACCAAAAAGTTCCTAGAAAATGCATAGTGCTAGATCGACACTGAGGCTTGATCTTCTCGTGGTGGTGGAGTCTGTATCACTCCAAGGACGAAAGCTTCTGTTGAAGTGGTTGGAGCTGGAGCTGAAGTGGATGCTGGAGCTGGTTGGGCTGGTGCTGTAGCTGGAGCTGAGGTGGTGGCTCTGGTGTCAGGAACTGGCACTGCAGTTGACCTCTGAGCTCGTGGCACTCTGGCAAATGCATCAGTTGTAGTCTTCCCTTTCCTCTCCTGTATGTCATCTTAAAGTTGCTTCACTACAGACTGAATCTCTGTTACTTTGACATCCAAGTCATAGAACTTTTGTTCTACGATTCTCTCTAAGCTCTCCTGATTCTGAGTGAGGGTGGCCAATCCTTTCTCAATCCTCAGTGTGCATGCAATTAAGTAACTAAGCTGCTCCTGCTTGGTTTTCAGGAAATACTCAGATGCCTCCTCTTGAGTTGGCATCTTGGCAGCTTTCTCCTTCCTTGCCTTCTCCTTCTTATCTTGGGCATGAGCTCATTATGGTTCATCCTTGTTCATCACAACTTGATTATCCTCAAAGTCTGGATGAAGAGGCAAATGTTCCTTGTCCAATAAGTATATGCCTGTGCCCATCTTGGAGTTGATCAGCTCTTGGATCTGAAGGGCATAACCACAGCTCCTCTTCTGATCTGCTGCAGTCCTTTTGATAGTTTCTACCATGAGGCTCATCACCTTGAACTTCTGTGGCACATCAAAGATATGAAGCAAATTGATTGCATGGCCTCTGATCATCTTGTGATCACCTAACTTGGGCAATAAAGTGTGCCTCAGAATCCAATTAATGGTTGGCAGCCCTGACAGAAGATAATGTACTGACCCAAACTTGAAAGTATCAAGTGTCTTGTTTGGGATCTCCTTGTACATGTTGGACATGGAGTTGTGGTCCATCTTCTTCTTTGCATATATGTCTAAGTCATCTTCATGCTCCTCTGGGGCATTGATCAATTTTGCCCATTCAGCAATTGTTGATTGATACCTTGTTCCTTCTGACATCCATACAATCCTTCCATCTGGATAGAAGTGTGCTGTGGAGTAGAACTGCATGATCAGCTCTTCATTCCACTTTGTGAGCTTCTGCCCAACAAAGTCAGCTACTCCACAAGCCTTGAAACTATCTTGCACTCCAGGAAAGTGCTCTTCATTGTCCTTGATGTATTCCCAGTCTACCCATCGCATGTCACAAACTATGGGCTTCTTATCAAGCAAAACTGTCTCATAGAAGTCCTGCTGTTCCCTTGTGTGGAACCTGTAGTCAACAATAGTTCTTCTCCTTGAAGTATATGGATCTTTTGCTCTCCACTCCCTCAGCCCTGAGTCTCTTCTGATCTTCATATCCTCAGCCACAAGATGAGCATCGTTGTGGTCTGGGATCTTGGGCTTTAGCTTCCTCAGAACTTGATCTTCTTCCTCTTCTGCAATGTCAGGCACTGGGGCCTTGTTCTTTTCAGCAGCTGGGATGCTCCTTGTATTTCTCTTTGGTTTTGGCTTTGGAGCTGGCTTGGCCTTTGAAGCAGCTTTGGGTTCTTCCTTGGGCTTGGATGCAGTAGCCCCTGATCTTATAGCATCACCCATGAGCTTTTGTGCCTTAGGTGCTGGTGCAACAACCTCTTCTTCTTCTTCCTCTTCTTCCTCAGAAGAATGCTGTTCAAACTCAGCCATGGGATCAATTTTCTTGCACCATCTGCCCCTTTTCCTTTCCTTCTTTCCTTCAGCCGCAACTGGCCCTTTGGGTGCAGGCTTTTCAGGAATCTCAGTTGAGGATCTGGCCTTAGGCATAGGCTGTCTACCTGCTGGCCTTTTGACTTTCAAGCCTGGCTTGGTGCTCTATCTTGAGTCATACTCCTTCTTGAGCACTACTCTCTTGGAAGTAGCTTCCTCTTCTTCTGCCACATAATCCTCATCCTCTGATTCTGAGGTTCTCTTCTTCTTTTGTCTGGTGGCAGCTTTTGGCAAATTGCTAGGAGTGCTCCTGCTGCCTTCATCTGAAGAACTGGAGGGACTAGTGCCCTCACTCATATGCACTTGCTCTTCTGACATATTCTGGCTATCACTCTGATCAGACAAGATGAAAAAGCTGACTGCTGACCCTGTGAAGAGTTTATAGATGAGGTAGAATAGATGAGCATCACAAAATGCAGAGGTTTTTGCAAAAGAATGATTCAAAATCTTAGTTTTAGTTTCCCACAGAAATCATTTCGGATCTATCGATTTTTAAACTCGGTGATACCGAAGCAATTTTTGGAACCTAAACTGGTGATCTCGGTCAGACCGAGTCATAGTTCGGTGGCACCGAGACTGCTAGGGTTTCACAAAGTTCCAAAATCGGTCACACCGATTAGTAATTCTCGGTCAGACCGAGTCTCACTTGTGCAATGGCATGAGCCAAATCGGTGGGACCGAGTTTTTCAACTCGGTGGGTCCGAGATGGTTTCGGCGGAAACCTAACCCTAAAATTTCAAATCAAACCTATTCTACGAATTGCATTGACTGGATAGGAGTGTTTCAATCATGGCAAGAATCAATATGATCATAATGTGCTAGGAATCGGATGGGGAATAGCACAAAGATCGAGTCCATACCCTAGTCCGGCGGAGACTCGCTACGGCGGCAAAGGCGGGGTTGAATTCCGTGGACGGAGATGGAGACCAGCGACAGGAGGCGGCTGGCGGCGAGGAGACGATTCGGAGACCACGTTGGCAGAGCGAGCTATCGCGCGGGCGAAGGGGTTTGGAGAAATTTCCAAATTTTTGCCCGTGACTATATATAGCCCGACCCTGTCGGTGTGACCGAGTGGAACAACTCCGTGGCACCGAGATGCAAAACTGTATACAGTTATTGCAACTCGGTGTGACCGAATGGTTCAAATCGGTTGCACCGAGATCGAAAACATAGATCGACTTAATGATCTCGGTAGGACCGAAAAGGAGAAATCGGTCAGACCGATAATCACAAAGAAGTTTTGGAAGTTTAAGTCTATGACGAATCGGGGACTCCGAGTGCTCCTCACACAGAGTGGTTCGAATCTAACTTGATCAAATTTTGTGATGTAGCATGAATAGAGTTTGAGACAAGAAAAGCATAGATAGCTAGAGAAGGTTCTTAGGCATTCTTGTCCATCCACTTGGCAAGAGAAAGAAAAACCAATCAATCAAAACAACAAGTGGATGTCCTCGAATGAGTAAAATATGCAACCAACATGCTCACACAATAAAATGGCAATTGAAATATGTGACAAAGCATGCACAACCAATTCTAGCATCTATCAAGCAATTGGCGATGACTAGGTCATCTATATATGAGTATATTGACTTAGGAGTCAAATGAGAACACTTGATCATAGGTCATACTCATCGTTTAAGCACAAGTGGGGTTACCACTTTTACATAAAGCATTGTTGTGTTCACAGCATTAGAGTTGCTTTAGCTCAAGTCTTAGAGTAAAGCTCCCCCTAGATGTGATATCCCCCCTAAGAGGGATGAACTAACCTTGGGTTTTGTCGATGATGACTTCATGTAGATGTTGAAGATGTGGATGCTCAATGTTGATGTAGAACAATTGGAGCTATCCATTGGGGTGAATTGCACTTTCAACACCTACATGGGTTAGTCCCACAAGGAACAAACAAGGATATCCATAGACATAGAGTGATGCACACACACAAGATGATGTCCATGGAAGCTTTTAGGTTACCTTGTCCCTTGACTTACCAACAAGAGGGTTTGTGACTCCTTGAATTAGTGCAAGATGTGGAAGTTGATTGCACTTGTTCTTGCCAAAATGATTAGAGTGAAGTATGTTGGCGGAGTCACCCTCAAGAACTCTCTAGTTCTTCTTCTTTTGGATCCACACCATCTTGATGGTAATCCTTGGGGTTGTAGTCGTACTTGATGAAGTGGAGCTTGAAATAGTCTTGGGAATCCACTTGACTAAGGTCTTAGGAGCTTCTTCAAATGCATCAATTTCCTCTTGAAGCTTGTCCTTGCCTTTTTGCTTGTAGTCTTGTGGTGGAAGATCATCTTGAGTTTGTGTCCCCTTGAAAGAAGTAGGATCATACTTATCTTGTTGAGGAACAAACTTTGTCTTAGGGTATTGATCTTCTTCCCACTCAACTCCATTGGCGTTGAACTTTCGTTCAAATCCAACACCTTGATTCTTCCGGTGTCTTCCTTTCTTGCGTACAATTTCCTCGAATTGCTTACTTCCGGCAAGGCTCTTATAGACTCCTTTCTCTATAGTTCCCTTCAATAAGCTATTTTCTTGCTCAAGTGTAACTTGGCTGAGAGAATCATTAGTGGAATCAAGAGAACTACTAAAAGCAACAATATTGGATTTAACATGATCATTGTTACTACTAGAGGAAGAATCTTTCTTGTTCTTGTTACTAGACTTGACTTGAGGCATGTAAGTGGATAAGAGTAAATGCTTGGCAATGTAAGAAGAACTTTTCTTGCGGAGATCATCATTGATTGCCTTTAAAAACTCATGCTCTTGCTCAAGATTGAGCTTTTCAAAGCGTAACTTCTCGTGAGCTCTTAAAAGTTCTCGATGATCTTCGAAGATAGTTTCATGAGCTAACTTAAGAGTGTTTAGTTCTTTAGTTAGAGCCTCAATCTTCTCCTTATCACTGTCATTCGTTTTAGCATGATTAGCATGATTAATTGATGTTTCATCATAGTATTCATCACTAGAGTTGTCAACAAGTAAATCATCATCACCTAACAAGTCATCTTCATCACTATTGAAATCGACATACTCGGGGTGTGTTACCTTAGGACCTTTGGCAATGAAGCATCTTCCAATTCCTTCATTTGGTGAGTCAAATATGTCGTAGGAGTTGGTTGACACAAGTGCTAGACCGTCAACACCTTCATCTTGAGTATATTCGGAATCGGAATGATAACTTCTCTCGGAGTGGTTGTCGGAGTCGGAGCCGGATACCCATTCACCAACATGAGCTTGATGTCTTCGTTTTGTGTAGCTCCTTGATCACTTCTCCTTTCTTTCCGAATCCTTGTTTCTCCGTGAGTATCTTCGTTCATAATGATCATCTCTACTCCTTCTCTCTCTTGATGGTGATTCTTCTCTTTTGCTTCTTCGTTTTGGAGAATCTTCTCTTCTTTTGTAGGGAGCCGTACACTCATTGGAATAGTGTCCGGGTCTTCCACAATTGTAGCAGTTTCGCTCTCGCCTAGAAGATCTTTTGTAATTGTAGGATCTTGACTTGGAGCTTCTATCTTTGCTTCTACTCTTGTAGAACTTGTTGAAGTTCTTCACCATTAAGCTCAATTCTTCATTGAAGGTTTGTTTCTCACTTGATGATGTGGGGGCTTCACATGAGGCTTTGTAAGCACCACTTGATTTGTTGTGAAGTTCCTCTTTATCCTTGAGTGACATCTCATGAGCAACAATTCTTCCAATGACTTCCGTTGGCTTGAGATCTTTGTAATTGGGCATCATTTGGATCAATGTGCACACGGTATCATATTTTCCATCCAAGGCTCTTAGGATCTTCTTGATGATGAATCTATCGGTCATCTCTTCACTCTCTAAGCCGGCAATCTCATTTGTGATGAGAGCAAGCCTAGAGTACATTTCAGCGACACCTTCACCATCCTTCATTTTGAACTTGTCAAGTTGACTTTGAAGCACATCCGATTTGGACTCCTTGACAGAGTCGGTACCTTCGTGCATATCAATCAAAGTATCCCAAATTTCCTTCGCATTCTCAAGACGGCTGATTTTGTTGAACTCTTCGGGGCACAATCCGTTGAAGAGAATATCACAAGCTTGAGCGTTGTATTGCAGCATCTTCAACTCTTCCGCGGTAGCTTCATGGTTTGGTTCTTTCCCATCAAAGAAGTCACCTTGCAAACCAACACACACAATAGCCCAAACGGCGGGGTTATGTCCGAGAATATGCATTTTCATTTTATGCTTCCAACTAGCAAAATTAGTACCATCAAAATAAGGACCTCTACGGTGATAATTTCCCTCGCTAGACGCCATACTCTCCTAGGTTGTGAAACCAAGGCTATGATCACCAAAAGCTATGGAAATCAAAGCAAATGGAGACCAAAGCTCTGATGCCACTTGTAGGATCGAAAATATGTCTAGAGGGGGGGGGGTGATTAGACTACTTGACCAAATAAAAACTTAACCTTTTCCCAATTTTAGTTCTTGGCAGATTTTAGCTATTTTAGGACAAGTCAAGCAATCTTCACACAATTCAAGCAAGCATGCAAAGAGTATATAGGCAGCGGAAACTAAAGCATGCAACTTGCAAGAATGTAGAGGGAAGGGATTGGAGAATTCAAACGCAATTGGAGACACGGATGTTTTTGGCGTGGTTCAGATAGGTGGTGCTATCCTACATCCACGTTGATCGAGACTTCAACCCACGAAGGGTAACGGTTACGCGAGTCCACGGAGGGCTCCACCCACGAAGGGTCCACGAAGAAGCAACCTTGTCTATCCCACCATGGTCATCGCCCACGAAGGACTTGCCTCACTAGCGGTAGATCTTCACGAAGTAGGCGATCTCCTTTCCCTTACAAACTCCTTGGTTCAACTCCACAATCTTGTCGGAGGCTCCCAAGTGAGACCTAGCCAATCTAGGAGGCACCACTCTCCAAGAAGTAACAATTGGTGTGTTGATGATGAACTCCTTGCTCTTGTGCTTCAAATGATAGTCTCCCCAACACTCAACTCTCTCTCACAGGATTTGGATTTGGTGGAAAGAAGATTTGAGTGGAAAGCAACTTGGGGAAGGCTAGAGATCAAGATTCATATGGTAGGAATGGAATATCTTAGCCTCAACACAAGGGTAGGTGGTTCTCTCTCAGAACATATGAGTTGGAAGTGTAGATGTGTTCAGATGGCTCTCTCCACGAATGAAGAGGAGGTGGAGGGGTATATATAGCCTCCACACAAAATCCAACCGTTACACACAATTACCAATCTCGGTGGGACCGAATCAACAAACTCGGTTGGACCGATTTAGTAAACCTAGTGACCGTTAGAGATTTTCGGTGGGACTGACATGCAACTCGGTAGGACCGATATGGTTAGGGTTAGGGCATAACGTAATCTCGGTGAGACCAATTACACAAACTCGGTGAGGCCGATTTGGTAATAAGCTAACCAGAGGGTTGGTCAGGTAAACTCGGTGGGACCGATTTGCTGTTTCAGTGAGACCGAAAAGTTATAAAAAGGAAACAGAGAGTTTACATTGCAATCTCGGTGGGACCGATCCGCTCTTTCGGTGAGACCGAAAAGTTACGAAAAGGAAACAGAGAAATTGCAATCCCATCTCGGTGAGACCGAGATCCCTATCGGTAGAACCGATTTGCTAGGGTTTGGCAGTGGCTATGACAAGTGAAACTCGGTGGCGCCGGATTGAAAGAATCGGTAGGTCCGAGTTTGGCTTTGGGTTTTGGTCAAAAGTGGATATGGTAAAGTAGTTGAGGGTTTTGGAGCATATCACTAAGCACATAAAGCAAGAGGCTCATTAAGCAACACCTCATCCCTCCTTGATAGTATTGGCTTTTCCTATAGACTCAATATGATCTTGGATCACTAAAATATAAAATGAAGAGTCTTGAGCTTTTGAGCTGAGCCAATCTTTCGTCCTTAGCATTTTGAGGGATCTACTTTCATCATCCATGCAATGCCAATCATTGAGCTTTCCTGAAATAATCATCTTGGAATAGCATTAGCTCAATGAGCTATATGTTGTTATGAATTACCAAAACCACCTAGGGATAGTTGCACTTTCAATGACTTGTTAGGTGATGATGATTTACTTGTTGACAACTCTAGTGATGAATACTATGATGAATCGTCAATTAATCATGCTAATCAAGATAAAACGAATGACAATGATAAGGAGAGGATTGAGTCTCTAACTAAAGAACTAAACACTCTTAAGTTAGCTCATGAAACTATCTTAGGAGATCATCGAGAACTTTTAAGGACACATGAGAAATTACACTTTGAAAAGCTCGACCTTGAGCAAGAGCACGAGTTCTTAAAAGCAATCAATGATGATCTTCGTAAGAAAAGTTCTTCTTACATTGCCAAGCGTTTACTCTTATCCACTTACATGCCTCAAGTCAAGACTAGTAACAAGAACAAGAAATATTCTTCCTCTAGTAGTAACAATGATCATGCTAAATCCAATATTGTTGCTTCTAGTAGTTCTCTTGATTCCACTAATGATTCTCTTAGCCAAGTTACACTTGAGCAAGAAAATAGCCTATTGAAGGGAATTATAGAGAAAGGAGTGTACAAGAGCCTTGCCGGGAGTAAGCAATTCGAGGAAATTGTACGCAAGCAAGGAAGGCACCGGAAGAATCAAGGTGTTGGTTTTGAACGAAAGTTCAATGCCAATGGAGTTGAGTGGGAAGAAGATCAATACCCCAAGACAAAGTTTGTTCCGCAACAAGAGAAGTATGATCCTACTTCTTTCAAAGGAACACAAGCTCAAGATGATCTTCCACCACAAGAATACAAGCAAAAAGGCGAGGACAAGCTTCAAGAGGAAATTGATGCATTTGAAGAAGCTCCTAAGACCTTAGTCAAGTGGATTCCCAAGACTATTTCAAGTTCCACTTCATCAAGTACGACTACAACTTCAAGGATTCCCATCAAGATGGTGTGGATCCAAAAGAAGAAGAACTAGAGAGTTCTTGAGGGTGACTCCGCCAACATACTTCACTCTTATCATTTTGGCAAGAACAAGTGCAATCAACTTCCATATCTTGCACTAGTTCAAGGAGTCACAAACCCTCTTGTTGGTAAGTCAAGGGACAAGGTAACCTAAAAGCTTTCATAGACATCATCTTATGTGTGCATCACTCTATGTCTATGGATATCCTTGTTTGTTCCTTGTGGGACTAACCCATGCAGGTATTGAAAGTGCAATTCACTCCAATGGATAGCTCGAGTTGATCTACATCAACATTGAGCATCCACATCTTCAACATCTACATGAAGTCATCATCGACAAAACCCAAGGTTAGTTCATCCCTCTTAGGGGGGATATCACATCTAGGGGGAGCTTTACTCTAATAATTGAGCTAAAGCAACTCTAATGATGTGAACACAACAATGCTTTATGTAAAAGTGGTAACCCCACTTGTGCTTAAATGATGAGTATGACCTATGATCAAATGTTCTCATTTGACTCCTAAGTCAATATACTCATATATAGATGACCTAGTCATCGCCAATTGCTTGATAGATGCTATAATTGGTTGTGCATGCTTTGCCACATATTTCAATTGCCATTTTATTGTGTGAGCATGTTGGTTGCATATTTTACTCATTTGAGGACATCCACTTGTTGTTTTGATTGATTGGTTTTCTTTTCTTTTCTTTTGCCAAGTGGATGGACAAGAATGCCTAAGAACCCTCTCTAGCTATCTATGCTTTTCTCATCTCAAACTCTATTCATGCTACATCACAAAATTTGATCAAGTCAAATTCAAACCACTCTGTGTGAGGAGCACTCGGAGTCCCCGATTTGTCATAGACTTAAACTTCCAAAACTTATTTGTGCTTTTCGGTCTGACCGATACCCTCATTTCGGTCATACCGAGATCACTAAGTCGATCTAGGTTTTCACCTCGGTGCAACAGATTTGAACTGTTCGGTCACACCGAGTTGCCATAACTGTCAACAGTTATGCATCTCGGTGTCACTGAGTTGTTCCACTCGGTGACACCGACAGGGTCGGGCTATATATTCTCATGGGCAAAATTTTGGAAATTTCTCCGAAACCTCTTGGCCCGCGCATAGCTCGCTCTGCCTCCTGGGTCTCCGGATCGTCCTCCTCGTCGCCGTCCGCCTCCTGTCGCTGGTCTCCGCCGCCGTTAACGGAATTCATCTCCGCCGTTGCCGCCGTAGCGAGTCCACCGCCGAACTAGGGTATGAACTCGATCACAGTGCTAATCCCCGTCCAATTCCTAGCACATTGTGTTCTTTATGATTCTTGCTACGACTGAAACACTCCTATCCAGTCAAAACAATTCATAGAATAGTTGAGATTCGAAATTTAGGTTTAGGTTTCCGCCTAAATCATCTCGGACCCACCGGGTTGCGGAACTCGGTTCCACCGATTCGGCCACGGCCATTGCACATGTGGTTCTCGGTCTGACCGAGAATTACAAATCGGTGAGACCAAGTTCAGGACTTTGTGAAACCCTAGCAGTCTCGGTGCCACCGAATTGTGACTCGGTCTGACCGAGTTCACTAGTTTTGGTCCCAAAAGCTGTTTCGGTATCACCGAGTTTGCAAATCGGTTGATCCGAAATGCTTTCTGTGGAAAACTAAAACTATGTTTTTTGACTCATTCTTTTGCAAAAATCTCTGCATTTTGTGATGCTCATCCACTCTATCTCATCTATAAACTATTCACAGGGTCAGCAGTCTGTATTTGCAACATGTCTGATCAAAGTGATAGCCAGAACAAATCTGAGGAGCAGGTTCATATGAGTGAGGGCACTAGTCCCTCTAGCAGTTCTGATGAGGGTAGCAGGAGCACCCCAAGCAATCTGCCTAAAGCTGCCACTAGAGCAAACAAGAAGAGAACTTCTGAATCAGAGGATGAAGACTATGTGGTAGAGGAGGAAGCCACATCTAAGAAGAAGGTGCTCAAGAAAGAGTATGGGTCAGCTGCAGCCATCAAGCCTGGAATGCACAAAAAGGCACCTGCAAGGAGAGTTCCCACTTCTAAGCCTAGGAAGGCTGTAACTGAAGAAACCATGAAGCTTATCATGGAATCTGAAGAGGAAGCAAGTGGCCAAGACAAGTAGAAGAAGAGAGTCAGAACTACCACTGCCAAAGTTCTTGGAAAACCCTCCATGAGGAGAGACTAAGATGAAGAAGAGGAAGAAGAGGTTGCTGCACCAGCACCCAAGGCACAGAAGCTTATGGGTGATGCTATAAGGTCAAGGGCTACTTCATCTAAGGCCAAGGAAGCACCCAAAGCTGCATCTAAGCCCAAGAGTGCACCAAAGAGAAACACCAGGAACATATCTGCTGCTGAAAAGAACAAGGCCCCAATGCCTGACATTGCTGAAGAAGAAGAAGAAGGACAAGTGCTCAGGAAGCTCAAGCCCAAGATCCCAGACCACAATGATGCTCATCCTGTGGCTGAGGACATGAAAATTAGAAGAGATTCAGGGCTGAGGAGGTGGAGAGAAGCAGATCCATATGCTTCAAGGAGAAGAACTGCTGTGGATTACAGGTTTCACACCAAGGAACAGCAGGATTTCTATGAGACAGTGCTGCTGGATAAGAAGTCCATAGTGTGTGACATGAGATGGGTTGATTGAGAATACATCAAGGAGAACGAAGAACACTATCCTGGAGTATATGACAGCTTCAGTGCTTGTGGAGTTGCAGACTTTGTTGGGCAGAAGCTCACAAAGTGGAATGAGGAGCTCATCATGCAATCCTACTCCACAACACACTTCTATCCAGATGGCAGGATAGTGTAGATGTCAGAAGGAACCAGATATCAATCTACAGTTTCTGAATGGGCATAGCTGATCAATGCCCCAGAAGAGCAGGAAGATGACTTGGACATCTATGCCAAGAAGAAGATGGATCACAATTCCATGTCCAACATGTACAAGGAGATCCCAAACAAAGCACTTGACACTTTCAAGTTTGGCTCAATGCATTTCCTTCTGTCAGGGCTGCCCACTATCAACTGGATTCTGAGGCACACTCTCTTGCCCAAGTCAGGTGATCACAAGATGATCCGAGGCCATGCAATAAACTTGCTTCACATATTTGATGTGCCACAGAAATTCAAGGTGATGAGCCTCATGGTAGAGACCATTAAGAGGACATCATCTGATCAGAAGAGGAGCTGTGGATATGCCCCACAAATTCAAGAGTTGATCAACTCAAAGATGGGCACAGGCACATACCTGTTGGACAAGGAACACCTGCCCATCCATCCAGACTTTGAAGACAATCAGGTTGTCATGAATGAGAATGAACCATCATCTGCACATGCTCAAGCAAAGAAGGAGAAGGCAAAGATGGAGAAAGCTGCCAGGATGCCAACTCAAGAGGAGGCATCTGAGTACTTCTTGAAGAACAAGCAGGAGCAGCTCAGTTACCTGATAGCATCCACTCTAAGGATTGAGAAAGGATTGGCCACCCTGACTCGAAACCAAGAGAGCCTAGAAAGAATCATGGAACAAAAGTTCTATGACCTAGATGTGAAAGTAACAGAGATTCAGTCTGCCGTGGAACAACTACAAGATGATATGCAGGAGAGGAAGGGCAAGACCACAACTGATGCATTTGCTAGAGTGCCCAGAGCTCAGAGATCATCTGCAGTGCCAGTTCCTAACACCAGAGCCACCACTTCTGCACCAGTTACAGCTTCAGTTCCACCAGCTCCAGCTTCTACCCCAGCAGCTCCAACCACTTCTACTGAAGCCTTCGTCCTTGGTGTTATCCGGACTCCACCACCTAAAGACCAAGCCTGAGAGTCGTTTAGCACTATGCATTTTCTATGAACTTTTTGGTAACTTGTTGCCAAAGGGGGAGAAACATGTATAGATCATAGGCTTCGAGAGAGAGAGTTTGCATTTATTCTCTCTTGTCTTCTTGGTTGAACTTTATTCGCTTTTGAGTGCTTGAGATACTATGCCTTAATCTGTGAGACATTGATGATCATGTGTTTGATCATAAGCTACACTTAATGCTTGTTGGATGTTATTATCAGTTTATCCTTATTTTGATCATTCACCTTGCTTGGTGATGAGTGCATGTATTTAATTCTTATCATTTTGAGCGCTCCACCAAGATGTATGTGACATGGAAGAGTAAGCCATGATTCTAACTCTTTGTGCATTTGCAGTCCAAAGCAAATCTTAAAACATGCACAAATTTAGGGGGAGCTCTTACTTATCACATACTTCTCAAAGCGACGATATATTTCATTCTTATTATCTTTTTGTCGAAGCTTTGATCTATATGTTGTCATCAATTACCAAAAATGGGGAGATTGAAAGTGCAACTATCCCTGGGTGGTTTTGGTAATTCCTAACAACATATAGCTCATTGAGCTAACATTATTCCAAGATGAATATTTCAGGAAAATCTCAATGAATGGCACGGCATGGATGAGGAAAGTGGATCCCTCAAAATTATAAGGACAAAGGATTGGCTCAAACTTCAAGGACAAGACTCTACATTTTATGTTTTAGTGATACAAGATCACATTGAGTCCATAGGAAAAGCCAATACTATTAAGTAGGGATGAGGTGTTGCTTAATGAGCCTCTTGCTTCATGTGCTTAGTGATATGCTCCAAAATCCTCAACTACCTTTCCATATCCACATATGATCTAAACCAAAAGTCAAACTCGGCCCCACCGATTCTTTCTATCCGGAGCCACCGAGTTTCATTTGTCATAGCCACTGCCACAAACCCTAGCAAATCGGTTTCACCGATAGGGATCTCGGTCTCACCGAGATGGGATTGCAATTTCTCTGTTTCCCTTCGTAACGTTTTGGTCCAACCGAAGTGAGCGATCGGTCCCACCGAGATTGCAATGTAAACTCACTGTTTCCCTTTCGTAACATTTCGGTCTCACCGAAAAGAGCGAATCGGTCCCCCCGAGTTTACCTGACCAACTCTCTGGTTAACTTATTACCAAAATCGGTCCCACCGAGTTTGTGTAATCGGTCACACCGAGATTACGTTATGCCCAAACCCTAACCATATCGGTCCTACCGAGTTGCATCTCAGTCCCACCGAAAATCCTAACCGTCACTAGGTTTGCTAAATCGGTCCGACCGAGTTTAACGATTCGGTCCCACCGAGTTTGGCAGATTGTGTGTAACGGTTAGATTTTGTGTGGAGGCTATATATACCCCTCCACCCACTCTTCATTCGTGGAGAGAGCCATCAGAACAGATCTTCACTTCCAATACACATTTTCTGAGAGAGAACCACCTACCCTTGTGTTGAGCTCAAGATATTCCATTCCTACCATATGAATCTTGATCTCTAGCCTTCCCCAAGTTGCTTTCCACTCAAATCTTCTTTCCACCAAATCCAAATCCTGTGAGAGAGAGTTGAGTGTTGGGGAGACTATCATTTGATGCACAAGAGCAAGGAGTTCATCATCAACACACCATTTGTTACTTCTTGGAGAGTGGTGTCTCCTAGATTGGCTAGGTGTTACTTGGGAGCCTCCGACAAGATTGTGGAGTTGAACCAAGGATTTTGTAAGGGCAAGGAGATCGCCTACTTCGTGAAGATCTACCACTAGTGAGGCAAGTCCTTCGTGGGCGATGGCCGTGATGGAATAGACAAGGTTGCTTGTTCGTGGACCCTTCGTGGACTCGCGCAACCGTTACCCTCCGTGGGTTGAAGTCTCCATCAACGTGGATGTACGATAACACCACCTATCGGAACCACGCCAAAAACATCTGTGTCTCCAATTGCGTTTGAATTCTCCAAACCCTTCCCTTTACATTCTTGCAAGTTGCATGCTTTACTTTCTGCTGCTCATATACTCTTTTGCATGCTTGCTTGAATTGTGTGAAGATTGCTTGACTTGTGCTAAGATAGCTAAAATATGCCAAGAACTAAAATTGGGAAAAGGATAGATTTTTATTTGGTCAAGTAGTCTAATCACCCCCCCTCTAGACATACTTCCGATCCTACATGAAGCACTGGCGCCCTAAGTCATATCATGCATGCTAGGTCGAGTCTCTTCCTTGGTTAGGGTTGATAGTGCTTAGAGGCGACTAACCCCTAGCCTAGAGGTTGAGTGCGCGTCAATCTGTTTCTTTTCTATCCTCCTTTGGTTCGCATGGCACATTAGCACTTTTGTTGAGCTACTTGGAAGAAGGGAAACGGACCGGCGTCCCGACCCCGGCAAACCAGAGCTGCCGGGGGCTGCAAGCACGGGGGTCCAACCGCGGCAAGACAAGGTTGCCGGGGGCTGCAGATCCAGATAAGTCCTTTATCCTCTATCATGCATTTCGGAACAGAACTGGGGGCATGTGAAACCTTGTTTATATCTTTAGGCTGTCGTGCTCCCCTTTATCCTCTATCATGCATTTCGGAACAGAACCGGATTTGGTTGTAGTCGCGGCGGCAAGGAGGTAGAACGAGGAGCCTAAAGCCCACCTCGTCCCTGCCTCCGCCAAGAGCGCGAGAACGGTCGAGTGGGGTGGGGGGACGGCAAGGCCTGTTGCCGGGCGAAAAACGTTTATCTTAAACAGTAACAAGGATTCGCTCCTTGTCGCGGGGTCTACCCATGAACGAAAAACCCGGCAAGCATCCCTTTTTCATTAAAAAACATCCCATACACGTACAGTTCGTCCGGAATGACAAACATGAACAGAGGGGATTACAAGCTTTAAAATTAACAAGGCCCGAAGGCTTACAGATTAAAAAAGAGATAGGGTGCCCGTGATTACTTTCTTGTCCCTCTCCTCAGGAGGCAGGTCAAGGAGGCGAAAGGGCAAAAGGGGCGCCTAGGCGAGCTACGAGCGGCAGAAAGCACCAAGAGAACACCTCGGAGGCCGCCCAGGGGCGGGCCGGTGATGACGGTGCCGGGAAAGGAGCTGGAAGACAAGGCGGCAGGACCGGCAATACGCGACGAGGCGTCGGTGCCCGCGTACTCTGAGTTGACGGCCTTGCCGCCCGCTCTCTTCCTCTTCCGCAACCTCCCGATGTCAGCCGCCCAAGGAGACGGCCCTGAGAAGTTCAAGGAGCTGGCCCCACCCCCAGCAAAACTCTGCCGGAGGAGCAGCCAGGTGCAGATGCTGCTGCTGCCGCACCCTCCTAGGCGCCGGGCGTTCGACGCCTAATCGGACTCGTCCCTGCCGTCTGCCCCGCTGTCCTCCTCATCACTTTCGCTCGAGGAAGAGCTTCCATCGTCGAAATATCCATCGGAGGAGCTCTCCACGCAGCACTTCAGGCGAGTTTTGAACTCTCCGAAGACCTTGACAGAGAGTAGGCCGCCCTCCATCAATTTGAAGTAGAGGACGTCAGGCTGTGGATGCGAGCGAACTTCTTCCACCCACGATGGAGGTACATGACCCGAGGAGCCGGGAAGTCGGCGTCGACCCGCGTGCCCCCATTCCCACAACCGCTCATGTGCAATCTGAGGGATTGGGGCCGGGCACACTCCATCTCCCGAGAAAACGGGGTGGGAAGACGGAGACGGTGATGCAGAGGCCAGTGCAGCCTAATGAAGAACTCGTGTGGCTGGTCTTCGACATGGCCTTCCATTGGGAAAGGCACCATTGGCGGGGGCGAAGCCGGCGCGCCGCCCCGTCCTCCTCTTCCCCGAGCACTACGACCTCTGCCCCGGCCTTGCCCACGGCCTCGCCCCCTCCCCCTTCCCTTCGCGGCCGGTTCCACCACCACGGGCTGAGGAGGAGGAGGGACGCGCTGTTGAGCGGCGACCCTCGGCGCCACCGTCGAGGGACCCGGATTCCCTTTATCCATGGCAAGTGCAAGGAAGAAGCATAAGCAAGAGGAGGCAGATGACAGAAGAATGGGGACGCCATACCCCCTTCCCCCTCTTTATAAAGGGGCGGGGTCGGGGCTCGGCCGCCCCGCTCAGCCAATCCAGCCACCAGAGGCGCAGGGAATCAGGACTGACCCGCTGCCCCAACCAGCGACGGCCCAGTTTCCCGCCTCCACCGTTTACCACCCCAGGCGCATCAGGGACGCGTGGCGGGCGTGCAGAACCGAGGGGACGGGTGAAGCGACCTCTCCCCACCATGTGATCGTGGGGAGTGGACGCATTGAAGACCGCGACCCGGCCCCGTTCAGTAAATGAGCCGCGCCTCCACGCCTCCCTCTCTTTACGGGGAAGGCGAGAGCCGCCTCTTTACTGCGATGTGACACATGCGTGTGGAAACCGCCCCACGCATGCCGCCCACGTCATGCATGCCCCTCCAGGCTGCGCCATGCGCGCGGGACATGGGAAGCGCAGCGCGCGAAAAGTCTTACCGCGGTAAAAACTGCCCCGCCTGCCCGCCCACCGTTTTGGGCCTGGCCCAACAACGTGTCGCGCTTATTTGTGGCCCAGGCCCGGGGGCTCCTGTCGGTGTACAAAAAGAGGGGTGTGTTTTTGTACCCCTATAGCTATGCACAGGCAGTCGGAGCCGCGCTTACGGTCACGCCAAGCAGAACAGGGGAGGTGAGCCAAGGTAAGACCGAAGCCCAAGACAATCAGAGTAATGCCAAGGCCAAGACCACAAGGAGCAAAGGGACGAAGTAGGTTCCCACGACAAGACCCTTGCTGGGGGCAACCTCAACAGCCCCAGCAAGATCCTTGCCGGGCAGCTCGCCCACACCAACAGAGCGAGCCACCCTTGAGCCCACGGTCCCCAACGCCATCATCCACATGGGGCCAGGGCTCAGGAAAGCACCTCTGTGGTGGCATGCAGATCTTTGTGAAGACATATTCAAGATCAGATGAGGATTAGAAGATGACGATCCTCGGCAAGATCCTTGCCGAGGAAGGCCACCAGACCCCCGGCGAGGTCCTTGCCGGGGACGACAGAGCACCACGGCAAGACCCTTGCTGGGCCACCCGGCAAAGCCCGCGCCAAGGACGCCAGCGGGGCCACCACCAGGCCCGCGCTAACCAAGCTTCCACCACCGTTCACATGCAGCTGCGAACCCAACCAGCTAGGCGGGCACCTGCGTGACAACATGCAGCTCCCAGGCCAACTCATCAAGCGCCTGCGTGGCGGCATGCAGATCTTCGTGAAGGCTCCACCACCGCGCCACCTCAGTTGCCTGCCTGCCAACATGGCATCGCATGCATAGCTGGTCGGGACGCGTGTCAAAGCGAGGAGGAGCGGCGACGGATGGGATGGACCTCGCCCCCGTCCCCAATAAAGCAAGGGGACACCTAAGCTATGCATTTAATGTGTCTTGTCCTGTAACACGAGCGATAAACTCAGGGCACTGTACGCCTTTCCACCTCCTGTGTGCCACTATGGCAGCCCCTTTCGACTATAAAAGGAGGCCCATGGCATACTGGAGAAGGATTCGGCTCTTTCGAACGACGCACTAACCACTGCTAGTTCGAGAGTTCAAGAACTCTCTGAAATACACCCACCAAAGCAGGACTAGGGTTTTACGCATCCCCGCGGCCCGAACCTGAGTAAACAATCTTTGTGCTATCTACTAGCCCTGCTCTCCTCGCAACCCCGCGCCACGGCAACCGTAGTAGGGATTCTTGTGATCCCATAGGTGTCGTTCCACACCGACAAGCGCCATCCACATCGCACTCACCGCATTGCTCCGCACCTCTATCCTCACCTTACCTCTTCCTCTACAACTCCGTCGATGGGCAAGTCATGTGCACCGGCACCGACAGGCGGCAACTCCGGAACGGGCTCCGGTGGTTCATGGCAACGCTACCCTCCCACTCCGGTGATGTCATCCTCATCGGCGGTCGACACCTCGACGAAGGAGGAGATCGTCATCTCCTCTGGCAACAAGGAGGACCAGCCGCCATAGCAGCATCCGGCAACGCAGGATGCGGTGTACGCTATGATCGTCAAGGAGTACAAGGAGCAGATGGAGGTAATGCTCTATTGCTCCCTCATCCATGTGAACGACCTGTTGGCGCCACCGGAGATGCTCCTCCACGTCAAGCCGGAGCCCGCATCCCCTTGCCGCTCTCCCCTGTGCAACCACATCGTCCAAATCTGACAACGCATCAAGAAGGAGCGGCTCTAGTCGCCACCGCCGCCCCGACCCGTGAAGGACGAGCATCACTCACCATCGCCCTGACCCGTCAAGGTGGAGCAGTGCCGGTGGGACAGGCACAGCACGCTGTGCCGTTCAGAGTTCGTAGACTCCAACGTCTTGCTGCCACATCGCAACGGACCAGGAACTAGCCATGGCCTAGGCCCTCGACCGCTCCAAGACGGCGGCAGAGACCAGCAAGCGCCGTATCTGCTGCCTCGACAAGGAGATAGCCAAGTACGGTTATGAGTAGTCAGTCCCAGAGTCCACCGCCATCGCTGCCTCGTCCAAGGCCCGCTGTCCTCTTCCCCCGTCCGCATCATTGGTGGCCGTGGCCGCACTACGTATAGAGTGGGAACAAGATGAGAGGATAATCCACGAGCATCAAGTGGCTTCCAGGAAGCCCTACAGCGAGGCCGTACTCTTCCGCCGCCCGAGGCCCGACGACGACGACGATGATGGAGGAGCCGCCCGCTAGGCCGACACGGCCTAGGAGGTCATCAATGAAGTATAGGGTTAGGTTTTTAAAAAGATTTTTCATTCATCGGACAAGATATCGTCTGGTACTATGTAAGAATTATCATAGTTTTAATGAATATCGTCTGGTTTGTTTGAGTTTACATCAAATTTGATCAATTTTGTTAAATTTCATTTGAAATGCAACCAAACAGCTGCATGTAGTTTTGGATGGCTGTCTCCCACATCCATGTCTACTGATGGATGTGGTGTCCGGTTTACGAGTCAGCGTTGGAGATGCCTTACTTCCTCACACAATTCGTTTGTTGTTGTGTGTTGAAATTTTAACTATCTACTAACCCTCCTTCAACTACTGACGCCTAGCACCGCATCATCCACAAAGAATATACACTATGAGATGGCACTTTAGTTTCAGACTTGGTAAAACTAAAACTAAGTATATGAGATGCGGGTTCAATACTCCTCAACACGAGAAGGAGGAGAAGGTTAGATCATCTCAAACACCTTCCCCAAAATTTATTCCCCTATAAATTCTTATTAGGGTTATCTCGGTGATTTTATTGGGTTTGACGGGTGTGCCACTGTAGCAGTTCCCTTATAAATTTGTCTTATAATGTGTCATTTTTGTGTTTCTCTCTAGACTGGTGTATACATACATTGACAAAATCATTTTAGCATCAAAATGCCTCAAATATTTTTGTCTCAAACACATGTCGTTCATCATAGTTTGAAATACACAACTTATGAAATTTAAATTTGAATTCAAATTCAAACATAATAATTAGTCCAAATGCATTCAAAGTAAACATCCATGTAGCTCCCACAAGTGCTCAACAAGGTCGTCATAAAGTTGTTCATGGCACAAGCAGTCTTTAATCTATCGATGAACTTGAAGAAATCTCTTGAGTTGATTTTCCTCGATGGTTGGGTCACAGAAGGTTTCCAAAAACACAAGTTCTTCTACTACCACTTCAGCCAAAAAATACCAGGGATACAAGCGCGGCAAGAGATGCATCTAGAGCCTTCAACTCACTCATACCTTCTTCTTCATTTGATGTGTAGGTTGTGTCAAAGAGGAAGAGTGTGCCAAATAGCAGGATGATAGAGTATTTCACTGCAAGTGGAAATTACTGTACTATCTTGTCTATGATGTTGAATTGTTTGAAACAATTTATGTGTGATGTTGGACTCAAGCTTGTTAGTTATGATGTACCAAACTAAGGTGTGTGTGTTGTGCAACTTGAGCATGTTTGTAATGATGTAATGACATATGGTTTGGTCTGTGTTCTTGAATTATGTTGCTATGGACATGAAGAACTTTCTATTTGATAGAATTCTGCAGTTTTCTATAGTTTGAGGATAGATTAACATTAACTTGTTATTTGATAGCTTTTGTCCAACTATGGTACTATCTTGTTCGTGTATTTGTATAGACTGGGATCATGTTGGTAGTTATTTGATAGACTGTGCCCACTTATGGTAGTTTTTTTTAATTTGATATACATAGTACAAATGTTACATGTGTGATAAAAAATACACATGTCTGATCACAAGAAGGTTAAAATTGACATTGTGATGCTATGTCACTGGTACATAGCTTCACACATAGGTTTATCAAAAAGATTCATTTGATCATGAACATTCATACATATATTCATCACAAAGATTCATACATTGACTCATTACGAAGATACCAAAATGTGCTAAATGAGAGTTACATGGTCATGGGTACAAGAAACAGAGCCAACACATCCTGGTAGCTAAAATTGGGAGAGCAACGAGCCCCCTCCTCACACAACGGATGATTTTCTCATATGTTCGACTGGATCCACTAGGGATCACACGCTCAAACTCATCGTCGGTGCAGTGCTCCAGAATCCCGTCTGACATTTGGCACATGTACTCCAAGGAGTAGCCGCCTTATGCTAGTTCCCTTTGCACCCTCTACGTCGGTACACTCTGTGCTCGCACCTTGACCGTCCTCGCCTCCATCACTTCCTCCTCTTCCTCCATCAGCTCACCGAGCCCTGGATCCATCATGTTAGGGTTTTGTACAATGGGGTAGCGGCTAGGGTAAATACGGAACTGGTTGTACTTGCTCGAAGGGGTGGAATTTTATTCACAACTGTGGGGTGGATCACCAATGAATAGTAGTGGGGTCGCAACCGGTGTTGAACTCAACTGACGGAGACAGGGAGAGCGAGCGAGCGACTACGAACGGACTGAGAGAGTGGACTGACTCATGCCGTTTTGACCGGGTCCAATCGGACTGAGTGGATCAGATGACGGCCATTAGGGTCCTTTCTGCCACCCCGTGCGCATGTGGCCTGACAGGCGGGTTCGCCTTGTCATAATCCGGGTCAATTTTGACTATCATTTAGATTTTAAAAAAGAGCATGGCTATGTCAGACATAACATGTTTTTCGACAAAGGGTGACTTTTATTGACTCAAAATGAAGCATCAAGAGGATACAAACACAATGAGCACACCCGGCCTCTGCATAGCTAGGATGCACACGGCCAACACCAACGCACACACACAAGACCACGCCACAAAATAGCAAAGTCATATAAGACCAAAGCCATATGTAGGTGAGCCAAAAAAAGCGATTAGATCCACAATCGGCAAACTACATCAATGAATATATCCGCACCAACCATCTGATGACACCACACAAGGGACGAGGTTTTTCAACAGCAACGCCTTCAGGAAGGGAGCAACGCTCAATCGCCGTCGGATTTTGGGTTCTGGCAGACCCTTAAGGTTCGAACTCTGGGGTGCGCGCGGAGATTCTGCCCTCTACCTCTCCGTCTCGCAAGGATCTAACTACTGAAGGATCAACACAAAAGACACAGGGTTTATACTGGTTCGGGCCACCGATGTGGTGTAATACCCTACTCCAGTGTGGTGGGTGGATTGCCTCTTGGGCTGATGATGATGAACAGTACAAGGGAGAACAGCCTCGCAGGGCGTGTTCTAGCTGGGACGATGAACTGCTGGGGGAGTTCAGCCGCCCTTCTCTCTCTCTCACTCTCTCCTTCCTTCTACTCTGGGTGCCTCGTGCCGGATTCTGGATACCAGATGCCTCTACCCTGGGGGTGGCTAGTCCTATTTATAGGCAAGGGCCCTGGGCCTCTTCCCAAATATTGAGCGGGAAGGGCGCCAACAATTGGCCAATTTGAAGGGGAACATCCAGTACACTTATCCTAACTAAAGTTGGTCCTCGCCTGCCAAAGGCCCTGTGGTGACGCCGTTCTGGGCTCCACGATGACCTCCTTCCCACCGTTGGACTGGTCTTGGTCTTCTGGCACCGAAATGGATGCCTTTGCTTGATCCTCTCGCCTGCGCTTGCCCCCCTTTGCACCAAAGAGGAAAGGGAGGACACTGCACGGGCTGGCGCCCGCCTGGCGCCCTTGGTCGTCATGGCTTGCGTCATGGGCACCTTGTGAGGTACCCTGCCTTGATCTCTCCGCCTCCTCATGAGCCAGCCTGATGAGGCCGCGCCTGAGGAAGCACCGTGTCGTCTGCCCCGCGAGGCTTGGCCCCTCGCGAGGGTCTTGGGTCTTGTGTTGATGAAGATGGGCCGTGCTGGGGCCCCATTTGATCCACGCCGCAGCCCGTAGGTAGGCAAGTCTGGGGACCCCCGTTCCCAGAACACCGACAGTAGCCCTTGGGCCCAAGGCGCGCCCAGACTTGGCCGTGCTGAGAGGCGAAATGGCTAGGGCGAAGCACCGCGGGTCCTAACAGCCTGCGGCCTTGGGCGCCGCGTGGCGGTTGATTGGACGTGAGCGCCTCCGCAACCGCGCAGGTTAAAGGCGCAGCGTCTGCCCAGGCTTTTCTCTTCTCTTTCTCCTGTCGCTGCCCAGATCCCCTTTCTTGCGCCTCTCCTTCCTTCCTCCAAACTCCCAGATCTGCTCCCCCGTGTGAACTAGGAAGACATGGCGCTGCGTCAGCCTCCTGCTGAAGCTTGGTTCTCGCCGGCTCTGGACTTGCCCAATGTGTCGGAGGCGAGCCTTGCCCGGCTGCACCGGATGGCGGCGGCGCAGGGCATCGACGGGGCGCAGGTGTTCAAGGTCGGCTTCGCCACCCCCGAGGTCCGAGGGAGCACCTTCTACCCTCTCTTCATAAGCTCCATTACTGTGGGCTTGGTGCCTCCTTTCTCTGAGTTCTTCCTCTCTGTCCTCCGCCATTACAACCTACAAGCTCTGCATCTCCACCCCGACTCCATCCTTCTTCTGGCGATCTTCGCCTACTACTGCGAGGCTCATGTGGGGGTGCATCCCTTAGTGGCCTTGCTGCGCCACTACTTCTCCCTCCGGGCCACCCGTGGTTCTCCTTCCGCATGCGCGAGCTTCGTCGCATACGGCGGCGCCATTGCCATCTCGAATCACGGGAAGAGGATTGAGGGCTTCAGCAGCAAGTGGGTCTTGGTGGATGTCGGGCGCATCCACCCTCGGCTGATCCTGCCCGCAGAGCAGCCCACGAGCTCCAGCGACTAGTGCCGGGCGGAGCTCACAGACCCTCGCGCGAAGCCGGTACTGGAGAAGATGGACGCGGACCTGAAGCCGGCCGGCACGGCGGCGGCGAAGCTGACCGGTGCGTCGCTGCTGAGGGAGTTCTTGGAGCACCAGCTGGCTCCGCTTCGGCGGTACTCACCTCCGATGTGGAGGCCTCATCCGAGCCCCGCAGCCTTGGGCGACGAGGATTTGACCGCGGTTCTCCAATCCCTGGTCGGGGGTGAGGTGGCCAGGTCGGAGGGCGCGCCTGCGCCCTTGTTCCTTCGCGACGACAGGAAGCAGGTGGTGGAGTCCATGCCCGTCTTCAACGGGGACGGGCCCGTGCCCGTGGTGGCTCCCGAGGGACTGGTGGACGTGTCCTCCGGCGACTCCAGCGGAGAGGAGGGCGAAGAGGAGCGGGAGGAGGGCCCTGACTCCGAAGCAACTGACGGAGAGTCGAGGGCTCCCCTTCCCCGGCGCAAGTCCCGTACTCTCCGCCTTTCGTCAAGCGATGATGATGAGGTCGACGACGTGCTGGGTAGCGGGAGTTCACCCCCAATCCCGAAGAAGGGCAGAACCAGGCTGATCCCCGCGGGTCGGCCTCGGCTCCGGGGCGGTCCGCAGATATGCCTTCTGCTCCTGAGGTTGATCCCTCTGTCGGATCACGGGTTCCGGCAGACCCTTAAGGTTCGAACTCTGGGGTGCGCGCGGAGATGATGCCCTCTACCTCTCCGTCTCGCAAGGATCTAAACTATAGAAAGAACAGCACAAGAGACACAGAGTTTATACTGGTTCGGGCCACCGATGTGGTGTAATACCCTACTCCAGTGTGGTGTGTGGATTGCCTCTTGGGCTGATGATGATGATGATCCATACAAGGGAGAACGGCCTCGCGAGGGCCTGTTCTTGGCTAGCACGATGAACTGCTAGGAGGAGTTCAGCCGCCCTTCTCTCTCTTTCTACTTGTTCTCTCGATCTCTCGATCTCTCTCTCCCTCTATCTCTAGATGCCTATCTGCCAGTTGCCTCTACCCTGGGGGTGGCTAGTCCTATTTATAGGCAAAGGCCCTGGGCCTCTTCCCAAATATTGAGCGGGAAGGGCGCCAACAATTGGCTAATTTGAAGGGGAACATCAGGTACACTTATCCTGACTAAAGTTAGTCCTCGCCTGCCAAAGGCCCTGTGGTGACGCCGTTCTGGGCTCCATGATGAGCTCCTTCCCACCGTTGGACTGGTCTTGGTCTCGTTGCACCGAAATGGATGCCTTTGCTTGATCCTCTCGCCCGCGCTTGCACCCTTTGCCTCAAAGAGGAAAGGGAGGACACTGCGCGGTCTGCCGCCCGCCTGGCACCCTTGGTCATCATGGCTTGCATCATGGGCACCTTGCGAGGTACCCTGCCTTGATCTCTCCGCCTCCTCGTGAGCCAGCCTGAGGAGGCCGCGCTTGAGGAAGCGCTATGTCGTCCGCCCCGCGAGGCTTGGCCCCTCGCGAGGGTCTTGTATCTTATGTTGATGGAGATGGGCCGCGCTGGGCCCCCATTTGAGCCATGCCGCAGGCTGCAGGCAGGCAAGTCTGGGGACCCCCGTTCCCAGAACGCCGACAGTAGCCCCCGGGCCCAAGGCGCGCTCGGACTTGGCCGTGCCGAGAGGCGAAAGGCAAGAGCGAAGCGCCGCGGGCCCTAATAGCCTGCGGCCTTGGGCGCCGCGTGGCGGTTTGACAGGACGTGGGGGTCTCCGCTTCCCCACGACGCCTTGGAAACTACGTGACTTGACTAGTCCCTGCATGCGTAGATACGGGTCATTATTACCTTCGATCGTGGTGCTCGACGGTTGGCCTTTTCCGGCTATAAGTACGGGGTCGCGTAAGCTCCGCCAGTCCGCCCCTTCCTGCTTCTCTTCTTCTTCCTCTCTCTTGCCGCCCGCCGCTCGCATGGCTCCAAAGAGTTTCTCAGCCGCGGAGAAGGGGAAGGCTAGTCGGGCGGGGCCCGACTCCCCCCCGGCCAAGCGCGGCCGGGGTCGTCCCCGCAAGCATCCCGCGGTCCACGTTGCGGCTCCCCGTGGCCATAGGGAGGGTTCTCCGCGTGGTGGTGAGCGCTCGGCTGCCAAGGGGAGGCAGGCTGTGACTGCGCGGCCCCCCAGGCCGCGCTTTCGCTCGGCGGAGGTGCTGCCGGAGTTCGTCGTGTGGTCGGCGGACCCGACCAACACCTGGCTCCAGCTCCCTCGCTTCTTCATCGGCGAGCTGCCGGCCAGCGCCCGGTGCGGCTTCTGGCTTCAGGCTGACGATTGCTACAGCAGGGCCTCCTGGGTTTCGCTTGAGGTCTCCCCTTCTGGGAATGGGGCCCTGACCCGCGGCTGGCAAATGTTTGCCCCCGCGCGCGGCCTGGGCCAGTGGTGCACCCTGCACTTCAAGTTCGACGGCGACGGCACCCTCTATGTGAGGGTGTTTGGGGAAGATGGTCGCCGCGCAGGATGCTGCCCCGAGGGCGACGACCGTGGCCAGGGGCCTCGCTCCAACGATGATGGAGGAGACAACGCCCGCTTCGATGGCGGTGCCCGATGCTCCCCAAGCTCCACCAACTCTTCTTCAGGCGGCTCCTCCAGCGGTGGCCGCAGCCAGCCCCCTCGCCGTCACGCTTGCTTGGGGGGTGGCTGTTCATCCGCCCGTCGCCGCGCCCCGGTGAAGCGCGAGAGGGAGTCCGCCTGAGCCTCGGAGGCATCCCGTGTCGCCTCTGCAAGCCGATGTGAGGCGGGCCGCGCCGGGCTCGCCTTTTCCTTTTCCTTTTGCTTCCTGTGTAAGACAAAATAGCTGCATGGAGCCCCACGGGGGCGTGTTGAGAATCATTGCCGTTGTAGCTATTACCTTGACTTTGTTGTTGCGCTTCTCAACTATTTGTTGAAGCTGGTCATAGGGCACTTGGAGATTGTTGAATGTTTCCACGGACAGGATGTTGAGCCCTGCTCCACCGTCGATGAGGATCCTGGTGACCAGTACATTGCTGATGACGAGGGAACAGAGCATCGGAAGGACCCCGGCTGTGGCCGCGCACTTGAGCTGATCCGCTGAGCTGAACGTGATGGTGCACGCCGACCACCTGAGAGGGCGCGTTGCTTCGAGCCTGGGGAGGACTGCATTCACTTCACGGGCAAACTGCTTGAAGATGCATTGGGAGGCTGGGGCTTGAGCTCCGCCCAGGACGCAGGCGATTGCGCGCGGCTCCTGGAAGCCCCTAGCTCCCTCGTCTTGGTGGCTGTCCACGTTCCTCCTTGGCTGAGGCGGCAGCGGGGGAAGGCCTGCGCTGCCCTGCAGGCGATCCTCACGAGGCTGATCCCGCCAATCCCCCTCACGAGGCAGATCTCGCCAGCGGTCCTCACGAGGTTGATCACGCCACCCTTGGCGCGGGCCGCGGTCTTCCCAGCATCCTGGGTTTCTTCCTCCTCCTCGGCCGTAGCCCCGGTCAGCGCGGTCGGGGCGTCGGCCGATCCTTCCTTCTCGCACGACGCGGAGCTCTTGGCATTCATTGGTGTTCTGGGTGTGGAGATCGTGGTACACACAGTATCGGCTGCCCCTGGAGGATTCGGGCAGATCCTTGCCCCGCTTGGTATCAGGCTCTCCTGCGAGCATGGCAGCCCCCTTGCGCTTCACGTCCTTGGCCTTGGGTTTCTTCTCTTCTGGGTCCGCGGCAGGCAGCTCGAGGAGGGAGAGACACCCCTCCTCAGCCCTGGCGCACTTGGTCGCCAAGTTGAACAGCTCCAGGGAGGTGCACAGGTCTTCATGCATCGCCAGCTCCTCCTTCATCTTGACGTCGCGCACACCGTCGGAGAAGGCTGAGATGATGGCTTCCTCGGACACCTTGGGGATCTTGAGACGCGCGCTGTTGAAGCGCTGGGTGTACTTTTGCAGGGTCTCTCCGGGTTGTTGCTTGATGCGGCGCATGTCGCTCACGGCGGGCGGCCGGTCGCGAGTACCTTGGAAGTTGGCGATGAAGCGGGTGCGCATCTGGTCCCAGGAAGAGATCATGCCCGGGGCCAGGTTCAGGAGCCAGGTACGAGCTCCTTCCTTGAGCGCCATGGGGAACCAGTTCGCCATGACCTTTTCGTCCCCGCTGGCAGCTTCAATGCCCAGCTCGTAAAGCTGGAGCAACTCGGCGGGGTCAGTCGTGCCGTCGTAGCGAGGAGGCAGGTCTGGCATGAACTTGCCGGGCCACGCAACGCTGCGCAGCTCGGTGGTGTAGGCGCGGCAGCCTGCAGTGGCCACGGGAGGCTTCGGTCGAGAAAGAGCTTGGCCTTGAGGGTCCCCATGCGCTGCAGCTGGAAACAGCGCGGGGTCTTGACGTGCCGGAGCTGGAGCAGGGTCGCGGCGAGCCGGAGCAGGAAGTGCTCGGGCAGCCTCTTGCGGTCGAGGGACTTCTTGGCAGCTCCGTTCTTGCTGGGGTGGCGCCTGACGGAGCGGGTTCCACCCAGGGGCCACGCGCCTTGGAGCCATGGCGTCTTCTTGGAGCGGAGGTGGCTGGTACGCCCCCGGAGCTTCATGGCCTGCGCGGGGCAGGGTGCGGCGCAGTGGAGCGGACGGTGCAGGAGAGCCCCCTGCGGCGCGGACGAGCTCGGCGACGCGGTCGAGCCACTCTTCGTAGACGTCGTCGACGGGACGGTAGCGCAGGAGCTCGTTTGCCGCGATGAGTGCAGCTCGAGCCTCCAAGGGCGCGCGGAGTGCGTGGGACGAAGAGCCAGTTGGCGTGAGCGACGGAGTAGCAGTGCGGCCGCCTCACCGCATGGACGGGTGCTGAGACGGCGCTTGCTGCTCATTCCCCACTGGGCCGGTGGCGGCGTTGACGGCGGGCGACGGGGAACGACGAAGACGCCCACCGACGGGAGCCGTCTGGGCGACGCGGGAGGCGATGGCGGCCCGGCGCTCGGTGCGGGCCCGACGAGCGTCAGACATGGACGCGACGGTTGGAGGAGAACAAAGCGGTGGAAGAAAAATTCCGGCGCACCCCTACCTGGCGCGCCAAATGTCGGATTTCGGGTTTCGGCAGACCCTTAAGGTTCGAACTCTGGGGTGCTCACGGAGATTCTGCCCTCTACCTCTCTGTCTCGCAAGGATCTAACTACTGAAGGATCAACACAAAAGACACAGGGTTTATACTGGTTCGGGCCACCGATGTGGTGTAATACCCTACTCCAGTGTGGTGGGTGGATTGCCTCTTGGGCTGATGATGATGAACAGTACAAGGGAGAACAGCCTCGCGAGGGCGTGTTCTAGCTGGGACGATGAACTACTGGGGGAGTTCAGCCGCCCTTCTCTCTCTCTCTCACTCTCTCCTTCCTTCTACTCTGGGTGCCTCGTGCCAGATTATGGATACCAGATGCCTCTACCCTGGGGGTGTCTAGTCCTATTTATAGGCAAGGGCCCTGGGCCTCTTCCCATATATTGAGCGGGAACGGCGCCAACAATTGGCCAATTTGAAGGGGAACATCCAGTACACTTATCCTGACTAAAGTTGGTCCTCGCCTGCCAAAGGCCCTGTGGTGACGCCGTTCTGGGCTCCACGATGACCTCCTTCCCACCGTTGGACTGGTCTTGGTCTTGTTGCACCAAAATGGATGCCTTTGCTTGATCCTCTCGCCTGCGCTTGCCCCCTTTGCACCAAAGAGGAAAGGGAGGACACTGCGCGGGCTGGCGCCCGCCTGGCGCCCTTGGTCGTCATGGCTTGCGTCATGGGCACCTCGTGAGGTACCCTGCCTTGATCTCTCCGCCTCCTCATGAGCCGGCCTGATGAGGCCGCGCCTGAGGAAGCACCGTGTCGTCCGCCCCGCGAGGCTTGGCCCCTCGCGAGGGTCTTGGGTCTTGTGTTGATGAAGATGGGCCGTGCTGGGCCCCCCTTTGAGCCATGCCGCAGGCCGCATGCAGGCATGTCTGGGGACCCCCGTTCCTAGAATGCCGACAATCGCCGCCGTCACCAGATCCAACTACTCAAGGTCAGTGTCTAGGGTTTCACCTTGAAAACCCCGTCTGAGCATATCCGAGCAATGCCTTCAACGAGGTCATGACGTAAAACCATCGTCATTGCCAGGCATAACCAACTCGGATCACCTAGGCTTTCGCGCCGGAGCTCGAGACCGGGTGCTCAAGAAGCACCACCATCAAATCAGTCATGTGTTGTCGCCACCACTTTTGCACGATCCCAGCAGCTATATGCGACGCGTGACCGCCGCCGCTGCACCACCACCCCTCTGAATCAAGTCATTGTCCATAGTTTGCATCTCACCGCCGAAGTCAACCACCGGATCTGGAGTGAGAAACCCTTACGAAGACCTTTTGGTGGCCACAACAATCCACAGCGAGGCCGCTACCAGGATGAGATTACCTAGCCGCCGACGGAGCCCAGCAGGCAGCACGACGTTGGATCTCAGCATAGCAGCCACACCGACGGCCGCCGCATCCCGTCCAAGATGCCCCACCTCCATGACGGGCTAGCTGGCTTGACAACCACCGTGGGAGGCGGGGTTCGAATCTGGCACACCTGGGTGTGCGTCCAGATCCAGCCAACCTCCAACGCAATCGGAGGAACGGCGGCCGTCGTCACGCCTCCTCTGGCCATGTTAGATCTGGACGTGAACATCGCAGAAAGGCACGTCCATCCGCCGCTGTGGTCGATGAGAACTCGCACGCGTGCAAAGCTAGCCATCAATCAAGCACACATGCATCTTGATTGACTTGTTGCCTAGCAACACACACATGAGCACGTTGAGGATCGAATCAAACTTGGCGTTTCCTCGAGATCCAATCTGGTTGTGACGTGGAGTTTCAGAAGAAAAAACAGCCATAAGTAGGGACCCCGCCACCGCCGTCAGCCGCACTAGCTTCGTCGGTGGTTTCTGAGGGAGTCCTGGATTAGGGGGTCCTCGGACAGCCGGCCTATATACTTTAGCCGGACTGTTGGACTATGAAGATACAAGATTGAAGACTTCGTCCCGTGTCCGGATAGGACTCTCCTTGGCGTGGAAGGCAAGCTTGGCAGTACGGATATGTAGATATCCTCCCATGTAACCGACTCTGTGTAAACCTAGCCCCCTCTGGTGTCTATATAAACCGAAGGGCTTAGTCGGTAGGACAACAACAATCATACCATAGGCTAGCTTCTAGGGTTTTGTCTCTATGATCTCGTGGTAGATCAACTCTTGTAATACTCATATCATCAAGATCAATCAAGCAGGAAGTAGGGTATTACCTCCATCGAGAGGGCCCAAACCTGGGTAAACATCGTGTCCCCCGCCTCCTGTTACCATCCGCCTTAGACGCACAGTTCGGGACCCCCTACCCGAGATCCGCCGGTTTTGACACCGACATTGGTGCTTTCATTGAGAGTTCCACTGTGCCGTCACCATAAGGCTTGATGGCTCCTTCGATCATCGGTAAAGATGCGATCCAGGGTGAGGCTTTCCTCCCCCGACAGATCTTCGTATTCGGCGGCTTCGTACTGCGGGCCAACTCACTTGGCCATCTGGAGCAGATCGAGAGCTACGCCCCTGGCCATCAGGTCAGGTTTGGAAACTTGAACTATACTGTCGACATCCGCGGAGACTTGATCTTCGACGGATTCGAGCCCATGTCAGGTGCGGCGCACAGTCACGACGAGCATGATTTAGCTCTGCCGCCGGGCAGTGCTCGGGAGATCACACCTGCGACTACTCCGGCCCTCAAACCGGAGCAGATCACGCCATCCGAGGACGGGTGGATGGACCCCGCCTTGGAGGCCGCACATTCAACGGCGATAGAGCCAAATGCTGACGCCACTTCCTATGAGACCCGTGTTGCCGGACACTTGGATTCGTCCCCGGCCACGGGCCCCGAGCCGCCTGCGTCCGTGCCTATTGAATCCGATTGGGCACCGATCATGGAGTTTACCTCCACGGATATCTTTCAGCACTCGCCCTTTGCCGACGTGCTGAACTCGTTGAGGTGTCTCTCCCTATCAGGAGACCCTTGGCCGAACTATGTACGGCTAGAATGGGATGCAGACGAAGAAATTCGCTCCCCACCCACCACCCACTTAGTAGCCACTGTTGACATTTAACCGACACGCTCGACTTCGCCTCCGAAGACATCGACGGTGTGGACGACGATGCAGGAGACAAACAAGAACCACCGCCCACAGGGCATTGGATAGCCACTTCATCACATGATATATACATGGTGGATACACCCAAAGAAGACAATGATGAAGAATGGGAGGATGCAGCGAAGCACAAACCCCTCGAGAAGCAGCCAAAGCGACGACGCAGACGCCGCTCCAAATCCCACCTCGGCAAAAACAGCGATAGCAGCGCAAGAAAGAATGTGACCCCGGTCGACTCCAAAGAGCAGGACGAGCCATCGGACGACGAACATAGTATGGAGCCACTATCCGATCACGGCAACGCCGAGGGTAGAAATCATCAACCTATCTCCGGAGAGGAAAATAGTCCGGATGACGATATACACATCATCCCGGAAAGGAACTTGGAACAAGAGAACCTCCACAGAAGGCTTATTGCCACCGCGAGGAGTCTTAAGAAGCAGAAACAAAGGCTTAAGGCCACGCAAAATACACTCAACAGTAGATGGAACAAAGTGCTGGACACTGCTGAAAAGTACGGTGGCAGTCGCCACACAAAGAGTTACCCAAAGCGCAAGCTGCTACCCGAATTCGATGACGAGGCTTTAGAGCCTACGCATCCAAAAAATAAAACGACCAATCAGCCGGATCGACCACCCCATGGCCGTGATAGGGCGGCTAACAATGTCGGATATAAGCCAGCACACGACTCACGTGAAGACTTGCTTGAAAAAGCAGGTATAACCAGGTCCATCTACGGATCTAGGAAGCGCGCCCCGGCACATAATCAAAACCAAACACTACAATCATCAGAACGCCACGACACATCCAAATACAGGGGTGCTGCACACCCCGTATGCTTCACCAATGAGGTACTGGATCATGAATTCCTAGTGGTATTCAAACCCGTGAACATAGAGGCGTACGACGGAACAACATACCCTGGGGTCTGGATTGAGGACTTCATCCTCCATATCCATATGGCTCGTGGAGACGATCTCCACGCCATCAAATACTTGCCCCTCAAGCTGAAAGGACCAGCTCAGCACAGGCTGAAGAGCCTCCCCGAAAATTCAATTGGAAGTTGGGAGGATCTTGAGGATGCTTTTACTTTCAAGGGACCTATGTCCGACCTCCGGATGCAGACGATTTAAGTCATATAATTCAACAGCCCAGAGAATCAGCCCGAAAGCTTTGGAACAGATTTCTCACTAAGAAGAATCAAATCGTCAACTTCCCGGACACCAAAGCCTTAGCAGCTTTCAAACACAGCGTCCGAGACGAATGGCTCGCCAGACACCTCGGCCAAGAAAAACCGAGGACAATGGCAGCCCTAACAAGCCTCATAACCCGCTTTTGCGTGGGTGAAGATAGCTGGCTGGCCCGTAGTAGCACCAGCGACCCAGGCACATCTGAAGTCAGGGATGGCAATGGAAAACCACGACGCAGTAAAAGCAAGCATTGAAATAACGAAGACATCCCAGGCAACACGGCGGTAAACACTGGATTTAGGGGCTCTCGACCCGGTGAGCGGAAAAATCCTTTCAAAGGCAACAGAGATGGATCGTCCAGCCTAAACAAGATTCTAGACAAATTATGTCAGATTCATGGCACCTCCGATAAACCTGCAAATCACATCCATAGAGAATGATGGGTCTTCAAGCAGACCGGCAAGTTAAACGCCGAACACAAGGGGAGGGAGACACCAAGTGAAGACGAGGATGAACCTCGCCAGCAAAACACTGGGGGACAGAAAAAATCCCCACCAGAGGTCAAAACGGTGAACATGATTCACGTAACAACAAGAAGGAGCAAACATGCACTCCGAGACATATGTGCCGTAGAGCCCGTCTCCCCTAAGTTCAACCATTGGTCAACCTGCCCGACCACTTTTGATCGCAGGGATCACCTGACAAGTATCCGGTACGGAGGATTGGCTGCCTTGGTGCTAGACCCAATTATCGACGGATACCATCTCACCCAAGTCCTCATGGACGACAGCAGTAATCTTAATCTGATATATCAGGACACAGTCCGCAAAATGGGGATATACCCGGAAAGAATCAGCCAGAGCAATACTACCTTTAAAGGAGTAATACCAGGCCCAGAGGCTCGCTGTACGGGCTCTCTAGTACTAGAAGTTGTATTCGTTTCTTCTGACAACTTCCGAAGTGAAAAGCTAACCTTCGACATCGCTCCATTCCGAAGCGGCTATCAAACACTACTCGGAAGAACAGCTTTCGCTCGTTTTAATGCAGTACCGCATTACGCTTCTCTTAAGCTTAAGATGCCCGGTCCACGTGGCATCATCACAGTTAGCGGAAATATTGAGCGTTCCTTACGCGCGGAAGAACGTGTGGCGGCTTTAGTAGCCGAACACTAAACGGCCTCTCAAAACAGAATAAATGATCGGTCGTCAAGACCGCGGACACGGCTAGACGAGTCCGGCGCATCACTAGCTGTAACTGCTCAGATAAACCTGAGATTGGTTCGATGGATATACCCCCATAGGTGGTACCAGGGGCTTCCCGCATGTAAAAAGGACTATAGTTCGGCTCGACCTTACTTATCTTGAATTTTAATGGTTTATTGAATAACCAATTTTCCGCACAACAACTTTCACCTAAGTTCTTCTCTTTTATAGATGATAATCGTGCTACACCCTTCCAAGATACGGCACAACGGAGACACAGGCGCAGACATGCAGCAGGGCCCCGCTCAAAGGTTTCTTTTTAGATTAAGACCCTGTGTAAACCTTTTTTACTCTCTCTTGTTGCTTCAGACCCTCCGGATACTCAGCATAACCGAGAGGGAGGCTGACGTTATTGGCATTTCGCCATGTCAGAATGGTGCACGTACCTGGACAGTCAGGGTTCATTATCAAGGGCGTTACTCAGCCTAGTATATGTTGTAAAGACCAAATACCTTAGGGAGTGTTCGGCGTCGCGAGTTTGGCCTTATATGAATCAGCTCTGAATCATGTCTTTGGTCAAATGTTGGGTTTGCCCGGCTCCCGTGTTTTGCTACCTTACGTTCCGCTCTATCGGCTAAGATGGCACCGGGAGAACTACTGCGATTGTGCCCTGGTTCATCCGGACGAGCACCTCAGTAGAGAAAGCCAAAAACTGACTGTCATGATAAAGCGTGAGACTGGTAAACCACTCGATGACTTAGCGGAATCTTCGGGATTCCCCCGCATTAACTAAGGGCCGGTTTTCCCGGTCACGTACATACGCGCCCCGGACTCGGATGAGCGCGGAAGTACTAGGGGCTATTTAGTAGCCCTACTGTCAAACTCCTATGGCTAAGTGAAAGTGTTAAAGCAATATAGTCTGATTGCCTCGTTCACCACGCTACCACCTCCTTAATGGACCAAGACGTTGGATCAAGTGTGAACACACGCTTTTTGCGAACACCCCCGCATTATATGCGTCGGGGTTGAAGCCGACGACTGCAAACTTTCAGGTTATATACATATATACATAAATGGCCACATAGGAGGCATCTTAATACTTTCAGGCAAAAGTATAAACATAGCCTTTATAATTTAAATACCATTGTATTTACAATCGGGATACATGTCACTTGAACATGACACTCTTCGAGCACTGAGTCTCTATTAAACGAGCACCTTCTAGGACTTCTTCAAAATAATGCTCGGGTAATACCTGGCCTACGGCCGGATTCTGGGTTTCAATAGCGGTGGCCTCCATCTCTGCCCAACATGTCTTGACACGGGAAAGAGCCACCCGCGCACCTTCTATGCATGCCGGGCTCTTTACAACGTCGATATGCGGCACAACTCCAAGGAATCGTTGCACAAGCCCAAAATAACCATTCGGCCTCGGTCCTTCCGGCCAGAGATGATCCACGACGGACCTCATGGTAAGTCCGGACAACCTATGGAGCTCGGCCCACTCGGCCATTTGCTCATTTAACAGCAGTGGACGCGCCGGAGCATGGAATTGTGACCAGAACGTCTTTTCCACTTCGTGATCTTTCTGATCTTCGAAAAACTTGGTCGCATCAGCGGCACTCACTGCCAAATCCAAAAACGCGTCTGCAGAACTCCATAATTGATCCAGAGGGGCATACTTGGGATCTCCGAACTTCATCCGCAACAAAAAGGGCTTCCCAGCCGTGATATCTCCGCTTGACGTAGCTCCTCCTTCGCCGCTCTGATCTTAGAGCGGGTTTCATTGACAGCTACCATGGCTTTCTCCAGGTCCGTCGTATTCGTTTGGCTTTCCCTTTCAAGAAGCTCATAACGGTCGGCAGCACCCTTCAACTCAACAGCCATCTTGGCTATTTTCTCTCTACTCTCGCAATGTGCAGCCTATTCGTCTCTTAATTCTTCGACCACCTTCAGGGCGGCCGCATCACTCCTCCTGGCTTGTTCCTTGGCTTGGGCAAGTTCCGCCCGAAGGGTCTCCACGGCGGCAGCTCCATCTGCAGTCACAACATATTATAGATATTAGCATCATGCCCCTCTTAATATATATTGAACATCGGAGAATACATACCATGTGCCTCGTCAAGCCGCCTGTTTACAAGCACGATGTCGGCATCCGCCGCATCAAGTTGCCGCTTCAGTTCGACAAACTCCCGAGTCCGGCTAGCCACCGGACCCTCAGCCACCTGCACATGAAGGCAGCATGGTTATTACCTGGGACTATGATCCTCTGTTTGCCGCCTTTTTTGACAGCAACCAGAGTCTCAGGGGCTACTATCTGCATAGGGCACACCTGCCGTGTGTGGTACCGTAAAAAATATACGTATTACTTTTTGTACCTCAAAGCCTCTCAGCAGGCTCATAAAAGGCTTAATGCAAGACGCTTTCGGCGGATGAAATCTTCTCAACTACCGTACCCATTAACGTACGATGCGCTTCCGAGATAGCCACTTGCTCCAGAAGATTCCTCAGTGAGTCCGGTCGCATACCGGACAGTTCCGGACTCTTTCTGTTGCTCCCCTAGGAGCCAAATACTCCGGACCCCGGGTGGCCGAAGGGTTGCCTTCTGGCCTTGGTGGATCAGGAGAAATCATTCGTGAAGATACCTCAGGGTCGTCCGCCTTATGAGGTGGGGAGGCATGGGGAGGTGTTTCGCTCTCCATCATCTCCGGAAGAAGATCCCCCGAAGATGAACTCTGGCGAGAAGGGCTACGGTCCGAACTAGAAGACATACGTCTCAGTTATTGTCCTCGGAAATAAAGCAGAATATATTTACTATAAATTACTTTTATCTACTTACAGCTCGGTGGGGGGCTGATCCCCTTGCGGGCACTGTGCGGGAAGGGTACCCTGCGGGGTAGGACCCCCTGACGAAGATTTCTTCCCTCGTTTGGAAACCACTGTTTCCAAGTATTCAGAGGTGGTCCTCTTCCTTCCTTGGGGAGAGGGGATTTTGGACTCTTCTCCCCGGTTATCCTCCTTCGCGGAGGCACTAATTCCCCCAGTCTGGATGAATAATGAGTGAGGCCCGCTTACGGCTTCTTTGTTCCTCCCTTTATCTTCCCCTGAGGGTGCTTGATAAGGCGCGAGCTCAAGCATTCTGGCTAATACTGGATCTGTTGAGCCTTCGGGAAGGGGGGGCGAACACCTGATCATCTTCGCCTTATTTACCCAGTCCTGGTCAAAGAGCGACTTTTCAGAATGATGTTGTGATAAATAAAGAGACAGCATGTTCGGCTGAAGAACTACTTACCTGGGTGTCTGGACGATTGCAGTTTAGACCCGCATCCTCGGTGGTGTTCGGACACTTTATTCTTGATCGGAAGAACAATTTGTACATCTCTTCGAGCGTCAGGCCGAAGAAGTGCTGAATAGTTTGCGGTCCTTCCAGGTTGAACTCCCACATATGGAGAGGTCGACGTTTGCAAGGAAGGGCTCGACGAACTAGCATGACTTGCATTACCTTGACAAGGCTGACATCTCTCTCGAGGAGATCTCGGATGCGACTCTGCAATGTCGACACATCATTTACTGGTCCCCAGTCCAGCCCCTTGTTGACCCATGACGCTAGTTGTGGTGGAGGGCCCGAGCGGAAGGCAGGGGCGGCTACCCACTTAGTACCTCGGGGAGCTGTGATGTAAAACCACTCTCGTTGCCATAAGTCGGACACCTCCGGGAAGGAACCTTTTGGCCATGGAGCATCGGCGCCTTTGCTTATCATGGCACCTCCGCATTCTGCGTGCCGCCCATTAATCATCTTTGGCTTCACGTTAAAGGTCTCGAGCTATAAGCCGAAGTGTGGGGTGACGTGGAGGAAGGCCTCACACACGACGATGAATGACGAGATGTGAAGGATGGAATCCGGGGCCAGATCATGGAAATCGAGCCTGTAATAAAACATGAGCCCTCTAACAACGGGATCTAGACTAAAGCCTAGCCCTCGGAGGAAGTGGGAGACGAATACGACAATCTTGCTGGGTTCGGGAGTGGGGATGGCCTGCCCTCGAGCAGGCAGCCTGTGCGAGATTTCGACAGTCAGATATCTGGCTTCTCTTAGCTTCTTGATATCCTCCTCTGTGACAGAGGAGGGCATCCACCGACCTTGAAGGTTGGAACCGGACATGATTGAAGGTCCGAAGCGCCTAGCCTGAGCCTTGGGTGTTGGAACTCGAGGTGGGGGAAGGATTCGATTGAGCGCGAGAAGAAAAGGACAGGTCTTGGCCCCTTTATAAAGAGGGTGAATATCAAGCGTCCTCCACGTGACCGTTTGGAACTTGTCTAAAATCGAGGAGTCATACCAACAGGCACGATTGGGTTACACATACCCGTATTGATGAGAATCCCGTGATAAGGGGACACGATTTCTGCTTCGACAGGACGTGCCAAGGAAACTGCCTCGCAATATGTGCAGTAGCTAGTTGAGAAAAACTGTTCGAATAATGACCAGCTGTGGTGTGATGTCATGCTACAGAAATTATCCGCAGATTAGATTTGTGGAAATATTATTCTCTCTACGATGATATGTGGAATTTGTTTTGCAGAGCTGAACACTATCCTTGTGTTCAAAATCTTCTATGGAGTATTCGGAGGAAGAACCCGCCTTGCAATGCCAAAGACAATCTGCGCGCCGGACTCATCGTCATTGAAGCCTGGTTCAGGGGCTACTGAGGGAGTCCTGGATTAGGGGGTCCTCGGACAGCCGGACTATATACTTTAGCCGGACTGTTGGACTATGAAGATACAAGATTGAAGACTTCGTCCCGTGTCCGGATAGGACTCTCCTTGGTGTGAAACGCAAGCTTGGCAGTACAGATATGTAGATCTCCTCCCTTGTAACCGACTCTGTGTAACCCTAGCCCCCTCCGGTGTCTATATAAAGCGGAGGGCTTAGTCCGTAGGACAACAACAATCATACCATAGGCTAGCTTCTAGTGTTTAGCCTCTACGATATTGTGGTAGATCAACTCTTATAATACTCATATCATCAAGATCAATCAAGTAGGAAGTAGGGTATTACCTCCATCGAGAGGGCCCGAACCTGGGTAAACATCGTGTCCCCCGCCTCCTGTTACCATCCAGCTTAGATGCACAGTTCGGGACCCCCTACCCGAGATCCGCTGGTTTTGACACCGACAGCGTCCTCCGGCGACGGCGTGAGGGAAAGACGGGAGGAGAGGGGGTTAGGCGGGGGAACGACGACGTCGCCCGTGTCGCCCAGGAAGAGAGAAGCGGGGGCAGAGTTGGGACCCCGGCAAAAACATGTAAAAGGAAACTGATTTTTGACAAAGATCTCACGAATGTAGCATCGACTGAGACATAATCAAGTCTCACTTGATTGAGATTTAACAAGGCCGTTAAAAAATAAGAAACCAAATTTGTGATAGATATCAGAACACCCCCCCCCCCCTCGTTTTCAGCTGGGGTTCTGCCTCCCTTCCCCTATCCAATCACGTTTTGCCAACTGCAACTCACCCTGCAAAAACCCCGTAATAGTCTGTTAGTGTAGCATTACTCGTTCCCCCGCAAAAAAGCGTAGTAGTAGTATTACTCATTTTACTCTACTGTTTCGTGTGCCGGGCTTCTCCCACGCAGGGTGATGTCACGGGAGATCGATCGAGGAAGACCGGGGCAGCGTCGCCGTTGAATGATTGCGTGAGTGCCGTGACCGATGACACGCACAACAGTAGCGCAGTTGGACATACGTCCGTCCGCCTCACACGCCTCCTCCGTGGCCTCGCTTTTTGAGTTGTCCGATTTGCCGTCCTACGGTATAGCGTCCATGCGTGCATAGCAAGAGCTTGGAATTACGAGAGCCTGCCTACACCCTACATTCTATAGCATATGACGCTTCTCTGTAACGACCAATAATGCTCTTCTTGCTCGATGCCAATATGTCATTCTGTCCTTTTCGCGGAGTATTTCAAAAGATGCATGGGTAGACTTCCGTGTGAGTACGTTGCCGTTAGGTAAACTTTATTATTGACTTGCGTTGTATTGAAAGGCAAAATGTACGTGTCCCATTTCGGTTTTCCAAAGGACAATATGGATCGAGCGCCACCAAATTGTACAACATGCTGGCTGAACAGCTGAAGGACCAACACAATCAAAGAGTTCGCAAACAACACCATAACTCCACAGGCCAGAAATAGAAGTTCTGGTGTCTAAAGCTTAGAAGCGCGAGCTAGCTTCCTCCTCCTCCCCTCCCTTGCACCGTTGGCCGCTCCGGCCGCGGCGGCCACCAGATCCGACCATTATGGCTGCTAGCTCCTCCGCCAGCCGCCCCGCCCCCTCTGGCCGGTGCCCCCTTAGCCCGCTGGCGGCTCGCCTCAGTCTGTTGGCCGCTCGCTGCCCTCCTCCCCGTGGTCTGCTGCCTCGACAACCGCTGCGTCAGATCCAGTCTCGACCCCGCGAATCCTGCAACGCGACGGCTTCTCCAAGGCGGGTGCGTCGCTCGGACCGCCAGATCCTTGCCACACGCTTTGTGGGGGGCCGGCGCGGCTTAAATCCCTGGTTGTCCGCCCTCCCTCTCCAGCCCTGATTTCCTCTTCGGGCCAGGCGGGAGAGACGGGCGACGGATGGACGGAGGTCCACTCCCGGAAGAGAGGGAGGGCCTGCTCCGGCTCGGCGGATCGAAGGGGGCGTCCACCGCTTCCGCGTTCGGACCGCCGCAGTTCATTCAATGCGGTCGCGGGGCGGGACGCCTTCTTAAGCCAATTCAAGGGGAAATGCTTCCGCTGCCTCAGTAAGCTTCACCGCCGCAAAGACTGTCGTGATCCCCTCCGCTGCATCATCTGCAAAGCGAGCTGGGCATTACGGCAAAGACTGTCCACAGAATTCATGAAACAGAGGTCCTGGAAGGGCTGCCCGTGACCGTCTGAAGCCACCTGCTGCTGTGCGCTTCCCGGTCCGGGATCGCCTCGTCTTCCCGGCTACGCCTCCTCCTGCCCCCATGGACCGTCTCCGTCTCTGCGATCCGGCCAAGCGGCCGCGTGAGAGCCACAAGGTGATCATGGCCACGCGGCGCTGGAGATCAAGGAGCACCTCCTGCGTCAGCATGCCGTCACCCTCACCGCTGCGGACGCTCGCACTCCACCGCCCCAGTGGCCATCCGCAGGGTGATCTTCGAGCAGCTCTCCACCGGCCCGCACCAGCTGCGCGTCAACGCCCATCAGCCTGACGCTTTCCTCGTCCACTTCGACCTGCCCGCGCACCGGGACAATGCCGTGCGCCGCGGCGTCATCAAGGTCGAGGCTGCAAGTACTTCATCAGGGCATGGAACGAAGACGACCACACCGCGATCCTCAAGTTCAGCCACCATGTGCGTGTGGTGATCGAAGACCTGCCCATGCAGTTCTGGTCTCCCGGGCGCCGAGGAGGCCCTCGGTGACCTCGACCGCGTCGACCGGCTGGACTCGCGCACCTTGGAGCGGGGCCACACCAAGATCTTTGCCTGGTGGCTCTGGGTTTGGGATGTTACCCACATCCCGACCAGGCGCGCTCTTTGGGTGATGAAGCGGGGCGCTGGCCGCGCTGACGAGATCATCGGCATTGCCCCCGAGGACCGATGCATCCCTCCGCCGCCCAGTGCCCGTCGCTACGACCTGCTGATCCACGTTGACCTGCTCGAAGACTGGACCCCCCCCTCTCGCCACGCTCCTCCCACTCGGGGCAGAGCGGGCTGCCCTCTTTGGATGAGAGCGACGACCGCCCTCTCCCGCGCGTTGAGCCGCGCACATGGGTCGCCCACGTGGAATATGGGCAGAGCAGGGCCCGCGGCACCGCGTCGGGTCGGCGGGCTGCGGCCCGATTTTGGGCGGCGCTGGACGTGACCGTGAAGACGATGGTGGGAGTGGCGGCTCGAGCCGGTCCTGGAGGGACCGTCTGCTCGGCCGCGGCTGCCACGTCAGGAGTGGCGGAACGGACATCGTCAGCAACGCGCATCGTCATCGCAGCCGCACTCCAGTAGGCCGGCGCCGCTCATCCGGCCGTCGGGGCCGCCATGAAGATGGGATGAACTCCAGTGCCTCTGTTCTGCGTGCCACCCCGCCTCTCCCCCTCCGCCCGGTGCAGGCCACGCTGGTGGAGGCGGACCCGGTGGCCCAGTTCTTCACCTTCTCTGACTCGGGGCGTGCCCTCTCGCCCCCCCCCCCCCCCCCGTGCACAGATTGCATGCAGTTGGAAATGGAAAACGCCATGCTCGAAGCCATGCAGACCCCCTTGCTTTCTAAGACGGTGGCCGCTCTCCCCCCCCCCCACCCGTGTGACGAGCCTGCCGGGCTTGAGAGCCCAGAGATGCTGTCGTGCCTGCTGCCCTGCATCAACTCCCTCGGAGCAGCCACGATGGGTTTCCAGTTGGAGGCGATCAATCAGCAGGTGGGCGAAATGCAGATCGAGAGTCGCAACAAGCAGGAGGCCCAGCTATTCGCTACGGTGCCTCCCCTAGTCCTCCCAAGTCACCTGCCTCGTCCTCGCCACTCTGCTCCACCCAAGTCCAGGGCCACCTCTTCCCCCTCTCGCCGCAGTGCTCACTAGGCAGCGGCGGGCATCACCATCCCGGTGGTGCAGAGGGCGGTGCTGCGCCTCGTCCAAGAGCTGGGAGAGCTCGGCCCAAAGGACAGGATGACACCAAAGGCGGCAGCGCAGGTCATGAAGCGCTTCCAGGAACCTTTGTCTAAAGGTGACATTGCTGCCATAGCAAAGCTCACAGGTCTCGACCAAGGCGCCCTCAAGATCGCGGCGGGCATGGCCGGGCTTGCTGAAGCAGAGGAGATCATGCAAGTTTAGTTATGTTAGCAGCATGAGTCGTAGTTAGGTTCCGCCAGCGGCTGGTCTTCCACCGGCTCGAGTTAGGTTCTATGTTCATGTTTAGTCCATTCCTGTTGCGGCTAGCTCTGCGACGACGGGGTTTTGGGCCTACTGGTGGCCGTCGTTGCCCCCAGATGTATGCGCTGGTGTATCTATTCTTCTTTAGTAGTTTCTTCAGTTGGCGGAGCAACACCTGTTTCTTCGATGGATGACAGCACCCTGAACTTCATGTCCTGGAATGTTACGGGGCTAAACTGCCCGACTAAGTGTACGGTGATCAACGAGGTAGCCTCTACATAGGTTAGTTGTACTTTGTTTGCAGGAAAGCAAGATTGAGGTGTGGTCGACGGCGATCGCCATAGAGACCGGCGGCTCTAGGATGCAGGGTTGCGTGGTTCTGCCGGCGATAGGGACTAGGGGAGGTGCAGCGATCTTCTGGGACAAAATGGTAGTCGACATAGTTTCTCATCGCATATGTAGTTTCTCCATCACCGCTAGGGTTCTTGAGCTACAATCGAGGCTGCACTTCTGGATTACCACAGTCTATGGACCGACTGCCGCCGCCCAAAAAGACAGTTTTTTAGCTGAAATTGCTGCAGCGGCTCCTCCAGCGTCTGAACCGTGGATGATCAACGGAGATTTCAACATGATCTACTAGGCCAGAGACAAGAGCAACTCAAACATCAACAGAAGGATGATTGGAAATTTCCGTAGGGCCATTGATCTGGCTGGGCTGAAAGAAGTTAAGTGCAAAAATCGCCGCTTTACATGGAGCAACGAAAGAGAAAACACAACCCTCTGCAGCATTGACAAAATTTTCTGCAATGAGCATTGGGAAGAGCTGCACCCTGATCACCTTCTAGTGGCTGCCTCAACCTCCTTCTCAGACCACTGCCCGCTCTACCTAACTGCCGCAAACAAGCACTGCCGAAAGGCGCGCTTCAGATTTGAATTTTTTTGGCCCAAGTTTCCCCACTTCACCGAAATTGTTCTTCGAGCGTGGCAATGGCCAGTGCCACACGACTGCCCCTTTGTCAGAATCAAGAAGAAACTTGAGTGTACGGTGGCTGACTTGAAGATCTGGAGCAAGGCCACATTGGGAAAGGCAAAGATGCAACTTCACATTGCAAATGAAGTCATACGCTTACTCGACTTGGCCCAAGAAAACAGAAGACTTACGGCAGTAGAATTCAATCTCAGAAAGCAGCTAAAGCTCAAGGTCCTAGGTTTGGCAGCCATTGAGAGAGCCTGGAAGAAGCAGGAATCCAGGATCACCTGGCTACGCGCTGGAGATGCAAGCACCAAGTTCTTCCATGCAAGAATGAAAGCAAGAAGCAGAAAAAACCACATCCACTCCCGCACTAGTAGCAGCACTTAGGTTTATGACCATGCAGGCAAAGAAAAGATCATCCATGATCATTTCACAAGATGTTTGGGGAAGCAGGAAGCCCGTCAAACCACCTTAAACTGGGACAGGCTCAACATCCCGATGATCGACCCCCATGGTTTGGACGCACCTTTCTCCCATGCTGAGATTTGGGCCGCAGTCACTGATTCCCCGGCTGATAAAGCCCCGGGGCCAGATGGGTTCTCAGGGCAGTTTTACAGATCATGCTGGCACATAATCAGGGAGGACATCATGGCAGTTTTTCAGAAATTCTATCAGCTTGCAGGGCAAAATTTTGCACCTAAACACCGCCTTGATTACGCTGCTGCCTAAGAAAAACGGAGCCTCTGAAGTTGGGCACTTTCGTCCGATCAACCTGATTCACTCCATTGCCAAGCTCATATCAAAGGTCCTCTCCACCATACTTGCAGGGGCACTCAGTGCAGTCATCTCACCAACGCAGACAACGTTTCAAAAGGGTAAATGCATCCATGACAGTTTCCAATATGTGCAAAGTTCAGTTAAGATGTTGCACCGCACAAAGAAGAAAGCTCTGTTTTTCAAATTGGATATCGTGAAAGCTTTTGATTCAGTTTCACGGGAATACTTTCTTGAGTTGATGGAGCGAATGGGCTTTCCTTCGAGATGGAGAGACTGGATAGCGCTGCTGCTTTCAATGGCCTCCTCCTCTTGCATGCTCAATGGAGCGCCAGGGCCTCCGATCGCCCATGGTTGCGGGTTCAGGCAGGGCGACCCTCTCTCGCCGTTGCTTTTCATCCTGGCGATCGACCCATTACACTTCCTGCTTGAGACTGCTGCAGCGGAGGGAGCGATGGCACCGCTGCCAGGTCGCGGCATTAACATGAGAATCAGTTTATATGCAGACGATGCAATGATTTTTGCAAACCCTGAGAAGGAAGAGGTGGACACGCTGCTCTTCTTGCTTAACAATTTCGATGAGTCCACAGGCCTCAGAATAAACCAGGCAAAGTCATCGGTTATCCAAATCAACTGCGGTGAGATTCAGCTGACTGAGGTGCTGGCAAACTTCGAAGGGCAGCAATCCTCTTTCCCGACCACTTACCTCGGCTTCCCGATCTCCACGAGAAAACTACGGCTGGTGCACTTCCAATTCATAACTGATCGGATTCGGTCTAGGCTAGCGGGATGGAAAGGAAGACTGATGAGCATGGCAGGCAGGCATGTTCTTGTGCGCGGTGCTAACCGCCCTTCCTGTTTTTGCTATGACCGTCCTCAAAGTCCCAAAGAAGATTCTCAAGGAGGTGGACAAAGCTCGCAGGCAGTTTCTTTGGGCTCAGGAGGAAAAAATCACTGGCAACAAACGCAAAGTGGCTTGGGAAAAAGTTTGCCGGCCGGTGGACAAGGGGGGGGGGGGCTTGGCATCCTGGACCTCCCTCGTTTCAACTCATCCCTGCGGATGAGATGGCTCTGGCTCTCCTGGCAGCAACCGCGGAGGCCATGGATGAACTTCCCTGTCCCGTGCGATCATGAGGACCGGATGCTTTTTGCAGCAGCCAACTCGGTTCAGCCGGGCAATGGAAAAACTGCCAGTTTTTGGACAATTTCCTGGCTCGGGTCTATGGCATTATCCAGAGAATTTCCAAACCTTTTTCAGCATGCACGAGGAAAGAACATGATAGTAGAGGAAGCCCTAACTAATGACAGATGGATTCATGATTTGCAGCACGAAAACACTGAAATCATTGTTGTTGAGTTCTTGCAACTGTGGCGCAAGTTACAGAGGGCCGACATTGCCCTCTCCTCGGAAGAGGACACGATCACCTGGGTGGCCGGTGGTGGCAGTTCTTACACAGCCAGCGCCGCGTACAAGTTTCAAACCAATGAGGGCACATCTTCAGGAAACAAAGCGGCAATATGGAAGGCCTGGCCCCCTGGAACTGTAAAAAAAATTGCCTGGCTGCTACACCAAGACAGGCTTTGGTGCAACGATCGCCTGCAGCGGCGTGGATGGCCGAACGGATACTTTTGCGCCCTCTGTGTCAGAAACCTCGAGAGCTCTACGCACCTCTTCTGGGAGTGCCCATTCTCCTGCTCGATCTGGGAGAGGGCCTCCACTTGGAGGGGCTGTGCAGCTTTGAAGAACAAGAGAGCAGCGAACCACAACTCCCTCAGTCACTGGAAAATAATAGTTCAGCTGACACCGCCAAACTTCAGAAAGGGGCTGAAATCGATGATCTGATAATCGCCTGGGAGATTTGGAAGGAGAGAAATGCGTGCGTCTTCAAAAACAAGCTGCCTCACGCTGGCGAGGTGCTGCACGCCATCAAGGATACGCTCGAGCTGTGGAGATCAACAGGAGCGTGATGCCTAGAGCCCCCTTTTGGGATAATGTAGCGAGAGATTAGCCCTTCTGGTAGCTTAGCCTACCTTATTTTCACCTTGCAATCTCATGTAACCATGATCACTTGATCCCCACTGTTTTTCCGCTGCTTTCTCCTAAATCAATGAAGCCGGTTACCCCGGATCTTTCAAAAAAAAAAACTCCACAGGCCAGGCCAGGGACTAACATGCATGGCTGTCTCGTTTAGTCCTTCAGTTTTAACTGTTGTCAACAGCGGTCTAAAATAACAGTTTGAACAGTCAACACTGGTCACCGGGATCAATCGGCCAGAAAAGCCTTGCCGGCCGGTCCACCACAAATTGCACACCAGTGGAGTAGTACTAGTAAATCGGCATAGTAATTCTTCTTCTTATACATTAGTACTGGTCAGTACTGACTGCGGCGCTACAAGGCCAGTTGGCAGCAGCATCTCCACCTGCACTGCCATTACCTCGGCAGCAAAGTCTGGAGCATACAAATTGCCGAGCGACAGGAACACTCCACAATAAGCATTCGCCTCCTACTTTACCACGCCACCACCACCAGTCCACCAGCGAGCGCCGAGACGAGACAGCAGCACTACAAAACACAACGTCAGCTAGCTGCCGGCCGACTCATGCCGGAGAAGACTCCGCCGCTCGGGCGCCGTCCGACGGCCTCGGCGAGCTGGGTCCGGTCCCTCCACTGCAAGTCCATGGCGGCCGATGACGTCGCTGCCAACGTCGCGGCACTGCCAAAGAAGTCGCACCTCCTCCTCCGGTCGAGCTGCGCCAGCTCCGGCGACGCCCAAGGGGACGTCTCCTCGTGCAAGCCCAAGCTCAAGTCGAGCTCGAAGACTAGTTCGGGGACCAAGAAGCCCAAGGCGGCGAAGCCGACGTCCGTGCCGCCGTCGCCTCCTCCCGGCCCGCTCGGCCCGCTGCCGGCGCTGACCGAGCTCCCGGCGGGGCACTCCTCGCGGCAGGTGGTCGAGATCATCTTCCTCTCGTCGTGGTCTCCCCTCCCGCCGGCGCCGGCCGCCGCTGCCGGCGGCGCGTTCGCGGGGGAGGTGGAGATGCTGTTCCGCGTCCACAACCAGGCGCGCGCCGTGACGCGCTTCGAGGACTACCGCGCATCCGTGCGCGCCCGGGCCGGCGGCGCCTCCCGCAGCGCCGCGGACGGCAACGAGATGATGCGCTTCGCCCCGGCCCCGCCGCACGGGTGCTCCTCCTCCTCGGACAGCGCGTCCCTGCGCGTCGTCCGGACCTTCGACGGCAGCGGCGGCGCGCACGCCAGCGGGCGCGGGCCGGAGACCGGTCGGAGGGCCATGTTCCTGTGCAGGGTGATCGCCGGGCGGGTGGCGGAGGGGCCATGCTCCGAGGCCGCCGCCAAGGAGTACGACTCCGTCCGCGGCGGCAAGGGCGAGCTGGTGGTGTTCGACCGGCGGGCGGTGCTCCCATGCTTCCTCATCATCTACAAGCTGTAAATAAACAATGCCCAGTCCAGTAACCTCCGCCGCTAATATTGAATTTGGCACTCACTCCCGTGTTAACCATCAACTGCATGCATGTAGTAGTTCTGGTTCTTGGTAAATCCCCGTCGATCCGATCACACACCCAAAAATGCTACACACCCAGGCGCAGCGGTTAGCGGTTAAGGCATGTACAGTCGCCGTACCACCCTGCACTTGGTGCACCTGTAGTGCTGTAGTACTGTGCGAGCGTGTCTATGCTCGCGTTGCGTCCGGGCGCGGGTACGTGCAGCGGGCCACTGTGGCAGTGGCACTGTGGTTGATTTATTCCCGGGAGTTGTCGTGTTCGATGGGGAGGGGGAGGCTTTTTAGGCTTTCGTCTTGAGGTAAGACAAAGGGAATGGAACGGCCGGCGTCGCATCGCATCGTATCAGTGTCATCAGAGGAGAGCGCGTGTCTGGGAATGGGACGCCGTGCCGCTGAACGGGGAAGGGGATGGACCGATGCACGGCTGATCGGCCTGTGAGTGTGAGCTGGGTCAGGCGCGTTAAAGAGGAGGAGGCGTTTGCGTTTGGCACTGCTCGTCTTGTCTTCAATTCAGGCGTCTCTGTTCGCCACGTGATGTCTCTACCCGCTCCTGCCTGCAGCTACATGCGTGAATGCATGGATGGAGCAGCGGCCTACTGCTACGAGAACGGCTTTTCAGGTCACGGTGAAGGGTGTGTGCGCTTGTGTCGTTTGCGAGGAGCAACCGTACAGTTCGTGTTTGCAACGAAATTGCACAATATGCCCCAAATTCATGTAGATTTAATGGTTTTTATTATATAAAACCCCAAATAATAAGGGCATCTTCAACAGCCACCCACAAATCGCCCGCATACGTCCGGACCGCGATGTCCGTACTGCGGAGCCATCCAAAGCGATGATGTATCGGTCCGCGACGCGGTCCGGACGTACTTTTTCCCGTAAATCGAAGACAAACATGAGAGCTTTGCAGGAGTCCAGACAGCTGCCAAGCCGTCTTCTGACCGCCATGACACACACAAACCCCCTACTCCCTGCCGCGCGCGTTCCCGCTTGCCGCCAGCTGTCCGCATTCATGCCGTTGTAGAGCGCGCCGCTCTATATTGAAGACGACTCAGGGTGGACGTGACCTGTCACTGCCTTCGCCATTGAAGCGGTGCGCCGGCCGAGGGCGCCGCCCGTGAGGCGTCTCCAGTGTTCGCGCATGTTCAATGCCGGAGACGCGTGACTGGACGGGACGGGATGGATATCTACCATGCCAGTAGAATGCCCGTTCTGTCTGTATGCCGCCATTAAGCAGGCTCGCCGGCCCAGAAACCCACTCCGGTACCGCTCGTTGACGCATCCGGACGCCTGGTCTCACCGGAATCCACTATTTCAACATGGCCACACTCGACTAACTCCACTCCACAACACAAGCCGCTCGCCATCCTCCTCCTTTGCACTGCATCCGTCATGACTGCATGCAGCAAAGCTCTATAGGAGAGCCTTTCCACTGAGATGAAGCACGCGGTGGTCGCCCCTTATCGCTGCCAGGCAGAGCCGTCATGCCAGGCGGATCGAGGCCGGCTTGCCGGCCAGATCGCCCGAGGTCTTCGATGACGAGGACACCCCCACGATGGAGACGGGCTCCGACGGCACCGCCCCGGCGCTCCCACGCCTCCGGTGCACGCCGGTTTCACCATGGAGCAGGCGCAGGCGCACTACAACGCCGCCATGGCGAAGGTGCAGCCTGCGTCGGCGCCTTTGTAGGTGTTCCAGCAGGCGCGGGAGGAATAGTGGTACAACATGTTCGTCCTGGAGCAGCACCGGCTGGCGGAGGGCCAGATATACAGCGAGCGTGCGAGCAAGGAGGCCGTGGCGGCCATGGCCGCGGGGAACCCAAACTTCGTCAAGGAGCAGTGTGCCATCTACGATGCCGTCCGCGCTCAAGCCGCCGCTCACCAGGAAGCGGCCACCGCGGAGGAAAACAATGCCAGCTGCGCCTTCTATGCGCCACCGACGAACTACCAGGCGGCCCGGTGGGACGATGACAGTGCGGACGCCACCATTTCCATCGTGAACCTCACGTCCACCAGCGACGGACAGGTCGAGGACTCCTCCGAGGATGAGTAGGGCACGAGAGGCTGCAGTGAAGGAAATATGCCCTAGAGGCAATAATAAAGTTATTATTTATTTCCTTATTTCATGATAAATGTTTATTATTCATGCTAGAATTGTATTAACCGGAAACATAATACATGTGTGAATACATAGACAAACAGAGTGTCACTAGTATGCCTCTACTTGACTAGCTCATTAATCAAAGATGGTTATGTTTCCTAACCATGGACAAAGAGTTGTTATTTGATTAATGGGATCACATCATTAGGTGAATGATCTGATTGACATGACCCATTCCATTAGCTTAGCACCCGATCGTTTAGTGTGTTGCTATTGCTTTCTTCATGACTTATACATGTTCCTATGACTATGAGATTATGCAACTCCCGTTTACCGGAGGAACACTTTGTGTGCTACCAAACGTCACAACGTAACTGGGTGATTATAAATGAGCTCTACAGGTGTCCCCAAAGGTAGATGTTGGGTTGGCGTATTTCGAGATTAGGATTTGTCACTCCGATTGTCGGAGAGGTATCTCTGGGCCCTCTCGGTAATGCACATCACATAAGCCTTGCAAGCATTGCAACTAATGAGTTAGTTGCGAGATGATGTATTACGGAACGAGTAAAGAGACTTGCCAGTAACGAGATTGAACTAGGTATTGGATACCGACGATCGAATCTCGGGTAAGTAACATACCGATGACAATGGGAACAACGTATGTTGTTATGCGGTCTGACCGATAAAGATCTTCGTAGAATATGTAGGAACCAATATGGGCATCCAGGTCCCGCTATTGGTTATTGACCGGAGACGTGTCTCGGTCATGTCTACATTGTTCTCGAACCGTAGGGTCCGCACGCTTAAGGTTTCGATGACATTTATATTATGAGTTTATGAGTTTTGATGTACCGAAGGAGTTCGGAGTCCCGGATGAGATCGGGGATATGACGAGGAGTCTCGAAATGGTCGAGACGTAAAGATCGATATATTTGACGACTATATTCGGACATCGGAAAGGTTCTGAGTGATTCGGATATTTTCGGGAGTACCGGGGAGTTACGGGAATACGGGGGAAGAAGTATATGGGCCTTATTGGGCTTTAGGGGAGAGGGAGAGGCAGGCCGCACGCCCCCCATTGGCTAGTCCGAATTGGACTAGGGGGAGGGGCAGCGCCCCCTCCTTCCTTCTCTTCCCTCTTCCTCTTCCTTGTCTCCTACTCCTAATACATGGAAGGACTCCTAGTTGGACTAGGAAAGGGGGAATCCTACTCCCGGTGGGAGTAGGACTCCCCTAGGGCGCGCCATAGAGAGGGCCGGCCCTCCCCTCCTCCACTCCTTTATATACGGGGGCAGGGGGCACCCCATAGACACACAAGTTGATCTTCGTGATCGTTCCTTAGCCGTGTGCGGTGCCCCCCTCCACGATATTACACCTCGGTCATATTGTAGCGGTGCTTAGGCGAAGCCCTGCGACAGTTGAACATCAAGATCGTCACCACGCCGTCGTGCTGACGGAACTCCTCCCCGAAGCTTTGCTGGATCGGAGCCCGGGGTGCGTCATCGAGTTGTACGTGTGCCAAGAACTCGGAGGTGCCGGAGTAACGGTGCTTGGATCGGTTGGACCGGAAAGACGTACGACTACTTCCTCTACGTTGCGTCAATGCTTTCGCTTCGGTCTACGAGGGTACGTAGACAACACTCTCCCCTCTCGTTGCTATGCATCACCATGATCTTCCGTGTGCGTAGGAAATTTTTTGAAATTACTACGTTCCCCAACAGTGGCATCCGAGCCTAGGTTTTATGGTTTGATGTTATTTGCACGAGCAGAACACAAGTGAGTTGTGGGCGATATAAGTCATACTGCCTACCAGCATGTCATACTTTGGTTCGGCGGTATTGTTGGATGAAGCGGCCCGGACCGACATTACGCGTACGCTTACGCGAGACTGGTTCTACCGTCGTGCTTTGCACACAGGTGGCTGGCGGGTGTCAGTTTCTCCAACTTTAGTTGAACCAAGTGTGGCTACGCCCAGTCCTTGCGAAGGTTAAAACGGCATCAACTTGACAAACTATCGTTGTGGTTTTGATGCGTAGGTAAGATTGGTTCTTGCTAAGTCCGTAGCAGCGACGTAAAACATGCAACAACAAAGTAGAGGACATCTAACTTGTTTTTGCAGGGCATGTTGTGATGTGATATGGTCAAGACATGATGCTAAATTTTATTGTATGAGATGATCATGTTTTGTAACAGAGTTATCGGCAACTGGCAGGAGCTATATGGTTGTCGCTTTATTGTATGCAATGCAATCGCCCTGTAATGCTTTACTTTATTACTAAGCGGTAGCGATAGTCGTAGTAGCATTAGATTGGCGAGACGACAACGATGCTACGATGGACATCAAGGTGTCGCGCCGGTGACGATGGTGATCATGACGGTGCTTCGAAGATGGAGATCACAAGCACAAGATGATGATGGCCATATCATATCACTTATATTGATTGCATGTGATGTTTATCTTTTATGCATCTTATCTTGCTTTGATTGACGGTAGCATTTTAAGATGATCTCTCACTAAATTATCATAGTAAAAGTGTTCTCCCTGAGTATGCACCGTCACGAAAGTTCTTCGTGCTGAGACACCACGTGATGATCGGGTGTGATAGGCTCTACGTTCAAATACAACGGGTGCAAAACAGTTGCACACGCGGAATACTCAGGTTTAACTTGACGAACCTAGCATATAACAGATATGGCCTCGGAACACTAAGACCGAAAGGTCGAGCGTGAATCATATAGTAGATATGATCAACATAATGATGTTCACCATTGAAACTACTCCATCTCACATGATGATCGGACATGGTTTAGTTGATATGGATCACGTGATCACTTAGAGGATTAGAGGGATGTCTATCTAAGTGGGAGTTCTTTAATAATATGATTAATTGAACTTTAATTTATCATGAACTTAGTCGTGGTAGTATTAGCATATCTATGTTGTAGATCAATAGCTCGCGTTGTTGCTTTCATATGTTTATTTTGATATGTTCCTAGATAAAATTGTGTTGAAAGATGTTAGTAGCAATGATGCGGATTGGATCCGTGATCTGAGGTTTATCCTCATTGCTGCACAGAAAAATTATGTCCTTGATGCACCGCTAGGTGACAGACCTATTGCAGGAGCAGATGCAGACGTTATGAACGTTTAGCTAGCTCAATATGATGGCTACTTGATAGTTTAGTGCACCATGCTTAACGGCTTAGAATCGGGACTTCAAAGACGTTTTGGACGTCATGGACCATATGAGATGTTCCAAGAGTTGAAGTTAATATTTTAAGCAAATACCCGAGTTGAGAGATATGAAGTCTCCAACAAGTTCTATAGCTAAAAGATGGAGGAGAATCGCTCAACTAGTGAGCATGTGCTCAGATTGTCTGGGTACTACAATCGCTTGAATCAAGTGGGAGTTAATCTTCCAGATAGGATAGTGATTGACATAATTCTCTAGTCACCATCACCAAGTTAGTAGAACTTCGCGATGAACTATAATATGCAAGGGATGCGAAAGTAATTCCCAAGCTCTTCGTGATGCTGAAATCGACGAAGGTAGAAATCAAGAAAAACATCAAGTGTTGATGGTTAACAAGACCACTAGTTTCAAGAAAAGGGCAAAGGGATAGAAGGGAACTTCAAGAAGAACGGCAAGCAAGTTGCTGCTCAAGTGAAGAAGCCCAAGTCTGGACCTAGGCCTGAAACTAAGTGCTTATACTGCAAAGGGACTGGTCACTAGAAGCGGAATCACCCCAAGTATTTGGCGGATAAGAAGGATGGCAAAGTGAACAAAGGAATATTTGATATACATGTTATCGACGTGTATTTTACTAGTGTTTATAGCAACCCCTCAGTATTTGATACTAGTTCAGTTGCTAAGATTAGTAACTCGAAACGGGAGTTGCAGAATAAACAGAGACTAGTTAAGGGTGAAGTGACGATGTGTGTTGGAAGTGGTTCCAAGATTGATATGATCATCAGCGCACACTCCCTATACTTTCGAGATTAGTGTTGAACCTAAATAAGTGTTATTTGGTGTTTGCATTGAGCATGAATATGATTTGATCATGTTTATTGCAATACGGTTATTCATTTAAGTAAGAGAATAAATTGTTGTTCTGTTTACATGAACAAAACCTTATATGGTTACACACCCAATGAAAATAGTTCATTGGATATCGATCGTAGTGATACACATATTCATAATATTGAAACCAAAAGATGCAAAGTTAATAATGATAGTGCAACTCATTTGTGGCAATGCCGTTTAGGTCATATTGGTGTAAAGCGCATGAAGAAACTCCATGCTAATGGGCTTTTGGAATCACTTGATTGTGAATCACTTGATGCTTGCGAACCATGCCTCATGGGCAAGATGACTAAGTCTCCGTTCTCCGGAACAATAGAGCGAGCAACTAACTTATTAGAAATAATACATACTGATGTATGCGATCCGATGAGTGTTGAGGCTCGCGACAAGTATCATTATTTTCTGACCTTCACAGATGATTTGAGCAGATATGGGTATATCTACTTGATGAAACAGAAGTCTGAAACATTTGAAAAGTTCAAAGAATTTCAGAGAGAAGTGGAGAATCATCGTAACAAGAAAATAAAAGTTTCTACGATATGATCGCAGAGGTAAAATATTTGAGTTACGAGTTTGGCCTTCAGTTAAAACAATGTGAAATAGTTTCACTACTCACGCCACCTGGAACACTACAGTGTAATGGTGTGTCCGAACATCGTAACCGTACTTTATTAGATATGGTGCAATCTATGATGTCTCTTGCCGATTTACCACTATCGTTTTGGGGTTATGCATTAGAGACAGCTGCATTCACGTTAAATAGGGCACCATCTAAATCCGTTGAGACGACACTATATGAACTATGGTTTATCAAGAAACCAAAGTTGCCGTTTCTTAAAAGTTTGGGGTTGTGATGCTGATGTGAAAAAGTTTCGTTCTGATAAGCTCAAACCCAAATCGGAGAAATGTGTCTTCATAGGATACCCAAAGGAGACTATTGGGTACACCTTCTATCACAAATTCAAAGGCAAGACATTCGTTGCTAAGAATGGATCCTTTCCAGAGAAGGAGTTTCTCTCGAAAGAAGTGAGTGGGAGGAAAGTGGAACTTGACAAGGTAATTGTACCTTCTCCCTTATTGGAAATTAGTTCATCACAGAAATCTGTTCCTGTGACTACTGCACCAATTAGTGAGGAACCTAATGATGATGATCATGAAACTTCAGATCAAGTTACTACCGAATCTCGTAGGTAAACCAGAGTGAAATCCGCACCAGAGTGGTACGGTAATCCTGTTCTGGAAGTCATGTTACTAGACCATGAGGAACTTGCGAACTATGAGGAAGCGATGATGAGCCCAGATTCCGCAAAATGGCTTGAGGCCATGAAATCTGAGATATGATCCATGTATAAGAACAAAGTATGGACTTTGATGGATTTGCCCGATGATCGGCAAGCCATAGAAAATAAATGGATCTTCAAGAGGAAGACGGACGCTGATAGTAGTGTTACTATCTACAAAGCTAGAATTGTCGCAAAAGGTTTTCGACAAGTTCAAGGTGTTGACTACGATGAGAGTTTCTCACTCGTATCTATGCTTAAGTCTGTCCGAATCATGTTAGCAATTGCCGCATTTTATGAAATCTGGCAAAAACAAAACTGCATTCCTTAATGGATTTATTAGAGAAGAGTTGTATACGATGCAACTAGAAGGTTTTGTCGATCCTAAAGGTGTTAACAAAATATGCATGCTCCAGCGATCCATCTATGGACTGGTGCAAGCATCTCGGAGTTGGAATATACGCTTTGATAACTTGATCAAAGCATATAGTTTTATACAGACTTGCGGTGAAGCCTGTATTTACAAGAAAGTGAGTGGGAGCACTACAGCATTTCTAATAAGTATATGTGAATGACATATTGTTGATCGGAAATAATGTAGAATTATTCTGCAAAGCATAAAGGAGTGTTTGAAAGTTTTTTTAAAGAAAGACCTCGGTGAAGCTGCTTACATATTGAGCATCAAGATCTATAGAGATAGATCAAGACGCTTGATAAATTTTTTCAATGAGTACATACCTTGACAAGATTTTGAAGTAGTTCAAAATAGAACAGTCAAAGAAAGAGTTCTTGCCTGTATTACAAGGTGTGAAATTGAGTAAGACTCAAAACCCGACCACGACAGAAGATAGAAAGAGAATGAAAGTCATTCCCTATGCCTTGGCCATAGGTTCTATAAAGTATGCCATGCTGTGTACCAGATCTATTGTATACCCTAGACTGATTTTGGCAAGGGAGTACAATAGTGATCTAGGAGTAGATCACTGGACAGCGGTCCAAATTATCCTTAGTGGAATAAGGATATGTTTCTCGATTATGGACGTGACAAAAAGGTTCGTCGTAAAGAGTTACATCGATGCAAGTTTTGACACCAATCTGGATGACTTTAAGTCTCAATCTAGATACATATTGAAAGTGGGATCAATTAGCTAAAGTAGCTCTGTGCAGAGCATTGTAGACATAGAAATTTGTAAAATACTTACGGATCTGAATGTGACAGACCCGTTGACTAAAATTATCTCACAAGCAAAACATGATCACACCTTAGTACTCTTTGGGTGTTAATCACATAGCGATGTGAACTAGATTACTGACTCTAGTAAACCCTTTGGGTGTTGATCACATATCGATGTGAACTATGGGTGTTAATCACATGATGATGTGAACTGTTGCTGTTAAATCACATGATGATGTGAAATAGATTATTGACTCTACTGCAAGTGGGAGACTGAAGGAAATATGCCCTAGAGGCAATAATAAAGTTATTATTTATTTCCTTATTTCATGATAAATGTTTATTATTCATGCTAGAATTGTATTAACCGGAGACATAATACATGTGTGAATTACGTAGACAAACAGAGTGTCACTAGTATGCCTCTACTTGACTAGCTCATTAATCAAAGATGGTTATGTTTCCTAACCATGGACAAAGAGTTGTTATTTGATTAATGGGATCACATCATTAGGTGAATGATCTGATTGACATGACCCATTCCATTAGCTTAGCACCCGATCGTTTAGTGTGTTGCTATTGCTTTCTTCATGACTTATACATGTTCCTATGACTATGAGATTATGCAACTCCCGTTTACCGGAGGAACACTTTGTGTGCTACCAAACGTCACAATGTAACTGGGTGATTATAAAGGAGCTCTACAGGTGTCTCCAAAGGTAGATGTTGGGTTGGCGTATTTCGAGATTAGGATTTGTCACTCCGATTGTCGGAGAGGTATCTCTGGGCCCTCTCGGTAATGCACATCACATAAGCCTTGCAAGCATTGCAACTAATGAGTTAGTTGCGAGATGATGTATTACGGAACGAGTAAAGAGACTTGCCATTAACGAGATTGAACTAGGTATTGGATACCGACGATCGAATCTCGGGCAAGTAACATACCGATGACAAAGGGAACAACGTATGTTGTTATGCGGTCTGACCGATAAAGATCTTCGTAGAATATGTAGGAACCAATATGGGCATCCAGGTCCCACTATTGGTTATTGACCGGAGACGTGTCTCGGTCATGTCTACATTGTTCTCGAACCGTAGGGTCCGCACGCTTAAGGTTTCGATGACATTTATATTATGAGTTTTGATGTACCGAAGGAGTTCGGAGTCCCGGATGAGATCGGGGATATGACGAGGAGTCTCGAAATGGTCGAGACGTAAAGATCGATATATTGGACGACTATATTCGGACATCGGAAAGGTTCTGAGTGATTCGGATATTTTCGGGAGTACCGGGGAGTTACGGGAATACGGGGGAAGAAGTATATGGGCCTTATTGGGCTTTAGGGGAGAGGGAGAGGCAGGCCGCGCGCCCCCCATTGGCTGGTCCGAATTGGACTAGGGGGAGGGGCGACGCCCCCTCCTTCCTTCTCTTCCCTCTTCCCCTTCCTTGTCTCCTACTCCTAATACATGGAAGGACTCCTAGTTGGACTAGGAAAGGGGGAATCCTACTCCCGGTGGGAGTAGGACTCCCCTAGGGCGCGCCATAGAGAGGGCCGGCCCTCCCCTCCTCCACTCCTTTATATACGGGGGCAGGGGGCACCCCATAGACACACAAGTTGATCTTCGTGATCGTTCCTTAGCCGTGTGCGGTGCCCCCTTCCATGATATTACACCTCGGTCATATTGTAGCGGTGCTTAGGCGAAGCCCTGCGACAGTTGAACATCAAGATCGTCACCACGTTGTCGTGCTGACGGAACTCCTCCCCGAAGCTTTGCTGGATCGGAGCCCGGGGTGCGTCATCGAGTTGTACGTGTGCCAAGAACTCGGAGGTGCCGGAGTAACGGTGCTTGGATCGGTTGGACCGGGAAGACGTACGACTACTTCCTCTATGTTGCGTCAATGCTTCCGCTTCGGTCTACGAGGGTACGTAGACAACACTCTCCCCTCTCGTTGCTATGCATCACCATGATCTTGCGTGTGCGTAGGAATTTTTTTGAAATTACTACGTTCCCCAACATGCAGGGCCTCATGTCCCATGTGGGCCGGTCCGTCTCCCGTGTTATGCTCTTCCTCATCGGAGACCACACCTTCACTTCACGAGTCTTATCGCTGGTGCTCATGGAGATGGCAGATGGAGGACGACAGGGGCTTCGACGTTGGCCGCCGCCGCCGTGGGAAAGGTTTAGGGACATGTCAATTTTGTTTGTTCTAAATATTTGAAATGTAATGGGAGTTTGCATGAAATCCGTCATGCTTATATGAAATCCGGCTGTGTTTGCATGAATTTCATCCGGTTTGTTGAAAAATAATTTGAAATGTATGCGGCTACGGTTGGATGGTGGCTTCCTGCACCCGTGTCCATGGACTGGTCCCCTCTGTCCGCGGACGGATGCAGGAGGAAATTTGCTGGTTGCCGTTGGAGATGCCCTGAGTGCCGACACGTGCGGCACGAAGCACTCCGACCCTGACGTTTTTACAACTAAAGTTGTCATAAAAAAACTAAAACTTGCCATCCGAAAAAAAGTTGCCATGCTTGACAATTAAAGTTGTCATCCTTGCATCACTAAATTTTCCGTAAAAAACGTTCGAAATTGCCATATATTCGTGTCACACGTGTGACACTTATCAAGATCTCATTAAAAAATGGTGAATTGTAGAGCATCTCCAGTAGTTCATGTAAAAAATATCAGTAAAAGTCATTCTATGCGTTGTCTATATAACTTAGGAAAAGTTGTCTGATGACTACTTTTATCAGTTTTCATAAACTTCTTTCATATTTTTTCATATTATCCATTAAACAAGCATACAAATGACACATCATAATAATTCAAACAATGATATATCAAAGACACATACTTGATAACAATTCCAAATCCACAAAGGGGAGGAGAGCGCGGTGGCAAGGGGCGGATGAAAGGCGCAGCAACAGTGGATGGTGCAGTGAGGCGTGACGACACGAGAAGGCCTGGACGCGACGCGGGGGGAGTGGCGGTTGCTTGAGGGTATCCTCACGTGATATTTCAGGCAGTTTCAGCCTGCCAAATTATAGGGGAAATGTCATCTTCCCATAAACGTGAGGCAAGTTTGGGAAAATATATGGGATCCCATAAAAAGATTAGGTTTACGGGAGATGTTGGACGACTATTTTTCGCCTCAACTTTCCTTAAACGGTACATTTTTATGGATAGGGGAGCTATTGGAGATGCTTTATGAATATCTTCTAGGGAAACACTTTTATTCAACCGAGGAATCTCACGTCAACCATCGAAATGGTACTTTTTTTATGGATAGGGGAGCTACTGGAGATGCTTTATGAATATCTTCTAGGGAAACACTTCTGTTCAACCGAGGAATCTCACGTCAACCATCGACCGTGTTGCGCGTCCGCCATGTGACTTGCCGACCCACACACGTCGCCTTATGCTATACCCATCTCCATTCGAGAAATCACGACCTCTTTTCCTTCTCCCCATCGTCAACATCAAAGAAAACTAGACTAGCACATCGAATACTCTCCTCTCCCTTATCCTCTCGCACACCGCTCCTTCGACGAGCTCAGGAGGCGCCCATACACTGCTGCAAGGCCGGGGCGCGGCGCTGCAACCCGCCCCGCACGATCCTGCAAGGGGAGAGAGGGGCGATGGAAGCAGTCGAGGGGGGAGGGGGGGTGCTTCACGGAGTTGGATGTGCTGGCGAGCGGCCACCAACCTGCAATACTGTGACGAAAGGCGCCGATACCGCGAGCTCATTGACATTTTCTTAAACATTGCTAGTGTTGCGAAGGCATGCCTTTTCAAGCTTGCCAGATTGCAACTTCTAGCCACAACATGGACCATGTTGCAATGGGTGGTCACAACATAATCCATTTTGCAATGGATGACCTCATCCCACGTCATGCAAGCTGGAGGTGAACGCAACATGATTCATGTTACAATGACTTACCGCAACATGATCCATGTTGCAATAACTTACTGCAATATGATTCATATTGCATTTTTTTGAAATGGATGATTCATCTTGCAATGGATGATCAAAAGCTCATGCGTCGCCTGGTGACGCGAGCACAACGTGGTCCGTGTTGCAAAGCTCCCGAGCACAACACGGTCCTTATTGCAAAGGTTGCCGCTGACGTGGCGCTAGGTCGGATGGCTGTCTCGCAGACCATCTAACGGTCACCGAGGCGACCAATCTAATTGATTCATCACTCAGCCGACGCGTAGCACACCCCTATCTTGTATGCTGATTGTTTGATTTACAATGAATATGATTATTTTCCTGTCTGGTCTTCTGTACGAAATGTCACATGAAAAGCTGATATTAATTAGTAGAAACAACGAGCAACCAGATTTGCGAGACGCATGGATAGTATAATCAGAGACGAACATGGAAGCTCATCTTCTGGAAGTATTGAACATGGAAGTAGAATCCTATAGTACTGCACATCTGCACTATCCCAACATACACACTATCTTTGAATACGGACAGACCTGTCAGACCCGTATTCTGCCAAGATCAATCATCTTCAGAACGATAGTATGGAACACAACACATCATCTTCGTTCGATTTAAATATTGCCCAGGCGACGATTGAACGATGATCACTCGTATAAAATTCCCCTTTTCATTTTCTGTTCGAGGGAACAATGAGTGTGCGTATACTCCGCGTGCTTATTGCTCTACTACCTTTGGCGCCTTTCTTTCGCTACCAGCTTCTCGTTTTTCCACGATCTGGAAAACATACAATATGCCAGTTCTGCGTCTGGTTCTTGCTTCATGCATGCTACTGATTACATCTTATCTGTACTTTCGACATCATCACCAGCGTAGCTTTCTCGCATACTTGCGGCCATGCACCAATAGCTTTTTGCTTCCCCGAAAATGTTTGAACGCCCGCTCGGAGCACCAGGATTTATCCCGATTGCCCTCAATGAACTTTGATATTCGGTGTTCAAATCGTGTCGTAAAATGAGCTAGAAACATCAGCTTAGAACTCAGGCTGTTCCCTAATAATCATAGAGATCTAAACACACTTATATTTCTTTACAGAGGGAGTGGATCAAAGCCATTTTTGCTCGCGTGGCTAGGATCTCTATTCTAAAGTTTGAATCCACCGTTCAAAAAAATAATGCACTTTCGGCTTTCGGGCATAGTTTTTTATCACTTTCTAGCCCAACTGAATCAGCCCAAATAAAGGGAATCAATGTATAAAGCGCTCCTCTCCTGCACAAGTTACTTGAAAAGCTCAAACTTCTAAAGGCCTTAAAAGGAAGGCAACCCGAATGAGTAGCAGTTGCAAAACTCAAGGTGCCATGCATGACTCAAGTTTGAATCAGCTCATCTCGAAGGTACATTCAAATACTCGATCAGTTTTGGCAGTGCCGTGGGGAGCCACATGTTCTTTCTGGGTTGGAGAGTCCATGGAAAGAAGGATGCATTTGAAATGCCCAGTCTTATTCAACAAGTCGAGGTAAATTCAAATGCACAGTACGTGGCAGATGTGGATGTACACATAGGACGTGTACTCTACTCCTACGGTCACCTCCATCACTGGTGTTGATGCTGGAATGTGCATTAGCAATATTGTACTTATGATATGCAGAGGAGACTCACAGAATCATAGGCCAATTAATTAATGGGAAGGAGCACAACTGGTAGAGGTTGTGATTTGTTTAACACTGAAGGTAAGGGAGAATACATCTCTGGCAGGCACCAGTAGTTCAGCGCATGAGCCGCCATCAAGTCCAAGCTTCAGCACCTGGAAGTCCAGAGTAGCATTTCTGACCTAGAAAAGGAGAACACGTGAGGGTCGTAAATTCATCAGTCCATCACATGGTTATAGTAACTCCTCGTCTTGGTGTGCACTCTTTTATCCTGCAAACTAATTAGTACAGTAGCTGGCTACTGACAAGAAAATGATTTCCAGAATTGAATGGTCTCTCCCTACTTGTCAAGCGAAACCCCAGCAAACCAAACCAGGAGCGACCTCATTTATTGGGAGCCATAATTGTGATCTACTTGTTTGTCTACTGACAGGGTAATGGTCGACGAACACCATGGACAGGCTATGTTAGTGGAACACATGCGATCAAGAGTCAAGACCTAAAACTGACTCTACAACACACTGTCAAACTGCAGATTTCATTCTGGAAATTCTCACTAACGATCGGCCTCACTTGTTTCCCATAAAGTAAAGTGATGGCACTTCACGTACCAGTAGGTATAATTTCATCGTTCCTAGTTTAGTAACACATCCATAGTCTTAAAAGTTAAAAGTGCTGGGCAAGCCATTAACTTTTGCTTGGCAATTGAGGAACAGGAAAGGATCAAGACTTGTAAAGGAAAGCAAGGGCTCTCCTTTAAGCAAGAAACAAGCATGATTACTTGAGTTGGGCGGCTGCCGTCCTATCACTGCTCTCTGCTCCCATCCCAGCGAAGATCAAAGGAACAAGGAATGTCCCTGTGTAGTGCCACAATATCGCATTTTCATGTTCTCTACGGTCGCTTCAGAAGCCCCTCTGGTCTGTGCTCTCTCCTAAACAAGATCATGCTCTGAATGGGCCAATGGTATATAAACACTATGATGGCATCTTGTTCTGCACTGCACGTTCAGAGGAGCAGACCCTATCCTAAATTTTTATGACCCAGCTGCTCTGTACTCCCTGGTTGATGGCACAACTGCTTTGTTTCCTCCACTTTGTCTGAAAGTGTAGAAAGTAAAACAAATTAATCACTGCAACATTCGGCACCAAATTAGCAGTCTGACTAGAACTGCGTGGGGGTAAATATACCTGGTTCATATTCCTCCGTTCCTAAATATAAGTTCATATTCCTCCGTTCCTAAATATAAGTTCTTTTTAAAGATTTCAATATAAACTACATACGGAGCAAAATGAATGAATCTACACTCTAAACTATGTCTATATACATCCGTATGTAGTTTATATTGAAATCTCTAAAAAGACTTATATTTAAAAATGGAGGGAGTAGAAAATTCAGAAAACAAATTACCGGTCATGTTGGGCCAAAGGTATACCAGACGAAGGCTTAAATGCTGGCTAATTGCCGGTGCCTTGCAATGGGGCATACATATTTAATGTCCAATGCTCGTTAATACTTTACATAACTGATAAACCACCCCCCTCCCGCGTCGTCCTCTTGGTGATAGGTGCATGATTGAATTGGGAAGGATAAATAGCTGAAAGCAGCCGGGATAACTAGCTTTATACCCGCCAAGGTTGGATGCAACCTGTACGTTCGGGATGGCTGGCCGGAGCTATAAGAACTCCAACCCGCTGTCCGAACAATCGCAGAACCACGAACCGGGACGAACCCACACAAAACAGCCGGAACCATAGAGCACGAATTAGGAGGAATCAGAGGCTCCTTCTTACGAATATGGTGAATCCACAAGAGAAATAATAGCAAGACCTCACGGATCTTAGTAGTCTACAAGCTTGTAGCTAAGGTGATTTTTGGCTGAAGGTTTTTTGCCTAGAGAGTGGGTGGGTGGGGGAGGGGGGTTGAGTTTATAACTAGGGACAACCCCATGGATAGGTGTGTAGGAAGCTAGCTTTGGGAACCAGCGTATGTGTGAAAATGAAACAGCTTCAAGACTTAATAGGGTAGCTTCTGGAAATCTGGCGTGAATGTGCGAACTGTTGACCCAACCAAACACTTCTTCATCCGAGTTCGAGCATTGTTTCTTCACTAGAGAGCTTGGGCTTCGGGAATACTTTCGCAAAATGGAGATGGCTAAACTCGAGTATAACAATGTTTTGCCAGAGTCAGAACATTGTCTTCTCCGACAACAGACTTGTTTCTTCATGAACTCCTAACTCTGTCTCTTCGTCTTGAAAACATTATTTCTGCACGACTAGAAGTCGTTGTCCTTCTTCGACGTTGCAGCTGAGTTCAATCAATAACAAGAAAGATGACGGTGCAGACATGTGTTCATGATTGTAGTATGAACTTAAGTTAGCGTTCACCTGGTCATGTATTTATTTGACACAAATTATTATGATTTTCTCCTTTCATGACCGTGGGTGTACAAATGGTTGTCATGTCCTCATCATCCTCCCCCTATTGAAATGGAGTTGTACTCAACTCTAGCTAGTCATCACACAAAACAAAATAGGCCAGTACAAAGAAACAATGCAAATATCTTATCGAATGCATGAGTTTAGCTTTCACCTTGGCGAACTTCTTCAAATGTTTATGAATGTCCACATGATGTTTTGTTCAACTCAACAACTCCTTCCAACTAACATTTATAGGGAGTACAAATTTGTAACCAATCATGACCATGTCCATATCATCACTGGTACACGTCGATGCTATACAAATGGTTTTTAACCCCTTTCCGCGACGGCATTTGGAACCGTCGCCTAGTGAGTGACGGCAATAGAGGGGTCCTTCCCACACGATCCAGAAAACGTCGGGTATATGCCCTCCTGGCACACACGCTCGGCAAAATGAGTTCATGTGCGACCGGCGAGTGCTCAAATATGGAAATACGTACAGTAGAGCTAAAAAATACATTTATACAGGCGAAATTGTTTCCCGTCGCAAGTATATCCCACACAGCCAGTCCCCGCTAAACGCTTCCGTTCGTATGTACATCCCACACAGTCGCTTCAAGGAAAACGTTTCCGTTCACTGATACATCACACACAATGTTCCCTGTTAAATCGTTTGTGATAGCGTTGCCATTGCACACGATATTAACAATTTTATCGTTTGCATTATTGAATACATCACACACGGTGCGTAGAAAAAACTGTGTGGCAAAGGCTGTCCATCACACACAATTTTTATGTGGTAAACATTTGTGCAAGGTGGCCTAACGCAAACAGTTTTCAAGAGAATGTTGTGTGTGCAATGGAGATTGATCGCACACGTGGTGGATCCTAGAAATGTTTCTGATCTCCACGTATATCGCAGACGTTTCGCTTTCGCAAACCGTGTGCAGTGTAATCCCTAATTTAAAAATCACATGTTTTAAATTTGAAAGTAGGCAATCACTTATTTCATATCAACCATGTTTATTACAAATATAGGTTCAACCACGAATGCATAATTCGATCCACAAGTACATATACTGAAGAACTACAGAAGCACCAAGTAAAGAATAATGCCCATATTGTACCCTCCTCCATGCGTAATGCGCGCACGACTCTAGGTCAATCCCTTCTGATGGCTGCCCATCCATCCTTCACTGTCTTCATTACGACTTCTCGATGCTCATTGTAGTCTGGATGAAATATTTTAACCTTCATTGTGTGTCCCCCAATCATGTACTTTATGAAGTAATCTTGAGTGAACTGCTTCGGGAACCACTGCGAATGAAAAAGATTCAGACATTGTTGTCTAACAACTCATTATGGGCAGTAAAAAGAGAAGGCTGCAGAGTTTGTAGTTACCATCCTACAGCTCACTGTTGTGTTGGATAGAGCATAAACAAATAATTTGCTTGCCACCATTCGTATCTTTTTGCTAATAATCCTTATCAGTTTCCTCACTTGATGCTTGTTCATGAATATCTCATTGCCCATACACAAAAATGTCGACATGTGGATCCTTGCCAAGGGCATATGTACCTACAAGTAACAAGTCAATATTAGAAGCTAACAAGTTTCCAGTCCTGGATCTATATGCACTACATTATGGAACGACGAGGGGAGTACAAGCCGAGGGATGAAGCTAACATCGGCGGAAAATGGTGGCCACTCCCGTTGTTGTCCTGCATAAGTAGCGGAAAGGCATGATAAGTACAACAACCTTAACATCAAACAAATATAGCAAAGGTAAACAACATCATCTCCAAATGATAGCTTGAATGTGTTGGTTTCTGCATACTGTTAAAGCACATATAAAATGGAAGGCAATGTTACCGACAGTAGGCTTAACAGCCATCAAATATTGCAATTCAAACTATTATTGTTGAAAATGAATAGAACGTAGGTAATGCTTACACATCACACTGGATAAATGTGTAAAACTGAAATAAAGGGCATGTGTTAACTACACCAGGAATAACTGGAACCGAATATAGCCGTTCAAACTGGTATTGATGTAGTCGAGCGGCACAGTTCTGACTTGCACATAATGAACAACACATTATGAATTTAAACAAGGCATAAATGACCAGTATAACAACCAAATATAGCCATTGAAAACTGGACAGAGTCTCATTGCAACCAACCTAACAAGCAAATACAGATAAACAGGGCATATGCTTGAAAACTGGACAAATGCTCACTACAACCAACCTAACAAGCAGATACAGATAAACAGGGCATCTGCTTCCTAACTGGACAAATGCTAAAAAAAGCAACCTAACAACCAAATACAGATAAACAAGGCATCTGCTTGATAACTGGACAAATGCTCACTGCAACCAAACTAAGAACCAAATACATATAAACAAGGCATCTGCTTGATAACTGAAAAAATGCTCACTCCAACCAACCTAACAACCTAATACAGATAAACAAGGCATCTAATCACTATAAACAACCAAATATAGCCATTCGTGAAACTGTAGTGGACAATTCATACTTAAACATCACATAGCACTATTGAACAATACATTTTTGCATACCTGAAATAATTAGACACGACACAGTTAAAGCACTGCACGGCAAATGCTACAACAACAAAGGGTACGGGTTGGCAAGCTAGAAAAGGTAAGATTTGCTGATAGAATGTTGCCTCACATTTCATGGACGGTATCCTTCCAGTTGGAAGAGCACAGACCCATGGTGCGCTCTCTAACGTCACAGATGGGCTGTTTCACCTTGGAAGAACCTTCGTGGGTGCCCTCCTTGTGGTCGTGGTCGTGATCGATGAGATCTGACTTGGCAATTGTGGATCCCAAGCCGCCGCCGTAGAATGTGTCCTTCAGAAATGACAAAATGGGCTCGATGGCGTATAAAGCTTGCAAATCCTTGACCGCTTGGCGGAGGAGATCAGCGGCAGGGCCGTCGAAGAGATCGACGGTGGTTGAACCAGAGGGGTTGGGGATGGACCACTTAACCTGTGACATGACCCACGTGAAGCCGTCGTTGTGGACGAGCTTGATGTCGTAGCCTGCTTTCCCGAGATACAGTAATACGCTAGCCCGTTGACATGAAGCCTTCGACATGGCAACATAGTCAACGTCTTCGCCGGCTACCGCGGTGACGTGTTGCTCCGGGATCGACATGTCGGGGCGAACGACGGCCACCTCGCCAACGTCCGCCGGAGAGGCCATGATAAACCTCTTCTTGGCCGAACGCTCGTCGGGCTCCCCGGGATACGTGGTCGAGCTTAGGCTGCAACATTCTAGAGCAGGGGATGTGGACTTGACGGGAAGGGACACCGCAGGCCTCATCTAAAAAGTCAGGAGGAGTGGGGCGACGGTAGGGGAATCGCTGGGTAACCTGAACTTTATTATCTAAGCTAGGAGGAACGGGCAGACCGACAAGGGTTAGCGGTGGCGCCGACGGCGGCCGTGAGCTAGGGTTCGAGGGGGGAGGGGGAGGGTGGGGGACTGTGGAGGGGGGGTGTCCGTGTCAAAACCAACGGATATCGGGTAGGGGGTCCCGAACTGTGCGTCTAAGGTTGATGGTAACAGGCGATGGGGGACACAATGTTTATCTAGGTTCGGGCCTCTATATGGAGGTAATACCCTACTTCCTGCTTGATTGATCTTGATGAATATGAGTATTACAAGAGTTGATCTACCACGAGATCGTAATGGCTAAAAATCCTATAAGTCTAGCCTGTATGATTGTATATGTTTCCGAACTAAGCCCTCCGGTTTATATAGACACTGGAGGGGACTAGGGTTGTACAAAGTCGGTTACAGAGAAAGGAATCTTCATATTTGGTCGCCAAGCTTGCCTTCCACGCCAATGAGAGTCCTATCCGGACACGGGAGAGAGTCTTCGGTCTTGTATCACAACCCATTAGTCCGGCCCATGTGCAACAAGCCAGACGCCCAAGGACCCCTTAGTCCAGGACTCCCTCAGTAGCCCCTGAACCAGGCTTCAATGACGAGGTGTCCAGCGCGCAGATTGTCTTTGGCATTGCAAGGCGGGTTCCCTTTCCTGAACACTCCAAGATAGTCTTCGGACGCAACGAACGTATCCGGATCTGGAACACAAGTACCACACACTCAGCCGTAGAGAGTATAATATTTCATGAGTCCCATCCGCTGATAACTTTTCGCAAGATGACATCACGTCTGCCTGGTCATTATTTCGAACCGTTTTCGTCTGCCGTTCCGCGTTTCGAGATGTGGTTTCCATTGGCACGTCTTGTCAACGCAGAGATCGTGTCCCCTTATTACGGGATTCTCATCAATATGGGCATGGGTAATCCAACCGTGCCATTTGCACATCCCTTAGGAATAGGCGAGTTTTAAGGCGAGTGGGGAGGTGTTCGATATTCACTGCCTTTATAAGGGGATAAGGATTCCCTTTCTTCACCCACGCCTTCTTTCTTCCTCTGACTTTCCATTCTCGAGCTCCAGCGCCCAAGTTCTCGTTTCTTCCACCTCGAGAAAGCACCCAACCATGTCTGGATCTGGGGGGCAAGGCAAGTGGATGGCCTCCTCCATTACGGAGAAGGACATCGCCGAGCTTCGGGAGGCCGGGTATCCGGCGAAAGAGATCACCCAACGGCTTCCGGCCAAGGGGCAAGTCATCCCTACACCGAAGCCCAACGAGAGGGTGGTGTTCCTCCCTCATTTCTTCCGCGGGTTAGGGTTTGCACTCCACCCTTTCGTCCGCGGACTTATGTTCTACTATGGGCTAGATTTCTATGATCTATCCCCGAACTCTTTCCTCAACATCTCGGCATTCATTTTCGTGTGTGAGGCTTTCCTCCGCATCCAGCCCCACTTCGGCCTGTGGCTCAAGATCTTCAACATGAAGCCGAATGTGGTGGATGGCCAACACACGGAGTGCGGAGGAGCCATGGTGAGCAAGATGCCCAACGTCACATGGCCCAAAGGCACGTTTATGGAGACTGTCAAGGAGTGGCAGAAGCTGTGGTTCTATATCACAGAGCCCCGCGACGCCACCTGGTCCGCGGCTTCCGAATTCAAGTCCGGAGCTCCAATGCGACTGACCTCCGTCGGATGAGCTGATGGCGCTGCAAACGTGCATCCAAACCATGGTGGACAAAAACATCAAGCTCGTCGACGTGATCCAGGTTATGCTAGTTCGCCAGATCCTCCCCTGCAAAAGCCGAACCTCCCCTTTATGGGAATTCGATCTAGAGAAGCACCAAACCTTGGCGAGGCTCTTCGGAACCACTCACGAAGATGCCTGGAAGCTGCTCTTCAAAGGCGACGAGAAGCCGCCGGCCATAGACTCAGACCATGGGCATGATCTTGCCCACCCCGCTAATGTGGTAAGTCCTTCACATCTTAAGGCGTACCCTCTACTTGCTTGTCCAAGGAGGGTAACTAAACTTTGCTAATTTATCATTTCAGGTGTGGACAGAGAAAGCGGAGCGGATTCAATGTCCGGCTCCGCTGCCGGAAGAACCAGTCATCCCGCTCCTGGCGAAGATGCTGGTCTCGGCGCCCTATCAGCCGCCGGAGAAGAAGGCCAAGGGGGGCCGAGGTGGCCCCCGCCGTAAGGGCACTTCGGAAGTGATGTCCGAAGATAAGAGTCACTCCTCCGCTGCCGAAGATGGTGACGAGGAGGATGAAAGCAACTCTCCCCATGACGGGGGGAGGAAGAGGATGGCGGCCTCCACAAATCTGGAGGCGGATGCGACCAACACTACAAAAAAATACACTTTCGTGATGATACGTGTTTGTCACAGTAGGTCGCGTTTTTTGTCATGCATGTACATCCATGACAAATTTATGACAGAATGAAGATAGTCATACCTATGCTGTCGTAGAAGTGTTCCATGACATTACCAAAATTATTATCACGGAAGTGTCCACTTCCATGACGATAAATTGCGCGTCACAGAAGTGCTTTCCTCAAGGGTGACCGACATGTGGCATCCACCGTAATGGAACGCCGTTAAGCTATCGGGTCCGGTTTTGGATCCGATAACCCGTTAACATTCCCGACCAATGGGGATTTTCCACGTGTAAAATTCGGATTGGCTGACGGAAACACGTGTCAGCTCCGCGTTGGCACAAGTGTCACTCATCCGATGGGCGAGATGAGCCTATGATATGTTGACACGTGGACCGGCCCAAAAGTGGCCCATGAAGTTTAAATGGGCCGGCCCAACTAAAGGCCCACAAGATTTTGCAGTCCATAATGGGCCAGCCCAGAAAAGGCCCATTAGATTTTGCGTATCATAATGGGTCGACCCATCTAAAGGCTCACGAGATTTTGCGGGCCATAATGGGCCGGCCCAGCTAAAGGCCCGCGAGATTTTGCGGACCATAATGGGTCGGCCCAGCTAAAGGCCCAACATTCTCAGTTAAGGCCCGTACGGCTAGTGTCAAACCGGCCTGTCCTAAACTTGTCATCATCGCGGCCCATGGTCACTTCTGGCCCGTTAATAGCCCGCTAAGTATATGGGCCGAATTACGGCCCGGTGTATTTCTGGCCTGTTAAAGGTCCTGCTTCATTTGGGCCCATTTACAGGCCATTGAGACTTTCGGCCCATAAGCGACCGTGAAGGATTTGGGTCATATTCGGCCATGTCTGACATTCGGCCTGTTAGAGGCCCACTATAGATTTGGGCACTTTCGGCCTGTTGTGATTTTCAGCCTGTTAACATCGGACAAAATCCATGGGCCATATGTGGCCCAACGTCACATCGGGCCCATTAACGGCCCATATAAAAATGACGATAATCTAGCCCGACTGAACTTCCGTCCTGTTAAAGGCCCGTGTATTAGGTCGGCGCATTTACGGCCCATCCGAATTTCAGCCTATGAAAGATTCGCATCGTAAATGGGCCCAATCTCACTTTCGGTCTTTTAAAGGCCCATGTTTTTATGGGCTCGAGATATTTACACCTGTAAATGGCCTATTGTTACTGAGGGCCCAAATTATGTTTAGGCTTGTTAAAGGCCCACTATGGGCACAGGCCTACTAGAAAAATATGAAATCTTATGCTGATTTAGGCACAGATATTTTTAGTGGGCTACATGCAAATTTCGGCCCATAATCGTTTTTAGCCCAATTGGAATGGGCCCGGTGAATGTTGGCATGTTGGGCTCCTACGAAGCTTTCGGCCGAATACATTACTACGATAAACCTACACTATACAAAAAATAGCATCATAATTATTGCAGCCTTTGGCAGCATCATAAATGTTGTATCACAACAAAAGGCATGTTGGCATAAAGTTTACAGTCCTTGCAGATAAAAGCACCATCAGATGTATAGAAGCACATATCATTTGACCTGAGTGCTAATTTTTCAGGCTGTAGAATCTGATGGAGCAGCACGATCTTCACAATTTTTATGACATTGCTCTTGAACAACGAAGCGAATGTCTGATAGTATGGTTTCAAAACCATTCATATCTTGACGACATTTGTCAACCACTATTCTTGTTTCCAAAACGACGTCCATTAGGGATTGGACTTGTGTCTAGAGCACAGATATATCACTCTGTCTAGCACGAAGATTTTGTTCAGTAGGAGATTTGGACGAGGTTACCTTGACAACCAACCCAGAATTACGCAGGAAAATGCTTTTTGCACCGTTAGTGGAGAGATACTGACGCACTGTAGCAAGAGGTGACATTGTGCCTGTGTTAGCCTCGTCACCTTCAGGTGGTTGTGGCTATTCAATCATTTTTTCCATAGCTTCCTAAAAGTTTGAACTTGTAGATTAGTGTACCAGATAAGTTACTAATGAGACAAAAAGAAACAAAGTAGATTACACGTTTATACATAACTTGGTGAACTACTATAATACATTAGCATGTATTGTAGTGCCAACTACATAATAAAATCACTTTCGGAACACATGTCCATGTAGCATGCCTACTGTATTGTCTATTTCCTCACATTCGTTGACATCTAAGGATAAAGAGACATGGTTTAAAGTAGGATGAACATAGTATGACATCATTCATATCATGGGCAAACAGATATAAAACAAACAGGCTATTTTATCATTGTGTGCGCACGTGAACATAACAACTAGAGTACAGATCAAGACGAAAAGAATATCCTTCATCTCTTTTAAACCATGTAAGGTGAAATGATACATTAAGATAACTGTGTATAAAAGTGAACAGAGTAACTGACATTGGCTGCAAACCAAGTAGTTAAATGAACACATCACAGTACCAATCAGTTCAAAGGCAGGAGGAGTAAGGACTTACAACAGCGGCTTGAACTGGTGTGCTCATGCCCTTCATCTTGCTGGTGTGGCAATCCTTGAAGATTTGCACTGCATTCGGTTCAGGTTCTTTTTGGTCCGCACAATCTTTCCTCTGTAAGTCAATATAGATACGATAATATGGCATAGAAAAAAGAAGGAAGTAGCAGCTATTTACAAGAGCCTCGCAGTGTGCAATACAACTACGAGATCCTGTTGTCTATTAGAATTTCACTTTAGAACGGTTGGTCTTGTTCTTCAAACAGTTAGCCTAGAAGAAGATACACTTGTAAGGCACATACATAAATACAAGTTCAATATGTGGTCTGATCATAGCCTACCTGATACTTTGGATCAGACCAGTGTTTAACAAGGGCTGTCCAGTCTTCATCTGTAATATATTCCACTAGAGATGTTTGGGCGATTTCATTGTTAACCTTGCCTTCAAAGTGAGATTTTCTAAGTTGCTACCGATACTGTCGTAGAGCAGACGGAAAACATGAGTGCATGCTTGTTTAGTTGCATCATCTTTTGGATCCAACTTGAACCTCATCTGTTGAAAAAAGAATGTGAGTCTTATTAGGAGGAAGCTAGAAAGCATGGGACAGAGCAAGACAATATTACTAATTGCGATGAATAACATTACTTACGGATAAATGGTCAAGGAAGGTGTTAAACTGGGTATTGTCTTTCTCATTCCTGTACTGGATCCACGTTGGGAGGATACATGCATGAAACCTAACGACAACGGCTTCCTCTGATACTAACTTGGCCGCCTCTATAGCATCACGTGGCCTTTTTAAACCTACCTCAAAATGGATCTCCATTCTTCCTCCTTTAGATTTTGTTAATCTGTCAAGCATTATCCCTGATGTCTGTTTCCACTTGCATCGTGGTGCTAGTTCAACAACGAATATGGAAAGTGTTAGTGTACATCAAACTATGAGAGTACATATAAAGGAGCATGCAACTGCAACTTGACTCTGTCAGGTACCGTCTTGGTGTTGATGCTCCTGAGGTTCATCTGATCTTTCCAAGTCCTGTTGTGTCAGCAGTGCTTCAGAAGTAGTGTTAGGTGTGAAGGAAGCTTGGGAACTGGCCAGTTCCAGAGCAAACGAATGAGTAACTCGTTGAGATGATGGTACAGTTGAAGCGGATGCTGCAGCTGGTGGAGCAGGTGATACTGTGTTTGTAGATTTAGCCGGTGGACTTGGACCTTCTACTGCACTATAAGTACCAGCAGAATCTGGATGGTAGATCCTTTTCCGTTTCACCCGACGAGTAACACCACTCCCTACTATATTATTTTCCTTTTTCTTTTTTGACTTTGCCATGTCAAGTCGTACCCACAACACAAAAGAATAAAATCGCTCTTCAGTACTCATTGATGCAGGATACAGACAAGCAATACTTTGATGTAAGACAACCGTATGAGGATGGAATATGTAAGAAAAACAGGACGACATGACATATTCACAGCTACGATGTGTAAACTAAGCAGAAGGATTTTCAAGAAAATAGAAGTAATGCAAGCTAGACACCATATGAAAGATGCAACCAATATTACTCTGCCAAGTTAAAAGTGTCTTGTCATAAGTGGCAATTCGAAAAATTAGAAGCTGTACAACGTAGAAATCAATGCAAGATGCAACCACTATCAAACTGCCATGTTAAAAGTGTCCAATCATCAGTGACTGATGCGGGATACACAACAACAGTACTTTTATGTAAGAACATGGTATGATAGATAGATGCAATGTATTCTAGACACAGAACGCCATGTCATATGCACATGTATAATGTATGAACTCAACAGGTGCAATTTAGGGAAAATATAAGAAATACAGGCTAGACAACATATGCAACATGAAACCAATTATCACACTATCAACCTGCGATGGTGGAGTATAGGAGATGAACTCATCATGTAGACTTGGGACTTCAACTTCATTAGCAGTAGCAGTGGCAAATCTAGAGAGTCTCTGTTTGCGTCGGTGCGGAGGACCACCAACATCCCCTAACTTACTCTTTTCCTTTCTATTTTCTGATATTGCCTTATGAAGTCAAAACTACAAGAAGATGAATAAAATTAGCTCTGCATAACTGGTTGATGCATGATACAGACGAACACTACTTTGATGTAAGGCAAGCGCAGAATAGGAGGATGGAATATATATACAAAAAGACAACGTTTCATATTCACACGTACGATAGGAGGATGGAATATGTATGAAAAAACAGTTAGCGGAAGGCATTTCAACAAAATTAGAAAAAATGAAAGCTAGGCACCATATGAACATGCAACCAATATCATTCTATCAGGTAAAAAGTGTCTCGTCGTAAGTGCCATTTCAAGAAATTAGAAGCAGTACAAGCTAGAAGACAATGCAAGATGCTACCTACATCACAGTCCCAAGTTAAATGTGTCTTATGGGTAAGTGATCGTTGCAGGTATAAGTTGTAAGCTACGCAGATGCAATTCAACATAATCAGAAGCAATACAAACTAGACATCATACGGATTAGAAACCACATATAACAGTTCCAAGTTAGAGAAAGCACCTGTGATGGTGGAGTAGGGGAGATGTGCTCATCATGTACACGTATGTTCTAGAAACAGGAACACGTGTCATATTCACATGCATTATGTGTAAAGTAAGTAGATGCAATTCAACAAAGTTAGAAGCAATACAAGATAAACATCATACACAACATGCAACCACATATAATAGTGCCAAGTTAGAGCAAGCACCTGTGATGGTGGAGTAGGGGAGACGTGCTCATCATCTACACAACTACGTTGACTGTCTAGCCTTGCGTTGTCTTGCGAATCTTGTTGGGAGGATGGTGGAGTAGAATCTATAGAGAACCTCCGTTTCAGTTGCTCGGAAGGACCACCATTATCCAATGCCTTGCCAATTTCCTTCAGCTTTCTTGATTTTGCCTTGTCAAGTCAAACCCACAAGAAAAAGGAAAAAATTTGCTCTTCAGAACATTGATGCATGATACTGACGAACACTACTCTGATGAAAGGCAAAGTCATGATACGAGGATGGAATATATACGAAAAAATGGACGGCTTGACATATTCACACCTATGATGTGGTAACTAAGCAGAAGGCACTTCAACAAATTAGAAGCACTGCAAACTAGACACCATATGAAAGGTGCAATCAATATCACTCTACCAAGTTAAAACTGTCTCGTCATAGGTGGCGTTCATCAAACTAGAAGCAATACATGCTAGAAATCATATTCAAGATGCAAACCAATGTCACACTGCCAACTTAAAGGTGTTCCATCATAAGTGACTGATGCAGGATACACAAGAAGAGTAGTTTCATGTAAGAACATGGTGCGATAGACAGATATAGTATGTACCAAAAACAGAAAAGCGTGTCATATTCACACGTATCATGTGTAAGCTAAGAAGATACAGTTTACACTAATTAGGATCAATACAAGCTAGACACCATATGCAACATGCAACTAGATATCACACTGCCAAGTTAGAGCAAGCACCTTGGATGGTGGAGTAGGGGAGCAGAGACTTGGACCTTGTAATGCACTATCAGTACAAGGAGAATCGGTACAGATGCTCCGTTTACGTTGCTGCAGAGGACCACCATCATCGCCTTCCTTACTCTTTTCCTTCCTCCTTCTTGATTTTGCCTTGCCAAGTCAAACCCACAAGAAAAAGGAATAAAATTTGCTCTTCAGAACTCATTGATGCATGATACTGATGAACACTACTTTCATGTAAGGCAGCCGCATGATAGGAGGATGGAATATGTATGAAAAACTGGACGGCGTGACATATTGACATGTATGATGTATAAAGTGTAAACTAAGCACAAGGTGCTTGAACTTGTTATAAACAATGCAAGCTAGACACCATATGAAAGATGAAACCAATATCACTCTGCCAAATTAAAAGGGTGCCCTAACAAATGTATTAGACCAAATTAGAAGCAACACATGGCAACAGGCTAGAAATAATATGCAATATGCAACGAATAAAGGTGACTCATCGTAAGTGATTGATGCAGGATACAGAAGAGAGGTAGTTTCATGTAAGAACAAGGTTAACACATAGATGTAGTGTACCAAAAATAGGAAGGCATGTCATATTCACAGGTATAATGTGTAAACTAAGCAGATGCAATTTACCCTAATTAGAAGCATTACAAGCTATACACCATATGCAACATGCAACCACATATCACACTGCGAATTTAGAGAAAGCACCTGTGATGGTGGTGCGGCGGAATTGCGGTCATCAACTAGAGAGCTACGTTGACTATCTTCATTTAGCCTTGTTATTTCTTGAGAATCATGTGGGGAGGATGACACTACACTCTTTAAACGAGTATGGCATCTCACAATAACCCACCCAGGTGACTGTCTCATCATAAGTGATTGACGAGGGATACAAAAGAGCATTAGTTTGATGTACGAACATGGTTAATAGACATATGTATTATGTATCAAAAACAGGAAGGCATGTCATTATCAAAGGTATAATGTGTAAAGTAAGCAGATGCAATTTAACCAAATTGGAAGCAATACAAGCTAGACACCATATGCAACATGCAACCACATTTGACAGCGTGAAGTTAAAGCAAGCACCTGGGATGGTTGTGTGTGGCAATTGAGATCATCAACTGCAGAGCTACATTTACTGTCTCCAACTGCTGACACTTCATCCTTTAGAGCGCTGAAATGCTTAGTGGTTATCTTCGAATTACACTGGAGCGACTTCTGTCTTTTGTTTTCAGCATTCATCAACACCGCGTCAGAGTCTGAAATACCCATGCATAGAAAAACAATAGTGTGAGTATGGGTGAAGTGTGTGCACAATTAGTACAATGTAAAGGTAGCAGATAGCAGGTCGGTGAGAAATAAATGATGGGAGACATATGATAGTTCTACAACATGCATGGCACACTCAATTACTACAAGATTCTATGAAAATAACATTCAACTGAAAACAAATAGGTCAGTCCATTTTTTCTGCACCGTCCGATGTACAAAGAACGGGCAGATCGCCTTCATCCACCTCCAACCAGTCAGCGTTGACGATCTCCCTCAAAACGGCAGCGACCACCGGCCCAGTCCCCTGCCTGCGCCCTCCCCTCGACCTCACTGCATCGCCGTGCTTGGCACCGCCCCCGACAATCCATTCAAGCCCCGCCGACCTCCAAATCGGGCGCAAGCAGCTCCTGCGCCCCACACCCCTATGATAGACACCGATGCGCCGCTTCACTGGCGAACAAGCGGACTAGGTGCTCCGCGCGCCTAAGCGGGTGCTGCTTCTTTTAATTGCGGTTCGACTGACCCTGAATTGAAATCCAGGCGGGCTACTGACCTCTAGCAAAGGTGAAATAGTAAAGGGAGGAAATCTTGTGCATTTAGTATCATGAAGAAGATGCAGTAAGAAGCGCTCAACTAGTTTCTTTCGTGGGATGAATACGGTGTGAGCAGGGACGTAAGGTTTGCACGAATAAGGGAAGAGGAGTACCTCTTTCTGCTGGCAGTGCTGTGTCCTCCTTCTGTTTTTCCAACGATCTTCTTGTGGTTCGCTGGAAACGAGAAGTTGTGGAGGACGGTGCAGCCTTGGACGAACCCATGGCCAAGTTGTTGAGTGTGGTGTGGTGGCCGTCTGTCGGTGGCGGGGAAGCAGATCCGAGGCGGCGAACGACGGTGTAGCGGGAACAGCTCCGGTGCGGTGGACGGTTGCGACAGTGGAGCGGCAGTAATGAGGCGCAGGACGGCATGGTCGGAGTGGTTCTGGTACGGTGCACGTCGGCGTCGGCATCGTGGAGGCAGCTCTACCTCGGCTTTAGCTGCTAAGTCCTTGAGGGTGTTGCGGTTGCGGTTGCGTTGGGCGACGACGTCGGGGTACCGGCTCCGGCGTGATGGAGTTGGGCGGCGGTGGATTGGGCGCTATGGGGTGGAGGACGGAGGAGGCTGGGGTTTCGCGGCTGGTGGAGAGGGCGTTTTGGCGCCCACGGAGTATGAATGGGGAAATGGAGGGAGGCGGGGAACTAAGGGGGAACAATGTTTCGGTTTGGGACGCGCTTGTTTGAAATTTGGGGAAAGTTACAAACTTTGCCCCCATCTAAATTTTCGGACATATTGCGGGTTGGGGGTAGGACACTAATCTCAGGTGTCCCAAATGTGGGCGGGATAGATTTCAGCCGAGCGCATGGGTGTTTAGGCGCCCATGGCGTATGAATGCTTCTCGGAGGTGGTTGAGACTGGCGTCTTGGTGAAGTTACAAACCTACCCCGGTTTAGACCTTTGGACATCAGGCCTATAGGCTACATGGGCCAGATTCAGTACAGTAATTTCCTACCACCAAACATTAGTCTCGCGCGGTTTCGGGTGACAGAGGCCTATTTGGCGCTTCGTTCAATATTTGGGAGCAGAAGCATTAACGTTTTCGGTTCTCTTGAATTGAACATTCAGGATTTGTCAAACTTCACAAATCTTTACTCTTGAAAATCCTAAAGCTACGATTATTTTGGAATGGAGGTGGTACATTTGAATATACATTGTACACGAGTATATATTAAAAAACATGCAACTTACCTCAGCTCATGCATGGTTCCAGATATAATCTCCTCGGTTGCAAAAAAAAGTTGGACATGCGTATGAATATATATAGCATGTTCAAACGCACAACAAAGATTGATGCCCCCTTTTACATCTGATTTACAAATGCCATTATCTCGGGTTCAAATAGACGAATGCACTTCCTATGAATTCGAATCTTCGAAACCCCCTTTATGTTGAATTCGACATGTATTCTATTTCGTAGCTAGCAATTTGGAATGTATCCATGCAAGTGACAAATGTATAAAGTGCTTCACACTAACAACATGGAGTGCACTGATGTCTACTACACAACCTTCTGCTTGTAGACGTTGTTGGGCCCCCAAGTGCAGAGGTTTGTAGGACAGTAGCAAATTTCCCTCAAGTGGATGACCTAAGGTTTATCAATCTGTGGGAGGCGTAGGTTGAAGATGGTCTCTCTCAAACAACCCTGCAACCAAATAACAAAGAGTCTCTTGTGTCCCCAACACACCCAATACAATGGTAAATTATATAGGTGCACTAGTTCAGCAAAGAGATGGTGATACAAGTGAAATATGGATGGTAGATATAGGTTTTTGTAATCTGAAAATATAAAAACAGCAAGGTAACTAATGATAAAAGTGAGCGTAAACGGTATTGCAATGATAGTAAATAAGGCCCAGGGTTCATACTTTCACTTGTGCAAGTTCTCTCAATAATAATAACATAGTTGGATCATATAACTATCCCTCAACATGCAACAAAGAGTCACTCCAAAGTCACTAATAGCGGAGAACAAACGAAGAGATTACGGTAGGGTACGATACCACCTCAAAGTTATTCTTTCTGATCGATCTATTCAAGAGTTCGTACTAGAATAACACCTTAAGACACAAATAAACCAAAACCCTAATGTCACCTAGATACTCCAATGTCACCTCAAGTATCCGTGGGTATGATTACACGATATGCATCACACAATCTCAGATTCATCTATTCAACCAACACAAAAGTACTTCAAAGAGTGCCCTAAAGTTTCTATCGGAGAGTCAAGACAAAAACGTGTGCCAACCCCTATGCATAAGTTCACAAGCGGAACCCGCAAGTTGATCACCAAAACATACATCAAGCGAATCACGTGAATATCCCATTGTCACCATAGATAAGCATGGCAAGACATACATCAAGTGTTCTCAAATACTTAAAGACTCAATCAGATAAGATAACTTCAAAGGGAAAACTCAATCCATTACAAGAGAGTAGAGGGGGAGAAACATCATAAGATCCAACAATAATAGCAAAGCTCGCGATACATCAAGATCGTACCACCTCAAGAACACGAGAGAGAGAGAGAGAGAGAGAGAGATCAAACACATAGCTACTGGTACATACCCTCAGCCCCGAGGGTGAACTACTCCCTCCTTGTCATGGAGAGCGACGGGATGATGAAGATGGCCACCGGTGAGGGTTCCCCCCTCCGGTAGGGTGCCGAAACAGGGTCCCAATTGGTTTTTGGTGGCTACAGAGGCTTGCGGCAGCGGAACTCCCGATCTATTCTCTCCCTCGATGGTTTTAGGGTACATTGATATATATAGGCGAAAGAAGTCGGACAGGGGAACCACGAGGGGCCCACGAGGGGCCCATGAGGGTGAGTGTGCGCCTGGGGGGGGGGGGGGGTAGGCGCGCCCCCTGCCTCGTGCTCTCCTCGTTGATTCCCTGACGTGTACTCCAAGTCCCCTGGATTGCTTCCGTTCCAAAAATAACTCTCCCAAAGGTTTCATTCCGTTTGGACTCCGTTTGGTATTCCTTTTCTGCGAAACACTGAAACAAGGGAAAAACAGAAACTAGCACTGTGCTCTGGGTTAATAGGTTAGTCCCAAAAATAATATAAAAGTGTTTAATAAAGCCCATAAACATCCAAAACAGATAATATAATAGCATGAAACAATCAAAAATTATAGATACGTTGGAGACGTATCAGCATCCCCAAGCTTAATTCATGCTCGTCCTCGAGTAGGTAAATGATAAAAACAGAATTTTTGATGTGGAATGCTTCTTAGCATAATTCTCAATGTAAATCTTTTTATTACGACATGAATATTTAGATCCAAAAGATTCAAGATAAAAGTTTAATTTTGACATAAAAACAATAATACTTCAAACACGCTAACCAAGCAATTATGTCTTATCAAAATAACATAGCCAAAGAAAGCTTATCCCTACAAAATCATATAGTTAGGCCATGTTTCAATATTGTCACACAAACGTTCTCATCTTGCATAACCCCGATGACAAGCCGAGCAATTGGTTCATACTTTTAACGCGCTTCAGCCTGTTCAACTCTTACGCAATACATGAGTGCAAGCCATGGATATAGCACTATGGGTGGAGTAAAGTATAATGATGGGGGTTATGAGAGAAGACAAAAAGTTAGAAAGTCTCACATCGACGCGGATAATCAATAGGCTATGGAGATGTCCATCAATTGATGTCAATGAGAGGAGAAGGGATTGACATGCAACTGATGCACTAGAGCTATAAATGTATGAAAGCTCAACAAAGTAAACTAAGTGGGTGTGCATCCAACTTGCTTGCTCACGAAGACCTAGGGCATTTTGAGGAAGCCCATCATTGGAATATGCAAGCCAAGTTCTATAATGAAAAATTCCCAATAGTATATGAAAATGACAACATAGGAGACTCTCTATCATGAAGATCACGGTGCTACTTTGAAGCACAAGTGTGGAAAAAGGATAGTAACATTGTCCCTTCTCTCTTTTTCTCTCATTTTTTTATTTTTCGGGCCTTTCTCCCTTTTTTGTGGCCTCTTTTTTCTCCTTTTTTATTTGGGCTTCTTTGGCCTCTTTTATTTATTTTTTCGTCCGAAGTCTCATCCCGACTTGTGGGGGAATCATAGTCTCCATCATCCTTTCCTCACATGGGACAATGCTCTAATAATGATGATCATCACACTTTTATTACTTACAACTCAACAATTACAACTCAATACTTAGAACAAAATATGACTCTTTTAGAATGCCTCCGGCGGTGTATCGGGATATGCGATGAATCAAGAGTGTCATGTATGAAAAATTATGAATGGTGGCTTTGCCACAAATACGATGTCAACTACATGATCATGCAAATGAATATGACAATGATGGAGCGTGTCATAATAAACGGAACGGTGGAAAGTTGCATGGCAATATATCTCGGAATGGCTATGGAAATGCCATGATAGATAGGTATGGTGGCTGTTTTGAGGAAGATATAAGGAGGCTTATGTGTGATAGAGCGTAATATATCACGGGGTTTGGATGCACCGGCGAAGTTTGCACCAACTCTCAAGGTGAGAAAGGGCAATGCGCGGTACCGTAGAGGCTAGAAAATTGTGGAAGGTTTAGAGTACGTATAATCCATGGACTCACATTAGTCATAAAGAACTCATATAATTATTGCAAAATTTTATTATCCCTCGAATCAAAGTACTACTACGCATGCCCCTAGAGGGATAGATTGGTAGGAAAATACCATCGCTCGTCCCCGACCGCCACTCATAAGGAAAGCAATAAAAGAACACCTATGTGTCAACATTGTTACACAACTTTTACCATACGTGCATGCTACGAGACTTGCCAATTTTAACACAAGTATTTCTCAATTTCACAATTACTCAACTAGCACACTCTAGTATTACCACCTTTATATCTCAAAACACTTATCAAGTGTCTAATTTCTCATGATATTCAGTGAACTCAATAAGGAAGATTAATTTCACAATTAAAGCAAATTACCAAGCTGTTTAAGACTCTCAAAATAATATAAGTGAAGCATTAGAGTTCATAAATTTCTTCAAAATAAATCCACCGCCGTGCTCTAAAAAGATATAAGTGAAGCACTAGAGCAAATGACAAACTACTCCAAAAGATATAAGTGAAGATCAATGAGTAGTCGGATAATTATGCAACTATGTGAAGACTCTCTAACATTTAAGAATTCCAGATATTAGTATTTTATTCAAACAGCAAGCAAAGCAAAAGAAAATTAAATGACGCTCCAAGCAAAACGCATATCATGTGGTGAATAAAAATATAGCTCCAAGTAAAGTTACCGATGAACGAAGACAAAAGAGGGGATGCCTTCTGGCCATCCGCAAGATTAGGCTCTTGGTTGTCCTTGAATATTACCTTGGGGTGCGTTGGGCATCCCCAAGATTAGGCTCTTGCCACTCCTTGTTCCATACTCCATCGAATCTTTACCCAAAATTTGAAAACTTCACAACACAAAACTTAACAGAAAACTCGTGAGCTCCGTTAGCGAAAGAAAACAAAACACCACTTCAAGGTACTGTATTGAATTCATTCTTTATTTATATTGGTGTTAAACCTACTGTATTCCAACTTCCCTATGGTTTATAAACTCTTTTACTAGCCATAGATTCATTAAAACAAGCAAACACCACACGAAAACAGAATCTGACAAAAACAGAACAGTCTGTAGTAATCTGTAACTAACGCAAACTTTTGAAACCCCCAAAATTCTACCAAAATAGGACGACCTAGAAATTTTTTTTATTGATCTGCTGCGATTGGAATCAGTATTTTATCACGTTCTGGTGATTTTTAACAATTGTTTTCGTGAACAAAAAGTTTCTGGAATTTTCAACAAGATCAAATAACTATCATCCAAGAAGATCCTATAGGTTTAACTTGGCACAAACACTAATTAAAACATAAAAACACATCTAACCAGAGGCTAGATATTTTATTTATTCCTAAACATAACCAAAAATAAAAAAAAAACTAAAATAAAATTGGGTTGCCTCCCAACAAGCGCTAACGTTTAGCACCCCTAGCTAGGCATGATGATTTCAATGATGCTCGCATAAAAGATAAGAATTGAAACATAAAGAGAGCATCATGAAGAATATGACTAGCACATTTAAGTCTAACCCACTTCCTATGCATAGGGATTTTGTGAGCAAACAACTTATGAGAACAATAATCAACTAGCATAGGAAGGCAAAACAAGCATAACTTCAAGATTTTCAACACATAGAGAGGAAACTTGATATTATTGCAATTCCTACAAGCATACATTCCTCCCTCATAATAATTTTCATTAGCATCATGAATGAATTCAACCATATAACCAGCACATAAAGCATTCTTTTCATGATCTACAAGCATAGAATTTTTATTACTCTCCACATAGGCAAATTTATTCTCATGAATAGTGGTGGGAGCAAACTCAACAAAATAACTATCATGTGATTGAAAATTAAGATCAAGATGACAAGTTTCATGGTTATCTTTATTCTTTATAGCATACGTGTCATCACAATATTCATCATAAATAGGAGGCATGCTTTCATCATAATAAATTTGCTCATTAAAACTTGGGGGACAAAAAATACATTCTTCATCAAACATAGCTTCCCCAAGCTTGTGGCTTTGCATATCATTAGCATCATGGGTATTCAAAGAATTCATACTAACAACATTGTAATCATGCTCATCATTCAAATATTTAGTGCCAAACATCCTAATGCATTCTTCCTCTAGCACTTCGGCACAATTTTCCTTTCCATCATACTCACGAAAGATACTAAAGAGATGAAGCGTATGAGGCAAACTCAATTCCATTTTTTTGTAGTTTTCTTTTATAAACTGAACTAATGATAAAACAAGAAACTAAAAGATTCGATTGCAAGACCTAAAGATATACCTTCAAGCACTAACCTCCCCAACAACGACACCATAAAAGAGCTTGATGTCTACTACACAACCTTCTTCTTGTAGACGTTGTTGGGCCTCCAAGTGCAGAGGTTTGTAGGACAGTAGCAAATTTAACTCAAGTGGATGACCTAAGGTTTATCAATCTGTGGGAGGCGTAGGTTCAAGATGGTCTCTCTCAAACAACCCTGCAACCAAATAACAAAGAGTCTCTTGTGTCCCCAACACACCCAATACAATGGTAAATTGTATAGGTGCACTAGTCTCGCGAAGAGATGGTGATACAAGTTCAATATGGATGGTAGATATAGGTTTTTGTAATCTGAAAATATAAAAACAGCAAGGTAACTAATGATAAAAGTGAGCGTAAATGGTATTGCAATGATAGGAAATAGGGCCTAGGGTTCATACTTTCACTAGTGCAAGTTCTCTCAACAATTATAACATAGTTGGATCATATAACTATCCCTCAACATGCAACAAAAGAGTCACTCCAAAGTCACTAATAGCGGAGAACAAACGAAGAGATTATGGTATGGTACAAAACCGCCTCAAAGTTATTCCTTCTAATCGATCTATTCAAGAGTTCGTACTAGAATAACACCTTAAGACACAAATCAACCAAAACCCTAATGTCACCTAGATACTCCAATGCCACCTCAAGTATCCGTGGGTATGATTATACGATATGCATCACACAATCTCAGATTCATCTATTCAACCAACACAAAAGTACTTCAAAGAGTGCCCCAAAGTTTCTACCGGAGAGTCAAGATGAAAACGTGTGCCAACCCCTATGCATAAGTTCACAAGCGGAACCCGCAAGTTGATCACCAAAACATACATTAAGTGAATCACGTGAATATCCCATTGTCACCTGTCAGGACCCCGATTCTAAGCCACATCGATCCAGCGTGTAACACTTCATATCACTTTGCGGCCTCACGCACGGTACTCCCACGGGTGCCACCTTACCTGGCCCGGGACCGTTTGCGCCTTTTGGCTCATGTATATGATAGTGTCGCTAGCATCCATATGACAGAGAACCCGGGCCGACATGGCTAGTCGTGAACCCGAAGCGGCGCTAGCCTATGAGGACAGGCATACATGAATCACATCGAGCATGTCGGTCATCAACGTATCTATTTGGGCTGTAGCACTGGGCTAACAGGACTCCGGTAACCCGGGCTGTAGCAGGCTAGGCAGGACTCCGAATATCAGCGCGTGACATTTCCCCGAAGGGACAGACATAGGAACGACGTGAAACACATGCCGGCCAGTCAAGTGTCCAAGCAGTAGTGCTGGGCTAGCAGGACTCCGGTGAACCGGGCTGTAGCGGACTACTATCGCTCAGAAGCACAAGACTTACATTTCCCCATATGAAAGGCTGCCAAGGATAAACAACTAGATAGTCGGATCCCACTCATACCAAGCATTTCAATCATACACACAATATGCCCGATATGAGTAAATACAACATGGCATCACAACAGTACTCTACGACTCAAGTACTTTATTTAGAAGGCTCCGAGGAGCCATACATATCATCCATACAGATAGGGGTCTCATGACCCAACACTCAAGTCATACAAACATACAAGCACATGCGGAAGCAAAGTAGTCTGAGTACAGACACTAGAAAGAAAGAAGGCTTGACGAAGCCTGTCTATCTACAATGACCCTTCACAAGTCTTGGATCACCACCTGGGTGATAAGTCACTCGTCAACGTCGAGGTCTATATAGAACCCATCAGAGGGGTTGGTGCAGTCGTCTGAAAAACATGATTAAAGCAACATGAGTACGGAGGTACTCAGCAAGTCTTACAACAGGAACCTACTATACATGCACATTCTCAAGAAGGTAGTGGGGTTATTGCAGCAAGCCAGCTTTGACTCTTGGCTAAACTATCCTACGATAGACACCATTTGTAAATCATTTGTCGCACACGAGTCCACTATCACCATCACAATACCCCACCGTGGATCCTCTCTCGCCATCCTACGAGAGGGCCATCCGCGGTACTCACACTTATCTTGAGATTTTTAGTAGTATCCATTTAACTTGTCTATGAACTGATATAGGCAACCCAGAAGTCCATTACCGCGGACACGGCTATTCGAATAGATCATTTGTAACCCTGCAGGGGTGTACTTCTTCACACATGTTTCCACCACTTAGCGCCTGCACACGACATGTGCTCGGCAGACTTCAAGCGAAAGCCGACGTGGGTGTAGACCACGACCTACCTAAACACTCAAGTCTCTAGTCCAGGTTTATCGCCTATTCGGGTTCCATCCGCAGGGAGTCCGGCCGAGGTTTCCACTAACGGCCCCGAACGATGTGAACAGGGTTCCCGAGACACCAAACGGGTGAGTCGGTACACCGTGCCACGTGCCTACCGCAACACAGCCCACCCCGATGGTCAGCGCCGCGTGCGGCCCCCAGCATACTACAAACACCAGAAACTACTTGCAACTCCTGGACAGAGGACAAGGGTGGATAAGAAGTCGAGCGGGGTCATATTTCAGGGCCCAATGTGTGGTAGTAACTGTATCATGGATCACAAACACAGATCTCAGTTCTTAAGGACGGCCTCAATGAAACAACCCACCATGTACTCCTACATGGCCTCTCATCGATTCCTTTACCAAATCGTGTTCAACACTTCACTCTTGTCACCGACACAACCTTTCACTCCAGTTCATCATCCCGATGAGCCAGACCTGACACAACTCTAAGCATAGCAAGCATAGCATGGTAGGAACACACACACACATGTATTGGCTCAATCAACTCCTACACATGCTAGTGGGTTTCATCTAGTTACTGTGGCAATGACAGGTCATGCAAAGGAAGTGGGTTCAACTACCGCAACACACAGCAGTTTGAAACGCATTGCCTTAATGCAGTAAACAAGAGCAGAAGCGAGAACATGGGTTTGTATCGGAATGATCAATGGGTTGCTTGCCTGATGGAGTGGTCGTGGGATACCGCCCTTCAGTTGGATACTCGGAGATATCCTCGGAGGCAGAACCTACCACGGTGAACACATCGGAACACAATCAATACATGGCGATATGCAACAACATGATTCATGCTATGACATGGCAATATGAATGTTTCCTGACCTAGTGTAAGTTAAACCAGAAGGGAATGAACCCATTTGAACCAAAGATTCAAATGGAAACTCATTAATTAGGATCATATTAGTGTATCATCTTGTAATACCTAAACAGTGGGTTTAACTTGTTCTGACATGCATGAAACCAGTACCAATGGATAGGTTGGATTTTTCTGATAATTTTTCATATATAAAACTTTGCATTTGGAGTTATAGATAATTTTCTATGAATTTTTGAAGTTTGAACTAATTTCTGGAATTTCCTGTGCAAAAATAAATCCAGAAAATTAATTGTGGCGTCAGCATGAGGTCAGCGTGACGTCAGGGGTCAACGGAGTCGTCCAGGTCAAACTGACCAATGGGACCCGCATGTCAGTGGATAATTAAACTAGTTTAATTAGTTAAAACTAATCTGGTGATTAATAGAAGGGGGCCCCACCTGTCATTGACTCAACAGAGTCAACCAGGGCCCACCCGTGGTCAAGGTCAAGGTCAACTCACCGGCGTCTAGCCGCCGGCGAGGCCAGACGCGGCGGAGCAGAGTGAAATTGGCCGTTCCGGCCACCAAATGGGGCGCGGAAGGCATCTGCGCACTCCTGGGAACGAACCGCGGCTACTGGTGGAGTCAGTTGGGGTCGGGGTGGCCGGAGTTGGCGCCGGCGACGAGTTTGGCGGCGCCGGGGCTCGGGCAAAGGTGAAACCGGGGCTGCGGGGCACGGCGAGGCGCGTGGAGTGATGCGTCGGGGCCCTGGGTGTGCGGTGAGGCTGGTGGACAGGGTGGCGCGGCCGTTGGGTGGCCGGAGCCTCGTCGGCGACGAGCTCCGCGGCGGCGCGTGCGGTTGAACTACGTGCAGTCGCTATGGTGCACGAGAAGAGGAAAGGAGAGGATGGGGAGGTGGCTATGCTCACAGCGAACTCGTAGAGCCAGACGGCGTGGTCGGGGACGAGCTGTTGCGGCGACGGCGTTGAAGGGGATCTCCGGCGACGGTGGACTCGGGTGGGGTCGGTGCGGTGGCTTCGGGGCACGCGAGCGCTCGGGCTCGTGCTGCTCGACGAAGTCGACGACGGCGGAGAGGTTGGACACGGTCTCGTGGCACGGGGACGATGGTGGCTACGGCTATGACGGCGGAGCGGCGACGATGGCGTCGGCCATGGCGGGGGAGAGCGAGGGAGGCGAGGCAGGGGCGAACGGCGTGTCCAGGGGCTCGAGGCGACGACGTGGAACTCATCCAGGGCAGCGAGGCGGCGAGGAGGTGAAGCAGGGCGGCGGGGAGCTGCGTGGCGCTCGCTGGTGCCGGCGTCGAGCACCTGCGTGCCTGCCTGGCCGAGCCAAGCAGCTTGCTGGCGCGGCAGCTGGGCTGGGCCGGCAGGTGGGCCGGTTGGCAGGCGCCAGGTAAGTCCTTTTCTGACTTTTGTTTCCTTTTCTAATTCTTTTGTAACTTTGTAGACTTATTTAAAATACTAGCACAACTCCAAAAATCACCAAACTGCACCTGGTCCTTAGTTGGAATATATCCAGCAAGAAACATTTTAGTTTGGAGATATTTGGGCATTTGAAATGTTTTATAAATTTAAAATGCCCAAATTCAAATAATTATGCATTAATTCAATGACCTTCTGTTGACCTAGAAAAATGTGCACTATTTTTGCCAGAGGTTTAGGACCAAAGCAAAGATGATGAACATTTTAGAAGGGCATTTCAGGTTCATTGAAAAAGATTTTAGTAAACCCTAGTAGATTCAGGAGGGGTGCTGGGGGTTCTGCCTTCCCCATTTCAATTTTCTTGTCAAAAGAAAACATGATGCACACTCTAATGCATGAACTAGGTAGGATGTGACATCACCACAGATAAGCACGACAAGACATACATCAAGTGTTCTCAAATCCTTAAAGACTCAATCTGATAAGATAACTTCAAAGGGAAAACTCAATCCATTACAAGAGAGTAGAGGGGGAGAAATATCATAAGATCCAACTATAATAGCATAGCTCGCGATACATCAAGATCGTACCACCTCAAGAACACGGGAGAGAGAGAGAGAGATCAAACACATAGCTACTGGTACATACCCTCAGCCCCAAGGGTGAACTACTCCCTTCTCGTCATGGAGAGCGCCGGGATGACGAAGATGGCCACCGGTGAGGGTTCCTCCCTCCGGCAGGGTGCCGGAACAGGTCCCCGATTGGTTTTCGGTGGCTACAGAGGTTTGCAGCAGCGAAACTCCCGATCTATTCTCTCCCTCGATGGTTTTAGGGTATATTGATATATATATATATATATATATATATATATATATATATATATATATATATATATATATATAGGCGAAAGAAGTCGGTCAGGGGAGCCACAAGGGGCCCACGAGGGTGGAGAGCGCACCTGGGGGGGGGGTAGGCGCGCCCCTGCCTCGTGCTCTCCTTGTTGATTCGCTAACGTGTACTCCAAGTCCCCTGGATTGCTTCCGTTCCAAAAATAACTCTCCCAAAGGTTTCATTCTGTTTGGACTCCGTTTGATATTCCTTTTCTAGGAAACACTAAAACAAGGGAAAAAACAAAAACTAGCACTGGGCTCTGGGTTAATAGGCTAGTCCCGAAAATAATATATAAGTGTTTAATAAAGCCCATAAACATCCAAAGCAGATAATATAATAGCATGAAACAATCAAAAATTATAGATACGTTGGAGACGTATCATGCACTAATTAATATTTATATATGAATTGCAAAAGCATCCATTGCATGTATTTCAAATCGCTCTCACTCTATGGATCAATAATATGAAATAAACACATGCACATGCTAGAATTCAATAGAGTATGGGTGTCTGATAGATCGATTTTCCTCCATACGCAATTTGCAAAATTCATGATCTCATCCAAAAATAATAATGCCATTTATATTTTAATTTAATGCGTAGAACCGCCTTTTACACGTATATGCACTATGCCTCGACCCGTTCTCACAAACGCGCTATATCTCTCTCTATCTACCGCATAAGTGCACACACTTTATATGCATCGGCATTTCTCTTTCACACATGCTCACAATCTCTCTCGGGGTGTCGGGGAGTCTGACGCACATGCTCTCTCTGTATCCCTCTTTCTCTTTCTGACTACTATGTACCACTCTTTTCACTAATCTCAGTTGGAAAACACTATTTATCTCACATGCATATATACACACGCACGGTCTCTACTAGCCCTCTATACGCACATATATGTGCCTACGTGTCTCCCGCACGCATATTATCTTTAGGCCTCTCTCGCACACATTGCCCCCCCCCCCAAGAGACACCTCTCTCTTAGTAGTTGGCAGATATGATTCCATCATATCATTCGGTAGGATATCCGTGACTGTTAGGTTGGATGGTAATACGAGGCAAAGTTTTACCCTAGTTCAGACCCTTGCAGTTGAGGAAAAAGCCTACTCCTGGTACTGTATATCAGTGATAGGGGTGTGTACAAAGTACACGTGAATACCAGGCATTGTGCGTGTGTGTATACTATCGAGGAACTAGCCCCCAAGCTTCTATAACATACTGGAGGCCTAGGGTTACAAATCATATATAGTCGGCTTATCACCAATGGGGATAGAGTCCTCCGCGACTCTGGTAGCTAGCTTCGTGTTGTATGCCGAGTCCTCCACATGGGTCTTCGTATACCGCGTGTCGATCCAATCTATGTGGCGCAGGATGGAACCGACCCATGAGTCCTCATGTTGACCCACCACAACTAGAAATGATGTGCCCACCACACCACACACGCAATCGGCCACTAAGAAAATAAGCATATACAATAGCACAATGTTATACATGAAAGTCAATTGCATGGTGCATCCAAAAATATTTGTTCTGCATTGTGAATGTTTATATATTCTCCTAAAATATTAGTCACGGGAAAGAGAAACGAAGGGCATATCTCTCCTTGTCTCCACCGGACATCCCCTCTTTCTACACCACTTTCACGTACGCACACAAACTATCTCTCGGCCCTCTAAAAGTATGCATGCCCACGACACATTCACGCATGATTCTCAATGTATTTCAAGCTAAAGCACTATACGGTCACTGGAGTTCAGAATATGCTCATTACGGTCACCGTATACATTCTCGTGGTGATCATACGGTATCTAGCTCACGATACGTCTCCGTATTTTCTTGATGACACTGATGGACTTTGCATTTGATGCGTGCTCTGTATTTTGTTGATGACACTTACGGTCATTGTATTTGAAGCGAAAGCACGATATGGTCACTGGACTTCAGAATAAGCTCATCACGGTCACCACATACATTTTGTCGTGCTAACCAACATGTGGTTGGATGGTTAGGAGGACAGTGGTTTCTTGAGCCCACCAGGGTTAAAGTCCCGGTGCCTCGCATTTATCCTGGGTTAAATTCAGTATTTTCCGGTGATGTGCATTCAGTGGGAGGAGACGTTCCACTCGACTACGAGGCACCTATGTTGACTTCGTAAAATCTCAAGATCATATGCTGGCCCACTCTCTCGAAGGTGCTCATAGGGGTAGGGTCTGCGTGTGTGCACTTATAGCGGTGAGTGCTTGCGCGTATATATGAGCCCTTGCGTCTGTACCATGTTAAAAAATACATGTCATGATTATACAGTCACTGGCTCACCCGTACAACTCTGTATTTTGTTGATGACACAATCGATTGACCAGTCAAACGTTCCACGTGGCACAACTAGTGTTGCCCCATCGGGGCGCGTAACCATGGGGCCCACCTGTCAGCCCATATATGAAAGAAGAAACGGTAGTTTGAGTCTGTACTGTGTTAATAAAATACATTTTAGGGTGATCATATGGTCACCGGCTCACCATACAGTCCCGTAATTTGTTGAAGACACGATCAATTGACCAGTCAAACGGTCCACATTCAGCAGCGCACATTACCATAGGGCCCACCCGTCAGCGCGTATATGAAGGACAAAAATGGTAATAAATTAATGGTCAATGGGTACTCGAAGTCGTGAGACCTCTGGTTGGCAGTCGCCGGTGGTGGGGGGCATGTTGATTGGGCGGTGGGGTGGGGATCGCCGGAGAAAAAGCTCGGCGCGGGGGGGGGGGGGAGTAGAGGGATGGCCGGTGCGGCGGCGGACCGGCGGTGATGAGTGGTTTCGAGGCGGGCGGGGCGGCGTGGCGGTGCGGGCCGGTGGTTCGGCCGGTGGTGGCTGGCGGCTCAGGGGGGTGGAGTTTGATGATAAACTACAGGCGCTTGATTTCGTATCCAACGGCTGGAAAATCTAATGACCAGAGATGAAAAAGTCAGTCAACTGACGTGTAGCCTCACCCCGCATGTACACATGCACGCACGCAAGACACACACGCATGCTGGCGTGCAACACTGACACGTACACATAACGAACACACGCACGCATGCAGGCGTGCAACACTGACGCGTACACATGCACTCATGAACACACGCACGTACGCACACTTGCATGCAACACTGAAATGTACCCTTGCACGCACGCAACACTCGCACGCCTGCATGCACACAGTACACGACGCAGGACACACGCTCAACCTATACGTGCATGCTCCCTTTATTAAGGACATGGATTGTTACGGGTATTAATCAATCTTATCTGTGATAAGCAAAACATTGATGTTTGTAGCGGTCTTTATGAATCACAACGTATCGAACGGGCTATCAACATAGTAGGCTTATCTACATGAAAAGGATGACGCCACACTCTATAAACAATCATCGGTTTATGAAATGCCCGCTTCTGACCGCCCTGGCCCACCAAAGGTTCCTCTGCTGTGCGCTGCCTGTGTTGGGTCACTGACATGCAGGCCATGTACCCAAAGAGCCCACACGTCAGTGGAAGAACGGCGTGCTATCCTACGTCAGAGTCGAGGGCGCCACTCGCTGCACGCCCGGCTGAACACGCCTCCTTGCCGCATTCAAACGCCTCCATGAAACCCGCCCGTGTGGAAGCCGAGAAACCCACTCTGGACACATGTCCGTTCATGACCGGGCCGACATTAAAATGCAACACCGGCCGAGCTCCTCCCGTCCGACGTCTATTTAATCTACTATTTAAACGAGGCCAAACGCCGGCCAAGAACCGCACACCTCCGCCGCTGCCCTATCTCCTCCTTCACCATTTTGTCCACTCTTACAATGGCTTACGAAGAGTAGTTATTCCGCATCCAAGCCGGCTGGGTGGCCCGCCGAGCCCGCCGGATACGAGCTATGCAGCTCGCTGATCCACCTCCCTCCCCTCGCCCGACGGAGCCAGTTGACGCCCCAAGCCGGCGCGCGGTTCAGCAACTCGCCGCTCCAGGCCAGCTCGATGAGGAGCGGCGCACGGGTGTCGTTTCTGCCGTCCACGCCGCTGCCTCGTACCGCGTCTCCCATTTCTGTGGCCGAAACTCCCATGCCGGCGGCCACGCCATGCAAGCAGCGATAGAAGCAGGGTGCGTGGAGAGCGACGAGTCGGTGGCTAGTGCCACAGCGTCCGCCGCCATCATCGAGAAGTAGAACACGGGAGGCCGCCGCCGCTTGGGTCCCATGAAGTCCACCACAGAGGCGATGCCGGCGTACACAGCAGGTGTCTTGCCGGATCCTTTTGTTGCGAGGACCTTCGTTGACCCCACATATACCTCCGGGGCTCCCGGCAGTCCGGTGATCGTGCTGCCGGACATGAGGAACACAAATCGATCGGCGGGCGACCATTTAGGCCAGGTATTATATACCTGTGCTGTCTGGAACTAGCACTGTGTAGTTCATTTGAATGTAATGAAATCCATCATGTTTGTATAAAAATCCGGTATCTTATATGATTCCCGTCATTGTTTATATGAAATATCGCCGTGTTTGCGTGAATTCCGTCCGGTTGGTTGACTTGCTGCCATAATGTGTGCGGCTACGGTTGGATGGTGTAATTTGCGAGTCGCTGGTCGGTCTGCGGGCAGCTCGGGCGGTGTGGTGGGACAAAAAGAACACAACTCGTGCGAGCTCGTCTCCAATGTGCGTGCTGGAGGATGCATGAGAACCCAAGCCATTCCTCGTTCATCGGTGGAAAAGGCACAGGTGGACAAAAGGGTCGCCAATATTTTGGCTACCCCAGGCAAGATCCAAACAACCTCTCCCAACAGATTCAAATCCCTCGTTCGCCGTGGAATTTTGCCATGTGTTGTTGATGTATACTATGCAACCTTCTTCTTGTAGACATTGTTGGGCCTCCAAGTGCAGAGGTTTGTAGGACAGTAGCAAATTTCCCTCAAGTGGATGACCTAAGGTTTATCGATCCGTGGGAGGCGTAGGATGAAGATGGTTTCTCTCAAGCAACCCTGCAACCAAATAACAAAGAGTCTCTTGTGTCCCCAACACACCCAATACAATGGTAAATTGTATAGGTGCACTAGTTCGGCGAAGAGATGGTGATACAAGTGCAATATGGATGGTAGATATGGCTTTTTGTAAACTGAAAATATAAAAACAGCAAGGTAACAAGCGATAAAAGTGAGCATAAACGGTATTGCAATGATAGGAAACAAGGCCTAGGGTTCATACTTTCGCTAGTGCAAGTTCTCTCAACAATAATAACATAATTGGATCATATAACTATCCCTCAACATGCAGCAAAGAGTCACTCCAAAGCCACTAATAGCGGAGAACAAACGAAGAGATTATGGTAGGGTACGAAACCACCTCAAAGTTATTCTTTCCAATCAATCCATTGGGCTATTCCTATAAGTGTCACAAACAGACCTATAGTTCGTACTAGAATAACACCTTAAGATACAAATCAACCAAAACCCTAATGTCACCTAGATACTCCAATGTCACCTCAAGTATCCGTGGGTATGATTATACGATATGCATCATACAATCTCAGATTCATCTATTCAATCCAACACAAAGTACTTCAAAGAGTGCCCAAAGTTTCTACTGGAGAAACACGACGAAAACGTGTGCCAACCCCTATGCATAGGTTCATGGGCGGAACCCACAAGTTGATCACCAAAACATACAACAAGTGAATCACGTGATATCCCATTGTCACCACAGATACGCACGACAAGACATACATCAAGTGTTCTCAAATATTTAAAGACTCAATCCGATAAGATAACTTCAAAGGGGAAACTCAATCCATTACAAGAGAGTAGAGGGGGAGAAGAAACATAAGATCCAACTATAATAGCAAAGCTCGCAATACATCAAGATCATGCCAAATCAAGAACACGAGAGAGAGAGAGAGAGAGAGAGAGAGAGATCAAACACATAGCTACTGGTACATACCCTCAGCCCCGAGGGTGAACTACTCCCTCCTCGTCATGGAGAGCGCCGGGATGATGAAGAAAGTTGCCGGAACAGGCGGTCTTGTTGCAGATTACTCCTAACACGCTTGACGGCGTCTGGACGTTTGATCGTCGGACTGGAGAATTGCCTTGAGAGGCTGCTTTGTGCTTCTGCTGCGAGGGCCGCAGTGTGCTCCTCCGTTCGGAGAGAGCGCTCTGTGTTTCCATTGGCTGTGATGACCCCCCGAGGTCCTGGCATCTTGAGCTTGAGGTATGCATAGTGAGGCACCGCATTAAACTTTGCAAATGCGGTTCGCCCGAGCAGTGCATGATAGCCACTGCGGAACGAGACTATATCGAAGATTAACTCCTCGCTTCGGAAATTATCCGGGGATCCGAAGACCACTTCTAGTGTGACTGAGCCTATGCAATGGGCCTCTACACCTGGTATGACATCCTTAAAGGTCATTTTTGTGGGTTTAATCCTTGAGGTATCTATGCCCATTTTGCGCACTGTGTCCTGATAGAGCAGGTTCAGGCTGCTGCCGCCGTCCATAAGGACTCGAGTGAGGTGAAATCCGTCAATGGTTGGGTCTAGAACCAATGCGGCAAATCCGCCATGGCGGATACTAGTGGGATAGTCCCTGCGATCGAAAGTGATCGGACAGGAGGACCATGGGTTGAACTTTGGGGTGACTGGCTCCAACGCGTATACGTCCCTTAACGCACGCTTACGCTCCCTCCTGGGGATGTGGGTTGCGTATATCATGTTCACCGTCCGCACTTGTGGGGGGAAACCCTTCTGTCCTCTGTTGTTCGGCGGCCGGGGCTCGTCCTCGTCATCGCTATGTAGCCCATTGTCTTTGTTTTCGACATTTAACTTGACGGCCTGCTTGAACACCCAATAGTCCCTGTTGGTGTGGTTGGCTGGCTTGTCGGGGTGCCGTGTATTTGGCACAAGCGATCGAGTATACGGTCTAAACTAGACGGGCCCGGAGTGCTTCTTTTGAATGGCTTTTTCCGCTGACCGGGTTTAGAGCCTCTGAATCCGGCATTGACTGTCGTATCTTCTGTATTGTTGCTGTTAATGTGGCGCTTATGTTTGTTACGACGTGACCTGCCGTTGCTGTCCTTGGTATCCGAAGTACCAGGGCTTTTTGACATGTTATTGCTGCGAGCCAGCCAGCTGTCTTCTCCCATGCAAAAGCGGGTCATGAGTGTCGTGAGGGCTGCCATAGATTTCGGCTTTTCCTGTCCAAGGTGCCGGGCAAGTCACTCATCGCGGATGTTAAGCTTGAAAGCTGCTAGGGCCTCTGCATCCGGACAGTCGACGATTTGAGTTTTCTTGGTTAGGAACCGTTTCCAGAATTGCCTGGCCGATTCCTCTGGCTGTTGAATCATGTGGCTCAAGTCATTGGCATCTGGTGTTCGCACATAAGTTCCCTGGAAGTTGTCGAGGAATGGGGCTTCCAGATCTTCCCAACAACCAATGGATTCTACTGGCAAGCTGTTGAGCCAATGCTGGGCTGGTCCTTTAAGCTTGAGTGGGAGGTATTTGATGGTGTGTAGATCGTGTCCATGAGCCATGTGGATATGAAGGAGATAGTCCTCGATCCATACCGCGGAATCTGTCGTACCATCATATGATTTGATATTCACGGGTTTGAAACCCTCTGGGATTTGATGATCCATTACTTCGTCTGTGAAGCATAGCGGGTGTGCGGCGCCTCTGTACTGGGCTATATCACGACGCAGCTCAAATGAGTTTTGTCTGCTGTGTTCGGCCCGGCCGGATTTACTTTTGCTGTATCCTGCGTGATGGTTATTGTCTCGTGTGGTTGGGCTCGCGCGATCCGTAGATCGATCTTGTTTGCTTTGCTTTGTCGTCCAATATGTCTCGCGGATCTAGCACATTTCCCCGTGCCTTGGTATTTTTTGAGTGACGCCGGGGTGCGGCTTGAGCTGTGGGCCGAGAGGCCTCTGTGTCGCGGCCACGAGGTGGCCAATCAGCCGCGTCGTATACTGGAGACGTAGGTTTAGATGCTTCCGCCTCTAATCGGGGTAGCAACCTGCACTTTGGGTAGCTCTTGGAGGGGCGTTCGAGTTCGTATTCCTCGGCCGCAAGGACTTCAGTCCATTTGTCAGCTAGCAAGTCTTGATCAGCTCTAAGCTGCTGCTGCTTTTTCTTAAGGCTATTCGCCATGGCCGTAAGCTGGCGCTTGTAGCGCTCTTGCTCGACGGGATCCTCAGGCACGACAAATTCGTCGTCGTCGAGGCTTGCCTCATCTTCGGAGGGAGGCATGTAATTATCATCCTCTACCTCTCTATCTGCCGCTCTCTCAGGAGGGCTGGCCTCTCCATCCTCCTGCGCCGAATCTTGCTGCAGGGGGTTGTCTTCGGCACTATCCGGGGTGTTATTATCTCCTGTGCCGGTATCACTGTTTTTGCTTTGGCGAGACTTAGAGCGGCGCCGCTGACGCCGGCGCTTAGGTTGCTTCTTGGAGGGGTCATCCTCCGCTGTTCCGTCGCTGTTGCCCTCTTTGGATGTGTCCACCATATATATGTCATATGACGAGGTGGCCGTCCAGTGCCCTATAGGCACTGGTTCCTGTTCGTCTCCTACATCGTCGTCCATACCGTCGATGTCTTCGGAGTCGAAGTCGAGCATGTCGGTCAAATCATCGACAGTGGCTATGAAGTGCGTGGTGGGTGGGCTCGAATTTCTTCGTCATCCGCATCCCAACCCTGCCGGTCATAATCCGGCCAGGACTCTCCTGACAAGGAGAGAGACCTTAGTGAATTGAGTATGTCGCCGAAGGGCGAGTGCTGAAAGATATCCGTGGCGGTGAACTCCATGATTGGCGCCCAATCGGATTCGATTGGCAGGGGCGCAGGTGGTTCAGAGTCCGGAGGAGATTCCGGCGATGTGGAGTCACGGGCCTCGCGAAGGGTAAGGCTGGTGTTCGGCTCGATCGCTGTTGAGGCTGCTGCCTCCATGGTGGGGTCTAACCACCCACCCACGGATGGCGCAGTTGGCTCCGAATTGAAGGTCGGAGCGGTTGCAGGTGCGGCCTCCAGGACACTGTTTGGTGGCAGAGCTAAATCATGCCCATCGTGACAGTGCGGCACACTCGGCCGGGGCTCGAATCCGTCAAAGATCAAGTCTCCATGGATGTCGGCCGTGTAGTTTAAGCTACCAAACCTGACCTGATGGCCAGGGGCGTAACTTTCGATCTGCTCCAGATGGCCAAGCGAGTTGGCCCGCAGTGCGAAGCCGTCGAACACAAAGATCTGTCCGGGGAGAAAACTCTCACCCTGGACTGCATTGCTGTTGATGATCGAAGGAGCCATCAAGCCTAAAGATGACGACACAGAGGAACTCTCAATGAAAGCACCAATGTCGGTGTCAAAACCGGCGGATCTCGGGTAGGGGGTCCCGAACTGTGCGTCTAGGCGGATGGTAACAGGAGACAAGGGACACGATGTTTTTACCCTGGTTCGGGCCCTCTCGATGGAGGTAAAACCCTACTCCTGCTTGATTAATATTGATGATATGGGTAGTACAAGAGTTGATCTACCACGAGATCAAAGAGGCTAAACCCTAGAAGCTATCCTATGGTATGATTGTTGTTGTTGTGTCCTATGGACTAAACCCTCCGGTTTATATAGACACCGGAGAGGGCTAGGGTTACACAGAGTCGGTTACAAGGGAGGAGATCTACATATCCGTACTGCCAAGCTTGCCTTCCACGCCAAGGAAAGTCCCGTCCGGACACGGGACGAAGTCTTCAATCTTGTATCTTCATAGTCCAACAGTCCGGCCAAAGGTTATAGTCCGGTTGTCCGGATACCCCCTAATCCAGGACTCCCTCACCCATCATTGGAATATACAAGCCAAGTTCTATAATGTAAAATTCCCACTAGTATATGAAAGTGACAACATAGGGGACTCTCTATCATGAAGATCATGGTGCTACTTTGAAGCACAAGTGTGGTAAAAGGATAGTAGCATTGCCCCTTCTCTCTTTTTCTCTCATTTTTTATTTTTTATTTGGGCCTTTTCTCTCTTTTTTTCTAGCCTCTTTTCTTTCTCTTTTTTTATTTTTATTTTTCGTTCGGAGTCTCATCCCGACTTGTGGGGAAATCATAGTCTCCATCATCCTTTCCTCACTTGGACAATGCTCTAAAAATGATGATCATCACACTTTTATTTACTTACAACTCATGAATTACAACTCGATACTTAGAACAAAATATGACTCTATATGAAGCCTCCGGCGGTGTACCGGGATGTGCAATGACTCATGAGTGACATGTATGAAAGAATTATGAACGGTGGCTTTGCCACAAATACAATGCCAACTACATGATCGTGCTAAGCAATATGACAATGATGGAGCATGTCATAATAAACAGAACGGTGGAAAGTTGCATGGCAATATATCTCGGAATGGCTATGGAAATGACATGATGGGTAGGTATGGTGGCTATTTTGAGGAAGATATATGGTGGGTGTATGATACCGGCGAAAAGTGCGTGGTATTAGAGAGGCTAGCAATGGTGGAAGGAAGGGAGAAGTGCGTATAATCCATGGACTCAACATTAGTCATAAAGAACTCATATACTTACTGCAAAAATCTAGAAGTTATCAAAGCAAAGTATTATGCACATGCTCCTAGGGGGATATATTGGTAAAAAAGACCATCGCTCGTCCCCGACCGCCACTCATAAGGAAGACAATAAATAAATAAATCATGCTCTGACTTCATCACATAACGGTTCACCATATGTGCATGCTACGGGAATCACAAAATTTAACGCAAGTATTCTTTAAATTCACAACTACTTAACTAGAATGACTCTAATATCACCATCTTCATATCTCAAAACAATTATCAAGCATCAAACTTCTCTTAGTATTCAACACACTCATAAGAATTCTTACAAATCTTGTATGCTTAGCATATTAGGATTATTTAAGAAAATTAGTATGCTATTTAAGACTCCCAAAATAATCTAAGTAAAGCATTAGAGTTCATATATTTCTTCAAAATAAAACTACCACCATGCTCTAAAAGATATAAATGAAGTACTAGAGCAAACAACAAACTACTCCGAAAGATATAAGTGAAGATCAATGAGTAGTCGAATAATTATGCAACTATGTGAAGACTCTCTAACATTTAAGAATTTCAGATCTTGGTATTTTATTCAAACAGCAAGAAAAGCTAAATAAAATAAAACGATGCTCCAAGCAAAGCACATATCATGTGGTGAATAAAAATATAGCTCCAAGTAAAGTTACCGATGAACGGAGACGAAAGAGGGGATGCCTTCCGGGGCATCCCCAACCTTAGACGCTTGGTTATCCTTGAATATTACCTTGGGGTGCCTTGGGCATACCCAAGCTTAGGCTCTTGCCACTCCTTATTCCATAGTCCATCGAATCTTTACCCAAAACTTGAAAACTTCACAACACAAAACTTAACAAAAAACTCGTGAGCTCCGTTAGTGAAAGAAAACAAAACACCACTTCAAGGTACTGTAATGAACTCATTCTTTATTTATATTGGTGTTAAACCTACTGTACTACAACTTCTCTATGGTTTATAGACTATTTTACTAGCCATAGAGTCATCAAAATAAGCAAACAACACAATGAAATGAGAATCTGTCAAAAACAGAAAAGTCTGTAGTAATCTGTAACTAACGCAAACTTATGGAACTCCAAAAATTCTAAACTAAATTGGAGGACCTGAGGAGTTTGTCTAGTAATCATCTTCAAAAAGAATCAACTAAATATCACTCTCCAGTAAAAAGTTTTTGCTAATTTCGTGAGCGCTAACGTTTCTGTTTTTTACAGCATGATCATAAAGACTTCACCCAAGTCTTCCCAAAGGTTCTACTTGGCACAAACACTAATTAAAACATAAAACCACATCTAAGCAGAAGCTAGATGGATTATCTATTCCTAAACAGAACCAAAAAAACAAGAAGCTAAAATAAAATTGGGTTGCCTCCCAACAAGCGCTATCGTTTAACGCCCCTAGCTAGGCATGATGATTTCAACGATGCTCACATAAAAGATAGGAATTGAAACATAAAGAGAGCATCATGAATAATATGACTACCACATTTAAGTCTAACCCACTTCCTATGCATAGGGATTTTGTGAGCAAACAACTTATGGGAACAATAATCAACTAGCATAGGAAGGCAAAACAAGCATGACTTCAAAACTTTAAGCACATAGAGAGGAAACTTGATATTATTGCAATTCTTACAAGCATATATTCCTCTCTTGTAATAATTTTCAGTAGCATCATGAATGAATTCAACAATATAACCAGCACCGAAAGCATTCTTTTCATGATCTACAAGCATAGAAATTTTACTACTCTCCACATAAGCAATTTTTTCTCATGAATAATAGTGGGAGCAAACTCAACAAAATAACTATCATATGATTGAAAATTAATATCAAGATGACAAGTTTCATGGTTATCATTATTCTTTATAGCATAAGTGTCATCACAATAATCATCATAGATAGGGGGCATGCTTTCATCATAGTAAATATGCTCATCAAAGCTTGGGGGACAAAAAATAAAATCTCCATCAAACATAGCTTCCCCAAGCTTGTGTCTTTGCATATCATTAGCATCATGGATATTCAAGGAATTCATACTAACAACATTGCAATCATGATCATCATTCAAAGATTTAGTGCCAACCATTTTAATGCATTCTTCTTCTAACACTTTGGCACAATTTTCCTTCCCATCATACTCACAAAAGATATTAAAAAGATGAAGCGTATGTGGCGAACTCAATTCCATTTTTTGGTAGTTTTCTTTTATAAACTAACTAGTGCTGAAACAAGAAACAAAAAGATTCGATTGCAAGATCTAAAGATATACCTTCACTTACCTAGCCTCCCCGGCAACGGCGCCAGAAAAGAGCTTGATGTCTACTACGCAACCTTCTTCTTGTAGACGTTGTTGGGCCTCCAACTGCAGAGGTTTGTAGGACAGTAGCAAATTTCCCTCAAGTGGAAGACCTAAGGTTTATCGATCCGTGGGAGGCGTAGGATGAAGATGGTCTCTCTCAAGCAACCCTGCAACCAAATAACAAAGAGTCTCTTGTGTCCCCAACACACCCAATACAATGGTAAATTGTATAGGTGCACCAGTTCGGCGAAGAGATGGTGATACAAGTGCAATATGGATGGTAGATATGGCTTTTTGTAAACTGAAAATATAAAAACAGCAAGGTAACAAGTGATAAAAGTGAGCATAAACGGTATTGCAATGATAGGAAACAAGGCCTAGGGTTCATACTTTCGCTAGTGCAAGTTCTCTCAACAATAATAACATAATTTGATCATGTAACTATCCCTCAACATGCAACAAAGAGTCACTCCAAAGCCACTAATAGCGGAGAACAAACGAAGAAATTATGGTAGGGTACGAAACCACCTCAAAGTTATTCTTTCCAATCAATCCATTGGGCTATTCCTATAAGTGTCACAAACAGGCCTAGAGTTCGTACTAGAATAACACCTTAAGATACAAATCAACCAAAACCCTAATGTCACCTAGATACTCCAATGTCACCTCAAGTATCCGTGGGTATGATTATACGATATGCATCACACAATCTCAGATTCATCTATTCAATCCAACACAAAGTACTTCAAAGAGTGCCCAAAATTTCTACCGGAGAATCATGACGAAAACTTGTGCCAACCCCTATGCGTAGGTTCATGGGCGGAACCCGCAAGTTGATCACCAAAACATACATCAAGTGAATCACGTGATATCCCATTGTCACCACAGATTCACACGGCAAGACATACATCAAGTGTTCTCAAATCTTTAAAGACTCAATCCGATAAGATAACTTCAAAGGGGAAACTCAATCCATTACAAAAGAGTAGAGGGGGAGAAGAAACATAAGATCCAACTATAATAGCAAAGCTCGTGATACATCAAGATCGTGCCAAATCAAGAACACGAGAGAGAGAGAGAGAGAGAGAGAGATCAAACACATAGCTACTGGTACATACCCTCAGCCCCGAGGGTGAACTACTCCCTCCTCGTCATGGAGAGCGCCGGGATGATGAAGAAAGTTGCCGGAACAGGGTCCCGATTGTTTTTTGGTATCTACAGAGGCTTGCGGCGGCGAAACTCCCGATCTAATCTCTGTTCTGGAAGTTTTAGGATACGTGGGAATATATGGGTGAAAAAAGTACGTCGGTGGAGCTTCGGGGGCCCCACGAGGCAGGGGCGCGCCCTAGGGGGTGGGCGCGCCCCCCACCCTTGTGAGCACCTCCCTTAGCTCCTGACGTGGGGTCCAAGTCCATCCGGTAGCTTTCCTTCCAAAAATAACTTCTCCAGTTGATTTCGTTCCGTTTCGACTCCGTTTGATATTCCTTTTCTTCAAAACACAGAAATAGGCAAAAAGCAGCAAATCTGGTGTAGCGACCAGACCTCAAACAGTCTGATCTCTGTGCATCAGTGTCATCCCTGGATCAGTAATGCTGACACGCACAGTACTTGAAGTATTTATAACAGAGTAGCAATCACACACGTATTACATCGAATGTTTCAAAAGAGAACTTATTACAAAAAATATGGCTTAAGGCCATCTAATAACGATAACAGCGGAAGGCTTGGAATATAAGCGAGTCCATCAACTCCAACGGCATCACTGAGTATAGAACCACGACCTAAAGGCATCTTACTCGTCGTCTGAAAAGTCTGCAACATGAACGTCGCAGCCCGAAAACGGGTCAGCACATGAAATATGTTGGCAATGTAACACACAGAGAGTAATGCAAGAATAAATCTATACTACATGCATATAAGGCTGGTGGATAGCTCTATGGTTACAGTTTTGCGTAAAGCCAATTTTTCCCTACTGCAAAGGAATAAATTTTATTTTAACTATCATGGTGGTTGTTAAACATTGAGAGCGTAGACACCCTCTCAATCCCAATTAAGCATCATTATTAAAATCCAACAAAATTAATTAAAGTAACATGATGAGATTCACATGATAATCCAAGTACTAGATACTCAAGACGTCCATAACCAGGGACATGGCTAACCATGATTAGTTTATACACTCTGCAGAGGTTTGCGCACTTTTCCCCACAAGACTCGATCTCCTCCGTTGGGATTCTCGCACTACATGATGTTTGAGAAACGGATGACCAAGACATAGTCTTTCAGAAGTGCTAGCACCTTACGATCGGGTAGACCATACCACCTACATCCCCTACATCTGCTAGTCTACCACTGTAAGAGTTCGCACAACTTAATCAACTATGCTAGAGCCCATAGTAGCTTGTGGTTGCACACGGAAATTTCTAGTATGAATAATCTCATGATCCCTTTGAGCCTGGGTGGCGGTCCATAAAGAAAAACAGGCAATCGCTCGAATACCCAGGTGCCTCAATCCACCCAGATGTGTGTTTAAGTTGCCACCATAAATAAATCATTAATTTAACAATCTCACATCTGTCATGGATACACTCACCCAACCCACGTCTACTAGCATAGCATGGCATAACAAGCAAACATACAAGTAACTCCCAAGGGTTTGATAGTAAAACAGGTAATAGGTACTACCTCAACTACTTCCCATCCCATAGTTTAATTAGATCCTAATCATGCAATGTTTGAAGATTGGTCTAATGCAATAAAACTGGGTAGTAAAGAGGTATGATCAAAGTGTTACTTGCCTTGCTGATGATCCGCGAAACCTAGGGATTCGAAGTAACAGGAGGCGCACTCTGGGTACTCTATCGCAAACAAATAAACAAACAAACAAACAAACAAGCATACAATAAGTACTCATCTAATGCATAGGAAAAAACTCAAATAAGAGATCTAACTAGAAAGTTCAACTTAAGAACTCCGGTTTGCAGAAAGAATCAAATCGAACGAAGCAACCAAAGTCAAACGGCGAAAGAAACAATCTTCGTTTACTAATCTGGACCTAAGTCAAATTTTACAGAAGCAAAAACTTGTTTAAGTTGGTTAAACGGAAAGAGGGTTTCGAGACGAAACTCCAGGCGTTTGAATCGCCTGATTCCAATAAACGAGCGAAAAGTTATACTAAAACAAAAATTGGATCAGAAATCGCGATCAGAAAAAATCGCGGAAAATCCGAGAAATAGAAAAAGTGACGAACAGATTAACGAACGATCGTTCGTTTTCTGCGGCTAAACGGTGAACGCGTCCGTTAAAACGAACGAACGAGCGAACGCTCGCTAAATAAATAAACCAGAGAAAAAACCAATCTATCTAAAAAACGGATCTAAAAAAACCGACGGTCTTTCTGAAGAAAAAACGGCGGCGTCGGGGTCAACCTCGGCGTGCGGGGCGGCGGGATCCGACATCGGCGGCGGCGGTGGCGGCGCGGGGCGGCGGTTACGGCGGCGGCGCCGCGGGGCGGCGTGGTGCGCGGCGCGGGCTAGGGTTTGGGGCTGGGCGGCCCAGGGTGGCGCTATATAAAGGCCCCCGACCAGAGGAGTCCTGGCCAATCCCTGCTCGTAGTCGGTTCGTTTTTTTTAAATAATTACGCGTAGAAAAACAAACAAAAGAAATACTAAACGGACTCCAAAAATCCCGAAATAAAATTTCCCCGACTTCTAAAATCAAGCCGGACAAGATGAACATTTATTTGGGGCCTAGATGCAATTGTGAAAACCCACATTTTTCCTAAATTCAAATAAAATAGCGGAACTCCAAAATAAAATCTTATTTGAGTTTATTATCTAATCCTCAATATTTCTTTATTTTGGGAAAGTCATTTTATTCCCTCTCTCATATGTTTATAATAGAAATAATTGAAGATAAAATAATTAAAATCAAATGATCCTATTTTCAAACTTTGAGAAAACTCAAATATGAAAATAATGAAATCCCCAACTCTCTCCGAGGGTTCGTGAGTTGCGTAGAATTTGTGGATCAGGCCAAAAGCAAAATAAAATATGATATGCAATGATGATCTAATGTATAACATTCCAAATTGAAAATTTGGGATGTTACAAACCTACCCCCCTTAAGATGAATCTCGGCCTCGAGATTCGGGTTGGCTAGAAAATAGGTGAGGGTGGTCTTTCAGCAAATCTTCCTCTCGCCCCCAGGTGGCTTCATCCTCGGTGTGGTGGCTCTACTGAACTTCGCAAAACTTGATAACCTTGTTGCGGGTGACTCGGCTGGCATACTCAAGAATCTTAACTGGTTTCTCCTCATAGGTCAAATCGCTGTCCAACTGAATCGCTTCCAATGACACTGTATCTCTCAGCGGTATTTGAGCCATCTCTGTGTGGCACTTCTTCAACTGGGAAACGTGGAACACATAGTGAACTCCTGAAAATCCTCCGGGCAATTCCAACTTGTAGGCTACTTCTCCCATACGGTCCAAAACTTTGTAGGGTCCTACAAAACGTGGCGCTAACTTTCCCTTGACTCCAAAGAGCTTAACTCCTCGAAGTGGAGATACTCGAAGATAAACTCGGTCTCCGACTTCTTAAACTATCTCCTTGCATTTAGAATCTGCGTAGCTCTTCTGCCTGGACTGGGCTACCTTGAGCCTATCGCGAATCAATTTCACTTTCTGTTCAGACTCTTTAATCAAATCTGGTCCAAACAACTAGCGGTCTCCAACTTCATCCCACGACAATGGGGTCCTGCACCTCCTTCTGTACAAGGCTTCAAAAGGGGCCATCTTCAAACTGGATTGATAGCTGTTGTTGTAAGAGAACTCTGCATATGGCAAATTGTCGTCCCAACTAGATCCATAATCTAGCGCACAAGATCTCAGCATATCCTCCAAAATCTGATTGACTCTCTCGGTCTGTCCATCTATCTGCGGATGAAAAGCTGTACTGAACTCTAACCTGGTACCCAAAGTTTCGTGGAACTGATTCCAGAACTTTGAGGTAAACTGGGTTCCTCTATCTGATACGATACTTGTCGTGGATTTGTCACGGCAGATGTCCTTAGTGTCAGGACTTAGTCGCGAGGCCAACGCATCCATGTGGTAGCTTGAGAGGGGTTGAATGGGACGAGAGACCCAGGGCAGATCAACACGCAAGACAAGGGTTTAGACAGCTTCGGGCCCCGGGAAACATCATCCGGAAAAAACCCTACATGCTGTTTGAGGCTAGGTCTCATTATCATCCCGAGGGAGACGCCGTAAACCGGCTCTTGTGTCTAGCCCTAGAGATTATTGATTGCTTGTAGCTTGTAGCTTCTAACTTCTAACCCGTCCCTCTTTGGGGAGCCCTGCCCCTCCTTATATATGTTGAAGGGGCGGTTTACATGTGGAGTCCTATTAGGATTAGGACTAGTCTATTTCTAATACAAACCGGATACAAGTCCTGGCTTTAACTCCTTGTAAGGCAAATATTCCTTTCCTCTTAAACCGGCCCACAATAGTTGAACCTGCCTTCATGAACCGCCAAACGGGCCACCGGGTCTTGTCGCTCCTCTGACCCGTCCGTCGGGTTACCAGTGAGTTACAACGTCCCGACGGGTTGCTGGTAAACCGCCAGGTCTGGGCGGGTCACCAAACGAATATCGCCAAGTCCGGCCGGGTTAACTTCCAGCCGGTTTACACCGCGGGGTATATCCCCGACATTAGCCCCCAAGTTTAGCTTGGATTTATCCATGGTAAACTTATGCTGCAAATAAACATAAGAACAAATTTGATAGGTTGTACTCCGGGTTAAGAATTCTTGTAATCCGACACTGATCATCCTTAAGTCTCTGTTATTCCCTCCTTCTAGAAAAATCCGGATCAATAATCAGCTTCATACTTTAAATTGCTGACAGTGGTTTCTCATAGAAAAATATTGTGAAGAATAATCCACTTGAGTCGGCTTCCAAAGCGCCGGTTTAAGAAATATTGGTCTTGAAATATTCATCTGATATTCAGCCAGTTTGAAGATGATCCCGGTCTTGAAAACTTGCCGGTTTAACATTACCAAATGGCCGGGTTATAAAAACTGATGACCCCGGATTATGATTGTTGCAGACACCGGTTCATGATTGTTGCCAACATCGGTTTATGATTGGTGACGCCGGGTCAATCTGATTTGCTCAACAGAGAACTTGGAAATCTTTCTTCGATAATAATATATAATACCTGTAGCCCCCAAGTGCCGGGTTGTCATGCTTGCAGCAACCTGGGACTTGTAATTGACTGATGCCCATAAAACTTCAACCAATGTAGCTCCCAAGGGCCGGGTCATTATGTAATAATCAGCAGGGACTTTGTAAATATAATCTTGTAAACTTTGAACAGCAATGTGTAGCCCCCAAGGGCCGGCTCAGTAAGATAACATTGAGCTGGGACTTTGATATATACTTCTATGAAAATAACATCATATGATGTAACCCCTCATCATGGGGCTTGAATCCACGTCCACAAGGTTTAAGAGCCTTGTGCTTTACCAACTGAGCAGTAGACCCTTCAATATAATAAACAAAAAGCTTTGTACCTTGAGTAGTTGACAGGAGCAATTGGTAGCCCCCAAGGGCCAGCTCGTTACGATGTGATGAGTTGGGTCTTCAATAAGATGAGCAAAAATGACCTTGCATTAGCCCCCAAGTGTCATGGTGCTTGCTTGCAGCAACATGAGACTTGCATATTTGATGTAATCTCAATTTTGAATAATGTAGCCCCCAAGTGCCGGGTTGTAAGCCTGCAGCAACTCGGGACTATTCCTTCAATTGTATAAAATGATAACCATTGCGCTAAAGCGACTTTGAAAACCTTAATCATAATATCAACATGAGACTTGCATTTTTGAATATCAACTTTGAACAATGTAGCCTCCAAGTACCGGGTAGTAAGCCTGCAGCGACTCGGGACTATTCCTTCAATTGTAGAATAAATCGTATCCATTGACAATATGATAGCCATTGCGCTAAAGCGACTTTGAAAACCTTAATTATAATACTGGTTATTGATAACCATAATAAAAATCCAGCCATGATGGCTATTCAAGATAATATAATCTGGTATGAAAAACCTTATTCATCCAATATCATAATGAAAATTCAGCCAAGTTTGGCTATTTGAATAATATAATCCAATAATTTATAAGCGCATGATTCCAATGACGCAATCCAAATATATACTGGCGACTTATAGTCCAAAGCCAGACCGGTTTAATAAACACTGGATAATTTATCATCATACTGGCGACTTATTGTCTTAAAGCTAGGCCGGTTTAACAAACACCGGATAATTTATCATCATACTGACGACTTATCGTCTTAGAGCCAGGCCGGTTTAACAAACACCGGATAATTTATAATCATGCTCTATTCAACCTGTTTCTGCATACAACAAGTTTAAAGTGTCCTGGCGGTTTACCGCCGGACGGGTCATAATGCCCAACATATAACCTAGGTTTATAACTAAGGCTGTGCTTAAAAATAATCAAATATGAAATATATCATACCTGTGATATAGTCGGTTTACCAACTTTTTGTAGTAAGAGTGATAACCCCAATCTTGAGTAACGATACCTCCTTCCATATTGTGCCGGTTTATGATAAAACCATACCGGGTTATGATAGACACCGGATTATCCATATATTATACTGGCGACTCGTAGTCAAACCAAACCGGGCTGATAGTCTCCGGATTATAACTTGATCGTGTACTGACAACTTGTAGTTGAAAGCCGAGCCGGGTTGATAAACACCGGTTTACTCCATAATAGGGTGGTAACAGAAAATCAAACCGGGCAGATAATCCCCGGATTAAGATTGGACCGTGTTCCGCCAAATTGGCTATGTTGAACCGGTGCAAAATATTGTCGGTTTAAAAAACGCAAATAAAATAGCAACTTCTCAAGAAAGGCTATTAAAGCAAAAGCAATGGCAACAATTTTTGCAAAAGAAAAGATCTTCTGAACTTGGTCAGATGGAATTACCATGGTCAGACGCAACCAAGCCCCCCGAAGGCGTAGCAATGGTGCCAGTCAGCCAGGATCCCAAAATGACTCGTGGCGTTACGCCGGCCAAGTGGCATTGCATTGGTTCGGATTCGACCAAGCCCCCAAGTGGCTTAGTGGCCTAGGGCCGATCAAGTGGCATTGCATTGGTTCGGACACGACCAAGCCCCCAAATGACTTATTGGCTGTAAAAGCCGATCAGAAGGCATTACCATCATCAAGACATGACCGAGCTCCCATAAGGTGTAACTACGGTTCAAGTCGATTAGGTCCCCAACTGACTTAGTGGCAAATGTGCCAGCCAGAAGGCATTACCGTCGTCAAGACATGACCAAGCTCCCAGGAGGTGTAGCTACGGTTCAAGTCGACTAGGTCCCCAACTGACTTCATAAGGATAGCTATGTTCTCTTTGGTTCGAATACGACCTATGTTTGAACAGGAAGCCCATGTTTGAACCGTGCATCATAGCAGCAGGTCTTCTTTGGTAATTTTTAACTTTTTGCAAGAGATAAATTCTTCTTGAACCGGGATTTTTGAACCGGATATTGAAAGCTTCAAGCTGTGGGAGACATCTTCCCCTTGAACCGGATCTTAAACCGGAATCTTCATTTTCAGCCGGAAATTTTCTGACGGCCTTTAAACTCGGACTTGCGAGAAGTTAATTCCTTTTTGAACCGGACATTGTTAAACCGGATCTGAGCGCTTCAGAACTTTGCGGGAGAATAGATTTCTCTTGAACCGGATTGTAAACCGGATATTTGAGAGCTTCAGTGATACTGACTTCCCTTCAGCCAGGTTTCAAACCGGAATCCTTTCTGATGATCCGAAACTTCTTCATTGAGTCGGGATTTTGTAACTGTCATATACTTTCTAAGCCGGAAATTTTCTGACGGCCCTTAAATTTTCATCAACATAACAGTAGCCTCCGGGATCGGGTTATCTTTCCCTCCATCGTCCTCGGGTTCTTAAACCGGCTGAAACTGGCAAGACTTGCTGCGTCATATCATCGTGGCCCCCAAGTCTCAAGGTGACTCGAGGAGTTGGCTTGAGATTCTCCATATTTGACCGTGATATAAACCGGTATAACTTGTATATCATTGGTGTTGATAACACGATGTGAATACACAGAAGGTTGAGGTGACTGCGGCGGGTTGTAAATGATCCTGTATGAACCGTGTCAGCAACTCGGCCAATGGCTCCTTCCAACCGGTGATTTGAAGTTAACAAAACTGTAGCGGCGGTGACTTGTGCGCCTGCCCATTGATCCATCCAGTGCAGACGGCGGTTGATGATAATTTGCCTCCAATTTGAAAGAAAACCGGGCTACCCAAGCTGTGACTTGTTCATACTCAATAAATGGCTCGCGCAGACAGGTGCGGCCCGGTATGTTGATGTAGACCGGACTGCGGGGGATGGCAGCCTGTGCATGCGCTATTGGGTAATTCGCATGGTCCTGACGAGTTGACGCGATCTGGATCGCGATATAAACCGGCACGGGTTATCCACTAGCTCAGTGATATAATAATCCCCTTTTTGCAACAGACAATTTGTCCTGTATTTGGAAAACTTATAAGCCAGAGTATTTGCTCTTTTTAAAGAAAGCAATACATATTATGAAAATATAATGGATGGATTTCACCTGATATGTTAGCCAGAAAATATCCACCGCGGAGTTGATGATCACCACAGTGAAACTGAAATCAATCATGGCAAGTCAGCCATGCGAACAGACAGATGAACCGGTCGCGGCATTGTAAACCGGTGCGGAGCAAGTAGTCCTCCGCGCCGCAAACCAGCGCGGTCGCGGGAGACGGCCACGGTGTTGTAAAGCGGTGCGATCGCGAGAGTCGGTTACGATGCTGTAAGCCGGCACAGACGGGCGAGTCAATCGCAAGTGCGGTAAACCGCACGGACGGGCGAGTTAATTGCGGGCGCGGTCCCGGTAAGCTGATGTAAACCGGACCACAGGGACGGCGACTTGCGCACGTTCATTCACCGGGCGGTATGACACGGACGAAACGCCAGTGCAGGATGTTGCTAGCGCGTGCTCCGTGCCCATAATATCACGCCTCATTTGTAATGAACAATTGTCCTGTGCCAAAAAACATCACATGCCAAAGTAATTGTTCACACAAAAATTAATATGTGCTATGAAAACAAATCGGACAGATATCACCTGATGTTTTTTTTGTTCGGACAACAGATGATCCGTTCATCGCGACAGAGGCGGTTTAGGCTGGTTGGCGACTCAATATGATCCCGGCGGTTCAAGCAAAAACCCTCCGGGTTATTCTCCAGATCTTTAAGCACCCGGTACGGGCGGTGCAGATGTATACGCCGCCTCCGACGCCGGCGCACGACGACTGGATCATACCTTGGCCATGAGTCAATTGACCTAATTTGTTCGGATGACAAATGATCCGTTTAAAAACAACCGAAACGACTCAGGCAGACCGGTGACTCAATATAGCCCCGAAGTCCCAACACGGCAGAGGCGCCTCAATGCGGCCCCGGCGGCTCATCGCGCGGCAGGCGCAGCCCAAGCAAGGCAATGGCGAATCACGGCGGGTCAACGGTGCAGGGGCGGCTCACCCACAGCGAAAGTGAAGCGGCAACAGAACTTTGGAGGCGAGGCCACGTGGTGCTCGCTCAGAGGCGAGGCTCCTGTCCTGGTCACGGATTAGGACCGGTGGTGCTTGCATAATTTTTTTTAATACATCGTCCATGTTGTAGAAAATATTGACTTGGTCAAACGATGCATCCATTGCTTGATATTGGTCCTACTATGTTGAACCGGGGCATGTACACACAGCGCCACAGATATATAGTCAGTCTATTCATCGTCAGCCATAGATCCGTGCCAGCGACTCAGAGGGAAAATAAGCGGCATAACAGCCCCGCTATATACGGTGGCAAAAACGGACGGGGACGGCGTCTCGTGCCGGAGTCGAAGGCGATTTAAAACAGTGGGGGCAGCGTGAAGCGGAGGCCGCCGGGTGGAGCTGAGCTGGCTCAAAGCGAGGCGACGGCGGCCGGCCGGCTCAACACGGGAAAAGAGGCCAGTCCGGCGACTCAGCGCGGGACGGCAGTGGACTGGTCCGGCAACTCAGCAGGGGCTGCGGCGGCTTGTGGAGGCGTATTGCAGTGGAATCTTTCCGGCAGAGCAAGTACGGTCGGTGTGAAGCGGAGACGGAGCGGAGCATGTACGGCCAGAGCGAGGTTTGGAAACGACTCGGAGTCGATATGCACCCATGACCAAATCCTCCTCCAATTTGTAGTTGATTTGATTTTTTCTCTCGTGCTGACGGATCATTGTTTTTAGCACTATCTCCTCGTGCTGATGGATCAATGGATGTACCACTTTTTGCCTTTGCATATTGACTGCTTGATGGATTGTCCTTTGTGAGAGCTTTCTTGAAAGTCTCGTTGGCAGCATACTCTCAACCAGGATTGCCTTCGTCTGTACTACTGTGCGTAGCACTTTGTTTCTTGGATTTAACTGATCTCCACATCAGGAAAAAGTAGCAGTAGCAGTAGCTTGTTGCCTCGGGACACTGGGAACAGCAACGGCACCCTCATAGTATATCTGCGGCTCGGCGAGTTATGATCTGATGGTCTGCGAGGCACCCGGCCCGCCGTACTCCTGTCGGTCTCCGTGATTTGATCGATCTGTCTTCAGACCGCCCGATGGGAGCGGTGGTTTGACTTTTTGTTGATTGCCCTTCACATATGGAAGCAATTGCCATCGCCATCATCGAGATTTATTTTTCCATCAACTTACAACTTGATGGATCGCCAAAAGCTGCCACAACCAGAAATTTTGTCTCGGACTCAGCGGATCTCCATGGCGCTCGTAGCGGCCGCTTAGCCCGCAACCCTAAAATCTTCCGAATTTTAATTTCATATGTGTTGTTCCGACTGCTGGTTGACAACGTATATCCTTCTAAAACCGACTTTCTTCATCCGGAAAATCATGAACTTCTCGAACCTTGGGAAAAGTTCCCTTCAAGAACTCATCACCACCGTGCGCGGGCCCCATGGTGGGCGCCAACTGTCGTGGATTTGTCACGGCAGATGTCCTTAGTGTCAGGACTTAGTCGCGAGGCCAACGCATCCATGTGGTAGCTTGAGAGGGGTTGAATGGGACGAGAGATGCAGGGCGGATCAACACGCAAGACAAGGGTTTAGACAGCTTCGGGCCCCGGGAAACATCATCCGGAAAAAACCCTACATGCTGTTTGAGGCTAGGTCTCATTATCATCCCGAGGGAGACGCCGTAAACCGGCTCTTGTGTCTAGCCCTAGAGATTATTGATTGCTTGTAGCTTGTAGCTTCTAACTTCTAACCCGTCCCTCTTTGGGGAGCCCTGCCCCTCCTTATATATGTTGAAGGGGCGGTTTACATGTGGAGTCCTATTAGGATTAGGACTAGTCTATTTCTAATACAAACCGGATACAAGTCCTGGCTTTAACTCCTTGTAAGGCAAATATTCCTTTCCTCTTAAACCGACCCACAATAGTTGAACCTGCCTTCATGAACCGCCAAATGGGCCACCGGGTCTTGTCGCTCCTCTGACCCGTCCGTCGGGTTACCAGTGAGTTACAACGTCCCGACGGGTTGCTGGTAAACCGCCAGGTCTGGGCGGGTCACCAAACGAATATCGCCAAGTCCGGTTGGGTTAACTTCCGGCCGGTTTACACCGCGGGGTATATCCCCGACAATACTCCTCGGAACTCCATGCATACATACGATCCTGGTCATGTATATCTTTGCCAACTTAGCACTGGTGTAAGTGGTCTTCACGGGGATGAAATGAGCTACCTTTGTCAAACGATCGACTACAACCCATATCGAGTCATAGCCTGTACGAGTTCTAGGCAATCCCGTGATAATCCATGCCTAGCTTATCCCACTTCCATTCGGGTATCGGCAATGGCTGTAACAATCATGCTGGCTTCTGATGCTCTGCCTTTACTCTATGACATACATCACAAACTGCTACATACTCCGCAATATCTTTCTTCATTCCGGTCCACCAGAAAGTATCCTTCAAATCCAAATACATCTTGGTATTTCCTGGGTGAATCGAATATGGTGAATCATGGGCCTCCTACAGAATCAACCTCCTGATCTTTGGGTCGTTAGGCACATAAACACGGTCTTCAAACCATAGGGTATCATGCTCATCCTCACGAAATCCCTTAACTTTTCCTTTGCCCATCTTCTCCTTTATAGAGGCAACCTCCTTGTCAGTCTTCTGAGCTTCTCTGATCTTATCCATCAATGTAGACTGAATCTCCAATGCTGCTACATAGCCTCTCGGAACTATTTCCAAACATAGCTCATGATGATCCTCGGCTAACTCCTTCGGTAAATCTCCGTCATTAGTGTGTTGACATGGCTCTTACGGCTCAGCGCATCGGCTACTACGTTAGCCTTTCCAGGATAATAATGCAATCTTATATCATAATCCTTGATGAGCTCCAACCATCTCCTTTGCCTGAGATTTAGCTCCTTCTGCGTGAAAATATACTTCAAACTCTTGTGATCCGTGTACACCTCACAATGGTTTCCGATGAGGAAATGCCTCCAAGTCTTTAATGCATGCACTACAGCTGCTAACTCCAAATCATGTGTGGCATAATTCAACTCATGAGGTTTCAGCTGTCGTGAAGCATACGAAACAACTCTTCCCTCCTGCAAAAGCACCTCTCCAAGTCCTCGACGTGAAGCGTCGCAAAACACCTCATAATCCTTGTTCTGATCTGGCAGGATCAACACTGGTGATGTAACCAAACGTTTCTTCAACTCCTGGAAACTGGCCTCACATTCCTCAGTCCAATTGAACTTGGTATCCTTCTTCAACAACTCCGTCATAGGTTTTGTAATTTTTGAGAAATTCTCAATGAATCTCCGGTAGTACCCTGCAAGTTCAAGAAAACTCCGGATCTCTCCAACTGTTGTTGGTGCTTCCCAATTTGTTACTGTGACAACTTTGGTGGGATCTACTGCTATTCCTTCTCCGGATATAACGTGTCCGAGGAATCCAACTTCCTTCAACCAAAACTCACATTTGCTGAACTTGGCATATAACTGATGTTCTCTGAGCTTCTCAAGTACCAATCGCAAATGCTCCTTATGTTCCTCTTCATTCTTCGAGTAAACCAGAATATCATCAATGAACACTATGACAAACTTGTCCAAAAACTCCATAAACACCTTGTTCATCATGTTCATAAAATAGGCAGGTGCGTTAGTCAGACCAAATGACATAACGGTATACTCATACAATCCATACCTTGTGGTAAAAGCTGTCTTGGGTATGTCCTGCTCTCGAATCTTCAACTGATGGTACCCCGATCGCAGATCGATCTTGGAAAATATATTAGCTCCTTGCAGTCGATCAAATAGATCATTGATCATCGGCAGTGGGTACTTCTTCTTTATTGTTACTTTGTTCAGTCCATGATAATCAATAACCATCCTTAACGATCCATCCTTCTTCTCCACTAGAAATACTGGCGATCCCCAAGGCGAAGAACTTGGGCGAATATAACCTTTATCCAGTAACTCCTTAATCTGCTTCTTAATCTCTTCCAAATCTTTTGCGGGCATCCTGTATGGTCTCTTCGATATTGGCCCTGTGCCTGGCAAAAGCTCAATCAAAAACTCAATGTCTCTATCCGGTGGCATGCCTGGCAACTCTTCTGGAAATACATCAGGGAAATCCTCTACCACTAGTACTTCCTCCTGCACAACTCCTGATAAGGAATTTACTTGAGTCCTCTTCGGCACATGCTGGGATACATGCTTGATCCTTCTTCCTTCCGGCGTTGTAAGCAAAATTGACTTACTGGCGCATTCAATGTTTCCTTCATACTTCGATAACCAATCCATGCCTAATATCACATCCAATCCTTGAGATTCCAATACTATTAGATCCGAGGGAAACACATAGTTACCAATCCTTGATGGTAACCGATCACACCATAGACTAGCCATATACTCTGCTCCAGGCGAGGTTACTAACATGGGTGACCTAAGGGCTTGGGTTGGCAGTTTATACTTATCCACAAATCCCCTTGAGATGTATGAATGCAATGCACCAGTATCAAAAAGAACGAGTGCAGTAAATGACTTAACCAAAAACTTACCTATTACTGCATCAAGCTGAGCTTCAAACTCCTCCACGTTAACGTGGTTCACCTGTCTCCTATTGAAAGGGTTTGGCTTCTTCCCAGAGCTTCCATTGCCATTTCCATTATGGGCTTCAGGACATTCATTGGCGTAATGTCCGGTCTTCTGGCACTTAAAGCAAGTGACTTGGCTCAGGTCTCTCTTGGCTGGGGTTGATGGCTTGGTGCGGTTCTGTCCGTTCCTTCCTCCATTCCCATTACCATTCCCGGGGCCATTATGATTATGCGAGCCTCCTCCTCCATGGGTATGCTGAAAAGGTCCTCCCGGTTTAGGGGTAAAACGTGGCTTCTGCTGAGCTCCAGAATTGTACTTTCCCTGTCCATACTCCCTCTTCGGTTTTCAATCTGCTGTTGCTTCTCTTCAATCATAAGAGCGCGATCTACCAACTCCTGGTAGTTGTTGAAGCTTGCTACCATCAACTGCATGCTCAGCTCATCATTCAATCCTTCCAGAAACTTCTCCTGCTTAGCTGCAACCATAGCAACGTCATCTGAGGCATAACGTGCTAGCTTACTAAAGTCATCCACATACTGGCCAACCGTGCGTCCTCCTTGGCGCAAGTTGCAAAAATCACGCTTCTTCATGGCCATAGCTCCTGCTGAAACATGGGCAGTACGGAAAGCTTGTTGAAACTGATCCCATGTGAAAGTGTCTACAGGGTAAGTGGCTATGAAATTCTCCCACCATGATGCTGCTGGTCCTTCAAGCTGATGTGCGGCAAATTTCACCTTTTCCGCATCTGTGCATCCTGCTGTGATCAACTCCCTTCCTGTCTTACGGAGCCAATCATCTGCAACAATCGGCTCGGTGCTACTGGAGAACACTGGCGGATTCAGCCAAAGAAAATGGGTTAAGTGATCCACAGGTGGTGGTGGTGGATTGTTGTTGTTTTTTCCCTGATTCTGATTCTGGACTATCAACTGCATCAAGGCATTCTGCTGCTGGATCAACTGAGTGAGCTCCAGTGGGAAAGCAAATCCATTTTCACGTCTCGGAGGCATCTGAGGGTTTAGAAAAGATGAGAGTATAGAATAGAATGAGTTCTAGAGAGAAAACACTACCCATATGCACATGAGGCAAAAGCACACAAAATCACTCCATTCAATTCAAACAAGGGCATACAATCGGTCTAGAACTATCGTTATAAAAGTGCTTGGACTATGCTATATACATGGTGGAACACTACTACTGTTATGGTGGTCTACTAGAAAAAATGCTCCGATGAAGACTCCATGATATCCGCTCCAGCTTCATCAACATAGTCATCATCGCTATCGTCTGGATCCAAGTCGGTGTCATCGATGATGATGTAGTTCTCCGGGCAAGTGGAATCATCATCTTCTCCTCCAGGTGCTGGTCCTCCCATAAATACTCCGATCTTCTTAACTAGGTCGTCATTCTTCTCCAGTAGTTTCTTGATTTCCTCCTCATATCCATCGCGTGTAAACTTGAGTTCTTCCTCCAACTCCTTGATTCTTGTCATCCCCTTCTTTAGATCTATCATGCCTGCGCACATCTGGTTCTTCTGGCGTCGAATGTGCTGGTTTAATTCTTGGATGAAAGCTACAACTGATCTGTCCTTCCTGGTGCTGATCCTCTCCCAATGCTCATCTCGGCGCCCACAAATCTGGTAGATAGTATCCTTAAGATCATCGTGGTAAACTTCTCCAATACGTCCCATGGTGATGTGGGCTGCCATGCTCTTTCCTAGACTCCAGGTTGGTGCATCAAAGGAAAACTCGATGGGCTCAGTGACTGGTGTGAACGTCCTTCCTGGAACTTGAACTCGAATCATCCAGTGCTCCTCTTCAGGTAAAGTGGCGTTGTAGGTTCCGGTGAAGCTTGGTACTCCGATGTTCAGGTACTTAGTGACTTCCTTCAGGTGGCGTCCAAAGGGTGTATCTTCCTTCGGTTGCGTGAGCTTGTTCCTTGCATCCACCATCCTAAAAGAGTAGAAAAGATGAGGAGTCAGAAATGAGAAGAGAGTAGTGATCTAGGGTTTTAGCTTAGTGGTCGTGTCCTACAGTTAGCGTATGCTCTGATACCATCTTGTAGTGACCAGACCTCAAACAGTCTGATCACTGTGCATCAGTGTCATCCCTGGATCAGTAATGCTGACATGTACAATACTTGAAGGATTTATAACAGAGTAGCAATTACACACTTATTACATCGAATGTCTCAAAAGAGAACTTATTACAAAAAATATGGCTTAAGGCCATCTAATAACGATAACAGTGGAAGGCTTGGAAGATAAGCGAGTCCATCAACTCCAACGACATCACTGAGTATAGAACCACGACCTAAAGGCACATTACTTGTCGTCTGAAAAGTCTGCAACATGAACGTTGCAGCCCGAAAACGGGTCAGCACATGAAATATGCTGGCAATGTAACACATAGAGAGTAATGCAAGAATAAATCTATACTACTTGCATATAAGGCTGGTGGAAAGCTCTATGGTTACAGTTTTGCGTAAATCCAATTTTTCCCTACTGCAAAGGAATAAATTTTATTTTAACTATCATGGTGGTTGTTAAACATTGAGAGTGTAGACACCCTCTCAATCCCAATTAAGCATCATCATTAAAACCCAACAAAATTATTTAAAGTAACATGATGAGTTTCACATGATAATCCAAGTACTAGATACTCAAGACATCCATAACCGGGGACACGGCTAACCATGATTAGTTTATACACTCTGCAGAGGTTTGCGCACTTTTCCCCACAAGACTCGATCTCCTCCGTTGGGATTCTCGCACTACATGATGTTTGAGAAACGGATGACCGAGACATAGTCTTTCAGAAGCGCTAGCACCTTACGCTCGGGTAGACCGTACCACCTACATCCCCTACATCTGCTAGTCTACCACTATAAGAGTTCGCACGACTTAATCAACTATGCTAGAGCCCATAGTAGCTTGTGGTTGCACAGGGAAGTTTCTAGTATGAATAATATCATGATCCCTTTGAGCCTGGGTGGCGGTCCATAAAGAAAAACAGGCAATCGCTGGAATACTCAGGTGCCTCAGTCCACCCAGATGTGTGTTTAAGTTGCCACCTTAAATAAACCATTAATTTAACAATCTCACGTCTGTCATGGATACACTCACCCAATCCACGTCTACTAGCATAGCATGGCATAACAAGCAAACGTAGAAGTAACTCCCAAGGGTTTGATAGTAAAACAGGTAATATGTACTACCTCAACTACTTCCCATCCCATAGTTTAATTAGATCCTAATCGTGCAATGTTTGAGGATTGGTCTAATGCAATAAAACTGGATGGTAAAAAGGTATGATCAAAGGTTATTTGCCTTGCTGATGATCCACGAAACCTAGGGATTCGAAGTAACAGGCGGCGCACTCCGGGTACTCTATCGCAAACAAACAAACAAGCATAAAATAAGTACTCATATAATGCACAGGAAAAACTCAAATAAGAGATCTAACCAGAAAGTTCAACTTAAGAACTCCGGTTTGCAAAAAGAATCAAATCGAACGAAGCAACCAAAGTCAAACGGCGAAAGAAACAAACTTTGTTTACTAATCTGGACCTAAGTAAAATTTTACAGAAGCAAAAACTTGTTTAAGTTGGTTAAACGGAAAGTGGGTTTTGAGACAAAACTCCAAGCGCTTGAATCGCCTGATTTCAATAAACGAGCGAAAAGTCATACTAAAACGAAAATCGGATCAGAAATCACGATCAGAAATAATCACGGAAATCCGAGAAAAAGAAAAACGGACGAACAGATTAACGAACAAACGTTCGTTTTCTGCGGCTAAGCGGTGAACGCGTCCGTTAAAACGAACGAACGAGCGAACGCTCGCTAAATAAATAAATCGGAGAAAAAAATCGATCTATCTAAAAAAAGCATCTAAAAAAACCGACGAAAAACCGACGGTTTTTCTAAAGAAAAAAGGCGGCGGCGGGGTCAACCTCTGCGTGCGGGGCGGCCGGATCCGGCGTCGGCAGTGGGGGGCGGCGGCGACGGTGCAGGGAGGCGTGGGGCGCGACGCGGGCTAGGGTTTGGGGCTGGGCGTCCCGGGGTGGCGCTATATAAAGGCCCCCGACCAGAGGAGTCCTGGCCGATCCCGGCCCGTAGTCGGTTCGTTTTTTTAAATAATTACATGTAGAAAAACAAACAAAAGAAATACTAAACGGACTCCAAAAATCCCGAAATAAATTTTCCCCGACTTCTAAAATCAAGCCGAACAAGATGAACATTTATTTGGGGCCTAAATGAAACATTTAAAAATGCACATTTTTCCTAAATTCAAATAAAATAGCAGAACTCCAAAATATAATCTTATTTGATTTTATTATTTAATCCTCAATATTTCTTTATTTTGGTAAAGTAATTTTATTCCCTCTCTCATATGTTTATAATAGAAATAATTGAAGATAAAATAATTAAAATCAAATGATCCTATTTTCAAACTTTGAGAAAACTCAAACATGAAAATAATGAAATCCCCAATTCTCTCCGAGGGTCCTTGACTTGCGTAGAATTTTTGGATCAAGCCAAAAGCAAAATAAAATATGATATGCAATGATGATCTAATGTATAACATTCCAAATTGAAAATTTGGGATGTTACATCTGGGCTGGGCCTCCAGTTTATAGGTTTGTCCAAAAATAATATAAAAGTGGATAATAAAGCCCAATATTGCCCAAAACAGTAGATAATATAGCATGGAGCAATAAAAAATTATAGATACCTTGGAGACGTATCAGTTGTTCTCATGGACTAGCAAGATGCCCATGCATTGCACGGAACATCAAGATGCATTTTTTTACAAAACACCTATTGTGATTGACCCATGCAGGAGTAATACAAGTGAAGCATGAGAGAATAATAGTTTCTTATAAAACAAAATCACCGCCGTGCTCTAAAAGATATAAGTGAAGCACTAGAGCAAAAACTATATAGCTCAAAAGATATAAGTGAGGCGCATAGAGTATTCTAATAAATTCCGAATCATATGTGACTCTCTCAAAAGGTGCGTACAGCAAGGATGATTGTGGCAACCTTACAAATAAAGACTCAAATAATACAAGACTCTCCAGGCAAAACACATATCATGTGGTGAATAAAAATATAGCTCCAAGTAAATTTAATGTTGGAAGTAGACGAAAGAGGGGATGCCTTCCGGGGCATCCCCAAGCTTTGGATTTTAGGTGTCCTTAGATTATCTTGGAGTGACACGGGCATACCCAAGCTTAGGATCTTGCCACTCCTTGTTCCATAATCCATCAAATCTTTTACCCAAAACTTAAAAACTTCACAACACAAAACTCACCAGAAAATCTCGTGAGCTCGTTAGCGAAAGAAAACAAAAAACCACTTCAAGGTACTGTAATGAACTCATTCTTTATTTATATTGGTGTTAAACCTACTGTATTCCAACTTCTCTATGGTTTACAAACTATTTTACTAGCCATAGATTCATCAAAATAAGCAAACAACACACGAAAAACAGAATCTGTCAAAAACATAACAGTCTGTAGTAATCTGTAACTAACGCAAACTTATAGAACTCAAAAAAATCTACAAAAATAGGACGACCTATAATTTTTTTATTGATCAGCAGCAATTGGAGTCAATATTTTATCACGTTCTGGTGATTTTTAACAATTATTTTCGTGAATAGAAAGTTTCTGAAATTTTCAGCAAGATCAAATAACTATCATCCAAGAAGATCCTATAGGTTAAACTTGGCTCAAACACTAATTAAAAAATAAAAACACATCTAACCAGAGGCTAGATCAAAAATTTATTCCTAAACGGAAGCAAAAAGCAAAAACTAAAAATAAAATTGGGTTGCCTCCCAATAAGCGCTATCGTTTAACGCCCCTAGCTAGGCATAATAGCAAGGATAGATCTAGGTATTTCCATCTTTGGTAGGCAATACATAAGTGGCTCTCATAATAGATTCATAAGGTAATTTTATTTTATTTCTAGGGAAGTGTTCCATGCCTTTCCTTAACGGAAATTGGAATCTAATATTCCCTTCCTTCATATCAATAATTGCACCAATCGTTCTGAGGAAAGGTCTACCAAGAATAATAGGACATGAAGGATTGCAATCTATATCAAGAACAATAAAATCTACGGGCACATAATTCCTATTTGCAACAATAAGAACATCATTAATTCTTCCCATAGGTTTCTTAATGGTGGAATCCGCAAGGTGCAAGTTTAGAGAGCAATCATCAAAATCACGGAAACCTAGCAAATCGCACAAAGTCTTTGGAATCATGGAAACGCTAGCACCCAAATCACAGAAAGCATTGCATTCACGATCTTTAATTTTAATTTTAATAGTAGGTTACCACTCATCATAAAGTTTTCTAGGCATAGAAACTTCCAACTCAAGTTTTTCTTCATAAGATTGCATCAAAGCATCAACGATATGTTCGGTAAAAGCTTTATTTTGACTATAAGCATGTGGAGAATTTAGCACGGATTGCAACAAGGAAATACAATCTATCAAAGAGCAATTATCATAATTAAATTCCTTGAAATCCAAAATAGTGGGTTCATTAATCTCTTCAATCCCACTTTTATCAATTTTAGCATCAAGATCTAAAAACTCTGAATTTTTGGAACGCCTTCTAGGTAAAGGTGGATCATATTAGTTCCATCATTATCAAGATTCATATTGCAAAACAAAGATTTAATAGGGGACAAATCAATAACTTTTAGATCTTCATCTTTATTTTCATAAAAATTAGAAGAACATCACAAAGCAATCTTTCTTAGCACGCATCCTAGCGGTTCTTTCTTTGCACTCATCAATGGATATTCTCATGGCTTTGAGAAACTCATTGATATCATGCTTAGGAGGAATAGATCTAAGTTTCAAAGAATCAACATCAAGATAAATTGTATCAACGTTCCTAGCCAATTCATCAATCTTAGGCAACTTTTCTTCAAGCAAAGCATTGAAATTCTTTTGAGAATTCATAAATTCTTTAACACTAGTCTCAAATTCAGAGGGCATCTTATTAAATTTTCCATAAGAATTGTTGTAGGAATTACCATAATTATTAGAGGGATTACTAGGATACGGCCTAGGATTAAAGTTTCCTCTATACGCGTTGTTACCAAAATTATTCCTACCAAGAAAATTCACATCCATAGATTCATTATTATTCTCAATCAAAGTAGACAAAGGCATGTCATTAGGATTAGAAGAAACACTTTTATTAGCAAATAATTTCATAAGTTCATCCATCTTTCCACTCAAAACATTAATTTCTCCTATCGCATGCACTTTTTTATTAGTGGATCTTTTGGTGTGCCATTGAGAATAATTAACCATAATATTATCTAGGAGTTTAGTAGCTTCTCCTAAAGTGATTTCCATAAAACTGCCTCCCGCAGCCGAATCTAAAAGATTTCTAGAAGAAAAATTCAACCCGGCATAAAAAAATTGTATAATCATCCACAAATTCAAACCATGTGTAGGGCAACTATGTATCATTAATTTCATTCTCTCCCAAGCTTGTGCAACATGTTCATGAACAAGTTGCTTAAAATTCATAATATCGTTTCTAAGAGAGATAATCTTAGCGGGAGGAAAATACTTAGAGATAAACGCATCTTTGCACTTATTCCAAGAATCAATACTTTTTTTAGGCAAACACGAAAACCAAGCTTTAGCACGATCTCTAAGCAAAAAAGGAAATAGCTTTAATTTAACAATATCATTGTCAACATCTTTATTCTTTTGCATATCACACAAATCAACTAAGCTATTTAGATGGGTAGCGACATCTTCACTAGGAAGGCCGGCCAATTGATCTTTCATGACAAGATTCAATAAAGCAGTATTGATTTCACAAGATTTATTATCGGTAAGAGGAGCAATCGGAGTGCTAAGGAAATCATTGTTGTTGGTATTGGTAAAGTCACACAATTTAGTATTATCTTGAGCCATCGTGACAAGCAAGCAAAAAAGAGGCGAACGGAAAAGAGAGGGTGAATAAAACGGCAAGGGTGAAGTGGGGGGGGGGGGAGAGGAAAACGAGAGGCAAATAGCAAATAATGTAATGCGGGAGATAAGGGTTTGTGATGGGTACTTGGTATGTTGACTTTTGCATAGACTCCCTGGCAACGGCGCCAGAAATCCTTCTTGCTGCCTCTTGAGCATTGCGTTGGTTTTCCCTTGAAGAGGAAATGGTGTTGCAGTAAAGCAGCGTAAGTATTCCCCTCAGTTTTTGAGAACCAAGGTATCAATCCAGTAGGAGACCACGCACGAGTCCCTCGCACCTGCACAAACAAATAAATCCTCGCAATCAACACGATAAAGGGGTTGTCAATCCCTTCACGGTCACTTACGAGAGTGAGATCTGATAAAAATGATAAGATAATATTTTTAGTATTTTTATGATAAAGATGGAAAGTAAAATAAAAGGCAATAGAAATAACTAAGTGTTGCAAGATTAATATGATGGAAAATAGACCCGGGGGCCATAGGTTTCACTAGTGGCTTCTCTCGAGAGCATAAGTACTACGGTGGGTGAACAAATTACTGTTGAGCAATTGATAGAATTGAGCATAGTTATGAGAATATCTAGGTATGATCATGTATATAGGCATCACGTCTGAGACAAGTAGACGACTCCTGCCTGCATCTACTACTATTACTCCACACATCGACCGCTATCCAACATGCATCTAGAGTATTAAGTTCATAAGAACAGAGTAACGCTTTACGTAAGATGACATGATGTAGAGGGATAAACTCATGCAGTATGATATAAACCTCATCTTGTTATCCTCGATGGCAACAATACAATACGTGCCTTGCTGCCCCTACTGTCACTGGGAAAGGACACCGCAAAATTGAACCCAAAGCTAAGCACTTCTCCTATTGCAAGAAAGATCAATCTAGTAGGCCAAACCAAACTGATAATTTGAAAAGACTTCCAAAGATAACCAATCATTCATAAAAGAATTCAGAGAAGATTCAAATATTGTTCATAGATAAACTTGATCATAAACCCACAATTCGTCACTCTCAACAAACACACCGCAAAAGAAGATTACATCGAATAGATCTCCGCGAGAGAGGGGGATAACATTGTATTGAGATCCAAAAAGAGAGAAGAAGCCATCTAGCTAATAACTATGGACCCGAAGGTCTAAGGTAAACTACTCACACGTCATCAGAGAGGCTATGGTGTTGATGTAGAAGCCCTCCGTGATCGATGCCCCCTCCGGCGGAGCTCTGAAAAAGGACCCAAGATGGGATCTCATGGGTACAGAAGGTTGCGGCGGTGCAATTAGGTTTTTGGCTCCGTATCTGGTAGTTTGGGGGTACGTAGGTATATATAGGAGGAAGAAGTACGTCGGTGGAGCAACATGGGGCCCACGAGGGTGGAGGGCGCGCCTGGGGGGTAGGCGCGCCCCATACCTCGTGCCCTCCTGGTTGATGTCTCGACGTAGGGTCGAAGTCCTCTGGATCATGTTCGTACCAAAAATCACGTTCCCGTAGGTTTCATTCCGTTTGGACTCCGTTTGATATTCTTTTTCTGTGGAACTCTGAAATAGGCAAAAAACAACAATTCTGGGCTGGGCCTCCGGTTAATAGGTTAGTCGCAAAAATAATATAAAAGTGTATAATAAAGCCCATTAATGTCCAAAACAGAATATACTATAGCATGGAACAATCAAAAATTATAGATACATTGGAGACATATCAGGCTGCAAATCTTTCAAGACGAGGAGAGCTTCATCCAGCTTGCCAAGAAAATGGCCTATCAGTAATGAGAAATGGGCTGTGCATTTTTAAAACACATCAAACAGGCAATTAGTTTCAAATTTCTTTTTTTCAGTTCGATATTTTAAATTGCATTTTTTATGCGTGGACAATTTGTTGGATTTTATATTGATATACATTTATTTTTAAAATCAGCTTGAACGTGACTCGAAATTTTGGGATTAAAAACAGTTCGGACCGCACCGAAATATGCAAAATTTCGTATAATTTTTTAACCGTGGCCACAATATGGGCTGTAATGCTAACAAAAAGAATATGGGCTCCATCAAAACCTTAAGAATTAGCAATTGAGCTGTAAATTATTAGAAATAATGAAAGATGAGTTGTATGATGTTTTCCATAGATTTGAGGCTTTCCTAAGAGAAAAGATTGACGCACAAGCAGTGACTGTTGGATGTCCATCCAACGGCCGTCGTGCTTCTTCAATATCTGCTCTTCCTGCTCCAGCCGCTCAAACAAGCGTCAGTGGGACTGCCTGCTCTCTCCTCCCCACGGCCGGCTGTGCTGCCGTGCAGGCCTCACCGCCCCACCGTACTCCCATCGCTGGCCTAGCCATCCCTCTACTCACCCACACCTGCTGTTATTCTCCGGAGACGGCAGACGAACCATTAAGCCCTCGTACAGTCGGAGTCCCCTCCGCGTGGGAAACAACTTCCGAGTCTTCCCTACCTCTGTGTCGTTCCCTTCCTAGGCCTCGCCGTCGTCCACCGCCCTGGTGCTCTCGGCGCGGCTTGGTCAACGTGGTCAATGACCAACATGCATCTGAAGTGGACTGTACGTGGAGAGGCTGACAGCTAGGTCCACGGACGCACGCAAGGAAATACCTCCTTATTACGCGCAAAATAATGATTCCTCCACCTGACAGCTGGGAACCAGCGAAAGGGACTCTGTATTTCGTGAAAAAACGTTCCCAGCGCTGACAGATCGGACCCACCAGCTATATCTTCGCACGCAAGGAAGTGCCTCCTTATTCCGCACAAAAAATGAATACTCCCCTTGCTAGTTGGGACCCACCTTTGTGGGAGGCTGACTTGTGGGCCTACTAAGTTGACGGGGACGGAGTGCTTTGTCAACTTAGTCAATATGAACGATTCTAGCTCCAATGACCGTACGATGTCCACCCGACGGCCGCAGTGCTTCTTCAACCTCTGGTCTTATTGCCCCAGCCGCCCAAAGCAGTGTCGGTCATGCCGCATGCTCCTGCCTCCCGTGGCCAGCTGTGCTGCCGCGGAGGCCTCACGGCCCCCTACTATTGCCACCATTGGCCAGGCCCTGCGGCGACGGCAGCCTCACACCGCAGCCGAACCAGTGAACCCTCGTACTCCTCTTCGCGCGGGCTTCCGCTGCCGCGTCTTCCCCGGCTCCGCGTCGTCCCCTTCCTAGGCCTCACCATCGTCCACCGCCCTGGTGCTCTCGGCACGGCGTGGTCAACATGGTCAAGGAATGACTTCCATCAGAAGAGTACTGTACGTGGAGAGGCTGACAGCTGGGTCCACGGCCGCAGCAAGGAAGTGCCTCCTTATTACGCGCAAAATAATTATTCCTCCACCTGACAGCGGGGACCCACCGGACGGGCCACCGTATTTCGCGAAAAAAACGTTTCCCCCTGACTGCTGGGACCCACCAGCTACATCTTCGCACGCAAGGAAGTGCTTGACAGTCGGGACCCACCTGGTCGAAGCGTACGTGGCGTTGTCATTCTGGTCGCGAACGTGTACGTACATACTGGTCGATGTAGAGGCGCGCACGTGTCGTAGTAGTGGCGCGCACGTAGCATGTACATGTACGTACGACGGCCAGTGTGCAAGAAAGAAAATACGGCCACATACATACATACGGGCAGGGTCTCGAACGCCTACTCGCGCATATGTACGGCCAGGGCTCGTGTACATGGCTGGGTCGGAACGAAGAAACGGTGTCGTCTTCGTGTTCATGGGGAGCCAACCAGCTGGGTCGAAACGGAATGCGTCGTTGTGTTCATCGGGAGGGCTTGGACGGAACAGCCGATGGAAACGAGGCATAGCGTACCGCAGAACGGAGGAAACGGCCTTGTGTTCGACCGGCCACGTTTGAAACGGGATCCTGTTCATCGGGAGGAGTCTGGCGTATCGCAAAACCGAGGAAACGGACCTCCTATGGTCGAAATGGGGGTCCTGTTGATCGGGACGGGTGTGGCATACCGCAAAACAGAGGAAACAGACTTGTGTTGGAGCGCTACGTTCGAAGCAGGGGTCCTGTTCATCGGGAGGGGTGTGGCATACCGCAACGGGACTCCACAAGATACTGTTCATCTCCACCGTCGACCCCATCCAGCCTCCACGGGCTACTATTCATCCACCATCGACCTCCTCCAGCCTCCACCTGCGACTGTTCATCCATGGGCTCCTATTCATCCAGCCTCCACCGCACGCTACTCCACCGGCTACTGTTCAATCAACCCTCTCAACTGGCTCATGTTCAACCACCCCTCCACGGGCTATCGTTCATCCAGCCCTCCACCGTTTACTGTTCATCCAGCCCTCCACGGGGTGGTCCTGTTCATCCTGCCCTCCGCGGGGTCCTATTCATCCAGCCCCAACTGGCTCGATCGATCGGGGTCCTGTTCATCCAGAGGGAACACCACGGGGTCCTGTTCATCCACTCCCACCGGGAACTGTTCATCCAAACCCCCCTAGCAACACTCACTGTCATCCAGAGGCAGCATCGATCGGCTTGAATTATCAGCAGTAGCGAAGAAATCACTCGATCAGGTTCAGTTAACAGCCATCGATCGATCGCCCAGGTTCAGTAACTTGTAGCATGCAGTGCAATCGCTCGGGTTCAGTTAGAGCCCAACGCCTCGCTCGGGTTCAGTTAGAGCCCAACGCCTTGCACCCACGCGCGTGCGTGTACGAGAGAAACGCGCATCGCTCGTCCCCGACCACCCACCGCAACTGGGAACACCCCGATATTTTTCTCACCCTCGCTTCTACCACGGTTTTTTCCGTCATGGACGGCCCAAAGAATGTCATGCAACTGCGTCTCCAGCCCGCCCAGGACGAAAAGCCCATTCTCTATCATGATTTTTTGTCATAGAAGTAGGACCCCACCACATCTATGACGATACCGGGTTTTGTCACAATTATCGTCATAGAAGTGTCAAAAATATGACAATTTTTTTTAATTCGGCCCAAAATGTCATGGATGTGTCTTTTTTTGTAGTGCAAGAGGGGGAAGGGCCCCCTCACGGATAACTCCGCGTGGGACGTCGACAGCAGCCCAGAGCGACCCCCTCGAAGCAAGCCCCTGGCCGCATCGTAAGTACTAAAAAAGCCCAGATGCATCCCTGTATCCGGCTTCCCCTCTTTATGGTATTGATATGGTTAATTATGTTATTGCAGTCCGGCCCACGACAGCTCCCAGCGATCCTCCTCAAGGGGCTCGTTGGATTCAAAGGAAATGGCCAGCGAGTCACCGCCGGCCGCTTACTCTCCCACGGCCAAGGGCGACGCCGAGGTGCTGTCATGAAGGATCTTCCCAGGCCAGGGGGAGTCTCAGGAGGCCGTCAAGGTGGCTCCAGAGGGCGAAACCTCGACCGCCAGATACATGGGGGAGCAGATCCCCATGGAGACTGGCGATGGGGGCCATGTTCAGTTTGGACCCCATCCGGATACAGTTACGGAGACCTACACGGCTCCGGAGTCCGGCGTGCAGCCTCCTTTGAAAGAAGGAGGTGTGCCTATCCCATCGGTGACCACTGTCCAACCAGGGGCACCAAATAATCTTCGGGAAGCGCTACGAGGCGCTTCCATTGTGGAGGAACACCATTCCTTATGGGTACGGTGATTGAGAGGGTTCAGTCCATCAAAAGCGGACTGACCGAAGCCTGCAGCGGCCTGCTGACAGGTTTTGAGGTGAGCGACGCAAAATAGAAAAATCCCCATATTAGACAGTAGCCCCTGAGACACTGTCCGGTGTTCGAAAAGAAAGGCCGAACAGAGGATCAATTCATTTTTGCAGGAAACTAACTTAATGTGTCTTGTATGAGCAGGCGTCGTTGCTGGCCGCCACCTCACACGCTGCCGAAGTCTCCGGACTAAAGCAGAGGCTGGAGCGGACCGAGGAGGAGCTCGGCCAAGCGAGGAAACAGCTAGAAGACCAGCAAGGTATGTAATGACTCGCTATATATTCGGAAAGAACAAATGATATGTATTGACCGTAGTGTTATGATATGTGTAGGAGCAACGACCGAGGTCGAGGCTCTTTAAAAGGCCCTGGCCGAAGCCGAGGAGAAAATTGCCAAGGAGCAAGCCGCCCGTAAGAAGCTCAAGTCCAGGCTTAACGAGGTCCAGCAAGAGCTCCAGGACGCTGTGAAGAAATGCGAGGCCTTGAAGTGCGATGTTTCGGCTCGAGAGGCCAAACTCGCCAAGGCTTGTCAAAGCGCGGAAGAAGCCCGGGTTGAGGCCCAAGGCACCCTCCAGGAGGTCGAGGAGGCCAAGAAGATCGCGGCGGGTAAGGCGTTTAGTATGCAAGGCAAGTATGTGAAGAAGAAGTATGTCTTACTAACCCGGATTCGGAGTTCTCCAGGGGTGTTTGTGGATCTGCCGCGCAGTGTGTCCGACGCTACAGAGTTCTTCCGGGCCAAAGAAAGGAGTTCAACCGAGAAGCTGTTCTGGTTGCAATACCTTGCGCCAGAACATCCGACGCCCTTCACCGATTAGCTAAAATAGCTGGTCGAGCTGCATATGGTGTCCGAACTGGCCATGAAGGATTTAATAATCAAGTTGTGGCCTGCCGAAGCTATACCCAGCAACTACTTCGGCCCCGTGAAGCGGCTAGTGAATGTCTGTCCTCGTTTGGACGTCATCAAGCGGTCGGTCTGCATCGAGGGCGCACGCATGGCCTTCACTCGCGTCAAGGTCTGGTGGGCGAAGATGGACGTCGTCAAGCTTGTGACCAAAGGGCTGCGTGAGGGCAAGGAGCACCGCACGCCCGAGCAATATTTTGAAGACGTCCTGGAAGGGTCTTGCATTGTGGCGACGCAATGTGCGAAAGACATTATCTTTGAATGAATACATTCATGTTGTCACTGCCTTGTATGATGAAACCAAGTTGTTATGTAATATAATTTTTGTTATGTTTAAATTTTTTTACCTCCTGTGTGGTCGTGTTGTATGAGATCTGAGAGTTGGCAAGTCGTCGGCTTCTGCCCCCATGTAGGTAGTATGGGGGTGTTCGGGATGGAATCTAAGCACTCTTGATCCAATTGTTCGGTCCTTGAAGGAGGTGTTTAGCGCAACGAACCAGACAATCAGACTATGCAGCTTTAGCACCCTCACTTAGCCATAGGAGTTTGAAAATAAAAATGTGGGCGCAACCCCTAGTATCCAAACTAGAATGCTATAAGCACCTGATCAGGCAAGTACCGATCCCTCGCGTAATGCGGAAAAAATCCCTAACAATTTGAAACCTCCGAAGAGCTAACGGCTCTCGCCGCATCATGATAGTCAGTTTTGGCTTTCTCTACTGAGATGCTCCTTCAGGGAAACCAGGGCACAATCGCAGTAGTGCTCCCTTTACTACCTTAGCCGATATAGCAGAACGTAAGGTAGCAAGCACAGGAGCCGGGCAACTCAACTAATTACCAAAGATATGATTCGGAGCCAATGCATATAGTTCTAAATTCGGGGTGCCGAACTATACTATAAAAAGTGTTCGGACTTTGTTGCCATAGTGTGGGGCGCTTTGAAGCTCCTGGCAAATTGAAATGTACCACAGTGTACGGGTGTTATCTAATAAGCTTATTAATAAAAAAGGAAAACAGAGAAGGAGCAAAGGCAATGAGCAGGGGCCCTAAAATTTGGGCCGCAAACTGTTTTTGATTAATACGTCAAAGCGCATTGATACAAATAGTGAGATAAGGAACATGCTATTTAACATGCCACGACCAAGAGAGAGCTGCGTGTGGGCCCTGGAAACAGGTAGAGTGGTCGTTAAAGAAACCACCTAGAAATTTGCCTCTACGTCCAAGCTGACTGCCGGCTTGGTGTATTTGTCCTTTGAAAGGACCCGCGATCAAGCCATCAGGGAAGGCCTGTGGAAAAGAAACCTGAAAAGGAGAAAAGAAACAGTGAAATATATGTGTTCGGGAGCGGTCAAGCCGTATTGTGGATCACAAGCTAGTTATGCCTCCGTCTATGCCCATGGTATTTTGAGTGCGTAATTATGTACACGCGATGCGAATGCCGCCACTTCATCAGGACTGGGACGGAGGCCAAATTGCTAGTCCATCTCATGACGAGCCGAGTTGTCCTGTTGCAGAATAGTCCGGACCCTCTTGATAGTGTCCGGGGGCTTAGCCGCCGAATTAAGGTTCTTCTTGAAAAGGCTGCTCTGTACTTCCGCTGCTAAGGCGGTGGTGTGCTCCTTGGTGCGGAAGGAGCATTCTGTGTTTCCATTGACTGTTATGACGCCACATGGTCTGGGCATCTTGAGCTTGAGATAAGCATAGTGAGGCACTGCGTTGAATTGAGCGAATGCGGTTCTTCCAAGAAATGCGTGATAGCCGCTGCGAAAAGGGACGATATCAAAGATTAGCTCTTTGGTTCGGAAGTTGTCCGGAGATTCAAAGACTACTTCTAGCGTGATTGAGCCCGTACAACGAGCCTCTACACCTGGTAGAACTCCTTTAAAGGTACTCTTTATGGGCTTGGTCCATGATGGGTTAATGCCCATTTTGCGCACTCTATCCTAACAGAGTAGATTGAGGCTGCTGCCACCGTCCATGAGAACTCGCGTTAGGTGGAATCCGTCAATGATTGGGTCGAGGACCAGTGCGACTGAACCGCTATGACGGATACAGGTCGGATGATCCCGGCGATCAAAAGTGATCGGGCATGACGACCAATGATTAAACTTTGGGGCGACTGGCTCTATCGCATAGACGTCCCTGAGCACGCACTTGCGCTCCCTCTTGGGGATGTGCGTAGCATATATCATGTTCACCGTTTTGACCTGAGGGGGAAACTTCTTTTGTCCCCCTGTATTCGGTTGTTGGGGCTCCTTGTCATCGTCCTCGCTTTGCGATCCCTTTTCCTTGTTATCGGCATTTAACTTGCCGGCCTGTTAAAAAACCCAACAACCTCTGTTGGTATGATTGGCTGGTTTGTCTGGGGTGCCATGGATCTGGCACGGACGATCGAGTATGCGGTCCAAGCTGGATGGTCCCTGATTGTTTCTTTTATATGGCTTCTCCGCTGTCCGGACTTGGAGCCACTGAATCCGGCGTTGACTGTCGTGTCATTGGTGTTGTCACCATTGCTTCGGTGTTTGTGTCTGCTGCGTCGGAGCTTGCCATTGCCATTTTTGGCCTTGGGGGTGCCCATTTAACTTGCTGTGTTTTTGCTACGGGCCAGCCAACTATCCTTACCTGCGCAAAAGCGGGTCACGTGCCGTGAGGGCTGCCATGGACTTCGGCTTTTCCTGGCCGAGGTGGCGGGCAAGCCATTCGTCACGGATGCTATGTTTAAAGGCCGCTAGGGCTTCGGCATCCGGACAGTCGATGATCTGGTTCTTTTTAGTTAGGAACCTAGTCCAGAATTTCCTGGCAGACTCTCCAGGCTATTGAACTATGTGACTTAAGTCATCGGCATCTGGTGGCCGGACGTATGTACCTTGGAAGTTGTCAAGAAAGGCTTCTTCCAAGTCCTCCCAGCTGCCAATAGAATTTTCAGGCAGACTGTTTAACCAGTGCCGAGCTGGCCCTTTGAATTTTCATGGGAGGTATTTGATGGCGTGAAGGTCATCTCCGCGGGCCATATGGATGTGGAGAATAACATCCTTGATCCATACCGCGGGATCGGTTGTTCCATCATATGATTCGATATTTACGGGTTTAAACCCTTCTGGGAATTCATGATCCATTACTTCATCAGTGAAGAAAATAGCGTGTGCAGTGCCTCTATATCGGGCCGCATCGTGACGTAGCTCCGATGGAGTCCGTCTGCAGTTTTCGGCCCGGGCGTGTCTAGGTTTGTCGCGTCCGAATAGATAGCCGTCATCGCGTGTCGAGGTACGTCCTCGCGATCCGTAGATCGATCTTGTATGTCCTGCTCTACTGTCCAGGTCCTGTCGAAGGTCATATGTATAACCCTAAGCTGTTTTATCCCTGCTTTTATGGCGAGGTGGGGCGGTCTGGTGTTCAGCTTGAGTTGCCGCTTTATCCCGACCGCGTGGTGGTCGGTCAGCCGCATTGCACGATGATGGTACGGCCTCCGGCGCCTCATCATCGAACTGAGGTAGCTATTTGCGCTTCGGGTAACTTTTGGCTGGGCACTTAAGGCCGTATTCTTCGGCTGCCAGGACATCAGTCCATCTGTTGTTGAGCAGATCTTGATCAGCTTGAAGCTGCTGCTTCTTTTTCAAGCTCCTTGTGGTGGCTATTAGCTGGCGCTTAAAGCGCTCTTGCTCGAGAGGTTCCTCAGGCACGATAAAATCCTCGTTGCCAAGGCTCATCTCATCCTCGGAGAGTGGAAGATAAGTGCTGCCCTCCGAGTTGTCGTTTATGGCCTGTTCCTCAGGGCTAACTTGCCCATCTTCCTGATCGTCTTGTTCGGCCGTTTGTTCGTCGGGATTTTCTCTGTCTTCGGCACCGTCCGGAGTATGATCGTCTCCTGTGCCGGTATTGCTGTCCTTGCTGCGGTGGGGTTTAGAGCGGCGCCGCTGATGCCAGCGCTTTGGTTGTATCTTAGGAGGCTCATCCTCAACTGGATTTTCCTTGTCCTCGCCGTTATTCTCTTTGGGTGTATCCACCATGTATACGTCGTACGAAGAAGTGGTCGTCCAGCGTCCGGTAAACGGCGGTTTTTGGCCATGCTCCGCATCTGCATCGTCGTCCATACCGTTGATGTCTTCGGAGCTGTAATCGAGCATGTCGGTTAAGTCCTCGACAGTGGCAATGTAGTGGGTGGCGGGTGGGAGGTGAAACTTCCCATCATCATCCTCCAGTTCGAACCGGACATAGTTCAACTGTGAGTCCCCTGCTAAGGACAATGTTTTTAACGAGTTCAGCACGTCGCCTAAAGGCAAGCGCCGAAAGATGTCCGCGATGCTGATTGATCTTGATGAATATGAGTATTACAAGAGTTGATCTACCACGATATCGTAATGGCTAAAAACCCTAGAGGTATAGCATGTATGATTGTATATGTTTCCGGACTAAGCCCTCTGATTTATATAGACACAGGAGGGGACTAGGGTTGTACAAAGTCGGTTACAGAGAAAGGAATCTTCATATTTGGTCGCCAAGCTTGCCTTCCACGCCAAGGAGAGTCCTATCTGGGCACGGGAGAGAGTCTTCAGTCTTGTATCACAGCCCATTAGTCCGGCCCATGTCCAACAGGCCGGACGCCCGAGGACCCCTTAGTCCAGGACTCCCTCAAGGGGGTGTTTGAGGATACGCCGAGGCTACTGAAAATTTTAGTAATGGCGGGTAGAGATGGTGGTGGATGAGGGAGGGCTACGGTTCAAATGCCTTGGTGAAAGGATCGAGAAGAGGAGTCTAGAGGGGGGTGAATAGACTCTAATCAAGAAAAGTTGCAGTTTTAATTTCCTTAGGTTGATGTGGAGTTTGGGCACAAGTTTAAGAATCCACAATACATATCAAGCAAGCATGGCAAGAGTACATGAGCAGCGGAAAGTAAAGCATGCAAGTTGCAAGAATGTAAAGGGATGAGATTGGAGTGTGCAAACGAAATTTGGAGACATGAAGATTTTTTATCTGTGGTTCCGATAGGTGGTGCTATCGTACATCCACATTGATGGAGACTTCAACCCACGAAGGGTAACGGTTGCACGAGTCCATGGAGGGCTCCACCCACGAAGGGTCCACGAAGAAGCAACCTTGTCTATCCCACCATGGCCGTCGCCCACGAAGGACTTGCCTCACTAGGGTAGATCTTCACGAGTAGGCGATTCCCTTGCCCTTAAAAACTCCTTGTTTGAACTCCACAATCTTGACGGAGGCTCCCAAGTGACACCTAGCCAATCTAGGAGACACCACTCTCCAAGAAGTAACAAATGGTGTGTTGATGATGAACTCCTTGCTCTTGTGCTTCAAATGATAGTATCCCCAACACTCAACTCTCTCTCATAGGATTGGATTTGGTGGAAAGATGATTTGAGTGGAAAGCAACTTGGGGAAGGCTAGAGATCAAGATTTATGTGGTTGGAATGGGATATCTTGACCTCAACACAAGTGTAGGTGGTTCTCTCTCAGAAAATATGTGTTGGAAGTGTAGGCATGTTCTGATGGCTCTCTCCATGAATGAAGAGTGGGCGGAGGGGTATATATAGCCTCCACACAAAATCTAACCATTACACACAAATCACCAAACTCGGTGGGACCAATTCAAAGACCTCGGTCAGACCGATTTGGTTCATAATGTGACCGTTAGGAGTTTCAGCGGAACCGAAAGGATCAACTCGGTGGGACCGATGTGCTAGGGTTAGGTAAAACCTCATCTCGGTTTGACTGATTACTCAAACTCGGTGGGACCGATTTGGGTAATAAGCAAAACAGAGAGTTGGCCAAGCAAACTCGATGGGACCGATTGCATATCTCGGTGGGACCAAAATTATTGCAATGGGCAACAGAGAGTTTGCAAGCCCATCTCGGTGAGACCGAGATCCCATCGGTGAGACCGAATTGATTAGGGTTTCTGGCAATGGCTATGTCAATGGAACTCGGTGGCGCCAGAGAGAAAGATTCGGTGGGGCCGAGTTTGACTTTTTGTTTGGGACAAATGTGTATATGAGAAAGTGGTTGAGGGCTTGGAGCATATCACTAAACACTTTGAGCAAGCAAGCCATTAAGCAACACCTCATCCCCTCTTAATAGTATTGGCTTTTCCTATGGACTCAATGTGATCTTGGACCACTAAAATGAAAATGTAGAGTCTTGTGCTTTGAGCTTGAGCCAATCCTTTGTCCTCAATATCTTGAAGGGGTTCCACATCCTCTAGTCCATGCCACTGCATTGTTGAACTTATCTGAAACATACTAGGTAGAAGCATTAGTCCAACAAGAGATATGGTGACATTAATTACGAAAATCACCCAGGGAGCACTTGTGCTTTCAATCTCCCCCTTTTTGGTAATTTATGACAGCATACATCAAAGCTTTAGATAAGGATATAGAGAACAACAAGTAAAGCTTTGGAAAGACATATAACATGCATAGGCTCCCCCTATATGTATGCAATCATATAAATATGGAACATAGGAGCATGTGAATGCATAAGCATGACAGAGTAAGCCATGTGTTACATGTATCTTGGCTATATGCATCAGAGCAAGTGATGTAAATATAGGAAATGTACCTTCATGCTCATGAGTCCTTCTTGCAAACAATATGTACACCAGCAAGAGATCCTCATACACATGAATGTGATGCATATAATTGCCTTGTGATCTTGAGTTGGCTTAGGAAAGAATGAACCTGAGTAAACAAGGTTAGATAACACAGATACACCTACTAGCCAGAGCAAACAAAAGAAACCACAAGAGTATCAAGACTGGGATAACACATAGAGAGTGAGTACTGAGTACTCTATTGGATATAGACATGTCCCCAAAGGTAAAGATACGCGATGAATTCAAGGATTTCCTTCCCTTAGATGTCTTGCTCCCCCTGAATCTTGCATGGGATATTGGGAGAAGATAGGGAACAGAAAATCAGAGCAAAGAAAAGAAATAGAGTTAATGCAAACAATCAAATATGAACATGTCTTTTCCCCTCTTAAAGACATGCGACTTCTCTCCTCTTGAACACCAAGCATATGGGGTATCTTACACTCTCCCCCTGAGTATTCTCTCCCCCTTTTGATGTGATCTCTCTTTAAGCTTTGATGTGATATCTCTCTCCCCCTTTGACATCAATTTCCCAGAAGGGCTCTTCTGGATCTTTATTACAAATGGGTTTGGTCCTTGAGTCACAAAGCAAAGTCGAATGTGATGCTGGTAGAGGACAAGAATCATTAAGTGGAGCTGGAGTAGAAAGAATGCAGGAACAAGTGGCAAGCTGTCTTTTCTGCAACGAAATCGGTAGCACCGAGTTGTGTGGTTTGGTGGCACCGAAAGAATTCGGTTGGGCCGAAGAAAACAAACCGGTGTGACCGAGTTCATCACAGTGAAAACACTTGTCACCTCAGCTCACTAGGCAATTAAGATCTCACAAGGATTTGCAAGGAATTAACTGAAAGATTTGCAATGAATTCGATGCATAGAATGCAAAACACAAGTAAAAAGAAAATAAATCTAGATGATTTTTTTTGAAAAGGGGAAATAAATATGCAAGAAACAAATGCAAGAACTCAGAGAAACACTAGAGAACTTCATCTAGAATTGGGCGGCGACAAAGTCACCTATGTTAGAGTATATTGATTTAGGAGTCAAGTGAGGGCACTTGATCATAGGTCATACTCATCGTTTAAGCTCAAAATGGGGTTACCATTTTTCGTTTAACCATCTTGATGTATTCACATCTTGTTGAGTTGCTTTGCCCCATGACTTGGAGTAAAGCTTCTCTAAGATGGAATAACATACCTTGGGTGGTGGTGTTGATCTTGATAATGTAGTTGAACTTGTGTGGGTTGCTCAAGGTTTATGTAGCTCATCAAAAGTTGGGAGCACCACTTAAAATTTTAGTTCATCTACCTACATGGGTTAGTCTTGCAAGGAAGAGCACTTGTGTGTCCAAAATGACAACCATAAATCTTAATGTAGAACTTGTCAAAGGATATGTTTGAAGGGTTTCGTGCTTCCTTGTCTTCAAACACCATTGTGTAGAGACTTGGTGATGTATAAATTGCTCAAGATATGAGTGAGTTGCAATTTCATGGATTTATATTCATCCAAGTACCTACAAGGGTTAGATAGCATGCAAGGGTGCAAGTATATCCAAGACATATAGATGGCATCATGAGGGAAGTATCAGGGATTAGTCAAAGGCTCATGCCTTGCATGTATGCAAATGGAGTTCCTACTCCAAGTTTGAAGCATCAATGATGTTCAATTCTCCTCTCAAACGGCAAAAGACTTTCTCGTCAACGGTTTGGTGAATATATCCGCTAATTGCTTATTAGTGCGAATATGCTTAAGATCAATGTCCCCTTTGGCAACGTAATCTCGAATGAAATGATGACGAACTTCAATATGCTTAGTTCGAGAATGTTGCATGAGATTGTGAGCAATTTTGATAGCACTTTCATTGTCACAAAGAAATGAACATGTTTCACATATATCCCATAATCTTTAAGAGTTTGGGTCATCCAAAGTAATTGAGCACAACACGAACCAACAGTAATGTATTCCGCTTCGGCGGTGGATAAGGATACCATGTTTTGTTTCTTGGAGGACCAAGACACAAGAGATCTACCAAGAAATTGACATGTACCCTAAGTGGACTTTCTATCAACCTTGTCTCCGGCATAGTCCGAATAGGAGTAACCAACAAGATCGAAAGAAGACCTCTTAGGATACCAAATGCCAAAATTTGGTGTGTGTATTAAGTATCTCACTATCCTTTTCACAGCCTTAAGATGACACTCTTTAGGGGCCGCTTGATATCGTGCACACATGCACACGCTTAGCATAATATTAGGACGAGAGGCACATAGATATAACAATGAACCAATCATAGAGCGGTAAAAATTTTGATCAACCGGTTCACCATCCTTAGTCAAGTCAAGATGTCCACCAGTAGGCATGGGTGTAGACATACCTTTGTATTCTTGCATATTGAACTTCTTGAATAAGTCCTTGGTGTACTTTGTTTGAGAAACAAAGGTACCTTCCTTAGTTTGCTTGATTTGCAAACCAAGAAAGAATTTGAGTTCACTCATCATAGACATCTCAAACTTCTCCGACATTAGCTTTCCAAACTTCTCACTAAAATGAGGGTTAGTCGAACCAAATATAATATCATCAACATAAATTTGGCACACAAATAGTTCTCCATTAACCGTTTTAGTAAAAAGAGTAGAACCAATTTTTCCAATTTCAAAGCCTTTTTCAATAAGGAACTTGGTCAAGCATTTATACCATGCTCTAGGAGCTTGTTTAAGACCATAAAGGGCTTTGTGAAGTTTGTAAACATGATTAGGTTTCTTAGGATTGACAAAGCCGGGAGGTTGCTTAACATAAACTTCCTCCTCAATTTCACCATTTAGAAAAGCACTTTTAATGTCCATTTGGTACAAGGTGATATCATGGTGATTAGCATAAGCAAGTAAGATGCGAATGGACTCAAGTCTAGCAACGGGAGCATATGTCTCACCATAGTCCATACCTTCGACTTTAGTGTAGCCTTGGGCGACTAGGCGTGCTTTGTTGCATACGACTTGACCATCTTCATCTTGCTTGTTGCGAAACACACATTTGGTACCAGTGATGTTGTGGTTGTTGTCATGCTTCTCGACCAATGTCCACACTTGGTTTCTCTCAAAGTTGTGTAGATCTTCATGCATAGAGTTTATCCAATCCGAATCTTCCAATGATTCTTCAACCTTCATAGGTTCAATGATAGAGATGAATGAATAATGTTCACAAAAATTAGCCAAACGAGTTTTAGAGCGAGTGATTCTCCCGGTTTGGATATCATTATAGATTTGCTCGACGGGATGGTCTTTGGCGATTCTTGCTCGAACTCGTGGGAGCTTTGGCTTGGCTCGGTATGGAGATGCAAAGTGAAAAGTAAAAAGGCAAAGTGAAAAGCAAGCAAGATTAAAGTGATGGAGATTAATATGAGGAAAATAGACCCGGGGGACATAGGTTTCACTAGTGGCTTCTCTCAAGAGCATAAGTATTCTACGGTGGGTGAACAAATTACTGTTGAGCAATTGACAGAATTGAGCATAGTTATGAGAATATCTAGGTATGATCATGTATATAGGCATCACGTCCGAGACAAGTAGACCGACTCCTGCCTGCATCTACTACTATTACTCCACTCATCGACCGTTATCCAACATGCATCTAGAGTATTAAGTTAAAACAGAGTAACGCCTTAAGCAAGATGACATGATGTAGAGGGATAGTTTCATGCAATATGATAAAAACCCCATCTTGTTATCCTTGATGGCAACAATACTATACGTGCCTTGATGCCCCTTATGTCACTGGGAAAGGACACCGCAAGATTGAGCCCAAAGCTAAGCACTTCTCCCATGGCAAGAAAAACCAATCTAGTAGGCCAAACCAAACTGATAATTCGAAGAGACTTGCAAAGATAACCAATCATACATAAAAGAATTCAGAGAAGAATCAAATATTATTCATAGATAGACTTGATCATAAACCCACAATTCATCGATCTCAACAAACACACTGCAAAAATAAGATTACATCGAATAGATCTCCATAAGAGAGGAGGATAACATTGTATTGAGATCCAAAAAGAGAGAAGAAGCCATCTAGCTAATAACTATGGACCCATAGGTCTGAGGTGAACTACTCACACTTCATCGGAGGGGCTAGGATGATGTAGAAGCCCTCCGTGATGACGGCCCTCTCCGGCGGAGCTCCGGGACAGGCCCCAGGATGGGATCTCGTGGGTGCAGAAGGTTTCGGCGGTGGAGTTAGGTTTTTGGCTCCGTATCTGATCGTTTGGGGGTACGTAGGTATATATAGGAGGAAGGAGTGCGTTGGTGGAGCACCGAGGGGCCCACGAGACAGGGGCGCGCCCTAGGGGGGCGCCCCACCCTCGTGACCTCCTCTTTGACTCCTTGGAGTAGGGTCCAAGTCTCCTGGATCACGTTCGGTGAGAAAATCACGTTCCCGAAGGTTTTATTCCGTTTGGACTCCGTTTGATATTATGTTTCTCCGAAACACGGAAATAGGCAAAAAACAGCAATTCTGTGCTGGGCCTCCGGTTAATAGGTTAGTCCCAAAAATAATATAAAAGGGGAAAATAAAGCCCAATATAGTCCAAAACAGTAGATAATATAGCATGGAGCAATCAAAAATTATAGATACGTTGGAGACGTATCAGGCATCTCCAAGCTTAATTCCTGCTCGTCCTCGAGTAGGTAAATGATAAAAAGAGAAATTTTGATGCGGAGTGCTACTTGGCATAATTTCAATGCAAATCTTCTTAATTGTGGTATGAATATTCAGATTCGAAAGATTCAAGACAAAAGTTCATATTGACATAAAAAATAATAATACTTCAAGCATACTAACAAAGTAATTATGTCTTCTCAAAATAACATGGCCAAAGAAAGTTATCCCTACAAAATCATATAGTTTGGCTATGCTCTATCTTCACCACACAAAGTATTTAAATCATGCACAACCCCAATGACAAGCCAAGCAATTGTTTCATACTTTAACAATTTCAAAAAAAATTCAATCTTCACGCAATACATGAGCGTGAGCCATGGATATAGCACTATATGTGGAATAGAATGGTGGTTGTGGAGAAGACAAAAAGAGGGGAAGATAGTCTCACATCAACTAGGCGTATCAACGGGCTATGGAGATGCCCATCAATACATATCAATGTGAGTGAGTAGGGATTGCCATGCAACGGATGCACTAGAGCTATAAGTATATGAAAGCTCAACAAAAGAAACTAAGTGGGTGTGCATCCAACTCGCTTGCTCATGAAGACCTAGGGCATTTTGAGGAAGCCCATCATTGGAATATACAAGCCAAGTTCTATAATGAAAAATTCCCACTAGTATATGAAAGTGATATCATAGGAGACTTTCTATCATGAAGATCATGGTGCTACTTTGAAGCACAAGTGTGGTAAAAGGATAGTAACATTGTCCCTTCTCTCTTTTTCTCTCATTTTTTTATTTTTTTGGGCCTTTTCTTTTTTATGGCCTCTTTTTTTTGTCCGGAATCTCATCCCGACTTGTGGGGGAATCATAGTCTCCATCATCCTTTCCTCACTTGGGCCAATGCTCTAAAAAATGATGATCATCACACTTTTATTTTTCTTACAACTCAACAATTAAAACTCGATTCTTAGAACAAAGTATGACTCTATATGAATGCCTCCAGCGGTGTACCGGGATATGCAATGATTCAAGAGTGACATGTATGAAAGAATTATGAATGGTGGCTTTGCCACAAATACGATGTCAACTACATGATCATGCTAGCAATATGACAATGATGGAGCGTGTCATAATAAACAAAACAGTGGAGAGTCGCATGGCAATATATCTCGGAATGGCTATGGAAATGCCATGATAGGTAGGTATGATTGCTGTTTTGAGGAAGATATTTGGCGGGTGTATGATACCGGCGAAAAGTGCACGGTATTAGATAGGTTAGCAATGGTAGAAGGAAGGGAAAAGTGCGTATAATCCATGGACTCAACATTAGTCATAAAGAACTCATATACTTATTGCAAAAATCAGGAAGTTATCAAAGCAAAGTATTACGCGCATGCTCCTAGGGGGATAGATTGGTAGGAAAAGACCATCGCTCGTCCTGGACCGCCACTCATAAGGAAGACAATCAATAAATAAATCATGCTCCGACTTCATCATATAACGGTTCACAATACGTGCATGCTACGAGAATCACAAACTTTAACGCAAGTATTCTTTAAATTCACAACTACTCAACTAGCATGACTCTAATATCACCATCTTCATATCCCCAAACAATTATTAATCTTCAATCTTTTCTTAGTATTCAACGCACTCAAAAGAAAGTTTCACAAATCTTGAATACCAAGCATATTAATATTAAGCAAATTACCATGCTATTAACGACTCTCAAAATGATCTAAGTGAAGCATGAGAGATCAATAGTTTCTTTAAAACAAATCCACCACCGTGCTCTAAAAGATCTAAGTGAAGCACATAGAGCAAAATTATAAGGCTCAAAAGATATAAGTGAAGCACATAGAGCAAAATTATAAGGTTCAAAAGATATAAGTGAAGCACAATGAGTATTCTATCAAATTCCAATTCATGTATGACTCTATCAAAAGGTGTGTACAGCAAGGATGATTGTGGCACACTAACAAGCAAAGACACAAATAATACAAGACGCTCCAAGCAAAACACATATCATGTGGTGAATAAAAATATAGCTCCAAGTAAAATCACCGATGGAGGTAGACGAAAGAGGGGATGCCTTCCGGGGCATCCCCAAGCTTTGACTTTTGGTGTCCTTGGATTATCTTGGGGTGCCATGGGAATCCCCAAGCTTAGGCTCTTGCCACTTCTTGTTCCATAATCCATCAAAAGAATTTACCCAAAACTTCAAAACTTCACAACACAAAACTCAACTGGAATCTCGTGAGCTCCGTTAGCGAAAGAAAACAAAATACTACTACAAGGTACTGTAATGAAATCATTCTTTATTTATATTGGTGTTAAACCTACTGTATTCCAACTTCACTATGGATTATAAACTATTTTACTAGCCATAGATTCATCAAAATAAGCAAACGACACATGAAAAATAGAATCTGTCAAAAACAGAACAGTCTTTAGTAATCTGTAACTAACGTAAACTTATGGAACTCCAAAACATCTACCAAAATAGGACGACCTAGAAAATTTGTTTATTGATCAGCAGCAATTGGAATCAGTATTTTATCATGTTCTGGTGATTTTTAACAATTGTTTTCGTGAACAGAAAGATTCTGGAAATTACAGCAAGATCAAATAACTATCATCCAAGAAGATCCTATAGGTCTAACTTGGCACGAACACTAATTAAAACACAAAACCACATCTAAACATAAGGTAGATGGATTATTTATTCCTAAACTGAAGCAAAAATAAAAAAACTAAAATAAAATTGGGTTGCCTCCCAACAAGCGATATCGTTTGAGGCCCCTAGCTAGGCATTGAGATTTCAATGATGCTCACATAAAAGACAAGAATTGAAGCACAAAGAGAGCATCATAAAACATGTGACAACCACATATAAGTCTAACATACTTCCTATGCATAGGCATCTTATAGGCAAACAAATCAAGGCAAGCAAAAACTAGCATATGCAAGGAAGTGGAAAGAGACAATAGCAATCTCAACATAACGAGAGGTAATTTAGTAGCATGAAAGTTTCTACAACCATTTTTTCCTCTCTCGTAATAATTACATGTAGGATCATAAGAAAATTCAACAATATAGCTATCACAAAACATATTCTTAACACGATCCACATGCATGCAAAGTTGACACTCTTCCAAAATAGTGGGATTAACCTTAACTAAAGTCATGACATCTCCAAACCCACTTTTATCAAAAATTACATAAGATTGAATATTCTCCAAATATGTGGGATCTAAAGTTGACACTCTTCCAAACCCACTTTCAATATTATTGCAAACAATATTATCAATCTCATATTCATCATGAGGCTTAAAAAAATTTCAAGATCAAAAGAAGAATCACCCCAATCATGATCATTGCAACAAGTAGTAGACATAGCAAAACTAGCATCCCCAAGCTTAGGGTTTTGCATATTATTAGCATAATTGACATCAAGAGAATTTATAGTACAATCATTGCAATCATGCTTTTCATCGAAGGAACTACCAAGTATGGGTGCAATAGCAATGATCTCATGTTCAACATAAGGAACTATAGCAAATTCATCTTCATAAATATAGGCATCATGGCCACAAGAATAGCAAGCATCATGTTCATCAAGGGTTATTTTAATCAAATCATTAGAATCATCATTATCTATAGATTCATGCATATCATTATTTCCTTCCAAAGCAACGGTCATTCTCTCAATAAATTCTTTGACATAGACATTATGAGCATAGTTTTCATAGCAATATTTAAGTATGTCAAAATTTTCAGATTCGTAGAGAGTAATATCATACTTTTCAATCAAAGAAGCAACTTCATAAGCACCCTTAAAAGCAACAAATTCTTCAATTTGTTCGATATCATAGTAACTATAAACACCCTTTGCATAAGAAGATAAGATTTCATTTTCATTAAACTCACATAGGTAAGGAAGGTGTTTTTTAGGGTTGTTAGAGCAACAAGTAAAATCATAAATTTCACAAAGATTCCAAGCATAACACAGCAATCTATTTATTTGACTCCATAAGAGTTTCCCTTTTTCTGACAAACGGTGACGCACAAAATGAGCATGCTCATCTAAAGATTTCCCATCAACTAGGCTAGTTGGGGTTTCAGCACGAGCGCATAAGGATCGAAGATGATCCAAGTAGAACACTTTAAGTGGATCCATAACAATAGATTTTCAGCAAGCGAAGATGCAAGCATATAGAAGGCACATGGCAACACGAGCAAACAAAAAGCAAGTGAGAAGAAGGCAAACAGAAAAGAGAGGGCGGATAAAACGGCAAGGGTGAAGTGGGGGAGAGGAAAACGAGAGGCAAATGGCAACTAATGTAATGCGGGAGATAGGGATTGTGATGGGTACTTGGTATGTTGACTTTTGTGTAGACAACGACGCCAGAAGTGACTCGTTGTTGGGAGTACAAATCTTGACTTGCTCTTGCGTAAGCCTCCCCGGCAACGGCGCCAGAAATTCTTCTTGCTACCTCTTGAGCACTGCGTTGGATTTCCTCGAAGAGGAGAGGATGATGCAGCAAAGTAGCGTAAGTATTTCCCTCAGTTTTTGAGAACCAAGGTATCAATCCAGTGAGGCCACGTTCGAGTCCCTCGTACCTACACAAAAACAATAGCTCCATGCAACCAATGCGATTAGGGGTTGTCAATCCCTTCACGGTTACTTATGGGGGTGAGATCTGATAGAGATGATAGATAATATTTTTGGTATTTTTGGTATGGAGATGCAAAGTGAAAAGTAAAAAGGCAGAGTGAAAAGCGAGCAAGATTAAAGTGATGGAGATTAATATGAGGAAAATAGACCCGGGGGCCATAGGATTCACTAGTGGCTTCTCTCAAGAGCATAAGTATTCTACGGTGGGTGAACAAATTACTGTTGAGAAATTGACAGAATTGAGCATAGTTATGAGAATATCTAGGTATGATCATGTATATAGGAATCACGTCCGAGACAAGTAGACCAACTCCTGCCTGCATCTACTACTATTACAACACTCATCGATCGCTATCCAGCATGCATCTAGAGTATTAAATTAAAAATAGAGTAACGCCTTAAGCAAGATGACATGATGTAGAGGGATAGTTTCATGCAATATGATAAACCCCCATCTTGTTATCCTCGATGGAAACAATACTATACATGCCCTGCTGCCCCTTCTGTCACTGGGAAAGGACACCGCAAGATTGAGCCCAAAGCTAAGCACTTCTCCCATGGCAAGAAAAACCAATCTAGTAGGCCAAACCAAACTGATAATTCGAAGAGACTTGCAAAGATAACCAATCATACATAAAAGAATTCAGAGAAGAATCAAATATTATTCATAGATAGACTTGATCATAAACCCACAATTCATCGTTCTCAAGAAACACACCGCAAAAATAATATTACATCGAATAGATCTCCACAAGAAGAAGCCATCTAGCTAATAACTATGGACCCGTAGGTCTGAGGTGAACTACTCACACTTCATCGTAGGGGCTAGGATGATGTAGAAGCCCTCCGTGATGATGGCCCTCTCCGGCGGAGCTCCGGAACAGGCCCCAAGATGGGATCTCGTGGGTACAGAAGGTTGCGGCGGTGGAATTAGGTTTTTGGCTCCGTATCTGATCATTTGGGGGTACGTAGGTATATATAGGAGGAAGGAGTACATCGGTGGAGCACCGAGGGGCCCATGAGGCAGGGGCGCGCCCTGGGGGGGGCGCCCCCCACCCTCGAGACCACCTCTTTGACTCCTTGGAATAGGGTCCAAGTCTCTTGGATCACATTCGATGAGAAAATCACGTTCCCGAAGGTTTTATTCCGTTTGGACTCCCTTTGATATTCTGTTTCTCCGAAACACTGAAATAGGCAAAAAAAACAGCAATTCTGGGCCTCCGGTTAATAGGTTAGTCCCAAAAATAATATAAAAGTGGAAAATAAAGTTCAAAATAGTCCAAAATAGATAATATAGCATGGAGCAATAAAAAATTATAGATACGTTGGAGACGTATCAGCCGTCTTGCTGAGTAGCTTGTGAAGATACAAGCGATTTGTTGCATGACAAGCTGTCTCAACCGCTTCCGCCCAAAAGTGTTTTGGAATCTTGTACTCATCAAGCATCATTCTTGACACATCAATAAGAGTCCGGTTCTTTGTCTCAACAACTCCATTTTGTTGAGGTGTGTACGTAGCCGAGAACTCGTGTGAAATTCCTTCTTCGTCAAGAAAGGTATCCACATTTGTGTTCTTGAACTCTGTTCCGTTGTTGCTCCGAACCTTCTTGATCTTCATGTCAAATTGATTTTGGGCCTTCCTAGCGAAGTTTTTGAAGATCTTTTGGACCTGCGATTTATCATCAAGAAAGAACACCCACGTAAATCTTGAATAATCATCAACTATGACTAGACCAAATGAGTTACCACCGAGACTCTTGTAGGCATTGGGGCCAAAGAGATGCATGTGAAGTAGCTCGAGTGGTCTTCTCGTGGTCATGATGTTCTTCACGCGATGACTCCCTCCAACTTGTTTCCTGCTTGACAAGCACTACAAAGTCTATACTTGTCAAATATAACATCTTTTACTCCAAGGATATGATCACCTTTAATAATCTTATCAAGATTTCTCATGCCCACGCGACCTAGTCTTCTATGCCCCAACCAGCCTTTAGAAGATTTAGCAATTAAGCAAGTTCTAGGTTGAGCCTTTTTAGTGAAATCAACAATGTAAAGATCACCTCTACGTATACCGGTAAAGACCATTTTATGATTGTCTCTTCGAAACACTTGGCAATCTACCTCAGTAAATGGGACATTGAAACCGAAATCAGCAAGTCTAGATACTGAAAGTAAATTGTACCCAAGAGATTCAACGAGCATGACATTTTGTATGGAGCTATCATGTGAGATGGCCACCCTACCTAGGCCAACCACCTTACCCTTTGAGTTATCACCAAAGCTGACATATTTTCGGGGGCCGTTGTTTTTAGCGAGCTCACAGAACATATCTTTGTCTCCGGTCATATGATCAGTACATCCACTATCAAGGACACATTCCTTTCCTCCAGCCATGTAGCCGCGAAGATTTTCCATAATACCAAAGTGCCTGATTGCATCATCAAGATCATAGTCACTATCATCATCCTCATCATAGTATCCATGTTCCACATCATCTTGTGATTGACCAACTCCTAGAGAGGGTTATTCATTAGATAAATGATCATTACTATGATTATCTTTATGAATTCTAATAGCTTCGGAAATAATATTGCTAATGATTCCAACATCTCCTTTGGCACGCATGAGATTGTTAAGCTCAAATAGACAATCACCAAACATAGGATCACTCGAATTCATCTTACTTAAGTCAATAGACTTATGGAGAGTTTCGTCTAAATTTTTCAAGGAATAATTTGGAAATCGTTCCTCAAGAATTCTCCATATAGTATAGGCAAAATCAAGAGTAGGCAAACTAGCAATCAAATTTTTGGGCAATCCTCTCAAGATAAGATTGATAGTTCTAAGATTGCGAATCATGTCAAGATCCTCTTCGGGTGTAGGATGCAAAGGAACAATATGAGGAGTACAAGGGCTAGTAATGTACTTGTTCAAATGATATTCATTGAAGTTGTCAAGCATTTTATTTTTTCCACTCATAGAAAAACTCTCCATCAAGAATAGGCACTCTATGTCTAAGACTCCCCAATGTAGACACATCCATCTTCCTCCAAAGGTGTTTAAACCAAGGCAATGGAGACCAAGGATCTGATACCAATTGAAAGGATCGAGAAGAGGTGTCTAGAGGGGGGTGAATAGACTCTAATCAAGAAAAGTTGCAGTTTTAATTTCCTTAGGTTGATGTGGAGTTTGGGAACAAGTTTAAGCATCCACAATACATATCAAGCAAGCATGACAAGAGTATATGAGCAGCGGAAAGTAAAGCATGCAAGTTGCAGGAATGTAAAGGGATGAGATTGGAGTGTGCAAACGCAATTTGGAGACACGAAGATTTTTTATCTGTGGTTCCGATAGGTGGTGCTATCGTACATCCACGTTGATGGAGACTTCAACCCATGAAGGGTAATAGTTGCACGAGTCAACGGAGGGCTCCACCCAGGAAGGGTCCACGAAGAAGCAACCTTGTCTATCCCACCATGGCCGTCGCCCACGAAGGACTTGCCTCACTAGGGTAGATCTTCATGAAGTAGGCGATCTCCTTGCCCTTACAAACTCCTTGGTTCAACTCCGCAATCTTGACGAAGGCTCCCAAGTAACACCTAGCCAATCTAGGAGACACCACTCTCCAAGAAGTAACAAATGGTGTGGTGATGATGAACTCCTTGCTCTTGTGCTTCAAATGATAGTCTCCCCAACACTCAACTCTCTCTCATAGGATTGGATTTGGTGGAAAGATGATTTGAGTGGAAAGAAACTTGGGGAAGGCTAGAGATCAAGATTTATGTGGTTGGAGTGGGATATCTTGACCTCAACACAAGTGTAGGTGGTTCTCTCTCAGAAAATATGTGTTGGAAGTGTAGGCATGTTCTGATGGCTCTCTCCACAAATGAAGAGTGGGTGGAGGGGTATATATAGCCTCCACACAAAATCGAACCGTTACACACAAATCACCAAACTCGGTGGGACCGATTCAAAGAACTCGGTCAAACCGATTTGGTTCATAATGTGACTGTTAGGATTTTCGGTGGGACCAAAAGGATCAACTCGGTGGGACCAATGTGCTAGGGTTAGGGTAAATCCTCATCTCGGTTTGACCGATTACTCAAACTCGGTCGGACCGATTTGGGTAATAAGGAAAATAGAGAGTTGGCCAAGGAAACTCAGTGGGACCGATTGCATATCTCGGTGGGACTGAAATTATTGCAATGGGCAACAGAGTGTTTGCAAGCCCATCTCGGTGACACCGAGATCCCACCGGTGAGACCGAATTGATTAGGGTTTCTGGCAATGGCTATGTCAATGGAACTTGGTGGCGCTGGATAGAAAGATTCGGTGGGGCCGAGTTCGACTTTTGGTTTGGGACAGATGTGGATATGAGAAAGTGGTTGAGGGCTTGGAGCATATCACTAAGCACTTTGAGCAAGCAAGCCATTAAGCAACACCTCATCCCCTCTTAATAGTATTGGCTTTTCCTATGGACTCAATGTGATCTTGGACCACTAAAATGAAAATGTAGAGTCTTGTGCTTTGAGCTTGAGCCAATCCTTTGTCCTCAACATCTTGAAGGGGTTCCACATCCTCTAGTCCATGCCACTCCATTGTTGAACTTATCTGAAACATACTAGGTAGAAGCATTAGTCCAAAAAGAGATATGTTGACATTAATTACCAGAATCACCCAGGGAGCACTTGTGCTTTCACTCGGCTACTGCAATTTTACTATAAGGTTGGTGTCGGTGTGTGTCGGATTTTGGGTTCTGGCAAAACCCTTGAGGTTCGAACATTGGGGTGCACGCGAAGATTTCCCCCTACCTAATCATGCCCTCAACCTCACCGCGATCTCAAATCCTAGCTCGACGAACTCGCAACACAAGAGACACAAGATTTATACTGGTTCGGGCCACCGTTGTGGTGTAGTACCCTACTCTAGTGTGGTGTGGTGGATTGCCTCTCGGGCTGAGGATGAAGAGTACAGGGCGAAGAACAACCTCCTGAGGAGAGGTGTTCTTGTCCTTGGTGAACTTGTGTGGGTGAGGATGGATCTCAATCCGTTGCCACCTAGTTTGGTGGCTAGTCCTATTCCCAAATATTGAGTGGGAAGGGATGCCACAACGGCCAGTTTGAAGGGGGACAGCTAGTACAAGCTATCCTGACTGAAGGTGGTCTTCGCCTGCCAAAGGCTCTGGTGGTGGCGCCATCTTGGGCTCCACGGTGACCTCCGTCCTGCCATCCTGTTGGTCTTGGTCTTGTTGCACCGATATGGAAACCTTTGCCTGATGCCTCGGTACTCATCGCCTGCGCTTGCCTCCTTAGCACCAAAGAGGAAACGAGGACACTGTGTGCGCTGGCGCCCGCCTGGTCTCAGTCGTCATGGCTTATGTCATTGGAACCTCGCGAGTTTCATCTTGCCTTGGTTTCTCCGCCCCTCGCGAGCCATCCTAGTAAGGCCGCCCCCGAGGAGGTCTTGTGTCATCCGCCTCGCGAGGCTTGGCCCCTCGCGAGGGTCTTGGGTGTTTGCTGGTGAAGACGGGCCGTACTGGGCCGTGAGTGGAGCCACGCCGTGGGCCGCAAGCAGGCAAGTCTAGGGACCCCCGTTCCCAGAACGCCGACAGTAGTCCCCGGGCCCAAGGCGTACTCGGACTTGGATTCAAGGCGAAGCCAAAGGGCAAGTGCGGAGCGCCGCGGGCCCCAATAGCCTGCGTCCTTGGTCGACGTGTGGCGATTGATTGGACGTGGGCGTCTCCGCTTCCCCACGCTGCCTCGGCAACTGCCCGACTTGACGAGTCCCTGTTGCATGCAAGGAAAAACCATCATTACCTGTGAACGTGGGGGCGCTGGTTGGCCTTCTCCTGCTATAAATGGGGAGGGGGAAGAGCCACCATCGCCCATCTCTTCCTGCTCCACTTGATTCTTCTCCCTCTCTCCATTGCTAGTAGTGACACCATGGTGCCAATCCGAAGATTCTCGGCTACGGAGAAGGGAAAAACTCCGCACGACGAGCCCGGGCCGCTTCCGCCGAAGAAGAGGACGGTCCACCGTCACGACATAGTCGTGAGGTAGGAGGTGACAAGGCCTTGGTACGAGCGGCCACCTCCCGGGTATCCGCTGCCTCTATATGCCCAAGCTGAGGGCTCAGGAGCACGAGGCGGCGAGCGGCACCGCCCACGCCGCGGCCGTGGTCGTCGCGCCATGGCGGCGCACGCTGTTGCCCCAGGGGCCCACACCGTGGACTCCTCGCGCGAACTTGCGCTGTGGGCGGTGATGCCCCCACGCTCCTGGATCCGCTTCCCCCAGTTCTTCTCCACTGAGGTGCCGCCGAGGGGGCCCCTCGAGCTATGGCTGCAGCACGCCGACTGCGACGCCCCGGCGACCGAAGCGGAAGTGGAAGTCGTCTCCCCGGTCAAGATCTTCATGACCCGCGACTGGGGCGATGTCGGCCGAGTTTGCCGCGTAGAAGGCGCCCTTGCGATCCACTTCAGGTACGACGGCGCCTCCACCATGTTCTTCAAGGTCTTCGACGCAGAAGGCCGTCGCTTGGACTACTCCCTCGGAGAGCACCGCCTGAACGATGCCGCGGTAGGAGCTCGGCCTGCCGCCCACCTAGTTAGTGACTCATCCAGCAGCTGTGGCGTTGCTTGGGAGTCCAGCGATTCTCCTGAGCCCTACGAGACTCCGGAGACTAGCGACGACGGCTACGTGCCCCTGAGCTCTCGCTGGGCTCGGAGCAAGGCTGCAGCAGCCGGCCACCACCGTCACTGATCTGGACGGGGTTAGCACCGGCCTCCCGTGGCCCACTGTTGACGATGGCGTCGGCCTCACTGGTGCGTGTAGATAGGGCTCCTTGAATCTCCTTTCTTTTGTTCCCGCGAGGAATCAAAATGAACCCCATGGGGGCGTGTAAAGAACATGTGATGTCTTTCGTTGGCATTATCCCTATTATGAAATTGTGCGAGCACGTGTCCTGCTTCGGCTTAGTCTCCCCTTTCTATCCTCGCGACGACTTGGTGTTCTACGCTGACAGGTCCTAGTCCCCAGGCAGGCTGCAGCCGTCACTGGTATGCCAGGTCGCGATGCCGTGATCAAGCCCAGGAGGTGAGCGCCCCGAGGTCCAGTGAGAGCTCCTGAGACGCGATGCTCAGGAGGTCCGCTTTAGCGCACAAGCGGCCACCGAGAGGTAAGAAAGGGAGGTGATGTTGCCGCGGCAGGGCTACAGAAAAGTGAGAATCCTGTTTCGTAGCGATTGGTCGATCGGAGCGCGAAACTTATCTTGGCAGTCTGGAGTCTTTTCCTTGCGTTGCACCAGACTTGTGCGCTAGCGGTCGTGGTGCAGCTAGGTTAGGCATGTGCGTGCTTCCCCTTCCTCCCCACGCTCTCCCTCGTGCACTACGTCCTCAGGTCCCGGCCCTCGAGCAAGCTCAGCCACCGCTGGTATGCTAGGTCACCATGTCGTGGTCAAGGCCAGGGGGTGAGGGCTGGAGAGCTAGTAGGAGCTCCTGAGTCGCGATGCTCAGGAGCCCCCTTTTAACGCGCAAGCGAATCACGTGGGAGAAGAAGGAGCCCGCGGTACCGCCAGCTGTTGTCCTCGGTAGGTTCATGCAAGTCAGCGTTAGGAGAGACACAGATTGCCATTATGATTGCTGGCGGGCCACTGGTTGCTTCGTAAGAGATTGAAGGCACTAAGGGCCTGGTGAGGTGACGCGCGTGGGGCTTGCCGTGGGCCAGAGCTCGACCGCTCAGGTTTATCGACGTTGCAGAGACGGACCCAAGCATGAGCGCCATGCCAGTGTGAACAGATCCCGTGGTTGGTGACAATCAAGCGGGTGATAATCACAGATAGGTGTTGCATGCAAACCAAACTAGCTCAGGTAAATGCAAGAACGATACATGCCATGCTGGACCCGAGCGGTTTGGGGATGATGCAACCCGAGGGGCACCCCCAGCAAAGTAAGCTAAAGATGTAAAGGGATACATGCCATAGGGACGGACCCACGCGGCCTGGGAATGATGCAGGACGAGGGGCGCTCCCAGCTAAATAAACTTAGAAGATGTCACCTGGTTCTGTTGTCGAAGGGGTGTTGAGGCAGCTAAGGACACATGACGAAGGGGTTGCTCCTCGCAAGCCACCAGGGCCCTGAACCTCAGGAGGCTCTGGGGGCCCCAGGCGGTTCCTTGAGGACCGTCTCCATCTTCGCCAGGACTGCATGATGCCTGGCCTCCTGTGCCGCCAGGATGCTCTGCAGGCTGCGCTGGAAGGCGGACACCACGCTCGGCAGGCCGAAGGGCATGTGAACGTAGCTATGAGGTGGGCCCTCGAAGCGTCCCACGCGTGAAGGCCAGAGAAGCTCCTGAGATGCGGCCCTGTTGAGCCTGGGGATGTCGATGCAGACGCATAGCCCGCCATCCTCGCCGAGATGGGGAGCCGCGCCAGGTGAGCGACGGTCGCCGCGCATGGCTCTTGCATACTGCAGTTCCTAAGTGGTCTTGGCAATGAACTCCTGAGCACCGGGCGCTCCTCGCCCGGTGCCCTCCTGAGGGAAACGTTCTGCGAAGCACACCTCCACGTGGTGCCCGAGCGCCTCCCTCGTGATGCTGGCAAGGTCTAAGGCCCTCCAGAAGATAGCCCCCGAGCCCTGCCTGAGGAGTGGCCGGGCGCGCCTTCCTATGCGAGGGAGGGAGGCGCCCCAAGCGCGGGCGCAGATCCTGACGTGGCTCCACTTGCTGCGCCGTTCTCCTGAGGCCAAGTGCGGAGTAGCTGCTTCTTCTTCTTGGGGACGACCTCAGGAGGGTACTGTGCTGCATTGTTGTCGGTGTCTTCGATTGACACTGCTTGGAAGGCGCGCTCGAGGGAGCACACCGCATCTCTTTCTTCGCAGGGGACTATGATGATCCCGCCGCTTCCTGGCATCTTGAGGACGTTGTAGCCGTGGTGCGTCACTGCCATGAACTTGGCCAGGGCCGGATACCCAAGGATGGCATTGTATGGCAGACGGATGTGGGCGACGTAGAAGTCGATGAGCTCGGTGTGGTAGTTGTCGCGCTGTCCGAAGGTGACAGGGAGGCGGACCTGCCCTATCGGCGTGGTGGAACCGTCGGTCACTCCTGAGAAGGGCTTGGTAGGCTGAAGCTGATCGTAGGCAACTTGAAGGCTATCGAACGTCTCGACGGACAGGACGTTGAGCCCTGCGCCGCCGTCGATGAGGGTCTTGGTGACTTGTACGTTGCTGATGACAGGTGAGCAAAGCATCGGGAGAGAACCAGTGGTGGCCGTGCACTTGAGCTAACCTGCCGAACTGAAAGTGATGGCGCACTTGGACCACCTAAGCGGGCGTGTGGCCTCGAGCCTGGGGAGGACTGCGTTCACCTCACGAGCAAACTGCTTGAAGATTTGCTAAGAGGCTGGGGCTTGAGCTCTACCCAGGATGTAGGCGATAGCCCTCGGCTCCTGGAAGCCCCCGGCCCCCTCGTCCTGATGATGGTCGCCGTTCCTTCTTGGTGGTGGCGGCAGCGGAGGAAGCCCAGCATTGCCCTGGGGATGGTCCTCGCGAGGCTGATCCCTCCAAGCGCCCTCGCGAGGCTGGTCCTGCCAGCGGTCCTCACGAGGCTGGTCATGCCACTCCTGGCGAGGTCCACAGTCGTCCTAGTGTCCTCCTCCTCGGCCGTAGCCTTGGTCGTTGCGCTCGGGGCGCCGACCGAGGCGTCCATCTCAAATGGCCCTGAGCTCTTGACAGTCATTGGTGTTATGGCTGTGAACGTTGTGGAAGGTGCGGAACGACAGGCTGCTCTGGGATGACTCAGGCTGTTCGCAGCCGCGGTTCGTGTCCAGCTCCGCCACGAGAACGACCGCTCCCTTACGCTTCACGTCCTTGGCCTTGGCCTTCTTCTCCTCTAGGTCGGCAGCTGGGAGCTCAAGGAGGGAAAGGCGCCCATCCTCAGCCCTTGCACACTTGGTCGCCAGGTTGAACAACTCCAAGGACGTGCACAACTCCTCGTGGATGGCGAGCTCCTCCTTCATCTTGACATCACGGACGCCATCGGAAAACACGGAGATGATGGCCTCGTCCGTCACCTTGGGGATGTTGAGGCGAACGTTGTTGAAGCGCTGGATGTACTTCTGGAGGGTCTCCCCTGGATGCTGCTTGACGTGACGCAGGTCACCCGCGGCTGGAGGGTGGTCGCGAGTTCCCTGGAAGTTGGCGACGAAGCGATCACGCATCTCGTTCCAAGAGGAGATGGAGCCTGGAGGCAGGTTCAGGAGCCACGAGCGGGCGCCATCCTTGAGAGCCATAGGGAACCAGTTCGCCATGACTTTTTCGTCACCGTTGGCCGCCTCGATGCTCGGCTCGTAGAGCTGCAAGAACTCCGCGGGGTCGGGGATGTCGTTGTAGCGAGGAGGCAGGTATGTCTTGAACTTGCCCGGCCATGCGACGCTACGCAACTCAGGAGTGAAGGCGCGGCAGCCCGCCGTGGCCACTAGGACCCTTTGCTGATGTGGAGCCTGCCCTTGATGCCCGTGCACTGCCACCACAGGCTGCGCACGGTCTTGTCGTAGTGGTGCTGGGAGCACGGGAGCGTTTTCTTGTGGACGAGGGACTTCTTGGCAGCTTCCTTCTTCGCGCACAGGCGCCCGAAGCGAAGGGTCGCGCCGGGGGCCCGTATGCCTTGGCGCCAGGACGGCGTCTTGGTGCGGATGTGGTGGCGGTGGCGCTCCATGAGCCATGTCGCCCGCAGCCGGTGAAGGGCGAGGCAGCGAGAGGGACGGCGCGAGGGAGCCCCTGCGGCGCTGACGAGCTCGGCGATGCGGTCCAGCTAGTCCTCGTAGAGGTCATCAATGGGGCGATAGCGCAGGAGTACGCGTGCCATGCACAACGCCGCATGCGCATCCGTGGGAACGCGACGGGCATGAGACGACGAGCCGGCCGGGGTCAGCGACGGAGTGGCGGTGCGGCCGTCCCGCCGCACCGAGGGGTGCAACGAGGATGCTTGCTGCTCGTTTCCCACCGGCCGGTGGCGGCGTTGGCGCCAGGCGACGGAGAACGACGGGGTGGACCGCCCACATGAGCCATCTGAGCAACGCGGGCGGCGATGGCGGCCTGACGCTCATCCCGAGCTGGTCAAGCGTCCGCCATGGACGCGACAAAACGACAGGACGCAGATCAATGGAAGGAAGGCTTCGGCGCACCCCTACCTGGCGTGCCAAATGTCGGATTTCTGGTTCCGGCAAAACCCTTGAGGTTCGAACACTGGAGTGAGCGCGAAGATTTCCCCCTACCTAATCACGCCCTCAACCTCGCCGCGATCTCAAAGCCTAGCTCGATGAAGTCGCAACACAAGAGACACAAGATTTATACTGGTTCGGGCGACCCTTGTGGTGTAATACCCTACTCCAGTATGGTGTGATGGATTGCATCTCGGGCTGAGGATGAACAGCACAAGGGGAAGAACAGCCTCCTGAGGAGAGGTGTTCTTGTGCTTGGTGAACTTGTGTTGGTGAGGATGGATCTGAATACGTTGCCTCCTACTGTGGTGGCCAGTCCTATTTATAGAGGCCCTGGTACTCTTCCCAAATATTGAGCGAGAAGGGATGCCACAACGGACAGTTTGAAGGGGGACAACTGGTACAAGCTATCCAGGTGGTCTTTGCCTGCCAAAGGCTCTGGTGGTGACGCCGTCTTGGGCTCCACGGTGACCTCCATCTTGCCGTCCTGTTGGTCTTGGTCTCGTTGCACCGATATGGAAACCAATGCCTGATGCCTCGGTACTCATCGCCTGTGCTTGCCTCCTTAACACCAAAGAGGAAACATGGACACTGTGTGCGCTGGCGCCCGCCTGGTCTCGGTCGTCATGGTTTACGTCATTGGAACCTCGCGAGGTTCGTCTTGCCTTGATCTCTCCGCCCCTCACGAGCCATCCTGGTGAGGCCACCCCCGAGGAGATCTTGTGTCGTCCGCCTCAGGAGGCTTGGCCCCTCGCAAGGGTCTTGGGCGTTTGCTGGTGAAGACGGGCCGTACTGGGCCGCGAGTGGAGCCACGCCGTGGGCCGCAGGCAGGCAAGTCTAGGGACCCCCGTTCCCAGAACACCGACAGTGTGGGCGACGATTGAAGTACGGCGGCTACAAAAATTTGGGTAAAGGAACTGATGCGGGGCGGGAGTGCCCAAGATCACGCGCGGTCCAATGACAATATGCGTGTATGATAATAAGGAAAAGTGGCGCGAAACCACCGATTTTTGCAACGCTCAAGGTGGGTAGTTTGTTTTTGTATTTCTAGCTAGCTGGTCTATCGCACACGGTTCATCCTAATTTCCAAATAAACTTACCCACCTTTCGCTTGCACAGGTGGTCGTTTTTTAGCGCACTTGCATCACACACGGTTAAGCCAGTACCTCCACCCTTTGCTCACGCTTGCGTGGTTGCATCACACACGGTTGAGCCAGTACCTCCACCTTAATTTGCTCGCGCTTGCGCAGGCGTGGTGATTCACATCACACTTGTATTGCACACGGTTAAGATATTATACCCGTGTCCATTGAGCGTCATCAGAGTCTTTGCAGCAAAAAATAACGTTAGAGAGGGTCAGAAAACAGCCACACCAGCATGTGTCTCAAATATATATGAGTGAAAAGGGTGGTCTGTGATGTTCAAAATTCCGATGCACAACTTTGACCGCATGGGCCCACGGTTGGGCGCGTCGTCGAAGATCGATGAGAGGGGTTCAGAAGTCAAGAACCACCTGAAAGTGGCCAAATATATGTAGGAATATTGGGGATGTTTAAAACTTTAAATTTACAATGCATAACTTTGGTGGCACCTCCTCGCAAACCCGAGCTAGTATGTCGTACCTAGCTAGGATGCTTTGCCCACCACCTCCCACTTCGTGTCAGCGGGGCGGATGCACGTAATGATCGATACTTTGGCCATACATGCATGTCGCCATGACCTACCATAAGATGGACCATTGAATCTATCGTTTGGTCAAACGACAACTGTTGTTGTCGATAAACCGCTTGGGCCAATAGATTGAACCATCATAAAAATCACACGAGAGGGACCACAAAACCAGCACTTCTTGCATGCAGCCCAAAATAATGTACGTTGGGAAGGGGTGATGTGTGTTTCCAATATAGAATAATGCACAATTTAGATGTGGTTCCTACCTCTCGATACAGACAACAACCATGAAGGCAAGGTAGTTAAGGACGAGATACGCAGGGTATGATGTAGGTCGAACCCAGCAATCCGAGCATGTGGGAGGGAATCCTGACAACGCATGAGCTTGAGCTTTGGTTGAGCGACATGTGACGGTGACCGGCCCTAACACGAACTAGGAGGAATCAATTCATGGCCAACACATACCCCTCATTATCGATCAAAGGGATGATATATATACACTCGAAGAGCCAACAGATATGCGTGTCGTCACAAAAAACCACACAAGGGAGACGTGGTCAATCAGAAGACCCCGTATACATTGCATGCGGGCCGAAAATATGTATGGGTACGGTGGTGTGTGATGTGTTTAAATCCTAAATGCACAACTTCGATGGGCCACCAACTATATTACAAACTAAACACCATACCCGACTCCAAGCTTGGTTCAATATGTACGATGTCAGTTTCCCAACTTCGAGGCGGTGGCGGGGGGGGGGGGGGGGTCGTCCCATGCATGCGCTCAAACTTTATTTGGTCTACCATGGGACACATCTATCTATAGCCCTATATAGTGTGCGAATAACTTTGAAAGTTGGTCGTTGGATGAAGACAATCTGATGGTACAGAGATGGCAAATCTGAGCACTACCGACCGTTGGATATCATCTACATTCCACCAGATTCTGCCACATGTACAATCTAGAAGACTCCATGGTTGAACTTAAGCATAATGCACAAACGTCAAAACACAAGCACTTCTCCTTTGTTCTCTAGAATCTTCCATATCTTAATTGCCCAATTTTTTTCTAAATGAATTGTCACTTTTTGTTTTTACTTTATGCTTTGCAATGCACAATTCCATGAATCTTAAAATAGTTTTTTTATAAAACTAATTGATTTTGGATGAGATGAACTATAAGAATTAAACGAACATCTACATCATGCATATATGACTCAAAGCTTACATGCTATAGTGTGGTATTTATTCATAATTTGGTTACCAAATCTCATGCATGCAATGCACGTGTACCTTACTAGTATCAATAGGAAATAATCATGGTCAAACACTTCTCATTGTTGGGTCAAAGGGATAGATTGTGTGGGCCCCCCTAGTTGTCGGTAAAGGATAATATATATACCTCGGGGATCCCACAGATATGTGCCGCATCTATAAGCCGCAAAAGGGAGACATGCTCGAGAAGAACACCCTGTCCCCTATACCCTGCATGCAACCTGAAAAAGGTTTATATAATCGCCATGACAGGTCAAGTCAATCATTCTTTAATTTTTTAGAGCAAAAAATAACCCATAAAAACATAGTAGGTTTATATAATCGTCATGACAGATCAAGTCAATCATTCTTTAATTTTTTAGAGACAAGGATCCCAAGGTTTATATAATTGCCAAGATAGGTCACTATAGAGATATAATATATCTCTATAATGACAGTGTCATGGCATTTAAATGAAGCTTGAGATATGCAACTTCTCACCAGGTCACCCATCGTTGGACTACTCCAGCCCGAGAACGCTTAACTTCTGCGTTCTATTCGACTAGGCTAGCGGATGGGAAGCCGCCCCTTGCTGATAAGAATTGCCTCCCTGCCATTAAGGCGTTTCACGTTGGTCACCCTATGGGAGCTACTCCCTCCTATCACACACATTTGTGCTTTTAGAAACTGTGTGGGATATTTACATGGCCGGTGTGTCGCCGCTAGCCTTCAATGAGCACTGACACTGGTAGCAGGAAAACGATGGAAGAAGAGGCGGGAAACAGATGCGTCGGCGTTCTGGGAACGGGGGTCCCCAGACTTGCCTGCCTGCGGCCTGCGGAATGGCTCGAATGGAGGCCCAGTACGGCCCATCTGCATCAACACGAGACTCAAGACCCTCGCGAGGGGCCAAGCCTCGCGGGGAGGACGACGCAGTGCTTCCTCAGGCGCGGCCTCCTCAGGCTAGCACGTGAGGAGGCGGAGAGATCAAGGCAGGGTACCTCGTGACGTGCCCATGACGCAAGCCGTGACGACCAAGGGTGCCACGCGGGCGCCAGACCGCCCAGTGTCCTCCCCTTTCCTCTTTGGTGCAAAGGGGGCAAGCGCAGGTGAGAGGATCAAGCAAAGGCATCCATTTCGGTGCAACGAGACCAAGACCAGTCCAACAGTGGGAATGAGCTCATCGTGGAGCCCAAAGCGGCGTCACCACAGGGCCTTTGGGAGGCGAGGACCAACTTTGGTCAGGATAAGTGTATTGTATGTTCCCCTTCGAATTGGCCAATTGTTGGCACCATTCCTGCTCAGTATTTGGGGAGAGGCCCAAGGCCTTTGCCTATAAATAGGACTAGCCACCCCCAAGGTAGAGGCATCTGGTATCCAGAATCCAAGCAAGGAGAGAGAGAGAGAAGGGCGGCTGAACTTCCCTAGCAGTTCATCGTCCTAGCCAAGAACAGGCCCTCGCGAGGCTATTCTCCTTTGTACTAATCATCATCATCATCAACCCAAGAGGCAATCCATCCACCCACAAAACTAGAGTAGGGTATTACACCACAACGGTGGCCCAAACTAGTATAAACTCTGTGTCTTTTGTGTTGTTCTCTTGGTAGTTTGGATCCTTGCGAGACGGAGGGGTGGTGGGCAGAATCTCCGCGCGCACCCCAGAGTTCGAACCTTAAGGGTCTGCCGGAACCCACGATCCGACATTTGGCGCGCCAGGTAGGGGTGCGCCAGAATCTGTCTTCCACCGCTCTGTTCTCCTCCGACCATCGCATCCATGTCTGACGCTCGTCGGGCCCGTGCCGAGCACCGGGCCGCCATCGCTTCCCGCATCGCCCAGACAGCTCCCGTCGGCGGGCGTCCTCGTCGTTCCCCGTCGCCCGCCGTCAATGCTGCCACCGGCCCGGTGGGGAACGAGCAACAAGCGTCGTCCTAGCACCCGTCCGTGCGGCGAGACGGCCGCACCGCTACTCCGTTGCTCACACCAGCTGGCTCTTCGTCCCACGCGCTCCGCGCGCCCTTGGAGGCTCGAGCTGCACTCATCGCGGCAAACGAGCTCCTGCGCTACCGTCCCGTCGATGACGTCTACGAAGAGTGGCTCGACCGCGTCGCCGAGCTCGTCCGCGCCGCAGGGGGATCTCCTGCACCGTCTGCTCCGCTGCGCCGCACCCCGCCCCACGGGGGCAATGAAGCTCCGGGGGCATACCAGCCACCTCCACTCCAAGAAGACGCCATGGCTCCAAGGCGCATGGCCCCTGGGCGGAACCCGCTCCGTCAGGCGCCAGCCCAGCAAAAACGGAGCTGCCAAGAAGTCCCTCGACCGCAAGAGGCTGCCCGACCGCTCCCCGGCACGCAAGACCCCGCGCTGCTCCCAGCTGCAGCGCAAGGGGGCCCGCAAGGCCAGGCTCTCCCTCAACCAATGCCTCCCGTGGCCACCGCAGACTGCCGCGCCTACACCACCGAGCTGCGTAGCGTCGCGTGGCCCGAAAAGTTCAAGCCGGACCTGCCTCCTCGCTACGACGGCACGACCGATCCCGCAGAGTTCCTCCAGCTCTACGAGCTGGGCATCGAAGCTGCTAGCGGGGATGAAAAGGTCATGGCGAACTGGTTCCCCATGGTGCTTAAGGAAGGAGCTCACACCTGGCTCCTGAATCTGGCTCCAGGCACGATCTCCTCCTGGGAGCAGATGCGCACCCGCTTCATCGCCAACTTCCAAGGTACTCGCGACCGGCCGCCCGCCGTGAGCGACATGCGCCGCATCAAGCAGCAACCTGGGGAGACCCTGCAAAAGTACATCCAGTGCTTCAACAGTGCGCGCCTCACGATCCCCACGGTGTCCGAGGAAGCCATCATCTCAGCCTTCTCCGATGGCGTGCGCGACGTCAAGATGAAGGAGGAGCTGGCGATGCATGAAGACCTCTGCACCTCCCTAGAGCTATTCAACTTGGCGACCAAGTGCACCAGGGCTGAGGAGGGGCGTCTCTCCCTCCTCGAGCTGCCTGCCGCAGACCCAGAAGAGAAGAAACCCAAGGCCAAGGACGTGAAGCACAAGGGGGCTGCCGTACTCGCGGCAGAACCGGACACCAAGCGGGGCAAAGATCTGCCCGAATCCTCCCGAGGGCGCCGGAGCTCCAGATGCTCTCAGCCTGGTTGAGCATCCAGTTTACTTTGCTAGCACGGTGTTGCGGGACACGAGGGCAAGGTACCCAATGCCTCAGAAGCTCCTACTCGCGCTACTGGTGGCCTCGCGCTACTGGTGGCCTCGCGCAAGCTGCGTCACTACTTCCAGGCCCATCCCATTAAGGTCGTCTCATCGTACCCCCTGGAGAGAGTGCTCAGGAGCCCTAACTCAGCAGCAAGGGTCGCTGAGTGGAACATAGAACTGCAGGCGTTTCAACTCGAGTTCAGCACAACTAGGATCATCAAAGGAGCAGCGTTAGCGGATTTCGTGGCCGAATGGGCGGAGGCACCAGGCCTCAAGGACAACGAGGATCGGTCCCTCTCTCCAGGGAGTGAGGCGCCTGAAGGCTGGGTCATGTATTCCGATGGGGCGTTCTCCAGGCACGGCCCGGGGGCTGGCGCGGTGCTGATATCACCCACTCAGGATAAGCTCTACTATGTTGTATAGCTCTGTTTCCAGCATGGTGAAAAGGTCTCCAACAACATAGCAGAATATGAGGGTCTGATAGCCGGATTAAAAGCCACGATAGCACTGGGGGTGAAACGCCTCACCGTCAAGGGCGACTCGCAGCTCCTTGTCAACTTCTCTAACAAGGTATATGAGCCGAAGGACGAGCATATGGAAGCCTATCTAGCGGAAGTCCGCTGGATGGAAAAATAGTTCTGGGGGTTGGAACTGAAGCACGTGCCCCGTGGCACCAATCAGGAAGCCGACGACATAGTCGGGCGGGCATCCAGGCGATTGCCACAGGAACCAGGCGTCTTTGAAGAGCGGCTCTTCAAACCCTCAGCACAGCCGACGTTGTCAAACGTCGCTCAGCCTTGAGAGGAGCTCCCTCGGCCGCCAGCCTCGGGAGCCCCGATCTATGGACCGACCTCAGGAGCGCGTTTACTCTTGACGATGGAACCTCAGGAGGAGTGCTGGATCACAGAACTCCGGAGTTATTTAACACAAGGTACCCTACCGGAGAATGAAGAGGAAGCGGAGCGTGTGGCGCGGCAGGCCACGGCATACTGCCTCATAGGTGGAGAGCTCTACCGGAAGCGACCAAATGATGTGTCTCTGCACTGCATCTCCCGGGAGCAAGGAAAGGAACTACTGGAGGACATACACGGCAGAGACTGCGGGCATCACTCATCATCACGAACCCTCGTCGGCAAGGCATTCCGTAGCGGGTTCTATTGGCCCACCGCGCTCAACGACGCGGTCGAGTTCGTAAAGGCTTGCAAGGCCTGCCAGTTTCATTCTAAGCAGGTCCATCAACCGGTGGGGGGCCTGCAGACTATACCCCTCTCATGGCCATTTGCAGTTTGGGGGTTGGATATTCTGGGCCCGTTCCCTCGGGCGCCAGGGGGCTACCGCTACCTCTATGTCGCCGTTGATAAGTTCACCAAGTGGGCTGAAGTGGAGGCCGTCCGTACCATCCCCGCTGGCTCCGCGGTCAAGTTCATCAGGGGTATCGTGAGCCGGTTCGGGGTGCCGAACCGCATCATCACAGATAACGGTTCGCAGTTTACCAGTAATCTCTTCAAAACATGCTGTGCTAACCTTGGGACGCAGATATGCTACGCTTCGGTGGCGCACCCGCGGAGCAATGGGCAGGCCGAGCGGGCCAACGCGGAGGTCCTGAGAGGCCTCAAGACCAGGACGTTCAAGAAGAAGCTGGAGGCTTGCGGCAGAGGTTGGTACGACGAGCTGCAGTCCGTATTGTGGTCCATCCGAACGACCGCGACCAAACCAATTGGGAAGACCCCGTTCTTCCTGGTCTACGGAGTTGAGGAGGTCCTCCCTCATGAGGTCAGGCGTCGCTCCGCATGGGTCCTAGCGTTCGACGAAGCGCAGCAGGACGCCATGCGGGGGATGGACCTCGTACTGGGGGAGGAACGCCGCCGGGACGCCGCGTTGCGAGCGGCGAGGTACCAGCAGGCGCTGCGACGATATCATTGCCGCAACATCCGCCCCAGGACCCTCGAGGTAGGAGACCTCGTGCTCAGACGGGTTCTCTCCAGGGAGGGGTTGCATAAGCTCTCTCCCATGTGGGAGGGCACGTTCAAGGTTGTTCATGTTTCCAGGCCAGGCTCCGTGCGCTTGAAGACCCAAGAGGGGGAGCCGATGCAGAACGCGTGGAACATCCAGCACCTCCGGAGGTTCTACCCCTAAAAGGCCTAGAGCCTGTGAAGAAGGAGAACGCCTATGAAGACCTGCCCTTTTTGGAAAAGGCCCAGAGCCTGTGAAGAAGGCGAACGCCTGTGAAGACCTTCCCTTTTTGGAAAAGTCCCAGAGCCTGTGAAGAAGGCAAACGCCTGTGAAGACCTTCCCTTTTTGGAAAAGGCCCAGAGCCTGTGAAGAAGGCGAACGCCTGTGAAGACCTTCCCTCAAAACTATAGATGTGTCCTTGGGTGCATGTTTAGGTCCTATGGCAGGAATGGGAATGAATTATAACCGTACCGGTGTCCTGGCTCATCCTCAAACATTTTGAATCTCGGTTTTTAATTCCCCATAAACCCAAAACTCACCAGAAAGTCACCAAAGGTGGCATGGTGTCACGGCATGGCACATATATGTCGTGGTAAACACACTGCCAATTTGGGCCAAGCTTTATTACAAACCTCTTACAAACCGGAGCCTGTCGCAAGAACCCTCGTGGTTTTCATAGGGAAACGTGTCCCCTTGTGGGCCAAATGATAATCGCTCCCTCTTCTAGCCTCGTATTTTCTTCTACACGCAACACGGAACAACAGGAGATTCACGCTGAACTTTGAAATTATTCACGGTTCGTTTGACCTTTTTTATTCATTAATTGTGTTTTCTAGGCATTTAATGTCCATAATTCAAATCTGAATTACAAATACATGCTCCAGTGCACCAAAATGGCTAGAAAAAACATACATGTTTCCTTGGGGTGCATGTTTAGGTCTCATGGAACGAATGGGAACAAATTCAACTGTCTTGCGGTCCTGGCTTGGCCACAAACATTGCGAATCTCGGTTTTTAAATCTCTGTAAATCCAAAACTCACCAGGGAATCATGAAACTTGGCATGGTGTCACTACATGGTACATATAATTGTCCAATTTGGGCAAAGCTATATTACAAGCCTCTTACAAACCGGTGCAACCCTCGTGGTTCTGGTAGGGAAACATGCCCCTCTTGTGGGTGAAATGATAACACTGCCTCTTCTCGCCTTGAACTTTGTTTTCTACATGCAACATAGAATAACAGGAGTGTCAGGCTGAAATTTGAAACTGTTCAGGGTTCGTTTGGCCATTGTATATATTGCTAATTACTAAGTTTTTTACGCATTTAATGTAGTCCATAATTCAAATTTGAACTACAAGCACATGCTCCAGTGAAGAAAAATGAGTGGGAAATCGTACACGTGTCATTGGGTGCATGTTTAGGTCTCATTTAAGGAATGGGAATGAATTACAAACTTGTCGTCGTCCTAAAACATTGAGAATCTCGGTTTTTAAATCCCAGTAAATCAGAAAGTCACCCAGAAAACATGAAAACTTGGCATGGTTTCATGACATGGCACATATATGTCGTGGTAAAAAAATTCGTTCAGTTTGAGAAGAGGCGCACACATTAGTAGCCAACGAACTCCTTTTTGAAACAAAAAGCTGACACGTTAATATCACAAACGGTTGTATTATATTAACCGTGTCAAAATTTAACCATACTCGGTGGCGTGCGTGTAGCTGTTTGATTAGATGGGACGAGCGCGAGAAGTCCACTGTGCAGGCTCGATGGGACGCATGCGAGTAGTCCGCCGTGCAGGATCGACGGGACGCATGCAGCCTGTCCACCTCACAGGCTCGACGGGACATGTGCGAGCAACAAGTCCGCCCATGCTCACTGGGAAGCGAGCTCTTTGACCTCCATGCACCAGCCGCCGCCCGCCTCGCTCACAACTTCTCCATTAATGAGTTAATTAAAAGCACCTGGACGGAGGGTGTTTGCTTGTGATCCCATGGCAGCATTTGCTTCGTTCGCGTTTTTAACTCGTATTCTGCCCTAATTTAAATTGCCACATATGGCAACGGATAATATGACCACAAATAAAATGGCAACGGATAATACGACGACAAATTTACAATGGTGTAGATGATAATTGTCTTACATATTTCAGATAATTTAAAATGCCACATGCGACAAAGCCCGGAAGACACGGGTGCAAAAGAAGAAGGAAATTGCAGACAATGATCTGGGTCGCTACTGTCTCTACTCGTCGATGGATCGCCGGGCGACGAAATCCTCCAGCTCCTTCTTCAATTCCTCATGACTTTGCTTGGAAGCAGCCACAGATTCCTCCACCTCCTGCTCGCCCTCGATCCGGAGCTTCCTCAAGCCACCCATCAGTTCCTCGACGACCGCTTTCAGCATCATCTCCGAGGCACTACTCTGCTCATGCAGCATCTTCTAGCCGGCGGCCTCCTCCTCCTTCTCGGCGAGCAACTTGAGGAGCTTCGCATTGTCACCCATGAGTTGCTCGACGAGGTTGGTCGCCTTGTCAACCGAGGCATCGCTGATCTTGAGCAGCTTCATCAAGCTGTCGACCAGCTCCTGGTGCGTAGTGACGCCAGCAAGAATGTCGTCGTCGCCGGAGAAGGACTTCAGGAATGACGGCTCGTCACGATGGCCGATGCTGTAAATGCGCTTGTGAGAGCCCTCGCGTGCCCGTGAGAGCTCGTTCGAGGGCTCCGCGGCATGCCGGGACATCTCTGATGCGGCTTCGCGGCGGGACCTCTCTAGTGCTTCTGCGGCCTTGGTCTTTGCTTCCTGGTTATATGTCCACCCTAAACTCCTCCTACCAGTCATGGCGGAATGACTTGATAGGAAAGACCAGTTTTGTGGGTGATGAGGAGAGGAACTGTGAAGTAATTTTCGAGTGGGTAGTTTTTATAGCCCGGTGCTAAGTGTGAACACATATTAGTTTGATAGGTGTGAATAGATTTGCAATTACTTATTGCGTTGTAATTGATATGTCTCCAACGTATCTATAATTTTTTATTGTTCCATGCTATTATATTATCTATCTAGGATCTTTTATATGCATTTATATACTATTTATAAGATTTTTGGGACTAACCTATTAACCTAGAGCCCAGTGCTAGTTTCTGTTTTTCCTTGTTTTTGAGTATCGCAGAAAAGGAAAACCAAACGGAGTCCAATTGAACTGAAATTTCACGGAGGTCGTTTTTGGACCAGAAGAAGCCCACGCAGCACCGGAGATGGGTCAGAAGAGTCCCGAGGCACCCACGAGGGTGGGGGGGCTCCCTACCCCCTGGGCGCACCCCCCTACCTCGTGGCCACCTCGGAGACCCCCCCCCGACTTGTTCCCGACGCCAAAACCTCTTATATATACAGAAACCCCTAGAACATAACCTAGATCGGGAGTTCCGCCGCCGCAAGCCTCTATAGCCACCAAAAACCAATTGGGACCTTGTTCCGGCACCCTGCCAGAAGGGGGAACCCTCACCGGTGGCCATCTTCATCATCCCGGCGCTCTCCATGACGAGGAGGGAGTAGTTCACCCTCGGGGCTGAGGGTATGTACCAGTAGCTATGTGTTTGATCTCTCTCTCTCTCGTGTTCTTGATGTGGTGCGATATTGATGTACCACGAGCTTTGCTATTATAGTTGGATCTTATGATGTTGCTCCCCCTCTACTCTCTTGTAATGGATTGAGTTTTCCCATCGAAGTTATCTTATCGAATTGAGTCTTTAAGGATTTGAGAACACTTGATGTATGTCTTGCATGTGTTTATCTGTGGTGACAATGGGATATTCACGTGATCTACTTGATGTATTTTTTGGTGATCAACTTGCAGGTTCAGTGACCTTGTGAACTTATAGGGGCTAGCACACGGTTTCGTCTTGACTCTCCGGTAGAAACTTTCGGCACTCTTTGAAGTACTTTGTGTTGGATTGAATAGATGAATCTGAGATTGTATGATGCATATCGTATACCACAGATACTTGAGGTGACATTGGAGTATCTAGGTGACATTAGGGTTTTGGTTGATTTGTATCTTAAGGTGTTATTCTAGTACGAACTCTAGGTCTGTTTGTGACACTTATAGGAATAGCCCAATGGATTGATTGGAAAGAATAACTTTGAGGTGGTTTTGTACCCTACCATAATCTCTTCGTTTGTTCTCCGCTATTAGTGACTTTGGAGTGACTCTTTGTTGCATGTTGAGGGATAGTTATATGATCCAGTTATGTTATTATTGTTGAGAGAACTTGCACTAGTGAAAGTATGAACCCTAGGCCTTGTTTCCTAGCATTGCAATACCATTTGTGCTCACTTTAATCATTAGTTACCTTGTTGTTTTTGTATTTTCAGGTTACAAAAACTTATATCTACCATCCATGTTGCACTTGTATCACCATCTCTTCGCCGAACTAGTGTACCTATACAATTTACCATTGTATTGGGTGTGTTGGGGACACAAGAGACTCTTTGTTATTTGGTTGCAGGGTTGCTCGAGAGAGACCATGTTCATCCTACGCCTCCCACGGATTGATAAACCTTAGGTCATCCACTTGAGGGGAATTTGCTACTGTCCTACAAACCTCTGCACTTGGAGGCCCAACAACGTCTACAAGAAGAAGGTTGTGTAGTAGACATCAAGCAGTTTCTGGCACTGTTGCCGGGGAGGTGAGCGCTTCAAGGTATATCTTTAGATCTTGCAATCAAATCTTTTTGTTTCTTGTTTTATTACTAGTTTAGTCTATAAAAGAAAACTACAAAAAATGGAATTAAGGGTGCCTCATATGCTTCATCTTTTTAATGTCTTTCGTGAAAATGATGGAAAGGGAAGTTGTGCTCAAGTGCTAGAAGAAGAATTACATAGAATACTTGGCATAAAACATGTGAATGATGAGCATTATTGCAATGTTGTTAGTATGAATTCTTTCAATACCCATGATGCTAATGATATGCAAAGCCACAAGCTTGGGGATGCTATGTTTGATGAAGATGATATGTTTTGTCCCCCAAGTTTTGATGAGAAAATTTATTATGATGATAGAAAGCCTCCTATTTATTATGATTATATTGATGAAAGTGGGTTTGGAAGAGTGTCAACTTTAGGAAGTAATGATCCCACAATTTTGGAGGGTCTTGAATCTTATTGTGATAATTATGAAAGTGGATTTGGAGAGGTCATGACTTTATTTAGTGATGAATCCACTATTTCGGAAGAGGATCCAATTGATTATGAGAATAAAGTTGCTATCTATGATGATTATTGTGATGACATGTATGCTATAAAGAATAATTATAACCATGAAACTTGTCATCATGATTTTAGTTTTCAATTGGATTATGCTTCACATGATAGTTATTTTGTTGAATTTGCTCCCACTACTATTCATGAGAACAAATTTGCTTATGTGGAGAGTAATAAAAATTCTATGCTTGTAGATCATGAAAAGAATGCTTTATGTGATGGCTATATTGTTGAATTCATTCAAGATGCTACTGAAAATTATTATAAGGGAGGAACATATGCTTGTAGGAATTGCAATAATATAAAGTTTCCTCTCCATGTGCTTAAAGTTTTGAAGTTACGCTTGTTTTGCCTTCCTATGCTAGTTGATTATTGTTCCCATAAGTTGTTTGCTCAAAAAATCCCTATGCATAGGAAGTGGGTTAGACTTAAATGTGCTAGTCATATTCTTCATGATGCTCTCTTTATGTTTCAATTCTTATCTTTTATGTGAGCATCACTGAAATCATCATGCCTAGCTAGGGGCGTTAAACGATAGCGCTTGTTGGGAGGCAACCCAATTTTATTTTTGTTCTTTCTTTTTTATGTTTAGCAATAAATAATTCATCTAGCCTCTGTTTAGATGTTTTTTTATGTTTTAAATAGTGGTCGTGCCAAGTAGAACCTTTGGGAAGATTTGCGTGAAGTATTTATGATCTTGCTATAAAAAAACAGAAACTTTAGCGCTCACGAGATTAGGTGCCATTTCTTACTGGAGAGTGATTTTAGGTTGATTCTTTTTGAATATGATTAATACAAAAATTCCTCAGGTCCACCAATTTATTTCGGACCTTTCGGAGTTACAGAAGTACTCGAATGATACAGATTACTTCATATTGTTCTGTTTTTGACAGATTCTTTTTTCATTGTGTTGTTTGCTTATTTTGATGAATCTATGAGTAGTATCGGAAGGTATGAACCATAGAGAAGTTGTAATACAGTATATATTACACCAATATGAATTTAGATTGAGTTCACAACAGTACCTAAGTGATGATTTATTTTCTTATACTAACGGAGCTTACGAGTTTTCTGTTGAGTTTTGTGCTGTGAAGTTTTCAAGTTTTGGGTAAAGATTCGATGGACTATGGAATAAGGACTGGCAAGAGCCTAAGCTTGCGGATTCCCAAGGCACCCTAAGGTAATATTAAAGGACAACCAAGAGCCTAAGCTTGGGGATGCCCCGGATGGCATCCCCTCTTTCGTCTTCGTTCATCGGTAACTTTACTTGGAGCTATATTTTTATTCACCACATGGTATGTGTTTTGCTTGGAGCGTCATTTTATTTTCTTTTGTTTTGATTGCTGTTTGAATAAAATACCAAGATCTGAAATTCTTAAATGTTAGAGAGTCTTCACATAGTTACATAATTATTCGACTACTCATTGATCTTCACTTATATCTTTCGAAGTAGTTTGTTGTTTGCTTTAGTGCTTCACTTATTTCGTTTTAGAGCACGGTGGTGGTTTTATTTTGAAGAAATATATGAACTCCCATGCTTCACTTCTATTATTTTGAGAGTCTTTAGAACATCATGGTAATTTTCTTTGGTTATGAAATTAGTCCTAATATGATAGGCATCCAGGATGGGTATAATAAAAACTTCCATATAGAGTGCATTGAATACTATGAGAAGTTTGATACTTGATGATTGTTTTGAGATATGAAGATGGTAATATTAGAGTCATGCTAGTTGAGTAATTATGAAATTGAGAAACACTTGTGTTGAAGTTTGCAAGTCCCGTAGCATGCACGTATGGTAACCGTTGTGTAACAAATTTGAAACATGAGGTGTTCTTTGATTGTCATCCTTATGAGTGGCGGTCGGGGACGAGCGATGGTCTTTTCCTACCAATATATCCCCGTAGGAGCATGCGCGTAGTGCTTGGTTTTTGATACCTCTTAGATTTTTGCAATAAGTATGTGAGTTCTTTATGACTAATGTTGAGTCCATGGATTATACACGCTCTCACCTTTCCATCATTGCTAGCCTCTTCGGTACCGTGCATTGCCCTTTCTCACCTCGAGAATTGGTGAAAACTTCGCCGGTGCATCCAAAACCCATGATACGATACGCTCTATATCACATAAGCATCATTATATTTTCCTCAAAACAGCCACCATACCTACCTATTATGGCATTTCCATAGCCATTCCGAGATATACTGCCATGCAACTCTCCACCGTTCCGTTTATTATCAGACGCTTCATCATTGTCATATTGCCTTGCATGATCATGTAGTTGACATCATATTTGTGACAAAGCCACCATGCATATTTTCATACATGTCACTCTTGATTCATTGCCCATCCCGGTACACCGCCGGAGGCACTCATATGGAGTCATATTTTGTTTTAGTATCGAGTTGTAATCATTGAGTTGTAAATAAATAGAAGTGTGATGATCATCATTAATAGAGCATTGTCCTGGAAAAAAAGAAAGGCCAGTTAAAAAAAGGCCAAATAAAAAATAAAAAGAGAAATAAAAGGGACAATGCTACTATCCTTTTTCCACACTTGTGCTTCAAAGTAGCACCATGATCTTCATGATAGAGAGTCTCTTATTTTGTCACTTTCATATACTGGTGGGAATTTTTCATTATAGAACTTGGCTTGTATATTCCAATAATGGGCTTCCTCAAATGTCCTAGGTCTTCGTGAGCAAGCAAGTTGGATGCACACCCACTTAGTTTCTTTTTGTTTAGCTTTCATACATTTATAGCTCTAGTGCATCCGTTGCATGGCAATCCGTACTCCTCGCATTGACATCAATTGATGGGCATCTCCATAGCCCGTTGATTAGCCGCGTTAATGTGAGACTTTCTCATTTTTTTGTCTTCTCCACACAACCTCCATCATCATATTCTATTCCACCTATAGTGCTATGTCCATGGCTCGCGCTCATATATATATATATATATATATATATATATATATATATATATATATATATTTCGACTGGGAACTGTGGGGCAAACCCCCACAACATATCAAAACTTTATTAAATAAGAAACAATATTTACAACAAGAAGATTACAAGGGGTTATCCCAAGAAGGAACAAAGAGGAAATCTTAGAAAAAGCCTTAAGGGGGAAGAAAAGAGATCCACTTCAGGAGATCATCCTCGCGCTCATATATTGCGTGAAAGTTGGAAAAGTTTGAGAATACTAAAGTATGAAACAATTGCTTGGCTTGTAATCGAGGTTGTGCATGATGAGAGCATTTTGCGTGATGAAAATAAAGCATGGCCAAACTATATGATTTTGTAGGGATGAGATTTCTTTGGACATGTTATTTTGATAAGACATAATTGCTTGGTTAGTATGCTTGAAGTATTATCATTTTTATGTCAATATTAAACTTTCGTATTGAATCTTATGGATCTGAATATTCATGCCACAATAAAGAAGATTACATTGATAAATATGTTAGGTAGCATTCCACATCAAAAATTCTGTTTTTATCATTTACGAAGATCGTTTTTGGACCAGAAGAAATAATTCGAGCAATATATGTTAGGGATGAGCATTCTACTCATCATACTCCGAGGAATCTATCGTAAATGAAATAATTCAACTCAACAACCATGCCATATAAAAATCTAAATAAACTCAAGATCGAAATATGGCATAGTGCAAAAGGCAACAACATAAATAGTCTTATTATATATCATGCGTCTTTATGGTGTTATAACGTGGTAGGTGAAGGAATTAACTCAAAAGAGTTAATGGATATTGAAAGATTGCTATACAAGTATGTTTGAGATAGCATGGAATCGAGAACAACATGACACTACTAGGAAAAGGGCTACAGCTAATATGGACATTAATGGCGCACCATGTATGTGGTGCACCACTGCTATATAGCAGTGGCGCACCAGATACAGGTGCGCCATTAGTGTCCTCATTACTAATGGCGCACCACACACACGGTGCGCCATTACTAACAATTTTTTATAATCTTTCCAAACTATTAATGGCGCACCAAGGCACAGTGTGCCATTACTAGTTTTAACTAGTAATGGCGCACCACACACTCTGTGCGCCACTACTAACAATTTTTTTTACTTTTTTTTCAAAACTAGTAATGGCGCACCAGGGTACAGTGCGCCATTAGTAGTTCAAACTAGTAATGGCGCACCACAACCACGGTGCGCCACTACTAACATTTTTTTTGCAAAAACTAGTAATGGCGCACCACGTAACAGGTGCGCCATTAGTAACCAGGGTTACTAATGGCGCATGTTAGGTGGTGCGCCATTACTAACTTTCTTTGCACCCCCCCTGTGGACCGCCTTTTCAGTTTTATAAAAAATAAAAGAAAATGATGGAAATATCAAAAAAATAAAAGAAAATAAGTTTCCCATGAGATATGTGGTCTAGTTGTTGGGAAAATTTGCAAATATGAATTTCGACTTTATTTGCAAAATCTCTCTGGAATTTAGTAAAATGGGCATAACTTTTGCATACGAACTCGGATTAAAAAGTTTTTTATATGAAAAATCATCTACTCGAAAAGTTACATCCGAATTCAACTGGGGGAACCCCGTTGAAGATTTTCAGAATCCCCAAAAACCTAACAGAACAAAAGATACGAGGCTTTTAAGATCTAGAGGGGGGAAATGAAAAAAAATCAAACTTACTAGTGGCGCACCATTTGCTAGGTGCGCCACTAGTAACAGAAAAAAATTGGTTTCAATTTTTTTTTGGATTTTTTTTTTTCAAAATATGATATTTAATATGACCGGGAAGTTTGAAATATTTTTTTCAAAATTTCATCACACATGAACATGAACAAAGTCCTAGACATCAACAAGGTTTAATAGCATTGATATGATAGATATTAACAAGTGCCTGTTAAGTGAGCTGGTGCTGGGGTTGGATAGAACTGCAAAGTTAAGTGTGCTCGAGCTGGAGTAGTGTGAAGATGGGTGACCTTCCGGGAAGTTTGACCGCGGAGTGCGATTTGACTTGAGGTTAAGCATATTGACTCGAGATTAAGCCATAGTGACCTGAGATTAAGAAAAAAACGAAAAAAAATTAATTTTTTTAGTAATGGCGCACTTCTATGTGGTGCGCCATTACTATCTGACTTAGTCATGGTGCACCTTCTAGGCATAGTAATGCCGCACCAGAGGTGCGCCATTACTATTTGTTACTAGTGGCGTGGTAATAGTGGCGCACCTATAGTGCGCCATTAATGGCAAAAATAGGTGCGCCACTAATTAGCCTTTTCCTAGTAGTGTGAAGGTTGTTTAGAAGATTGCATATGACAAAAGAGTTCATGTGCAAAAAGAATTATTTGAAATGGAGCACTACAATTCAAGTTATTGTAAAATGAAATTTGAATTGAATATTTAAATTCAAACATGTCAAATTGTCGGTGCAACAATACTGGGTCTGTTGCCCAACTGTGCATAGGCGCAAGATCAAGATTGGAGCACTAGCTTAATTAAGTCAGGGATTAAAGAACCAAGAGATTTGAAGAACCAACATGCATCTCAGAGGGACCAAGATCAAACCAGAGGAGCAAGATATCGGCAAGAGAAGGGCCTCCCTTGCTGGGCAGTCGAGCCCGGCAAGGGGCGAGGCCACCACCAGAAGCAAGCAACCAAGACTCCCCGACAGAGCCTGCCGGGGCTCACGGGGGTTGAACCACCCCGCCAACCACTCAAACACGACTCACGTCGTCAATCAGTGTGGTGTCAAGCCGCAAGGTAATTAAGTGGCAGCCATTTCCTACAGAAGAAACCGACAGATGACACCCGTCCTGCGACGTGTCAACGGAACAGGCGCGGAGCTGGCAAGATAGCCCGGCAGGCCTTGCCGGGCAACCAGTGATGTGACACTAAGCGACACATTTAGTGCACCCTGTCAGCCCACAGAGTTAGGTATGATAGCACTGTTTGCTATCATATCAGTAGATAATGACCACTTTGCCACTATGGTGACCCGTTAACCTATAAAAGGAGGCCCATGGCACTCATAGGAAGGGTTGGAAAATTGATGAACCCAGTCCACCATACGCGCGTAGTCGCTACGGCCCCGAGGCGAACTCTGCCGGGCAAGTGTACTATGCATCACCACGCTCATTCCACCATCAATCCACCAAAGCAGGAGTAGGTTCTTACGCCTCGCGGTGGCCCAAACCTGGGTAAATTGCTTGTGTGCTCTCTATCGTGCTGCCATGCGCTGATCTGCTCTTTGTGCAACGCGACGTCCCCTGAAAACCCACAAGTATAGGGGATCAATTGTAGCCTCTTTCGATAAGTAAGAGTGTCGAACCCAACGAGGAGCTAAAGTTAGAACAAATATTCCCTCAAGTTCTATCGACCACCGATACAACTCTATGCACGCTTAACATTCGCTTTACCTAGAACAAGTATGAAACTAGAAGTACTTTGTAGGTGTTTTTGGATAGGTTTGCAAGATAATAAAGAGAGTGTATATGAAATCTAGTGGCCGTTTTAGAAGAAGACACAACTAAGTTAGTTTTAGTAGAGAGATTGTTGTCACACAAGAAAGTTATTTGTCCCTAGGCAATCGATAACTAGACCGGTAATCATTATTGCAATTTTATGTGAGGGAGAGGCATAAGCTAACATACTTTATCTTCTTGGGTCATATGCACTTATGATTGGAACTCTAGCAAGCATCCTCAACTACTAAAGATCATTAAGTAAAACCCAACCATAGCATTAAAGCATCAAGTCCTCTTTATCCCATACGCAACAACCCCCTTACTCGGGTTTGTGTTTCAGTCACTCACGCAACCCACTATAAGCGAATCATGAACGTATTGCAACACCCTACAGCGGGAATCCCTCACGCTTGCGCAACTCGGAGAGCACCATTGGACAACACCAATAATAAAACATGCAACTCAAACCAATCACGATCATCAATTAACCCATAGGACAAAACGGATACACTCAAACATCATAGGATAGCAATACATCATTGGGAAATAATATATAGCATTGAGCACCATGTTTAAGTAGAGATTACAGCGGGTAAAAGAGGGGTTACACCGCTGCATAGAGGGGGGAAGAGTTGGTGATGACGGTGGTGAAGTTGTTGGTGTAGATTGCGGTGACGATGATGGCCCCGGCGGCACGTCGGTGCCAGGGGAAGCGAGGGGGAGTGAGCCCCCACCTTCTTCTTCTTCCTTGACCTTCTCCCTAGATGGGAGAAGGGTTTACCATCTGGTCCATGGTCTCCATGGCGTGGGAGGGGCGAGAGGCGCCCCTCCGAGATTGGATCTGTCTCTCTGCCTCTCTCTGTTTCTGAGCTCTGGATTCTGCCCTTTCACCCTTTATTTTATAATCGGAGATCCGTAACTCCGATTGGGATGAATTTTAGATCTCTATCCGGATATTAGCTTTCTTGCGGCGAAAGAAGGGCACCAACCGCCTTACGGGTTGACCACGAGGGCCCAGGGCGCGCCTGACCCCCTAGGGCGTGCCCCCTACCTCGTGGCCCTCTCGGGCATCGTCTCGCGTTGATTATTCTTCCCAAAAGTCATAAATATTCCAAAAAACTCTCCGTCAGTTTTTATCCCATTTGGACTCCGTTTGATATGGATTTTCTACGAAACAAAAAACATGCAACAAATAGGAACTGGCACTGGGCACTGGATCAATATGTTAGTTCCAAAAATAGTATAAAAAGTTGCCAAAAGTATATGAAAGTTGTATAATATTGGCATGGAACAATAAAAAATTATAGATACGACGGAGACGTATCATCCCCCCGCGGAACCAGCAAGGGAGCACCCAGTCCCATAGGTGGTCGTAGATATCCCGCGATATCTTTGGTGCGCCAGGTAGGGGGTTCGCTTGCGCGAACCTGAAAGCGTGCGCAGCGCGTCATCTTCATCGCCCTCTTCATCTTCGACGACGCCATCGAACATGGCGTCTAATAAGAAGAAGTCTGGCCCTTCGGCCCATCCGTCCACCTCGAAGGCTCCGCCGCCCGCGGCCTCCAGTGCCTCGGAGGGTGCGAAGGCGAGCGAGGACGTGAACGTTGTTGGGGGCGTGACTGGAGCAGGTGGCGCCATCACCGCCCCCCCCCCCCCCCGTGGCCGACACGGGGGTTGGAGATGTCGGAGGAGAATAGCGTCAGCAGCGTCTTGACGGTCACGCTCCACAAGGTGCGGATGAGGGGGTCATGCCGCTTGCACCTCTTCCTCCCACCGGCGGGCACAACCACAGTAACGGCGCTCGGTCCGGGGTTAGCCATCATCCTCCGGCCGCCCCTACTATGTGGGAGGTCACGACGCATGTGCCTCCTCCGGGACGAGGCGACCAGACTGCTGCACTCTATGGAGCCACTGACCCTCGAGCACCATCGCCGCGCTACCCTGCCGCCCAAGTGGTCGTCCCACAGCTGCATGGACGTGGCACTAACGCCGTCGCCACCGCTGGCACCATCAGGAGCCAGGCGACGGTGTGGTCGACGTCATCAACATCTATGCCAAGCACATCTATGGAGGCCATGGCGCAAGCTCAGCTACTACTCAGGTTTCCACCGGCAGCCGAGCAGATGGATGAATGGCGTGCCACCATCCAGAGCCTACTCGGTTTCGCTGAGGCTGGGGGCTCGCGACGAGCTGGCCTGCCACGACCTCCCCAAGCGACAGCAACCGCCCGCACTATTGACTGAACGGAGGGGGCCGTCCCCACGGTGCAGTCCCCACCATGGCAGCCGAGGCAGGCGCAGCAGAATCAAGACCCCCACAACGTCTCGATGGCCTCTTCTGAGGCTCGAGCACGTCCAGTCCAACGTCGAGCCCCGGAGGATAGGTAGCAGGGAGACGCACGTGTCGTCATGCATCGGGGCCCCGACGACCTCTGCCAGACCGATGGGTGCGGCGGCCTCAATGCCGGTGAGCCTACGCTCGGTGTTGGCGAGTGCCTGCCCTTCGAGGTCGGCTGCCCTGCCTTTACACGAGAGCTATGGCAAGTCCGTTAGCCGTCCGTTCGCATGTTCAAGCCAGAGATACCTGAGAAATACGACAGGAGGCTAAACCCGGCAGAGTTCCTGAGCATCTACACCATCATTGTTCAGGCTGCCGGGGGAAGAGACGAGAAGGTGTTCACCAACTACTTCCCTTTGGACCTCAAGTCCAATGTGAGGTCTTGGCTGATGCACCTGCCGGAGAACTCCATTCCGTCATGGGCAGATTTGTGCCACGAGTTCATCGATGCCTTCACCGGTGGCCACCAAGAGCCCAGCAGGCCTAGCGACCTGCAGCTTCCCCAACAGAAGGAAGGAGAAACCCCCCGTAAGTATTTACAGAGATTCAGTAAAGTTCATAGAAATATTCCAAAATATCCATCCGACGTCCGTTATAGCAGCCTTCCAGTCCAATGTGCGCAACCGTCGCATTCGTTCTAAGATGAATGTGTGGTTGCCCAAGACTATGAAGGATCTATACACACTGGTGGATAAGTGTGCTCGGATGGAGGAAGAGAGGAAGTTGCCCAGAGATGAGGATTGCATAAATGTTGATTCAGAGGATGAGGATGAATCAACCAGTCAGAGAAAGGGCAAAAGGCGCAATAAGAAACTAAGGGATAAGGAAGTAATGACTGTGGAAGGATCGGGCACACCTAGTACCGGCAAGAAGGCCAAGGTTGAGGCCCCTGGCAAGGAAGTTGCTGCGTGCGCTGCCTGTCGAGAAGCCGCTGCCGTGGAAAAGGTTGGGAAAGGCGATGGTCCGTACTGCAAGATCCACCGGACCAAGGGCCATGACCTTCAGTAGTGTTATCAGGTTGAGCAGCTCGTCAAGAAACAGAGGGCAGAGTATGATAAGCATGATTAGGAGAAAGGTCAGAACGCTGCTGATGGTAAGGGCCGAGGCGGTGAAGCAAATCGCCCCGGCAAACCCTTTCGGGACCAAGGAAAACCCGCCAGGGGCCAAGAGAAGGAAATTTGTGATGATGTGAGTGATAAAGGGAATGAAGAGGAAACCAGTGAGCAGGAATTTCAGAAGGCCACTGATGCCCTATGCATTGATGGAGGTGCATCTTTGCACACCTATGATCGCCAACTCAAGCGATGGGCACGAGAGGTCAACGCTGTGGAACCAGCGCCAGAGGCCCGGAAACCGCTCAAGTGGTCTCGCACGCCCATCATATTTGATGAGGAGGATCACCCTAGCCGCACCACAACGGAGGGTGTTTGCCATTGTTGGTCTCCCCAACGAATCGCAACCTCAAGGTCACAAAGATATTGGTCGACAGCGAGGCCGGGTTGAATCTGATTTCCTCGGCAGTCATCAACAAGCTTCAGATAGGAGAAGAAGGGCTATAGATTACCGGCATGTTTCATGGAGTCAATCCCTGCAGGAGCCATCCCAAGGGGAAGATTAGGTTTCCGGTGACGTTTGGGGGAGAACTGAACTATCAGACTGAGGATATTGTGTTTGATGTGGTTGATCTCCCCCTGCCATACAATGGGATTCTGGGACGCCCGGCCCTGGCTAAGTTCATGGCAGCATCTCACTATGCTTATAACACTTTGAAGATGCCTGGGCCACTAGGAGTCATCACTATCCCATCAGATGAGAAGGATGCAATTATCTACTTGGACAAGATGTACCGGGATGTAGTCGCGGCAAAGGCTGCGGCAGCAGCAGCTCCCGCCAAGGAAAGAAAAGGAAGGAAGAAGGATTGTAGGGCCTCCGGCAAGGAGTCCGGGAAGCGTGCCCCCCCCTGAGTGCACGGTACCCGTTGACGACATGCCGGAGTGTTCCAATAGCAAGAGATCAAAGGTTGCTGCACCCAAAGTGAAGAAGGTCCCAGCAGGGCTGGCTCGCATTGATGGTACTTTCACTATCAGCGCCACCCTTGATGACAAATAGGAAAGCGCGCTCGTTGCCTTCCTACAGGCGAACATCAATGTGTTTGCTTGGAAACCATCTGATATCCCTGGTGTTCCCAGGGAGGTAATCGAGCACCACCTTGCTGTCTGCCCACATGCACGATCCGTCAAGCAGAAAGTCCGGAAGCAGGTCTTGGAGCAGCAGCAGTTCATTGCCGAGGAAATCAAGAAACTAGAGGCAGCTGGTTTGGTCAAAGGAGTATTGCACCCTACGTGGTTGGCAAACCCAGTGGTGGTCCGGAAGGCGAATGGGAAATGGAGGCTTTGCATTGATTTCACATATCTCAACAAGGCTTGCCCGAAGGACCCATTTCCCTTGCCGCGCATCGACCAGATCGTGGACTCGACTTCAGGTTGCGATTTGCTCTCCTTTCTGGATGCATACTCCGGATATCACCAGATCTTCATGTCCAAAGAAGATTAGGATAAGACATCGTTCATCACTCTGTATGGTGCGTACTGCTTTGTCTGCATGCCTTTCGGATTAAAGAGTGTCGGGTCCACATTTGCAAGAGCAGTCCATATTGGTTTTGAGCCACAGTTACACAAAAATATAGAATCCTATATGGATGACATCATGGTCAAAACCAAGGATAAAACTACCCTTATCTAGGATTTGGAGAAGACATGTGCTAATCTGCGCAAGATTAACTTGAAGCTTAATCCGGAGAAGTGTGTCTTCGGTGTTCCCTCCGGCAAGCTACTTGGATTGTTCATGTCCCATCGGAGGATTGAAGCCAACCCCGACAAGATCAATGCCATTGAGCAGATCCAAGCACCAAGGACAGTTAAGGATGTAAGGTGCCTGACGGGATGCGTTGCCGCGCTAAGAAGATTCATTTCCAAGTCTGTCGAGCGTGCCCTGCCGTTCTTCAAATTTTTGAAGAAAGCAGGGCCCATGAAGTGGACCCCGAAAGCAGATGCAGCTCTGCAAGAATTGAAGGCCTACCTATAGTCTATGCCTACCTTGGTTGCACCCAAACCCCAAGAGCCGTTATTGCTTTACTTGGCGGCAACCAACGAAGTGGTCAGTGCGGCCTTGGTAGCACAGCGAGAGGTGGATGAGGCAAAAATTGGCCAGATCACGGCAGAGTCAGAAAAGGATCAAAACAGTAGTGAGCACGGCAACGAGAGCAACCCCAAGGATGCGACAAGGAAGAAAGTGGTACAATGCCCAGTATACTTCGTCAGCTCCTTGTTAGAAGGGGCTAGATCGAGGTATTCTGGCATGCAAAAGTTCATATTTGGCCTCATCAAGGCCTCAAGGAAACTGCACCACTACTTCCAAGCCCATGAGATTACAGTTGTCACTCGTTTTCCGTTGCAAAGGATACTCCGTAACTCTGAGGCCACCGGTAGAATAGTGGAGTGGGCTTTGGAGTCATCCAACTTAAGTTTGAGAGCACGTCAACTATTCAGAGTAGGGCACTGGCAGAGTTTATTGCAGAATGGACGCCAACCCCCGATGAAGAAGTGGCAGGAATAGCTCTCCCCGTCAAGGAATCACCCCAAGAATGTCAGGACCCCGATCCTAAGTCACACCGATCTAGCATATAACACATCATATCACTTTGCGGCCTCACGCACGGTATTCCCACGGGTGCCACCTTACCTGGCCCGGGACCGTTTGCGCCTTTTGGCTCACGTATATGATAGTATCGCTAGCATCCATATGACAGAGAACCCGGGCCGACATGACTAGTCGTGAAACCAAAGCGGCACTAACCCATGGGGACAGGCATACAAGAATCAACTTCGAGCATGTAGGTCAACAGCGTGTGAATCCGGGCTGTAGCATTGGGCTAACAGGACTCCAGTAACCCGGGCTGTAGCAGGCTAGGCAGGACTCCGGATGTCACCGCGTGACATTTCCCCGAAGGGACAGACATAGGAACGAAGTGAAACACATGCCGGCCAGTCAAGCGTCTTGAGCAGCAGTGCTGGGCTAGCAGGACTAAGGTGAACCGGGCTGTAGCGGACTACTATGGCTCAGAAAGCACTAGATTACATTTCCCCATATGATAGGCTGCCAAGGATAAACAACTAGATTATCAGATCCCACACATAGCAAGCATTTCAATCATACACACAATATGATCGATATGTGTAAAAACAACATGGCATCACAACATAACTCTACGACTCCGATATTTATTAATTAGGCTCCGAGGAGCGAGATATTACAAACATGGATCTCATGACCCATCATTTAGAGCATACAAGCAACAAGCACATGCGGAAGCTTAACATGTCTGAGTACAGACATATACAAATGAAAAAGGCTGAGAACCCTGACTATCTACCAGATCCTGCCGAGGGCACAAGATCGTAGCTGAGGTAACAAGCTAAACGTCGAAGTCCAAGCGGTACTACTAGCGAGACTGAAGTCTCTCTGCAAAAACATAAAATAGGCAAACGTGAGTACAAATGTACCCAGCAAGACTTACATCAGAACTAGCTACATATGCATCAGTATCAACAAAGGGGCGGTGGAGTTAGACTGCAGCAAGCCAGCTTTGACTCGGTGGCTATCCTGAACTACGACTGCAAGTAACTCTTTTGAGGTGGCACACACGAGTCCAGTTATTCACCATATCAATACACCACTATGGATCCGCTCCCGTCTCCCTATGAGAACGCCATCCATAGCACTCACGCTTATCCTACGCATTTTAGAGTATCCACTTTCACTTGTCTATGAACTGTTATAGGCAACCCAAAAGTCCATTACCGCGGACACGGCTATTCGAATAGATCATTATAGCCCTGCAGGTGTGTACTTCTTCACACACGCTCTCACCACTTATTGCCGTTTACACGACATGTACTCGGCAACCTTCAAGCGGAAGCCCAGCGAGGGTGTCGGCCACGGCCTACCTAAACACTCAAGTCTCTAGTCCAGGTTTATCGCCTATTCAGGTTCCATCCATAGGGAGTCCGGTCGAGGTTTCCACATACGGCCCCGAATGATGTGAGAAGGGTTCCCGAGACACCAAACGGGCGCCTGGTACACCGTGCCACGTGCCTACCGCAACACAGCCCACCCCTACGGTCAGCGCTGCTTGCAGCCCCCAGCATACTACAAACACCAGAAACTACTTGCAACTCCTGGACAGAGGACATGGGTGATTAAGAAGCCGAGAGAGTCAATTAAGGATCCCAATGTGTGGTAGTAACTGTTTCATGGATCACAAACACAGAACTCAGTTCCTGAGGACGGCTTCAATGAGACAACCCACCATGTACTCCTACATGGCCTCTCACCGCTACCTTTACCAAATCGTCTTTACACACTTAGCTCACACACAGTAGGACATGTTCATCACCATTCCAATTCATTCCCGATGAATCAGACCCGACTCAACTCTAAGCAGTAGCAGGCATGACAACAAGCATGAATGAGTAGGCACATCAAGGCCCAAACAACTCCTACTCATGCTAGTGGGTTTCATCTATTTACTGTGGCAATGACAGGTCATGCAGAGGATAAGGGGTTCAACTACCGCAGCATGTAACAGTTGAATCGATGTTGTCCTAATGCAGTAAAAGAGAGCAGGAGCGAGAGGGTGGGATTGTATCGGAATGACCAAGGGAGTTTTGCTTGCCTGGCACTTCTGAAGATATTATAGCTCTTCATCGGTGTCATCGAACTCATCGTCGGAACCACGTCTTTCGAGAGGGGACAAGTACCGGCACCAAAGAAAGAAACACAATCAATGCAATGCACAATATGATGCATGATCATGACATGGTAAAATGGGCGTGTTGGGCTAATGCAACTACAACCAGAAGGTTTTGAGCTTACTTGAATCAAGGATTCAAATACAAACCTAAAATATGAACTCATATAAGTGCATTATCATGTTTCATCTAAACAGCAAGGTTAGGTTGCTCTATCATGCATGAAACCAGTGCAGATGGATAGATTGAATTTTTCTGATCATTTTTCATATATAAATTATTTCATTCTGAGTTGCGGTTTTTTATATGAATTTTTGAAGTTAGCACTATTTTCTGAAATTTCCTGAATAAGAATAAATCCAGAAAATGTATTACTGCGTCAGCATGACGTCACTATGATGCTGTCACAGCCCCAGTTCAGCCCTTGCCTGGCTCTGCTTTCTCATCATGCCATCATGTTTAAACTTTGAAAGAAACTTGAAATGGGGATTGCCTAAACCCTAGCATTAAAGGAATTCACTAGGTTCCACCAAAATATTTTTAGTAAATCCAAATGGCTTTCAAAAATGTTCATCATTTATGGAAAATGTTGTAACCAGTAACCAGAGGTGATGCACATTTTTCCATGACCTATTTGGGCTCTGAATTAAATCACACTCTATTTTCATTTGGACATTTAAATGCTATAAAATATTTTAAATGTCCAAATATTCATGAACTGAAATGTTTGTTGTTGGAAATAATCCAAACAGTAGCCACAAGCAGTCTCATGATTTTTGAAAATGCTCTGGCACTTTTAATAAATCCAAAACAATTACAGATAATAGAAAACAGAAAGAATTAGAAAAAGAGAGAGAGAAAAGCCAACCTGGCCACTTACCTGCGCGGCCCATGAGCCGGCCTAGCCCACCTGGCCGTTGCCAGTCGTCTCCCACCTCTGCCAGTAGGCAGAGGCAGAGACAATGCACGGCGCGCGCGAGCGCCATGCCACCAGGTTGCCTGCCTGCGTCCGAGGACAGCGCGACACCGCGAATCCCCTCCTCGGCGTCGTTCCCATCCCTCTAGCTCGCTCATTGTTCCCCCTGCTATCTCCCTCGTCGTTCCCGATCTCACTGAACGCGTCCGTCGCCGCAGACAAGCGTCGTCGCACCCACTGGCATCACCTTGCCTCCCCGAGCTATCCAGAGCCTCCGCCACCCCTCGCTTCACCCCTGCACCGAAGGAAGGAAGCACGGAGGCCCCGAGTAGCCGCCATCATCATCGTACTCAAGCTTCGGCTCCAGCGCACTTCTTCATCGATTCGGCCACTCCGGCGCGTCCCCGAGCCCGCTAACCATCCCTGCAGCTCCGCGGTGAGCCGTTGACCTGATTCCCCCTTGCCCCGTCGTCTCTCGCGTGCTCCAGCCCCGATCCCCAACCATGACCGAAGCTCCTTGCCGCTGGCGATGTCACCGACGCAGCCAGGGCTCGTTCCAGTCACATATGGGTGCGTAGTCGAACTCCAGGAGTTCCCAGGAGCCCGTAGAGCACCTCATCCGGCGTCCCCGTGGCTTGCAGCCTCGCCTGCCTCATCCCCGTGCTCGGACCGCCGCGGATGAGCTCGCCGCCGGTGAACTAAGCCACCCCACGGCCACCGACCTACCTCTCTAGATGCGGGCGAGTCCGGGCTACGCCCCGATGCCCTTAGCCACCGCCCCCGTCGCCTTTAGCGCAAGTCCGACGCGTTGCCGCCGCGGGTTTGGTCGCCACCGGCCTAACTCCGGCGTGCTGACGTGGCGTCGCCATTAGGGCCTAATCACGCCGCTAACCAACCCCCTAAGCCACTGACACATGGACCCCACTCCCTAATTAACTCCAGCTTTATCTCCTGTTTAGATTAGTGTTAATCTTGCAGGCCCCACGTGTCAGTTTGACTTTGGCCAAGTCAGCGTTGACTGGTCCCACATGTCAACGACCTAAATAGCCCTGTGTCACTGACGTGTGGCCCCCACACATCAGGTTTGACCTGGACCGCACGCGTTGACCGCTGACATCACAGTGATGTCATGCTGACGTAGTAACTGATTTACTGGAATTGTTTTTATACAGGAAATTCCAGAAAATAGTACAAACTTCTAAAATTCATAGTAATTCAACCGTAGCTCCAAATCAAACAAATTATATATATAAAATTATCATAAAAATCCAATCTATCCATCTGTACTGGTTTCATGCATGTTAGAACAAAATAACCTTGCTGTTTAGGTGAAACAAGTTAGTGCACTAAAATGACTTCATAAAATGGGTTGCATTTGAATCTTTGGTTCAAATGGACTCATTTCAATCTGTTGTAGTTGCATTAGCCCAACACACTCATATTACCATGTCACATTCATGCATCATATTGTTGCATTGCATTGATTGTGTTTTCCTTCTCTGTTGCCGGTATTTGTCCCCTCTCGATAGACGTGCTTCCGACGATGAGGTCGATGACACTGATGAAGAGCTATATTATCTTCAGAAGTGCCAGGCAAGCAAAACCCCCTTGCTCATTCCGATACAATCCCACTCTCTCGCTCCTGCTCTCTTTTACTGCATTAGGACAACAACGATTCAACTATTACTTGTTGCGGTAGTTGAACCCCTTTTCCTCTGCATGACCTGTCATTGCCACAGTAAATAGATGAAACCCACTAGCATGAGTAGGAGTTGTTTGAGCCCTGATGTTCCTACTCATTCATGCTTGTTTGTCATGCCTGCTACTGCTTAGAGTTGAGTGAGGTCTGATTCATCGGGGATGAATTGGAGGTGTGTAAACATGTCCTATTTTGTGTGAGCTAAGTGTGTGAACACGATTTGGTAAAGGTAGCGGTGAGAGGCCATGTAGGAGTACATGGTGGGTTGTCTCATTGAAGCCGTCCTCAGGAACTGAGTTCTGTGTTTGTGATCCATGAAACAGTTACTACCACACATTGGGATCCTTAATTGACTCTCTCGGCTTCTTAATTACCCTTGTCCTCTGTCCAGGAGTTGCAAGTAGTTTCTGGTGTTTGTAGTATGCTGGGGGCCGCACGCAGCGCTGACTGTAGGGGTGGGCTGTGTTGCGGTAGGCACGTGGTCGGGCCAGCCGGGCGCCCGTTTGGTGTCTCGGAACCCTGTACACATCGTTCGGGGACGTATGTGGAAACCTCGGCCGGACTCCCTGCGGATGGAACCTGAATAGGCGATAAACTTGGACTAGAGACTTGAGTGTTTAGGTAGGTTGTGGCCGACACCCTCGCTGGGCTTCCGCTTGAAGGTTGCCGAGTACATGTCGTGTAAACGGCGATAAGTGGTGAGAGCGTGTGTGAAGAAGTACACCCCTGCAGGGTTAACATTATCTATTCGAATAGCCGTGTCCGCGGTAATGGACTTCTGGGTTGCCTATATCAGTTCATAGACAAGTGAAAGTGGATACTCTAAAATGCGCAAGATAAGCGTGAGTGCTATGGATGGCCTTCTCGTAGGGAGACGGAAGTGGATCCATAGTGGTGTATTGACTTGGTGAATATGTGGACTCGTGTGCGCCACCTCAAAAGTTACTTGCAGTCGTAGTTCAGGATAGCCACCGAGTCAAAGCTGGCTTGCTGCAGTTAAACTCCACCACCCCCCTTTGTTGATACTGATGCATATGTAGTTAGTTCTGATGTAAGTCTTGTTGGGTACATTTGTACTCACATTTGCCTATTTTATGTTTTTACAGAGAGACGTCAGTCTCGCTAGTAGTTCCGTGTGGACTTCGACGTTTAGCTTGATACCTCAGCTACGATCTTGTGCCCTCGACACGATCTGGTAGATAGTCAGGCTTCTCAGCCTTTTTCATTTGTAGATGTCTGTACTCATACATATTAAGCTTCCGCATGTGCTTTGACTTGTATGTTCTGAATGTTGGGTCATGAGACCCATCTTTGTAATATCTCGCTCCTCGGAGCCTAATGAATAAATACTTGAGTCGTAGAGTCTTGTTGTGATGCCATGTTGTATTTACGCATATCGAGCATATTGTGTGTATGATTGAAATGCTTGGTATGTGTGGGATCCGACAATCTAGTTGTTTATCCTTGGCAGCCTCTCTTATGGGGAAATGTAGTCTTGTGCTTCCATGAGCCATAGTAGTCCGCTACAGTCCGGTTCACCGGAGTCCTGCTAGCCCAGCACTACTGCTCAGGACACTTGGCTGGCCGGCATGTGTTTCACTTCGTTCCTGTGTCTGTCCCTTCGGGGAAATGTCACGCAGTGACATCCGGAGTCCTGCCTAGCCTGCTACAGCCCGGGTTACCGGAGTCCTGTTAGCCCAGTGCTACAGCCCGGATTCACACGATGTTGACCGACATGCTCGAAGTTGATTCATGTATGCCTGTCCCCATGGGTTAGTGCCGCTTTGGGTTCACGACTAGCCATGTCGGCCCGGGTTCTTTGTCATATGGATGCTAGCGACACTATCATATACGTGAGCCAAAAGGCGCAAACGGTCCCGGGCCAGGTAAGGTGGCACCCGTGGGAATACCGTGTGTGAGGCCGCAAAGTTATATGATGTGTTACATGCTAGATCGGTGTGACTTAGGATTGGGGTCCTGACAGCGTTGGTATCAGAGCCTGACTGCCTGTAGGATTACCAAGCCAAACTGGTCGAAGTTGAGTCTAGAAATGCTTTAGTTATGTAAGGGAATTGATTGTGGAAGGGAACGTAAGGCTCTTTTTACTCCTTATACCTCATGGCCTTCTGATCTGAGTCAACCTCTTCTCTTCTACGGGGATTAAGAACTAGGCCTTCTCATCTATCTATCAGGATGACGTGTTACTAATCCATAGACCTATAGAATTGATAGTTTCATGTCTCAGTTCAGCTTCTACTACTTCTGTATGTTCATAGCTGGCCTTAGAACCTTGATATTGTGATGTTGAGTGGTTATGCCACCATCTTGCATGATGTTTCAGATCTTTTTGAGCATTTACAGCCGTTATGCTGTCCGAGTCATCCCAGGTTTCTAAATAATCCGATGCACTTGCAAATCTTTCCTCCATGTTCCCGATGTCCTTTTGGGTCAGATTAATCACACTAGTTGTTGAGTTGAGGTATTCTACTGCCTCGAAATATATGTTGGAGTTATTATTATGACCCTAGGTGTCTTAGAAGATCACCTAGTAATCTACCATGTTTTGTGTTCCCGTGTGATAATTCTGGCCACTATTCTCGAAAGCATCCCGTGATGCCATTTAGTAGTAGGTATTCTTCTCTTGGGTTCTCAACCCAAGATTCACTCTACTTACCTCGTGTTGATAGTGTTGCTCATACCTTTAGGATATTAGTAACCTTTGCGATAGTCCTTGAGGTCCGTGGTATTTCCTTCTTCCAAATACTATGAACCACTTATGGTAGAAGTTTGTTGGATCAAAGGATCACAACAGGAGTGCTCTTGATGAGTTCTCCATTCTATATTGTGGCTCTGCCAGTTCTACCTTTCTGCATGGGTTATCCGGAAGAAATATGTTGAACTCGTTCGACATACTAATCTATGCATCCACAACTCAGAAAGTGATATGTTCCTTTGAGTTGTCCCACATCAGTTATATTCCGACCTTCATCTATCAATTAATAGTAAGGAGTAGTTGGCAATCGTGTTTATCGATGCCTATTACCCTAGTGGTCCGTCAAGTCATTCTATTTCAGAATGACTAGGAGAAACAAACTCCAGTACCTCTTCCATATCTAGGATTGGGTCAAAGCAATTGTACTTCATAGATCAAAATGCCAATCCAGCTTTTGTTCTGTTCTACCTCGGAGTATTACCCCCTTTATGTCAGGATGGTCATGACAATTGTACCATCTCTCATGAATTTTTGACGTAGTGATACTTCTCGCCATCATTATTCATTCCTCGGTCTCCGTGTTGTTGTGACCGGAATGCCGACAAGTGAACCGTGATGTGTGAAATCAATACTCCTAGCAACCCAGTTGCTTGGTAGTTAATGGACAATAATTTCATTTTTAGCGTGTTGGTTATTCAATCATCATTCTAAGACTAATCGTGCTACCTAGTCCTTATTTCCGGTGCACTCTTCGATCAATGAGTTAGGATTATTCAATCCCTTACTCTTCTGATCATGTCGTCTTGCCTTGAAAAGCAAGATTGTTCTCGAGCTTAGAGACATATCGGTGGTTTGTGATTTTCCAGATATCTTCACGAGAGTATCACCAGGTCGCCCCCTGGCCGATATGTTGAGTTCGTGATCAAGTTGGTTTTCCAATAAACCACCCCTTCTCCAAGATTCTGTGTTGGATACCCTGAGCTAGTTGGTTAAGCTAAACAACAACTTGGAGAGTTGGAAGATAAAGGCTATATCCGACTTAGTTCTTTCCAAAGGGATATTTCTTTGTATATGTGTGTTGAAGAAAGATGATACCTTCATCGATTGGTCCTCATGATCAGTTGTTGCACCTGTTGTCGTATCAAAACTTTGATTTGGGCTATCATCAAATCAAATCAGAACCAACGATGTTCGTAATGTTGTCTTACTCGTGGTTGATCCCTCGAGCATACACCATTACATCTTTTGGGTCTGACCAATACTATCACATCATTCACATGATGGTGGAAGTCCAGTGATATGGAAATACCGATGAGTTGTTGTTGAGCCCATCAGCAGCATTTTGTCCCCCCCCCATGATTCATGTTGAACGTTGAGCTAGTGTTGGAAACTTTGTAAGCATTGCCTTCGTGTTCCGCTCATGAGGTATATGTTTTGGTGAAAGAAGTGACTTTCTCCAAGTTCACGTGCATTAGGTGTAAGTTGCCGCCATGAATTTGAGAAAGGTTTGTTGTGTTTCCTATGGAATCATCCCAAATCAGTCATGCATACGTGCGAAGTATTCTATGGTTTGGTAGATTAATTACCTCCACTCCATATGTATTCCCGAGCACACCAAGCCACTGATTGATTTGCTCAAGGAGAAGAAGTTCCTTCTTAAGAATCATGACTTATGTTAGGACTTCGTTATCCTCAATGATGTTTCCCAACCAGAACTCGGTAGTGTTTTATTATAAGACTACCATGTGGTCATGCTTGTCTAGGACAGTATGTTCACAGGTGTGTAGCAGAACCAGCTCATGTTTTGGAGCTTGCTATCGTAGTTCATCTCCTGAGAGTCTCGCAATGTTACCTCGTCGATTTGTGTTGCAACTTTTCTTTTCAGACATGTGAGTCTGAAGTATCCTGTTTCTAACCAGATCTGAATCTCAGGCAGATATGATGGTTGGAACATTCCCAACATTTGCATGTTGTTCCCAGATTGCACCCCATCATGCCAAATTTCCATGGGCTGCACTTCTCAGTAATTGCTGTCCAGGATCATCTTCAAAAGTAGTCTTGCCATGAGTCACATCCATTTCCGGTGATAAGCGAAATCATCTGTTGCATTGTCTTCAACAAGGTAGTCCACATCAACCATTCTAGTCCGGGTATGCCATCCCTTTGTACCCCGCCAAATGATTGTTGTGAATTTCCTTAGGCTGGTATAAAGAGTTCCAATGATCTATGGATCAAAAGTAATTCTTTTTGCCACTTAAGGGAATAATTCTTCGAGTCACCTTTCCAAGGTGCTCCGTTACGGGATCATGGCAATTATTTCCCCGCCACCCTGACACCATTCACCATCTTACTAAGCGTGGAATTGTTTCCCACCAATCAAACCCCGTCATTTGTTCTTCCATCCCTCTCGATGTGTTTTGCGTCTCAACTCGAGATGTTTCAATATCTCATTCCGCGAGTCGGGATTGTATAGTTCGATCTTTGAGAAGATCAATCCTAGTAGAGTTTCTTTCCGCCGTCACCGCGTGGATGAAGATCTCAAAAGCGAGGATATCAAGATCAACGCATGCAACGAATCAACCACCTTATGAGGTGCAACCTGGATCGTGAAGATTATGATAGCTTGTGTTTCCCCCTTCACCTTACCCTACGCTTGAATCTCGGGACGAGATTCTTGTTTAGTGGGGGTGAGCTGTCACAGCCCCAGTTCAGCCCTTGCCTGGCTCTGCTTTCTCATCATGCCATAATGTTTAAACTTTGAAAGAAACTTGAAATGGGGATTGCCTAAACCCTAGCATTAAAGGAATTCACTAGGTTCAACCAAAATATTTTCAGTAAATCCAAATGGCGTTCAAAAATGTTCATCATTTATGGAAAATGCTGTAACCAGTAACCAGAGGTGATGCACATTTTTCCATGACCTATTTGGGCTCGACACTTAAATGCTATAAAATATTTTAAATGTGCAAATATTCATGAACTGAAATGTTTGCTGTTGGAAATAATTCAAACAGTAGCCATAAGCAATCTCATGATTTTTGAAAATGCTCTGGCATTTTTAATAAATCCAAAACAATTACAGATAATAGAAAACAGAAAGAATTAGAAAAAGAGAGAGAGAAAAGCCAACCTGGCCACTTACCTGCGCGGCCCATGAGCCGGCCTAGCCCACCTGGCCGTTGCCAGTCGTCTCCCACCTCTGCCAGTAGGCAGAGGCAGAGACAACGCACGGCGCGCACGAGCGCCACGCCACCAGGCTGCCTGCCTGCGTCTGAGGACAGCGCGACACCGCAAATCCCCTCCTCGGCGTCGTTCCCATCCCTCTAGCTCGCTCATTCTTCCCCCTGCTATCTCCCTCGTCGTTCCTGATCTCACCGAACGCGTCCATCGCTGCCGACAAGCACTGCCGCGCCCACTGCCGTCGCCTTGCCTCCCCGAGCTATCCAGAGCCTCCGCCACCCCTCGCTTCACCCCTGCACCGAAGGAACGAAGCACGGAGGCCCCGAGCAGCCGCCGTCATCATCGTCTTCAAGCTTCGGCTCCGGCGCACTTCTTCGTCGATCCGGCCACTCCGGCGCGTCCCCGAGCCCGCTAATCATCCCTTTAGCTCCGCGGTGAGCCGTTGACCCAATTCCCCCTTGCCCCGTCGTCCCTCGCGTGCTCCAGCCCCGATCCCAAACCATGACCAAAGCTCCTTGCCGCCGGCGATGTCGCCGATGCGGCCAGGGCTCGTTCCAGTCACATATGGGTGCGTAGTCGAACTCTAGGAGTTCCCAGGAGCCCGTAGAGCACCTCATCCGGCGTCCCCGTGGCTTGCAGCCTCGCCTGCCTCATCCCCGTGCTCGGACCGCCGCGGATGAGCTCGCCGCCGGTGAACTAAGCCACCCCACGGCCACCGACCTACCTCTCTGGATGCGGGCGAGTCCGGGCTACGCCCCGATGCCCTTAGCCACCGCCCCCGTCGCCTTTAGCGCAAGTCCGGCACGTTGCCGCTGCGGGTTTGGTCGCCACCGGCCTAACTCCGGCGTGCTGACGTGGCGTCGCCATTAGGGCCTAATCACCCCGCTAAGCAACCCCCTAAGCCACTGACACATGGACCCCACTCCCTAATTAACTCCAGCTTTATCTCCTGTTTAGATTAGTGTTAATCTTGCGGGCCCCACGTGTCAGTTTGACTTTGGCCAAGTCAGCGTTGACTGGTCCCACATGTCAGCGACCTAAACAGCCCTGTGTCACTGACGTGTGCCCCCCACACATCAGGTTTGACCTGGACCGCACGCGTTGACCGCTGACATCACAGTGATGTCATGCTGACGCAGTAACTCATTTACTGGAATTGTTTTTATACAGGAAATTCCAGAAAATAGTACAAACTTCTAAAATTCATAGTAATTCAACCTTAGCTCCAAATCAAACAAATTATATATGAAAAATTATCAGAAAAATCCAATATATCCATCTGTACTGGTTTCATGCATGTTAGAACACAATAACCTTGCTGTTTAGGTGAAACAAGTTAGTGCACTAAAATGACTTCATAAAATGGGTTGCATTTGAATCTTTGGTTCAAATGGACTCATTTCAATCTGTTGTAGTTGCATTAGCCCAACACACTCATATTACCATGTCACATTCATGCATCATATTGTTGCATTGCATTGATTGTGTTTTCCTTCTCTGTTGCCGGTATTTGTCCCCTCTCGATAGACGTGCTTCCGACGATGAGGTCGATGACACTGATGAAGAGCTATATTATCTTCAGAAGTGCCAGGCAAGCAAAACCCCCTTGCTCATTCTGATACAATCCCACTATCTCGCTCCTTCTCTCTTTTACTGCATTAGGACAACAATGATTCAACTGTTACTTGTTGCGGTTGTTGAACCCCTTTTCCTCTGCATGACCTGTCATTGCCACAGTAAATAGATGAAACCCACTAGCATGAGTAGGAGTTGTTTGAGCCCTGATGTGCCTACTCATTCATGCTTGTTTGTCATGCCTGCTACTGCTTAGAGTTGAGTGAGGTCTAATTCATCGGGGATGAATTGGAGGTGTGTAAACATGTCCTATTTTGTGTGAGCTAAGTGTGTGAACACGATTTGGTAAAGGTAGCGGTGAGAGGCCATGTAGGAGTACATGGTGGGTTGTCTCATTGAAGGCGTCCTCAGGAACTGAGTTCTGTGTTTGTGATCCATGAAACAGTTACTACCACACATTGGGATCCTTAATTGACTCTCTCGGCTTCTTAATCACCCTTGTCCTCTATCCAGGAGTTGCAAGTAGTTTCTGGTGTTTGTAGTATGCTGGGGGCCGCATGCAGCGCTGACCGTAGGGGTGGGCGGTGTTGCGGTAGGCACGTGGCCGGGCCAGCCGGGCGCCCGTTTGGTGTCTCGGAACCCTGTACACATCGTTCGGGGCCGTATGTGGAAACCTCGGCCAGACTCCCTGCGGATGGAACCTGAATAGGCGATAAACCTGGACTAGAGACTTGAGTGTTTAGGTAGGCTGTGGCCGACACCCTCGCTGGGCTTCCGCTTGAAGGTTGCCGAGTACATGTCATGTAAACGGCGATAAGTGGTGAGAGCGTGTATGAAGAAGTACACCCCTGCAGGGTTAACATCATCTACTCGAATAGTCGTGTCCGCGGTAATGGACTTCTGGGTTGCCTATATCAGTTCATAGACAAGTGAAAGTGGATACTCTAAAATGCGCAAGATAAGCGTGAGTGCTATGGATGGCCTTCTCGTAGGGAGACGGAAGTGGATCCATAGTGGTGTATTGACTTGGTGAATATGTGGAATCGTGTGCGCCACCTCAAAAGTTACTTGCAGTCGAAGTTCAGGATAGCCACTGAGTCAAAGCTGGCTTGCTGCAGTTAAACTCCACCACCCCCCTTTGTTGATACTGATGCATATGTAGTTAGTTCTGATGTAAGTCTTGCTGGGTACATTTGTACTCACGTTTGCCTATTTTATGTTTTCGCAGAGAGACATCAGTCTCGCTAGTAGTTCTGTGTGGACTTCGACGTTTAGCTTGATACCTCAGCTGCGATCTTGTGCCCTCGACAGGATCTGGTAGATAGTCAGGCTTCTCAGCCTTTTTCATTTGTAGATGTCTGTACTCAGACATATTAAGCTTCCGCGTGTGCTTTGACTTGTATGTTCTGAATGTTGGGTCATGAGACCCATGTTTGTAATATCTCGCTCCTCGGAGCCTAATGAATAAATACTGGAGTCGTAAAGTCTTGTTGTGATGCCATGTTGTATTTACACATATCGAGCATATTGTGTGTATGATTGAAATGCTTGGTATGTGTGGGATCCGACAATCTACTTGTTTATCCTTGGCAGCCTCTCTTATGGGGAAATGTAGTCTTGTGCTTCCATGAGCAATAGTAGTCCGCTACAGCCCGGTTCAACGGAGTCCTGCTAGCCCAGCACTACTGCTCATGACACTTGGCTGACCGGCATGTGTTTCACTTCGTTCCTGTGTCTGTCCCTTCGGGGAAATGTCACGCAGTGACATCCGGAGTCCTGCCTAGCCTGCTACAGCCCGGGTTACCGGAGTCCTGTTAGCCCAGTGCTACAGCCCGGATTCACACGTTGTTGACCGGCATGCTCGAAGTTGATTCATGTATGCCTGTCCCCATGGGTTAGTGCCGCTTTGGGTTCACGACTAGCCATGTCGTCCCGGGTTCTTTGTCATATGGATGCTAGCGACACTATCATATACGTGAGCCAAAAGGCGCAAACGGTCCCGGGCCAGGTAAGGTGGCACCCGTGGGAATACCGTGCGTGAGGCCGCAAAGTGATATGATGTGTTACATGCTAGATCGGTGTGACTTAGGATCGAGGTCCTAACAGGTGTCAACGGTCAACGGGCGTGGTCCAGGTCAAACCTGACCAGTGGGACCCACTGGTCAGTAGTTAGTTAACTAACTGAAGTTAGTTTGTGTTAAACTAATTCTAATCCTAGTTTAGTTAGTGGCCTGGGGGCCTACATGTCAGTGAGTCAGGGGAAAAGTCAAACCCCGGTCAAACTGGGTCAAACCCGCCAGACCAGGTCATAGGCTCGTCGCCGGCGACGACAGAGACGACGGAGGGTTTCGGATTTGGTCCTCCGGTGACCAAATCGCCGGTGGAGACGTGCTACGCATAGCTGGGGAGCTGCCGCATCCAGTGGTGCAAGTGGTTGGACACGGGGACGCCGGAAACGACGCCGGCGAGCTCGACAGCGGCGGCCGGAGTTCGGACGGGGTTGGGTTCGACGCTACAGTGCACGGGAGAAGGAGCTGGTGGTGGCTACGGGCTCCTGGTGCTGCGCTGAGCACAACGGTGAGCTTGGCTTCGAGCCAATGTGGCTCTAGCCACGACGGCGCCCTGGCCGGCGGCGGGGAGCTTTCGGGTGTGGTGGAAATGGCGACTACAGAGGCCAAACGAGCACGAGAGCTAGGGGGAGAGGAAGAGGAGCTCACAGCGAGCTCGGGGAGGTCCTGGCGGCGCCAAATCGACCGGAGACGGCTCGGGTGCCCAAGGTTGAAGACGAGGGCGAAGACGGCGTTCGGCGGCGTTTGGAGTCGCGTGGGTCAGCGGAGCGGTCCAGGGCGACGAGGCGGAGCTCTTGAGCCAGTCAGGGAAGCGAGGGGGAGGCGGTGGCCACGGTGGTGCTCGGCGGCACGCTGTGGTGCGCGAGGGGAGAGAGAGCAGAGGAGGGGGAAGAGGTCGGGAGAGTGAGAGGGGTCGAGCGGTTCGGGACGACGCCGGGCATTCACCCACGCGTCCAGGGGCTCGGCGGCAAGCAGGAGGAGGCCTGGCGCCTCGCGCGCGCGTGCGCTGTCCTGCCTCTGCCTACTGGCAGAGGTTGAAGACGACTGGCACTTGCCAGGTGGGCTGGGCCGGCTGGAGGAGCTGGGCCAGGTGGGGCGCCAGGTAAGTTTGGGCCAGGTAGATTTCTCTCTATGCCCTAGTTTCTGTTTTATTAATGTTTTCTATTATTCTGTAAACTTTAGGGCTTTATTAAAATGCCAGAGCCTTACCAAAAATCATGAAACTAATCATGGCCACTGTTTAGAATATATCCAATAGCAAACATTTTAGTTTATGATTATTTGAGCATTTAAAATATTTTATAGCATTTAAATGCCCAAATGCAAATACAATATGAATTAATTCAAAAATCCAGAAGGGCCTAGAAATATGTGCATGACTTTTGGCAGAGGTTTTCACCTTTAACAAAAATCATGAACTTTTCTAAAGGGCATTTGGGATTATTGAAAATATTTTTATTGAACCTAGTTGAAATCATTTGGTGCTAGGGTTACAACAATCCCCATTTCAAGTTTCTGAGAAAATTAAACATGATGATATGATGATCATGCAAGGACAAGTAAAGGCTAAGCTAGGGTTGTGACAAAGAATGGATTATGTATTTTGATGGTGCTTTTTTCCTACAAGGTGCAGGGGCTGGCGTGCTTCTTGTTGCCCCCTCTGGGGAGCACTTAAAGACGTCGTCCAAATGCACTTTGCCTGGGAAGAATCCACCAACAATAAAGCTGAGTATGAAGGGCTCCTTGCCGGCCTCAGGATTGTAGCAGAATTGGGAATTAAGAAGTTGATCATTTGAGGAGATTCACAGCTTGTGGTGAGACAAGTCAACAAGGATTATTAAAGTCCATTGATGGAAGCACACGTCGAGGAAGTGAGGAGATTGGAGGAGCACTTTGATGGGTTGCAAACAGAGCACGTACCCCGTGCGGAAAATAGCATAGATGATCACCTGTCAAAGTGTGCTGCGCATAAGCTTCCTGTGGAACCAGGAACTTTTGTTCTCCATCTCTCTCAGCCCTTCGTATCACCAGCCACAATGGACCGGAAAAGGAGAAAGTTGGACTACGGTAAGCCTCTCCCGGTCGAGCCGTCCGCCCCCGGCAGAGACCCTGCCGGAAACAACTCCTCACAGCCTGCTGGACCACCCCCTCCAGCCGGGCCTATGGACCCCATGAACGAGGATGGTGCTCCCGCAGCAGAGGAGGTGTGGGGGAACGTAGTAATTTCAAAACATTTCCTATGCACACGCAAGATCATGGTGATGCATAGCAACGAGAGGGGAGAGTGTTGCCTACGTACCCTCGTAGACCGAAAGCGGAAGCGTTAGCACAACGCGGTTGATGTAGTCGTACATCTTCATGATCCGAGCGATCAAGTACCGAACTCACGGCACCTCCGAGTTCAGCACACGTTCAGCCCGATGATGTCCCTCGAACTCAGATCCAGCTGAGTGTTGAGGGAGAGTTTCGTCAGCACGACGGCATCGTGACGATGATGATGTTCTACCAACGCACGGCCTTGCCTAAGCACCACTACAGTATTATCGAGGTGGACTATGGTGCAGGGGGGCACCGCACACGGCTAAAAGATCAAACGATCAATTGTTGTGTCTATGGGGTGCCCCCCTGCCCCCGTATATAAAGGAGCAAAGGAGGAGGAGGCCGGCCCTAGGAGGGGCGTGCCAAGGGAGTAGGATTCCTACTCCTAGTAGGAGTAGGTTTCCTTCTTTCCTAGTCCAGCTAGGAGAAGGGGGGAAAGGAGGGGAGGGGGGGGGCGCGCCCCAAACCCCTTGTCCAATTCAGACTGGGCTTGGGAGGGGCATGCGCCACCTCCTCGCTGCTGCCTCTCGTTCCCACTAAGGCCCATTAAGGCCCATTGCTTCTTCCTCGTATTCCCGTAATTCCCCGGTACCTCCGAAAATACCCGAATCACTCGGAACCTTTCCGATGTCTGAATATAGTCGTCCAATATATTGATCTTTACGTCTCAACCATTTCGAGACTCCTCGTCATGTCCAAGATCTCATCCGGGACTCCGAACTACCTTCGGTACATCAAATGACATAAACTCATAATATAACTGTCATTGTAACTTTAAGCGTGCGGACCCTACGGGTTCGAGAACTATGTAGACATGACCGAGACACGTCTGCGGTCAATAACCAATAGTGGAACCTGGATGCTCATATTGGCTCCCACATATTCTACGAAGATCTTTATCGGTCAAACCGCATAACAACATACGTTGTTCCCTTTGTCATCAGTATGTTACTTGCCCGAGATTCGATCGTCGGTATCTCAATACCTAGTTCAATCTCGTTAACAGCAAGTCTCTTTACTCATTCCGTAATACATCATCCCGCAACTAACTCATTAGTTGCAATGCTTGCAAGGCTTAAGTGATGTGCATTACCGAGAGGGCCCAGAGTTACATCTCCGACAATCGGAGTGACAAATCCTAATCTTGAAATACGCCAACCCAACAAGTACCTTCGGAGACACCTGTAGAGTACCTTTATAATCACCAGTTACGTTGTGACGTTTTGTAGCACACAAAGTGTTCCTCCGGTAAACGGGAGTTGCATAATCTCATAGTCATAGGAACATGTATAAGTCATGAAGAAAGCAATTGCAACATACAAAAACGATCGTGTGCTAAGCTAACGGAATGGGTCAAGTCAATCACATCATTCTCCTAATGATGTGATCCCGTTAATCAAATGACAACTCATGTCTATGGCTAGGAAACATAACCATCTTTGATCAACGAGCTAGTCAAGTAGAGGCATACTAGTGACACTTTGTTTGTCTATGTATTCACACATGTATCATGTTTCCGGTTAATACAATTCTAGCATGAATAATAAACATTTATCATGAAATAAGGAAATAAATAATAACTTTATTATTGCCTCTAGGGCATATTTCCTTCAGTCTCCCACTTGCACTAGAGTCAATAATCTAGATCACATCGCCATGTGATTTAACATCAATAGTTCACATCACCATGTGATTAACACCCATAGTTCACATCGTCATGTGACCAACACCCAAAGGGTTTACTAGAGTCAATAATCTAGTTCACATCGCTATGTGATTAACACCCAAAGAGTACTAAGGTGTGATCATGTTTTTCTTGTGAGATAATTTTAGTTAACGGGTCTATCACATTTAGATCCGTAAGTATTTTGCAAATTTCTATGTCTACAATGCTCTGCACGGAGCTACTCTAGCTAATAGCTCCCACTTTTAATATGTATCCAGATTGAGACTTAGAGTTATCTGGATCAGTGTCAAAACTTGCATCGACGTAACCCTTTACGGCGAACCTTTTGTCATCTCCATAATCGAGAAACATATCCTTATTCCACTAAGGATAATTTTGACCAATGTCCAGTGATCTACTCCTAGATCACTATTGTACTCCCTTGCCAAAGTCAGTGTAAGGTATACAATAGATCTGGTACACAACATGGCATACTTTATAAAACCTATGGCTAAGGCATAGGAAATGACTTTTATTCTCTTTCTATCTTCTGCCATGGTCGGGTTTTGAGTCTTACTCAATTTCACACCTTGTAACACAGCCAAGAGCTCTTTCTTTGACTGTTCCATTTTGAACTACTTCAAAATCTTGTCAAGGTATGTACTCACTGAAAAAACTTATCAAGCGTCTTGATCTATCTCTATAGATTTTGATGCTCAATATGTAAGCAGCTTCATCGAGGTATTTTCAAAAACTCCTTTCAAACACTCATTTATGCTTTGCAGAATAATTCTACATTATTTCCGATCAACAATATGTCATTCACATATACTTATCAGAAATGGTGTAGTGCTCCCACTCACTTTCTTGTGAATACAGGCTTCACCGCAAGTCTGTATAAAACTATATCCTTTGATCAACTTATCAAAGTGTATATTCCAACTCCAAGATGCTTGCACCAGTCCATAGATGGATCGCTGGAGCTTGCATATTTTGTTACCACCTTTAATATTGACAAAACCTTATGCTTGCATCATATACAACTCTTCTTTAATAAATCCATTAAGGATTGCAGTTTTATTTATCCATTTGCCAGATTTCATAAAATGCGGCAATTGCTAACATGATTCGGACAGACTTAAGCATAGATACGAGTGGGAAACTCTCATCGTAGTCAACACCTTGAACTTGTCGAAAAACTTTTGCGACAATTCTAGCTTTGTAGATAGTAACACTACTATCAGTGTCCGTCTTCCTCTTGAAGATCCATTTAATCTCAATGGCTCGCCGATCATTGGGCAAGTCAATCAAAGTCCATACTTTGTTCTCATACATGGATCCCATCTTAGATTTCATGGCCTCAAGCCATTTTGCGGAATATGGGCTCATTATCGCTTCCTCATAGTTCGTAGGTTCGTCATGGTCAAGTAACATGACCTCCAGAACAGGATTACCGTACCACTCTGGTGCGGATCTCACTCTGGTTGACCTACGAGGTTCAATAGTAACTTGATCTGAAGTTACATGATCAGCATCATTAGCTTCCTCGCTAATTGGTGTAGGAACCACAGGAATAGATTTCTGTGATGAACTACTTTCCAATAAGGGAGCAGGTACAGTTACCTCATCAAGTTCTACTTTCCTCCCACTCACTTCTTTCGAGAGAAACTCCTTCTCTAGAAAGGATCCATTCTTAGCAACTTAATGTCTTGCCTTTGGATCTGTGATAGAAGGTGTACCATACTGTCTCCTTTGGGTATCCTATGAAGACACATTTCTCCGATTTGGGTTTGAGCTTATCAGGATGAAACTTTTTCACATAAGCATCGCAACCCCAAACTTTAAGAAATGACAACTTTGGTTTCTTGCCAAACCACAGTTCATATGGTGTCGTCTCAACAGATTTAGATGGTGCCCTTTTTAACGTGAATGCAGCTGTCTCTTAATGCATAACCCCAAAATTATAGTGGTAAATCGGTAAGAAACATCATAGATTGCACTATATCCAATAAAGTACGGTTATGACGTCCGGACACACCATTACGCTGTGGTGTTCTAGGTGGCGTGAGTAGTGAAACTATTTCACATTGTTTTAAGTGAAGGCCAAACTCGTGACTCAAATATTTGTCTTTGCGATCAGATCGTAGAAACTTTATTTTCTTGTCAACGATGATTTTCCACTTCACTCTGAACTTCTTTTGAACTTTTCAAATGTTTCAGACTTTATGTTTCATCAAGTAGATATACCCATATCTGCTCAAATCATCTGTGAAGGTCAGAAAATAATGATACCTGCCGCGAGCCTCAACACTCATCGGACCGCATACATCAGTATGTATTATTTCCAATAAGTTAGTTGCTCGCTCCATTGTTCGGAAGAACGGAGTCTTAGTAATCTTGCCCATGAGGCATGGTTCGCAAGCATCAAGTGATTCATAATCAAGTGTGTAACGCCCTCGATGTGGCTATATCTCCCACGACCTTAGGAGCCCCCACTGTTTGATTGTCTTTAGTGGCCGAGTTGTGTCTAGAAAAATGTTTTGAGTCATTTAGGAATTATATATCGGAGAGTTAGGAATTCTTTTTACTTCCCAGTCCCTTCGACCTTCTGGTAAGGCATCCTGACGTAGAGTTTTGACTCTTCTCTTCTCAAATTTCACTAAAAAAAAATTAGGATCACGCGGGTATATTACAATCGTTCCGATGGTTTTATGATGACAACATTGTCTTGGTTGCCTCCTGACATTTAGGGGTTGTGGCAGTGTCCCGGGGAGTTGAGCTCCGAGGTGTTGTCGTCATAATTTTATCGTTGCGGTTTTGGAATACCTGAGTTTAGTACGCCGACATCGAAAATCTCTTTTGTATAGTTGTTGGTGAGATAACCTTGATAGCCCAGTACTGAGGCGAGTGCAGGAGTATTGCCATGACTTGTATAACGGATGTGTTTTCGAAGGTTGAGGTAGATGATTTCCGAAGGTTTCTTGGTTATGTGTTTAAGGATGGATACAGCTGGTTGTAGGATTTGCTAGTTTGGGTGAGATATTATGCTTCCCCTGTATCCCCAACACCTGATTGCATAACCAGAAAGTTTCGGGAGTTTATAAGTGGGAATTCTTGTAGCTCTAGTATTTCTTCCGCAGATATTTGGTTTGTGATTGGGTAATCCTTACCAAGTATTTGTTCACTTCCGTACCTTGTTGATTTTATTCCTTACCATGTTCTAAGTGGCTTCTCAGCTTTGGAAGTGTGATGATTTACATTGGAATTCATTCGTTCATTCTCGTTCGAACGTTAATTGTGAAGACTATATGTTGCAATGTCGTTCCTTTGATTCAGCTTCAATATATCTCTGTCAAGATGCTAATGGATGTCACCCTCTTCAGGATGGCTCCACCAACGCGTCAGAATCCGGAACGCAATGAAGGGAATCAAGCTAACCCTCCGCCACCACCTCCGCCTCCGGAAGCTTGGCAGGCCCTGATGATTGCCACAAATGCCAATGCTCAGATTCTGATTCAGCTCTTGCAAGATCGCAACCAAGGGCAAGCTAATCAAGAGAATCAAGGCCAAGGCAACAATCAGCCGCATTTCGCTTCACTCAACCAGTTCCTTGCTAATCAGCCAAAGACCTTCAGCTACCGTGTCGAGGCCACAGACGCAGATGATTGGCTAGTGGACATCAGCAAGCATTTCGAGTGCAGCAATGTCAGACCTGAGGACTTTGTCAAGTTTTCCTCTTTTCAACTCAAAGATCAAGCTGCTGAGTGGTTCCAGCAATACAAAGATTCCAGAGGAGGTCGTGTGATCACTTGGGATGATTTCCGGCGTGATTTCAAAGCGCACCACATTCTAGAATGTGTTGTTGAGCTTAAGCGTGAGGAATTCCGCAATCTCAAGCAAGGCAACATGTCTGTCTATCAATACAACACTCAGTTCCAGAAGCTCTCTCGTTTTGCAAGGCCATACATCCCTGATGAGAAGAGTATGATCTACCAATTCAGACGTGGTCTCAGAGAAGATCTGCAGCTTGCTCTCGTGCTTTTTGAGCCATTAAAGTATGATGAATTCTACAACATGGCACTGAAACAAGAAGCTGCTTAGCTCAAGTGTGAGGCATCTAAGAAGAGAGTCAGAGACGCAGTCCAGTCTTCTTCTTCTTCACTTGTGGCAGCTAAGCAACAGAAGTTCTGGTTGCCTCCTCCTCCTCCGTTCCGTCAGCCTTATCAACAGAAGAACTCGAGTGGCCGTGGATCTTCCCACCCACCCAACCCTGGCTATCAGAACAAGTCTCAGAACCAAGCTCCAAGGCCAAGTGCTCCTTACCATCGTCCGCTCTCAGAAGTGACTTGTAACAAATGCCAGCAGAAGGGTCACTATGCGAACAAGTGCTTCAACCAAAGGCGTCTTCCGCCTCCTCCTCCTGTGAAATCTTCCAGCAACGCAGTGGTCAAGCATAATCCTAAGCACGCCAAGGTGAACATGATGAATGCAGCTCAAGCGGAGGATTCTTCTGAAGTGATCATGGGTAATCTTCCTGTTAATGACGTTCCTGCAAAAATCTTATTTGATACTGGTTCATCGCATTGTTTCATGTCTAGATCATTTGTTTCAAAGCATGACTTTGTTTCTGAATTATTGGCTAAACCCTTGGGGGTTGTTTCTCCGGCCAAGCCTATGAGGGCCACCACAATGATTCCGAATGTTTCTATCAAGATGGGCGACTATAAATTTCTATCTTCTCCAATGGTGCTTGGTGATTCTGATATTGATCTTATTCTCGGGATGGACTGGCTTTCTAAACACAAGGCTCAGCTTGAGTGTGCTGCCAGGGAAATCAAATTGACTCACTCTTCTAACGATGTGATCATCTATGCTTCTCGTGATGATACCATTCGGTTGTTTTCTCTCAATGAGAATGATGAATTGGAGGCAATCTCTCAGATTCCAGTTGTTTGTGAGTACCAAGATGTTTTTCCAGAAGAGCTTCCGGGTATGCCTCCCCGTCGGCCAGTTGAATTCGTGATTGATCTCGAGCCTGGCACGGAACCCATTTGCAAGCGTCCTTACAAGCTTGGACCAGATGAGCTCAAGGAATTGAAGAAACAACTCGATAAACAAGAGCGTCTGGGTCTGATCAGACGGAGTTCTTCTCCTTGGGGTTGTGGTGTTCTTTTTGTCAAGAAGAAGGATGGCACGGACCGACTTTGTGTTGATTACCGTCCATTGAACAAGAAGACTATCAAGAACAAGTACCCACTTCCCAACATCAATGAGCTATTTGAGCAACTCAAAGGTGCTAAGGTGTTTTCCAAGCTTGACCTTCATATGGGTTATCATCAGATTCGCATTCGTGAAGAAGATATTCCCAAGACAGCATTCAGAACAAGCTTTGGTTCTTAGGAATATACTGTCATGTCTTTCGGCCTCGTCAACGCTCCTCCATATTTCACTCGCTTGATGAATTTCATCTTCAACCCCTACATCAACGAATTTGTCTTGGTCTATCTCGATGATATTTTGGTCTTCTCCAAGAATAAGAAGGATCATGCCAAACATTTGCGATTGGTACTCGGCAAGCTCGGAGAGTATTAATTATATGCGAAGTTCTCCAAATGTGAATTCTGGCTTGATGAAGTTCTTTATCTTGGTCATATCATCTCTGCAAGGGCATTGCTATTAATCCAGAGAGGGTGTCTGCAGTTTTGAATTGGCAACCCCCTCAGAATGTCAAGCAGCTTCGCAGTTTTCTTGGACTTGCAAGCTATTGCCGAAGATTCGTTGAGAATTTCTCCAAGATTGCTAAGCCTCTTTCCAACCTCCTCCAGAAGCATGTGAAATATGTCTGGTCTCCTGAGTGTGACGTTGCTTTCAACACTCTCAAAGAGAAACTTGTCACTGCTCCAGTTTTGACTCCTCCTGACGAATCCAAGCCTTATGAAGTATTCTGTGATGCTTCTCTCTAGGGCCTCGGTGCTGTCTTAATGCAAGAGAAGAAGGTTGTTGCCTATACCTCTCGCCAGTTTAATCCCAATGAAAGGAACTACCCCACTCACGATCTTGAGTTGGCGGCAGTTGTCCACGCACTAATAACATGGAGACATCTCCTGTTGGGAAGGAAAGTGGACATTTTCACAGATCACAAGAGTCTCAAGTATATCTTCACTCAGCCTCATCTCAACCTCAGGCAAACTCGATGGGTCGAAATGATTCAAGAGTATAATCCGAGTATTGAATACACTCCAGGCAAGGCTAATGTGATTGCAGACGCTTTGAGCAGAAAGGCTTACTGCAACAGCTTAATCCTCAAGCCCTTTCAACCGGATCTCTGTGAGGCTTTTCGCAAGTTGAATCTCCAAGTTGTTCCTCAAGGTGTTCTTACCAACCTCATCGTCTCTCCTACTTTGGAAGATCAGATTCGTGAGGCACAATTGTTGGATACCAAGGTGAAGAAGGTGAAACGTGGTATTGACAAGAGCATCCCCAAATACAAGTGCTATCGAGTTGATGACAGAGATACTCTTTTCTTCGAGGACCGGATCGTGGTTCCAAAGGATGATCTTCGTAAAGTCATTACGAACGAAGCGCACAACTCTCTCCTGTCTATTCATCCTGGAAGTTCGAAGATGTACCATGACCTCAAGCAGTCGTATTGGTGGACTCGAATGAAGCGTGAGATCGCTCAATTCGTGAATGAGTGTGATGTCTGCAGAAGGGTGAAAGCAGAACACCAATGACCAGCTGGACTTCTCCAACCTCTTGCTATTCCAGAATGGAAGTTTGATCATATCGAAATGGACTTCGTGACTGGTTTTCCTAAGTCCAAGCGTGGTAATGATGCTATCTTCGTTGTCATCGACAAGCTCACCAAAGTGGCTCATTTTCTTCCTATCAAAGAGTCTATCATAGCAGCGCAGCTGGCAGAGCTCTACACCTCCAGAATTGTCTCTTTGCATGGCATTCCGCAATTGATCTCTTCAGACCGTGGCAGCATCTTTACCTCCAAATTTTGGGATTCTTTTCAGAAGGCCATGGGCACCAACATTCGCTTCAGCACAGCTTTCCACCCTCAGACTAGTGGACAAGTTGAGCGTGTCAATCAAATTCTTGAAGATATGCTCAGAGCCTGTGTTATCTCTTTCGGCATGAAGTGGGAGGATTGCCTTCCTTATGCTGAATTCTCTTACAACAACAGTTTTCAAGCCAGCTCGGGCAAAGCCCCATTCGAGATTCTCTATGGCAGAAAGTGCCGTACCCCTCTCAACTAGTCTGAAACCGGTGAACGCCAATTGCTCGGCAATTATTTGATCTCAGAGGCTGAGGCTATGTGCAAGGTCATTCGTGAGAACCTCAAAGCCGCGCAATCGCGCCAGAAGAGCTATTACGATAGCAAACACCGAGATGTGGCATTCGAGATCGGAGACCATGTTTACCTCCGTGTCTCGCCAATGAAAGGAACTCGTCGCTTCGGTATCAAGGGGAAACTTGCTCCGCGATACGTGGGTCCCTTCAAGATCATCGGGAAACGAGGCGATATAGCCTATCAACTTGACCTCCCCTCCAACTTTGCAAATGTGCACGATGTCTTCCACGTGTCACAGCTTTGCAAGTGCTTCAAGACGCCTGAGCGCACCATCAACTTCGAAGAGATTGATCTTCAAGAAGATTTGTCCTATCATGAGCACCCAGTTGCTATTCTTGAGACAACTGAGCGCAAGACTCGCAACAAGTCAATCAAATTCCTCAAAGTGAAATGGTCACATCATTCAGACCGAGAAGCCACCTGGGAGCGTGAAGACCACCTACGTTCCGAGTATCCGGAGTTCTTTCAGTCCTAGATCTTGGGACGAGATCCTCTCGTAGTGGTGTGTTGTAACGCCCCAGATGTAACTTGCCATATTTGTAATCCAACTCTTGCCATTTCCGGCTATGTGTTATGATATTCCCTCCGTGGTTGGGTTCTCTTCGTTTTGCATTTTGGTCATGTCATGCATTTCATATCATGTCATCATGTGCATCGCATTCGCATACATGTTCGTCTCATAAATCCGAGCAGCTTTCCCGTTGTCCGTTTTGCAATCCGGCGCTCCTATGTCTCCCGGCGTCCCCTTTTACATTTCTTCGTGAGCGGGTATTAAACATTCTCGGAATGGACCGAGGCTTGACATGTGGCCTCGGTATAGCACCGGTAGACCGCCTGTCAAGTTTTGGGTCAATCGGAGTTCGTTTGGTACTCCAACGGTTAACCGGGTAACCGTGAAGGCCTCGTGTGTGTTGCAGCCCAACACCCCTTCAAATCAGCCCAACAACCCATCTAAGACACTCCCATGTCCTCCGCCGTTCGATCACGATCGCGTGGCCGAAAACCGCTCTCCATTTGGAGCTCCCTAGCTCCTTCTAGCTATAAAAACGTCTCCCCCTCCTCCATCACGGGCAAAATCCACCCCGAAACCCTAATTTCGTCGCTCCGCGTGGGCGGACGTGTCCGCCGCCGCCGCCCGCAGCCAACCACGCAGCGCCACGTGGCCACGCCGCCGGCCCGCGCGGCCCGTAGCCGGCCCCCGCGGCCCAGCCCCCGCGCCCCGCCGCCTCGCTCCGCCTGCTCCGCGCCCGCTCGCCCCACGCCGGCTCCCCGCCGCCCGCGCCGCCGCTGCCGCGCCCCGCGCCCGCGACGCCCGCGTCGCCGCGCTCCGCCGTCGCCGGCGCCAGATCCGGCCGCCCCGGCGCGGATCCGGCGGCCCCGAGCTCGCCGCCGCCTCCCTCGCCCTCTCCGGCGCAACTCCGGCGCGGATCCGGCGAGATTCACGCCGCCCTCGATCCGCGCGCCCGGCGGTTGACTTTTACCATACCCTCGAAATCACTTCTTTCTTTGCTTGCTAGATTGCTCGCTCTTTTGCTATGCCTATGCTGCGATACCTACCACTTGCTATATCATGCCTCCTATATTGCCATGTCAGCCCCTAACCATCCATGTCCTAGCAAACCGTTGATTGGCTATGTTACCGCTTTTGCTCAGCCCCTCTTATAGCGTTGCTAGTTGCAGGTGAAGATGAAGTTTGTTCCTTGTTGGAACATGGATTTGTTGTTCCTTGTTGGAACATGTTTATTTGTTGGGATATCACATTACCTCTTATTTAATTAATGCATCTATACACTTGGTAAAGGGTGGAAGGCTCGGCCTTATGCCTGGTGTTTTGTTCCACTCTTGCTACCCTAGTTTCCGTCATACCGGTGTTATGTTCCCGGAGTTTGCGCTCCTTACACGGTTGGGTGATTTATGGGACCCCCTTGACAGTTCGCTTTGAATAAGACTTTTCCAGCAAGGCCAAACATTGGTTTTACCATTTGCCACCTAAGCCTTTTTCCCTTGGGTTCTGCAGACTCAAGGGTCATCTTATTTTAACCCCCCCGGGCTAGTTCTCCTTCGATTGCTGGTCCAAACTAGAGCACCGTGCAGGGCCGTCCCTTGGCAACTTGGGTTATGTTGGCTCCTGTACGCTTAGCTTATCCGGATGTGCCCTGAGACCGAGATATGTGCAGCTCCTATCAGGATTTGTCGGCACAATCGGGCGGCTTTGCTGGACTTGTTTTATTACTGTCGAAATGTCTTATAGTCCGAGATTCCGAGATTGATCGGGTCTTCCCGGTAGAAGGAATATCCTTCGTTGACCGTGAGAGCTTATCATGGGCTAAGTTGGGACACCCCTGCAGGGTATTATCTTTCGAAAGCCGTGCCCGCGGTTATGAGGCAGATGGGAATTTGTTGATGTCCGGTTGTAGAAAACCCGAAGTTGACCTAATCTAAAACACATCAACCGCGTGTGTAACCGTGATGGTCTCTTCTCGGCGGGGTCCGGGAAGTGAACACGGTGTTGGAGTTATGTCTGACGTAGGTTGTTTCAGGATCACTTCTTGATCACTTCCAGTTTCTCGACCGTGCTTTGCCTTCTCTTCTCGCTCTCTTTTGCGCTGTAGCCACCATATGCTAGTCGCTTGCTGCAGCTCCACCTCACAAACCCCTTTCCCACCTTTAAGCTTAAATAGTCTTGATCTCGCGGGTGTGAGATTGCTGAGTCCCCATGACTCACAGATATTATCACAACAGTTGCAGGTACCAACGATGCCAGTGCAGATGACGCGACCGAGCTCACTTGGGAGTTCGACGAGGAACGTGGCCGTTACTATGTTTCTTTTCCAGACGATCAGTAGTGGAGCCCAGTTGGGTGATCCGGGGATCTGTTTAGCATTTGGGGTAGTCTTCTTTCATTTTGGTACCGTAGTCGGACCTTGAGTGTAATCTGTATGATGGATGTTATTTATGTACTTGTGTGAAGTGGCGATTGTAAGCCAACTATGTATCTTTCCCCTTTATTTATTACATGGATTGTGTGAAGATTACCTCACTTGCGACATTGCTTTCAATGCGGTTATGCCTCTAAGTCGTGCCTCGACACGTGGGAGATATAGCCGCATCGAGGGCGTTACGTTCCAAAATCCCATCAGCATGGAGTTTCTTCATTCGCTTTACACCAATATGACCTAAACAACAGTGCCACAAATAAGTTGCACTATCATTATTAGCTTTGCATCTTTTGTCTTCAATATTATGACTATGTGTATCACTACAATCAAGATCCAACAAACCATTTTTATTGGGTGTATAACCATAAAAGGTTTTATTCATGTAAACAGAATAACAATTATTCTATAACTTAAATGAATAACCGTATTGCAATAAACATGATCAAATCATATTCTTGCTCAAGCAAACACCAAATAACATTTATTTATGTTCAACACTAATCCCGAAAGTATAGGGAGTGTGCGATGATGATCATATCAATCTTGGAACTACTTCCAATACACATCTTCACTTCACCCTTAACTAGTTTCTGTTCATTTGCAACTCCCATTTCGAGTTACTACTCTTAGCAACTGAACTAGTATCAAATACCGTGGGGTTTCTATAAACACTAGTAAAGTACACATCAATAACATGTATATCAAATGTACCTTTGTTCACTTTGCGATCCTTCTTATCCGCCCAATACTTGGGGCAGTTCCACTTCCAGTGACTAGTCCCTTTGTAGTAGAAGCACTTAGTCTCAAGTTTAGGTCCAGACATGGGCTTCTTCACTTGAGCAGCAACTTGCTTGTCGTTCTTCTTTAAGTTCCTCTTCTTCCCTTTGCCCTTTTCTTGAAACTAGTGGTCTTGTTAACCATCAACACTTGATGTTTTTCTTGATTTCTACCTTCGTCGATTTCAGCATCACGAAGAGCTTGGGAATTGTTTCCGTTATCCCTTGCATATTATACTTTATCACCAAGTTCTACTAACTTGGTGATGGTGACTAGAGAATTCTGTCAATCACTATCTTACCTAGAAGATTAAATCCCACTTGATTCAAGCGATTGTAGTACCCAGACAATCTGAGCACATGCTCACTGCTTGAGCTATTCTCCTCCATCTTTTAGCTATAGAACTTTTTGGAGACTTCATATCTCTCAACTCGGGTATTTGCTTCAAATATTAATTTCAACTCCTGGAACATCTCATATGGTCCATGACGTTCAAAACGTCTTTGAAGTCCCGATTCTAAGCCGTTAAGCATGGTGCACTAAACTATCAAGTAGTCATCATATTGAGCTAGCCAAACGTTCATAACGTCTACATCTGCTCCTGCAATAGGTCTGTCACCTAGCGGTGCATCAAGGACATAATTCTTCTGTGCAGCAATGAGGATAGTCCTCAGATCACGGATCCAATCCGCATCATTGCTACTAACATCTTTCAACTCAGTTTTCTCTAGGAATATATCAAAAAAATAAAACAGGGGAGCTAAACGCGAGCTATTGATCTACAACATAGACAAGCAAGATACTATCATGTACTAAGTTCATGATAAATTTATGTTCAATTAATCATATTACTTAAGAACTCCCACTTAGAAAGACATCTCTCTAATCTTCTAAGTGATCACGTGATCCAAATCAACTAAACCATAACCGATCATCACGTGAAATTGAGTAGTTTTCAATGGTGAACATCACTATGTTGATCATATCTACTATATGATTCACGCTCGACCTTTGGGTCTCGGTGTTCCGAGGCCATATCTGCATATGCTAGGCTCGTCAAATTTAACCCGAGTATTCTGCGTGTGCAAAGCTGGCTTGCACCCGTTGTAGATGGACGTAGAGCTTATCACACCCGATCATCACATGGTGTCTGGGCACGACGAACTTTGACAACGGTGCATACTCAGGGAGAACACTTTTATCTTAAAATTTAGTGAGAGATCATCTTATAATGCTACCGTCAATCAAAGCAAGATAAGATGCATAAAAGATAAACATCACATGCAATCAATATAAGTGATATGATATGGCCATCATCATCTTGTGCTTGTGATCTCCATCTCCGAAGCACCGTCATGATCACCATCGTCACCGGCGTGACACCTTGATCTCCATCGTAGCATCGTTGTCGTCTCGCCAATCTTATGCTTCTACGACTATCGCTACTGCTTAGTGATAAAGTAAAGCATTATAGGGTGATTGCATTGCATACAACAAAGCAACAACCATATGACTCCTGCCAGTTGTCGATAACTCGGTTACAAAACATGATCATCTCATACAATAAAATTTAGCATCATGTCTTGACCATATCACATCACAACATGCCCTGCAAAAACAAGTTAGACGTCCTCTACTTTGTTGTTGCAAGTTTTACGTGGCTGCTACAGGCTTAGCAAGAACCGTTCTTACCTATGCATCAAAACCACAATGATAGTTTCTCAAGTTGGTGCTATTTTAACCTTCGCAAGGACCGGGCGTAGCCACACTCGGTTCAACTAAAGTTGGAGAAATTGACACTCGCCAGCCACCTATGTACAAAGCACGTCGGTAGAACCAGTCTTGCGTAAGCATACGCAATGTCGGTCCGGGCCGCTTCATCCAACAATACCACCGAACCAAAGTATGACATGCTGGTAAGCAGTATGACATATATCGCCCACAACTCACTTGTGTTCTACTCGTGCATATGACATCTACGCATAAAACCTGGCTCTGATACCACTGTTGGGGAGCGTAGTAATTTCAAATAAATTCCTACGCACACGCAAGATCATGGTGATGCATGGCAACGAGAGGGGAGAGTGTTGTCTACGTACTCTTGTAGACCGAAAGCGGAAGCGTTAGCACAACGCGGTTGATGTAGTCGTACATCTTCATGATCCGACCGATCAAGTACCGAGTGCACGACACCTCAGAGTTCAGCACACGTTCAGCCCAATGACGTCCCTCGAACTCCGATCCAGCTGAGTGTTCAGGGAAAGTTTCGTCAGCACGACGGCATGGTGACGATGATGATGTTCTACCGACGCAGGGCTTCACCTAAGCACCGCTACAGTATTATCGAGGTGGACTATGGTGGAGGGGGGCACCGCACACGGCTAAAAGATCAAACGATCAATTGTTGTGTCTATGGGGTGCCCCCTGCCCCCGTATATAAAGGAGCAAGGGAGGAGGAGGCCGGCCCTAGGAGGGGCGCACCAAGGGAGTAGGTTTCCTTCTTTCCTAGTCCAACTAGGAGAAGGGGGGAAAGGAGGGGAGAGGAGAAGGAAGGGAGAGGGGGACCGCGCCCGAAACCCCTTGTCCAATTTGGACTGGGCTTGGGAGGGGCGCGCGCCACCTCCCGGTTGCTGCCTCTCCTTCCCACTAAGGCCCATTAAGGCCCATTGCTTCTTCCTCGTATTCCCGTAACTCCCCGGTACCTCCGAAAATACCCGAATCACTCGGAACCTTTCCGATGTCCGAATATAGTCGTCCAATATATCGATCTTTACGTCTCGACCATTTCGAGACACCTCGTCATGTCCCCGATCTCATCCGGGACTCTGAACTACTTTCGGTACATCAAATGACATAAACTTATAATATAATTGTTATTGTAACTTTAAGCGTGCGGACCCTACGGGTTCGAGAAATATGTAGACATGACCGAGACACGTCTCCAGTCAATAACCAATAGCGGAACCTGGATGCTCATATTGGCTCCCACATATTCTACGAAGATCTTTATTGGTCAAACCGCATAACAACATACGTTGTTCCCTTTGTCATCGGTATGTTACTTGCCCGAGATTCGATCGTCGGTATCTCAATACCTAGTGCAATCTCGTTACCGGCAAGTCTCTTTACTCGTTCCGTAATACATCATCCCGCAACTAACTCATTAGTTGCAATGCTTAAGTGATGTGCATTACCGAGAGGGCCCAGAGATACCTCTTCGACAATCGGAGTGACAAATCCTAATCTTGACATACGCCAACCCAACAAGTACCTTCGGAGACACCTGTAGAGCACCTTTATAATCACCCAGTTATGTTGTGACATTTGATAGCACACAAAGTGTTCCTCCGGTAAATGGGAGTTGCATAATCTCATAGTCATAGGAACATGTATAAGTCATGAAGAAAGCAATGGCAACATACTAAAACGATCATGTGCTAAGCTAACGGAATGGGTCAAGTCAATCACATCATTATTCTAGTGATGTGATCCCGTTAATCAAATGACAACTCATGTCTATGGCTAGGAACATAACCATCTTTGATCAACGAGCTAGTCAAGTAGAGGCATACTAGTGACACTTTGTTTGTCTATGTATTCACACATGTATCATGTTTTCGGTTAATACAATTCTAGCATGAAATAAACATTTATCATGAAATAAGGAAATAAATAATAACTTCATTATTGCCTCTAGGGCATATTTCCTTTAGGAGGTGCCGCTAGTCTTTGTTGCAGAGCCCCAGGCTCCAACTTGGGCAAGGCACATCGTCCACTTCCTCCAAACCAAAGAACTTCCCGACAACCAAGATGAAGCTCAGAAAGTAGCTCGGAGGGCCAGTATGTATCAGTTCGTCGATGACACTCTGTACAGAAGGAGGCCCAACGGTGTGAAATTGAAGTGTGTCTGCCGGGAGGATGGAAAGGAACTGTTGGTTGAGATTCACAGAGGAATGTGCGTCTCACACATTGGATTAAGGGCATTAGTTGGGAAAGCATTCCGGCAAGGATTCTATTAGCCAGCAGCCCTCCAAGATGCAGTTGAGCTCGTTAGGACATGTGAAGCCTGCCTGTTCCATTCCAAGAGAACACACCTGCCTGCCCAAGCCCTTCAGACAATCCCTCTATCATGGCCATTTTCGGTCTGGGGGCTCGATATCCTTGGCCCCTTCCCCCGAGCAATCGGGGACATTGAATTCTTGTTCGTTGTCATCGACAAGTTTACAAAGTGGCCGGAAGTGACTGCCGTAAGAAAGGTGACTGCTCAGTCAACTATCAAGTTCTTGAAAGAATTTGTGTGTCATTTTAGAGTTCCGGCAAGGATCATCACTGACAACGGCACCCAGTTCACGAGACATGCCTTCATGCAATACGTTCATGCCCTTGGATGCAAGATCTCATTTGCTTCTGTGGCAGACCCCCGGAGCAATGGACAAGCTGAGAGGGCAAACGCTGAAGTACTTTGTGGACTCAAGACAAGGACTTTCGATAAGCTGCAGAAGCACGACAGGCGGTGGATCGAGGAGCTGCCGGTAGTTCTCTGGTCCCTCAGAACGACACCTAACCGAGCTATCGGGCAGACTCCCTTCTCCCTGGTCTACAGGGCAGAAGCAGTTATCCCCAGGAACTCATTTACGGGTCCCCTCGAGTGCTTGCCTACGATGAAGTAGCGCAAGATCAGCACCGGCGTGACGATGTTGTGCTTGTCGGATTTCGGGTCCCGGCAGACCCTTGAGGTTCGAACACTGGGGTGCGCGCGGAGATTTCGCCTTCTACCTCCGAGTACCCCACCGCCTCGCTAAGATCTAAGCTATGGAAAGAAAAGCACAAGAGACACAGGGTTTATACTGGTTCGGGCCACCGTTGTGGTGTAATACCCTACTCCAGTTTTTGGTGTGGTGGATTGCCTCTTGGGCTGATGATGATGAGCAATACAAGGAAGAATAGCCTCGCGAGGGTCTGTTCTTGGCTGGGGCGATGAACTCCTAGGAGGAGTTCAGTCACCCTTCTCTCTCTCTCTCTCTGATTGCTTGATTGATTGCCCGTCCCTCTACCCTGGGGGTGGCTAGTCCTATTTATAGGCAAAGGCCCTGGGCCTCTTCCCAAATATTGACCGGGAAGGGCGCCAACAATTGGCCATTTTGAAGGGGAACATCTGGTACACTTATCCTGACTAAAGTTGGTCCTCGCCTGCCAAAGGCGCTGGTGGTGACGCTGGCTTGGGCTCCACAATGACTTCCTCCCTGTTGTGGGGCTGGTCTTGGTCTCGTTGCACCGAAACGGTTGCCTTTGCTTGATGCTCCCGCCTGCGCTTGCTCCCTTTGCACCAAAGAGGAAAGGAGGACACTGCACGGTCTGGCGCCCGCCTGGCGCCCTTGGTCGTCATGGCTTGCGTCACGGGCACCTCGCGAGATACCCCGCCTTGATCTCTCCGCCTCCTCGCGTGCCAGCCTAATGAGGTCGTGCCTGAGGAAGCTCCGTGTCGTCCGCCCCACGAGGCTTGGCCCCTCGCGAGGGTCTTGGGTTTGTGTTGATGAAGATGGGCCGTGCTGGGCCCCCCTTTGAGCCACGCCGCAGGCCGCGGGAAGGCAAGTCTGGGGACCCCCGTTCCCAGAACACCGACAGTGCTACTCGAGGAGAACTGTCTCCAGGCTGCTACGCGTGCTACACGCTACCAGCAAGCCCTGCATCGCTATCACAGCCGCAGGGTTCATGCCCGGTGTTTTGAGGAAGGTGACCTTGTCATTAGGTGCGTTCAGTCCGCCAATGGTACAAACAAGCTATCACCAAAGTGGGAAGGCCCTTACCGGGTGGTACGAGTCACCAGACCTGGCGCAGTCCGTCTAGAGATCGGGGATGTCACTCAGTTGCAAAACCCATGGAATATTGAGCATCTATGTAAGTACTACCAATAAGGCGCGAGGCTGTCGGGTGAGGGAGTCCTGGACTAAGGGGTCCTCGGGCGTCCGGCCTGTTGGACATGGGCCGGACTGATGGGCTGTGAAGATACGAAGATCGAAGACTCCACCCGTATCCGGATGGGACTCTCCTTGGCGTGGAAGGAAAGCTTGGCGACTGAATATGAAGATTCTTTTCTCTGTAACCGACTTTGTACAACCCTAGCCCCCTCCGACATCTATATAAAGTAGAGGGCTTAGTCCGTAAAGGGGACATAGCCATACAAGCTAGACTTCTAGGGTTTTAGCTATTACGATCTCAAGGTAGATCAACTCTTGTTATACTTATATTCATCAAGATCAATCAAGCAGCAAGTAGGGTATTACCTCCATAGAGAGGGCCCGAACCTGAGTAAACATTGTGTCCCCCGTCTCCTGTTACCATCGACCTTAGACGCACAGTTTGGGACCCCCTACCCGAGATCCACCAGTTTTGACACCGACATTGGTGCTTTCATTGAGAGTTCCACTGTGCCGTCCCTAGAAGGTTCGATGTCCCCTTAAATCATTACCAACGATACTATCCAAGAGGAAACCTTCCTCCCTGGACAGATCTTCGTGTTCGGTGGCTTTGCACTGCGGGCCAACTCGCTTGGCCATCTGGAGCAGATTGACAGCTACGCCCCTGGCCACCAGGTCAAATTCAGGAGCTTGAACTACGTCGTGGACATCCGTGGAGACTTGATCTTTGATGGATTCGAGACCACGGCAGTCTCCCCCTATCCCTATGATGAGCATGATTTAAATCTGTCATCGTACCATACTCAGGAAATTGCACCTGTAACCGCTCTGGCCTCAGATCCAGAGCAGACCGCGCCATCCGAGGATGGGAGAATCAACCCCACCACGGAGGCCACAGATTCCGCGGCGTTGGATCCACACACAGACTTAACCTCATGTGATGTCTATGTCACCGGAACTTCGGACTCGTCTCTGGCTATATATAAGCTCCGAACCATGTGCGTCTGTGGACGCCGAGCTAGATCGGTTATCGATCTTCGAATTCAGCGCCGCAAATATCTTCCAGCACTCACCTTTGGGCGATGTGTTAAACTATATCCGGTTCGAACCGGAGGCTGATGACAGGGAATTTTGCTTCCCACCCGCCACCCACTACATAGCCACTGTCGAGGACTTAACCGACACACTCGATTACAGCTCCGAAGACATCGACAGTATGGACGACGATGGAGAAGAAGAGCATGGCTAGAACCCACCGTTTACTGGACGCTGGACGGCCACTTCGTCGTACGACGTATACATGGTGGATACACCCAAGGAAAATAGCGGCGAAGACAAGGAGAACCCAGTGAAGGATGACCCTCCTAAGACATAACCAAAGCGCCGTCGTCAGCGGTGCCGCTCTAAATCGCGCCGCAGCAAGGACAACAACACCGGCAGAGGAGACGATAACACGCCGGAGGGTGCCAAAGACAAAGAAGACCCGACGAACAAACTGCCGAACAAGACAATCGGGAAGATGGGCAAGTCAGCCTTGATGAACAGGCCATAGAGGAAGACTCGTAGGACGGTAGTTATCATCCCCCCTCCGAGGAGGAGGTAAGCCTCGGCAACGAAGACTTCATCGTGCCTGAGGAACCTCTCGAGTAGGAGCGCTTTAAGCTTCATCTAATAGCCACTGCAAGGAGCATGAAAAAGAAGCAGCAGCAGCTTCAAGCTGATCAAGACCTGCTCAATGACAGATGGACCGATGTCCTGGCAGCCGAGGAATACAGCCTTAAACGCCTAGCCAAAAGTTACATGAAGCGCAAATTGCTACCTCAGTTCGATGACGAGGCGCTAGAACCCGCACCAGCATCGTGCAATGCGGCCGACCGACCGCCACACGGTCGGGATAAAACGGCAACTCGGACCGAAAACCAGACTGTCCCACCTTGCCATAAAGGCAAGGATAAGACATCTCAGGGTTATACATACGACCTTCGCCAAGACCTGGACAGTAGAGCAGGACATACAAGATCGATCTATGGATCGTGAGAGCGTGCCTCGACATGCGAGGATGACTATCTATTCGGACGTAACAAACCTAGTCTCGCCCGGGCCGAAAACTGCAGACGGACTCCATCAGAGCTACGTTGCGAGGCGGCCCGATATAGAGGCGCCGCACACCCTCTTTGCTTCACTGACGAAGTAATGGATCATGAATTCCCAGAAGGGTTTAAACCCGTAAACATCGAATCATACGATGGAACAACCGATCCCGCGGTATGGATTGAGGATTTTATTCTCCACATCCACATGGCCCGCGGGGATGACCTTCACGCCATCAAATACCTCCCACTAAAACTCAAAGGGCCAGTTCGGCACTGGCTAAATAGACTGCCTGAAAATTCCATTGGCAGCTGGGAGGACTTGGAAGAAGCTTTCCTCAACAACTTCCAAGGTACATATGTCCGGCCACCTGATGCCGATGACCCAAGTCACATAGTCCAACAGCCTGGAGAGTGAGCCAGGAAATTCTGGAGTAGGTCCTAACTAAAAAGAACCAGATCTTAGACTATCCGGATGCCGAAGCCCTAGCGGCCTTTAAACATAGCATCCGCGACGAATGGCTCGCCCGCCACCTCGGCCAGGAAAAGCCGAAGTCCATGGCAGCCCTCACGGAACTCATGACCCGCTTTTGTGCGGGTAAGGCTAGTTGGCTGGCCCGCAACAAAAACACAGCAAGCGAAATAGGCACCTCCGAGGGCAAAAATAGCAATGGCAAGCTCCGACGCAATAGACACAAACGCCGATGACACGATAGTCAACGCCAGATTCAGTGGCTCCATGTCCGGTCAGCGGAAGAAGCCATATAAAAGAAATAGTCAGGGACAATCCAGCCTGGACCGCATACTCGACCGCCCGTGCCAGATCCATGGCACCCCAGACAAACTAGCCAATCATACCAACAGAGATTTATGGGTTTTTAAACAGGTCGGCAAGTTAAATGCCGAAAATAAAGAAAAGGGATCACAAAGCGAGGACGATGACGAGGAGCCCCGGCAACTGAACACAGGGGGACAAAAGAAGTTTCCTCCTTAGGTCAAAATGGTGAACATGATATATGCTACACACATCCCCAAAAGGGAGCGCAAGCGCGCACTCAGGGACGTCTATGCGATAGAGCCAGTCGTCCCAAAATTTAATCCATGGTCGTCATGCCTGATCACTTTTGATCGACGGGATCATCCGACCAGTATCCGTCATGGCGGTTCAGCCACATTGGTCCTTGACCCAATAGTTGACGGATTCCACCTCACACGAGTTCTTATGGACGACGGCAGCAGTCTGAACCTGCTCTATCAGGATACAGTGAGCAAAATGGGCATTAACCCATCACGGATCAAGCCCACAAGGAATACCTTTAAAGGAGTCATACCAGGTGTAGAGGCCCACTGTACGGGCTCAATTACGCTAGAGGTTGTCTTCAGATCTCCGGACAACTTCCAAGCGAAGAATTAATCTTCGATATCGTCCCTTTTTGCAGCGGCTACCATGCACTACTCGGACGAACCTCATTCGCTCAATTCAATGCGGTCCCACATTGTGCTTACCTCAAGCTCAAGATGCCCGGTCCACACGGCGTCATAACCGTCAATGGAAACACGGAACGCTTCCTCCGCACAGAAGAGCATACCGTTGCCTTAGCAGCAGAAGTACAGAGCAGCCTCCTCAAGCAGAACCTTAATTCGGCTGCCGAGCCCCCAGACACCGTTAAGAGAGTCCGGACTATTCTACAGCAGGACAACTCGGCTCGTCAGGAGCTCGACTAGCAATTCGGCCTCCGTCCCAGTCCCAATCAAGTGGTGGCATTGGTACCGCGCGTACATAACTACGCACTCAAAATTCCATGGGGAGAGACGGAGGCATACCTACCCTGTGATCCACAATACGGCTTGACCGCTCCCGGACACATTTACTTTCACTGTTTCTTTTTTTCCTTTTCGGGTTCCTTTTCACAGGCCTTCCTTGATGGCTCGATCGCAGTTCCTTTCGAAGGACAAATACACCAAGAAGGCAGCCAGTCTGGACGTAGAGGGGAACTTCTAGGTGGTCTCTTTAACGACCACTCTACCTGTTTTCAGGGCCCACACACAGCTCTCCCTTGGTGAGAGCATGTTAAATAGCATATTGCTTATCGCACTATTTGTATCAATGCGCTTGGACGTATTAATCAAATTATAACGGAAACAGTTTGCGGCCCAACTTTCAGGGCCCCTGCCTATTGCATTTACCGCTTTTCTGTTTCCCCTTTCTTTTAATAAACTTATCAGATAGCACCCGTACACTATGATACGTTTCAATTTGCCAGGGGCTTCATAGCGCCCCGTACTACGGCACCAAAAGCCTGAACACTTTTTACGATACAGTTCGGCACCCCGAATTTAGCATTATATGCATTGGCTCTAAATCATATCTTTGGTCAATGGCTGGGTTGCCCGGCTCCTGTGCTTGCTACCTTACGTTCTGCTACATCGTCTAAGGGAGTAAAGGGAGAACTACTGCGATTGTGCCCTGGTTTACCCAATGGAGCACCTCAGTAGAGAAAGCCGAAAACTGACTGTCATGATGCGCTGAGAGCCCGTTAGCTCTTCGGAGGTCTCAAATCGTTGGAGATTTTTTCCGCATTGCGCGAGGGGTCAGTACTTGCCCGATCAGGTGTCTACAGCATCCTAGCTCGGATACTTGGGGCTGCGCCTATATTTTTTATTGTCAAACTCCTATGGCTAAGTGAGGGTGTTCAAGCCGTATAGTCTGATTGCCTGGCTCATTGTGCTAAACACCTCCTTGAAGGACCAAAAAATCTGATCAAGAGTGTTTAGATTCCATCCCAAACACCCCCGTACTGCCTACATGGGGGCAGAAGGCGACGATTGGCCAACCCTCAGATTTTATAACACACAGCCGCATAGGAGGTAATTTTCTTTATAAAACAAAAATTATATTACATACCAGCTTTGTTTCATCTTACATGGCACGGACAACTTGAATATATTCATTCAAGGATAATGTCTTGTGAACACTGCACCGCTACAAGACGGGACCCCTCCAGGACGTCTCCAAAATACCGCTCGGGTGTGCGGTGCTCTTTGCCCTCGGGCTGCCCCTCGGTCACAAGCTTGGCGTCCATCTTCGCCCACCACGCCTTGACTCGTGAGAAGGCCATCCGCGCTCCCTCGATGCAGACCGACCACTTGACGACGTCCAGCCGAGGACATGCATCCACCAGCCGCTTCACGAGGTCGAAGTAACTGCTGGGTATAGCTTCGGCTAGCCACAGCCGGATTATTAAATCCTTCGTGGCCAGTTCGGCCACCCTGTGCAGCTCGACCAGCTGTTTTAGCTGATCGATGAAGGGCACCAGATGTTCTGGCGCAAGATATTGCGACCAGAATAGCTTCTCCGTGGAGCTCCCTTCTTCGGCTCGGAAGAACTCCGCAGTGTCTGACACACTGCATGGCAGATTAGCAAAAGCCCCTAGAGAACTACGAATCCAAGTTAGTAAAAGATACTTTCTCTTCACATATTTTCTTCGCATGCTAAAATCCTTACCCGCCGCGATCTTCCTGGCCTCCTGGACCTCCTGGAGGGCACTCTGGGCCTCATTCTAGGCCGTTTCTGCGCTTTGACAAGCCTTGGCGAGTTCGGTCTCTTGAGCCGTTGCATCGCGCTCCAAGGTCTCGCACTTCTTCACCGTGTCTTGGAGCTCTTGTTGGATCTCGTTGACCCGGGCCTTGAGCTTCTTACGGGCGGCCTGCTCCTTGACAACCTTCTCATCTGCTTCGGCCAGGGCCTTTTTTAGGGCCTCAACCTCGGTCGTCGCACTCCGGTCAAAATATATCATTTACTCTTTCCGAATATATAGCGGGTTATTGCATACCTTGCTTCTCCTGGAACTGCCTCCTTGCCTGGCCGAGCTCCTCCTCGGCCTACTCTAGTCTCTGCCTCAGTCCTGAGACTTCGGCAGTATGTGAGGCCGCGACGAGCAGCGACGCCTGCATATTCATTTCAGACATACTTTGTTAGTTTCCTGCAATAATGGATTGATCCTCTGTCCGGCCTTTCTTTTCCGAACACCGGACAGTGTCTCAGGGGCTACTATCTATATTGGGATTTTCTCTTTTTGCGTCGCTTACCTTGAAACCTACCAGCAGGATGCTGCAGGCTTCGGTTAGTCCGCTCTTGGCAGACTGATCCCTTTCAATTACCGCGCCCATAAGGACATGGTGCTCATCCACAATGGAAGCGCCTCGCAGCGCTTCCACCAGATTATCCAGTGCCCCTGGTTGGACAGGGGTCACCGGTGAAATGGGCATACCCCGCTCTTTCGAAGGAGGTTGCACACCGGACTCCGGAGTCGTATTGCCCTTCGTAATCGTATTTAGCTGAGGATCGAACTGAATATGGCCCTCATCGCCTGTCTTCATGGGGATTTGCTCCCCCTGGTGTCCGGCGATGGAGGTTTCGCCTTCCGGCGCCTCCTGAACCTCCCCCTGGCCTGGGAAGGTCCTTCGGGACATCACCTCGGTGTCGCCCTTGGCCATGGGAAATAAGCGGCCCGCGGCGACTCGTTGTCCATCGCCCTCGAGTCCAGCGAACCCCTTGATGAGGATCGCTGGGAACTATCATGGGCCGGACTGCAATGGCATGAATCATGATTAACCATATCAATACAATAAAAAGGAGCGGCCGGATATATGGACATATACGGGTTTTGACACTTACGATGCAGCCGAGGGCTTGGGTCAGAAGCGCCGCTCCGGACTACTGTCAACATCCCACTCGGAGTTATCCGAAAGGGAGCCCTTCCCCTTCTTGGACGTCTCCGCCTCCAGGTTCATGGATGCCGCTTTCTTCCTCTTTCCCTCAGCAGGGGGAGGGTTGTTCTCCTCCTCCTCCTCCTTGTCGCCATCGTCCTCAGCGGCGGAGGAAGGGTCTCTTCCTCTTCGGACGCCACGTCCGAAGCACCCTTGTGACGGGTGCCACCTCTGGCTCCTTTAGCCTTCTTCTCCGGCGGTTGGTAAGGCGCCGGAACTGGCATCTTTGCCAGGAGCGGGATGACTCGCTCTGCGGGCAGCGTAGCCGAACATTGGATCCGCTCCGCTCTCTCCGTCCACACCTGAAATAATATGGTAAAGATTAAACACCCTCCTTGGACAAGCAAGTAGAGAGTACGCCTGGGAAAATAAAGAACTTACCGCATTAGCGGGATGGGTATGATCGTGCCCGCGGTCCGAACCGATGACCGGCAGCTTCTCGTTTCCCTTGAAGAGCAACTTCCAGGCATCTTCATGAGTAGTTCCGAAGAGCCTCTCCAGAGTCTGGTGCTTCTTTGGATCGAATTCCCACAAGGGGAAGCTTCGGTTTTGGCAGGGGAGGATCAGGCGGACCAGCATCACCTGGATCACGTCGACGAGGTTGACGTTTTAATCCACCATGCTCTGAATGCGTGTTTGCAGCGCTATCAGCTCGTCCGATGAAGACCAGTTGGGGCCCTTCTCCATCTAGGAGGTGATCCACGTTGGGGCTCTAGCCTTGAATTCGGGAGCCGCCACCCAAGTGGCGCCGCGTGGCTCTGTGAGGTAGAACCACTGCTTCTGCCACTCCTTGACAGTCTCCACAAAAGTTCCTGTGGGCCTAGTGACGTTGGGCATCTTGCTCACCATGGCTCCTCTGCACTCTGCGTGTTGACCATCCACCATCTTTGGCTTCACGTTGAAGATCTTAAGCAATAGTTCGAAGTGGGGCGTGTAGCGGAGGAAAGATCACAAACGACAATGAATGCTGAGATGTTGAGGAAAGAGTTCGGGGCTAGATCATGGAAATCTAGCCCGTAATAGAACATTAGCCCATGGACGAAAGGGTGGAGTGTAAACACTAACCCGCAGACAAAGTGCGGAAGGAAGACCACCCTCTTAGTAGACTTCGGGGTGGGGATGACTTGCCCCTTGGCAGGCAGACGGTGGGCGATTCCTTTTGCCAGATACCCGGCCGCCCGAAGCTGGGTGACGTCCTTCTCCGTGATGGAGGAGACTATCCACTTGCCTTGGCCTCCGGATCCGGACATGATTGAGTGCTTCCTTGAGGAGGAGAAGATGGTAACTTGGGCGCTGGAGCTCGAGAATGGAAGGACAGAGAGGGAGAGAAGGCGTGGGTGAAGAAAGGGAATCCTTATCTCTTTATAAAGGCGGTGAATATTGAACGCCTCCCCACTCGCCTCTAAACTCGCCTGTTCCCAAGGGTTGTGTAAACGGCATGGTTGGATTACCCACACCCATATTGATGAGAATCCTGCAATAAGGGGACACGGTCTCTGCTTTGACAAGACGTGCCAATGGAAACCGCATCTCGAATCATGGAATGGCAGAAGAAAACGGTTCGAAATAATGACCGGGCAGGCGTGATGTCATCTTGCCAAAAGTTGTCAGCAGATGGGACTCGTGAAGTATTGTGCTCTCTACGGCTGTGAGTGTGGTACTTGTGTTACAGATCTGGACATGTTCGTTGCGTCCGAAGACTATCTTGGAGTGTTAAGGAAGGACAACCCACCTTGCAATGTCGAAGACAATCTGCGCGTCGGACACCTCGTCATTGAAAGCCTGGCTCAGGGGTTACTGAGGGAGTCCTGTACTAAGGGGTCCTCGGGCGTCCGGCCTGTTGGACATGGGACGGACTGATGGGCTATGAAGATACGAAGATCGAAGACTCCACCCGTAACCGTATGGGACTCTCCTTGGCGTGGAAGGAAAGCTTAGCGACCGAATATGAAGATTCCTTTCTCAGTGCGGTGTCAAGCCGCAAGGTGATTAAGTGACACCTGTCCTGTGATGTGTCAAGGGAACATGCTCGGAGCTGGCAAGATAGCCCGGCAGGCCTTGCCGGGCAACCAGTGATGTGACACTAAACGGCGCATTTAATGAACCCTATCAACCCACAGAGTTAGGTATGATAGCACTGTTTGCTATCATATCAGTAGATAATGACCACTTTGCCACTGTGGTGACCCCTTAATCTATAAAAGGAGGCCCATGGCACTCGTAGGAAGGGTTGGAAAATTGATGAACCCAGACCACCATACGCGCGTAGTCGCTACGGCCCCGAAGCAAACTCTGTCAGGAAAGTGTACTATGCATTACCACGCTCATTCCACCATCAATCCACCAAAGCACGAGTAGGGTCTTATGCCTCGCGGCGGCCCGAACCTGGGTGAATTGCTTGTGTGGTCTCTGTCGTGTTGCCGTGCGATGATCTGCTCTTTGTGCAATGCGACGTTCCCCGCCGAACCAGCAAGGTACCATCCGGTCCCATAGGTGGCCGCCGATATCCTGCGACACAAATGTATTTGAATTTGGAGTATACATGAAATAAACATCAAGTATATGATACAGGTGTTCATATGCAAAAGGAAACACTTGAAATGATATATGGTTTGCAAGATATGATCAAAAGAAGTTTGAATTTCAAATTATAATTGCTCAAATTTGAGGAAGTTTTAAAGTTGAAATAATTGTGCTACTAGATAGTCATTATCAATATAACACGTACAAAAAAAGAATCACCAGATTTGGACTAACAAATCAAAAGATATAACCGAAAGAAGTTTGAATTTAATGTCAAAATACTGTCGCAACAACACTTTCTAAACTAGTGGAGTAATCTGGCTATGATCAAAATTATATGTTGAAAAGATAACTCTACTGGTACTAAAGATTACTCTAATATGAATCTAGTGCAATTGGACTCATCGAAAGTGGAGCTACGAGTAAATAGTTATGATCGAAAGAAGTTTGAAGTTGAATTTGAAAAAATTTGGAATTTGAAGTTGCAAAAGGTTGATATGATAGGTTAACACGATAGATGAGATCAACACTCAAATTTGGGCTTGATTTAATCAAGTTTAGACGTACGAGTAAAAAATTATGACTAAAAGAAATTCTAAGGCTAATTTGTGAAGTACATGGGCTAATTGATAATACGAAACAACCTACGATGGAAAAAATAAATAACTTCGCGAAAAAATGGATTCCTATCATTGACTAGTCTAAAAATAATAAACTACAGAAATATAAAAGAAAATATGAAGACAGAAATGAGAAAGGTACCACCGAAGAAAGAATATTTTAATAAGGTTAGCCAAACCAAAAATTAATTTAGTCCGAAGTGGATGTATTTGGGTGTTCCTTATGTCTTTATATATAGGTTTGAGGTTTATCGGATATTCAATGTGCGACTAAAGGAGACAAAAGAAATGCATGCACATACAAGAAAATAAAAATGCCATGCACCGGCGAAACAACGCCAAGGCCCATGGGAAAAAGGAAATAAAATAAATACAGGATGCGTAGGTGGGCGCATGAGAGAGGGATAAGTATGAGTTACCCAAAGCAAGAGATAGGTATTGATCCCTCTGCGCAAGAGATAGGTACAAGTCACTTTCTACGAGAGATAGGTATGAGCCGCCCGACCAACAGTGTTCATGGCGTTTTTTGTTATGTTTTATACAGAGAGGGAGGAAGTGTCCTAAACATGACCAATTTCCCATATAAAAATTCTGAAAATTTAACATAAATATATGGTGATATATAGAGTGTTGTAAACATTTTCTATGGCCTATATAAAATACTTTGGAAATAACTATTTTTGCAATTTGATTTAGGTTAACTATTTAAATAATTTTTAAATTCCAAACATTATTCAAATACTTATAAAATCTTTATTTTGAAGGAGTCATGTTACCTTATCTCAATTATTTCCTTTTGAATTGGAAAACGTTTGAATATTTGGAAATTCAAATTTCACATACAACCAAAATCCAAACGAAAATTATGGTAAAGTCATTTTATTCTCTCTCATTTAATATTCATTCAAACTCCAGGTTTCAAATTCAACTCAATTTTAAACAAGATCAATCAAAGAAATAAAAAATTACTTAATTTATATAACATTCCAAAATTCAGAATTTTGGGATGTTACAAATCTTACCCCCCCCCCCCCTTAAAATGAATCTCGCCCTTGAGATTCAAAGAGGCTAGAAAGAAAAGTTTAGGTTTGTTATCTTCTTGAATATCCATTTATCGTTAAATTGTCTAGGATGCTACCACCCTTAGAATCAAAGTCACGGGTCCATCCAAACTCATGTACTTCCTGCATTTTGGGGATGTTGCACTTTTGGTGGTAGTTCTTTCAACCTACCATGGGGCATGGTTTTCTTGCATATCGTCAAGTAGTTTCTTGACATCATCTAGCTTTCCCATGATCGTTGCTTCTACAGCTGTATCAAGCATAGCTTTTGACATAGGATTTAAACCATTATAAAACATATGGAGGACTAACCATTCCTCCATTCTATGGTTAGGATAATTCCTTATGGATTCTTTCATTCGATCCCACACAAGTGCTAGTGGCTCACATGCTTCATGCTTGAATCATGTAATCTGAGAATGAAGTTGCATGATTTTTGTAGGTGGACAAAACTTAGATAGAAATTTCCTGGAGTTATACTGCCTCTAGGTAAATCTAGAAGCCATTATTTTGCTTTCCCCTCAAAGAGAAAGGAAATAGACGCAACTTCAAAGCATTAGGGCCATAATCTCTAATGCGTGTCATGTTGGACAATTCAGTAAAAATTTTGCAAGTTCATACTGGAACCATCTTCATCAACCTTGTTGCCTCCATGATGATGTGTGAGTAGTTCCCAAAGGACATACGGGTCCATAGCAGTAGCTACACGGAACTCTCTCTCTCTCTCTCTCTCTCTCTCTCTCTCTCTAATCTTCAATACATTGATCTCTTCAGAGATCTATCCGATGTAATTCTTGTTGTGTGTTTGTTGGGATTCGATGAATTGGGGGTTTATGTTCAGACTATTCATTGAAAGTAACTGAGTCTTTTATGATATTTATTATGTGTGATTTTATAGCCTTGTATTTCTCTTCGATCTATCTATCTCTTCTGGCCAATTAGATTGATTTATCTTCAGTGGGAGAGGTGCTTGGTAGTAGGTTCAATCTTGTGGTGTCCTTACTCTGTGACAAAAGGAGTTGCAAGCCACACATTTGTATCGTTGTTACTAAGGGTAAAACGATGGGGCTTGAACATATTATTTTTCTCTTGCTTTCTCTACGTTATGTCATCATGCTGCAACCATTACTCTATTTGTTATGAACTTAATGCCTTAAGATGCATGTTGGATAGCGGTTGAGGGGTGGAGTAATAGTAATAGATGCAGATGGATGTCGGCCTACCTCTTGCGGACGTAATGCCTATATATTTATCATGTCATGAATATCGTCATAACTATGCACTTTTCTATCAATTGCCCAAAAGAAATTTGTCTACCCACAATACTATGCTCATGAGAGAGATGCCCCTAGTGAACGCTATTGTCCCTGGGTCCATTCACTTTATATTTACTAAAATCCTAAAAATACTTGCTACAATTTATTCACTTTTATTTCCTTTTTGCAATTTATCTATATATCACTACCAGAATTAATCCTTGCAATTACTGAGTACAAGGGGACTGACAACCCTCTTACCCGCATTGGGTTGCAAGTATTTGTTGTGTGTGTGTGTGCGGGTACTGTTGACATTTGTTTGCGTGTGTCTCCTACTGGTTCGATAAACCTTGGTTTCTTAACTGATGGAAATACTATCTACTACTATACTACATTACCCTTCCTTTTCAAGAAAATCCCAACGCCTATCACAACTAGCAGGCCCATTCTTCAGTTGTGGTGGGTCCTCGGCCTGGCCCATGCACGGTGTGCCGACGTGGTGTGCACCCCCTAGTCCAAGACACCCTCAAATGGCAGCGTAACACCATATATAGGTAGATATGGTAGACTCTTATGGCACAACTTTAGGTTTCAGGAATTTGGATACACAAGCAGTATTTTCACTTAGTACAGGTGAAGGCTAGCAAATATATTGAGAAGCGACCAACTAGAGAGCGATAACGGTCATAATCATGCATTTTGAATAATTCACATTGAAAATGAGCATGAGGAGATATAAACACTATGAACATAATTATTATGAAGGATACATTAGGTATGAAGCAATTACATGTGTGAACATGTCCAGTCACTTGAATTCTTCAGAGGAGGATACCATCCCAGCATACTACATCATAATCACACAAGATAAAATATTATCCACTCCTAGCTACTTAATCATGGCATGAGCAACTATAATCTCTATTCACACATGTTTACTAATGATAGGCTAAATCAGGACTACTGAGTTAAACATATTTACAAAAAAACAAGAAGAGTTCATACCAGTTTTTCTTCGCCATAGTCACTTCATCAAATCATCTTCATTATTGCCTTTCACTCGCACTATCGAATAATGTGAAAATTATAATAGTGCAAGGGTGCCGAGACTAAGCTGAAATCTGCAAACACTATACACAAAGTAGAAGATAAGGAAATATTTGGCCCTTCATTGAATCAACAATAAAGCACATAAGAGCCACTTGACAATTCGTACGAAGTCTTCTCCTTACAACGACTCAATAAAAGAAAATAAATCCAGAGAAACACATCGAAATATTTTTGGAGTTTTTAGTTTTTCTGAAGAGATCGAACTAAGAAAGAAGAACAACAAAAGGCGAGAAAAACTATTTACGCTGAAGAACTCCTAGCAAATAACAAAATAAGAAATGAGAAACCTTTTTGGGTTTTCTTTTACTACTACGAACTAACTAAACTAGAAAAAATACAGAAATAAGCAAGGAATAATTTTTTTTATTGTTGAATTTTTTCAAACACAAAAAATAAACAAATAAAAGCAAACACAAATAAACAAAGAAAATGAAGAACATCGACAAGTGAAATGAATATGTGATAACACGAAATGAAATGTCGGTGGGAATACATACCCCCAAGCTTAGGATTTTGCCCTAACATGGTCTATGGCCAATGAAAGAATCCATCCAGTCCAGGGAAGAACTAGGGCTCCTGATGCACCTGAGCCTCCCAAAGGTGGACCTCCTCTGCTGCCAACATCTGGTTCCAGTATGCAATGATATCCTTGGGCATGATAGTTTACCTCCCCTGGAAAGATAAAACAAAGCAGACGCAGGCAGGGTAATAATTTGACGGGTGCCCCGGCTGAACACAAAGCTATACTGATAATGAGGCTCACCCCTGTTAATAAAATTATGCTCCTTCATGCTCTCATAATCTAGGTGTGCTCTAGGCAAAAGACTATCCTTGGTATATTTGATATCAACATTAAAATGTCTAGCAAGGCAAGTAGCATAAATAACACCATAAGTAATGCCCTTAGTTCTGTTAGTGTGAAGGCGGCGTGCAATAATAGCTCCCAAACTATAGCTCATATCACCGAAAAGTGCACAAGCAAAATAGCAAGATCGGGGGAACTAAGCGTTTCGCTCTCCCATCTACTAGTCAGACACCTCTAGGCAAATAAAGCAAAGTAACACATAATGGAAAAAAATGTAAACTAGCAATTATAGCCTTAGAGACCCCACTCGTCTCTCCCACTATTACCTTCTACAAGAATCCTGCTAAATCTCTAGTGTGAGGTTTTAACAAATTACCCTCATTAGGAATCTTACACATGCAACATAGCTAAGTAGGTGTCATATCGAAGGTTCTATCATTATCATGAAATGATACGGTAGGCATATCCCTTCTAGGCGTGAATCTGAAATTTTCCACGAAAGTATTGGTGAGGAGTAGATACTGATCACACTTATATTTGGGGAAGGAAGTTAGTCCAGCATTCCTCACCAATTGATAGAAATTATGTTGGAAACCCGCTTCTCCCATGAATGTGTCGCTCGACCATTCGCATGGCCGCACCTTGGCTTCACGAGGAAGATTGTACCTTGGTTCCTATTCTGAAGTTTTAGCGGAACCCCAGCTTAAAGAGTCCCTTAAGAACCTCCTAAGAATTTTTCCCTTCTCTGAAAAAATTCTGAAATTTTTAGGCCACAAATAAGAGGTAAACCAAACTTTGCAAAATTGATAGCAATTAATCCCGCAAGTACCTAGAGGCTATATCATGCATAAAAATTACTTAGAACCAAGTAAATTCAACATGCACGCTCATATTCATGGTCAATAACAGTAGAAAAATAAGCAAAATGCTAGAACAAAAACTAATTGGACCAACAAAGGAGTCACATACCAAGGAACAATTCCTCCGAATAGTTTCGGAAGTGGAGCTCCGCGCAAAGAGATAAAAAAATCTCATGAAAATGAGCAAGAACACAGGAAAGAACGAAAGGACGAATTCTTCTGGAAGTGGAAGAAGCCAATGGACATGGGCACTAAGTGAGTGGGGCTATAGGAGGCCCAGAAACTCACATGGCGCGCCTAGGGGGTCAGGCACACCGCTTGAGCTTGTGGCTCAATGGTGCACCCCCCTGGGTTGTTTTCAGCACCAAAAATTCTTAAATATTCCACAAATCATACTAAATTTTGAGGGCATTCTAAAAACTTTTATTTTGGGGACATCTTTTATTGCATAGATAATTCAAAATAAGATAAATGGGATATTCTAATGCATTAAACTTTATTAAAACTAGATGTAACAGAGAGTAAACTAAAATTACAGAAATTTATGCTTACGGAATTCATCGATCATATATTCCTCAAAAGTAATTCATTAACAAGGTTGATCAAGTCTTATTAACGAACTATTTTCGAGTGGCATAAAACCGAAGAAATTTTGTATAGCGCTAAGTTACCTCAACTAGGATATGAATGGTTCCAATTATAATTTGATATTTCTTTTCGGGAACCGAAGAGGAAATTCAAAGCGTCATAACTTTTTCAATAGAACTGAGACTATTTACTTTATTTGTCTTCTTTGGGAAATAAACCTTATGCTCATTGCCATTAACATGAAAAGTGACTTTGCTTTTATTACAATCAATAATAGCCCCTGCAGTATTAAGAAAAGGTATTCCAACGATAACTAACATGTTGTCATCCTCGGGCATATCGAGAATAATGAAGTCCGTTAAGATAGTAACAATAGAAACCACAACGCGAACATCCTCACAAATACCGATAGGTATAGCAGTTGATTTGTCAGCCATTTGCAAAAAAAAATAGTAGGAGTCGACTTACTCAAGATAAGACTTTTATAAAGATAGAAGGGGAATAACACTAACACAAGTACCTTAATTGCATAGAGTAGTTTTAACATAGTTGTGCTTAATAGAGCATGTTATAGTAGGTATCCCTGGATCTCCTAGCTTTTGAGGTATTTTTCCTTTGAAAGACTAATTCGCAAGCATAGTAGAAATTTCAGGCTCATGTATTTTTCTTTTATTGGTAACAATATCTTTAATGTATTTAGCATAAGGAGGCATTTTAATAGCATGAGTCAGAGGTACTTGCAAGAATAAAGGCCTAAGTAGTTCACAAAGCGATTGAAAGCATCTTCATCTTAGATTTTAAAGATTTACCAGGAAAAGGCAAAGGTTTTTGAACCCATGGATCTCTTTCTCTTCCATGTTTTCTAGCAACAAAGTCTCGTTTGTCATATCTTTTTTATCAGGAGGTGGATGATACGTCTAGTGACGCCCCCAATTCAATCGTACACTAATCATACACGTAAATTTGTATGATAAAGATCAGGGACTCAAGGGAAGATATCACAACACAACTCTTGACACAAATTTATAGTCATGCAAGCTTTATATTACAAGCCAGGGGCCTCGAGGGCTCGAATACAAACAAGTCAGCGGACACAACAATATCTGAGTACAGACATAAGTTAAACAAGTTTGCCTTAAGAAGGCTCGCACAAAAGTAGCATCGGACGAAAAGACAAGGCCTCCTGCCTAGGAGCCTCCTAACTACTCCTGGTCGTCGGCTGCATGCATGTAGTAGTAGTCACCAGCGGGGTAGTAGTAGTCGTCGGTGGTGGCAGCTAGCACTTGGGCTCCATCAACTGATTGCAACAAACGGGCATAGGGGAAAAGGAGGTAGCAAAGCAACCGTGAGTACTCATCCAAAGTACTCACAAGACTTACATCAGATCTATACTACATATGCATTGGTATCAACAAAGGGGTAGTATCTATGGACTAAACTGCAGAATGCAAAAATGAAGGGGGAGAAGCTAGCCCTATCGAAACTACGGTTCTGGCATCCTCCATCTTGAAGTAGTAGAAGAGAGTAGTTGGTAGTAACCCTGTATAGCATAATCATACCCGGAGATCCTCTCCTTGTCACCCTGTGAGAGAGCGGTCACCACGTTGTATCTGTCATTTGTCTGGGTGTGTTTCATTAAGTATCTGTTTTCAATTGTAAGAGGTCGGAATACAACTCCAGTTCATCATATTACTGTGGACATGACTATTCGAATAGATCAACTTCCATGCACGGGTGCACCACATTGCCGAACACGCTCGATCACTTTGTCCGGACAAACTTTCCTGGGTAATGCCCGACCTTAGACGATCAACATGTCGTAGCCCTACCTAGGCTCTCTAGAGAGGTCAGCACGCTGGTCTACATCCTAAGTGTGCATGGGTCTTGGGCCCATTTCCCGTTGCACTCCTCCATATTGCGAGGACTGCCGGGATCAGTCCTGGCTACCTCCTTATACAAGGCAGGTGTTTACGCGGACCACCCAGGCGCATGCCGCTCAACTGTGACGTCCGGAAAGCTTCAAGAGGAAAAGTATGACACTGAGTGATCATAACTATTTCCGCGTGGTGGTTAGTGCGTATAGGTCAACGACTAATACGTCTCCAACGTTTCTATAATTTTTTATTCTTCCATGCTGTTATATTATCTGTTTTGGATGTTTAATGGGCTTTATTATGCACTTTAATATTATTTTTGGGACTAACCTATTAGCCGAAGGCCCAGTGCAAATTGTTGATTTTTGCCTATTTCAGTGTTTCGCAGAAAAGGAATATCAAACGGAATCTAAACGAAATGAAACCTTCGCGAGTATCGTTTTTGGAACAAATGCAATCCAGGAGACTTGGAGTGGATGTCAAGGAAGCAATGAGGCGGCCACGAGGTAGGAGGGCGCGCCCAGGGGGGTAGGCGCGCCCCCACCCTCGTGGGCCCCTCGTGGCTCCACCGACCTACTTCTTTTGCCTATATATACTCATATACCCTGAAAACATCCAGGAGCACCACGAAACCCTATTTCCACCACCGCAACCTTCTATACCCGTGAGATCCCATCTTGGGGCCTTTTCTGGCTCTCCGTCGGAGGGGGAATCGATCACGGAGGGCTTCTACTTCAACACCATAGCCTCTCCGATGATGTGTGAGTAGTTTACCACAGACCTTCGGGTCCATAGTTATTAGCTAGATGGCTTCTTCTCTCTCTTTGGATCTCAATACAAAGTTCTCCTCGATTCTCTTGGAGATCTATTCGATGTAATTCTTTTTGCGGCGTGTTTGTCGAGATCCGGTGAATTGTGGGTTTATGATCAAGATTATCTATGAACAATATTTGATTCTTCTCTGAATTCTTATATGCATGATTTGATATCTTTGCAAGTCTCTTCGAATTATCAGTTTGGTTTGGCCTACTAGATTGATCTTTCTTGCAATGGGAGAAGTGCTTAGATTTGGGTTCAATCTTGCGGTGTCCTTTCCAAGTGACAACATGGGCAGCAAGGCACGTATTGTATTGTTGCTATCGAGGATAAAATGATGGGGTTTATATCATATTGCTTGAGTTTATCCCTCTACATCATGTCATCTTGCTTAATGCACTACTCTGTTCTTATGAACTTAATACTCAAGATGCATGCTGGATAGTGGTCGATGTGTGGAGTAATAGTAGTAGATGCAAAATCGTTTCGGTCTACTTGCCACGGACGTGATGCCTATATACATGATCATGCCTAGATATTCTCATAACTATGCGCTTTTCTATCAATTGCTCGACAATAATTTGTTCACCCACCGTAATACATGCTACCTTGAGAGAAGCCACTAGTGAAACCTATGGCCCCCGGGTCTATTTTCCATCATATCAATCTCCCGTCAACTAGCTATTTCTGCCGCCGTTAATCTATACAACAAAAATACCAAAAATATTTATCTTATTATCTTTATCAGATCTCACTTTTGCAAGTGGCCGTGAAGGGATTGACAACCCCTTTATCGCGTTGGTTGCAAGGTTCTTGATAGTTTGTGCAGGTACAAGGGATTTGCGTGTAGTCTCCTACTGGATTGATACCTTGGTTCTCAAAAACTAAGGGAAATACTTACGCTACTTTGCCGCATCACTCTTTCCTCTTCAAGGGAAAACCAACGAATGCTCAAGAGGTAGCATGAAGGATTTCTGGCGCCGTTGCCGGGGAGATCTACGCACAAGTCAAGACATACCAAGTACCCATCATAAACTCTTCTCCCCCGCATTACATTATTTGCCATTTTCCTCTCGTTTTTCTCTCCCCCACTTCACCTTTGCCTTTTCTTCGCCTTCTTCCCATATGTCTTTTTGTCTGTGTTTCCATGTGCCTTTTATTTGCTTGCATCTTTGCTTGCTAAAAATCTATTGATATGGATCCACTTAAAGTGTTCTACTTGGATCATCTTCGATCTATACGTGCTCGTGCTGAAACCCCAACTAGTTTAGTTGAGGGAAAATCTTTAGATGAGCATGCTCATTTTGTGTGTCATCGTTTGTCTAAAAAGGGGAAGCTCTTATGGTATCAAATAAATAGTTTTCTATGTTATGCTTGGAATCTTTGTGCAATTTATGATTTTACTTGTTGCTCTAAGAATCCTAAAAAACACCTTCCCTACCTATGTGAGTTTAATGATAATGAAATCTTATCTTCTTATGGAAAGGGTGTTTATAGTTACTATGATATCGAACAAATTTAAGAATTTGTCATTTTTAATGGTGCTCATGAAGTTGCTTCTTTGATTGAAAAGTACGATATTATTCTCTACAAATCTGAAAATTTTGACATACTTAAATATTGCTATGAAAACTATGCCCATAATGTCTATGTCAAAGAATTTATGGCCGTTGCTTTGGAAGAAAATAATGATATGCATGAATCTATAGATAATTATGATTCCGATGATTTGATTGAAATATCCCTTGATAAACATGATGCTTGCTATTCTTGTGGCCATGATGCCAATATTTATGAAGACGAATTTTCTATAGTACCTTATGTTAAACATGAAATCGTTGCTATTGCACCCATACTTGATAGTTCCTTCGATGAAAAGCATGATTGCAATAATCTTACTATGAATTTTCTTGATGTCAATTGTGCTAATAATATGCAAAACTCTAAGCTTGGGGATGCTAGTTTTGCTATGTCTACTACTTGTTGCAATGTTCATGATTGGGGTCATTCTTCTTATGATCTTGAAAATTTATTTAAGCCCCATGATGAATATGAGATTGATAATAATGTTTGCAATAATATTGAAAGTGGGTTTGGAAGAGTGTCAACTTTAGATCCCACATATTTGTAGAATGTTCAATCTTATGAAGTTTTTGACAAAACTGGGTTTGCAGAGGTCATGACTTTAGTTAATGTTAATCCCACTATTTTGGAAGAGTGTCAACTTTGCATACATGTGGATTATGTTAAGAATATGTTTTGTGGTAGCTATATTGTTTAATTTTCTTATGAACCTACATGTAATTATTATGAGAGAGGAAAATATGGTTGTAGAAATTTTCATGTTATTAAATTACCTCTCGTTATGTTGAGATTGCTATTGTTTCTTTCCGCTTCCTTGCATATGCTAGTTTTTGCTTGCCTTGATAATTTGTTTGCCTATAATATGCCCATTCATAGGAAGTATGTTAGACTTAGATGTGTCTGTCACGTGTTTTATGATGCTCTCTTTGTGCTTCAATTCTTGTCTTTCATGTGAGCATCATTAAAATTATATATGCCTAGCTAGGGGCGTTAAACGATAGCACTTGTTGGGAGGCAACCCAATTTTATTTTTTATTGCTTTTTTTATGTTTAGTAATAAATAATTCATATAGACTCTGTTTATACGTGTTTTTATGTTTTAATTAGTGTTTATGCCAAGTAGAACCTTTGGGAAGACTTGGGTGAAGTCTTTATGATCTTGCTGTAAAAAACAGAAACTTTAGCGCTCACTAGATTAGCTGCCATTTTTTACTGGAGAGTGCTTTTAGGTTGATTATTTTTGCATATGATTAATAGACAAATTCCTCATGTCCAACATTTTATTTCAGAATTTTTGGAGTTACAGAAGTATAAGTTTGATACAGATTACTACAGACTGTTCTGTTTTTTACAGATTCTGTTTTTCGTGTGTTGTTTGCTTATTTTGATGAATCTATGGCTAGTATCGGGGGGTATGAACCATAGAGAAGTTGGAATACGGTAGGTTTAACACCAATATAAATAAATAATGAGTTCATTACAGTACCTTAAAGTGGTGATTTGTTTTCTTATACTAACGGAGCTCATGAAATTTTCTGTTGAGTTTTGTGTTGTGAAGTTTTCAAGTTTTGGGTAAAGATTCGATGGATTTTGGAACAACGAGCGGCAAGAGACTAAGCTTGGGGATGCCCAAGGCACCCCAAGGTAAAATTCAAGGACAACCAAAAGCCTAAGCTTTGGGATGCCCCGGAAGGCATCCCCTCTTTCGTCTTCGTCCATCAGTAACTTTACTTGAGGCTATATTTTTATTCACCACATGATATGTGTTTTGCTTGTTGCATCTTGTATGATTTGAGTATTTTATTGTTAGTTTACCACAATAATCCTTGCTATACACACATTTTGGAGAGACACGCATGAATCGGAATTTATTAGAATACTCTATGTGCACTTATATCTTTTGAGCTAAATAATTTTGCTCTAGTGCTTCACTTATATCTTGTAGAGCACGGTGGTGGTTTTATTTTATAGAAATTATTGATCTCTCATGCTTCACTTATATTATTTTGAGAGTCCTTTAGAACAGCATGGTAGTTTGCTTTGGCTATAAAATTAGTCCTAATGTGATGAGCATCCAAGATGGGTATAATAAAAACTATCATATAAAGTGCATTGAATACTATGAGAAGTTTGATTCTTTATGATTGTTTTGAGATATGAATATGGTGATATTAGAGTCATGCTAGTTGAGTAGTTGTGAATTTTAGAAATACTTGTGTTAAAGTTTGTGAATGCCGTAACATGCACGTATGGTGAACCGTTATGTGATGAAGTCGGAGCATGATTTATTTATTGATTGTCTTCCTTATGAGTGGCGGTCGGGGACGAGCGATGGTCTTTTCCTACCAGTTTATCCCCCTAGGAGCATGCGCATAGTACTTCGTTTCGATAACTAATAGATTTTTGCAATAAGTATGTGAGTTTTTTATGACTAATGTTGAGTCCACGGATTATACGCACTCTCATCCTTCCAGCATTGCTAGCCTCTCTAATATCGCGCACCTTTAGCCGGTATCATACACCCACCATACACCTTCCTCAAAACAGCCACCATACCTACCTATTATGGCATTTCCATAGCCATTCCGAGATATATTGCCATGCAACTTTCCACCGTTCCGTTTACTATGGCACGCTCCATCATTGTCATATTGCTTTGCATGATCATGTAGTTCACATCGTATTTGTGGCAAAGCCACCTTCATAATTCTTTCATACATGTCACTCTTGATTCATTGCATATCCCGGTACACCGCCGGAGGCATTCACATAGAGTCATATTTTGTTCTAAGTATTGAGTTGTAATTCTTGAGTCGTAAGTAAATAAAAGTGTGATGATCATCATTATTAGAGCATTGCCCCAAGTGAGGTATGGATGATGGAGACTATGATTCCCCCACAAGTTGGGATGAGACTCCCGACGAAAAGAAAAAAAAGGCCATAAAAATGAGAAAAAGGCCCAAACAAAAAATGAGAGAAAAAGAGAGAAGGGGCAATGTAACTATCCTTTTGCCACACTTGTGCTTCAAAGTAGCACCATGATTTTCATGATAGAGAGTCTCATATGTTGTCACTTTCATATACTAGTGGGAATTTTACATTATAGAACTTGTCTTGTATATTCCAATGATGGGCTTCCTCAAAATGCCCTAGGTCTTCATGAGCAAGCGAGTTGGATGCACACCCACTTAGTTTCATTTGTTGAGCTTTCATACACTTATAGCTCTAGTGCATCCTTTGCATAGCAATCCCTACTCACTCACATTGATATCTATTGATGGGCATCTCCATAGCCCGTTGATACGCCTAGTTGATGGGACACTATCTTGTCCTTTTGTCTTCTCCACAACCACCATTCTATTACACATATAGTGTTATGTCCATGGCTCACGCTCATGTATTGCGTGAAAATTGAAAAGGTTTGAGAACATCAAAAGTATGAAACAATTGCTTGGCTTGTCATCGGGGTTGTGCATGACTGAATAATTTTGTGTGATGAAGATAGAGCATAGCCAGACCATATGATTTTGTAGGGATAAATTTCTTTGGCCATGATATTTTGAGAAGACATGATTGCTTTGTTAGTATGTTGGAAGTATTATTATTTTTATGTCAATATTAAACTTTTGTCTTGAATCTTTCGGATCTGAACATTCATGCCACAATAAAGAAAATTACATTGAGAATTATGCTAGGTAGCATTCCACTCAAAAATTCTGTTTTTATTATTTACCTACTCGAGGACGAGCAAGAATTAAGCTTGGGGATGCTTGATACGTCTGCAACGTATCTATAATTTTTTCTTGTTCCATGCTATTATATTATCTATTTTGGATGTTTAATGCGCTTTATTATGCACTTTTATATTATTTTCGGGATAAGCTATTAACCGAAGGCCCAGTGCAAATTGCTGTTATTTGCCTATTTCAGTGTTTCGCAAAAAAGGAATATCAAACAGAATCCAAACGGAATGAAACCTTCGCGAGGATCTTTTTGAAACAAAGGCAATCCAGGAGACTTGGAGTGTACGTCAAGGAAGCAACGAGGCAGCCACGAGGTAGGAGGGCGCGCTCAGGGGGTAGGCGCCCCCCACCCTCATGGGCCCCTCATGGATCCACCGACCTTCTTCTTTCGCCTATACATACTCATATACCCTGAAAACATCCAGGAGCACTACGAAACCCTATTTCCACCGCCGCAACCTTCTGTACCCATGAGATCCCATCTTGGGGCCTTTTCCGGTGCTCCGCCGGAGGGGGAATCGATCATGGAGGGCTTCTACATCAACACCATAGCCTCTCCGATGATGAGTGAGTAGTTTACCACAGACCTTCGGGTCCATAGTTATTAGCTAGATGGCTTCTTCTCTCTGTTTGGATCTCAATACAAAGTTCTCCTCGATTCTCTTGGAGATCTATTCGATGTAATTCTTTTTGCGGTGTGTTTGTCGAGATCCGATGAATTGTGGGTTTATGATCAAGATTATCTATGAACAATATTTGTTTCTTCTCTGAATTCTTATATGCATGATTTGATATCTTTGCAAGTCTCTTCGAATTATCAGTTTGGTTTGACCTACTAGATTAATCTTTCTTGCAATGGGAGAAGTGCTTAGCTTTGGGTTCAATCTTGTGGTGTCCTTTCCCAGTGACAGCAGGGGCACGCATTGTATTGTTGCCATCGAGGATAAAAAGATGGGGTTTATATCATATTGCTTGAGTTTATCCCTCTACATCATGTCATCTTGCTTAATGCGTTACTCTGTTCTTATGAACTTAATACTCTAGATGCATGTTGGATAGCGGTCGATGTTTGGAGTAATAGAAGGAGATGTAGAATCATTTCGGTCTACATCATAGACGTGATGCCTATATACATGATCATGCCTAGATATTCTCATAACTATGCGATTTTCTATGAATTGCTCGACAGTAATTTGTTCACCCATCGTAATACATGCTATCTTGAGAGAAGCCACTAGTGAAACCTATGGCCCCGGGTCTATTTTCCATCATATTAATCTCCCGTCAACTAGCTATTTCTGCCGCCGTTTATTTTGCAATCTTTACTTTTCAATCTATACAACAAAAATACCAAAAATATTTATCTTATTATCTTTCTCAGATCTCACTTTTGCAAGTGGCCGTGAAGGGATTGACAACCCCTTTATCACGTTGGTTGCAAGGTTCTTGATTGTTTGTGCAGGTACGAGGGATTTGCGTGTAGTCTCCTACTGGATTGATACCTTGGTTCTGAAAAGCTGAGGGAAATACTTACGTTACTTTGCTGCATCACCCTTTCATCTTCAAAGGAAAACCAATGCAACGACCAAATCAGATCAAATATTCAAACTCGTTAGGCGTGTTATTAAGAAATAACCATGGACAACGACTAGGGACCAGGCCCACCTCTCTCCTAGGTGGTCTCAGCCGGCCCTGTCGCTCCGCCACAAGAATCACTCGGGGGCCGTCGGGAACCCAGGCACACCAATACCTGGATGGAACCACTTGTCCCTTCAACCCCACATCAGAACCGTATCATAAGTGGTATAGTAGTATATAGTATATACCCATGATCACCACCCGAAGGGATCACGGCCCGATAGTATAGCATGGAAGATGGACAAGAATGTAGGTCCATTAATGTAATACTAGCGACCCATATTAAGCCTTTAGGATAGTAGGTAAAGGTATCAACAGCAGTAACAAGGACATGCTATGCAGCTATAGGATCAACCGATAAGCAGTAACTGTAACGCTACTCTAATGCAAGCAGTAGAGGGAAAGAGTAGGCGGCATCAGCATGATCAATGGGGTTTTTCTTGCCTGGAAGCTCTATCGAGAAGGAGGGGTCGTCGACACCGTAGTCGTACTGGGTAGCAGCGGCGTCAGTCTAAGTGTCTACCGAAGAAAAGAGGGGGAAGAAACAATAAATATAAAGCAAATATATGGATGACATGACAATATGCAGTGCTAGGTGTGACCTAACGCAGTACTACATGATACAGGTGAAGGGGGAAAACATCCGGGAATGTTTTCCCGAAGTTTCGCATTTTTTGGTCAAATGAACGGAGCAGACGGATCCATGTTCGAAATGCTAGAGGCATGTGACAGATGAACGGATGGCGTATTCGGAATCGTCATATTTTTCTGAGCAACTTTCATATACAAATTATTTTCATTCGAGTTATGGATTAATTTTTATTAATTTTCAAGGTTTTTATCATTTACTTGAATTAATTTTAATTCTAAAATAAAGCAAAATTGCTATGTGGACCCACCAGAGTGTGCACAGAAGTGTGCTATGGGGCTGACACTGGGCCCCATTGACCAGGTCAACTGTTGACAAGTTGACTGGTCAACTGGGCCCAGGGACCCCACCTGTCATATAACTAATCTAACTAAACAAATTAAATAGGTTAATTAGTGTAGTTAATTAGGCTATTAGGTTAAGTTAATTAATTAATTTTTTATTATCTTTTTTTATGTTTTTGTTCTTATAGGCTGGCCCACCTGTCAGGGGCACAAGACATGCCCCTACAGCGGCCGTGTGCACGCAGGGGGGAGGGAGAAGAGGACGCGGCGACCGGGCAGGCACGGGCGACGCGATGTGGTGCCGCGGGGCAGCGGTGGCGAGCAGCAGGGGACGCGGGGCGGCGAGCAGCGACGGCTGGGCCGAGCGGATGCAGTAGCAGGCGAGCAGCGCAACGCGGTGACGCGTGGCGAGGCCGAGGCGTAGCTGGGGGAAGGACAGGGCGGGGCGAGGTGGGCGCTAGCGAGGGTTGTAGGGTGGGCGCAGTGAGCGCGAGCGGGCGCAGCTGCGGTGCTGTCGGCGTGAGCGGGGACGGGGAGGGGCGGAGTCGGGCCAACTGAGGAAAGGAGGTGAGGAGGACTGGGTGAGAGGGCGCTCACCCTCCGGTGCCGAGGAGGGGGCGGGGAGGCGTGAGGGCGTCCGGTGAGGAAGCGGTCGGAGACGGCGGGACGGCGACGAGGACGGGCGACCGAGCGGCGAGGCGAGGCAGTGGCCTCGGGCGCGCGCTGACAGTGTCGAGCGACAGAAGGGGAAGGGGCGCGCGGGGACAGGAGAGGGGGAGGGTTTTGGTTTGGCGGCGTCCCGGAGCATATGTAGACGGGGGAGCGTGGCCGATGGCCGCCACGATGCTGGTGGCCGCGGCGATGGCCGCCACGCCCCCTCCTGTGAACAGGGAAAGAGAGAGGGGGTTGGTGGGCCGGCCAGCTGGCCACTGCGGCCAAGTGGCCCAGTGTCGGGGGGCATTTTTGTTCTTTTGTCTTTTTTATTTTGTTTTACTGTTTTCTTTTATTTTCTAATTTATTTTAGTTTTACTAGCACTTATGACCGTGCGTTGCAAGGGGACAGATATTTTTTTGCGAGAAGCAACAGGAAAGATAATTGACGTGTCATCTAAGAAAAGGGTCTCCAAAATGGTAGGTGATAGAGTAAGGAGTTATTGTCTTCTCGCTGGACATGTTCGACAAACGAAATCTTGATATTGGTTGGGTTGGTCGGCGTGGTGGCGAGCACCCAACTCATGCCTTTTTCCTTCGGATCCGCCTCTATCTCAGGGTTGTGCCTACCTCCTCATTTGGTGGCTAGGCGGCGACCTTTGGGACATGGTTGGTTCGATCACTCTATTCTGTGACGGCGTAATTACGTGGATTATTAATTGAAGCGCATAAATTTTCAGTTTTATTAGCACAATCACACAAGAATGTCCCTTTCTTTTTGAGGGTTTACTCTCTTTTATTATTTTTCATTTATAGTAGCCCAGGATAGAATAAATGCGCACCGCTAACCAATGGCCAACACCAATATTTAAGAAAAAATTATAGCGTTAGATTTGAAATACTTTTTGATTTTTTAACATTAAAAAGATGAATTGGCGAATATTCTTGGAACAGTAAACAATTTTTTAAATCCTGAATAATTTCAAAAAATGCATTTTTCTAAAATTCGAATATTTTTTGAAAAACACAAATAAAATTGGAAACATGAATAGTTGCTAAAATTTACAAACACAATTTTGAAAGCATGAAAATTTTATTAAAACACAAATATTTTTGTATTTTATTTTTTTAAAGGGGAACATTCAAGAAAATTAAGAAAATGTTTTCTTAGATGCAAATTTTTTTTTGGATTTGTAAATGTTTCACTAAGATAAGAATATTTTCAAATATGGAACATTTTATAAAATTTAATTTTTATTAAAAAATCAAAGAATTTTTGAAAAACACATGTTTTAAAGGAAATGATAACGTTTTATAAAAGACGATAACTTTTTATGTATGTTGGGAAAATTTCGAATGGGAATTCTTAAAAGTTTTGAACATTTTTTAAAACAAGAACACAATTTTGGAAATCTGATGATTTTTTGAACATTTGAATTTTTTTGAAATGCTGAATATTTTTGTAAATTTTTACTTCACAAAAAAAATGAAGAAGGAAAAAAAGGAAAAAGAAATATAAAAGATAAAGGGAATGAAAAACAAAAACAAAAATAGAAATAGAACAACAAAAAAGTGGAAATGAGCCGCCCTAGATTATGGCGCCCAGTAGAACCTTCAACTATTTATCGCTCCATGCGACAAATAAGGTCATTTCAACTGTGTTGGCAATAATAAGTGGGCTGGTGAGCCGGAGCACGCAGCCCAATTATGGAATTCTGGACGATCCCTTTTTGCTTCCCAGCGGATAGACGCCAAAAAATAGAGGGGAGTTCCTATGTGACACACGGTGCGTCCCACAGACGTGTGCCGCATAGGGGGGACGCCCCACTGGGCCGGCCCAGATAAGAGCAAACTATGACAGTATGACCGATAATTCCGAAAAAATAATAAATTTCTACAACGGATCCAACATAGGACCTTGCAACAACTTACAGTGTTGCTAACCACTTTACTACATGCGACTTCTCGTCTAACATGTCCTCTGACTTTATATGAACTTGCAACCACGATAGGTTTCAACTTATTTCTAAATTTTGACCGTGATTTGTTTTGCAAAACAAATATTTTCTACAACACCTACATTTTTTGAAGAAAGAGGAACAAAATTTAGTTATTTGTTTTCAATTTAGGAACATTATTTAGAAACGTGAACATTTTTTCAAAAACTAGAAAAGACTTGAAAACATGAAGACTTTTTGAAAATAGCGAACAATTTTTCCAAATCGTGAACATGTTATGTACTTGTGAACAAATTTTGACAACGTGATTTATTTTTAATTTGTGAAATATTTTGGAAAGTTGAATGATTATTTGAAATTCCCAAACATTTTTTAGATTTTTTAACAAAAAATTAAAATGCAAACATTTATTAAATTTCGAGATTATTTTTTAAATTTCATGTCAAAATTTCAAATTCGTGAACAAAATTAGAAACTGGGAACATTTTTTGAAGCTCCCTAACATTTTTGAATTCCTAAGCAAAATTTCAAAACCAGAACATTTTCTAAATTTGCGAAAAAAATTGAATTGGAACATTTTTTGAAATTCCTCCAAGAATTTGGAATTTGAGTACCTAAATTTTGAATGCGAATATTTATAAAATTTCCGAACATTTGTTGAAGAAGAAAAAAAAACTTGAAAAGGAAAGAAAATAAAAAGAGAAACAGAAAATGGAAAATGGAAAACAAAACGAAAAGAAAAATGGAAAACAAAAAAATTAAAAATGATAAGAAATATAAAAAAGAAACAAGAAAGATCTGGTGGAAAGAACCTTCTGGAATGTTCCCAAAACCGATAAAACCACATACAAACCTGGTAGGAGGTTCCCAAAACCGAACGTAACATGTCACATACTTGGCCAATCCAGTGCAATCGATCCTGCTCCATCTTTGTGCGTTTGCTTTATATTTTGACGCATCGAGCGTCCAATAGGGATTTCCAAATTTTGGTACCACCTCGGATAGAAAAAAAATCTTTTCGCGGTGAACGGATGAAAAAGTTGAAGAAACGCACCTTGCTTTATTAGTAGGGGTATAGATAAAATACAAGAATATCACCTAAATTAGTGTTGTAAAATATGCTACTGCCATAAAAAGTTTGGCACTTTAAGTAAAATAGTTTGTATTTATTATAATATAAAAGCCATCTAAATTATCGTATTAGCCCATGTTTTAATTATTTATGGGCATTAATTCATTATAAAATGTTGGTTCACCATCATGATTTCCTATGAATATTTGCCACATTTTGAACTTATTAGTTTCCATGTTTGACAACTTTAATTTAAATTTGAATTTGCGCGTTTGTATCAAAGTGAGATTGATAAACAGGGAAAGTGATGACATGGCACCATCAACATGTCTCCTAATGTATCTATAATTTTTTATTGTTTTATGCTATTATATTATCAATCTTGAATGTTTTATATACACTCTCAAGCAATTATATATTATTTTCTGGGACTAACCTATTAACTTAGTGCACAGTGCTAGATGCTGTTTTTTTGCTTGTTTTTGGTTTTGCATAATATCAGTACCAAACGAAGTCCAAATGCCACGAAACTTTTTGGTGATTTTTTTCTGCGCATAAGAGGCCATGGAAGCTTCGGGAGGGGACGAGAAGATGGCCCATGAGGCACCAGGGCATGCCTTGGTGGCTCATGGGCCCACGAGGCTTCGTTTGACCTAACTACGCCTCTATAAATTCTCTAAAATCATGAAAACAACAGAGGATTCCAGAAAGCTTTTTCCGCCATCTCAAGTTCCAGAACCACGAGATCCCATCTAGAGGCCTTTTCCGACACTATGCCGCCGGGGGATTCGATTTTGTGTGATGTGTGAGTAGTTTACCATGGACCTATGGTTCCATAGTTAGTAGATAGATGGCTTCTTCTCTCTATTTGATCTTCAATACAATGTTCTTCCCGGTGTTCTTAGAGATCTATTTGATGTAATGACATTTCGCGGTGTGTTTGTTGCGATCCAATGAATTGTGAGTATATGATCAGTTCTATCCATGAATATTATTTGAGTTTCATCCGAACTCTTTTATGCATGATTACTATAGATTCGTATTTCTTCTCCGATTTATTGGTTTGGTTTGGCCAACTAGATTGATTTATCTTGCCATGGGAAGAGGTGCTTTGTAATGGGTTCGATCTTACGGTGCTCAATCCCAGTGACAAAAAGGGACATGACACGTATGTAACATTGCTATTAAGGGTAAAAAGATGGGGTTTATTCATACATGAGTTTATCTTCATGTCATATTGCTTGAGGCGTTACTCAGGTGATGTTGTGATTGCTTGATTGCTTGTCGAGGTTTCTGCGCGCGCGAGCTAGATCGTGTCCTAGCCAGAGTCCCTGCGGAGTGGAGTTCACCACCTTCGTCGTTGTTCCGCTGCTAGAAGTATTCCGCTGCTACGAGTTGTTCCGCTGCTAACATAGAGCAAGTGTAGTATCGCAGGCGTAGAGTCGTCGTGCTGATGTGCTTCTTTGTAACATCGGACCCTTGTGTTATTATTCTTGTAATAAGAGCTGATTTGTTCTATGTCAAGCAGTATCGTATTCCAGAGACTTCTCCTTGATCTCTGGGCTGGAATACGGGGCGTTCCGGTTTCTGTGAGCCGGGGTGCCACACACAGTAGCTCTAATTCATCAATCATATGTAGGCATGTATTTCGTATATAGTCACTCGTGCTTATAATAAGAATTTGCATAACATGTTTTGTCCTACTCTCCTGTGGCAGTGGGGTACTAATGGAAATCTAAGGGTAACTAAGGCACTACTTTTAGTAGATAACCGGAACAAAGCATTAACACATAGAGAATTTCCAATTATTGTCACATTGGGGACTACAGTTATGAACAATAATAGGTGCATATAACTTGCGGATATGATCAATAACTCAAATATATTCATGAAAACATAACAGGTTCAGATCTGAAATCATGACACTCGGGCCCTAGTGATAAGCATTAAGCATAGCAACATCAATCTCAGAACATGGTGGATACTAGGGATCAAGCCCTAACAAATTGACTCAATTACATGACAAATATTATCTATATCCATCTACCTCCAATATGCCTACGATGAAATTACTCACTCCTGGTAGTGAGCATCATGAGGTTGTTGATGAAGAAGGGTTGTTGATGATGGCGGCGACGAATTCTCCTCTTCACAGCCCCGAACAGACTCCAGATTAGGCCTTCCGATGAAGAGGTGGATCCATATCGTAAAATGTGACGAAACTTTCTCTCTGATTTTCTCAGGAAGTCGGTACTTATGGACTTGGAGGTAGGGCAAACGGAGGCTCGTGGGGCCCACAAGCTTAGGTGGGCTATCCCATGATCTTGTGGCTATGTGGTGGCCCTCTCTGGTAGTTCTTTGCTCCAGCATTTTTTATATTCCAAAATAATTCTTCGTAAAATTTCATCCGACTCAAAGAACTTTTTACTTCTGCACAAAACAACACCAAAGTGGTTGTGTTGCAAACAGCTTCAGTCCGGGTTAGTTTCATTCAAATCATGCAAGTTATAGTCCAAAATAAGAGCAGAAGTGTTTGCAAAAGTCGATACGTTGGAGACGTATCACTAACCAGGCTAGGTAACGGGTTTATCCAGCAAGGGGGCGCTCCCTGGATCCATGGATGGATCGAGATGGGGCGACTGGTTTTGATGCCAATTTCTTTCACAAATCATAGGTCTTCAAAGGAGAAAGTGGGTCCTTGTCATAAAGGCGAGGTATTTTGGGGTGGTTTGAACATCCACCTGTTGGCCTATCACGGCCCCGAGGGGGCGGTCGGGCTTCTCGGCCCATTCACAGTTTGACAGCGGGTTGTCGTTGACCTCCTTGTCAAATTTTGGGAGCAGCTTCCTTCGCGGGTAGTCTTGGTTATTCCCTGCGTATCTTTCCTCGAGCTCTTTCTCAGCGCTGAGGACCTCGGTCTATTTATTGTTTAATTTCTCATGTTCGGCTCAAACCTTATAGGACCTTTCTTCATGCTATTGGTAGTACTAATTAAGTGTCGGTGGAAGGACTGAAACCGAGGAACATCTAGGGGTTCCTCGGGGATGTCAATTCATTGGGTTCGAGGCTTATTTCCTCTTCAGACTCAGGATAGTAGTTGTCGTCCTCGGGGTCCTCATCATCCCCGTTGGATGCGACGCCATCAATGAGACCATCGTCGGCGTTATCACCGTGTTCTGAACTTCGGCACCGTCTATAGTGGAGGCATTGTCGGTGGCATCGCCGTTCTCGATAGCATCATGGCTAGTGTCCCTGTTTCCCATGCCTTTACCATGATGCCTTCTATGCCAACGTTTGGGGGGCTGTTTATCATCCTCATCCTCTTTAGGTGTGTCTACCATGTAAACATCACATCTAGAGGTAGCCGCCACTTGCTAGTATTGGAAGTGGCTAGGGGTGATGTAGTGTAAGACATGTCGGCGGCCTCCTCAAAGGCATAGTCCAGTATGTCGGTTGAGTGTTCAACTATAGCTAATAAGTGCATTGGGTGGGTTAAAAACTCTATGACTTTGCATTTACGTCTGTCGGTGGAGAATGAAACCTATGGGATCACAAGAATCCCTACTGCGGCTGCGGGGCGCGGGGTTGAGAGAAGAGCGGGTCAAGTAGAGAGCACACGGTTCGTTTACCCAGGTTCGGGCCGCGAGGATGCGTAAAACCCTAGTCCTGCTTTGGTAGATGTATTCTGTTCTCGAGCTAGCTACGGAGTGTAACGAGCTCCAAAAAGCCGAATCCTTCTCCTAGTCGCCTCGGGCCTCCTTTTACAGGAAAAAGGGGTCGCCGCAGTGGCACATAGGAGGTGGAAAGGTCTACAGTGGCATAAGGTTATCCCTCGTATTACAGGACAAGGCGCATTTAATGCGAGGCTTAGGTGTCCCTTCACTTTATCGGGGATGGGGGTGAGGCCCGTCCTGTCCATCGCCGCTCCTCCAAGCTTCGACACGCGCACTGGCCAGCGATGCATGCGGTGCCATGTAGGCAGGCTGGCAGCTGAGGTGGCGCGGTGGTGGAGCCTCCACGAAGGGCTGCATGTTGCCATGCAGGTGCCTGCCCAGCTGGTTGGGTCGGCAACTGCATGCGAACGGCGGCGGAGACTTGGCTGGCATGGGCCTGGCGGTGGTCCCACTGGCGCCCTTGGCGAGGGCCTTGCCGGGTGGTCCCGCAAGGGTCTTGCCGCATGGCCCGGCAAGGGTCTTGCCTCGGTGCGCTGTCGTCCCCGGCAAGGATCTTGCCGGGGGTCTGGTGGCCTTCCTCGAAAAGGATCTTGTCGAGAGTCGTCATCTTCCAATCCTCATCTGATCTTGAATATGTCTTCACAAAGATCTGCATGTCACCAGAGAGGTGCCTTTCGGAGCCCTGGCCCCACGCTAATGATGGCGCTGGGGGCCATGGGCTCAAGGATGGCTCACTCCAGTTGCCTGCGGCAAGGGTCTCCTGCCGGGGGAACCTGCTTCGTCCCTTTGCTCTTTGTGGCCTTGACCTTGGCGTTGCTCTGGCTATCTTGAGCTTCGGCCTTTCCTTGGCTCACCTCCCTCGCTCTGCTTGATGTGGTCGCGGGCGCGGCTCTGACTGCCCGTGCACAGGTATAGGGGTGCAAAAATGTGCCCCTAGTTTTGTACACCGACAGGAGCCCCCGGTCCTGGGCCTCACATAAGCGCGACACGTTGTTGGGTCAGGCCCAAAACGGTGCGCAGGCAGGCAGGGCGGTTTTTACTGTGGTAAGTTTTTTCGCGCGCTGTGCTTCCCACGACCCGCGCGCGCGGCGCATTGCGTGGGGCGGTTTTCACACGCATGCGTCACATCGCATTAAAGAGGCGGCTCGCGCTTTCCCCATAAAGGAGGGAGGCATGGAGGCGCGGCTCATTTACTGAATGAGGCCGGGGCGCGGTCTTCAAGGCGTCCACTCCCCACGATCACAGGGTGGGGAGAGGTCGCCTCACCTGCCCCCGTTGGTTCTACGCGTCTGCCACGCGGCTTTCATGCGCTCGGGGTAGCAAACGGTGGAGGCGGAAAACCGGGCCATCGCTGGTTGGGGCAGCGGGTCGGCCATGGTCCCCTGCGCCTCCCATGTCTTGATTGGCCGAGCGGGGCGGCCCAGCCCCAGTCCCTTCCTTTATAAAGAGCGGGAAGGGGAGATGGCATCCCGCATTCTTCCATCTTCTTCCTCCCTTTGATTCCGCTCCCTCCTTCCATTCGTCATGGAGAAAGGGAATCCCGGTCCTTCGACGGTGGCGGCGAGGGTCGCCACTCGACAACGCGTCCCTCCTCCTCCTGCGCCCTAGGTGGCGGAGCCGGCCGCGAGGGGAAGGGGAGGGGGCGAGGTCGTGGGCGAGGCCGAGGCAAAGGTCGTAGCGCCCAGGGAAGAGGAGGGCGGGGCGGCGCGTCAGCTTCGCCCCCGCCCGGGGTGCCTTTCCCGATGGAAGGCCATGTCGGAGATCAGCCCCGCGAGTTCTTCATTAGGCTGCGCCGGCCTCCGCATCGCCGTCTTCGTCTTCCTGACCCGTTTTCTCGAGAGATGGAGCGTGGCCGGCCCCAATCCCTCAGATTGCACATGAGGGGCTCCGGGAACAGGGGCACGCGGGTCGACGTCGACTTCCCGGCTCCTCGAGTCATGTACCTCCGTCGTGGGTGGAAGACATTCGCACGCATCCACAACCTGACGGTGGGGCTCGTCCTCTATTTCAATTTCATGGAGGACGACATACTCTCCGTCAAGGTCTTCAGGGAGTTTGGGACTCGCCTGAAGTGCTACGTGGAGAGCTCCTCCGATGGAGATTCTGACGATGGAAGCTCTTCCTCGAGCGAAAATGATGAGGAGGACAGCGGAGCGGATAGCGGGGACGAGTCCGACTAGGCGTTGGACGCCCCGCGCCTGGGTGGGTGCGGCAGCAGCAACATCTGCACCTGGCCCCTCCTCCGGCAGGGGTTTGCCGGGGGCAGGGCCAGCTCCTCGAACTACTCGGGGCCGTCTCCTTGGGCGGCTGGTGTTGGGAGGCTGCGGAAAAGGAAGAGGGCTGGCGGCAAGGCCGTCAACTCGGAGTACGCGGGCACCGACGCCTTCATCGCGTGCCGCCAGTCCTGCCGCCTCGTCTTCCAACTCTTTTCCCAGCACCGTCATCACTGGCCTGCCCATGGGCGGCTGCCGAGGTGTTCTCTCGGTGTCTTCTGCTGCTCGTATCTTGCCTAGGCGCCCCTTTTGCCCTTTTCGCCTCCTTGACCTGCCTCCTGAGGAGAGGGACAAGAAAGGGATTACGGGCATCTTATCTCTTTTTTGCTTGTAAGCCTGCGGGCCTTTGTTAACTTTAAAACTTGTAATCCCCTTGTTCATGTTTTTCATTTCGTATGAACTGTACCTGTACGAGAAATTTTTAATGAAAAAGGGATGTTTGCCGGGTTTTTAGTTCGCAGGTAAAACCCACGACAAGGAGTAAATCCTTGTTACTTTTAAGATAAACTTTTTCTCGCCCGGCAACAGGCCTTGTCGTCCCCCACTTCACTCGACCTTTCTCATGCCCCTGGCGGAGGCAGGGATGAGGCGGGCTTAGGCTCCTCGTTTCATTTCCTTGCTGCCGCGGCTCCAGCCAAACTCGGTCCCAGGAAATGATTCCTAGGGTCCGGAATGAGGGGAGCACGGTAGCCTAAGGATAAAACGAGGTTTCACATACCCCAGTCCATAAGGAAACGCATGATAAGGGATGGAAAACTTATCTGAATCTATAGCCCCCGGCAACCTTGGCTTGCCGCGGGTGGATCTTTGCTCTTGTAGCCCCCGGCAATACTGGCTTCCTGGGGCTCAGACTCCGGCCCGTCCCCTTTCTTCGAAAGCAGCTTGGCAAGGATATCCATGTGCCCTGCGAACCAAAGAAGACAGAGAAGAACAGAGAGACGCGCACTCGACCTCTAGGCCAGCGGTTAGCCACTGCTAAGCACTATCAACCCTAACCAAGGATGAGACTCGACCTAGCATGCATGCTATAACTTAGGGCGCCAGCGCTTCATTTATCTCTGCCAGGGTCTGCGCCTGGCTTTGTACAAAGGGTCACATGCCTTGTTGGCAAAGCTGGTACAAAAGGTGGCTTGCCGGGAGGCCCGGCAAGCCGCGCCTTATGGGTAAAACTTGCGATGATGCTCGATGTTCCAGGAGTTTCTCACTGGTACGGCATCCTCGGTCTCCAGGCGGACTGCACCAGGCCTCGTGACTCGTATTACCCGATAAGGGCCTTCCCACTTTGGCGTCAACTTGTTGGAATTCTTGGCCGACTGAACGCGCCGAAGAACAAGGTCACCTTCCTCGAGGCTTCGGGCATGAACCTTGCGGCTATGGTAGCGGCGCAAGGCTTGCTGGTAGTGTGCCGCTCTCACAGCCGCCCGAAGACGATCTTCTTCAAGGAGCATCGCGTCATCTTGGTGCAATGGCTCTTGCTCAAGCTCGTCATAAGCGAGCACTTGAGGTGACACGTGTATGAGTTCCGTGGGGAGAACTGCTTCCGCCCCGTATACTAGGGCGAAAGGTGTGTGGCCGGTAGCTCGATTTGGCGTCGTCCTGATCGACCAAAGAACCGCCGGCAACTCATCAATCCAGCGCCTTCCGCTCTTGTGTAGCCTGTCAAAGGTCTTCGTTCTCAAGCCTCGCAACACTTCACCATTTGCCATCTCCGCTTGGCCGTTGCTCCGTGGATGTGCCACGGAAGCAAAACAGACCTTGCTGCCGAGGTCTTGGATGTACTGCATAAAGGTGTGGCTTGTGAACTGCGTGCCGTTGTTGGTGATGACTCTGTTTGGCACACCAAAACGGCAGATCAGTCCTTTGAAGAATTTGACGGCTGACTGAGCAGTCACCTTCGTCACTTCTTCCACCTCTGGCCACTTTGTGAACTTGTCGATTGCAACGTGCAAGTAATCAAAGCCCCCGACAGCACGGGGGAAAGGACCCAGTATATCGAGCCCCCAGACCGAGAATGGCCAGGAGAGAGGGATTGTTTGAAGGGCTTGAGCTGGTTGATGCAGCTTGTTTGAATGGAACTGGCACGCTTCACACTTGGTGACTAGTGCCGTCGCATCCTGGAGGGCGGTGGGCCAGAAGAAACCTTGCCGGAACGCCTTCCCGACAAGGGCCCTTGACCCTATGTGGGAGCCACATATGCCTCCGTGTATCTCTGCCAAGAGCTCCAGTCCTGCCTCCCGGGGGATGCACTTGAGTTTCACACCGTTCGGCCTTCTCCAATACAGGACGTCATCGACGAACTGGTACAGGGCGGACCGATGGGCTACTTTCTCCGCTTCTTCCTGCTCCTCAGGAAGCTCCCCTGTTTGGAGGAATTGGACGGTATGCTACGCCCATGCCGGAGCCTGGGGCTCGACGGCAAGGACCAAAGGAATCTCTTCCGCCATGGGAGCGGCTGTCTCTATGGCTAGGGCCTGACGCCCCGCCGGAGTCAGTTGCTCTTGGGCAGGCTCAGCGTCCGCGGCATTACCCTTGCCGGCGGCCCCGGGGGGCTCGGTAGGAATGTACTTGCCGGGACCTTATTTTCTCCGCTTGCTCTGCCTTGCTGATGGATCGACGGATGGTTGAGTTAACCAGAGCAAAAAGGTACCCGGTTCCACCGGTAGCTTGAATGCGGCACGCTTTGACAGGTAGTCGGCGATGTCGTTCTCCACCCGGGGGACGTACTCCGCCTGGATACCGTCAAAGTGTTCCTCCAGCTTCCTCACCTCATCTACGTATGCTTCCATCAGTGGGCTCTAATAATCTTTGTTAACTTGCCTGACAATGAGCTGCGAGTCACCCCTGATGATGAGCTTCTTAACCCCAAGGTCTGCTGCGATCCTGAGACCGGCAAGCAGTCCCTTGTACTCGGCGGTGTTATTGGTGCACATCTCCCTGGGGAAGTGCATCTGGATCACGTACTTGAGGTGCTCTCCGGTGGGTGCGATGAGCAGCACACCGGCACACGAGATCCAGTTGCAGCGAGAAGGCTCCATCAAAGTACATGATCTAGTTGAGGTCTGCTTCCTTGCCGGGGAGAGTAGTCTCCTGGATTTCTTCGTCAGGCGTCGGTGTCCATTCCGCGATGAACTCCGCCAAGACTCTACTCTGAATTGTCAAGGTACTCTCAAGCTTTAAGCCAAAGCTTGACAACTCCAAGGCCCATTCAACAATCCTTCCAGTTGCGTCCGGGTTGTGCAGTACCCGTTGTAATGGGAGGCGGGTGACGACAGTGATCTCGTGGGCATGGAAGTAGTGACGCAGCTTCCTCGAGGCCACAAGGAGGCCGAAGAGCAGTTTTTGCACACCGGAATACCTTGACCTAGCCCCCTGCAAGAGGGAGCTGACAAAGTAAACCGGGTGCTGCATCATCTTTTTCTTGGGAACCACTTCACTTGACTGCGCGGGCATCGCCTTGGTGGCACCAGACTCTACCGGGGGCCGCACCTTGTTGGCACCAGGCCATGCCGGGGGAATCATCGGCTTGCCATCCACTGGTCCTACTGCCATTGCTGCCTCCTCGTCGACCTCCCTCTGTGCCACTAGTGCGGCGCTGACCACTTGATTCGTCGCCGCTAGATACAGCAGCAACGGCTGTTGTGGTTTAGGCGCAACTAGTATTGGCGTGGTGGAAAGTTATTTCTTCAGGTCCTGCAGTGCGGCCTTGGCTTCTGGGGTCCAATCCATTGGGCCCGCCTTTTTCAAGATCTTGAAAAAGGGAAGGGCGCGCTCGGCGGACTATGAGATGAACCGGCTCATGGCGGCAACGCAACCGGTGAGCCGACGCACATCCTTGATCCGCTGGGGCGCCTCGATCTGCTCAATAGCCTTGATCTTGTCTGGGTTTGCCTCGATCCCGCGCTATGAAACGAAGAACCCGAGAAGCTTGCCGGACGGGACGCCGAAGACGCACTTCTCCGGGTTCAACTTGAGGTTGATCTTGCGCAGGTTGGAAAATGTCTCTTCTAGATCTTGCACAAGAGTCGGCCCGTCTTTGGTTTTGACCACTATGTCATCCATGTAGGCCTCCATATTTCACATGGGGTGATGAATGCTGTCTTCTCTTCATCCTCTCTTGTCATGAAGATTTGGTGGTAGCCTGAGTAGGCATCAAGGAATGATAACAGATCACACCCGGCCGTGGAGTCAACAATCTGGTCGATGCGCGGCAATGGGAAGGGGTCCTTAGGACAAGCCTTATTGATGTATGTGTAATCAATACACAGCCTCCACTTCCCATTCGCCTTGCTCACCACTACCGGATTGGCCAGCCACGTCGGATGGAGCACCCCTCTCACCAAACCTGCCGCTTCTAATTTCCTGATATCCTCTGTGATAAACTCCTGCCTCTCCAGAGCCTGCTTCCTGACCTTCTGCTTGGCGGGTCGCGCGTGGGGGCAGACAGCTAGTTGGTGCTCAATCACCTCCCTGGGAACATCGGGGATGTCAGACGCTTGCCATGCAAACACGTCGACATTCGCCCGCAGGAAGGTGACGAGCTCGCCTTCCTATTTGCTGTTGAGGGCGGAGCCTATGATGAAGGCCCCTCCCGTGCGATCCTCCGTGACAGGCACCCTCTTGGTCTGCGGCAGCTCGGCTTTGAACCTCTTGCTCTTGTCGGCAGAGCTCTCTGGCACGTCCTCAACGGTAGCACAACACTCCAAGGAGGTGCACTTGCCGGAGTGGGTGCGAGAGGTCTTGCCGGGCTCCTTCTTTCCTCCCGGGCCTTCGATGGAAGGAGCAGGTGCCTTGACGGTAGCTACTGCAACCGCTTCCTGGTAGAGTTGGTCGGTGCAGATCAGCACGTCCTTCTTGTCGGAGGGGACGGAGATGATGGTCAATGGCCTGGGCATCTTTAGCACGTTGTAGGCGTAGTGCGATGCCGCCATGAACTTGGCTAGTGCCGGGCGGCCGAGAATCCCGTTGTAGGGCAAGGGGATCTCGGCCACGTCGAAGACGATCCTCTTTGTCCGGTAGTTCAACTCTCCTCCGAATGTCACGGGCAGCGTGACCTTTCCCTTTGGCTGACTTCTCCCCGGATTGACCCCCTGAAACGTGCCCGTTTTCTTGAGGTCTCCGTCCGGGATTTGCAACCTTCTGACCACGACGGGCGAGATCATGTTCAGGCCGGCCCCGCTGAGGGAGTCCTAGATTAGGGGTGTCCGGATAGCCGGACTATACCTTCAGCCGGACTCCTGGACTATGAAGATACAAGATTGAAGACTTCGTCCCGTGTCCGGAAGGGACTTTCCTTGGCGTGGAAGGAAAGCTTGGCGATGCGGATATTTAGATCTCCTACCATTATAACCGACTTTGTGTAACCCTAACCCTCTCCGGTGTCTATATAAACTGGAGGGCTTTAGTCCATAGGACAACATACAACAATCAGACCATAGGCTAGCTTCTAGGGTTTAGCCTCCTTGATCTCGTGGTAGATCTACTCTTGTACTACCCATATCATCAATATTAATCAAGCAGGACGTAGGGTTTTACCTCCATTGAGAGGGCCCGAACCTGGGTAAAACTTCGTGTCCCTTGTCTCCTGTTACCATCCGCTTAGACGCACAGTTTGGGACCCCCTACCCGAGATCCGTCGGTTTTGACACCGACATTGGTGCTTTCATTAAGAGTTCCTCTGTGTCGTCGCTTTTAGGCCCGATGGCTCCTCCTCTCATCAATTATGATGCAGTCCAGGGTAAGACTTTTCTCCCCGGACAGATCTTCGTCCTCGGCGGCCTCGCACTGCGAGCCAATTCGCTTGGCCATCTGGAGCATATCGAAAGCTACGCCCCTGGCCATCAGGTCAGATTTGGAAGTTTAAACTACACGGCTGATGTTCGCGGGGACTTGATCTTTGACGGATTCGAGCCACAGCCGAGCGCACCGCACTGTCGCGATGGGCGTGATCTAGCTCTGCCGCCGAACAGTGCCCTGGAGGCCGCGCACGCATCTGTTCCGACCCTGGATTCAGAACCAACTACGCCGATCAAGGACGAGTGGTTGGACGCCGCCTCGGGGGCTGCGATCCCAATGGCAATCAAGCCGAACACCAGCCCCGCACTCCGCAAGGGCCGTGACTCCGTGAGGCCGGACTCCTCTCCGGACTCCAAGCCCCCCGCGCCCCTGCCGATCAAATCCGATTGTGCGCCGATCATGGAGTTTACCGCCACGGACATCTTTCAGCACTCGCCCTTTGGCGATATTCTGAAGTCATTAAAGTCTCTCTCTTTACCAGGAGAGCCCTGGCCGAATTGCGCTCAGCAAGGTTGGGATACAGACGATGAAGAAATTCAAAGCCCACCCACCACCCACTTTGTAGCCACTGTCGATGATTTAACCGACATGCTCGACTTCAACTCCGAAGACATCGACGGTATGGACGCTGATGTAGGAGACGACCAAGAACCAGCACCTATAGGGCACTTGAAAGCCACCTCGTCGTATGACATATACATGGTGGATACCCCAAAAGAAGGAGATGGCGATGGAACAACGGGGGATGACCCCTCCAAAATAGCCTAAGCGCCGGCGTCAGCGGCGCCGCTCTAAATCCCGCCAAAGCAAAAACGGTGATTCCGGCACAGGAGATAATAATACTCCAGATAGCGCCAAAGAACACCCCCTCCAGCAAGATTCAGCGCAGGAGGATGGAGAAGCTAGCCCTCACGAGAGAGCGGCAGACAGAGAGGTCGAGGATGACAATTATATGCCTCCCTCCGAAGACGAGGCAAGCCTCGACGACGACGAATTCGTCGTGCCAGAGGATCCCGTCGAACAAGAGCGTTTCAAACGCAGGCTTATGGCCACGACAAGCAGCCTCAAGAAAAAATAGCAACAACTTAGAGCTGATCAAGATTTGCTAGCCGACAGATGGACTGAAGTCCTTGCGGCCGAAGAGTATGAACTCGAACGCCCCTCCAAGAGCTACCCAAAGCACAGGCTGCTACCACGATTAGAGGAGGAAGCACCTAAACCTACATCACCAGTGCATGACACAGCCGACCGGCCACCTCGTGGCCGCGACAGAGAGGCCTCTCGGCCCTCCACTCAAGCCGCACCCCGGCGCTATTCAAAACATTTTAAGGCATGGGAAAATGCGCCAGACCTGCGAGACATATTGGAGGACAAGGCAAAGCAAACAAGATCGATCTATGGATTGCGCGGATGCCCCACGACACGTGATGGTGATCGTCACTCCGGATATAATAAATCCGGCTGGGCCGGACACAATAGATAAAGCTCATTTTAGCTGCATTGTGATATGGCCCAATACAGAGGAGCCGTACACCCCCTATGCTTCACAGATGAAGTAATGGATCATCAAATCCCTGAGGGTTTCAAACCCGTGAACATCGAATCATGCGATGGCACAACAGATCCCGTGGTATGGATCGAGGATTGTCTCCTTCATATCCACATGGCCCACGACGACGATCTACACGCCATCAAATACCTCCCACTCAAACTCAAGGGACTAGCTCGGCATTGGCTTAACATCTTGCCAGCAGAATCTATCGGGTGTTGGGAGGACCTGGAAGCCTCATTCCTCGACAATTTCCAGGGCACCTATGTGCGACCACCAGACGCCGATGACCTAAGCCACATAATTCAGCAGCCAGAGGAATCGGCCAGGCAATTCTAGACACGGTTCCTAACAAAGAAAAACCAAATAGTTGACTGTCCGGACGCTGAGGCCCTAGCAGCCTTCAAGCATAATATCCGCGACGAGTGGCTTGCCCGGCACCTTGGACAGGAAAAGCCGAAATCCATGGCAGCACACACGACGCTCATGACCCGATTTTGCGCGGGAGAAGACAGCTGGCTAGCTCTTAGCAATAACTTGACCAAGAGGCTTGGTAATTTGGACACCAAGGACAATAGTGGCAGGTCACGTCGGAACAAAAAAAACGCCGCGTTAACACTGACAGCAACGAGGATACGGCAGTCAACGCCGGATTCAGAGGCTATAAATCCCGTCAGCGGAAAAAGCCATTTAAAAGAAATACTCAGGGCCCGTCCAGTTTGGACCGAATACTCGATCGCTTGTGGCAAATACATGGCACCCCCGAAAAGCCAGCCAATAACACCAACAGAGATTGTTGGGTGTTCAAGCAGGCAGGCAAGCTAAATGCCAAAAATAGAGGCAAGGGGCTGCATAGCGATGACGAGGAGGAGCCCCGGCCGCCGAACAACAGTGGACAGAAGGGTTTTCCCCCACAAGTGCGGACGGTGAACATGATATACGCAACCCACATCCCCAAGAGGGAGCGGAAGCGTGCGTTAAGGGACGTATATGCGATGGAGCCAGTCGCCCCAAAGTTCAACCCATGGTCCTCCAGCCCGATCACCTTCGATCGAAGGGACCACCCCACTAGCACCCGTCATGGCGGATTCGCCGCATTGGTTCTAGACCCAATTATTGATGGATTTCATCTCACAAGAGTCCTTATGGACGGCGGCAGCAGCCTGAACCTGCTTTACCAGGATACAGTGCGGAAAATGGGCATAGATCCCTCGAGGATTAAGCCCACCAAAACGACCTTTAAAGGCGTCATACCAGGTGTAGAGGACAACTGTACAGGCTCAGTCATACTTGAAGTGGTCTTCGGATCTCCAGACAATTTCCGAAGTGAGGAGTTAATCTTCGACATAGTCCCGTTCCGCAGTGGCTATCACGCACTGCTCGGGCGAACCGCATTCGCAAAATTCAATGCGGTGCCGCACTACGCATACCTTAAGCTCAAGATGTCAGGCCCTCGAGGAGTAATCACGGTCAAGGGAAACACCGAACGCTCCCTCCGAACGGAGGAACACACGGCGGCCCTCGCAGCGGAAGTACAAAGCAGCCTCTCAAAGGCAGCTCAACAGTCCGGCCATTAAACGTCCGGACATCGTCAAGCGTGCCCGGAGTAACCTTCAACAAGACCGCCTGGCATGTTCCGAGTAGGCGTAGCAACGCGGCCCCAACCCCAGCCCTCATGAACTAGCGACACCAGTGCCTCGCGTACATAACTACGCGCTCGAAATACCATGGGCACAGGGGGAGGGGCACCATCACAGCGCGCCCGAAACACGGCTTAAACCGCACTAGGGGCTCCCGATTTCTTTATTTTCTCTTACTTTTAGGACTCCAAACTTCGGAAGACCTGTTCGGCAATCCAACTGCCGCTCAAACGATGCAAGAACCAGGGAAGCAGAAAAGCTACGCCACATTATATAACTCCCAGGTGGTCTCTATCACGAGCAGTATACCTATTTTGCATACTATTCCGCAGCCTGCCCCAGGAAAGGACATGTTAAATAGTCCCACTTTTGCTTATCGCACTATTTGTATCATTCTGCTTTGGTCGCAGCCTTTTTATAAACAATGCATAGCTTTTTGTCTACTTTTGCATTACTGTTTTTTACACATATATGTTCATTAACGACATGTTGCACCGTACACTTTGGTACGGTCAATACGCCAGGGGCTCCAGTACCCCCCTTATATGGTGTGAGAAGTCCGAGCACTTTAAAAAGTGCGGCACCCCGAACTTATAGCATTATATGCATCTGCTCTGAATCATGTCTTGGGTCAATAGTTGGGTTTGCCCGGCTCCTATGTATTGGTGCCTTACGTTCGGTTGTATCGGCTAAGGTAGCACTAGGAGAACTACTGCGATTGTGCCCTAGTTGAGCTGGGCGGAGCACCTCAGTAGAGAAAGCTAAAACTGACTGTCATGATGAAGCGAGAGACTGGTCGCTGTTCGAGAGGTTTTTCGAGTCCCTAAAGACTTATGCCGCTTAGAGCGAGGAGTCGGCTTTGTCCGGCCAAAGGCATGGATAGCGTCCCGAACTCGGTCTTCCGAACACTAGGGGCTTCGCCAAAATTTAAAATTATAGAACTCTATGGCTAAGTGAGAGTGTTCAAGCACTATAGTCCGATTGCCTTGTTCGTTGTGCTGAGCGCCTCCCTCGAAGGACCCATACATGGGAAAAAGAGCGCTCAGGTTTCTCCCGAACACCCCAGCACTAGTGGCATGGGGGAAGAAGCCGACGACTCGCCATCTCTCAAATATGATAAACGTCCGCACAGAAGGTAATATTTTAAATTCAAAACGCATTGCTTAAGCGCACATGAACAAGTTTTCAGCGCACAGGATAGCACGAGCGAGATTACTCCAAAATTACATCCATGGAACATTCATCCGCCACAAGACGGGCACCCTTCAGAACACCCTTATAATAGTTCTCGGGCTTGCGATGCTCCTTCCCCGGCGGTGGCCCGTCCTTCACAAGCTTCTCACCATCTAGCTTGCCCCAGTGCACCTTAGCACGGGCAAGGGCCCTACGGGCACCTTCAATGCAAACGGAGCGCTTGATGACCTCGAGCCTTGGACAGGCCTCCACCAGCCGCCGCACCAGCCCGAAGTAGCTCCCAGGCAGAGCCTCTCCAGGCCATAGCCGAACTATGAGTCCCTTCATGGCCTGTTCGGCCACCTTGTGGAGCTCGACCAGCTGCTTCAGCTGGTCGCTCAGGGGCACTGGGTGTCCGGCCTCAGCATACTGAGACCAGAACACCTTCTCCGTTGAGCTGCCCTCCTCGGCTCGGTAGAATGCGGCGGCATTGGACATGCTACGGGGAAGATCTGCGAATGCTCCTGGAGAGCTCCGGATTCGGGTATGTAACAAGAAGCTCACTTTTACATGTTTGCTTTGCATAAAGAATGCCTTACCCGCCGCTATCTTCTTCGCCGCATCCAACTCTTGGAGGGCCTTCTGGGATTCAGCCTTGGCAGACTTGGCATTTTCAATAGCTGCCGCGAGCTCGGACGCTCGCGTCTTTGAGTCAAGCTCCAAACTCTCATGTTTTTTCATGAGAGCCTGGAGCTCTTGCCGCACCTCGCCAACCTGGGCTTCATACCTCTCCCGCTCGGAGCGCTCCGTGGCCGCTCTCTTATCGGCCTTGGCCAACGCTTGCTTGAGGGTCGCCACCTCAGTTGTGGCCCCTACAATAACCATGTTAATCCTGTCATATTTTTGCTATTGCACTTTCATATTTTCCTTTTTTTCTCTATAAGGTATTTTTTACCTTATTTCTCCTCGAGCTGTCGTTTGGCAAGGCCGAGCTCTTGCTCGGTCCGCTCGAGGCCCTGCTTCAGTGTGCCCACCTCCGCAGTCAGTGCAGCGGTTGTCGGCGTTCTGGGAACGGGGGTCCCCAGACTTGCCTGCCTGCGGCCTGCGGCGTGGCTTGAGTGGGGGCCCAGCGAGGCCCACCTTCATCAGCACAAGGCTCAAGACCCTCGCGAGGGGCCAAGCCTTACGAGGCGGACGACACGACGCTCCCTCAAGCACGGCCTCCTTAGGCTGGCTCGCGAGGAGGCGGAGAGATCAAGGTGGGGTACCTCACGAGGTGCTCATGACGCAAGCCATGACGATCAAGGATGCCAGGTGGGCGCCAGCCCGTGCAGCGTCCCCCTTTCCTCTTTGGTGCAAAGGGGGCAAGCGCAGGCGAGAGGATCAAGCAAAGGCACCCATTTCAGTGCAACGAGACCAAGACCAGCTCCGCTACAAGGAGGAAGTCACTGTGGAGCCCAAGCCGGCGTCATCACCAGAGCCTTTGGCAGGCGAAGACCAACTTTAGTCAGGATAAGTGTACCAGATGTTCCCCTTCAAATTGGCCAATTGTTGGCGCCCTTCCCGCTCAATATTTGGGAAGAGGCCCAGGGCCTTTGCCTATAAATAGGGCTAGCCGCCCCCAGGGTAGAGGCATCTAGAACCGGCATCGAGGATCCGATCTGATCGAGTACCAAGGAACCAGTAGAAGCAAGTAGAGAGAGAGAGAGAGAGAAGGGCGATCGAACTCCCCCTAGCAGTTCATCCCCTAGCCAAGAACAGACCCTCGCGAGGTCGTTCTTCCTTGTACTGTTCTTCATCATCAGCCCAAGAGGCAATCCACCCACCACACTGGAGTAGGGTATTACACCACAATGGTGGCCCGAACCAGTATAAACCCTGTGTCTCTTGTGTTGTTCTTGCAGTAGTTTAGATCCTTATGAGACGGAGAGATAGAGGGCACGATCTCCGTGTGCACCCCAGAGTTCGAACCTTAAGGGTCTGCCAGAACCCAGAATCCGACATTTGGCGCGCCAGGTAGGGGTGCGCCGGAATCAGTCTTCCACCGCTCCGCTCTCCTTCGACCGTCGCACCCATGTCTGTGGCTCGTCGGGCCCGCGCCGAGCGCAGGGCCGCCATCGCTTCCCGCGCCATCCAGACGGCCCCCGTCGGTGGGCGTCCTCGTCGTTCCCGGTCGCCCGCCATCAACGCCGCCACCGGCCCGGCAGGGAACGAGCAGCAAGCATCCTCTCAGCACCCGTCCGTGCGGCGGGATGGCCGCACCGCCACTCCGTCGCTCACCTCGGCCAGTTCTTCGTCGCACGCGCTTCACGCGCCCTTGGAGGCTCGGGCTGCGCTCCTCGCGGCGAACGAGCTCCTGCGCTACGCCCCGTCGATGATGTCTACGAGGAGTGGCTCGACCGCGTCGCCGAGCTCGTCCGCGCCGCAGGGGGCTCTCCCGCGCCTTCCGCACCACTACGCCGCACTCCGCCCCGCATGGGCAATGAAGCCCCGGGGGCGTTCCAGTCGCCACCTTTCCAAGAAGATGCCATGGCCCCAAGGCGTGCGGCTCCTGGGTGGAACCCGCTCCGTCATGCGCTGGCCCAGCAGGAACGGAGCTGCCAAGAAGTCTCGCGACCGCGAGAGGCCGCCCGGGCGCTCCCAGCCCCGGCTCGCCGAGACCCCGCTCCAGCTCCGGCACGTCAAGACTCCGCGCTTCTCCCAGCTGCAGCGCAAGGGGACCCACAAGGCCAAGCTCTCCCTCAACCGAAACCTCCCACGGCCACCGCTGGCTGCCGCGCCTACACCCCCGAGCTGCGTAGCGTCGCGTGGCCCGGCAAGTTCAAGCCGGACCTGCCTCCTCGCTACGACGGCACAACTGATCCCACGGAGTTCCTCCAGCTCTATGAGCTGGGAATCGAAGCTGCCAGCGGGGACGAGAAGGTCATGGCGAACTGGTTCCCCATGGCGCTGAAGGAAGGTGCTTGCACTTCGCTCCTGAACCTGGCCCCAGGCACGATCTCCTCCTGGGACCAGATGCGTACTCGCTTCATCGCCAACTTCCAAGGTACCCGCGACGGGCCTCCCGCCGTGAGCGACATGCGCCGCATCAAGCAGCAACCTGGAGAGACCCTACAGAAGTACATCCAGCGCTTCAACAGTGCGCGCCTCAAGATCCCCAGGGTGTTTGAAGAAGCCATCATTTCAGCCTTCTCCGATGGCGTGCGCGACGTCAAGATGAAGGAGGAGTTGGCGATGCATGAAGACCTCTACACCTCCCTGGAACTGTTCAACCTGGCGACCAAGTGCGCCAGAGCTAAGGAGGGACGCCTCTCCCTCCTCGAGCTGCCTGCCGCCGACCCAGAAGAGAAGAAGCCCAAGGCCAAGGACGTGAAGCGCAAGGGGGCTGCCGTGCTCGCGGCAGAACCAGACACCAAGCGGGGCAAGGATCTGCCCGAATCCTCCAGGGGCAGCCGGTACTGTGTGTACCACGACGTCCACACCTACAACACCAATGAATGCCAAGAACTCCGCGCCGTGCGAGAGGGGAGAGTCGGCCGACACCCTGACCGTGCTGACGGGGGCTACGGCCAAGGAGGAGGAAGGAACCCGGGACGCTGGAAAGATCGTGGCCCACGCCCAGGCTGGTGTGACCAACCTCGCAAGGACCGCTGGCGTGACCAACCTCGTGAGGACCGCTGGCGTGACCCGCCTCGCGAGGGGGACTGGAGGGACCAGCCTCGTGAGGATCGCCCTCATGGCAACCCATGTCTGCCGCCGTTGCCGCCTCAGCCAAGAAGGAATGAAGACCGCCACCAAGACGAGGGGGCTGGGGGCTTCCAGGAGCCTCGCGCCATCGCCTGCATCCTGGGCGGAGCTCAAGCCCCAGCCTCTCAACGTATCTTCAAGCAGTTTGCTCGCGAAGTGAATGCAGTTCTCCCCAAGCTCGAAGCAACGCGTCCCCTCAGGTGGTCGGCCTGCACCATCACGTTCAGCCCAGTAGACCAGCTCAAGTGCGCGTCCACAGCCAGAGTCCTCCCAATGCTTTGTTCCCCAGTCATCAGTAACGTTCTGGTCACCAGGACCCTCATCGACGGAGGGGCAGGGCTCAATGTCTTGTCCGTGGAAACGTTCAACAGCCTCCAAGTGCCCTATGACTAGCTCCAGCCAACCAAGCCCTTCTCCGGAGTCACCGACGGTTCCACAGTCCCGATCGGGTAGGTCCGCCTCCCAGTCACCTTCGGCACCTACGACAACTACCGCACCGAGCTCATCGACTTTGACATCGCCCACATCCGCCTGCCGTACAACGCCATCCTCGGGTACCCGACGCTGGCCAAGTTCATGGCCGTAACTCACCATGGCTACAACGTCCTCAAGATGCCAGGAAGCGGCGGCGTCATCATGGTGCCATGTCAAGAGAAGGATGCAGTGTGTGCCCTGGAGCAAGCCTTCCAGGCCGCGTCACTAGAAGACCCAGATCGCGGAAGCAGGAGCCTTCCTGAAACCACCCCCAAGAAGAAGAAGACAACGTCAGGCTCAGACCCTCAGGAGGCAGGCCCTTCAAGGCCCCCGTCTGCCCAGGGGGACCCTCCTTCAATCGCATAGGAAAGCGCGCCCGGCGCCCTCCTCAGGCAGGGCCCGGGGGCTCTCACCTGGAGGGCCACCGACCTCGCCAAGGGCACGAGGGAGGCGCTGGGGCACCATGTGGAGGCGTGTTTCGAAGCACGCTTCCCTCGAAAGGAAGCCAGGGAAGGAAGGTCAGACCAGCAGGAGTTTGTTAGCAAGGCCATTCAAGAACTACAGGAGTCAAGGATCATGAGAGGTTGCCGTCACCCACCGGCTATGGCTCCTCATCCAGGCGAGGATGGTGGGCTGCGCGTCTGCGTCGACGTACCAGGGCTCAATCAGATCGCCACGGCGGAGCGCCTCTGGCCCTCACAAGTAGGGCGCTGCGGAGGACCACCCCAAAGCTATGTTCGCATGCCTTATGGCCTGCCGAGCGTGGCTGTGGCGTACCAGCACATCATGAGGAGCATCTTGGAGGCGCAAGAAGACAGGCGTTCCACAACCCTGGTGGAGATGGAGGCTGCTCACAAGGAGCCACCAGTACCTCCGGAGCCTCCCGAGGCCCCTGGGCCTGGGGGCTCGTGAGGACCGGCTTCTGCAGCCCACCGAGTCTGCTGCACCAACGCCACTGCCCCGACGACATCTTTAGGTGACATCTTTCAAGTTTCATTCCCAGCTGGGAGCGCCCTCCCAGGGTTGCGTCATTCCCAGGCCACGTGGGTCCGCCCCTGTGGCATGTATCCCTTTTTATCTTCTCAGTTGCTAGCTTGCTTTGCTGGGGGCGCCCCTCGGGCTGCATCATCCCCAGGCCACTCGGGCTAGGCCCAGCGGCATGTATCCCTTCTGTGTTTATTTCCAATTATGCATCATGCTTGATTACTCGATGCCGTCCGCGGTACCTCTTCTTCTTCATGTCGACCACTTGCACGTTAAAGGGGGGTGCCTGAGCATCGCGACTCAGGGCTCTTACTGGCTCTCCAGCCCTCACCCTCTGGCCTTGTCCACGGCATCGCGACCTGGCATACCAGCGACGGCTGAGACAAGCTCGAGGGCCAGGACCCGAGGACGTAGAGTGCCGGTATCTAACCAGATTTTGCAGGAACACATCTCAAGATACGGCCCAGTGCCAGGCGCAACCCGCCTAGAGGTAGGGCCTCGTGAGTCCCGCGCTGGCTCACGGGTGCCCAGATACACCTCATCTAGCTCTACCGTGCTAGCCACGTGTCAGGGCGGGGCTGTACACGCCCCGGGGGCTCCTCCCGGAGGGGAGCCCCCTCCCACGTACCAGTGGAAGCACCATGCTCCGCGCTGGCTGACGACACTGCCAAGGAGCGGCTATGCCCGTACACATATGGAAGCGCTATGCTCCGCGCTGGTGATAAACAACTGAGGGTGGCCTCCGGGCCACGTTAACCTCAGGGAGCCCCGAGCTCAGTGGCCGGCCTCATCGCAACGCCTCCCCCCGGGAGCGCCGCGCGAGGGGGCTGGGCACGGGGGCTACGTCTGGGTCACGCCCAGCCGTACGCCCCAGCCAGGCCCCTCGGGCCTGGTTCGTCGCGCGTCTCTCCCCGAGCGGAGCCAAGGTACGAAGGCCATTTGCGCATCAAGGGGGACTCCTGAGCATCGCGACTCAGGAGCCTAACTGGCTCCGTAGCCCCTCACTCCTTAGTTCGGAAAGGCTATGCTGGGTGAGGTACGCGCGGGGTCGGGCTCTGCAGACATAGAACGGTAGCCCCGCCTGCATTTCATCTCGTCACCTGCTGTTCGTGCGTCAAGGGGGACTCCTGAGCATCGCGACTCGGGAGCCTAACTGGCTCCGTAGCCCCTCACTCCTTAGTTCCGAAAGGCTATGCTGGGTGAGGTACGCGCGGGGTTGGGCTCTGCAGACGTAGAACGGAAACGCACCTACATCAGGCTTCCCTACTCGTTGCTCGTGCGCCAAGGGGGACTCCTGAGCATCGCGACTCAGGAGCCTAACTTGTCACGTGGCCCCTCATACCTTTGGCCCCGTCCTGGTTTCCGGTCGGGGCTGATGCTGGGTGAGGCATGCGCGTCGCCGGGCTCTGCCGGCGTAGAGCATAAGCAAGTAGGGAAGAGGAACATAAAATTCAAGGAACTTAAAAGTGAATATTACAACCCATAATGTCGCCTTGGTACCAAACGCAAATTTAAATGCCTCCTCGAGGCATCGCGCATGTGCAGGAATCGAAAGAAGGACAGGAACGATAGCTGAGTCACTTGTCGGCAGCGGAGTCGCGTGGAATGGCTTCACCTTGTGGGGTAGTAGAGCCGGCAGCGCCTCGCTTCGGCTTGGTGCTGAAGGCCCGGAACTTCCCTAGCAGCGCCTCTGCGCACCCCTTCACGGCCTCGACAGCAGCAGCGGCGCCCTCGCCGCTCACCGGCTCCAGCAGGCTGGCAAGGTCGGCGCTGGGGTCGCGGAGGTAGACATGGGCGAAGACCTGCGTCAGCACGGCGGAAGACAGGACACGTGCCTCGGCTTCGACCGTGGGGACGAGTCCGAGGGCGACATCTCCAAGAGCCTTCACCAAGAAGGGAAGCAGTTTGGCGGGGCCGTCCCCGTCGCCAGCCAGCGGGCAATCCAGGCCACTCTCGTAAAGCGTCTTCATTGAAGCGCGGGCATCCTTCTCCATGTCCGCGAAGGCCACGCGATCCTTGGCAAGGACCCGGGCCTTGGCGTCCAGCTCGGCCTTCGTCGTCTCCAGCTCCTTCTTCAACGCACCTAGGTGGCTGCGGCGCTTCTTGAGCTTCGCCTCCCGGTCCTCGAGTGCCGCCTCGCGAGCCTTCACCCCCTTCTCCTGCTCTTGGCGAAGGCGGGTCTCCTCTGCAAGCTGACCACGCTGGCCTTGCAACTCGTCCTCCAGCTCCTTGCAGTGGTCGCGGATGCCAACCGCCTCTCCCAGGGCCGCGTCACGGGCAGCCTTCGCGTCGAGGGTAGCCTCCTTCTCCTCGTCACAGGCCGTCGAGGCCTGAACCAGCGCTGCCCGGATCGAGGCGTCGGAGCAAATCCACCCCGAGGAGAGCTCCAGGCGCCCGGCCGCCAGGCGAGGGTCGGCGCCTAGAAGATCCTGCCGCAGCCGGTCCAGCCCAGCAACAGCTCGCTCCAGGATGGAAGAAGAAGGCGGGGAAGCATCAGGGCGCATCGGGGCAGCAGGAGGAGTCCCGGAACTAGCAGCCGGCGGAACGGGAGGAGAAGGTAGCGGCGGCGAGGCTGCAGTATCCCGAGGCGGAGTCTGCTGCGCCTCCCCAGCCGTAGCAGCAGCACCAGGCAAGGGCACCTCTGGGGTCGACCGAGCCATGGGGGCTGCGGCCCCAGCCAGATCAGCCAAGCCCCGCAAGGGCGAGTGGGCAGGGGGAGCCTGTGCGTCGCGGTCGCCCTCCCCTGCGGGTGGAGGTGTCGTCGCAGCCGGGTCCTCAGGAGCCCCCTTCAGCTTCTTCGCCGCGGGCGCCAGCCTGCTCAGGAGAAGTAATCGTCAAGCCTCGTCAGTGGAACAAGAAACTAGGAATCAAGGATCAAGCACTTACAGGTCGTCGGCAAAAAGCTCCAGTGGTCTCCTGCCAAACTTGAAGCCGGAGAGCCGGCTGGAGGGGTCGACCTCGGAAGCAGAAGGCGCGTCAGCGGTTCGCCCCGGAGTCAAGGCAGACCCGCGGGGAATCAACCCGGTCCTGCCCTTCTTCGGGATCGGGGGAGAGCTCCCGCTGCCCAGCACGTCGTCGTCGTCATCATGATTACTCAGCGAAAGGCGGAGAGCACGGGGCTTGCGCTGGAGCGAGGGAGCCCTGGACTCACCGTCAGTCGCCTCGGAGTCGAGGCCTGCCTCCTGCTCCTCCTCGCCCCCATCTCCGCTGGAGTCGCCGGAAGACACATTCACCAGATCCTCGGGAGCCACCATGGGCACAAGCCCGTCCCCGTTGAAGACAGGCATGGACTCCACCACTTGCTCCCAATCGTCACGCAGGAACAGGGGCAAAGGCGCGCCCTCCGGCCTTGCCGCCTCGCCCCCGACCAAGGACTGGAGGACCGCAGACACGTCCTCTTCGCCCACGGCTGCGGGGCTCGGGCGAGGCCTCCACATCGGGGGAGAGTACTGCCGAAGCGGAGCCAGCTGGTGCTCCAGGAACTCCCTCAGCAACGACGCCCCGGTCAGCTTCGCCGTCGCCAAGTTGGCCGGCTTTAGATCGGCGTCCATCTTCGCCAGCATCGACTTCGAGTGGGGATCTGTGAGCTCCGCCCGGCACCACTCTTCCGAGCTCACGGCCGGCTCCGTGGGAAGGGCCAACTGAGGGTCAACGCACCCGGCGTCAACCAATACCCACTTGCTCCGGAAGCCCTCGATCCTCTTCCCTGGATTCGAGATGGCCATGGAGCTGCCGCACGCCACGAAGCCCGCGCACGCAGAAGGAGAACCCTTGGAGGTACGGAGGTAGAAGTAGTGGCGCAGCAAGGCCACTGAAGGCTACACCCCCACATGCGCCTCGCAGTAGTAGGCGAAGATCGCCAAGAGAAGGACGAAGTTGGGGTGGAGATGCAAAGCTTGCAAGTTGTAATGGCGGAGGACGGTGAGGAAGAACTCAGAGAAAGGAGGCACCAGGCCCGCTGCAATGGAGCTCACGAAGAAAGGATAGAAGGTGCTCCCTTGGCCTTCAGGGGCATCGGAGCCGACCTTGAACATCTACGCCCCGTCAATGCCCTGCGCCGCAGCCATCCGGTGCAGTAGGGCGAGGCTCGCCTTCGACACGTTGGGCGAATCCAAAGCAGGCGAGAACCAAGCTTCGGCCGGGGCTCGGCGAGGCGCCATGGCTACCTGGGTCGAGCGGGTGGAGCAGATCTGGAAGCTTGGAGGAAGGAAGAAGAAGCGCAAGAAAGGGGATCTGAGCAGCGGATGAAGAAGGAGAGGAACAAAACCCGAGCAGATGCCACGCCTTTAGTATCCTGCGCAGTTGCAAAAGCACCCACGCCCAATCAACCGCCACGCGGCGCCCGAGGCCGCAGGCTGTTAGGGCCCGCGGCGCTTTGCCCTTGCCCTTTCGCCTCTCGGCACGGCCAAGTCCATGCGCGCCTTGGGCCCGGGGGCTGCTGTCGGCGTTCTGGGAACGGGGGTCCCCAAACTTGCCTGCCTGTGGCCTGCGGCGTGGCTCGAGTGGGGGACCAGCGAGGCCCATCTTCATCAGCACAAGGCTCAAGACCCTCGCGAGGGGCCAAGCCTCGCGAGGCGGACGACACGGCGCTCCCTCAAGCACGACCTCCTTAGGCTGGCTCGCGAGGAGGCGGAGAGATCAAGGTGGGGTACCTCACGAGGTGCTCATGACGCAAGCCACGACGATCAAGGATGCCAGGCGGGCGCCAGCCCGCGCAGCGTCCCCCTTTCCTCTTTGGTGCAAAGGGGGCAAGCGCAGGCGAGAGGATCAAGCGAAGGCACCCATTTCGGTGCAACGAGACCAAGACTAGCTCCGCAACAAGGAGGAAGTCACTGTGGAGCCCAAGCCGGCGTCATCACCAGAGCCTTTGGCAGGCGAAGACCAACTTTAGTCAGGATAAGTGTACCAAATGTTCCCCTTCAAATTGGCCAATTGTTGGCGCCCTTCCCTCTCAATATTTGGGAAGAGGCCCAGGGCCTTTGCCTATAAATAGGGCTAGCCGCCCCCAGGGTAGAGGCATCTAGAACCGGCATCGAGGATCCGATCTGATCGAGTACCAAGGAACCAGTAGAAGCAAGTAGAGAGAGAGAGAGAGAGAGAGAGAGAGAGAAGGGCGATCGAACTCCCCCTAGCAGTTCATCCCCTAGCCAAGAACAGACCCTCGCGAGGTCGTTCTTCCTTGTACTGTTCTTCATCATCAGCCCAAGAGGCAATCCACCCACCACACTAGACTAGGGTATTACACCACAATGGTGGCCCGAACCAGTATAAACCCTGTGTCTCTTGTGTTGTTCTTGCAGTAGTTTACATCCTTACGAGACGGAGAGGTAGAGGGCACGATCTCCGCACGCACCCCAGAGTTCGAACCTTAAGGGTTTGCCGGAACCCAGAATCCGACAGCGGTTGCCAGCAGCGAAGCCTGCATACGCATATTGACTCTTTTTCTGTTAGACTCCTGCGAATTTTATTAGATCCTCTATTCGGCTTTTCTTTCCGAACGCCAAACAGAGCATCAGGGGCTACTGTCTATGCGGTAATATTTTTTATATATCCTGCACTTACCTCGAAGCCTGTTAGAAGGCTGGCATAAGCTTCAGTCAGTCTGCTCTTAGCGGACTGAACCTTCTGGATCATCGCACTCATAATAGTGCGGTGCTCCTTGTCGAGAGGACCACAACGAGGCACGCTGCATAGTGCGGCGATCTAAAGCCTACAAAGTCCATGTGGGAGAGCTCTATAAGAAAAGCACTACCGGAGTCCTTCAAAGGTGCATCTCGGAAGAGGAAGGGCGGAACTTGCTGGCTGAAATTCATGCCAGACTCGGTGGTCATCACGCTGCAGCTCGGTCCCTTGTAAGCAAGGCTTTCTGTACAGGCTTTTATTGTCCGACGGCCCGTGCGGATGCCCAGGACCTAGTCCAACGATGCGTCGGTTGCCAGCTTTTTGCAAACCAAAGCCATATGCCACCCATCGCCCTCTAAACTATCCCCATAACTTGGCCCTTTGCGGTCTGGGGGCTTGACATGGTGGGATCCCTTAAAGGTGGAACCCACAAGAAAAAATACTTACTGGTCATGGTGGATAAGTTCACCAAATGGATAGAAGCCAAGCCTGTTAAGACGGTCGAATCCGGACTGGTGATAGACTTCATATCTGGGGTCGTACACCATTATGGCGTCCCCCACAGCATCATCATTGATAACGACACAAACTTTACGGCCGATGAGGTAAAACTCTGGTGCAAAAACATGGGCATCAAGCTCAATTATGCTTCCTTCTATCACCCACAAACTAACGGACAGGTCAAACGTGCAAATGGTCTTATCATGAGCGGCATCAAACCCAGATTAGTGCGGTCCCTTAAGGAATCTAACACGCACTGGGTAGAGGAGCTCGACTCCGTACTCTGGGGGCTGCGGACCACGCCGAATCGCACCACCGTATACACACCATTCTTCATGGTGTACGGCGCAGAGGCAGTTTTGCCCTGCGACATAATTCATGACTCGCCTCGAGTGCGCATGTACGAAGAAAGAGAAGCCGAGCTCGATCGGCAGGACAGTTTGGACGCCTTGGAGGAGGAGCGCGATGTGGCAAAAGCCCGTTCCGCATTTTATCAACAGCAGGCTCGAAGATATCAAAGCAGAGAAGTATGGGCCAACAATTACAACGTTGCCGAATTAGTTCTACGCCTACCGGACAAGAAAAAGGACAAACTCAAGCCCAAGTGGGAAGGTCCCTTCATCATTGACCAAGTCCTGACTGGTGGAGCGTACCGCCTGCGAGACGCATCGGATAATTGACTCGAGCCGAACCCATGGAACGCAGCCCGTCTCCGAAGATTCTATGCCTAGCGCCGGACTCTATGTTCGTCTCCTTCCTCTGTCCATTTTTTATACTTTCTGTCTTACATTTCTCTCCTTCTCCCCTTACTTTCTATTATAGACGTTAAAGGCTGAATAAGTGATGCGCTACCCGCGCTCATTAAACCCGGGGGCTTCTTTCAACAAAAGCTTATTCATATGGGCTTCATGCCCAACACATGTGTCACACTTCCACATGTACCTTTATTCAGCATTATATGCATCGATATGACTTAAGTTTTGGCCAAGCTGGGTTGCCTGGCTCCTGTGCTTACCCCTACATTCCCGATTGTCCGTCTAGGTGGTAAAGGGAGCACCTCTGCGATTGTTACTGCCGGGTCAGCCGGATGTGTACCTCAGACTGGATGAAGCCGAAAGCTAGCATTCTTAAGAGAATATTCGGTCGGTGAACTAAAGATGATCTTTTCATTTAATTATCTATGCGCCCCCAGATGATTTTTTTGCGTCCCTTTTCGCAGCATGGACATGCACTTTAGGGCATGCCTCCCAGGGAAAGGAACCGCTAACGGAACTATTCTCCCTGGAAGATGTTTCTTACTAACCATGTAATATAACACAACTAGTTGGGCACTTGTCTGTTCAAGCACTAATGACCCCTACGCCTGGTCTCCACGCATACCCCGGTTCTTACATAACCGTATGAGTATTCGGAGACACTCTGGACCGTCAGGTCCCGAGGTTGAAGCGAAAAGGTCGGACATGACAAACGATCTACAATCCGGCTAGAAGACATTACACATGTCAATTCAAATTACATAGTCATTCTAACTGATTGTATTCCTCTTCAATACCATCTAACAGGCTGTCTAATTTACAATCCTTCTGGGAATACTTTGCGGCCAATTCTACTTGGCCATATACTAAGCTTACAGGGATCTCCTTCCCATCGGGCCCCACAGGTCCGACCTCGGCCATGTGGTTCGGGTCAGCCTTTGTGTATCGCATCTTCACCATGGCCCAGGCCTCCCTAGCACCTTGACGGCAGGCCGATATCTTCCATAATCGGAAGCGCCACCGCACTCCCTTAAGCTTCTCTGCAAGCTCTCCAAGGCCCTCGGGCATGGAGAGGGATGGCCATAAGGCTTGGGCAACGCCTTGCATCACCTGCCGAACTTGCTCGTGCAGTTGCGAGAGCTCAGGAAGATGGTCACCCGTAGAACCGGGCATCTCCTTTGCAGGACGACCTGTTAGCATACCTACAGACATCACTCTGTTAGTCGACTTCCTCGCCGAACCCTTTTTTCAAAGTTCGTTCAAGCACTTACTAAATATGTCGTGTCGAAGCCGCTGATTCTCCTTAACGGAGTCCGACAGCTGGGCACGAACATCTTTCAGTTCAACACCCAGCTTGGTGTTGGCATCCTGAAGATCATTCTTCTCCCGCCTCACCTTTGTCAGCACGCTCTCGCCAGCCTTTAGCCGGCGTAGGAGTTGTTGCTTGTCTGGATCGAGTCCGGCGCCATCTGCAATTTCATTTGTCAGATTTGCACATATGCTGCACTTCACACTTATGTTTTTGAAGCATATATTACCAGTGGGGGTCTCCTCGGGCCCCCCTGTCGCGGCCAGTGCGGCCTCAAGTTGGGCTTGGCACTCTTTTAACTCCTGAGACAACTCGGTATTCTTCTCTGAAAGAACCTGCATATTACATGATCCTTAAATCAGTTATTCTCACTGCTTCAAGTCTCGCGGGCTACTGGTATATATAACCATTAAAATTTTCTCACCCGTATGTCTTTTACATATTGCTCCGTGGCTCTGGCTAGACCATTGTCGGATCGGGGGTTCCGGCAGACCCTTAAGGTTCGAACTCTGGGGTGCGCGCGGAGATTCTGCCCACCACCTCTCCGTCTCTCAAGGATCTAAACTACAGGAAGAACAGCACAAAGAACACAAAGTTTATACTAGTTCGGGCCACCGTTGTGGTGTAATACCCTACTCTAGTTTTGTGGGTGGATGGATTGCCTCTCGGGCTGATGATGATGATGATCAGTACAAAGGAGAACAGCCTCGCGAGGGCTTGTTCTTGGCTAGGACGATGAACTGCTAGGGAAGTTCAGCCGCCCTTCTCTCTCTCTTTCTCTATACTTGCTCTATGATTGCTCCCCCTTTTCCCTGGTGGTGGCTAGTCCTATTTATAGGCAAAGGCCTTGGGCCTCTTCCCAAATATTGAGCGGGAAGGGCGCCAACAATTGGCCAATTTGAAGGGGAACATCTGGTACACTTATCCTGACCAAAGTTGGTCCTCGCCTGCCAAAGGCCCTGTGGTGACGCCGTTCTGGGCTCCACGATGAGCTCATTCCCACCGTTGGACTGGTCTTGGCCTTGTTGCACCGAAATGGATGCCTTTGCTTGATCCTCTCGCCTGTGCTTGCCCCCTTTGCACCAAAGAGGAAAGCGAGGACACTGCGCGGTCTGGCGCCCGCCTGGCACCCTTGGTCGTCATGGCTTGCGTCATGGGCAGCTCGCGAGGTACCCTGCCTTGATCTCTCCGCCTCCTCATGAGCCAGCCTGAGGAGGCCGCGCCTCAGGAAGCGTTGCGTCGTCCTCCCCGCGAGGCTTGGCCCCTTGCGAGGGTCTTGAGTCTCGTGTTGATGAAGATGGGCCGTACTGGGCCTCCATTCGAGCCATGCCGCAGGCCGCAGGCAGGCAAGTCTGGGGACCCCCGTTCCCAGAACGCCAACAGTAGCCCCCGGGCCCAAGGCGCGCCCGGGCTTGGCCGTGCCGAGAGGCGAAAGGGCAAGGGCGAAGCGCCGCGGGCCCTGATAGCCTGCGGCCTTGGGCGCCGCGTGGCGGTTTGACAGGACGTGGGCGTCTCCGCTTCCCCACGACGTTCTGGCAACTGCGTGACTTGACTAGGTCCTGCATGCGTAGATATGGGTCATTATTACCTACGATCGTGGTGCTCGACGGTTGGCCTTCTTCGGCTATAAGTACGGGGACGCGTAAGCTCCGCCAGTCCGCCCCTTCCTGCTTCTCTTCTTCTTCCACTCTCTTGCCGCCCGCCGCTCGCATGGCTCCAAAGAGGTTCTCAGCCGCGGCGAAGGGGAAGGCTAGTCGGGCGGGGCCCGACTCCCCCCCCCCCGGCCAAGTGCGGCCGGGGTCGTCCCCGCAAGCATCCCGCGGTCCCTGCTGCGGCTCCCCGTAGCCACAGGGATGGTTCTCCTCGTGGTGGTGAGCGCTCGTCTGCCAAGGGGAGGCAGGCTGTGACTGCGCGGCCCCGAGGTCGCGCTTTCGCTCGGCGGAGGTGCTGCCGGAGTTCGTCATGTGGTCGGCGGACCCGACCAACACCTGGCTCCAGCTCCCTCGCTTCTTCATCGGCGAGCTGCCGGCCAGCGCCCGATGCGGCTTCTGGCTTCAGGCTGACGGTTGCTGCAGCAGGGCCTCCTGGGTTTCGCTTGAGGTCTCCCCTTCCGAGAATGGGGCCCTGACCCGCGGCTGGCAGACGTTTGCCCGCGCGCACGGCCTAGGCCTGCGGTGCACCCTGCACTTCAAGTTCGACGGCGACGGCACCCTCTATGTGAGGGTGTTTGGGGAAGATGGTCGCCGCGCAGGATGCTGCCCCGAGGGCGACGACCGTGCCCAGGGGCCTCGCTCCGACGACGATGGAGGAGACAACGCCCGCTCCGATGGCGGCGCCCGGCGCTCCCCAGGCTCCACCAACTCTTCTTCAGGCGGCTCCTCCAGCGGTGGCCGCAGCCAGCCCCCTCGCAGTCGCGCCTAGCTGGGGGGTGGCTGTTCATCCGTCCATCGCCGCGCCCCGGTGAAGCGCGAGAGGGAGTCCGCCTGAGCCCCGGAGGCATCCTGTGTCGCCTCTGCAGGCCGATGTGAGGCGGGCCACGCCGGGCTCGCCTTTTCCTTTTCCTTTTGCTTCCTGTGTAAGACAAAACAGCTGCATGGAGCCCCGCGGGGGCGTGTTTGAGAATCATTGCCGTTGTAGCTATTACCTTGACTTTGTTGTTGCGCCTCTCAACTATTTGCCCTCGCGTAGGTAGTTTTTGGCCCCAGCCGGGGGGGCGACCGACCCAGGCCCTGTGCGCGTGTTGCAGTGCCCGAGGGGCACGGACTGGAGGGGTGCTCCTCAAGAGGGCCCGGACCGTGAAACCTTTAAGCGGATAGGGAGGAAACACTCACGAGGGCATTCGAGTTCCATCCCTCGCGAGGCCTTTCATGAGAGAAATCAAAACGGGGAGCAAAAACCAACGAACCATAAATCAACAACGGCGATGGTTTCGATAAGATTTCAGATGCAAATAAACACGTCAACTGCGGAAAGCAAATAAAAAGCCGCGTCCGGCACCTAATCTAGTCTTCGACGTCTTCTCACCAGCGCGGAGCTAAGTGCTGCCACTGGGCATGGGAGGGAGCCCCAGGGCCTGAGGCCGGCGCTCCTGAGACTCCGGGGCGTGTACAGCCCCACTCATTATTACGTGAGAGTGTCACGGGGCGGCGAGCTTCACAGGCATTGGCCTTCTTCGCAGGCTCCGGGCCTTTCTCCTTAGAGCTAATCAGCTTCACAGGAACTTGCCTTCTTCACAGGCTCTGGGCCTTTTCCAAAAAAGGGAAGGTCTTCACAGGTGTTCGCCTTCTTCACAGGCTCTGGGCCTTTTCCAAAAAAGGGAAGGTCTTCACAGGCGTTCACCTTCTTCACAGGCTCTGGGCCTTTTAGGGGTAGAACCTCCGGAGGTGCTGGATGCTCCCTTTCTTGGGTCTCCAAGCGCAGGAGCCTGGCCTGGAAACATGAACAACCTTGAACGGGCCCTCCCACATGGGAGAGAGCTTATGCAGCCCCTCCCTAGAGAGAACCCATCTGAGCACGAGGTCTCCTACCTCGAGGGTCCTGGGGTGGATGTTGCGGCAATGATATCATCGCAACGCCTGTTGGTACCTCGCCGCTCGCAACGCGGCTTCCCGGCGGCGTTCCTCCCCCAGTACGAGGTCCATCCCCCGCATGGCGTCCTGCTGCGCTTCGTCGAACGCTAGGACCCGCACGGAGCGACGCCTGACCTCGTGAGGGACGACCGCTTCAGCTCCATAGACCAGGAAGAACGGGGTCTCCCCAGTTGGTTTGGTCGCGGTCGTGCGGATGGACCACAACACGGACTGCAGCTCGTCGTACCAACCTCTGCCGCAAGCCTCCAGCTTCTTCTTGAACGTCCTGGTCTTGAGGCCTCTCAGGACCTCCGCGTTGGCCCGTTCGGCCTGCCCATTGCTCCGCGGGTGCACCACCGAAGCGTAGCATATCTGCGTCCCAAGGTTACCACAGTATGTTTTGAAGAGATTACTGGTAAACTGCGAACCGTTATCTGTGATGATGCGGTTCGGCACCCCGAACCGGCTCACGATACCCCTGATGAACTTGACCGCGGAGCCAGCGGGGATGGTACGGACGGCCTCCACTTATGCCCACTTGGTGAACTTATCAACGACGACGTAGAGGTAGCGGTAGCCCCCTGGCGCCCGAGGGAACGGGCCCAGAATATCCAACCCCCAAACTGCGAATGGCCATGAGAGGGGTATAGTCTACAGGCCCCCCGCCGGTTGATGGATCTTCTTAGAATGAAACTGGCAGGCCTCGCAAGCCTTTACTAACTCGGCTGCGTCGTTGAGCGCGGTGGGCCAATAGAACCCGCTACGGAATACCTTGCCGACGAGGGTTTGTGATGATGTGTGATGCCCGCAGTCTCCACCGTGTATGTCCTCCAGTAGTTCCTTTCCTTGCTCCCGGGAGATGCAGCACAGAGACACATCATTTGGTCACTTCCGGTAGAGCTCTCCATCTCTGAGGCAGTATGCCGTGGCCTGCCGCGCCACACGCTCCGCTTCCTCTTCCTTCTCCGGTAGGGTCCCTTGTGTTAAATAACTCCGGAGTTCTGTGATCCAGCACTCCTCCCGAGGTTCCATCGTCAGGAGTAGATGCGCTCCTGAGGTCGGTCCATAGATCGGGGCTCCCGAGGCTGGCGGCCGAGGGAGCTCCTCTCGAGGCTGAGCGACGTTTGACAACGTCGGCTGTGCTGAGGGTTTGAAGAGCCGCTCTTCGAAGACGCCTGGTTCCTGTGGCAATCGCCTGGATGCCCGCCCGGCTATGTCGTCGGCTTCCTGATTGGTGCCACGGGGCACGTGCTTCAGTTCCAACCCCTAGAACTGTTTTCCATCCTGCGGACTTCCGCTAGATAGGCTTCCATATGCTCGTCCTTTGGCTCATATACCTTGTTGGAGAAGTTGACAAGGAGCTGCGAGTCGCCCTTGACGGTGAGGCGTTTCACCCTCAGAGCTATTGCGGCTTTTAATCCGGCTATCAGACCCTCATATTCTGCTATGTTGTTGGAGACCTTTTCACCTTGCTGGAAACAGAGCTGTACAACATAGTATAGCTTATCCTGAGTGGGTGATATCAGCACCGCGCCAGCCCCCGCGCCGTGCCTGGAGAACGCCCCATCGAAATACATGACCCAGCCTTCAGGCGCCTCACTCCCTGGAGAGAGGGACCGATCCTCGTTGTCCTTGAGGCCTGGTGCCTCCGCCCATTCAGCCACGAAATCCGCTAACGCTGCTCCTTTGATGATCCTAGTTGTGCTGAACTCGAGTTGAAACACTTGCAGTTCTATGTTCCACTCGGCGATCCTTCCTGCTGATTTAGGGCTCCTGAGCACTCTCTCCAGGGGGTACGATGAGACGACCTTAATGGGATGGGCCTGGAAGTAGTGACGCAGCTTGCGCGAGGCCACCAGTAGCACGAGGAGGAGCTTCTGAGGCATTGGGTACCGTGCCCTCGTGCCCCGCAACACCGTGCTAACAAAGTAAACTGGATGCTCAACCAGGCTGAGAGCATCTGGGGTTGCGGCGCCCTCGGGAGGTAGGGACGCCTCATGAGATGACGCGGCCTCGGGAGGCGGACCATCTAAGCGTGTGGCTTCTCCTGCCTCTGGTGTGCTCTTCGGCAGCCGACCCTCCTCAACTGCGGCTGTGGCTTCTGCAGGCTTTCCGTGCTCCCGTCTTGCCTTGCCTCGGGTTGCCGCTGCGGTCTTGGTTTGGCGCTCCTCCCTAACCGCCACCAGGGCTGCGCTGGCGGAGTAAGGAGTGGCGGCGAGGTAGAGCAGCAGGGGCTCTTGAGGGCGCGGAGCCACCATGACTGGGGGACTGGTCAGGTACCTCTTGAGATCTTGAAACGCCTTATCTGCCTCTTCAGTCCATTAAAAGGGCCCCTCTTTCTTCATCAGCTGAAAGAAAGGCAACGCTCGCTCCCCTAACTTGGAGATAAAGCGCCCTAGCGCGGTCACGCGCCCAGTGAGCTTCTAAATCTCTCTGAGGGTCTTTGGCGGACTCATGTCCTCGACCGCCTTGACCTTCTCTGGGTTGGCCTCGATGCCACGATGGGACACGAGGAAGCCCAAGAGCTTGCCCGAGGGGACGCCAAACACACATTTCTCCGGGTTGAGTCGCAGGCTTACTGCGTCGAGGCTCACGAAGGTCTCCTCCAGGTCTTGTATTAGGGTCTTGGCCTCCCGAGATTTTACCACAATGTCATCAACGTAGGCTTCGACATTCTTTCCGAGTTGCGGGCCCAAGGTGATGTGCATCAACCGCTGAAAGGTAGCTCATGCGTTACGCAGTCCGAACGGCATGCATGTATAGCAGTATACCCCGCACGGGGTCAGGAAGGCGGTCTTTTCAACGTCTTCCACCGCCATTCTGATCTGGTGATATCCGGAGAAGGCGTCCAGGAAGCATAGCAGGTCGCACTCTGCGGTGGAATCGACGATCTGGTCGATGCGGGGGAGCGGAAACGGATCTTGCGGGCATGCCTTGTTGAGATTGGTGAAGTCGACGCACATGCGTTCCTTCCCCCCCCTTCTTAGGCACAACGACGGGGTTGGCCAGCCAATCCGGGTATCGGACCTCGCGAATGACCCCAGCGGCTTCTAGCTTGCGCGTCTCTTGGACAATGAAGGCCTGCTTCTCTACGGACTACCGCCTGGCCTTCTGCTTCACGGGGCACGCATTTGGGCACACGTTGAGGTGATGCTCGATGACACTCCTGGGAATCCCTGCCAACTGATCGGGCTCCCAAGCGAACACCTTCTTATTCGCGCGCAGGAACCTGACCAAGGCCTCCTCCTGCTCAGGCTCAAGGTTGGCGCCTATGGTGAAAGTGGCACCGGAAGACCCATCCTCGTCCACGGGTATCTGCTTGGTTTCTGCCTTGTCCTAGGTGAACAACTGCTTTTTCTTGGAGAGCGCAGCCCCCTTGGGCTCAGGGGTCTCCGCGTCGGCAGGCTGCGCCGACGCCGCCTTGTGTACTCGCAAGGCGTCCCTGGTGTCTCCGTGCACGGTGAGGGTACCGCTGCTCCCGGGCATCTTCATGAGGTTGTACGCCGGGTGCGTGGCGGCCATGAACTGAGCCAGCGCCTGGTAACCGAGGATGGCGTTGTAAGGGAGGCCGATGGGGGCGATGTCGAAGTCGACCATCTCCGTGCGGAAGTTGTCGTAGGTGCCGAAGGTTACCGGGAGCCGGATCTGTCCCAGGGAGTCGGACGATCCGCCCCCGACGCCCGAGAAAGATCGACTGGGGTATGCAAAGGAGATTGAAGGTCTCGACCGAAAGCACACTGAGGCCCGCGCCGCCGTCGATGAGGGTTCTGGTGACAGCCACCTGGCAGATGGTGGGGGTGCACAACAGGGGGAGCACGCCCGAGCCTGCCAAGTTGGTGGGGTGGTCCTCCGAGCTGAAGGTCAAATCGTCCTCGCGCGCTGCCCGGTCCGAGGAAGCCCCCTGCTGTGTGGAAGCGGTGCTGACCCGGCGGGCAAACGGCTTGACGTGGCGACTCGTGGGCGGCGCTTGCGAGCCGCCCAGGAGGGCCGCAACAACCGAAGGTGTCGATGATGTGGCGTAGTCGCCCCGTCGCACAGGCGGATGCTGGGGTGGTGCTTGCTGCTTGTTCCCCACCGGGCTGGTGGCGGTGCCGATGGCAGGCGATGAGGGACGATGAGGACGCTCACCGGCGAGGGCCGCTGGGGCGACGCGGGCCCGACCGGTGCCGTACATGGGTGCGGCGGCCGGAGAAGGACGGAGCGGTGGAAGACAGATTCCGGCGCACCCCTACCTAGCGCGCCAAATGTCGGATCGGGGGTTCCGGCAGACCCTTAAGGTTTGAACTCTGGGGTGCGCGCGGAGATTCTGCCCACCACCTCTCCGTCTCGCAAGGATCTAAACTACAGGAAGAACAGCACAAAGAACACAGAGTTTATACTAGTTCGGGCCACCGTTGTGGTGTAATACCCTACTCTAGTTTTGTGGGTGGATGGATTGCCTCTCGGGCTGATGATGATGATGATCATCACAAAGGAGAACAGCCTCGCGAGGGCTTGTTCTTGGCTAGGACGATGAACTGCTAGGGAAGTTCAGCCGCCCTTCTCTCTGTCTTTCTCTCTACTTGCTCTATGATTGCTCCCCCTTTTCCCTGGGGGTGGCTAGTCCTATTTATAGGCAAAGGCCCTGGGCCTCTTCCCAAATGTTGAGCGGGAAGGGCGCCAACAATTGGCCAATTTGAAGGGGAACATCTGGTACACTTATCCTGACCAAAGTTGGTCCTCGCCTGCCAAAGGCCCTGTGGTGACGCCGTTCTGGGCTCCACGATGAGCTCATTCCCACCGTTGGACTGGTCTTGGCCTCGTTGCACCGAAGTGGATGCCTTTGCTTGATCCTCTTGCCTGCGCTTGCCCCCTTTGCACCAAAGAGGAAAGCGAGGACACTGCGCGGTCTGGCGCCCGCCTGGCACCCTTGGGCGTCATGGCTTGCGTCATGGGCACCTCGCGAGGTACCCTGCCTTGATCTCTCCACCTCCTCATGAGCCAGCCTGAGGAGGCCGCGCCTGAGGAAGCGCTGCGTTGTCCTCCCCGCGAGGCTTGGCCCCTCGCGAGGGTCTTGAGTCTCGTGTTGATGAAGATGGGCCGTACTGGGCCTCCATTCGAGCCACGCCGCAGGCCACAGGCAGGCAAGTCTGGGGACCCCCGTTCCCAGAACGCCGACAACCATTCTGAGCGGCACGAAGATATGCATCTCCCGAATTGAAGGCGTTCAACGCCTCTTGGGAGAAACAGGCGTCGCGAAGAACTGTCCGGCGACGCCTGTGGTTCATGGCACTCTCCACCGCGGAATGGGTGGCAGATAGCCTATCCGCGTCCTCTGTCGAAGGAGCGTCCGGTACGCGCCTCGTGTTCGCCTCCACCTCCTGTCCGGACTTCGGAGCCTGGCTGGTGGAGGCGCGATTGGCAACCTCTCCAGATATAGTCCGGCGAGGTCTCTTTGTCCTGAGCAGAGCACAAGTGTTAATATGCCTTGAAGGAATAACACCTGGGAATAAGAGGGCGCGCTATACCTTTGCGTTGGCGCCTCAGCCCGGACTTCACTTCCTTTTGTCCCACAGGGCCCCGCTGCCCCTTGTTGGCTAGTCGCCGCAGGCTCAGCCTCCTGCCTCGAGAATCTTCCGTGCCAAACACAGTTGTTGTCAGGAAACTGAAAACACGCAAGGATGGATTCCTTTTCAAGGTGCTGGGACTCCGGTCTTAGTTACCTGGGAGGCCGGGAGTAGCCCCGGGTAATCAGCCGTAATGGCCACCAGGGCATTGTCCCTGCTCAGCTGATAAAACACCCCGTCAATCAGCTCCACGAACAGGTCCGGATCCTCTTCGGAGGCCGAATCGAGGGACCGTTCTGGATCCTCGGGCTGCGGGGGAGGGCTGTTTATTTCCTTTACTTCCTGGCGCAGTTCCTGCATTTAAATCATCAGACTATATAACTAATGATGGGAATATAAAACGGATGGGCAAGTAAAATTGTCCACTTACCCAACTCGGAGGATTGTACATAGTAAATCCACCCTGAGGGTTGATGCGGAGAAATTCCTCCTCTTCTCCCTTGTACAAAGCGGACAAGATCTTTATTAGAGCGGCAGCCGAGTTCGGCCCCTTGCGGCCGTGACGGGTGGCGTCATACTCCCCGTTAAAGTCCCACATGGGGTGGCCTCTATACTAAAGCGGTTTCACCCCCCGCATGATGCATACGGCCATGACTCTGATCATGGTTAGTCCGGAATGAACTAGCAGTCTTATTCGGCCCATCAGGTAAAGGACGTCCCTGTCACTTTCTTTCTAAGAGCTCCGTGGATGCCAGCTTAGGCGCTTCTTCAGGGGAGCACTGTTGAACTCAGGGAGGCCGATCCGAATAGGATCCGGCAGCAGGACATCCTCTATATAAAACCATTCCGAAGGCCAGTCCTCGGACGCCTTCTTTGGGGTTCCGGATAAATATCCGGTCCCGGCGATGCGCCACACTTCGGCTCCACCCACTTGATATATTGACCCCCTCTAAGAGCGGGGCACCAGGCAGAATAGCCTCTTCCACAGCGCGAAATGAGCCTCAACACCCAATAACAGCTCGCAAAGGGCAACGAAGCCCGCGATATGCAAGATAGAGGCAGGCGTGAGATTCTGCAGCTGGAGGCCATAGAACTCCAGAAGCCCCCGGAGAAACGGATGAATTGGAATCCGAGTCCCCTTATTAGATAAGGGACAAGGCATACCCGCTCTCCTTTGGAGGGAGTGGGGGCGCTCTCCGCTTGCTCTCCGCCATTATAGTTGGCGAGTCCGGCTCGAACCGGGACCATGTAGGCCGGAGGGAGGAATCCCTTGGTCTGAAGCGATACTAGCTTGCTATGCGGGATGGAGCACCTCTCCCAGTCTCCAGGCTTAGGACTGGAAGGGCGATAGGAGGAGTTGCGACGGCTGGCCATGGTGGAATGGATCTTTGCTGGATGCGCTCTGACGACTACTCGCGGAGGGGAGAAGGTGTGATTTGGATCTAAATCCCCATTCCTTTAAATAGGCGGCTCATTTACGCGGCTAGGGGTGTGAATGTAAAAACACCCAGACTTTTCGTATTCGTTGGACACGTGGAAGGCGGCCATTATTGGGCGTAGAAGCCAAGGAGCGCTACATTCACAAGAAACAGGACATTATTCAACAGGTACACGGAATCTGGAAGAGAACCCGCCTTGCAATGCCGAAGACAATCTGCGCGCCGGACTCGTCGTCATTGAAGCCTGGTTCGGGGGCTACTGAGGGAGTCCTGGATTAGGGGGTGTCTGGATAGCCGGACTATACCTTTAGCCGGACTCCTGGGCTATGAAGATACAAGATTGAAGACTTCGTCCCGTGTCCGGAATGGACTTTCCTTGGCATGGAAGGCAAGCTTGGCGATGCGGATATTTAGATCTCCTACCATTGTAACCGACTTTGTGTAACCCTAACCCTCTTCGGTGTCTATATAAACCGGAGGGCTTTAGTCCGTAGGACAACATACAACAATCATACCATAGGCTAGCTTCTAGGGTTTAGCCTCCTTGATCTCGTGGTAGATCTACTCTTGTACTACCCATATCATCAATATTAATCAAGCAGGACGTAGGGTTTTACCTCCATCGAGAGGGACCGAACCTGGGTAAAACTTTGTGTCCCTTGTCTCCTGTTACCATCCGCCTAGACGCACAGTTCAGGACCCCTTGCCCGAGATCCGCCAGTTTCGACACCGACATCGGGTCTAGTCCCAAGGTCGCCGTCGCCCAGATGTGTGTGCGCCACCATGTCCTCGTCTACCACTACTGCCTGGCCACAAGGCCTTGCAAGCATTTCGCCAGGTTTGTCAACAGCCCCCACTACATGTTCGCTACGGTGGACATCACCAATGATGTAAAGGCGCTCAAGAGTTCGGGCATCGCCTGCCAGAATCTTGTCGACATCCAGGGCCAATACAAGATCTGGGGCAGCAAGGAGCATGAGAAGGACTCACCGGTTCACCTCGCCGAGACCATCATCGACCCCTACTATAGAGACATGAGGGATTCGTGTAACAAGGACAAGCGTGCCTGGCACTCGGCCTGGATGGAGAAACTCGACAAAGCCAAGGAGGCGTACATGAGCTATGACATGTACAGGCGGATCGTTGACATGAGGAAGTGCCTCCTTCCCCAAAACGGCCAGTGATCCAGCCGGAAGCAGAGCAATGGCAAGTGTCGTCGCAACAATAAGCAGATGATTAGATCCTCGTTTCTCCTACTTTAGTATGCATGTAATTGCTTAGTTTGGTGTTTTCAAATGTTATGTGTGTACTCACTTGTGTAATTGTATGCTTAATTTGGTTATGCAATGCTGTCTATATGTGGTTATGCTCTGCAGACAAAGAGTAGATGTTGTGCGGACAAAGAAAATCACATCGCACACGGACTAAACAATGGAATCCGTCGGTGATGTTTTCATCAATCACTCACAATTGTATACCAGCAATCATTCGCTCACAACACACACGGCTTCGTTTATGTTCTTCGCACATGTTTCCGATTACAGACCTGTTTGCCTCATATCACACACATCTTGTTCATTTGAACCGTTTATGTTCTCATGTCTCAACGCAAGCAGTTCATCCGAGTGAACCGCATGCCGTATATCGCACCCACCTTTGATCTGACTGACTGTTTCTTTTGTGTTGCCTAATCACAAATAGTTCATCCGAGTGAACCGTATGATGTACATCGCACACACCTTCATCTAGCTGCCCATTTCTTTTGTTCCTCCTCATCACAAACAGTTAATTGAGCTGAACCGTATGCCCTGCATCGCACACGCAACTAAAATCTAAACCGTGTTTGATGCATCCTCCATCGCAAATGTTTTGCACCTTTTTTGACGGGTTTTTTACACCACCATTTTTTATTATAGCACCGCACACAGTTTCGTCGAAGTGTCTCTGATCGTAGTGTCGCGTTAGCAGCATCCTGTAGTAGTGTAATATGGTCTTTACCGGTATTCGTAGAGGATATCTATACATTGTTGATTTCACTAAGAGAGCACAAACTCGTACTTTCTTAATTGCCAAATCTTCTAAAGGTTGGTTATGGCATAGAAGGTTAGGTCACGTGGGCATGCGAAATCTTGATAAGCTTATTAAAGGTGATCATATCCTTGGTATTAAACATGTCATATTTTAACTTTGAAGTGCTTGTCAAGCAGGAAAACAGGTTGGAGGAAGTCATCCCGTGGAGAACATCATGACCACGAGAAGACCGCTTGAGCTACTTCATATGGATCTTTTTGGTCCCAACGCCTACAAGAGTCTCTGTGGTAACTCGCTCGGTTGGTCATTGATGATGACTTTTCAAGATTTACGTGGGTGTTCTTTCTTGATGATAAATCATAGGTCCAAAAGATCTTAAAGAACTTCGCTAGGAAGGCCCAAAACCAATTTGAAGTGAAGATCAAGAAGTTTCGAAGCGACAACGGGACAGAGTTCAAGAACGCCAGTGTGGATACCTTTCTTGAGGAAGATGGGATTTCACATGAGTTCTCAGCTACGTACACACCTCAACAAAATGGATTTGTTGATAGGAAGAATCAGACACTTATTGAGATGGCAAGAATGATGCTTGACGAATACAAGACGCCAAGACACTTTTGGGTGGAAGCGGTTGAGACAGCTTGTCAAGCTACAAATCAACTATATCTTCACAAGTTTCTCGGCAAGACGGCATACGAGCTTCTCACCGGTAATAAACCCCAAGTTGGATACTTTCGATTATTTGACTCAAAGTGTTACATTCTTGATAAGCATCGTCGCTCAAAATTTGCTCCTAAATCTCATGAAGGTTTCCTACTCGGATATGGCTCAAACTCTCACACTTACCGTGTCTACACCTATTTCACCCGAAAGGTTGAAAAGACGGTAGATGTGAAGTTTGATGAATCTAACGGCTCACAAGTAGAGCAATTGCCAATTGATGTAGGATACAAAGATCCTTCGGGAGCAATCCAAGATTTGTCCATTGGCAAGATTCACCCAAAGGAGGTGAAAGAGAGTACCTCATCCGTTCAAGTGGAAGCCTTAGCTTCACATCAGGGTGAACCACAAGTTGATTTGGAGGCATCACAAGTGGAACACGTCAAGACGGAGAAAATGAGGAAGTACAACAAGATGAACCACATCGACCTCCCTCTCCACCTCCACAAGAGAACGACAATGCCAACAACAATGAAGGAGGACAAGAAGAAGAAGAAGAATATAACAAAGAGGATGTTCCACCTCAACTCAAACAAAATCTCTCACGAGTTAGAACAAGAGTCACAAGAGACCATCCTATCGAACAAATCTTCAATGATATTCAAACCGGGAGAATTACTCGCTCTAAAACTCGTTTGGCTAACTTTTGTGAAAATTACTCATTAATTTCTATTACTGAACCTATGAAGGTCGAAGAAGCTCATTAGGATCCGGATTGGGTGAACGCTATGCATGAAGAGCTACACAACTTTGAAAGGAATCAAGTGTGGACATTGGTTGAAAAGCCCGACACAATCACAATGTCATTGGAACAAAATGGGTGTTTCGGAATAAGCAAGATGAGGATGGACAAGTTGTACGCAACAAGGCCCATCTCGTCTTCCAAGGCTACACTCAAGTCGAAGGTATGGACTATGGTAAGACATATGCCCCCGTTTCTAGACTTGAGCCCGTAGTATCTTACTTGCTTACGCCAATCACCATGATATCACTTTATACCAAATGGATATTAAAAGTGCTTTTCTAAATGGAGAAATTGAGGAGGAGGTCTATGTTAAACAACCTCCCGGATTTGTTAATCCCAAGAAACCTAATCATGTCTACAAACTTCACAAAGCTCTTTATGGTCTTAAACAAGCTCCTAGAGCATGGTATAAATGCTTGACCAAGTTCCTTATTGAAAAGGCTTTGAAATTTGGAAATTTGATTATACACTTTTTACTAAAAGGGTTAATGGTGAATTATTTGTGTGCCAAATTTATGTGGATGATATCATATTTGGTTCTACTAACCCCATTTTAGTGAAAAGTTTGGAAGGCTAATGTCGGAGAAGTTTGAGATCTCTATGATGAGTGAACTCAAAATTTTCCTTGATTTGCAAATCAAGCAAACTAAGGAAGGTACCTTTGTTTCTCAAACAAAGTATACCAAGGATCTTTTCAAGAAGTTCAACATGCAAGAAATCAAAGGTACAAAAACACCCATGCCTACTAGTGGACATCTTGACTTGACTAAGGATGGCAAACCGGTTGACCAAAAGGTTTACCACTCTATAATTGGTTCATTGTTATATCTACGTGCCTTCGGTCCCGATATTATGCTAAGTGTGTGCATGTGTGCACGATATCAAGCGGCCCCTAAAGAATGTCATCTTAAGGCCATGAAAAGGATAGTGAGATACTTAATTCATACACAAAACTTTGGCATTTGGTATCCAAAGAGGTCATCTTTTGATCTTGTTGGCTACTCCGATTTGGACTTTGCCGGTGACAAGGTTGATAGAAAGTCCACTTCAGGTACTTGTCAATTTCTTGGTAGATCCCTTGTGTCTTGGTCCTCCAAGAAATAAAACTCTATATCCTTATCTATTGCCGAAGTGGAATACATTGCCGCCGGATCATGTTGTGCTCAGTTACTTTGGATGACCCAAACCCTTAAGTATTATGGGATACATGTGAGACATGTTCCATTGCTTTGTGATAATGAAAGTGCTATTAAGATTGCTCACAGTCCCGTGCTACATTCTTGAACTAAGCATATTGAAGTTCATCATCATTTCATTCGAGATCATGTTGCTAAAGGGGACATCAATCTTAAGCATGTTCGTACCGATAAGCAATTGGCGGATATATTCACCAAACAGCCTGATGAGAAAGTATTTTGCCGTTTGAGAGGTGAATTGAATATCATTGATGCCTCAAACTTGGAGTAGAAGCTCCATTTGGATACATGCAAGGCATGAGCATTTTATGACTAATCCTTGATATTTCTCTTATGATAATGATTGTATGTCTTGGATCTCTACTTATACCCTTGCATGTTATCTAACCCTTGTAGGTACTTGGATGAACCCAAATCTATGGGATTGCAAGTCGCTCACATTTTGAGCAATATGTACATCACCAAGTCCCTATGATATGGTTGTTGAATACAAGGAAGCATGAACTCACTCAACATATACTTTGACAATTTCAATATATCAAATTTCATTTGGTATCAAGCTTCACGATTGTCATTTTGGATACACAAGTGCTCTTTCTTGCAAGACTAACCCATGTAGGAAGATGAACTCAGACTACTAATGGTGCTCCCAACTCTTGATGGACTACATCAACCTTGAGCATCCAACACAAGTTCAACTACATCATCAAGATCAACACCACAACCCAAGGTATGTTATTCCATCTTAGAGAAGCTTTGCCCCAAGTCCGGAGTAAAGTAACTCAACAAGGTGTGAATACAACAAAATTCTTAAACAAAAAATGGTAAGCCCATTTGAGCTTAAACGATGAGTATGACCTACGATCAGGTGCTATCACTTGACTCCTCAGCCAATATGCTCTAACATAGGTGACTTTGTCGCCGACCCCTTCTAGATGAAGTTATCTAGTGTTCTTTTGCTCAGTTGCTTTTTGTTCTTGCATGTGGTTCTTGCTATTTTGTATCTTCATCTAGATCTCTTTTCTGTCTTGTTCTGTGTTGAATTCAGTGCAAATCTTTCTGTTAATTCCTCGCCAATCCTTGTGAGATTTAATTTTCCTAGTGAGCTGAGTTGACAAAATCTTTACTCAGTGTTGAACTTGGTCCCTCCGATTCAAACCTATTGGCTTGACAGAAATACAAGGTCTCCTTGTGAATAGTTCATCAATACAACCGACATGGACTAACTCGGTCATACCGATAAGTACCTTTTGTGCCTGTCATTTCGGATCCACCGCTGGAAAATGCATCGGCGTCACCAATTTAAACTTTGAGAAAATGTTTTGCCAATTTACTGTCTATTTTGTTCAGCTCCACTCAATGATTCTTTCCTCTACAAGCATCATGAAGTACCTACTACTTTGTAGTGTCTCTCAAGGACCATACCTACTTGACTCATGCTCCAGAAGTACCCTTCTTGGAAATTGATGTCAAAGAAGGATAGAGAGCACACATCAAAGCTTATCATATGAGCACATCTAAGCTCTTCCAGATGCTTGGCAATAAAGAGGAGAGAAGTCACGTGTCTTTAAGAGGGGAAGGACATGTCAGTATGTTTGATCTTAGCTATTGCTATTGAAAATCCTTGTTGCTCCGATTTTAGTTGATATTACCCTATGTTCCTCTAATTTGATCTCACCCTACCTTCTCCCATTATCCAATATCAGATTCAGGGGGAGAAAGAGTCCATGTCTAAGGGGAGAAAAATCTTTGGAATTCATTTCACATCTTTAAACCTTGGGGACATGTCTATATCTAAAGGAAGTACTAAGTACTCACCCACTACATGTCATCCCAATCTTGGTATCTTTGTGGTTTTCTGAAATTACTTTATTAGGAGTGTTCTTGTGTTATCTAACCCTATTTTCTCAAGTCCACTCTTTCCAAAGTTAGCTCAAGACCACAACGTAAGTATGTGCATCAACTCATTTGCATGATGATCTCTTGCTGATGTACACATTGTTTGCAAAAGGGATTCATAAACATGGAGGTACACTTCTTAACCACATCAATTGCTCTGATGCATATAGCCAAGATACATGTAACTCTCTGCTTGCTCTATTGTGATTATGCATTCACATGTTTTTATATTCTATATTCACATGATTACATACATGTAGGGGGAGCTTATGCATGTTACATGTCTCTCCAAAGCTTTACTTGTTGCCCTTTATATCTTTTACCTAAAGCTTTGATGTATGTTGTCATCAATTACCAAAAAGGGGGAGATTGAAAGCACAAGTGCTCCCTGGGTGATTTTGGTAATTAAAGTCAACATATTTCTTGTTGGACTAATGGTTTTATCTAGTGTATTTCAGACAAGTTCAACAATGGCGTGGAAAGGACAAGACGATGTGGAACCCCTTCAAAATGCTAAGGACACATATTGGCAAAAGCTCAAGACTCTTCATTTATATTTTAGTGATCCAAGAGCACATTGAGTCCATAGTAAAGCCAATACTATTAAAAGGGGATGAGGTGTTGCTTAATGGTCTACTTGCTAAAATTTCTTAGTGATATTGCTCCAAAGGCCTCAACCACTTTCTCATTCCAAATATGTCCAAAACCCAAAGTCAAACTCGGCCTCACCGATTGCTCCTATCCGGCGCCACTGAGTTAATTTGACATAGCCACTGCCAGAAAACGTAACAGTTCGGTCACACCGATACAGATCTCGGTCTAACCGAGATGGCCTTACAAACTCTGTGTTGCCTGTTGCAATTGTTTTTGTCTCACTGAAATTGTGATGGGTCACACCGAGTTGGCTTGACATCTTCTCTGTTGTCCTATTGCTTCACTTCGGTCTCACTGAGTTCATGCAATCAGTGCCATCAAGTTGACATTTTCCCTAAGCCCTAGCACATTGGTCCCACCGAGTTGTTCTAGTCAGTCCCACCGAGATTCCTAATGTTCACATTTTGAACTGAATTGGTCTCACCAAGTTCTTCTATTCGGTCTGACCAAGTTGGGTCAAATGTGTATAATGGTTGGATTTTGTGTGGAGGCTATATATACCCCTCCACCCCGTTCTCCATATATGAGAGCCATCAGAACGTGCCTACACTTCTAGCTTACATTTTCTAAGGGATAACCACCTACTCATGTGTTGAGATCAAGATATACCAATCCTACCACAAGAATCTTGATTTCTAGTCTTCCCCAAGTTGCTTTCCAATCAAGTCATCTTTCCACCATATCCAAATCTCTAAGAGATAGTTGAGTGTTGGGGAGACTATCATTTGAAGCATAAGAGCAAGGAGTTCATCATCAAAACACCATCCATTACCTTTTGGAGAGTGGTATCTCCTAGATTGGTTAGGTGTCACTTGGGAGCCTCCGACAAGATTGTGGAGTTGAACCAAGAAGTTTGTAAGGGCAAGGAGATTGCCTACTTCGTGAAGATCTACCCGAGTGAGGCAAGTCCTTCGTGGGCGATGGCCATGGTGGGATAGACAAGGTTGCTTCTTCATGGACCCTTCGTGGGTGGAGACCTCCGTGGACTCGCGCAACCGTTACCCTTCATGGGTTGAAGTCTCCATCAATGTGGATGTACTATAGCACCACCTATCGGGACCAGGCCAGAAATCTCCGTGTCCTCATTGTGTTTGCACAGTCCAATCCCATCCCTTTACTCTCTGGCAAATAGCATGCTTTACTCTTTCTGCTGCTCATACTCTTGTCATGCTTGCTTGAAATGTATTGTGAATGTTTAGACTTGTGCTAAAACTCCACCTTAACTTGAAGAACTTAAAAAGTGCAACTTTTACTTGTTGAGGGTCTAATCACCCCCCCTCTAGACCCCTCTTCTCGATCCTTTCAGTTGTTTTGCTATGCTTGCCATGCCCTTTCTAAATAATCCTTGCTATCGGTGTCCAAACCGGCAGATCTCAAATAGGGGGTCCCAAGCTGTGTGTCATGGATCGATGGGTAACATGAGACAGGGGACACGATGTTTACCCAGGTTTGGGCCCTCTTAATGGAGGTAATACCCTACTTCCTGCTTGATTGATGTTGATGAATATAGAGATTACAAGAGTTGATCTACCCCGAGATCATATGTCGTGGTCTAAACCCTAGGGGTATGATGATTAATGTCATAATAATCTATCGACTAGCCTGGCCTCGGCTTATATAATGTACCGGAGTCCTAGGATAACAAGAGTCCTAGTCGAATACGTTGGTGGAGAGGAGTCCTTGTCTTGATCACCAAGTCTTGTGGAACCTTCCTCGTGTGCGGCATGGGCGGCACGAAGTGGCCCATGAGTGAACCGCCATGGGGGTCCTCGGCCTCATCTAGCTGGTCAGGAGACGATGTGGTGAGTACCCCCTAGTCCAGGACACCGTCAGTAGCCCCCTGAACCGGTCTTCAAGTTGGGGACGCTCCTCGATTCTTCCGAACTATTCTTCATCTTCAGTTGTCGGTCTTGAAAACTGGTTCAACATATCTTTTCATCTTCGACCTTGAGGATCTCCGAAGTGAGTCCGAAGAGTTTACACGTCGGGTATCCGAGGAGCCCCTTTAAGTCTTCGGACTTTATCAATGCCTTGTTATTTTTACGCGCACCTCGGGTTTGAAGTGTTTCCCGTGCGGTAGTGTCTTCTCGTGTCCGAGCTCCAATGATGGACTGCATTCGAGGTATCTTTTGCAGCCGAGCACCAATGTCGGACCGCTTCCGAGCTCCAACGCTGGAATGTATCCTAGCTCCAACGCCGGACTGTATCCGAGGTGTCATAGATTACCTTGGTCTTTAAAAAGTTTGAAGGAGTTCATCCGAGCTTAAATGCCAGAGTAGTCTTCTATGGAACGAGCCATTCGAATCTGAGCTTTATGCCGGACTGCTTCCAAGCTCCAACACTAGACTGCATCCGAGCTCTAATGATGGTCAGGGTCCGAGCTGTCATAAACTACCTCAGTCTTTAAAAGATTGAACGAATTCTGCCGAGCTTAATGCCGTAAATGCCATCTATGGAGCCAGCCACCGGCGCACGAACTTTATGCTGGACTACTTCCGAGGTGGTGCACCACCCCGACTACGGGCTGACTTTTTGTGAATATTTTTTATTGGTGCAATTTATTCTCTGCCGAGATATATAGCCAGTAGCCCTCAAGGTGTGTGTCGGTCTAAAACTCGAGATGCACATTAGAGGAGATAGTGGTAGGCGGACGGGCCCTTGAGAGAGGGTCTTGAGAAGTTGCCGTAAAATTTTAGCTTGATGCCGGATAGGTCCCAGTTGGTACCTATATATTGTTGTCCGAAGACGCGTTTGCCCATAGTTCGGTCAAGCCGAACACTGAGCACTTTGAATTTTTTGCACTGAACAGGCAATGGAGTAGCCCCCGAGACACTAGTCGGGTGGCAACACCAGATTAGGGGATCGATGTGCCCCTTTATTATTAGTAAATGATAAGTCCGAAGCCTAGTAGCCCCCGAGCCTTGATGTGGGCACGGGGTGGCCGAATTAAGGATCGATATCCAGAGTAAAATCAAAAACTATGTGTAATGATTATATGTATCCAAGTACTTTATATCATTAATGCTCGGATCCGCGTTGTACAAAACTTTGTTGACCGACCATCGGCTTCAACCTCCTCGGCCAGTAGCCGGGGAGTGTTTGTCCTACTTTATAAAGCCTTTATAAGGGCAAATATTTACAACAAACAAGGCAATCCGGCCATACGGTTTTATAAACAAAGGTACGCAGAGAGATATGTTATATTATTGTTTAACATAAGAAATGTCTTCCAAAGAAAATAGTCCCGCTATCGGTTCCTTTGTTTGGGTTGTCATGCTAAGCATGATCATGAAACCTCAGCTCTGATCTGTTGGGATCTACGGTAGAGTTTGTCGACTGCAAATTAAAATTTCCTACGCGCAGAACAACCAAGAACATGCTGCGGGAGATGGATCACAGTTCGTTACCACTAGACGCGTAGTGCCGTGCAGCGGAAGAAGAGTTGGGGCAGCGCGTCCGCATGGATCGTCTCCTCCTCGTGCGATCTCCCTCGAACAGCCGGTCGTCCGATCCCACATACAAGTTCGCCGGAGCGGCACAGGTGCACCGGCTCTAGCGGTATCCGCGCGTGCAGGAGGAACATCGTGCAGCGGACTGCTAGGTCCAATCACACAGTCGGCGGCGAGTGGAGATGTCTATTCGCAACACATGCAAACCCTAGTGACAATGCCGAAGCGATCTACCACATGAGTGTGCGGCACCTCCACTTTATATAGGCATCCGTCGCGGGCTCAACTCTTGGGCCTCGCACGAACCCTAAATCCCATAAGTCTACTTGGCCACAATCCGAATACAGCTCGGATCACATCCGACCAGTGTCCTCGAATTCCACCTCGTAGGTTCCTTCCCTTAAGCGTGCGACCCCTTAGGTTCAAGCCAGCTTGGTCGCAGTTCGGATCACCTCCGAACTGCACGGTTGGTAGCGGCCTCTAGCAAGGCATGTCGAACACCAAGCAGGCTATGAAGCTGGTTAGGCGAACCTGTACATCACACTTCCATTCCTTTTTCCACATGATATGTGTTGTCGAGCTCAAGGCGAGTCTGTCATCCTTGTGCTAGCCTGACCTCTTTCTCGTTCCAGTGATGCCAACCACTATCCGAATTATCTCATAATCCTTGTCGCATGGCCATGCTTATCCTGGTCGGATCACACGAGGGGCCCAGAGTATATCTCTCTTGGTCGGAGGGGCAAATCCCATCTTGCTCGACCATGTCTCACAACATAGGTCTGGACAAGCCTAAAACCTACCTTTGTAACTACCCGGTCACGGAGTAGCATTTGGTCGGCCAAAAGCAAGTCTGTCACCATCCTGAGTACGTGTGCCAGCTCAGGTCTTAGGACATAGAACGGATGTTGTACTAGAGACTCACAGATGACGTATCACTGCATCTCATAGTTGGGTCTGTCCGACTCAAACCTTATCTCGACTCGGATCCGACTATGTCGAATCCGACCAGACCTTTCCAAGCCCATATTATCCGGTTAGCATCCAATGCTACATGGCTAGTGAGACCAAGCCATCAACCGTGTCATATGCTAGTCTAGTTGGCTGCGTGTCCACACAACCCTTTCGACTAGGGACCTTTTAGGAAAGTTATCATACAATGCATAGTCCCACAAATAAGTCACGTACTTGCTGATACACATCATTGATAATGTCCAAGGACTATCTTTATTCATAAACACATCGGAAATACCATCATACATGATTGCCTCTAGGGCATATCTCCAACACGATCAATGTGGGAGCAAAATATTGAGGATTTAGTTCGGGGAAAGTTCCCAAACTCTATGTATTAATGAACCAAAATTTTCACTTCCGTCGTTGCCGACCAATTGTATCCTTTCAGATCGCTAGCTTTCGGCTTCACCCAATCTGAGGTACTAACTCGGATGACCCGGTAGTAACAATCACAGAGGTGCTTCCTTTACCGCCTAACCGAACAATCAGGAACGTAGGGGTAAGCACAGGAGCCAGGCAACCCATCTTGGCCAAAATCTTAAGTCAAATTGATGCATATTTATGGCTTTATAACGATGATTGCGGAAGGCAGCCCTCGTATATTAAATACAAACGTCGATGATATGTTTATTTTGACTCCATTGCAACCATTCATCAGTTGAAAGTGGCCCATCATCGGCTTCCACCCCCTTGTAGATGCTACGCAGGGTGTTCGCAATAACAAAACAACCCTTAGCCGACATCTCGGTGCCCGAAGGAGGTTGTGCTAGCGGAAATGAGGCAATCAGATATGCGGGCTTTATAACTTTCACTTAGTCATATCAGCTTAAAGTTGGGAGGCCAGTTACTAGCCCCCGGTTAGTGCTCGGCGACAGTCGATGTCAAGCCGTAAACACTTCGGCCAATGTTATGAACGGACTATCATTTAACATGGGGTGACCTCTATTGATCTTATAGGTTAATATAGTCATCGGATCGCTGACCAGTTTACGTGTATTGTGACAGTCAGTTTTCGGCTTTCTCCACTGAGGCGTTTAACCATGCTAGCTGGAAGCACAATCGCAGTGGTTCTACCTTTGCGCACCTAGGCGAACAAGCGGAACGTAGGAGGCGAGCACAGGAGCTGGGCAACCCAACTATTGATCGAAGACACAATTCAAAACAGATGCATATAAAGCAATATCCGAGAACGTTTTGCCGAGGACTCCTCGAAGTACCTAGGATTTTGGCGGGTTCGTCTCTAGTTGCAGCACCGCGTTTAATATTGCCGAAGTTTTAAAAGTGTCCAGCATCGTACTTCGAGACTTATGCTGGAAACACACAAATAGGTCAAAAGTGCCATAAGCTTGGATAATCGAAAAACTGCAGTAAAAACTTGACGTTCGGACTAGATCAAGTGTTCGGTGCCAATCCAAAAATTGGTCTTAGAAAAAATTGTGCTTATGTCGTGCTTTAACATGACACATCCTATCTCAAGACTTTAAGCGGGTCAGCCTACGGCTTCAAACTTCTATCCCGAAGGCGGAGTACTTCTCGTTAGGCTAGTTTAGCAAACTAAACTCTAGCAACTTTGAGAGAGAAATTAGGCTATCCGGCTATTGACCATACACTCGAGTCGAAAAAGGAGCGGTAGAAAAAGACCTTGCAACAACCAAGATGAAAACACATTTACTATAAAACGGCACATGTAAATTTTAAGAGCCCCCAGTTAACATGGGTAAAGCGTGTTTCTTTTAACAAACAACATAGGTGATCATGGTCGAACCGAACACAATTTAAAAATTTAAAACTTTGAGCATGAAAGCAACTTAGCTGGTGAATGTGTTCGGCATCGATGACGCGGTCCGAGCTTATGGCGGGACAAGGTCCCAGCCGCTAAGCCGGTCCCAAGGTGGCGGAGCGAAGAGCTCGGCACTCCAAAGTGGCGACATATATAACACGGCCAATGTGGCGAGGTGGAACCCCTAGTCCGTCCGAGGCGACGGAGCAGGCTGACAGTATGACGTCGAAGTTCCCGGCGTGGGTTAATGAAGTGATGATGAAGCCCCCGGTCCAGCCGAGGTGACGTGGTACGTCAGTATGCCGAGGTAACAGCGCTGCCCAACCCATATAATTTACCTGTGCATAGAAAATAGTGCAAGAAGGAGATAATAGTAATAATAATAAATTAAAATAAATAACTTATGCAAAGTGAATAATTAAAGGAATATGTCCCGTGCGCCGAACACCCGACGAGGTAGAACCCTCTCGATGATGCCGAAGTCCCCGAGGCAACCGAACATGTTGTTATAGAAATTAGACCAACAAGGTGATCATGCGAGCCGATTTATGCCGATTGGGACGACGACGTCGGCTTGCCAAATTGACCGCGTGACGCAATCGAAGTCGATTACCAACACAAATAAAATAGTGCGGTCGAAAAAATAACAATATAAACATATATAAAATCCTTGCATAATTGCTTTATGCCAAAATAATTTAATTAAAGAGATGTGGCCTGGCGCCGAAGCCAATGTCGATGTAGGACGTCGGCATGATGCGGTGAAGTCGTCACAAAGCCTGAATTTGCAGGGCGGTCCGAGCTCTAGATGCGGCGTTCGCCGAACTGCGGACGGGAAACTGACCGAACCATCGCGCAACCATCGTTAATGCGGCCATCATTTGACGGACCTGTGTACAGATGACGGAATAAACCAGAGTAATAATTTCTCGAAAAAATAAACCCAAGCAAGAAAAATTACTAGGATTAATAGCACCTCGCTTATCTGTTGTAGCAATCTAGAAAAAGGTTACTCCCAAAATTGGGACTTGATCCGCACACCCATTGCCTAATGAGCGATGAAGCGGCGGCATGGCGATGCTGGCAAAGGTTGGCTTGCCGAGGCAAAGCCCCCGGTCCAGCTAATGTGACGAAGCTGGTCGGCGGGTGACAGCGAAGTCTCCGAAGTAGGTTGATGAAGAGATGGTGAAGTCCCCGGTCTAGCTGAGGTGATGGAGCGAGTCGGTAAGGAGACGTTGCAGATGCCATGTCAGCCAAGGTGTTGAAGCAGTTCGGCGTGATGGACATCATCTTGAAGAAGCAACAGTGCGGTCATGCCAACGGTGGTCATAACTTGTGACGCGGTCATAGCCAGATTGACGAAGTGACCGAACGGCGATGCCGGTGTGCCCATTCCGTGTAATCCGTGGGGCAGCATTGTTGGTGATGATTTATCCTTCGCGATGCCGAGCTCTTTTTTGGCTCGCCGAGATGATGATCTGAAGAAGATGAGCTCGGCTCAACAAAGCGATGACATGTCTAGCGCAGGTCGGCAGCCATGGAGCAATGTTACCGGACTGATTTGACACCAGCGTGATGGTGAAGAGTATCTCAGAGAAGGCTTAAAATTTTATGGGCACGTGTTAAGAACAACGCACAATACCCTAGAAGAAAATTCCTTTAAAAAGGTTGTCCGATATCACGTTCATAAAGAAACATGAATTCGTGTCGGATCCGTATTCGCGCAGAAAAAAGATCGGAAAATTGGTCCACACATCGGAAGGTTCCCTGAGTTTAAACCGTTGGATCGAGCTGAAATTTTGAGGGATGGTAGATATGGGAATTCCGCAGCAGATGAACGGTTGGATCTTCCAAAGTACCTCCGAGCTTGGCTCTGGAGACCACGCCCTAAACTCGTCGAGATTCCCGTCCAGATTTGACAAGGCTCCGGTATATCGTAGATTGCCGGAGATTCCTCAAACGGAACTCGAAAAAAGTTTGCACGGTTGTTGTAGACTTAATTCCGCACAATTCCACCGAAGCAAACGTTAAAATGACACTCGAGGAGGCGGTGGCGGCGGATACAAATTCGTTGTCCAGAAAACAGCACAGTCGCTCAAGGGCAATGTTGACGTTGAGCCCCTGGGCTCCATGAATGATTCCTCCATGATCTTGAGAGAGATCGGAGTTCATGTTGATGTAGGTCATCGTCCGAACATGACAATCTGACGCGGAGTGCAATCCTCGGTCGAGCCAAGGTAACCAGTCGAGCCTGTGATGAAGATGTCGACGTCGCAGTTAATCTCCAGACGAGCCATCGATCCTTCGTTGATCTCATAGGGAACTCTCAATGAAAGCACCATTGTCGGTGTCAAATCCGGCAGATCTCGGGTAGGGGGCCCAAGCTGTGTGTCATGGATCGATGGGTAACAGGAGATAGGGGACACGATGTTTACCCAGGTTCGGGCCCTCTTAATGGAGGTAATATCCTACTTCCTTCTTGATTGATCTTGATGAATATAGAGATTGCAAGAGTTGATCTACCCCGAGATCATATGTTGTGGTCTAAACCCTAGGGGTATGATGATTAATGTCATAATAATCTATCGACTAGCCTGGCCTCGGCTTATATAATGTACCAGAGGCCTAGGATACAAGAGTCCTAGTCGAATACGTTGATGGAGAGGAGTCCTTGTCTTGATCACCAAGTCTTGTGGAATCTTCCTCGTGTGCGGCATGGGCTGCACGAAGTGGCCCATGAGTGAACCGCCATGGGGGTCCTCGGCCCGATCTAGCTGGTCAGGAGACGATGTGGTGAGTACCCCCTAGTGCAGGACACCGTCAGTAGCCTCCTGAACCGGTCTTCAAGTTGGGGACGCTCCTCGATTCTTCCGAACTATTCTTCATCTTCAGTCATCGGTCTTGAAAACTGGTTCAACATATCTTTTCATCTTCGACCTTGAGGATCTCTCAAGTGAGTCCGAAGAGTTTACATGTCGGGTATCCGAGGCGCCCCTTTAAGTCTTCGGCCTTTATCAATGCCTTGTTATTTTTATGCCCACCTCGGGTTTGAAGTGTTTCCCGTGCGGTAGTGTCTTCTCGCGTCCGAGCTCCAATGCTGGACTGCATTCGAGGTATCTTTTGCAGTTGAGCACCAATGTCGGACCGCTTCCAAGCTCCAACGCCAGAATGTATCCTAGCTCCAATGCCGGACTGTATGCGAGGTGTCATAGATTACCTCGGTCTTGAAAAAGTTTGAAGGAGTTCATCCGAGCTTAAATGCCAGAGTAGTCTTCTATGGAACGAGCCATTCGAATCTGAGCTTTATGCCGGACTGCTTCGGTGCTCCAACGCTGGACTGCATCCGAGCTCTAACGATGGTCAGGGTTCGAGGTGTCATAGACTACCTCGGTCTTTAAAAGATTGAACGAATTCTGCCGAGCTTAATGCCAGAAATGCCCTCTATGGAGCCAGCCACTGGCGCACGAACTTTATATTCTCTCTTCACATGATTGCATACATGTAGTGAGAGCGTATGCATGTTACATGTCTCTCCAAAGCTTTACTTGTTGCCCTTTATATCTTTTACCTAAAGCTTTGATGTATGTTGTCATCAATTACCAAAAAGGGGGAGATTGAAAGCACAAGTACTCCCTGGGTGATTTTGGTAATTAATGTCAACATATCTCTTGTTGGACTAATGGTTTTATCTAGTGTAATCAAGACAAGTTCAAAAATGGCGTGGAAGTGACAAGAGGATGTGGAACCCCTGCAAAATGGTAAGGACACATATTGGCAAAAGCTCAAGACTCTTTATTTATATTTTAGTGATCCAAGAGCACATTGAGTCCATAGTAAAGCCAATACTATTAAAAGGGGATGAGGTGTTGCTTAATGGTCTACTTGCTAAAATTGCTTAGTGATATTGCTCCAAAGCCCTCAACCACTTTCTCATTCCAAATATGTCCAAAATCCAAAGTCAAACTCGGCCTCACTGATTGTTCCTATCCGGCGCCACTGAGTTAATTTGACATAGCCACTGCCAGAAAACCAAACAGTTCGGTCACACCGATACAGATCTTGGTCTAACCGAGATGGCCTTACAAACTCTATGTTGCCTGTTGCAATTGTTTTTGTCTCACCGAAATTGTGATGGGTCACACCGAGTTGGCTTGACATCTTCTTTGTTGTCCTATTGCTACACTTCGGTCTCACTGAGTTCATGCAATCAGTGCCATCAAGTTGACATTTTCCCTAAGCCCTGGCACATTGGTCCCACCGAGTTGTTCTAGTCAGTCCCACCGAGATTCCTAATGTTCACATTTTGAACTGAATTGGTCTCACCAAGTTCTTCTATCCGGTCTGACCAAGTTGGGTCAAATGTGTATAACGGTTGGATTTTGTGTGGAGGCTATATATACCCCTCCACCCCCTTCTCCATATATGAGAGCCATCAGAACATGCCTACACTTCTAGCTTACATTTTCTAAGGGATAACCACCTACTCATGTGTTGAGATCAAGATATACCAATCCTACCACAAGAATCTTGATTTCTAGCCTTCGCCAAGTTGCTTTCCAATCAAGTCATCTTTCAACCATATCCAAATCTCTGAGAGATAGTTGAGTGTTGGGGAGACTATCATTTGAAGCATAAGAGCAAGGAGTTCATCATCAAAACACCATCCATTACCTTTTGGAGAGTGGTATCTCCTAGATTGGTTAGGTGTCACTTGGGAGCCTCCGACAAGATTGTGGAGTTGAACCAAGAAGTTTGTAAGGGCAAGGAGATTGCCTACTTCGTGAAGATCTACCCGAGTGAGGCAAGTCCTTCGTGGGCGATGGCCATGGTGGGATAGACAAGGTTGCTTCTTCGTGGACCCTTCGTGGGTGGAGACCTCCATGGACTCGCGCAACCGTTACCCTTCGTGGGTTGAAGTCTCCATCAATGTGGATGTACTATAGCACCACCTATCGGGACCAGGCCAGAAATCTCCATGTCCTCATTGTGTTTGCACACTCCAATCCCATCCCTTTACTCTCTGGCAATTAGCATGCTTTACTCTTTCTGCTGCTCATACTCTTGTCATGCTTGCTTGAAATGTATTGTGAATGTTTAAACTTGTGCTAAAACTCCACCTTAACTTGAAGAACTTAAAAAGTGCCACTTTTACTTGTTGAGGGTCTAATCACCCCCCCTCTAGACCCCTCTTCTCGATCCTTTCAGTTGTTTTGCTATGCTTGCCATGCCCTTTCTAAATAATCCTTGCTATCGGTGTCAAAACCGGCAGATCTCAAATAGGGGGTCCCAAGCTGTGTGTCATGGATCGATGGGTAACATGAGACAGGGGACACGATGTTTACCCATGTTTGGGCCCTCTTAATGGAGGTAATACCCTACTTCCTGCTTGATTGATGTTGATGAATATAGAGATTACAAGAGTTGATCTACCCCGAGATCATATGTCGTGGTCTAAACCCTAGGGGTATGATGATTAATGTCATAATAATCTATCGACTAGCCTGGCCTCGGCTTATATAATGTACCGGAGGCCTAGGATACAAGAGTCCTAGTCGAATACGTTGATGGAGAGGAGTCCTTGTCTTGATCACCAAGTCTTGTGGAATCTTCCTCGTGTGCGGCATGGGCTGCCTGAAGTGGCCTATGAGTGAACCGCCATGGGGGTCCTCGGCCCGATCTAGCTGGTCGGGAGATGATGTGGTGAGTACCCCCTAGTCCAGGACACCGTCACTTGCCTCTTTGGATTTGATGGACTCAGAATATATACTACTTGATTTAGCTTTTTCAACCGATGTACTTTCATGTTTCGAATCATCCTTATTTTCATTGATTCTATCAATTGGTAATGCTTCTTTTATTTCAGCCAATTCTTTTTCTATTTGTTTTTGTCGGCGAGTGGCAAAATTGGCTTTAAGCTTTTTCTCAATTTCATCCCACTTTCGATATGATTCCCACCCAATGCTTTTAGATTCTTTCGACAATGACACGCAGGTGTTGCAGAAACTTCGCAATTGTGTAGGGGTGTATAATCACTACAAAAAAGACACTTTCGTGATGATACGTGTTTGTCACAGTAGGTCACATTTTCTGTCATGCATGTACATCCATGAAAATTTTATGACAGAATCAAGATAGTCAAACCTGTGTTGTCGTAGAAGTGTTCCATGACATTACCAAAATTATCATCACGGAAGTGTCCACTTCCATGACGATAAATGGCGCATCATGAAAGTGCTTTCGTCAAGGGTGAACGACACGTGGCATCCACCGTAACGGGTCGCTGTTAAGCTATCGGGTCCGGTTTTGGATCTGATAACCCGTTAACTGCCCGGAACAATGAGGATTTTCCACGTGTAAAATTCTCATTGGCCAGAGGAAACACGTGTTGGCTCACTGTTGGGACAGATGTCATCCACTCATTGGACAGGAGGCGCCTATGATAGGTCGACACGTGGCATGACACAACAGTGGCCCATTTCGGTGAGAAAGGCCGGCCCAGTGAAAATTAGCAGGTCGGCCCATATAAGGCCGATGTCTACTATGCAACCTTCTTCTTGTGGACGTTGTTGGGCCTCCAAGTGCAGAGGTTTGTAGGACAGTAGCAAATTTCCCTCAAGTGGATGACCTAAGGCTTATCAATCCGTGGGAGGCGTAGGATGAAGATGGTCTCTCTCAAACAACCCTGCAACCAAATAACAAAGAGTCTCTTGTGTCCCCAACACACCCAACACAATGGTAAGTTGTATAGGTGTACTAGTTCAGCGAAGAGATGGTGATACAAGTGCAATACGGATGGTAGATATAGGTTTTCGTAATCTAAAAATATAAAAATGGTATTGCAATGCATTGAAACAAGGCCTAGGGTTCATACTTTCACTAGTGCAAGTTCTCTAAAAAATGATAACATAATTGGATCATATAACTATCCCTCAACATGCAACAAAGAGTCACTCCAAAGTCACTAATAGCGGAGAACAAACGAAGAGACTATTGTAGGGTACGAAACCACCTGAAGCTTATTCTTTCGGATCGATCTATCATAGAGTTCGTACTAGAATAACACCTTAAGACACAAATCAACCAAAACCCTAATGTCACCTAGATACTCCAATGGCACCTCAAGTATCCGTGGGTATGATTATACGATATGCATCAAACAATCTCAGATTCATCTATTCAACCATCACATAGAACTTCAAAGAGTGCCCCAAAGTTCCTACCGGAGAGTCAAGACAAAAACGTGTGCCAACCCCTATGCATAAGTTCACGAGGTCACGGAACCCGCAAGTTGATCACCAAAACATACATCAAGTAGATCACGTGATATCCCATTGTCACCACAGGTAAGCACATGCAAGACATGCATCAAGTGTTCTCAAATCCTTAAAGACTCAATCCGATAAGATAACTTCAAAGGGAAAACTCAATCCATTACAAGAGATTAGAGGGGGAGGAACATCATAAGATCCAACTATAATAGCAAAGCTCGCGATACATCAAGATCGTACCACCTCAAGAACATGAGAGAGTGAGAGAGATCAAACACATAGCTATTGGTACATACCCTCAGCCCCGAGGGTGAACTACTCCCTCCTCGTCATGGAGATCGCCGGGATGATGAAGATGGCCACCGGTGAGGGTTCCCCCCTTCGGCAGGGTGCCGGAACAGGGTCCCAATTGGTTTTTGGTGCCTACAGAGGCTTGCGGCGGCGGAACTCCCGATCTATTCTGCTCCCCGGTGTTTTTTGGGTATATGGACATATATAGGCGAAAGAAGTCGGTCAGGGGAGCCACGAGGGGCCCACGAGGGTGGGGGCGCGCCCAGGGGGTAGGGGGCGCCTCCCTGCCTCGTGGCTTCCTCGAAGCTTCCCTGTCGTCTACTCCAAGTCTCCTAGATTGCTTCCGTTACAAAAATAACTCTCCCGAAGGTTTCATTCCGTTTGGACTCTGTTTGATATTCCTTTTCTTCGAAACACTGAAATAGGCAAGAAAACAACAATTTGGGCCGGGCCTCCGGTTAATAGGTTTGTCCCAAAAATAATATAAAAGTGTTTAGTAAAGCCCATAAACATCCAAAACAGATAATATAATAGCATTAATACTTCATAAATTACAGATACGTTGGAGACGTATCAGCATCTCCAAGCTTAATTCCTGCTCTTCCTCGAGTTGGTAAATGATAAAAGAAAGAATTTATGAAGTGTGAATGCTAGCAGGTGCACAAGTTTGATCAATGATAATTTCAATCACCTTTTCTAGCATCATTATATATCATAATAGTATCTCAACTCATAGGACTTCTCATGATCAAGTAACAAGGTATTCACATGTTAAAGTATAGATCATAAACTTTCTTGAAAACTAACAAACCGTGTTATTAGTCATCAAACAATTACAATTCATCTTATGTAACATCCCAAATTTTCAATTTGGAATGTTATACATTAGATCATCATGCATATCATATTTATTTTGCTTTTGGTTTTGATCCTAGAAAATCCTAAGCAACTCAAGGACCCACGGAGAGAGTTGAGGATTTTGTTATTTTCATATTTGAGTTTTTCTCAAATTTTGTAAACAGGATCATTTGATTTTATTTATTTTATCGTCAATCATTCCTATTACAAAGATATGAGAGAGGGAATAAAATGACTTCCCCAAAATATAGGAATATTGAGGATTTAATAAAAATATCAAATAAGATTTATTTCGGAGTTTTTCGGTATTTTTAATTGAATTTAGGAAAAATACGCGTTTTTCAAAATTATATTTTGGGCCCAAATAAATGTTCACTCTATCGGGCTTGATTTTAGAAACTCGGGAAAATTTATTTCATGATTTTTGGAGTCCATTTAGTATTTCTTTTTATTTTTCTTCTGAGCGTAATTATTGAAAAAAAAACGAAACCGACTATGGGCCGTACCCGAGCGGGACTCCGCCCGGGGGCGCCTTTAAATAGCGAGGCACCCGACGCCCCAGCCCATAACCGCACCCGTGCGCGAAACCCTAGCCCGCCGCCGCCGCCGCCGGACCCGCCGCCGACTCGCCGGAGTTGCACGCCGCCCGAGGTTCGCCGCCGCCTCATTTTCCGTGCCGAAATTTTTCCAAAAAAAAAATTCGTCGGTTTTATTTTCGATTTTTTATTTTAATATTACTTTATTAATTTAATTATTTTCGGATTAGGTTAATTAACGATTAATCTGTTCGTCATCTTTCTTTTTCGTCGGATTTTCCGCGGTTATTTTCTGATCGTGATTTCTGATCCGATTTTCGTTTTAGTATAACTTTTCGCTCGTTTATCGGAATCAGGCGATTCAAGCGCCTGGAGTTTCGTCTCGAAACCCTCTTTCCGAATAATCAACTTAAACAAGTTTTTGCTACAGTAAAATTTGACTTAGATCCAGATTACTAGAACGATGTTGATTTCTTTCGCCGTTTGATTTCTTTTGCTTCGTTCGATTTGATTCTTTTTGCATACCGGAGTTCTTAAGTTGAACTTTCTAGTTAGATCTCTTTTATTTGAGTTTTACCTGTGCATTAGATGAGTACTTATTGTATGCTTGTTTGTTTGTCTGCGATAGAATACCCGTAGTGCGCCGCCTGTTACTTCGAATCTCTAGGTTTCGCGGATCATCAGCAAGGCAAGTGTAACACCCCGGATGTAACTTGCCATATTTGTAACTCCAACTCTTGCCATTTTCGGCAATGTGATATGTTATTCCCTCCGTGGTTAGGTTTTTCTTCGTTTTGCATTTTGTCCTTGTCATGCATTTCATATCATGTCATCATGTGCATCGCATTCGCATACGTGTTTGTTTCATGAATCCGAGCATTTTCCCCGTTGTCGGTTTTGCAATCCGGCGCTCCTATGTTCCCTAGCGTCCCCTTTTACCTTTTTCCGTGAGCGGGTATTAAACTTTTTCGGAATGGACCGAGGTTTGTCAAGCGGCCTTGGTATAGCACCGGTAGACCGCCTGTCAAGTTTCGGGTCATTCGGAGGTCGTTTGATACTCCAACGGTTAACCGGGTAACCGTGAAAGCCTCTTTTGGGTTGCAGCCCAAAACCCCTCCAAAACAGCCCAATAACCCATCTAAGTCACTCCCATGTCCATCGTCGTTCGATTACGATCGTGTGGCCGCAAACCGCTCTCCATTTGGAGCTCCCTAGCCTCCTCTACCTCTATTTAAAGACCCCCCATTTCCAATTCCGGGTCCAAACCCTAGCCCCGCTTCCCCCGCCGCCGCCGGACACGTCCGGGTGAGCCGGACGCGTCCGCCCGCTGCGCCGGACCAACCGGGAGCCGCCACATGGGCGAGCCCGCGCCCACATCGCCGCCTCCCCGCGCCGGCCCGCCAGGCCCGAGGCGGGCCCCCCCGAGCCCGCGGCTCCCCGCCGCCCGCGCCTCCCCGCGACCCTGCCGCGCCGCCGCCGCCCTCCATCGCCTCCGCCTGCCCGCGCTGCCGACGCGCTCCGCCGCCCCGCCGCGGCTCCGCCGCCGCCTGTCCCCGCGCCGGCCGCCTCGCCGCTGCCCGCTCGCCGCCGCCGCCTCCCGCCGTCCTCGCCGGCGCCCGAGGCGCCCCGCCCGCGCCTGACCACGCTGGCTGGCCGCCGCCCTTCGCCGCCCGGCTCCGGCGCCGGCCGCGCCCGCCGTCGCCGCCTCCGCCTCGGGCCCCGTGCGCGCCAGATCTGGATCCAGCCCTAGGTTGACCCCGTTATTTCGTCTAAGTCTTTTCCTCTGCATATATTTTTAGCATTGTTCATCGCATCATAACTTGCTACATACTGCTCCGTTTCGTGCGTGTAATATGTCAAATTGTTCGCCTCGATGAGTACATCATTTCATCTCACTGCATAATTTTCATTTGAGCCCATCTTGATGCCCGAAATGCTGTTAGAAGAGGGCTATGTGATGTTAGTTTCAGATCTGTTTCAGTACATGCACTTTTGTCATTTTTGCCATGATTGATGTGTGCATCCTATGAACTGGAGTCGTACATGTGTTTGGCAATATGCCATGCTATCTTTCCAGGGGTGTATGCCATGTATTTTTGTGATCTCTATGGTGACTAGCACAAGCATGCAAACTAGGGATCATATTGTTACTGATTTCAGGGACTTAGTAATTTCACTAAGTTATTCCCTGCTGTTATTTTTATGCCATGTGTTCATGTTGTTTCAGAGAGATGTATGCCTCTTTTGAGCATGATCATTAAGGGTGTTTTGAACATATGGATTTGCTCTATCCATCCATGCCTTTGTTAGTAATTATGGAGTGCCATAGCTTGAGTCAATCGAGCTCTACTGTTGCTATAAAATGTTACTGGCAGATTGTTTACATGTTATCCACGTCTACGAAGAGTGGCTCGACCGCATCGCCGAGCTCGTCCGCGCCGCAGGGGGCTCTCCTGCGCCGTCCGCTTCGCTGCGCCGCACCCCGCCCCGCGCGGGCAATGAAGCTCCGGGGGCGTATCAACCGCCTCCTCTCCAAGAAGACGCCATGGCTCCAAGGCGCGTGGCCCCTGGGCGGAACCCGCTCCGACAGGCGCCAGCCCGGCAAGATCGGAGCTGCCAAGAAGTCCCTCGGCCGCAAGAGGCTGCCCGGGCGCTTCCTGCACCGGCTCGCCGCGACCCTGCTCCAGCTCTTGCATGTCAAGACCCCGCGCTACTCCCAGCTGCAGCGCAAGGGGGCTCGCAAGGCCAAGCTCTCCCTCAATCGAAGCCTCCCGTGGCCACCGCAGCCTGCCGCGCCTACACCACCGATCTGCGTAGCGTCGCGTGGCCTGGCAAGTTCAAGCCAGACCTGCCTCCTCGCTACGACGGCACAACTGATCCCATAGAGTTCCTCCAGCTCTACGAGCTGGGCATCGAAGCTGCCTGCGGGGATGAAAAGGTCATGGCGAACTGGTTCCCCATGGCGCTGAAGGAAGGAGCTCGCACCTGGCTCCTGAATCTGGCTCCAGGCACGATCTCCTCCTGGGACCAGATGCGCACCCGCTTCATCGCCAACTTCCAAGGTACTCGCGACCGGCCGCCCGCCGTGAGCGACATGCACCGCATCAAGCAGCAACCTGGGGAGACCCTGCAAAAGTACATCCAGCGCTTCAATAGTGCGCGCCTCAAGATCCCCAATGTGTCCGAGGAAGCCATCATCTCGGCCTTCTCCGATGGCGTGCGCGACATCAAGATGAAGGAGGAGATGGCGATGCATGAAGACCTCTGCACCTCCCTGGAGCTGTTCAACTTGGCGACCAAGTGCGCCAGGGCTGAGGAGGGACGTCTCTCCCTCCTCGAGCTGCCCGCCGCAGACCCAGAAGAGAAGAAGCCCAAGGCCAAGGACGTGAAGCGCAAGGGGGCTGCCGTACTCGCAGCAGAACCGGACACCAAGCGGGGCAAGGATCTGCCCGAATCCTCCAGGGGCAGCCGGTACTGTGTGTACCACGACCTCCACACCCACAACACCAACGAATGTCAAGAACTCCGCGCCGTGCGAGAAGAAAGGATCGGTGGGTCGCCCTGACCGCGCTGACTGGGGCTACGGCCGAGGAGGAGGAAGAAACCCATGACGCTGGGAAGATCGCGGCCCGCGCCAAGGGTGGCGCGACCAACCTCGCGAGGACCGCTGGCGGGACCTGCCTCACGAGAAGGACTGGAGGGATCAGCCTCCTGAGGATCTCCCTCATTGCAACGCAGGCCTCCCTCCGCTGCCGCCTCAGCCAAGGAGGAACGAAGACCGCCATCAATACAAGGAGGCTGGGGGCTTCCAAGAGCCGCGCGCAATCGCCTGCATCCTGGGCGGAGCTCAAGCCCCAGCCTCTCAACGCATCTTCAAGCAGTTTGCCCGTGAAGTGAATGCAATCCTCCCCAAGCTCGAAGCAACGCGCCCCCTCAAGTGGTCGGCATGCGCCATCACGTTCAGCTCGGCAGATCAGCTCAAGTGCGCGGCCACAGCCGGGGTCCTCCCGATGCTTTGCTCCCCAGTCATCAGCAACGTACTGGTCACCAGGACCCTCATCGATGGTGGAGCAGGGCTCATCGTCCTGTCCATGGACACATTCAACAACCTCCAAGTGCCCTATGACCATCTTCAGCCAACCAAGCCTGTCTCCGGAGTCACCGGCGGTTCCACAATCCCGATCGGGCAGGTCCGCCTCCCTGTCACCTTCGGGGCCCGCAGCAACTACCGCACCGAGCTCATCGACTTTGACGTCGCCCACATCCGCCTGCCGTACAACGCCATACTCGGGTACCCAGCGCTGGCCAAGTTCATGGCCGTAACTCACCACGGCTACAATGTCCTCAAGATGCCAGGGAGTGGCGACGTCATCATGGTGCCATGTGAAGAGAAGGATGCAGTGCGTTCCCTGGAGCGAGCCTTTCAGGCCGCGTCGCTAGAAGACCCAGATCGCGGAAGCAGGAGGCTTCCCGAGACCACCCCCAAGAAGAAGAAAACATCGTCAGGCTCAGCCCCTCAGGAGGCAGGCCCCTCAGGGCCCGTGCCTGCCCAGGGGGACTCGCATAGGAAAGCGCGCCCGGCGCCCTCCTCAGGCAGAGCTCGGGGGCTCTCACCTTGAGGGCCACCGACCTAGCCAGGGTCACGAGGGAGGCGCTTGGGCACCATGTGGAGGCGTTTTTCGAAGCACGTTTCCCTCGAGAAGGAGCCAGGCAAGGAAGGTCAGACCAGCAGGAGTTCGTTAACAAGGTCACTGAAGAGCTACAGGAGTCAAGGATCATGAGAGGTTGCCGTCGTCCACCAATTGTGGCTCCACATCCAGGCGAGGATGGAGGGTTGCGCGTCTGCGTCAATATACCAGGGCTCAATCAGATCGCCACGACAGAGTGCCTCTAGCCCTCGCAAGTGGTGCGCTGCGGGGGTCCACCCCACAGCTATGTTCGCATGCCTTACGGCTTGCCGAACATGCTGCGGCATACCAGCGCCTCATGAGGAGCATCATGGAGGCTCAGGAAGACAGGCGTTCTGCAGCCCTGGCGGAGATGGAGACAGCTCGCGAGGAGCCACCAGTGCCTCCGGAGCCTCCCGAGGCCCCAGGGCCTGGGGGCTCGTGAGGATCGGCTTCTGCAGCCCACCGAGTCTGCCGCACCAACGCCACTTCGCCGTCGACATCTTCAGGTGACATCTTTCAAGCTTCATTCCCAGCTGGGAGCGCCCTCCCAGGGTTGCATCACTCCCAGGCCGCGTGGGTCCGTCCCTGCGGCGTGTATCCCTTTTTATTTTTTGGTCGTTAGTTTGCCTTGTTGGGGGCGCCCCTCGGGCTGCATCATCCCCAAGCCGCTCGGGCTAGGCCCAGCGGCGTGTATCTCCCTCGCGTTTATTTCCAACTATGCATTCGCCTATCATGCTTGATCACCTGATGTGTGTCCACTACACCTCTTCTTCTCCATGTCGACCACTTGCACGTTAAAGGGGGGGTGCCTAAGCATCGCGACTCAGGGCTCTTACCGGCTCTCCAGCCCTCACCCTTTGGCCTTGTCCACGGCTCTCCAGCCCTCACCCTCTGGCCTTGTCCACGGCATCGCGACCTGGCATACCAGCGACGGCTGAGACAAGCTCGAGGGCCGGGACCCGAGGACGTAGAGTGCCGGCATCTAACCGAATTTTGCAGGAACACATCCCAAGATACGGCCCAGTGCCAGGCGCAACCCGCCTAGAGGTAGGGCCTCGTGAGTCCCGCGCTGGCTCACTGGTGCCCAGATACACCTCACCTGTCCCAACCAGCGAGCTCTTGAGCGACTAACGGTCGACTAATGACTGTCATGGCAGCCCCTTCTTCTTTCTGTGATGAGTCTGCAGGATCCTTGGAGGGAATTGCGCTAGTCGAGGCCCTCACGGAGTCCCCTTCACCCTCGCTCGCGTGAACCGCTTGCACGTTAAAGGGGGGGGGTTCCTGAGCATCGCGACTCAGGGCTCTTACTGGCTCTCCAGCCCTCACCCTCTGGCCTTGTCCACGGAATCGCGACCTGGCATACCAGCGACGGCTGAGACCAGCTCGAGGGCCGGGACCCGAGGACGTAGAGCAGAAAGGGGAGCAGAGGCGAGGGAGAAGAGGCGCGCGAGGACCACGCCGAGCAACTCCGTTCTAACTACCCCACGGACCCGACGATGCGCTGGGGGCGACCCCCGATTCTCCAGATAAGTCACCATCCAAAGCACTGGCTACCGTGGCGCTACCCCCGCACCTAATGCAATTCCGTACTAGCGATGTCGCTCCCCTTTCTCACCAAGCGACGGCTGCTTGGGCGCCAAAGGGGACCTCCTGAGCATCGCGACTCAGGGGCTCTTACCGGACCCGGGTCGCTCACCTCCTGGCCTTGACCACGGCATCGCGACCTGGCATACCAGCAACGGCTGACGCTGCCTTGGGACTGGGACCTGTCGACGTAGAGCACCAAGCCCTCGCGAGGTGTGAAAGGGAGGACTAAGCTACGACGGAATTGACGAATCGCACAGTTCCGTAGCCAAGGTCATATATTAACAAAAGGATCACAAACACCTGAGAAGCCCCCATTGGGCGCAGTATGACTCCTTGCAGGAAAAAGGTCCCAAAGGACGCTAACTACACGTGCCCCAGCAAAAGACGCCATCATCAACGATGGGCCGTCAAGCACCGGCGCCAACCCCATCCAGATCAGAGTCGGCGACGGCCGAGTGAGCCCGCCCTGCTCCGGGAGCGGCGCTGGTTCGCGGGCTCGTTGCTGTCGTCGCTCGTCTCCGGAGTCGCGAAGACCTCGCTGGGGTCGCTGGATCCTCCGGCGCTCCCGTCGCTTGTGGGGCTGTCCAGGGGGCAGTCGGCGGGCCCAGCCGTCGCCATAGCAAGGTCCTGGCCGCCTCCCCCGGGGCAGCACTCCAGCCGGCACCCGCTCGCGTCGAAGACCTTGAAGAACATCACCGAAGCGCCATCATACTCCAGGTGGATCGTGAGGGCGCCCCTTGCTCTGCAACCCCGAGCGATCTCGCCCCAGCCGCGAATCATGAAGACCTCACCTGAGGCAGGGACCGCGACTTCTGCCTCGGTCGCGGGGGTGCTGCAGTCGGCGTGCTACAGCCATAACTCCAGGAGTCTTCCCTGCGGGAAGACGGAGGAGAAGAAGGAAGGAAAGCGAATCCAAGTTCATGGAGGTATGGCGGCGTGGAGCACGAGCTCGCGGGGGGAGCCCTCGGCGTGGACCCCAGGAGGAACGACCAACACCTTCGTGACCCTCCGGCGCCGGCGACGGCGCTGGCCGAGGGGATCGGCATCTCCTCTTCCAAGGCCCTCGGTGTGGGCATACAGGGGAAGCGGGAACCCCGGTGGAGGCCGCTCATACCAAGGCCTCAGCACCGCCAGGCGGTCTTCCTCGTCTCGGCCGCGAAAGACAGGCCGCTTCTTTGGCGGGAGCGGGTCTGGTCCTTCCCGAGGAGCTTTTCCCTTCTCCGCTGCAGAGAACCGGTGGATCGGAGCCATCACGGCAAGACGGAGCAAGAATTGGGGCAAAGGAGAAAACAAGAAGAGATGGACTGGAAGGGCATGCACGGTGCCGTACTTATAGCCGGCGGAGGTCAACCGTCGGCCTCCACGATCACAGGTAATCATGACACGATTTGCATGCAGGGACTTGTCCAATCCGCGCGATCGTCGAGGCGTCATGGGGAAGCGGAGACGCCCACGTCCAATCAACCGCCACGCGGCGCCCAAGGCCGCAGGCTGTTAGGGCCCGCGGCGCTTCGCCCTTGCCCTTTCGCCTCTCGGCACGGCCAAGTCCATGCGCGCCTTGGGCCCGGGGGCTATTGTCGGTGTTCTGGGAACGGGGGTCCCCAGACTTGCCTGCCTGCGGCCTGTGGCGTGGCTCAAATGGGGGCCTAGCACGGCCCATCTTCATCAACATAAGACTCAAGGCCCTCGCGAGGGGCCAAGCCTCGCGGGGCGGACGACACATCGCTTCCTCAGGCGCGGCCTCCTCAGGCTGGCTCACGAGGAGGCGGAGAGATCAATGCAGGGTACCTCGCAAGGTGCCCATGACGCAAGCCATGACGACCAAGGGTGCCAGGCGGGCGCCAGACCACGCAGTGTCCTGCCTTTCCTCTTTGGTGCAAAGGTGGCAAGCGCAAGCGAGAGGATCAAGCAAAGGCACCCATTTCGGTGCAACGAGACCAAGACCAGTCCAACAGTGGGAAAGAGGTCACCATGGAGCCCAGAACGGCGTCACCATAGGGCCTTTGGCAGGCGTGGACCAACTGTAGTCAGGATAAGTGTACCAGATGTTCCCCTTTGAATTGGCCAATTGTTGGCGCCCTTCCCGCTCAATATTTGGGAAGAGGCCCAGGGCCTTTGCCTATAAATAGGACTGGCCACCCTCAGGGTAGGGGCATCTAGAGATCGAGGAGCCTAGAAAGTTAGCATCGGGCAATCAGGCCAGCAGAACCTAGAGTCCGAGCAAGCAGATAACAAGTAGAGAAACAGAGAGTAGGGCGGCTGAACTCCTCCTAGTAGTTCATCTTCCTAGCCAAGAACAGGCCCTCGCGAGGCCGTTCTCCCTTGTGCTGTTCATCATCATCATCAGCCCGAGAGGCAATCCACACACCACACTGGAGTAGGGTATTACACCACATCGGTGGCCCGAACCAGTATAAACTCTGTGTCTCTTGTGTTGTTCTTTCTGTAGTTTAGATCCTTAAGAGACGGAGAGGTAGAGGGCATAATCTCCGCACGCACCCCAGAGTTCAAACCTTAAGGGTCTGCCAGAACCCGTGATCCAACAGTACCAGCAGGCGCTGCGACGATATCACTACCGCTGCATCCGCCCCAGGACCCTCGACGTAGGAGATCTCGTGATCAGACGGGTTCTCTCCAGGGAAGGGCTACACAAGCTCTCTCCCATGTGGGAGGGCCCGTTCAAGGTTGTTCATGTTTCCAGGCCAGGCTCCGTGCGCTTGGAGACTCAGGAAGGGGAGCCGATCCAGAACGCGTGGAACATCCAACACCTCTGGAGGTTCTACCCGTAAAAGGCCCTGAGCCTGTGAAGAAGGCGAACGCCTGTGAAGATTAACCCTTTTTGGAAAAGGCCCTGAGCCTGTGAAGAAGGCCAACGCCTGTGAAGATTAACCCTTTCTGGAAAAGGCCCTGAGCCTATGAAGAAGGCGAACGCCTGTGAAGATTAACCCTTTCTGGAAAAGGCCCTGAGCCTGTGAAGAAGGCGAACGCCTGTGAAGATTAACCCTTTTTTGAAAAGGCCCTGAGCCTGTGAAGAAGGCGAACGCTTGTGAAGATTAACCCTTTCTGGAAAAGGCCCTGAGCCTGTGAAGAAGGTGAACGCCTATGAAGATGAACCCTTTTTGGAAAAGGCCCCGAGCCCATGAAGAAGGCGAACGCCTGTGAAGCTCGTTACCCCAAGAAGAAAGGCCCGGAGCCTGTGAAGAAGGCCAATGCCTTTGAAGCTCGCCGCCCGTGACACTCTCACGTAATAATGAGTGGGGCTGTACACGCCCCGGAGTCTCAGGAGCGCCGGCCTCAGGCCCTGGGGCTCCCTCCCACGCCCAGTGGGAGCACTTAGCTCCGCACTGGTGAGAAGACGTCGAAGACTAGATTAGGTGCCAGACGCGGCTTTTTCATTTGCTTTCCGCAGTTGGCTCGCTTTGTTTGCAGTTGAAGTTTTATTGAAATTATTGCCGTCATTGGTTTATATTTCGTTGATTTTCACTCCCCCGTTTTGATTCCTCTTGAAAAAAGTCTCGCGAGGGGGGGGCAGCCAAACGCCCTCGCGAGGGTTCCTGTTCTACTCGTTCTAAGGTTTCACGACCTGGGTCCATTACGGGAGCACCCCTCCAGTCCGTGCCCCTCGGGCACCGTGACACACACACAGGGCCTGGGTCGGTCACCCCCCCACAGCTGGGGCCGGGAACTATTTACGTGCAGACACATGGCTGAAAAGTGCGAAAGCTAAATCAAGGTAGTTGTTAACAGCAATAACCTCCAACACGCCCCCACGGGGATCCATGCAGCTATTCTCTTTTACGCAGGTAACAAAAAAAAGAAGAAAGGACGAGCCCGGCGCGGCTCGCCTCGCTCCGTCCAGCCGAGGTGACCCGGGATGCCTCCAGGGCTCAGGCGGACTCCCTCTCGCACTTCACCAGGGCGCGGTGACGGGCGGACGAATCGCCACCCCCCAAGCAAGCGCGACGGCATGGGGGCTGGCTGCGGCCACCGCTGGAGGAGTCGCCTGAAGAAGAGTTGGTGAAGCTTGGGGAGCATCGAGCGCCGCCATCCGCGCGGGCGCTGTCTCCTCCATCGTCGTCGGGGCGGGGCCCCTGGCCGCGGTCGTCGCCCTCGGGGCAGCATCCAGCGCGGCGACCATCTTCCCCAAACACCCTCACATAGAGGGTGCCGTCGCCGTCGAACTTGAAGTGCAGGGTGCACCGCTGACTCAGGCCGCGCGCGCGGGCAAACGTTTGCGAGCCACGAGTCAGGGCCCCGTTTCCAGAAGGGGAGACCTCAAGCGAAACCCAGGAGGCCCTGCTGCAACAACCGTCAGCCTGGAGCCAGAAGCCGCACCGGGCGCTGGCCGGCAGCTCGCCGATGAAGAAGCAGGGGAGCTGGAGCCAGGTGTTAATCGGGTCCGCCGACCACACGACGAACTCCGGCAGCACCTCCGCCGAGCGAAAGCGCGGCCTGGGGGGCCGCGCGGTCACGGCCTGCCTATCCCTGGCCGCCGAGCGCTCACCACCACGTGGGGAACCACCCCTGTGGCCACGGGAAGCCGCGATGGGGACCGCGGGATGCTTGCAGGGATGACCTCGGCCGCGCTTGGCCGGGGGGGAGTCGGGCCCTGCCCGGCTGGCCTTTCCCTTCTCTGCGGCTGAGAACCTCTTCGGAGCCATGTGAGCGGCGAGTGGCCAAGGAGAAGAAGAAGAGAAGCAGGAAGGGGCGGACTGGCGGAGCTCGCGCGGCCCCGTACTTATAGCCGGAAAAGACCAACCGCCGAGCACCACGGTCGTAGGTAATAATGACCTGTATCTATGCATGCAGGGACTAGTCAAGTCATGCAGTTGTCAAGGCGTCGTGGGGAAGCGGAGACGCCCACGTCCAATCAAACCTCCACGCGGCGCCCAAGGCCACAGGCTGTTAGGGCCCGCGACGCTTCGCCCTTGCCCTTTCGCTCCTCAGCATGGCCAAGTCCATGCGCGCCTTGGGCCCGGGGGCTACTGTCGGCGTTCTGGGAACGGGGGTCCCCAGACTTGCCTGCCTGCGGCCTGCGGCGTGGCTCAAAGGGGTCCCAGCACGGCCCATCTTCATCAACACAAGACCCAAGACCCTCGCGAGGGGCCAAGCCTCGCGGGGCGGACGACACGGTGCTTCCTCAGGCGCGGCCTCATCAGGCTGGCTCACGTGGAGGCAGAGAGATCAAGGCGGGTACCTCACGAGGTTCCCATGACGCAAGCCATGACGACCAAGGGCGCCAGGCGGGCGCCACCCCGCGCGGTGTCCTCCCTTTCCTCTTTGGTGCAAAGGAGGCAAGCACAGGCGAGAGGATCAAGCAAAGGCATCCATTTTGGTGCAACGAGACCAAGACCAGTCCAACGGTGGGAAGGAGGTCATCGTCGAGCCCAAAACGGCGTCACCACAGGGCCTTTGGCAGGCGAGGACCAACTTTGGCCAGGATAAGTGTACTGGATGTTCCCCTTCTAATTGGCCAATTGTTGGCGCCCTTCCCGCTCAATATTTGGGAAGAGGCCCATGGCCTTTGCCTATAAATAGGACTAGCCACCCCCAGGAAAGGGGGTACCCAAAATCTAAGCAAGCAGAGGGCAAGAGAGAGAGAGAGAGAGAAGGGCGGTTGAACTCCTCCTAACAGTTCATCCCCCTCGCCAAGAACAGACCCTCGCGAGGCTGTTCTTCCCTGTATTGTTCACCATCATCAGCCCAAGAGGCAATCCACCCACCACAAACTAGAGTAGGGTATTACACCATAATGGTGGCCCAAACTAGTATAAACCCTGTGTCTCTTGTGTTGTTCCTTCAGTCGTTAGATCTTTGCGAGACAGAGAGGTAGAGGGCATAATCTCCGCGCGCACCCCAGAGTTCAAACCTCAAGGGTCTGGCGGAACCCGAAATCCGACAATTATGAATCACTTGATGCTTGCGAACCATGCCTCATGGGCAAGATGACTAAGACTCCGTTCTCTGAAACAATGGAGTGAGCAACTGACTTATTGGAAATAATACATACTGATGTATGCGATCCGATGACTGTTAAGGATCGCGACGGGTATCGTTATTTTCTAACCTTCATAGATGATTTTAGCAAATATGGGTATATCTGCTTGATGAAACATAAGTCTGAAACATTTGAAAAGTTCAAAGAATTTCAGAGTGAAGTGGAAAATCATCATGACAAGAAAATAAAGTTTCTACGATCTGATCGTGAAGAAAAATATTTGAGTTACAAGTTTGGTCTTCAATTAAAACAATGTGGAATAGTTTTACAAATTCGTGCCACCTAGAACACCACAGCATATGTGTGTCCGAACGTCATAACCGTACTTTATTAGATATAGTGCAATCTATGATGTTTCTTACCGATTTACCACTATCGTTTTGGGGTTATGCATTAGAGACAGTTGCATTCACGTTAAAAGGGCACCATCATTATCCATTGAGACGATGCCTTATGAACTGTGGTTTGGCAAGAAACCAAAGTTGTCATTTCTTAAAGTTTGAGGTTGCGATGCTTATGTGAAAAAGTTTCATCCTGATAAGCTCAAACCCAAACCGGAGAAATATGTCTTCATAGAATACCCAAAGGAAACTGTTGGGTACACCTTCTATCACAGATCCAAAGGCAAGAAATTCGTTGCTAAGAATGGATCCTTTCTAGAGAAGGAGTTTCTCTCGAAAGAAGTGAGTGGGAGGAAAGTAGAACTTGATAAGGTAATTGTACCTTCTCCCTTATTGGAAACTAGTTCATCACAGAAATCTGTTCCTGTGACTACTACACCAACTAGTGAGGAAGCTAATGATGATGATCATGTAACTTCAGATCAAGTTACTACCGAATCTCGTAGGTAAACCAGAGTGAGATCCGCACCAGAGTGGTATGGTAATCCTGTTCTGGAAGTCATGTTACTAGACCATGACGAACTTTTAACTATGAGGAAGCGATGATGAGCCCATATCCCGCAAAATGGCTTGAGGCCATGAAATCTGAGAAGGGATCCATGTATGAGAACAAAGTATGGACTTTGATTGACTTGCCCAAATGATCGGCGAGCCATTGAGATTAAATGGATCTTCAAGAGGAAGACGGACGCTGATAGTAGTGTTACTATCTACAAAGCTAGAATTGTCGCAAAAGGATTTCAACAAGTTCAAGGTGTTGACTACGATGAGAGTTTCTCACTCGTATCTATGCTTAAGTCTGTCCGAATCATGTTAGCAATTGCCGCATTTTATGAAATCTGGCAAATGGATAAACAAAAATACATTCCTTAATGGATTTATTAAAGAAGAGTTGTATATGATGCAAGCAGAAGGTTTTGTCAATCCTAAAGGTGTTAACAAAATGTGCAAGCTCCAGCGATCCATCTATGAACTGGTGCAAGCATCTCGGAGTTGGAATATACGCTTTGATAAGTTGATCAAAGGATATAGTTTTATACAGACTTGCGGTGAAGCCTGTATTTACAAGAAAGTGAGTGGGAGCACTACAACATTTCTGATAAGTATATGTGAATGACATATTGTTGATCGGAAATAAAGTAGAATTACTCTGCAGAGCATAAAGGAGTGTTTGAAAGGTTTTTTTTAAGTAAGACCTCGGTGAAGCTACTTACATATTGAGCATCGAGATCTATAGAGGTAGATCAAGATGCTTGATAAGTTTTTTCAATGAGTACATACCTTCATGAGTTTTTTGAAGTAGTTCAAAATGGAACGGTCAAAGAAAGAGTTCTTGCCTGTGTTACAAGGTGTGAAATTGAGTAAGACTCAAAACCCGACCAGGGCAGAAGATAGAAAGAGAATGAAAGTCATTCCCTATGCCTTGGCCATAGGTTCTATGAAGTATGCCATGCTGTGTACCAGATCTATTGTATACCCTACACTGATTTTGGCAAGGGAGTACAATAGTGATCTAGGAGTAGATCACTTGATAGCGGTCAAAATTATCCTTAGTGGAATAATGATATGTTTCTCGATTATGTATGTGACAAAAAGGTTCGTCATAAAGGGTTACGTTGATGCAAATTTTGACACTGATCCAGATGACTCTAAGTCTCAATCTGGATACATATTGAAAGTGGGAGCAATTAGCTAGAGTAGCTCCGTGCAGAGCATTGTTGACATAGAAATTTGCAAAATACATACAGATCTGAATGTGGCAGACCCGTTGAATAAACTTCTCTCACAAGCAAAACATGATCACACCGTGGTACTCTTTGGGTGTTAATCACATAGCGACGTGAACTAGATTATTGACTCTAGTAAACCCTTTGGGTGTTGGTCACATGACGATGTGAACTATGGGCGTTAATCACATGGTGATGTGAACTATTGATGTTAAATCACATGGCGATGTGATCTAGATTATTGACTCTAGTGCAAGTGGGATACTGAAGGAAATATGCCCTAGAGGCAATAAAAAAGTTATTATTTATTTCCTTATATCATGATAAATGTTTATTATTCATGCTAGAATTGTATTAACCGGAAACATAATACATGTGTGAATACATAGACAAACAGTATGTCACTAGTATGCCTCTACTTGACTAGCTCGTTGATCAAAGATGGTTAAGTTTCCTAGCCATAGACATGAGTTGTCATTTGATTAACGGGATCACATCATTAGGAAAATGATGTGATTGACTTGACCCATTCCGTTAGCTTAGCACTCGATCGTTTAATATGTTGCTATTGCTTTCTTCATGACTTATACATGTTCCTATGACTATGAGATTATGCAACTCCCGTTTATCGGAGGAACACTTTGTGCTACCAAACGTCACAATGTAACTGGGTGATTATAAAGGTTCTATACAGGTGTCTCCGAAGGTACTTGTTGGGTTGGCGTATTTCGAGATTAGGATTTGTCACTCCGATTGTCGGAGAGGTATCTCTAGGCCCTCTCGGCAATGCACATCAATTAAGCCTTGCAAGCAATGCAACAAATGAGTTAGTTGTGAGATGATGTATTATGGAACGAGTAAAGAGACTTGCCAGTAATGAGATTGAACTAGGTATTGAGATACCGACGATCGAATCTCGGGCAAGTAACATACCGATGACAAAGGGAACAACGTATGTTGTTATGCAGTCTGACCGATAAAGATCTTCATAGAATATGTAGGAGCCAATATGAGCATCCAGGTTCCGCTATTGGTTATTGACCGGAGACGTGTCTCGGTCATGTCTACATTGTTCTCGAACCCGTAGGGTCCGCACGCTTAACGTTACGATGACAGTTTCATTATGAGTTTATATGTTTTGATGTACCGAAGGTTGTTCGGAGTCTCGGATGTCATCACGGACATGACGAGGAGTCTCGAAATGGTCGAGACATAAAGATTGATATATTGGACGACTATATTCGGACGCAGGAATAGTTCCGGGGGTTATCGGATATAGAACGGAGTACTAGGGGGTTACCGGAACCCCCCGGGGGGTTAATGGGCCTCATGGGCCCAAAGTGGAGTGGAGGAGGGGCGGCCAGGGCAGGCCATGTGACCCCTCCCCCTCTAGTCCGAATTGGACAAGGAGGGAGGGCGGCGCCCCCCCCTTTCCTTCCTCTCCCCTCTCCCTTCCTTCCCCCTCTCCTAGTTGGACAAGTAAAGGAGGGAGTCCTACTCCCGGTAGGAGTAGGACTCCTCCCTGGCGCGCCTCCTCCTGGCCGGCCGCCCCTCCCCCTTGATCCTTTATATACGGGGGCAGGGGGCACCTCTAGACACAACAATTGATCCTTGAGATCTCTTAGCCGTGTGCGGTGGCCCCCTCCACCATAATCCTCGATAATATCGTAGCAGTGCTTAGGCGAAGCCCTGCGACGGTAGAACATCAAAGATCGTCACCATGCCGTCGTGCTGACGGAACTCATCCCCGACACTTTGCTGGATCGGAGTCCGGGGATCGTCATCGAGCTGAACGTGTGCTAGATCTCGGAGGTACCGTAGTTTCGGTGCTTGATCGGTCGGGCCGTGAAGATGTACGACTACATAAACCGCGTTGTTATAACGCTTCCGCTTTCGGTCTATGAGGGTACATGGACAACACTCTCCCCTCTCGTTGCTATGCATCACCATGATCTTGCGTGTGCATAGGAAAATTTTGAAATTACTACGTTCCCCAACAAAAAATTTCCTTGTCAAAACTTTGTTTGTGACGCACAAATTCAAATACCCCGTTTCCATGGGGGCTTCCTTTATGAAGCCTTTCCTCTTGCAAATGATTACACTTGTACGGCTTCGTTCCTTGTTCGTGTAGTATGCCACAATATGCACCATGTTGACTTAAGCGATTTACAAGCTGGGTTGCCTCGCTCCTGTGTTTAGCCCTACGTTCCCGATTGTTCGGCTAGGGAGTAAAGGGAGCACCTCTGCGATTGTCACGATCGGGTCATCCGAGCCGGACCTCAGACTGGGTGAAGCTGAAAGCTAGCGCTCTTATTGTTTTCAATTATGGTCTGCACACAACGGAACTCATGAGTACAAAAAATCTATTACACAAGTCTCTTAGTAGCAATGAGCAACCGAAGAAAGGTATCGGTGGGGGTACTATTATCTTCGAAGATGCTTCTTACACTTCGTCAGTAATATAGCATAAGTTCCCTGAGCGCGCTTTGTCTGTTACAACCTTATGGCCTGATTGCCTGGTTGTCGGAAACACCGTCGATATTCTCGACGGGTGGAGTACATAACACTTTTCGGCCCTTGACTGAAGAGGGAGAAGCCGACGGTCGGTTAAGACGCGTTTAAATTTCAGGTGAACACAGATATGATATAAGTACTTCGGTACATAGAATCATTATACATAAAATTCTTTTACCCAAGTCACTTGGGGGATCTTAAATTTATATGAGCCGTTTTATAATAAGTGTTATTCTTCTTAGTCGTTGCAAAGTTTTTATTATTATTTATCACTCCTTGTTTCGACACGAGTGTGTGGTCACTAGCCGGGGAGCCTAATTTCTCTGTCAAAGCCGCTAGAGTTTAGTTTGCTAAACTGGCCTAATGAGAAGTACTCCACCTTCAGGATAGGAGGTTGAAGCCATAGGCTGACCCGCTTGAAGTCTTGAGATAGGATGTTTCATGTAAAGCACGACAGAAGCACTTTTTTTATTTCTAAAGTCCAATTTTCAGATTGGCACCGAACACTTGATCTTATTCGGATGTCAGGTTTTCACTGGCGTTTGTTGGTTTTCCAAGCCTATGGCACTTTTAAACTATTTGTGTGTTTCTAGCATTAATCTCGTAGTGCGGCACCGGACATCTTTTGGGATTCGGCAAAAACATTCTTGGACATTGCTGTATATGCATCGGTTTCGAATTGCGTCTTTGGTCAATAGTTGGGTTGCCCGGCTCCTGTGCTTGCCTCCTATGTTCCGCTTTGTTCGGCTAGGTGCGCAATGGGAGAACCACTGCGATTGTGCTTCCAGCTAGCATGGTTAAGTGCCTAAATGGAGAAAGCCGAAAACTGACTGTCACAATAAGCGTAAACTGGTCAGCGATCCGATGACTGTGTTAAATGACGGGCCGTTCATAATATTGGCCAAAGTGTTTACGACTTGACCTCGACTATCGTCGAACACTAACCGGAGGCTAGCAACTGGCCTTCCAACTTTAAGCTCCTATGACTAAGTGAAAGTTATAAAGCCCGCATATCTGATTGCCTCGTTTCTGTTAACACAACCGCCTCCGGGCACCGAGACGTCGACTAAGGGTTGTTTTGTTAGTGCGGAAACACCCTGCGTAGAATCTACCAAGGGGTAGAAGCTGACGATGGGCCACTTTCAACTGATAAACGGTCGCAATGGAGTCAAAATAATGATGTAAAGTACTTGGATACATAGAATCATTACACATAATCTATGATTTTACTCTGGATACCGATCATTAATTCGGTCACCCGTGCCCACATTAAGGCTCAGGGCTACCGGGATTCATGCTCATTATTTATAAATATTAAAGGGGCACATCGATCCCCTGATCTGGTGTTGCTACCCGACCAGTGTCTCGGGGGCTACTGCATTGCCTATTCAATGCAGAAAATCCAAAGGGCTCAGTGTTCGACTTGATCGAACTATGGGAAAGCGTGTCTTCAGACAACAATAAGTACCATCTGGACCTATCTGGCGACAAGCTAATATATCACGACGACTTCTCACGACCCTCTCTCAGGGGCCCATTCGCCGATCACTATTATCTCTAATATATTACTCTGCATTTTTATTCCTATGTATGCTGCCGAGCTAGGAGTTGATCTTCAGGGCGATTTTGCGCAATAACCTGAGTCTAAGGGGCTACTGGGAACAGCGGTTTTATGCTTGCCTTCAGGTGCATCTCGGGTTTTAGACTGATACACACCTTGAGGGCTACTGGATATACATCGGCAGAGAATAAACTGCACCAGTTAAAATATTCGCAAAAAATCAACCCGCGGTCAGGGTCGTGCACCACCTTGGAAGCAGTCCGGTATAAAGCTCGGGCACTAGCGGCTAGCTCCATAGAGGGCATTTCTGGCATTAAGCTCGGCTAAACTCCTTCAACTTTTTTGGACCAAGATGATCTATGACAGCTTGGATATAGTCCGACGTTGGAGCTTGGACACAGTCCGGCGTTGGAGCTCGGATACATCTCGGCGTTGGAGCTCGAAAGCAGTTCGGCATTGGCGCTCGGCTGCAAAAGATACCTCGAATGCAGTCCGACATTAGAGCTCGGACGCAAGAGGACACTGCCTCCCGGGAACAACTTCAAACCCGAGGTGTGGCATAAAAATAACAAGGCATTGATAAAGGCCGGAAACTTAAGGGGGCTCCTCTGATACCCGACGTGTAAACTCTTGGGATTCACTTTGGCGATCCTCAAGATCGAAGATGAGAAGATTTGTTGAACCAGTTTTCAAGACCGACGACCGAAGATGAAGAACAGTTTGGAAGAATCGAGGAGCGTCCCTAACTTGAAGACCGGTTCAGGGGGCTACTGACGGTGTCCTGGACTAGGGGGTACTCACCACATCATCTCCCGATCTGTTAGATTGGGACGAGGACCCCCATGGACGTATACTCATGGGCCAATTCAGACAGTTGCCGCATACAAGGAAGATTCCACAAGACTTGGCGATCAAGACAAGGACTCCTCCCCACCGGCGTATTCGGCTAGGACTCTTGTTATCCTAGGCCTCTGGTGCATTATATAAACCGAGGCCAGGCTAGTCGATAGAGGATATATCACAACAATCATACCATTGGCTAGCTTCTAGGGTTTAGCATCTACGATCTCGTGGTAGATCAACTCTTGTAATACTCATATTATCAAGATCAATCAAGCAGGAAGTAGGGTATTACCTCCATCGAGAGGGCCCGAACCTGGGTAAACATCGTGTCCCCTGCCTCCTGTTACCATCCGCCTTAGACGCACAGTTTGGGACCCCCTACCCGAGATCCGCCGGTTTTGACACCGACACCTTCCTTCATAGTTCAACTGGATGGATATTGCTCAAAAATCAGTTTCTATACAAGGATGAGTACTGTGATGCAATTCAATACGAGGGTCTTGTGTTTGCTGCCACCACTCGTGGCACTGTTTTTGCATGGAATCCTTATGCTTTCGCTACGTTTGTCTTCCACCGTAATTATAGTTGTTTCATCCATATGCATGCGGGTTAGCTAGTTTCCCTTTACTAATTGACCTTCTTGTGTTTCCAAGGTCCTGCGAACATTCCACCACCTATACTTGAATTTTTTTATAACCAAGCTCTGGTGCGCGTCGGTCCTAAACAAATGATTTAAAACCCCTTTCCATGACGGCATTTGGAACCGTCGCCAAGTGAGTGTGGGTGATAGGGGGGTCCCTCCCACACGACCCAGAAATCGTCGGGGATAGGCCCTCCTGGGACCCAGGCTGGGACCGTGTGCGATCGGGCGAGGCATCGAAACCCCATCATTTTTGTAGGTATGTACATCCCACACAGTGTATCCCAGAAATCATTTCCGTAGGTATGTACATCCCACATGGTAAATCCCAGAAATCATTTCCGTAGGTATGTACATCCCACACAGTGAATACCAGAAAATCATTTCCGTTAGTATGTATATCACACACAGTCAATCCAAGGAATACGTTTCCGTTCTTATGTACATCCCACACAGTCAATCCAGGGAAAATGTTTCCATTCGGACATACATCCCACACAGTTTTATGTGTAGGCTCGTGTGTGAAAGGTGTAACTATCACACACGATCTTCCTTGGTTAATTGTTTGCTTTTATCAACTATATCACACACGATTTGATGAAGAAAATTGTGTGGCATTGGGCTATCCATCGCAAGCGCTTTTAATGCTAGAACTGTTTGCAAAGGTCCATGACACATTTAGCAGGTTTATTAGTTTACAATTAATAATTCTAGTATTACGCAAATTCACATTTCATATAGAACAGTTGTTTGCCAATTTCATATATATCAGGCACATAAATATATTATAACATCACAGTACGGTAGCTACATGAAAACATCACAGTACAACATATAGCTAGTTCAACTTCATAAGAACAATATATTCATTTTCATAATCGAGATCATCCAGGCTCGTCTTATCCATGTAACATCACAAATTTTCAATTTGGAATGTTATACATTAGATCATCATGCATATCATAATTTTTCTTGCATTTTGTCGATCCTAGAAATTTCACGCAACTCAAGGACACTCGGAGAGAGTTGGAGATTTCGTTATTTTCATATTTGAGTTTTCTCAACTTTTGAAAGAAAGGGATCATTGGTTTGTCGGAGTTTGTTTGCCTTTTATTTGGATAGGGAAAATTTGCTTATTTTCAAAAATTGCATTTTGGCCCGGAGAAAAGTTCATTTTGTTCGACTCATTTTTAGGAGTTGGGGAAATTTTACTTTATAAGTTTTGGAGTTTGTTTAGTTCTCTTTTCTTTTGTTTTTTATGCGCGCGTAACCGATTTTTTTTCAAAAAAAAAACGTGCGCACCTGGGCCAAAGCCCCGCGCGCCGCGCCCCAGGCGCTAGGAGGCCGCCGCCGCCGCCCCCTTTTTTGGAAGTCCTAGTAGGACTTTTGTCCTACTTCCATTTATTCCGTTTTTGTTTCTAGATCTTTCCTACTCCTATTCTTATTCCTTGATCCCTCCTCCAAGTAAACCCCCTCCCCAATATAAATACCCCCACACCCCCCCTCTAAATCATCAAAACCCAAAGCCCCCAAGCCTCCACCACGCCTCACACCCGCGCCCTCACCCGCCGCCGCCGCCCTACACCGCCGTCGCCGCCGCCCAACGCCGCCGTTCGCCGGAGCCCCTCGCCGGAACCTCGCCGAGGTAGCCGCGCCGCGTGTCTTTTCTTCCCTCGGTTCGGTTTTTCTTATAAACCGTTCCGATTCTTTTCTTCTCTTACGAATCCTTTTCTTTCCGGTTCTTTTCTAAACCGTTCCGGTTTTCTAGATCGGTTTTTTGTTCGGTTTTCTTTTCCGAAACCCTAGATCGGATTCGTTTTCTTTTCCGATTTATTTGCCTAGAGACCCTTCGCCGGACCGTTCGTTCTAACGAACGTGATCACCGGATTCTTCTAGGTTAACGAACGTCCGTTCATTCAACCGTTCTTCTTTTTCTTCTCGACGGATTTATTCCGCGATCGCGATCTCTGATCCGACCTTCGTTCTAGTTTATCTTCTCGCTTGTTTATCGGAATCAGGTGATTTAAGCGCCTGGAGTTTCGTTTCGAAACCGCCGTTCCGTCTAATCAACTTAAACAAGTTTTTGCTACGGTAAAATTTGACCTAGTTTCAAATTGCTAGAACCAAGTTGTTTTGTTCCTCCGCTTGTTCTCCGTTCGTTTTCTTTTTCTTTTGCAACCGGAGTTCTTAAGTTGAACTTTCAGGTTCGCTCTCTTGTTCGAGTTTTATCTGTGCATTAGATGAGTACTTATTGTATGCTTGTTGTTTGTCTGCGATAGATCACCCGGAGTGCGCCGCCTGTTACTTCGAATCTCTAGGTTTTACGGATCATCAGCAAGGCAAGTAACACTTTGATCATACTTTTTCTACTACCCAGTTTTATTGCATTAGATCAATCCTCAAACATTGCATGATTAGGATCTAATTAAATTGTGTGATGGGAAGTAGTTGAGGTAGTACCTATTACCTGTTTTACTTATGAAACCTTTGGGAGTTACTTCTACGTTTGCTTATTATGCCATGCTATGCTAGTAGACGTGGATTGGGTGAGTGATATCCATGACAGATGTGAGTTTGTTAATTTTAATGGTTTACATAAGGTGGCAACTTAAATACACATCTGGGTGGATTGAGGCACCTGGTTTCTATCCGGACTTGCCTGTTTCTGTTTGGACCGCCACCCAGGCTCAAAGGGATCATAAGATCATTCATGCTAGTAACTTCCGTGTGCAGCCACAAGCCATTATGGGCTCTGGCATAACTGACTAAGTCGTGCGAACTCTTACAGTGGTAGACTAGCAGATGTAGGGGATGTAGGTTGGTACGGTCTATCACAACGTAAGGTGTGAGCGTTTCTGAAAGACTATGTCTCGATCATCCGTCTCTCAAACATCATGTAGTGCGAGAAAACCAAACGGAGGCGATCGAGTCTTGTGGGGAAAAGTGCGCAAACCTCTGCAGAGTGTACAAACTAATCATGATTAGCCGTGTCCCTGGTTATGGACATCTTGAGTATCTCGTTCTTGAATATCATGTGAATCTCATCATGTTACTTTAATTAATATTGTTGGGTTTATAATTGTTCACTTAATTGGGATCGGAATGCTGTCAACCATTCTCGATGTTTCAACCACCATGATAGTTAAATAAATTTATTCCTTTGCAGTAGGGAAAAACTGGCTTTACGCAAAACTGTAACCATAGAGCTTTTCCACCAGCCCTATATGCATGTAGTATAGGCTTATCATTCATTACTCTCTATGTGTTACATTGCCAGCATATTCCATGTGCTGACCCGTTTTCGGGTTGCAACTTTTATGTTGCAGACTTTTCAGACGACGAGTAAGGTGCTTTTAGGTCGTGGTTCTATACTCAGTGATGCCGTTGGAGTTGATGGACTCACTTATCTTCTAAGTCTTCCGCTGTTATCATTATTAGATGGCCTTAAGCCATATTTATTGTAATAAGTTCTCTTTGAGACATCGATGTAATAAGTGTGTGATTGCTACTCTGTTATAAATCCTTCGAAGTACTGTGTGGTGTCAACATTACTGATCCAGGGATGACACCGGAGCACAGAGACTTGACCATCTGAGGTCGGGTCGCTACAGAGATGGTATCAGAGCACACGCTGACTGTAGGACACGACCACTAAGTTAAAGCCATAGATCACTATTCTCCTCTCATTTTCTAACTCCTCATCTTTTCTACTCTTTTAGGATGATGGACGTGAAGATCAAGTACGCTCAACTGGATGAAGGCACACCTTTTGGATTTCACTTGAAGGAAGTCACCAAGTATCTGAACATTGGACTACCAAGCTTCACCGGGACCTTCAACGTCACTCTGCCTGAAGAGGAGCGCTGGAAGATTCAAGCTCATGTTCCGGGAAGGACATTCGCGCCAATCACGAAGCCCATAGAGTGTGTTTTCAGTGCACCAACCTGGAGTCTGGGAAAGAGCATGGCAGCTCATATCACCATAGGACGCATTGGAGAAGTTTATCAAGAAGACCTCAAGGATACTATCTACCGAATTTGCGGACGCCGAGATGAAGAATGGGAGATAGTCAGCATCAAGAAGGATAGATCCATTACAGCTTTCATCCAGGAGTTAAACCAGCATATTCGACGCCAAGATAACCAGATGTGCAATGATATGATAGAGTTGAAGAATGCGAAGGCAAGGATCATCGAGCTAGAAGGAGAACTGAAGGGTACACGCAAGGACTACATGGACGAGATCGTAGCTCTAGCAAGGCACAATGTCGATCTCAAGCAGGAGATTGAAGAACTCAAGGAGAGATTAGCATCCAAGAAGGAAGACAAGTACATCACATGTCCGGAAAACTACATCATCATCGAGGACACCGATTCGGATCCAAGTGAACCCGACTTTGAAGACGAAGCTGGAGCAGACATCATGGAGTCTTCCACCGATTCAAATTAGTAGATGACCACCATATATTAGTAGCATTTCCTCCATGTAAACATTATAGTTTGAGCACTTTTGCGATAGTTCTAGACCGTTTGTAAGCCCTTGTTTGAATTGAATGAAGTGATTTTGTGTGAATTTGTCTCATGTGCATTTGGGTAGTGTTTTCTCTTAGACCTCATTCTATTCTTAATTCTCATCTTTTCTAAACCCTCAGATGCCTCCGAGACGTGACAATGGATTCCCACCGGAACTCACTCAGTTGATCCAGCAGCAGAACCAATTGATGCAGTTGTTAGTCCAGAATCAGCAGAACAACAACAACAACAACCCTCCGCCGCAGCCTCCTGTTGATCACCTAGCCCATTTCCTTAGGCTGAATCCGCTGGTGTTTTCCAGTAGCACCGAGCCAATAGTAGCATACGATTGGCTCCGCAAGATAGGAAGGGAGTTGACCACCGCAGGATGCACAGATATTGAGAAAGTGAAGTTTGCCGCACATCAGCTTGACGGACCCGCGGCAGCATGGTGGGAGAATTTCACAGCCACTTACCCAGTTGACACTGTCACATGGGACCAGTTTCAGCAAGCTTTCCGCACTGCCCACATTTCAACAGGAGCTATGGCCATGAAGAAGCGTGAGTTTCGCAACTTACGCCAAGGAGGAAGGACATTTGGCCAATACGTTGACGACTTCAGCAAGTTAGCACGTTATGCCCCAGATGACGTTGCTACGGATGCAGCTAAGCAGGAGAAGTTTCTAGAAGGCCTGAATGATGAGCTAAGCATGCAGTTGATGGTAGCAAGTTTCAACAACTACCAGGAGTTGGTAGATCGTGCCATCATGATTGAAGGGAAGCAACAGCAGATTGAGAACCACAAGAGGAAGTATGGACAGGGGAAGTATAATTCTGGAGCCCAGCAGAAGCCCCGTTTTACCCCTAAACCGGGAGTTCAGTTTCAGCATACCCATGGAGGAAGTGGTTCGCACAACCATAATGGCCACAAGAATGGTGATGGGAATGGAGGAAGCAACGGCCAGAACCGTACCACCCCATCAACCCCAGCCAAGAGAGATCTGAGTCAAGTCACCTGTTTCAAGTGTTCCAAGACTGGACATTACGCCAATGAATGTCCTGAAGGCCAGAATGGCAATGGAAGCTCTGGGAAGAAGCCAAACCCTTTCAACAGGGGACAGGTGAACCACGTTAGCGTGGAGGAGGTTGAAGCTCAGCCTGATGCAGTAATCGGTAAGTTTTTGGTTAAGTCATTTACTGCACTCGTTCTTTTTTATACTGGTGCATCACATTCATACATATCAAGGGGATTTGTGGACAAGTATAACCTGCCAACCCAAGCCCTTAGGTCACCCATGTTAGTAACCTCGCCTGGAGCAGAATATATGGCTAGTCGATGGTGTGATCGGTTACAATTAAGGATTGGTAACTATGTGTTTCCCTCAGACCTAATAGTATTGGAATCTCAAGGATTGGATGTGATATTAGGCATGGATTGGTTGTCAAAGTATGAAGGGAACATTGAATGTGCCAGTAAGACAATTTTGCTCACGACGCCCGAAGGAAGAAGAATCAAGTATGTATCTCGACATGCGCCCAACAGGACACAAGTAAATTCTTTATCAGGAGTTATTGGAAAAAGGTTACATTCGCCCAAGTTCTTCGCCTTGGGGATCACCCGTACTTCTAGTAGAGAAGAAGGATCGATCATTAAGGATGGTTGTTGATTACCGTGGATTGAATGAAGTAACAATCAAAAACAAGTACCCACTGCCAATGATAAATGATCTGTTTGATCGTTTGCAAGGAGCTAAAGTGTTTTCCAAGATCGACTTGCGATCAGGGTACCATCAGTTGAAGATTCGAGAGCAGGACATACCTAAGACAGCTTTTACCACGAGATACGGATTGTATGAGTATACCGTTATGTCATTTGGACTGACTAACGCACCTGCCTATTTCATGAACCTGATGAACAAAGTATTTATGGAGTTCTTGGATAAGTTCGTCGTAGTGTTCATTGATGACATTCTGATTTTCTCAAAGAATGAAGAAGAGCATAAGGAACATTTGCGTTTGGTTTTGGAGAAACTAAGGGAACATCAGTTATATGCCGAATTCAACAAATGTGAGTTTTGGTTAAAGGAAGATGGATTTCTTGGACATGTTATATCCGGAGAAGGTATAGCAGTTGACCCCACCAAGGTTGAGACCGTAACCGAATGGGAAGCACCCACGACAGTTGGGGAGATCCGGAGTTTTCTTGGACTCGCAGGATACTATCGAAGATTCATTGAAAATTTCTCAAGGATTGCAAAGCCTATGACTGAATTGTTGAAGAAGGATACCAAGTTCATTTGGACTAAGGAATGTGAGGCCAGTTTTCAGGAGTTGAAGAAACGATTGGTTTCCTCACCAGTGTTGATTCTGCCAGATCAGAACAAGGATTATGAGGTGTATTGTGACGCTTCACGTCGAGGCCTTGGAGCAGTGCTTATGCAGGAAGGAAGAGTTGTTTCGTATGCCTCACGACAACTGAAACCTCATGAACTAAATTATGCCACGCATGATTTGGAGTTAGCAGCCGTAGTGCATGCATTGAAGACATGGAGACATTTCCTCATTGGAAATCATTGTGAAGTATATACGGATCACAAGAGTTTGAAGTATATTTTCACGCAGAAGGAGTTGAACCTCAGGCAAAGGAGATGGTTGGAACTCATCAAGGATTATGATATGAGATTGCATTACCATCCAGGAAAAGCTAATGTAGTAGCTGACGCATTGATCCGTAAGAGCCATGTCAATACACTAATGACGGGAGAAATACCAAGGGAGTTAGCAGAAAATCTTCGTGAGCTATGTTTGGAAATAGTTCCGAAGGGCTATGTAGCAGCGTTGGAGATTCAATCTACCTTAATGGATAAAATCAGAGAAGCTCAGAAATCTGACAAGGAGATTGCTTCCATAAAGAAGAAAATGAGTGAAGGAAAAGCAAAGGGATTTCGTGAGGATGAGCACGATACCCTATGGTTTGAGGACCGTGTTTATGTGCCCAATGACCCGGAGATTAGGAAGTTGATTCTGCAAGAGGCACATTACCAAGATGTATTTGGATTTGAAGGAAACATTCTGGTGGACCGGAATGAAGAAGGATATTGCAGCATATGTAGCAGTTTGTGATGTGTGTCATAGAGTGAAGGCCGAACATCAGAAGCCAGCCGGATTGTTACAACCATTGCCGATACCCGAATGGAAGTGGGATAATATAGGCATGGATTTTATCACAGGACTACCCAGGACAAAAGCAGGCTATGACTCGATATGGGTAGTAGTTGATCGTTTGACGAAGGTAGCACATTTCATCCCAGTTAAGACCACTTACACCAGTGCTAAGCTGGCAAAGATATACATGACTAGGATCATTTGCTTGCATGGAGTTCCGAGGAGTATCGTATCAGATAGAGGAACCCAATTTACCTCAAAGTTTTGGAATCAGTTGCACGAAACTTTGGGAACCAGACTAGAGTTCAGCACAACTTTTCACCCACAGACGGATGGACAGACTGAGAGAGTCAATCAGATTTTGGAAGATATGCTGAGAGCTTGTGCACTAGATTATGGATCTAGTTGGGACGATAACTTGCCCTATGCGGAGTTTTCTTATAACAACAATTACCAAACCAGTTTGAAGATGGCACCTTTCGAAGCTTTATACGGAAGGAGGTGTAGGACACCGTTGTCATGGGACGAAGTTGGAGACCGTCAGTTCTTTGGACCCGATCTGATCAAGGAGTCTGAACGGAAAGTTAAGTTGATTCGCGATAGGCTCAAGGTAGCCCAATCAAGGCAGAAGAGCTACGCAGATTCTAAGCGCAAGGAGACAGTTTACAAAACTGGAGACAGAGTTTATCTTCGAGTATCCCCACTTCGAGGAGTTAAGCGCTTTGGAGTTAAGGGAAAATTAGCACCGCATTTCGTTGGACCGTACAAGATTTTGCAACGCATGGGAGAAGTCGCTTATAAGTTGGAATTACCAGGAGGACTGTCAGGAGTTCATGATGTATTCCATGTTTCTCAGCTGAAGAAATGTCACGCCGAAATGGCGGAGGTACCGCTAAGAGATACAGTGCCACTTGAAGCAATTCAGTTAAAGGATGACTTAACGTATGAAGAGAAGCCAGTCAAGATTCTCGAGTATGCCAGCAGAGTTACCCGCAGCAAGGTTATCAAGTTTTGCAAAGTTCAGTGGAACCACCACTCAGAGGATGAAGCCACCTGGGAGCGAGAAGAAGATTTGCTCAAGGACCACCCTCACCTATTTTCTAGCCAACCCGAATCTCGAGGACGAGATTCATCTTAAGGGGGTAGGTTTGTAACATCCCAAATTTTCAATTTGGAATGTTATACATTAGATCATCATGCATATCATAATTTTTCTTGCATTTTGTCGATCCTAGAAATTTCACGCAACTCAAGGACCCTCGGAGAGAGTTGGAGATTTCGTTATTTTCATATTTGAGTTTTCTCAACTTTTGAAAGAAAGGGATCATTGGTTTTGTCGGAGTTTGTTTGCCTTTTATTTGGATAGGGAAAAGTGCGTATTTTCAAAAATTGCATTTTGGCCCAGAGAAAAGTTCATTTTGTTCGACTCATTTTTAGGAGTCGGGGAAAATTTACTTTATAAGTTTTGGAGTTTGTTTAGTTCTCTTTTCTTTTGTTTTTTCTGCGCGCGTAACCGATTTTAAAAAAAAACCCGCGCGCCCCTGGGCCAAAGGCCCAGCCGGCCGGCCAGGAGGCCAAGCCCCGCGCGCCGCGCCCCAGGCGCCAGGAGGCCGCCGCCGCCGCCCCCTTTTGGAAGTCCTAGTAGGACTTTTGTCCTACTTCCGTTTATTCCGTTTTTGTTTCTAGATCTTTCCTACTCCTATTCTTATTCCTTGATCCCTCCTCCAAGTAAACCCCCCTCCCCAATATAAATACCCCCACACCCCCCCCTCTAAATCATCAAAACCCAAAGCCCCCAAGCCTCCACCGCGCCTCACACCCGCGCCCTCACCCGCCGCCGCCGCCCTACACCGCCGCCGCTGCCGCCCAACTCCGCCGTTCGCCGGAGCCCCTCGCCGAGGTAGCCGCGCCACATCTCTTTTCTTCCCTCGGTTCAGTTTTTCTTACAAACCGTTCCGATTCTTTTCTTCTCTTACGAATCGTTTGCTTTCCGGTTCTTTTCTAAACCGTTCCGGTTTTCTAGATCGGTTTTTTGTTCGGTTTTCTTTTCCGAAACCCTAGATCGGATTCGTTTTCTTTTCCGATTTAGTTGCCTAGAGACCGTTCGCCGGACCGTTCGTTCTAACGAACGTGATCACCGGATTCTTCTAGGTTAACGAACGTCCGTTCGTTCAACCGTTCTTCTTTTTCTTCTCGACGGATTTATTCCGTGATCGCGATCTCTGATCCGACCTTCGTTCTAGTTTATCTTCTCGCTAGTTTATCGGAATCAGGTGATTCAAGCGCCTGGAGTTTCGTCTCGAAACCGCCGTTCCGTCTAATCAACTTAAACAAGTTTTTGCTACGGTAAAATTTGACCTAGTTTCAAATTGCTGGAACCAAGTTGTTTTCTTCCGCCGCTTGTTCTCCGTTCGTTTTCTTTTTCTTTTGCAACCGGAGTTCTTAAGTTGAACTTTCAGGTTCGCTCTCTTGTTCGAGTTTTACCTGTGCATTAGATGAGTACTTATTGTATGCTTGTTGTTTGTCTGCGATAGATCACCCGGAGTGCGCCGCCTGTTACTTCGAATCTCTAGGTTTCGCGGATCATCAGCAAGGCAAGTAACACTTTGATCATACTTTTTCTACTACCCAGTTTTATTGCATTAGATCAATCCTCAAACATTGCATGATTAGGATCTAATTAAATTGTGGGATGGGAAGTAGTTGAGGTAGTACCTATTACCTGTTTTACTTATGAAACCTTTGGGAGTTACTTCTACGTTTGCTTATTATGCCATGCTATGCTAGTAGACGTGGATTAGGTGAGTGATATCCATGACAGATGTGAGTTTGTTAATTTTAATGGTTTACATAAGGTGGCAACTTAAATACACATCTGGGTGGATTGAGGCACCTGGTTTCTATCAGGACTTGCCTGTTTCTTTTTGGACCGCCACCCAGGCTCAAAGGGATCATAAGATCATTCATGCTAGTAACTTCCGTGTGCAGCCACAAGCCATTATGGGCTCTGGCATAGCTGACTAAGTCGTGCGAACTCTTACAGTGGTAGACTAGCAGATGTAGGGGATGTAGGATGGTATGGTCTATCACAACGTAAGGTGTGAGCGCTTCTGAAAGACTATGTCTCGGTAATCCGTCTCTCAAACATCATGTAGTGCGAGAAAACCAAACGGAGGCGATCGAGTCTTGTGGGGAAAAGTGCGCAAACCTCTGCAGAGTGTACAAACTAATCATGATTAGCCGTGTCCCTGGTTATGGACATCTTGAGTATCTAGTTCTTGAATATCATGTGAATCTCATCATGTTACTTTAATTAATATTGTTGGGTTTATAATTGTTCACTTAATTGGGATCGGAATGCTGTCAACCATTCTCGATGTTTCAACCACCATGATAGTTAAATAAATGTATTCCTTTGCAGTAGGGAAAAACTGGCTTTACGCAAAACTGTAACAATAGAGCTTTTCCACCAGCCATATATGCATGTAGTATAGGCTTATCATTCATTACTCTCTATGTGTTACATTGCCAGCATATTCCATGTGCTGACCCGTTTTCGGGCTGCAACTTTCATGTTGCAGACTTTTCAGACGATGAGTAAGGTGCTTTTAGGTCGTGGTTCTATACTCAGTGATGCCGTTGGAGTTGATGGGCTCACTTATCTTCCAAGTCTTCCGATGTTATCATTATTAGATGGCCTTAAGCCATATTTATTGTAATAAGTTCTCTTTGAGACATCGATGTAATAAGTGTGTGATTGCTACTCTGTTATAAATCCTTCGAAGTACTGTGTGGTGTCAGCATTACTGATCCAGGGATGACACCGGAGCACAGAGACTTGACCATCTGAGGTCGGGTCGCTACAATCCACCTCTGCTTTCAGTTCAATAAGAACCCGTTTTGCATGGGCCTACTGGGAAAGTGCCTCCTCCTTCGCCAACACCGTCTTAGCAAAGTCTAATTTAAAAAATCTGAGCTCATTCTCCACCTTCAACTTTTTATCCCGCATCTTGAAATATGCTTCAGCATTGACAAGACTTTCTCTAAGCCTATGTGTGTTCTCTTCCTCATACATGCTCCAGAGCTTCGTTAGGCACATCTTCAAAGACTGTGGCCACTCTTGATCAACCCACTCCAAGTAAGAACACTTCCGTTCATCCTATAATATTTTAAACTAGATCAGTAACAATTGTAGGGGAAATGGGTTTATAGCAACATAGAAAAATTACCAATGCTTATTTTGAAAAACTGAAGAAACATGTTAATTATGACATATCTTCTCAAAAAGATCAATGTGCAAATGAAATAATTGGTACTGAGACAATAACCGAAGTCTGGAACATCAAAAGCAATAATTAACTACAACGACGCCACAAGTTCTTACTCATGTACAGTAAATAACAAATCGAACATTTTATGAGGAAGGTAAATATAACTGCAACAACATAGCGACAGTGTTTGGATGACAGCAAATTGATACTAACAGGTGTGTACATGCACAAATTTAGTAACATAGAACTAATAGCACTAAGGCCGTCCACTATGTATGCCAAAACTGGGGTGAAGACAACCGTTGCTACATCTCGCACCGGTGCCCTGCACTGGCGAGCCGATGCAGCTGAAAAAAATCAGGGACCCGGACTCCGGAGCATGTAGTTCCTCCGATGCCCAGTTCCTTCATGCCATAAAGATTTAGTATTTTACTGCTTGGCTGCTCGGATGTGTGGACCAAAGTTGGCTGCACACACTGCTGAAGCTGTGCCAAATAATTTTCTAATGCCACCGCTGATGAGATGGCAACAATTTGAGATACTAGGTACAAACTGTGACACTGTCTCAGGATGCGTTTGGTTGAAGGTGTGGTATGAATGGGCTGGGACCGTGACAGTGTCTGAATCACATCTAACAAATGATTTGTAACAATGAAAGAGGGTCTAACCTTCTCTGCACATGCCAGAAACTTCCTCCCACTGTCCACAGAATCAAACGCAACTAGCTTCACGCATGGAGATTGATGGTGACAGCGAGCAGATAGATCTTCAGCCACCCAGCTCCATTCGTTGCCACTGATGGTCTTAGGGAGCTACAAGAGGAAGAAACGACTCAAATCGACCTCCGGGTAAAAATCCTTCATTCCAAGTCATAGCCCGAGAGAGAGAGAGAAGAGAGGCATACCCTAGTGATGAAGGAGTAGTCGCCGGAGGAGAAACCGTTGGAGATGTCTTTGAAGAAGACCATGGTGACCCCGGTGGTAGGATGCAAGACGGTGAGAGCAAGGAAGTGGCTATAGCTTAGCAAGGAAGGAAGGAAGGAAGGAGGAAACAGGGGAAATGTGATTTGTGGTCGGGGAGAAAAGGGGGTGGGGAAGGGGGGCGGGGGTAGATATTTTGGCGGTAGGCCAAAATTTGGAAATGTGGAGGGAAACTTTGCGCGCGGTGCCGCCGGACCATTCACTTTGAACGATTGCGTGCACCGCAAACGATTCTTCTGCTTTACGCGAATGGGATGAGTTTGATAATTCAAATTTTGGTCTCAAGGCATGGTCACATTCACTTTGAACGTGCGCGGTGCCGCCGAACCATTCACTTTGAACGGTTGTGTGCATCGCAAACGATTCTTCTGCTTTACGCGCATGGGATGAGTTTGATAATTAAAATTTTGGTGGAAATTTCCCCGGGTACGTCATTGCATAATTTAACATCGCTTGCTAATTTGGGCACACAAAAGAGCATACAGAAGATAGACCACACTTACTGAATCGAGCAATTTTAGTAATTACACGGAGCAGTTGATCTAAACATTGCTCTAACAAAAGACCATCATTAAAAACAAAGCCTAAGTACGCATAACTAGAAACCCGTCGTCGCGCCGACCTATGCATCGCCGGTGTGAGATGATACGTCGATGAATTGTCCTGGCGACATGCCGCTGTTGGTGGACTCCGCGTCCCCCCTGCTGAAGTCGATCGTGTCCTCGTCCTCGTCCTCGGCACCGCCCTCAAGGTTGCAGTACTCGTAGTAGTGGCTCCGCCAGAGCTCGCATTGGTACTCCACCGCCGATTCCTCGACGGATAGAATCTTCTCTGCCTCGACCTCGGCCACGCACAACTCCTCCTCCCGGTGCTCCTCGATCTCCGTCGCCTCCTGCATCTCCACCTCCCGCTCGGCGACCTCATGAGGAAGCAGGTGCTCCATGGCCACCGCCGCCTTTTCAAACATGGGTTGCATGCTGGAGTCCGAGGTGGCCTAGAATATCTTGGTGTGTGCATCCTCGATCTTGCCGTGGATGGCCTCGACCTGGGCCAGGGCGACATCAGCGGCACAGACGACAGCTCGAGCACTCTCGGCGTTTGCAGCCACCGTCGCAGCAGCAGCTGCAGCCGTCTCAGCTGTTGCAGCTGCCCTGTCGGCGGAAGCGGCCGCGCTCAATGCGGATGCGACGGCACTCTCGGCATAGGCGGACGCGCTCTCGGCGCAGGCGGCGGCACTCGGGGGGGACGCGACCATTGTACGAGCCTTCACGAAACGTTTCCACAGCCTCATCTTTGCAAGAAGGGGATGCGAGAATGGGGATCGAGATTCACGGATTCGGGGGTTGCCGGCACTAGAGCAGACGAGCCGGCGAAGCTTAAGGAGGGAGACTTAAATAGGCCCAGATATTTTCATCGCAAACGGTTCCTAGAAAACAACTGTGTGTGATGTTGTAGATATTTTATTAGCTGTGAAAGACGAATTTGGAATAAAGTGCCAACGGATGGTGTTTTAAATGAACGAGAAATTTTGTATTACTAATACAAGTGTCATGTCAAATTTTGGAAAATTTCAGGGGTCATTTGACCTTCAAAGACATTTAAGTGATTTTCTAGCCATTTAATGGTCGTAATTGAAAGTTGAACTACACGTACATGCAACAGCTAACCATAACGGTTTGAAAACGCATATTTCGTGTACTTGTGTGCGATTTAATTCCATGTGCAGTAAATTGGAAGGAATTTTCAAACATATTGGTCTAACGGCTATGACACAATTAAGCATGGAGTGACATGGCATTTTAATTCCAAAATAAAATCAGAAACACATGAAACCTTGGTTGGTGTAATGTCATGCCACCAAAATGATGTGGTCAAAAAATTGGCATGTTTGACCAAAGTTTGGACACACACCCCTCACAAACTGGAGCAACTCACCAGAAGGCTCATGGTTCCGAGAGGGAACAATGCATGCTTGATGACGAATGGGAGATAACTTCCTCTTACGGCCTTCAAATTTTTTTCTACGTCTAACGTGCACTACTACAACTGTAATGTGAAATTTTTGAAAATTCTAGGGGTCATTTGACCTTTAAAAGACATTTAAGTGATTTTCTAGCCATTTAATGACCGTAATTCAAATTTGAACTACATCTACATGCAACGCCTAACCAAAACCGTTTGAAAAATCATATTTGTGTACTTGTGTGTGAGTTAATTCCATGTGCTGTAAACTAGAAGAAATTTTCAAACATATTTGTATCACGACATGGACACATATACGTGAATATGTATGCATGGCATTTTAATTCCAAAAAAAATTAGAAACACATGAAACCTTGGTTGACATAATGTCATGCCACCAAGATGATGTGGTAAAGAAATTGGCATGTTTGACGAAAGTTTGGACACACACCCCTCACAAACCGGAGCAACTCCCTAGAAGGTTCGTGGTTCCGAGAGGGAACAATGCATGTTTGATGACGAATGGGAGATAGCTTCCTCTTACGGTCTTCAATTTTTTTTACATCTAACATGCACTACTACAACTGTAATGTGAAATTTTGGAAAATTCTAGGGGTCATTTGACCTTTTAAAGATATTTAAGTGATTTTCTAACCATTTAATGATCGTAATTCAAATTTGAACTACATCTACATGCAATGCCTAACCAAAACGGTTTGAAAAATCATATCTATGTACTTGTGTGTGAGTTAATTCCATGTGCAGTAAATTAGAAGGAATTTTCAAACATATTGGTCTCACGACATGGACACATGCATACATATGCATGGAGTGACATGTCATTTTAATTCAAAAAAAATAGAAAAATGATCAGAAACACATGAAACCTTGGTTCATGTAATGTCATGCCATCAAGATGATGTGGTAAAGAAATTGGCATGTTTGACGAACGTTTGGACACACACCCCACACAAACCGGAGCAACTCGCTAGAAGGTTTGTGGTTTCGAGAGGGAACAAGGCATGTTTGATGACGAACGGGAGATAGCTTCCTCTTATGGCCTTCAAATTTTTTCCTATGTTTAACATGCACCAATACAACTGTCATGTGAAAATTTGTTAAATTTCAGGGGTCATTTGACCTTTTAAAGACATTTAAGTGATTTTCCATCAATTTATTCACCGTAATTCAAATTTGAACTACATCTACATGCAACGCCTAACCATAACGGTTTGAAAATCATATTTTTGTGTACTTGTGTGCGAGTTAATTCCATGTCCAATAAATTAGAAGGAATTTTCAAACATATTGGTGTCAAGGCATGGGCACATGCATGGAGTGCATGCCATGGCATTTTAATTCCAAAAACAATAAAAAATGATCAGAAAAACATGAAACCTTGCTTGATTTAATGTCATCCACCAAGATGATGTGGTAAAGAAATTGGCATGTTTGACGAAAGTTTGGACACACACCCCCCACAAACCGGAGCAACTCGCTAGAAGGTTCGTGGTTCCGAGAGGGAACAATGCATGTTTGATGACGAACGGGAGATAACTTCCTCTTACGGCCTTCAAATTTTTTCTACGTCTAACATGCACTACTACAACTGTAATGTGAAATTTGGAAAATTCTAGGGGTCATCTGATCTTTTAAAGACATTTAAGTGATTTTCTAACCATTTAATGACCGTAATTCAAATTTGAACTACATGTACATGCAACGCCTAACCAAAACGGTTTGCAAAACCATATTTTTGTGTACTTGTGTGCGAGTTAATTCCATGTGCAGTAAATTAGAAGGAAATTTCAAACATATTGGTGTCAAGGCATGGGCACATGCGTGGAGTGCATGCCATGGCATTTTAATTCCAAAAAATTGAAAAATGATCAGAAAAACATGAAACCTTGCTTGATTTAATGTCATGCCACCAAGATGATGTGGTAAAAAATTTGCCCGTTTAACGAAAGTTTGGACACACACCCCTCACCAACCGGAGCAACTCAGTAGAAGGTTCCTGGTTCCGAGAGGGAACAATGCATGTTTGCTGACGGACGGGAGATAGCTTCCTCTTCCGGCCTTCAAATTTTTTCCTACGTTCAACGTGCACTAATACAACTATCATGTGAAAATTTAGAAATTTCCACGGTTCATTTGACCTATTAAAGACATTTAACTGATTTTCTAACCATTTAATGACTGTAATTCAAATTTGAACTACATCTACATGCAACACCTAACCAAAACGGTTTGAAAAATCATATTTTTGTGTACTTGTGTGCGAGTTAAAAAATCATCAGACGATGTAAATATCTGGTGTTCAAAAAAGAAAATGTAAAGATCTGGCAAGACAACCGGCCCCCACAGGATTGGCACTCTATCTCGCGGCTCGAGGTTCGGTAGGTGATTAGCGGGGATCATTAATCAAACACGGTTCTGTATTGGAAACCGTCAGCTGTTATGTTCACACACGGATTTGCTGCGGGAATTGTGTGTAATTCAAACTATAGTACTCGTAAATTCTGGTGACCGGCGTGTACTGTCCCCGTTGATCTAGATTCCGGCCGCCAATAAATACTACCTTGCTCACATCGTCCCGCCTGCATTCTCATCTACATCCTCCCCTCGCTCGCCCTCTCTCTCTCTCTCTCAAATCTCTGCCATGGCACTGTCGGTCTGCCCACACGCCGACGAGGAGTCGCCGCCCCCTGAGGATGTTCACTCGATTAGCAGTGACGAGGACCCCTATGCGCCGCCTGACGAGGTTGCTCCGGACCCCCCAACTTTGCATTGGTTTTGGGGCCAATACAATCTTTGCCTGTGGAGGTTGCTGCCGCCGGCTGAGAAAGCCAGGCAAGTGGCGTTCAAGAAGGAGATGGTGGAGGAGGAAGCCAGGTACCAGGCGGCCTGTGAAGCCCGTGATGCTGCCTGGAAAAAGGAGGCGGCGGAGCTTTGGGGGCGGGCGCATCGTCGTGCCGAGTAGGTGTACGAAGGCGGGTACTTCGCGAGGAAGGTCATAGGCGCTGGGCGCCTCGTCGCTGCGTGGAGGTGGGCCGATAAGCTCCAGCGTGCCACCGACGAGGAGCTCCGGTGGGCGCCCAACGAAATGGCAAGATCGGCCGTGCGCGTCTGCCAGCAAGAGGCAGATCGGTACGTCAAGCGCTGCGAGGCGGAGGAGTCGGAGTACTGCCTCTGCACTGGGAAGACGCCACGCACCAGGGAGCTGCTGGCGAGGGGCTACCGCAATACTGGCCCCAGGAGGGATTATTAGTTTTAGTATTGTTCGTTTTCAATTTTATGCATTGTACCTAGTAGTTAAGTATCATCACGTATATGTGATGATATGATATATATATATATACATTATGAATTCTGTTTTTTATCTGTTTTTGTATATTAATTTGAATCTAGCTGTTATCATCCACATCTACAGAATGGAAAGCGTATATACACACAGTGAAACAGAACATATAAGAATGGAAAACAGAGTACACACATTGAAACAGAGCAATAAACAGAGCAATACTATGATTGTTGTGAATACATAGCTATCCACGTCGAAACGAGTTTTCAAAATAAAACGCATCCATGAGACCATGACCAACAGCCCTTGCCTAGGATAGCTCTTAGCTCTGCCTGAACTCGTGCAAGCGTTCGTCCAAGCGGTCGACACGCTCGTGGTACATCTAGAGCATGATCTCGAGCTCCAAGTTGGCTATTTCATCGGAGATCACCAGCTCGAGGATGTGACGGCCATGTTCCTCTACTGCGCCTAGGTGGACACCTGGGCCAAGGAGGCGGTCGAGCCTACAGACCGGTGCATTGGCACCCAGCGGGCCGCGGACAAGGCGAACGGCGCGGCTGGCCTCTGGTGCAAGTACGGCGCTGAGGGCCTCTTCCCACTCCTGGCGAGGAATGGGGGTACTGACGGGATGTGCACCCAGCTGCAACACCGTGTCGGCAGCAGGCAAGCACCGATGGATCCGCTCTTGCTGTGCGGCGCACCGCGCCTCTCGCTCTGCGGCGCTCAAACGGTCTCGTCGTGCGGCGAGCCACAACCTATCAGCGCGGACGTGCCTAGCTTCCTCTGCGGCGCGCCATCGATCATGTTGTGCGGCGAGCTGCAGCCTGTCGGCGCTGACATACCTATCTTGATCCGCGACGCTCAAGTGCCATGCGCCAAAGGTCTGCCCAACCCTGGCGATGACACGCATCACGTCATCATCCATCACGTTGCCGGGGCGTGCCTCGGCCTCGACAGGCCGTGGCGCCTGCTCGTTTTCCTCATCGACGAGGTTGATGGCAGAGGCGGCGCTTTGATGGGTTGGCATGCTTGGAAAAGGTGGATGTGCTACAGGCTACACTTGTCGCCTCCATGCGTTGCATTCCCCCTATGTGCAATATATCAGGGTGGCGGGAAACAAGTGAGGAAATGGTGGGAAACGGTGGCGTGTTCATAAAATGCCATCAATTAATGGAAACTTAGCATCGGGGTAGCACAAGAAGTAGATGATGATCAGATGAACACGGACCACACTAGGGAACCCGTCGGTGATGAATTCATCAATCCCAAATGGTTGAATACTAGCAAGCATTTGCCCACAACACACACGGCCTATTCCATCACAAATAGGTCGGATGGATCAACTGTATGCCACGTATCGCACATTGTCAGAAAGTAATGCGGTAGACCTTCTTTAATGTGTGTTAAAAAATAAAAATAAAAGACCTCCATGTTAAATTAGCTGAGGGAATGGGGCATTTCGGTCATTTGACCGAAATGACCCATCCCATCACCTAATTTAACATCGACACAACTTCCCATCCAGTCACCCATCCGATGGCTGCTCTAGCCTGAGCGCACTTAACTTGATAGTTTTCTTACATGAGCTACTAGTGGAACAGTTAGTCCTTGCTGATAGGAATGCCTCTTCACATCCTTATGGCGTATCCGGATGACCGCCTATCCCACAATGGCCAAGAGATGTTGTGTAGACAGAGCATATCACATACGTCTCATTAGAAGCAATCGTCTGCGTTATTATCGGTCTTCGCACACATTTCTGATTACAGATCTGTTTGCCGCGTATCACACACATCTTGTTATATTGAACCGTTTATGTTCTCTTGCCTAATCACAAACAGTTCATCCGAGTGAACCGTATGCTATACATCGCACACACCTTGATCGGGCTAACCGTTTCTTTTGTGTTGCCTAATAACAAACAGTTCATCCAAGTGAACCGTATCCTGTACATCGCACACACCTTCATCTGGCTGCCCGTTTCTTTTGTTCCGCCTCATCGCAAACAGTTAATTGAGCTGAACCGTATGCCCTGCATCGCACACGCAACTAAAATCTGAACCGTGTTTGATGCATCCTCCATTGAAAATGTTTTGCACCTTTTTTTGACGGTTATTTTACACCACCGTTTGCGATTATGGCATCGCACACAGTTTCGTCGAAGTGTCTGTGATCGTAGTGTCGCGTTAGCAGCATCCTGCGGTAGTGAAGGGCGAGATGACGACGATGATGATCACGAGCATGAGGACCCATATACTCAGTGGTGCCTGGCAACTTATTCCGATGGATCACCTCTTCTTGTCTGTATACAGGGCACTGCTGAAGTGACTAAGGAAGCAGGTGTTGTCTCCCATGGTCGCACTCTCCGGACCTATTCCAACATCTGTTGCAGGGTATTTGGGATGGATACTACTGTGCTAGAGCCAACACCTTCTCCCTGGTTTAGTATTGATACTCTCGGAGGAAACTCGCTGTTCCTTGGACAAAACTATCCAATCATGGTGAAAGGCGATCCAGCTGTTGTTGACACAATGTTACTACCATTTATGAGAAGCAAATATATCTATACCTCGAACATTGCTATGCTTCCCTACCGTGGCTATCACAATATGGGTCATGAAATAGGCCGCTTCAGCCTGGATGATCAGTCCTGCGTTGGTCTCGAGATTGACAGTAGCTGCCCCTTCCCAGAGAATCACTTCTGGTTCAAAGCAAGCGTTTCCAATGTAACATCACATATTGCCATAGAGAGAATAACATTTACACAAATCTAATCTGCTGACGTACCCCGCAGTGTAACATCACACCACGGCCAAGTCTTTATTCGAATCGTTTTGTTGTCCCACCTCAGCATGTTTAGCGAGGCGGTTTCCTTGGCACGTCTTGTCGAAGCAGACATCGTGTCCCCTTATTCCGGGATTCTCATCAATACGGGCGTGGGTAACCCAACCGCGCCATTGATTACGACGCATGGGAGATAAGCGAGTTTTACCAGGCTGGTGGGGGCACGCAGTTTCGTCCGCCCATATAAGGGGATAAGGATCCACCTTTTCACCTACTCCTTCTTCCTCCTTTGCTCATCCATTTTCGCATACTCGAGCTCCAGCACCCAAGTTCGCACACCCCACCTCAACCTTATCCAACCATGTCTGGAGCGGGAGGCAAGTGGATGGTCTCCTCCGTAACGGAGGGACACATCAAAAAGCTGAGGAAGGCCGGATACTTGTCTGACGACATCGTGCACCGGCTTCCCGAAAAGGGGCAGCTCCTTCCCACCCCAAGGCCCCATGAGAGGATGGTGTTCCTCACCCATTTCCTCCGCGGACTAGGTTTTCCTCTCCACCCATTTGTCCGGGGTCTCATGTTCTACTACGGCCTAGATTTCCATGATTTGGCCCCAAACTTTATCCTCAACATCTCGGCGTTCATCGTCGTGTGCGAGGCCTTCCTCTGCATCCCACCCCACTTCGGTTTATGGCTGAAGACCTTTAACGTCCAGCCGAAGGTAGTGCGCGGCTGCTAGGCGGAGTGCGGTGGTGCCATGGTGGGCAAAATGCCCAACGTCCTATGGCTCGACGGCTCTTTCGTGGAGATCCTAAAGGGGTGGCAATCGGGGTGGTTCTACATCACCGAGCCGCGTGACCCTGAATGGGTCGCAGCCCCCGAGTTTCGATCCGGAGCTCCTACGCGGCTCACCTCCTGGAAGGAGACGGGCCTATCGTGGGGCAAAAAGGGAGAGTTGACCGGACTCCAAACACGCGTCCAAACCCTGGTGAACAAGAAGCTCAAGCTTGTCAATGTAGTCCAGGTCATGCTCATCCGCCGGATACTCCCGTGCCAACAACGGGCTTTTATCTTGTGGGCGTTTAATCCAGCCCAGCACCAAACCCTGAGCAGGCTCTTCGACACAACGTACGAAGATGCCTGGAAGGTGCTATTCAAGGGTGCCGAAGCTCCCGCATCCGCTACTGAGGATCGCGGTTTCAGCGCACAGCGTCAAGCCAGCGCGGTAAGTTGTTTTTACCTTTATAGGATATTTATTTTTCATAGTTTGACTTTATGCAGGATCTAAACTCCCTTACCTTTAGCAGGATTGGCAGGAGACGTTCGGACAGATCAACTATCCGGCTCCTTTGCCCGAAGACCCAGCGGACGCCCGCTTGACGGGGCTGCTGGTTCCGGCACCCTACGTGGTGCCGGAGAAGAAGGCCAAGAAGACGGCCACGTGAACTCGAAAGAGTTCCCGGTGTCTGGTGGTGTTGGAGTCGTTGTCCGACGGCTCCGAGACGCACTCCTCCCGTGAAGACGAGGAGGAGGAAGAAGAGGCCTCTCCCCCTCCAGCAGGGGGAGGAAAGAAAAGGAAGGCCGCCCCAACTGGGGAGGCCGGAGGGTCCAAGAAGGGGAAAACCCTTCTTCCGGACTACTCCACCAACGCCGACGACGGCGAAGAGGAGTGGCCGCACAGGGCCAAGCCCCTGGCGAAATCGTAAGTGTTCGGATACCAGAATGACTCATGGCGTTCCTTTATTGCATAGTTTTTCCTGACGCCGAAAATATTTATGCAGTCCGCCCAAAGACGGGCTCGACACGTCGTCGAGCGGTTCCCTGGATTCGTCAGATGTGAACAGTACGTCACTTCCGGCCGCCTCCTCCCCTCACCCTACGGATAACGCCGAGATGTTGTCCCAGGAGGCTCCAGGCCAGGAGGAGGTGGTCCCGGAGGCGCCGCAAGGCCACCTCTCGGAGTCCAGGTGCCCAGGGGACAAAACCCCCAAGGGCTCCGAGTCCGGCCCTTGGCCGGACACTGCTCCGGAACCTTCAAAGGTTCTGGAGTCCGGCAGGCGGCCCCCTAAGAAGAAGGACAAGCCTACAACACCGGTGACCTCCGCCCAACCGGAGGCACCGGATAATTTGCTGGAGGTGCTTAACAGCGCCTCCATCGACGAGGAGCACCACACTATTATGAGTGTGGTGATTCAGAAGGCTCGGTCTGCTAATAGCGGGCTGATCGAAGCCTGTGCCAGCCTGTTGACAGGATTTGAGGTATGTAAAAGATATGTAAAAATATTACCGCATAGACAGTAGCCCCTGATGCTCTGTTTGGCGTTCGGAAAGAAAAGCCGAATAAAGGATCTAATAAAATTCGCAGGAGTCTAACAAAAGTAAGTCAATATGCGTATGCAGGCTTCGCTGCTAGCATCCGCCGCACTGACTGCGGAGGTGGACACGCTGAAGCAGAACCTTGAGCGGTCCGTGCAAGAGCTCGGCCTTGCCAAGAAGCAGCTCGAGGACAAAGAAGGTAAGAGATACCTTATTGAAATATATAAAAGGTGCAATTGCAAGAAAATGACGGGATTAATGTGGCTATTGTAGGGGCCACAACTGAGGTGGCAACCCTTAAGCAAGCGCTGTCCGAGGCCGAAGAGAAGGCGGCCACCGAGCGTACCGAGCGGGAGAAGCAGGAGGCACGGGCTGGCGAGGTGCAGCAAGAGCTCCAGGCTCTCATCAAAAAACATGAGAGTTTGGAGCTTGACTCGAAGACGCGAGAATCCGAGCTCGCGGCGGCCATTGAAAATGCCAAGTCTGCCAAGGCCGGAGCCCAGAAGGCCCTCCAAGAAGTTGAGGCGATGAAGAAGATAGCGGCGGGTAAGACTTTCTTTATGCAAAGCAAGCATGTGAAAGTGAATTACTTGTTACTTACCCGAATCTGGAGCTCTCCAGGAGCATTCGCAGATTTGCCCCGCAGCTTGTCCGATGCCGCCGCCTTCTGTCGAGCCGAGGAGGGCCGCTCGACGGAGAAGGTGTTCTGGTCTCAGTACGCTGAGGCCAGACACCTGGTGCCTTTGAGCGACCAGTTGAAGCAACTGGTCGAGCTCCACAAGATGGCCGGACCAGCCCTGAAGGGCTTTATAGTTCGGCTGTGGCCTTGAGAGGCCCTGCCTGGGAGCTACTTCGGGCTGGTGAGGTGGCTGTGGACGCCTGTCCAAGGCTTGAGGTCGTCAAGCGCTCCGTCTGCATCGAGGGTGCCCGTAGGGCCCTTGCCCGTGCTAAGGTGCACTGGGGCAAATTGGATGCCGTGAAGCTTGTGAAGGACGGGCCGCCGCAGGGCAAGGAGCATCGCCACCCCGAGATGTATTACGAGGGTATCTTGAAGGGTGCCCGCCTTGTGGCGGATGAATGCTCGAAAGATGTAATATTTGAGTGAAACTTTGTCCGTTTTATCCTATGCGCTGAAAACTTGTTCATATGCGCTATGCAACACTTGTTTAATTTAAAATATTACCTTATGTGCGGACGTTTATTACATTTGAGAGATGGCGAGTCATCGGCTTCTGCCCCGATGCCACGAGTGCTGGGGTGTTCGGGATAAACCTGAGCACTCATTTTCCCATTGTTGGGTCCTTCGAGGGAGGTGCTCAGCACAACGAACAAGGCAATCGGACTATAATGCGTTATCACTCTCACTTAGCCATAGAATTCTATAATTTTAAATTTTGGCGAAGCCCCTAGTATTCGGAAGACCGAGTTCGGGGCGCTATACACGCCTTGGCCGGACAAAGCCGGCTCCTCGCTCTAAGCGGCATAAGTCTTTAAGGACTCGAAACCTTCCCGAAGAGCGACCAGCTCTCGCCCTATCATGACAGTCAGTTTTAGCTTTCTCTACTGAGGTGCTTAGGCCCAGCTCAACTGGGGCACAATTGCAGTAGTTCTCCCAGCGCTACCTTAGCTGATATAGCAGAACGTAAGGTACCAAAACATGGGAGCTAGGCAAACCCAACTATTGACCAAAGACATGATTTGGAGCTGATGCATATAATGCTATAAGATTGGAGGGCCGCACTTGTGAAAGTGTTCGGACTTCTCACGCCATGTTATGGGGTGCTTGAGCCCCTGGCGTATTGGTCGTACCAAAGTGTACGGGTGCTAAATGTCATAACTGAACATATATATTTAAAAAATAAATGAATAGAGTATGCAGTAATAAGCTGAAGCTAAGCATTGTTTATTTTAAAATGCTGTTGTAAAAGCAGAATGATACAAATAGTGCGATAAGCAAGAGATGGGACTATTTGACATGTCCCCCTCCAGGGGCGAGCTGCGAGATGATAGGTAAGACAGGTATGTTGCTCGTTATAGAGACCACCTGAGAATTCGGCGTAGCTTCCTGCCTCCTTGGTTGTTGCATCATGTGTTCGGCGATTGTACTGCCGGACAGGCCTTCCGTATGGTGGAGTCCTGAAAGTAAGAAAAAATTACGAAATCAGGAGCCCCTAGTGCGGTCGAGCCGCATTTAGGGCATGCCGTGGACGTGCCCCTCCCCCTGTGCCCATGGAATTTTCAGAGCGTAATTATGTACGTGTAGTACTGATTTCGCAGTCTCGCGAGGGCTGGGGTTGGGGCCGTATTGCTACGCTTGCTCGGAACATGCCAGGCAGTCTTGTTGTAGGTTACTCCGGGCACGCTTGACGGTGTCCGGACGTTTTAAAGCCGGACTGGAGAATTGCCTTGAGAGGCTGCTCTGTACTTCCGCTGCCAGCGCCGCCGTATGCTGCTCCGTTCGAAGAGAGCGTTCGGTGTTTCCATTGACCGTAATGACTCCTCGAGGGCCTGGAATCTTGAGCTTGAGGTATGCGTAGTGCGGCACCGCATTGAATTTTGCAAATGCGGTTCGTCCGAGCAGTGCGTGATAGCCACTGCGGAACGAGACTATGTCGAAGATTAACTCCTCGCTTCAGAAATTATCCGAGGATCCGAAGACCACTTCGAGTGTAACTAAGCCAGTACAGTTGGCCTCTACACCTGGTATGACGCCTTTAAAGGTTGTTTTTGTGGGTTTAATCCTTGAGGGATCTATGCCCATTTTCCGCACTGTGTCCTGATAAAGCAGGTTCAGGCTGCTGCCACCGTCCATATGGACTCTAGTGAGGTGAAATCCGTCAATGATTGGGTCAAGAACCAATGCGGCGAATCCGCCATGACGGATGCTAGTGGGGTGGTCCCTTCAATCAAAAGTGGTCGGGCACGAGGACCATGGGTTGAACTTTGGGGCGACTGGCTCTAACGCATATACGTCCCTGTGTGCATGCTTCCGCTCCCGCTTGGGAATGTGGGTTGCGTTTATCATGTTCACCGTCCGCACTTGTGGGGGGAAACCCTTCTGTCCACTATTGTTCGGCGGCCGGGGCTCCTCCTCGTCATCGCTATGCAGCCCCTTGTCTCTGTTTTCGGCATGTAACTTGCCTGCCTGCTTGAACACCCAACAATCCCTGTTGGTGTGATTGGCTGGCTTTTCGGGGGTGCCATGTATTTGGCACGAGCGATCGACTATTCGGTCCAAACTGGACGGGCCCAGAGTATTTCTCTTGAATGGATTTTTCCGCTGACCGGGTTTAGAGCCTCTGAATCCAGCATTAACTGTTGTATCCTCGGCACTGTTGCCATTAATGCGGCGCTTGTGCTTGTTGCGACGCGACCTGCCATTGCTGTCCTTGGTATCCGAATTACCAGGGCTCTTGGTCATGTTATTACTATGAGCTAGCCAGCTGTCTTCTCCCGCGCAAAAGTGGGTCATGAGTGTCGTGAGGGCTGCCATGGATTTCGGCTTTTCCTGTCCTAGGTGCCGGGCAAGCCACTCGTCACGGATGTTGTGTTTGAAGGCTGCTAGGGCCTCTGCGTCCGGACAGTTGACGATTTGATTTTTCTCGGTTAGGAACCATGTCTAGAATTGCCTGGCCGATTCCTCTGGCTGCTGAATTATGTGGCTTAGGTCATCGGTGTCTGGTGGTTGCACATAGGTGCCCTGGAAATTGTCGAGGAATGCGGCTTCCAGGTCCTCCCAACAACCAATTGATTCTGTTGGCAAGCTGTTAAGCCAATGCCGAGCTAGTCCTTTAAGCTTGAGTGGGAGGTATTTGATGGCGCGTAGATCATCGCCACGGGCCATGTGGATATGAAGGAGATAATCTTCGATCCATACCGCAGGATCTGTTGTGCCATCATATGATTCGATGTTTACGGGTTTGAAACCCTCTGGGATTTGATGATTCATTACTTCATCTGTGAAGCATAGTGGGTGTGCGGCGCCTCTGTACTGGGCTGTATCCGGCGTGACGGTTATCGTCTCGAGTCGTGGGGCGCCCACGTGATCCGTAGATCGATCTTGTTTGCCTTGCCTTGTCCTCCAACATATCGCACAGGTCTAGCGCGTTTCCCCGTGCCTTGGTGTTTTTCGAGCGATGCCGGGGTGCGGCTTGAACGGAGGGCCATGAGGCCTCTCTGTCCTGGCCACGATGTGGCCGATCGGCCGCGTCATGTGCTGGTGATGTTGGTTTAGGTGCTTCCTCCTCTAATTGGGGTAGCAGCCGATGCTTTGGGTAGCTCTTGGACGGGCGTTCGAGTTCATACTCTTCGGCCGCCAGGACTTCAGTCCATCTGTCGGCTAGCAAATCTTGATCAGCTCTAAGTTGTTGTTGTTTTTTCTTAAGGCTGCTTGCCATGTCCTTAAACCTGCGCTTAAAGCGCTCTTGTTCGGTGGGATCCTCAGGCACGACAAATTCGTCATCACCGAGGCTTGCCTCGTCTTCGGAGGGAGGCATATAATTATCATCCTCCTCCTGCGCTGAGGCTTGCCCTATCTACCGCCCTCTCAGGAGGGCTGGCTTCTCCATCCTACTACGCTGAGTCTTTCTGGAGGTAGTTGTCTTCGGCCTTGTCCTGGGTGTTACTGTCTCAGGTGCCGGTTTCACCGTTTTTGCTTTGGCGGGACTTAGAGCGGCGCCGCTGACGCCGGCGCTTTGGTTGCTTCTTGGAGGGGTCATCCCCCGTTGTTCCGTCGCCATTGCCTTCTTTGGGTGTATCTACCATATATATGTCATATGACGAGGTGGCTTTCCAGTGCCCTATAGACGTTGGTTCCTGTTCATATCCTACATCGTCGACCATAACATCGACGTCTTCGGAGTCAAAGTCTAGCATGTCGGTTAAATCATCGACAGTGGCTACGAAGTGGGTGGTGGGTGGGCATCAAATTTCTTCGTCGTCCGCATCCCAATCCTGTTGGCCATAATCCGGCCAGGATTCTCCTGACAAAGAGAGAGACCTTAGTGAATTCAGAATATCGCCGAAGGGCGAGTGCTGAAAGATATCCGCGGCGGTGAATTCCATGATCAGCGCCAATCGGATTCGATTGGCAAGGGCGCGGGGCCTCGAAGTCCGGAGAGGAGTCCGGCACCTTGGAGTCATGGCCTTCGCAGAGGATAAGGCTGGTGTTCGGCTCGATCGCCGTAGATATTGCGGCCCCCGAGGCGGTGTCCAGCCACCCGTCCTCGATTGGTGCAGTCGGCTCCGAGCTAAGGGTCAGAGCGAACACGGGTGCGGCCTCCAGGGCTCTGTCCGGCGGTAGAGCTAGATCATGCCCTTCGTGACAGTGCGGCGCGCCCGGCTGTGGCTCGAATCCGTCGAAGATCAAGTCTCCGCGGATATCAGCCGTGTAGTTCAAGCTTCCAAATCTGACCTGATGGCCAGGGGCGTAGCTTTCAATCTACTCCAGATGGACAAGTGAATTGGCCCGCAGTGAAAAGCCGCCGAATACGAAGACTTGTCCGGGGAGAAAAGCCTCACCCTGGACTGCATCGCCATTGATGCTCGGAGGAGCCATCGGGCCTAAAAGTGACAACACAGAGGAACTCTCAGTGAAAGCACCAATGTCGGTGTCAAAACTGGTGGATCTCGGGTAGGGGGTCCCGAACTGTGCGTCTAGGCGGATGGTAACAGGAGACAAGGGACACGATGTTTTTACCCAGGTTCGGGCCCTCTCGATGGAGGTAAAACCCTACTCCTGCTTGATTAATATTGATGATATGGGTAGTACAAGAGTAGATCTACCACGCGATCAGAGAGGCTAAACCCTAGAAGCTAGCCTATGGTATGATTGTTGTTCGTCCTACGGACTAAAACCCTCCGGTTTATATAGACACCGGAGAGGGTTAGGGTTACACAGAGTCGGTTACAACGGAAGGAGATCTACATATTCGTATCGCCAAGCTTGCCTTCCACGCCAAGGAAAGTCCCATCCGGACATGGGACGAAGTCGTCAATCTTGTATCTTCATAGTCCAGGAGTCCGGCCAAAGGTTATAGTCCAGCTATCCGAACACCCACTAATCCAGGACTCCCTCACTCTCTCTCTCTCTCTCTCTCTCTCTCTCTCTCTCTCTCTCTTTCTATTTCCTCTCATTTACCTAGGAGCACGTGAAGAGCTTGGGCATTTGTTGCCTTCCACTATGTGGTTGATGCCATATTTCTCAAATGTATGCCACATAATATGCATCAATGTCAAATCAAAAGATTTTAGCACCGCTCTCACGATGTGAGAGAGTTGGCACCGCTGTGCACACATACCCACATGTATAAACAAATCAATCAAACCAACTACACCAGCCTCTCACTCTCCCAAACAAGTGTTTTTTTATTGCCTCAGCCCTCTCTCTCTCTCTCCCATGCAAGTGTTTTTTCATTACGTGAGTTAATTTGGCACCGAAGGAAAGTAGGTGATCCAGATTAGGGCACCAGGCGAGAAATGGAGGGGCATCAATGACAAATGCATCACAAGTGAATTTGGCATGTGTTTTGGCCTACATAGTGGAGGGCCGTTATAGCCCAGTTTTGTACTACCTCGGATTTAGTGTAAAATTTTGACCATATATTTACCTAAGAAAATGCCAATGCATGTCACCAAAAATTATGCCATTTGAAATTATGTTCAAATACGAATCCAACGATATAATTTTTAGTGACATGCATTAACATTTTGTCAGTTAAATCTATGGTCAAATCTTGATACTACAAAATAGGAAGAGTAAACCAGGACGGAGGTAGTACTTGCTCTTAGGGTAACCGTAGAGTTACTAGTCTAAGTTATTTTGCACTATGACTAGCCTAGGCTACTATAGTAGTACAATAAAAAAAGATGCAGGTGATCATGTGAGAAAAAATACTAACAACATTTCTTTCGGTGCAATGCGTAGATGCGGTTTTGAATACTACACTTGTCATCATAATTTGGGAAAATTACGAAAAAATTAAGCCACGTTGTGATTACCGTTTACTAATAGGAAAGAAGTTTTACCTCAGTGAGTAGCTTCTCCGTGCACAGAAAGCATGCAAGGAATCCAACAACTTGATCCAGATTGGGGCCGATAGATTTTATTGCCAAGATGTTCACTGTGCGCATAGACTGGGTCAGGCTTGTGGGAATCATTTTCTGGAAGATGGTCGTAAATACATCAAGAAGAAATTCTAAAATGTGAATTTCAAGAAGACGGAGAAGAAGATGAGTGTTGTACCTGAACGATTACAGATCCAATAAAGAGTTCAGAGAATTTGGCAAACGAGTACACCCACGCTGTCAATTTTGGCGCGTCAATGACCCTGATTTTTGTTGGACCTTCTAGATCAGATACAAGCAATCTCTCAAGGAAAAGTGCATTCTCAATGACCATAACGTGGAATAGCTGGAGTGTTATCTTCCCAATTGATGTCTTGTTGCGGGGCTAGCAAGACACATAAATCCATCGGAGATTCGTCGAGGGGATGTGGAGGCTAATGAACCCGTGGATCTACTCAAGACGAAGGTACTCGAGTGCAGTACAACTGCGGAGCTGGTGCTCCATAGCCTGCTTTGAGATGCCAACGTCGAAGAGGTCGAGCTTCTTGAGTTGAGGGAGAAGAAGGGCAGGCGCAACATTAATCTAGGGAAGATAGGAGGAGCTGAAGCTAGCGCGGCGCAACGTTGGCGTGAGGCAGAGCGCAGACGGTGGCAGAGAGCGACATCGTCCAGCTTCAAAGCTGAGCTCCTCGAGCTCATCTAGGGCGGGGGATAAGAACCACTCGTCGAACTTGGCTTGGACCTTGCAGTTGGTACTGAACATGCGGATGTCAAGGCGTCTGGCTGGCCCAGGGTGCGATGAAAGGATCTTGGAGACCGCCCATGCATTTGCAATCCACGTTGCAGAGGCAACTATCGACAGTGAGGTTGAGGGGGACGCGGCGCCAGAGGGGGCGCCACCGCCGGGAGAGCAGGGTGGTCTGCACAGCAGATTTGGTGGGGAGGAGGCCGATGATGATGAGCAGCATGTCGTCGAGGAGGCTGCTGATGAAGTCCAGGCTCACTGGATGCGGTTTTGGCTTGAGCCGCCTCCGCTTGTTGTCTGCCTCGCCATCCATCTCAACCGGCGGCGACGCTAATGTACACGTGTGCTGGTGTGAGTTGTGTGCTGGCCTGCTGGGTGTGCGCGAGTGTATACTTCTGTGCATGCTGTCGTGAAGTGGTGAATTGTGCACGAGTGCGTCCTTCACGCGGAAGAAGTGTGTCCTCAATGCGCCCTCAATTTACTAGTGTGCGGGGTGCTACCCCGAGTGGTTTCAACTTTGTTTACTTCACCGCATGTCAGATGGGCCTGTAGTTTACTTATTTTCACCCACTGCCACATGGGCCAGCACACGAAGATAGAGAACACGAGCTGACAAGGCAGCATGTGGACTAGTTGACCGGTCAACTAAACAATATACGAAGCTATACACCGACACAATGAGCGTATAATCCGTCGGTATCGAGAGTTCGAGTGAGAGGGGAGGCCCATGAGAGATAGCAGAGAGAGAGAGAAAGAGCTACTCCCTCTGTTCGATAGTGTAGTGCCAACATTTTTTTAAAGTCAAACTTTTGAAACTTTGACCAAGTTTATAAAGAAATTACTTATATCTACTATACCAAAGATAAAAGATAGTATGAAGCAAGTACATGTTGTGATGAATCTAATGATCGCTCCAGATGTAAATGTTTTTCTCCGCATATACCTGGTCAAGCTTTTCTGAGGTTTGACTTTTCAAAACATCCATATGCTTATGGACGTGAGAGAGTCCCTAACTAGAGAGAGAGAGAGAAATAGAGAGTGTGAAAAAGAAAGAGTGAGTGAAAAAGTGTGTGTGCGTGTGTGAAAGAGGCATGGACAACACACGATAAAAGTAGAGAAAAGGCGTGTGTGTCTTATGCAAACATATCACACATGCATCTTCGACAATGGAAGCAAGGTGAGGAGATAGTGTGTGGTTGTGTGCAATCGAGAGAGAAAGACCCCTAGCACGTGGCCAAGAGGGGTCTGACAAACAAGGGAGAGAGGTCGAGAGAGACGTACGGAGAAAATGCAGACATGGGGAGGAGAGAGTGTATGTTTGTCATAGAGGGATCCCCAGGAGATCGTGATGGGACTATATGGGTGGGAGATCGAGTGATAAGGTGTGTGCGCGATAGAAGATACCCCGAGAGATATCGAGATAGACGTATGGATGGAAGGAGACAATACGTGTGTTCCTGATGGCTAGTGAGAGATAATCATACTCAGGGGGGAGTGCGTGCGCCTATGATGGAGTGTGGGATTATGGTACTTAGGGGGGTGCGTGTCACATAGAGAGAGAACAAGGGAGGAGAGTGTTGGATGGGTATATGTAGCGTGAGCAAGACATGTGTATGTGTGAACCATGGAGATATACAGTTTGAGAGAGATAGAGGAGCCCCGATAAGGCTGAGTGGTGCGTCAGATAGCTGAGAGGGGGAAAGAGATATTCCATCTACTCGATAATGCAGTGCTTGTAAATTTTTTAGAAGCGGAACTTTGGAAACTTTGATCAGGTTTACGAAAATGTTATTTATATCTACAATACCACAATACATCATACGAAACTACATCTCATGATGAATCTAATGGTATATGTTTGTCGTTCTAGATGTAAATGTTTTTCTCCACGTACATGGTCAAACTTTGTGATGTTTGACTTTTCAATAAATCTATATGCTATGGACCAAAGAGAGTGCCTAAGTCAAGAGAGATCAAGTGCGTATAAAGGAGAATGAGTGAGTGTTCAAAAAGAGTATGTGTGTGAAAGAGAAAGGGACAACAAACGATAAATTAGAGAGAGAGAGAGAGTGTGTGTGTGTGTGTGTGTGTTTTCGTTTCTTATGCAAACATATCACGCATGCATCTCCGAGATAGAAAAGCGAGGTGAGGAGATACACGAAGATAGCTAGTGTGTGATTGTTTGCAACAGAGAGAGACACCCCTATAGCACATGTCCAATAGAGGTCTGGCCAACATGGAACACAGGTCAAGAGGGACACATGGAGAACATGGACGCATGGGGAGGGAGAGAGGGTGTGTTTGTGATAGAGAGATCCCCTTGAGATCGTGAGGGGACTATATGGGTGGGAGATCAAGGGAGGTGCGTGCGCGATAGAAAGATGCCCCGAGAGAAATCAAGACAGACCATGCACCTGTTTGTGATGGAGCTAAGATTAGCTAGTCATACACATATAGGGGGGGACTGTGTGTGCCTACATTTGAGTGAGAGACCATCATACTTGGCTAGGCATGAGATTGTGTGTGTGTGCGTGTGATATGGAGAGAGAACGAGGGAGAGAGATAGAGTTTTAGATGGGTCTATCGAGTGTGAGTGAGATATGCATGTGTATGTGTGACCCGGGTAGATGGAGAGTTTGAGAGAGAGAGAGGGAAGAGCTCCGAGACGACAGAGTGGTGCGTGAGAGAGTTACGGGCAATGAGCCAAGGAATTTGTGTGTGTACGATGAGTGCACCCAAGATATTTAGCTTAGACTAGAGAATCATACATGGTGTGCAAGAGATATCTATAGATGGAGTATATATGCATGCGAACTAGAAAGACCCCCACACACACACACACACACACAAAGCGAGAGAGAGAGACGGAGAGGGACCAAAAAGGTTTGTGTGTTGGATGCGTACGACAGAATTGAAGATTGTTGGAGAGAGAGAGAGAGAGAGAGAGAGAGAGAGCAGGAGTCCGGGAGAGGGGGAGGTCGCGTTTTATGCATCAAAGACTGATATAAACCATGTTTCGTTATATACTTGCATTCAAATATTTAAATTGGAGAACATGTTGTCTGCAATCCACACATGAAGATATGCGTATATCAAACAAGTTCATTAATTTGACCTTCAACATGTTCATGGAGTACTATAATACTATACAACATGCTACTCGATTGAGGTGTTCAATTTTGGATTTAGTTCACTATTTTGACCTGGCGAACGAGCTATTTCATTGAATCAAGATATTTCATTTTGGGTTTGATTCCCGTTTTTGAGTGGGTCAACTATTTGTCATATAGTAAATCGCTAGCAACGAGCATGTAAAAACACATTACTCCCGAGAATCATCTCTCCATCTAAAAAAGAAGTGGCAAGCTAATATTTCAAAATTTGATTCGAATCGACTTGGTAAGGTAGACATGGATGCTAGTTCTCCCAAATTTTGAACGAACCGTTAAACACCCTCTGCTCGGTGGAATTCGCTCGAGCAAATAAATGGGAGACACGAAATTACCGGCCTATGTGGGACACGTATCAATTGGCCCATTGTACATCGATGGAGGTTCGTAACTTCATCCAAGCGCGCCTTCTCCTCGGCCAAAATGACATGTGCCGAATAATTCATAAATCATGGTCGGCAAACCACCATCTCCTTGCCCGAAATAGCTCGCGCCCACTATTTCAAAACACGCTCTCCTCGCCCGAAATCGCTTGTGCCCACTATATTTCAAAACACGCCCTCCTCGCCCGAAATAGCTCGTGCCCACTATTTGGGAGAAGCAAAGTTACTCTACTATCCCCGACCCTCAGTACACAGACCCAAGCCGAGAAGCCTAAAGGCAGGGGTAGAACTGTAACCCCCCCCCCCACACACACACACACATTTTAGACAAATGCGTCTATAAGACATGGTTCCCCCTCCCAATTCCCCATTCATACCTCGTGGGCGCCAAATCACCTTCTCCCCCGAAGCTCCCTTCTCCCGAGCCGCGAAACCTCAGCCCCTCCTCCATGGCGCCCCCACGGCACCAAATTCATAGCTATCTTAGAGTTGCGTGGGTTGAAGGTGCTGCCGCCGCCGGATCTGGATGACGGCGAGTCTTTGTGCATTGGCCCCGGGGGCGGCGCAACCACGGCAGTGCGATGGGGCGGGAGCGAGGTTTTGGTCGGTGCCACGGATGGCGGAGGCAGGCTGCTCTGCCGGTGGTCGCTGGCTCTTCGGGGAAGATTACGAATAGTGTCAGCCGGGATGCACAAGACGGCTATCAAGCCATCTGGCGTAGATTGGACAGTATGAAAGTAAAATAAAATCGTGTGATCCCAATTTAGTCTTCAGTCAACAGACATGTGACCACTCTTGTACCTTGCTGTTGATCTCTTAGGGTATTTCTTCAGATCAGAGAGATGTGTCGTTCTTAACATTATGCGTTTTCTGCATCTTCAGCCACACCGTCTTCCGACTCACCGCAGCTGCTCCAACAAGGGAAGCATACACCAGGAGGGAGCTATAGTCCCCACTCAACAGTTCCCTGCATCGAATGCGCGTGCCCGACATGGGAAGCCACAACAACTACAGGGCCATCGACAAGTCAGCACATGATGCTCACTCCTATGGATGGCGGCCAGATAGGTTGTACCCTCATCTTACTTGTGTGCAACATTTATGGCTTTGTTATTCATCTAAGCATGGAAAATAGATTATCACATTTCACTGTATATTCATGCTGATCTCTTACAGGTCTTGTTCAGGAGTTAACGTTGTTCCATAGTTCAGCCAAGAGACTTCTTCTTTAGGTAACGCTGTTCCATAGTTATCATCCATCAGCCAATGCTATCCCACAGGCCGGTGATTATAGTATTATACCACTTCTAGTATAACCTATGTTGTTCCTTAATAATTTTGTGTGCCATCTAGTTAATCTCGAGTACAAACGATACATATTCTGTATCTTTCATCTGTGTTCTCCCTTTAGTTTTTGAGACCTGTTGCTGCTAGTTAACCCCAGTCCAACTATTTATGTCGTCTCCTACAGACACTCATTACATAAATCTAACTACTAGTTGTCTTCCATGCATGTTAGATATAATTGCACACACAGATTTATCCACAAGAACCTCACAGAGCAATGTAACGGCCAACAAACTTGATGTCAATGATACCCAATATGATGGAATATGTAAAGGCAGTTCTTCACAAGACTTGTAGAAAGATGATGAATCCTATTCACCCCATAAGGTCCTTGCTCTAACTTGGCCCTTGATATGGGTACAACATGCATATAATGTCCTGGAGTGCATCTACTTTGTTGCAATGCCTTGTGCTTAGCCTGCTGATCATGCATGTAAATATGGCATGCCTTCCTGTTTTTTCAGTACCTATTCCATTCGTGATAACATGTTTTCAAATTCAAGTACTGTCAATCTACTCTATCGCAACACCATCTGCTTAGTCTGGACATCATGCTTCTGAATATCTTATGCATTGTTATTCATCAGTATGTACTTCATCTGTCTACCATACCATGTTCTTTTTTTTTACATTGAAGTGCTATTCTAGTGGTCTCCTGCAATGCCATCTTAGTTTCCCAATCATACACGCATATGTTGCCTTAGTGTTTTTCTGTATGTATTCCGCTAGCATACAGTTTTACATTCAAGTAGTGTTTTTTACACTGTTGTCCTGTTGTATCCCTAGCTCTTACATCATACTCCTGATAACCCACAAGTATAGGGGATCAATTGTAGCCTCTTTCGATAAGTAAGAGTGTCGAACCCAACGAGGACCTAAAGGTAGAACAAATATTCCATCAAGTTCTATCGACCACCGATACAACTCTACGCATGCTTAACGTTTGCTTTACCTAGAACAAGTATGAAACTAGAAGTACTTTGTAGGTGTTGTTGGATAGGTTTGCAAGAATATAAAGAGCACGTAAATAAAATCTAGGGGTTGTTTAGATAAAGACACACTAAAGTTAGTATAGCGAGTGCGGAAAAGTGGTGGTAGGAGTTGCGAAATTGTCCCTAAGCAATTGCCTACTTTACTAGACCGATAGCAAGATTTATGTGGGAGAGGCCACTGCTAGCATGTCATCCCTGACTTGGAATTCTATGCACTTATGATTGGAACTATTAGCAAGCATATGAAACTACTAACGCTCATTAAGGTAAAATCCAACCATAGCATTAAGATATATTGGTCCCCCTTCAATCCCGTATGCATCAATTTCTATGCTAGGTTGAAGCTTCTGTCACTCTTTCCCTCCAATACATAGTCCTATCAACATACAACTAACCCTATGGTGTGATCCACACGCGCACTCATATGATGGGCACCAAAGGACAACAACATAATCACAAGCAAATTAAACCAATCATAGCAATTCACCAATTACCGATAGGACAACGAAAATCTACTCAGACATCATAGGATGGCAACACATCATTGGATAATTATATGAAGCATAAAGCACCATGTTCAAGTAGAGGGTACAGCGGGTTGCGGGAGAGTGGACCGCTGTAGATAGATGGGGGAAGGTGTTGAGGATGTTCGTGAATATGATGGAGGTGTTGGTGTAGATCGTCGTCGCACGATGATGGCCCTGGCGGCGTTCCGGCGCCCCCAGGAGAGAGGGGGAGAGAGCCCCCCTTCTTCTTCTTCTTCCTTGACCTTCTCCTCTCTCTGTCTCTCTCTGTTTCTGCGTTCCTTGATTCTGCCCTTTCATCATTTCTTATATTCCAGGAGATCTGTAACTCTGATTGGGCTGAAATTTGGACACAATTTTTATCCGGATATTGGCTTTCTTGCGGAGAAAGAAGGGTGCCAACCGCCTTACGGGGTGGCCACGAGGGCCCAGGGCGCGCCCCTCACCCTTGTGGGCCCCTCGGGCATTGTCTCGAGTTGATTCCACTTCCCAAAATTCACATATATTCCAAAAGAATCTTCGTCAGTTTTTGTCCCATTTGGACTCCGTTCGATATGGATTTTCTGTGAAAAAAAAAACATGCAACAAACAGGAACTGGCACTGGATCAATATGTTAGTCCCAAAAATAGTATAAAAAGTTGCCAAAAGTATATGAAAGTTGTATAATATTGGCATGGAACAATGAAAAATTATAGATACGACAGAGACGTATCAGCATCCCCAAGCTTAATTCCTGCTCATCCTCGAGTAGGTAAATGATAAAAAGATAATTTTTGATGTGGAATGCTACCTAGCATAATCTTGATCACATAATCTAATCATGGCATGAATATTAAGACATAAATGATTCAAAGCAATAGTATATAATTTGACACAAAGACATCAATACTCAGGCATCCGAACAAACAATCATGACTTTCAAAATATCAACGGTAAAGAAAGCTATCCCTACAAAATCATATAATCTTTTCATGCTCTGTCTTCTTAACACAATGTATTTATCATGCACAACCCCGATGACAAGCCGAGCAATTGGTTCATACTTTTTAATGCGCTTCAGCTTTTTCAACCCTCACGCAATACATGAGCGCAAGCCATGGATATAGCACTACATGTGGAATAGAGTATGATGATAGGGGTAAATATAAAGAAGACAAAAAGTAAGAAAGTCCCACACCGATGCAGCTAACCAACGGGCTATGGAGATGCCCATCAATCGATATCAATGTGAGGAGTAGGGATTGCCATGCAACGAATGCACTAAGAGCTATAAGTGTATGAAAGCTCAAACTGGAAACTAAGTGGGTGTGCATCCAACTTGCTTGCTCATGAAGACCTCAGGCATTTGAGGAAGCCCATCATCGGAATATACAAGCCAAGTTCTATAATGAAAATTCCCACTAGTATATGAAAGTGATAACTCAAGAGACTCTCTATATGAAGAACATGGTGCTAATTTGAAGCACAAGTGTGGTAAAAGGACAGTAGCATTTCCCCTTCTCTCTTTTTCTCTCATTTTTTGTTTTTTGGTGGGCTTCTTTGGCCTCTTTTAAAAAAAATGTGGGATTCTTTGGCCTCTTTTTTTTGTAAAGTCCGGAGACTCATCAGAACTTGTGAGGGAATCATAGCTTCCATCATCCTTTCCTCACATGGGACAATGCTCTAATAATGATGATCATCACACTTTTGTTTACTTACAACTCAATATTACAACTCGATACTAGAACAAAAATATGACTCTATATGAATGCCTCCGGCGGTGTACTGGGACGTGCAATGATCTAGCATCGCAATGACATCAAAAAAGGACAAGCCATGAAAACATCATGCTAGCTATCTTATGATCATTTAAAACAATATGACAATGAATTCTCAAGTCATGTATATGATGATGATGGAAGTTGCATGGCAATATATCTCGGAATGGCTATGGAAATGCCATGATAGGTAGGTATGGTGGCTGTTTTGAGGAAGATATAAGGATGCTTATGTGTGATAGAGTGTATCGTATCACGGGGTTTGGATGCACCGGTGAAGTTTGCACCAACTCTCGAGGTGAGAAAGGGCAATGCACGGTACCGTAGAGGCTGGCAAATTGAGAAAAGGTAAGAGTGTGTATAATCCATGGACTCACATTAGTCATAAAGAACTCATATACTTATTGCAAAAGTTTATTAGCCCTCACAGAAAAGTTCTACTACGCAAGCCCCTAGGGGGATAGATTGGTAGGAAAAGACAATCGCTCGTCCCCGATTGCCACTCATAAGGAGGACAATCAATAATAAATCATGCTCCAACTTCATAGCATAACGAGAGACTATACGTGCACGCTTCGGGAATCACAGACCTTAACACCAATATTCTTACTAAACACAACCATTTACTAGTACCTCCCACATATTATCATCTCTATGTCGCAAAACTATTGCAAGGAATCAAACATATCATATTCAGTGATCTACAAGTTTTATGTAGGATTTTATGACTAACCATGTGAATGACCAATTCCTGTCATCTCTCTAAATAGATATAAGTGAAGCTAGAGAGTTTAATTATTTCTACAAAAGATATGCCCACGCTCTAACAAATATAAGTGAAGCAAAAGAGCATTCTACAAATGGCAGTTTTCTATGTGAAGAGAAACAGGCAATCCAAACTTCAAATGATATAAGTGAAGCACATGAAGCATTCTATAAAGCCATACTCAAAAGATATAAGTGAAGTGCAAAGAGCATTATATAAATCAACCAATGACTATCTCATACCAGCGTGGTGCATAAAAGAAAAGTGAAAACTAAATGCGAAGGACACTCCAAGATTTGCACATATCGCATGAACGAAACGAATCTGAAAACATACCGATACTTGTTGAAGAGATGGGATGCCTTTTGGGGAATCCCCAAGCTTAGACGCTTGAGTCTCCTTGAATATTTACTTGGGGTGGCTTGGGCATCCCCAAGTTGGAGCTCTTGCCTCTCCTCCTTATCCTCATATCGATACATCCTCGATCTTCGAACACTTCATCCACACAAAACTCAACAGAAAGTTCGGTAAGATCCGTTAGTATAATAAAGCAAATCACTACTCTAAGTACTATTGCAAACCAATTCATATTATGTTTTTGCATTGTAGCTACTGTAATATAACTTTTCCATGGCTCAATCCACTGACAGAAATTGATAGTTTCATCAAAACAAGCAAGTTATGCATCGAAAACAGAATCTGTCTTGAACAGGACAGTCTGTAGTAATCTGAACATTCACCATACCTCTGGTACTCCAAAAATTCTGAAACCATTAGGAAAAATAAAAAAATTATATAGAAAGATAGTGCAAAATGTTTCAGAACCGTCTGACATTCCAATAAAAAAATGTAAAATCACGCACTACATCCAAAGTTTCTGTCTTGCACTGCACAAACCAACAAGCAATGTAAACATCCTAAAGGCAAATCTTGGCACATTATTTTTAATTTTAAAATTTATAAAGGCAAACAACAGAAATAAATGACTCTCTAAAACTTTTGAGTTGTCTCCCTCGCAGCGCTTTCTTTAGAGCCATTAATCTAGGCCTATAGTGCTCAAGTAATGGATCCACCCGGATCCCAAGGTATATCAAAGCCAATTTTAATTAACAATGATTATTCATTTAGTAGTGAGCACAAAGTAACATATGTCATCCAACAACGAAGTCTAACTCTCTTCATATGCATCGGCATGTCATAAAAGAACAATTCATGCACACATAGTAAAGGCCAATGCATAGTATAAACAGTTTCTTGCAATTTTATCATATTGGAAACATGGAGAGGCGGAGATGTAGTTCCTCTCTCATAATAATTGCAAGTAGAAGGAGCAAGCACATGCATATTATATTCATCAAAATCATCATGTGCAACGGTAAAATGCAACCCATCAATATAATCCTTAATAAGGGCAAACTTCTCTGATATAGTGTAGTCGGGAGAATTAAAAAAGATAATAGGACTATCATGCGTGGGTGCAATAGCAACAATTTCATGTTTAACATAAGGAACTATAGCAAGTTCATCTCCATAAGCATAATTCATATTGGCATATTGGCCACAAGCATAGCAAGCAACATCAAAAAGGGATATTTCAAAAGAATCAACAGGATCATAACAATTATCATGGCATTCATCCTTCGTTAAGCATGAAGGGAAATTAAACAATGTATGAGTTGAAGAGTTACTCTCATTAGAAGGTGGGCATGGGTAGCTAATCCGCTCTTCCTCCTTTTGTTCTTCGCTCTCCTCCTCATCTTTTTCATCCAATGAGCTCACAATGGCATTAATTTATTCTTCCATAGACTCCTGCAAAATATTAGTCTCTTCTTGGACAGCGGAGACTCTCTCAATAAATCCATCAATATGAGAATTGAATTTATAATTATCATAGCAATATTTAAGGATAGCAAAACTTTCAGGTCTGTAAACAACATCATAAATATTTCCACACTTTTTAAACAAAGATTCAATTTCATAAGGACCCATAAAAGCAACGAATTCTTCTATTTGTTCCACATCATAGTAATCATATATACCATTAGCATAAGAAGCCAAGGTTTTATCATCATTAAATTTGCATGAAAAGGGAAGGTGTGGAGCCTTCATCCTAGAGCAACAAGTATAATCATATATCAAGCATAGTTCCTGAGCATACCACTTCAATATATGAATTTGATCCCATAATAGTTTCCCTTTTTGGGTCAAGCGATAATCCCTAAAGTATTCACATTGATCCAACGTGTCTCCCATTATATAATTGAATGGGGTTTTCTTAGGGTTATTAAAGTAGTACCTAATATCTTTCACATAATGACCATCGAGGGTTTTAGGAGGTTCCCCATCTCCATGAGAGCAAGTAAACCTAATATTTTTGGTATTTCGTGTGTCATATCCATAAATAAAGATAGAGAACAACTAATAACAACAACTAAAAATTACTTAGTGATAAAGCAAACAAGCACACACGAGAACATTCACCCCACGCTATAACTCCCCGACAACGGCACCAGAAAAAGGTCTTGATAACCCACAAGTATAGGGGATCAATTGTAGACTCCTTCGATAAGTAAGAGTGTCGAACCCAACAAGGATCCAAAGTTAGAACAAATATTCCCTTAAGTTCTATCGACCACCGATACAACTCTACGCACGCTTAACGTTCGCTTTACCTAGAACAAGTATGAAACTAGATGTACTTTGTAGGTGTTGTTAGATAGGTTTGAAAGAATATAAAGAGCACGTAAATAAAATCTAGGCGCTGTTTAGATGAAGACACAATAAAGTTAGTATAGCGAGTGTGGAAAAGTGGTGGTAGGAGTTACGAAATTGTCCCTAAGCAATTGACTACTTTACTAGACCGATAACAAGTTTTATGTGTGAGAGGCCATTGCTAGCATGTCATCCCTGACTTAGAATTCTATGCACTTATGATTGGAACTATTAGCAAGCATCTGCAACTACTAACGTTTATTAAGGTAAAACCCAACCATAGCATTAAGATATATTGGTCACCCTTCAATCCCGTATGCATCAATTTCTATGCTAGGTTGATGCTTTTGTCACTCTTACCCTCCAATACATAGTCCTATCAACATACAACTAACTCTATGATGTGATCCACGCGCGCGCTCATATGATGGGCACCAAAGGACAACAACATAATCACAAGCAAATTAGACCAATTGTCACGACCCTAGATTTTCTTGTAACTAGTTGCATGAAAGCATTCATGTCATCATGTTTAAATTTAATAAATTTGAAATGGGGATTGATAAACCCTAGCACAAATGCAATTCAAATAGGTTCAACCAAAATATTTTTCAATAACCTGAAAATATCCTTTTAAAATGTTCATGATTTATGGAAAAAGGTGAAAGCCTCTACTAGAGATGATGCATATTTTTCTAGCACATTTTGGTCATTGAATTAAATCATTATAGTATTTGAATTGGAGCTATTAATTCCTATAAAACATTTGGTAGCTCCAAATATTCTGAAACATGCTGAGGGCCTCTGTAACAATTCAGTTACTACCCACAAATATTTTCAGGATTTATAAAGTTGATTTGGTTTTAAAAACTAAATCAGAAACAAACTGCAAAATAGAAAAGAGAAATATAATAGAAATGGAGCAGAGGAGAGAAACCTAACCTTTCTTACCTGGAGCTGGCCCAGTTGCCCCAGCCCGCCAACCCACCTTGCCAGTCGTCTCCTAGCTTCTGCCAGGAGGACGACGCCGTGTCGACATACGCGCAACCGAGGTCCACCTCCTGCTTCCACCTCCTGCTTTCGCCCCGCCCTCGTTCGAGCGCCTGGAGACGCCCAGTACATTCTCCCTCGCTCCCCCCGCCTCTCCGGTGCCTCTCTCCCTCTCTAGCCCCTGCTCCCTGCGACCACCCGAGAGCCCGGCCGCCACCGCTGCCGCCCGCATGGCCATCGCCATCCCTTTGCCCTCCTGTCATGTCCATACGAACCGCATCAACGCCGAGCCTCTACAAGAAGAAGATCGGGACCGCGGAAGCTCTACGTCATCGGCATCAAGCTCGTCCCCGCCGCCTCTAGTCGAAGCTCGTCCGCGTCGATCCATCGTCTCCGGAGCATCCCCGGACACACCGAGCTTCTCCTCGTCACCACCGTGAGGTCCTCTCCCATCTCCCCTATGTCCCCTACTCAAAGTCACGCCGTAGCCGTTGTTCCTCCGCAACCGAAGCTTGCCGCCACCGTGGCTCCTCGCCGCCGTGGCCAAGGCACCCAAAGCTCGCATCCGAGCACATCGTTGTGCTCCTACTGGTCCGTAGTTGCCGCCCCGCTACTTAACTTGCTCCGCCACATGCTCTAGCCGCAGCTGCCGCACACACCAAACTCCGGCCACTGCCGCAAGCTCTGTCCTGGCGAGCTCCGGCCATCCCAGCTGCTGCCGCTTGCTGGAATGGATGCGCGCGTGTGCCAGCAATCCGTAGCCGCAAACCGCGCGCCAAACCATCGCCCGTGGCACAAATCCGAGCCGCGCCGCCGCCGTTTGGGTCACCGTCGGCCAGGCTCCGGCGATTGCCGACGTGGCCGTCATTAGAGCCTGATGACGCCGCTAATTAAACCCTACCGTCAAATGACAGACGGGCCCCACCGACTTAATTAACCAGTTAATGGAATTAGTTAGAATTAGTCTAATTCTGCTGGACCCATGCGTCAGCATTGACTCTGCTGACGTCATCGTTGACCGGTCCCACCTGTCTGTGACTCGAGCTAGCACCGTGAGACTGACCAGTGGGGCCCACTGGTCAGGTTTGACCCGAACCAGCCCTTTGACCTGCTGATGTCATGCTTACTCTTTGCTGACGCTGTCAAGGAGTTTCTGGATTAAATCTAATTCAGGAAATTCCAGAAAATGATTTGAAGTTCTAAAAATCATAGAAATTCAACCGTAGCTCCAAATGAAACAAGTTATATATGAAAAATGATCAGAAAAATTCAATCTATCCATCTGCACTGGTTTCATGCATGATAAAGCAACTTAAACCTGCTGTTTATATCAAAACATGATAAGGCACTATTTAAATTCATAATTTGAGTTTGGGATTGAACCTTTGGTTTAAAATGACCCAAAACCATCTGGTTGTAGTTGCATTAGGCCAACACACTCATATTACCATGTCATGATCATGCACCATACTGTTGGATTGCATTGATTGTGTTCTTTCTGTGTTTGCCGGTATTTGTCCCCTCTCGATAGACGTGGTTTCGGCGATGAGATCGATGACACCGATGAAGAGCTATAATATCTTTAGAAGTGCCAGGCAAGCAAAAACCCCTTGTTCATTCCGATACAATCCCACTCTCTCGCTCGTGCTCTCTTTTACTGCATTAGGACAACAACGATTCAACTGTTACATGCTGCGGTAGTTGAACCCCTTTCCTCTGCATGACCTGTCATTGCCATAGTAAATAGATGAAACCCACTAGCATGAGTAGGGGTTGTTTGAGCCTTGATGTGCCTACTCATTCATGCTTGTTTGTCATGCCTGCTACTGCTTAGAGTTGAGTCAGGTCTGATTCATCGGGAATGAATTGGAAGGTGTGAACATGTCCTACTGATGAGAGCTAAGGGCGTGAAAACGATTTGGTAAAGGTAGCGGTGAGAGGCCATGTAGGAGTACATGGTGGGTTGTCTCATTGCTGTCGTTCTCAGGAACTGAGTTCTGTGTTTGTGATCCATGAACAGTTACTACCACACATTGGGTTCCGGTAACTCGACCCCTCTCAACTTATTAATCAACATGATCTCTGTCCAGGAGTTGCAACTAGTTTCTGGTGTTTGTAGGTAGTGTTAGTAGTCTACCAAGTGGTACCCGGTACAGGTGGGCTTGGGACAGACTAGGCACCATGGCACGGTGTACCAAGCGTAGATCCATCCATCGAGGTGGGCTTGGGAACCCTGCACACATCGTTTGGGGCCGTGAGCGACACCCCGGCCGGATCTCCTTGCGGATGGAACCCGAATAGGCGATAAACCTGGATGAGAGACTTGCGTGGTTAGTCAAGTCATGGCCGACTCCCTCGCCCGGCTTCCGCTTGAAGGTTGCCGAGGTACATGACGTGTACAGGACGATAAGTGGCGAGAGCGTGTGTGAAGAAGTACACCCCTGCAGGGTTATCATTATCTATTCGAATAGCCGGATTCCTCGGATATGGAAACTTGGACCCCTTGCATAGTTCATAGACAAGTGAAAGTGGATACTCTAAAATGCGCAAGATAAGCGTGAGTGCTATGGATGGCCTTCTCGTAGGGAGACGGGAGCGGATCCATAGTGGTGTATTGATATGGTGAATATGTGGACTCGTCTGCGCCACCTCAAAAGAGTTGCTTGCAGTGGTAGTTCAGGATAGCCACCGAGTCAAAGCTGGCTTGCCGCAGTTAAACTCCACCACCCCTTTGTTGATACTGATGCATATGTAGATAGTTCTGATGTAAGTGTTGCTGGGTACATTTGTACTCACGTTTGCCTATTTTATGTTTTTGCAGAGAGACTTCAGTCTCGCTAGTAGTTCCGCGCGGACTTCGACGTTTAGCTTGATACCTCAGCTACGATCTTGTGCCCTTGGCAGGATCTGGTAGATAGTCAGGCTTCTCAGCCTTTTTCATTTATAGATGTCTGTACTCAGACATACTAAGCTTCCGCATGTGCTTTGATTTGTATGCTCTGAATGTTGGGTCATGAGACCCATGTTTGTAATATCTCGCTCCTCGGAGCCTAATGAATAAATATTGGAGTCGTAGATTTATGTTGTGATGCCATGTTGTATTTAAGCATATCGAGCATATTGTGTGGATGATTGAAATGCTTGCTATGTGTGGGATCCGACAATCTAGTTGTTTATCCTTGGCAGCCTCTCTTATGGGGAAATGTAGTCTAGTGCCTCCTTGAGCCATAGTAGTCCGCTACAGCCCGGTTCACCGGAGTCCTGCTAGCCCAGCACTACTGCTCGAATCACTTGACTGGCCAGCATGTGATTCACTTCATTCCTGTGTCTGTCCCTTCGGGGAAATGTCACGCGGTGACATCCGGAGTCCTGCCTAGCCTGCTACAGCCTGGGTTACCGGAGTCCTGTTAGCCCAGTGCTACAGCCCAGATTCACACGCTGTTGACCGACATGCTCGAAGGTGATTCATGTATGCCTGTCTCCATGGGTTAGTGCCGCTTTGGGTTCACGACTAGCCATGTCGACGCGGGTTCTTTGTCATATGGATGCTAGCGACACTATCATATACGTGAGCCAAAAGGCGCAAACGGTCCCGGGCCAGGTAAGGTGGCACCCGTGGGAATACCGTGCATGAGGCCGCAAGGTGATATGATGTGTTACATGCTAGATCGGTGTGACTTAGGATCGGGGTCCTGACAGCTTTGGTATCAGAGCCTGACTGTCTGTAGGATTACCAAGCCAAGCTGGTCGAAGTCGTGTCTAGAAATGCTTTAGTTATATCAGGGAATTGTTTGTGGATGGGAACGTAAGGCTCTTTTTACTCCTTATCCTCATGACCTTCTGATCTGAGTCATCTTATCTTTTCTACGGGGTTAAGAACTAGGCTTCTCTTCTATCTCTCAGGATGACGTGTTACTAAACCGTAGTTGCCTAGGATTGTTGAATTCAAGCCCCAGTTCAGTTTCTACTACTTTTAGTATGTGTTCAGTTGAACCAAAACCTTGATTTGGTGTTGTTAAGTGTCTATGCAAATCCTTCTGAATGTCTCAAATCTTTTCTAAGCATTTACAGCCGTTATGCTGTCCGAGTCATTCCAGGTCTCTAAATAGTCTGATGCATTTGCACATTCCTTCTTTCCGTTCCTGATGCCCTTTGGGCCAGTTCAACCACACTAATCGGTGAGTTGAGGTACTTTGTTGCCTCAATATATATGTTGGAACTATTATTATGACCCTAGGTGTTTTAGGAAGTCATCTAGTAATCTAGCCATGTTTTGTGTTCCCGGTGTGATGATTCTGGCCATTCTTCTCAAAAGCAACCATGATGCCACTTAGTAGTAGGTATTCTATTCCTGGGTTCTTGAACCCGAGATTCACCCTACTTAGCTCCTGTTGATAGTGTTTGCTAGTTCCTTTAGGATATTAGTAACTTTGCGATAGTCCTTGAGGTCCATGGTATTTCCTTCTTCCAAGTACCATGAACCATTAAGGCAGAAGTTCTTTGAACCAAAAGCTCACAATCAGAGTACTCTTGAGGAGTTGTCCATTCATAATCGTGATTCTGCCAGTTCTACCTTTCTGCATGGGTTATCTGGAAGAAACCTGTTGAACTTGGTTCGACATGTTAATCTATGCATCCACAACTCATAAAGATATATGTCCCCTTGAGTTGTCCCTCTTCATTTGTATTACAACCATCGTCTATCAATTGATAGTCAGGAGTAATTGTGCATCCATGTTATCGATGCTTATTATTCTTGTGGTCTGTCAAGCCATTCTAGTTCAGAATGACTAGGAGAAACAAACTCCAGTACCTCATCCATATCTAGGGTTGGGTCAAAGCAGTTGTAATCCGCAGATCAAATGCAATCAATCTTTGATTCTGTTCTACCCTGAAGTATTACCCACTTTTATGTCAGGAACGTCATGAGAATTGCACCTTCTCTTATGAATTCTTGATGCAGTGATACTCTCGCCATCATCGTTCGTTCCTCGGTCCCGTGTTGTTGCAACCGGAATGCTGACAAGTGAACCATGATGTGTGGAATTCATACTCCTAGCAACCGTGTTGCTTGGTAGTAAATGGACAATATTCTCACTCTTAGCGTGTTGGTAATTATATCATCATTCTAAGATGGGTTCTGCTACCTAGCTATTCCTTATTTCTGGTGCACCCTTCGATCAATGAGTTAGGATTATTCAACCCCTTGCTTATTTGATCATATCATCTTGCCCTGAAAAGCAAGATTGTTCTCGAGCTTAGTAACATATCGGTGGTTCGTGATTCTCCGAAGATCTTCTCGGATGTATTACCTGGTTGTCACCTGACCGCCATGTTGAGCTTGTGATCAAGTTGGTTTTCTTAAAAAACATCCATTCTCCAAGAATCTGTGTTGGATACCCCTGAGCTAGTTGGTTAAGCTTAACAACAACTTGGAGAGTTGGAAGATAAAAGCTTGTCCGACCACGCTCATCCCTAAGGGATATCTTTTTTTTTGTGTGTGTGTGTTGAAGAAAGATGGTATCTCCATTGATTGGTCCTCGTGATTAGTTGTTGGATCTATTGCCTTGTCAAAGCTTTGACTCGAGTATGGGCTATCGCCGAGTCAAATCAGAACCAATGATGTTTGTAATGTTGTCTTACTCGTGGTTGATCCCTCGAGCATACACCATTACATCTTTTGGTGTGACCAATGCTATCACCGTGTTCACATGATGGTGGAAGTCCAGTGATATGGAAATTCCGATGAGTTGCTGTTGAGCCCATCAGCAGCATTTTGTCTCCCCCATGATTCATGTTGAACATCAACCTAGTGTTGAAACTTTTGTAAGCAATGCCTTCGTGTTCCGTTCATGAAGCTTATGCTTGGATGGAAGAAGTGACTTCCTCGAATTCATGTGCATTTGGTGCAAGCTACCGTCGTGAGTTCAAGAAAGATTGTTTTTGTTTCCTCTGGAATCATCCCAAGTTAGTCACGCATATGTGTGAAGTACTCTATGGTTTGATAGGTTGGTCGCCTCCATTCTGTATGTGTTCCTAGCACACCAAGCCACTGATTGATTTGTTCAAGGAGAAGAAGTTTCTTCTTAAGAGCTAGACTTACGCAAGGACTTCGATATCCTCGATGATGGTTCCCCACCTGAACTCGGTAGTATTTTTATTATAAGACTACTATGTGGTAATGCTTGTCTGGGACAGTGTGTTCACATGTTGTAGCAAAACCCGCTCATGTTTTGGAGCTTGCTATCGTAGTTCATTTCCTGAGAATCTCGCAACGTTATCTCGTCTATTTGTGTTGCAATTCTTCTTTTTAGACATGTCGAGTCTGGAATATCTCGACACCAACCAGATCTGAATCTCAGGCAGATATGATGGTTGGAACATACTCCAAGAACTATAATGTTGGTCTCTCTGAAACTAGTAAAGTGGATCTTGTGGCCAACACACCCAGCCGGAAGACCTGTTATTGTAGTATCTTGATTGAGAAAGTTGGCCACCTCTCCATAGGGATTTCACAGGATTTACTCCCTAGTTGTCCCCTTATGGATTTTGTGTTTCCGAAGTCCGACCTTTTACTTGATGTTCTAGATACCAAACCATATCTATGAATGGGTTAAGCTAGCACATCAAGGAGAACATTAGAAGCGGAGTGCTAAAATGTCTCTCGGTCGATCATCCAGATTCTGATCCCTTGGCCTCGTTAAGGTGAAATCTGAGAAGGTGTTATCTTCCTTTGCATCTGCATCGTCCATCACTAGTCATCATGGTAGTATGTCGTGTGGCCAGGATCCTTGCCACGGATGTTGGTAAAACCTTGATGAATATGGAAATGCTCAAGTTCTTGAGAGCACGCTCAGACACTAGGTTACATCCTCAGTATCAATTGGAATGTGCCTTCCGTTGCCGAGTTGTCTTATAACTCTAGTTTCCTTTCCAAGCTGAGTATGTCATTCCTTCTAACTCCTTCAAATGATCGTTTGTGATTGCCTTAGGCTGGTATAAAGAGTTCCAATGATCTCAGAATCAAAAGTAATTCTTTTTGCCACTTAAGGGAATATTTCTGCGAGTCACCTTCCCTAAGATGTCTCGTTATGGTATCATGGCAACTCAACTCCTCACTACGTTGACAACCATTCACCACCTTCTTAAGTGTGGAATTGTGTCTACGTAGTGAACCTTCGTCATCTGTTACACTCCATCCCTCTGGATGTATGTTTCATGTCTCAGCTCGAGAAATGTTCAATGTCTCATTCCGTGAGTTGATCGTTGGTTGTTCAATCTTCGAGAAGATCGATCTTCTTAAGTTTTTCCTTTCTTCTCGTTGTCCTCATAGTTGGAGTTCTCAGAGCATGACATCGAGACAAAGATCGTGAACGAATCAACGTTCTTATGAGGTGCAACCTGGATCGTGAAGATTGTGTTAGTTTGCATTCCCCCTTCCATCTTACCTCATGACTTGAATCTCGGGACGAGATTCTTGTTTAGTGGGGGTGAGTTGTCACGACCCTAGATTTGCTTGTAACTAGTTGCATGAAAGCATTCATGTCATCATGTTCAAATTTAATAAATTTGAAATGGGGATTGATAAACCCTAGCACAAATGCAATTCAAATAGGTTTAACCAAAATATTTTGAATAACCTGAAAATATCCTTTTAAAATGTTCATGATTTATGGAAAAGGTGAAAGCCTCTACCAGAGATGATGCATATTTTTCTAGGACATTTTGGTCATTGAATTAAATCATTATAGTATTTGAATTGGAGCTATTAATTCCTATAAAATATTTGGTAGCTCCAAATATTCTGAAACATGCTGAGGGCCTCTGTAACAATTCAGTTACTGCCCACAAATATTTTCAGGATTTATAAAGTTGATTTGGTTTTAAAAACTAAATCAGAAACAAACTGCAAAATAGAAAAGAGAAATATAATAGAAATGGAGCAGAGGAGAGAAACCTAACCTTTCTTACCTGGAGCTGGCCCAGTTGCCCCAGCCCGCCAACCCACCTTGCCAGTCGTCTCCTAGCTTCTCCCAGGAGGACGACGCCGTGTCGACGCGCGCGCAACCAAGGTCCACCTCCTGCTTCCACCTCCTGCTTTCGCCCCGCCCTCGTTCGAGCGCCTGGAGACGCCCAGTACATTCTCCCTCGCTCCCCTCGCCTCTCCGGTGCCTCTCTCCCTCTCTAGCCCCTGCTCCCCGCGACCACCCGAGAGCCCCGCCGGCCACCACTGCCGCCCGCATGGCCATCGCCATCCCCTTGCCCCCCTGCCATGTCCATACGAACCGCATCAACGCCGAGCCTCTACAAGAAGAAGATCAGGACCGCGGAAGCTCTACGTCATCGGCATCAAGCTCGTCCCTACCGCCTCTGGTCGAAGCTCGTTGGCGTCGATCCGTCATCTCCGGAGCATCCCCGGACACACCGAGCTTCTCCTCGTCACCACCATGAGGTCCTCTCCCATCTCCCCTATGTCCCCTACTCAAACTCACGCCGTAGCCGTTGTTCCACCGCAACCGAAGCTTGACGCCACCGTGGCTCCTCGCCGCCGTGGCCAGGGCACCCAAAGCTCGCATCCGAGCACATCGTTGTGCTCCTACTGGTCCGTAGTTGTCGCCCCGCTGCTTAACTTGCTCCGCCACATGCTCTAGCCGCAGCTGCCGCACACACGAACTCCGGCCACCGCCGCAAGCTCTGTTCCGGTGAGCTCCGGCCATCCCAGCTGCTGCCGCTTGCTGGAATGGATGCACGTGTGTGCCAGCAATCCGTAGCCGCAAACCGCACACCAAACCATCGCCCGTGGCACAAATCCGAGCCGCGCCGCCGCCGTTTGGGTCACCGTCGGCCAGGCACCGGCGATTACCGACGTGGCCGTCATTAGATCCTGATGACGCCGCTAATTAAACCCTATCGTAAAATGACAGACGAGCCCCACCGGCTTAATTAACCAGTTAATGGAATTAGTTAGAATTAGTCTAATTCTACTGGACCCACGCGTCAGCATTGACTCTGCTGACATCATCGTTGACCGGTCCCACCTGTCTGTGACTCAAGCTAGCACCGTGAGACTGACCAGTGGGCCCACTGGTCAGGTTTGACCCGAACCAGCCCTTTGACCTGCTGATGTCATGCTTACTCTTTGCTGACGCAGTAAAGGAATTTCTGGATTAAATCTAATTCAGGAAATTCCAGAAAATGATTTGAACTTCTAAAAATCATAGAAATTCAACCGTGGCTCCAAATGAAACAAGTTATATATGAAAAATGATCAGAAAAATTCAATCTATCCATCTGCACTGGTTTCATGCATGATAAAGCAACTTAAACCTGCTGTTTATATCAAAACATGATAAGGCACTATTTAAATTCATAATTTGAGTTTGGGATTGAACCTTTGGTTTAAAATGACCCAAAACCATCTGGTTGTAGTTGCATTAGGCCAACACACTCATATTACCATGTCATGATCATGCACCATACTGTTGCATTGCATTGATTGTGTTCTTTCTGTGTTTGCCGGTATTTGTCCCCTCTCGATAGACGTGGTTTCGGCGATGAGATCGATGACACCGATGAAGAGCTATAATATCTTCAGAAGTGCCAGGCAAGCAAAAACCCCTTGTTCATTCCGATACAATCCCACTCTCTCGCTCCTGCTCTCTTTTACTGCATTAGGACAACAACGATTCAACTGTTACATGCTGCGGTAGTTTAACCCCTTTCCTCTTCATGACCTGTCATTGCCACAGTAAATAGATGAAACCCACTAGCATGAGTAGGAGTTGTTTGAGCCTTGATGTGCCTACTCATTCATGCTTGTTTGTCATGCCTACTACTGCTTAGAGTTGAGTCAGGTCTGATTCATCGGGAATGAATTGGAAGGTGTGAACATGTCCTACTGATGAGAGCTAAGGGTGTGAACACAATTTGGTAAAGGTAGCGGTGAGAGGCCATGTAGGAGTACATGGTGGGTTGTCTCATTGCAGCCGTTCTCAGGAACTGAGTTCTGTGTTTTTGATCCATGAACAGTTACTACCACACATTGGGTTCCGGTAACTCGACCCCTCTCGACTTATTAATTAACATGATCTCTGTCCAGGAGTAGCAACTAGTTTCTGGTGTTTGTAGGTAGTGTTAGTAGTCTACCAAGTGGTACCCGGTACAGGTGGGCTTGGGACAGACTAGGCACCGTGGCACGGTGTACTAAGCGTAGATCCATTCGTCGAGGTGGGCTTGGGAACCCTGCACACATCGTTTGGGGCCGTGAGCGACACCCCGGTCGGATCTCCTTGTGGATGGAACCTGAATAGGCGATAAACCTGGACGAGAGACTTGTGTGGTTAGTCAGGTCGTGGCCGACTCCCTCACCTGGCTTCCGCTTGAAGGTTGCCGAGGTACATGACGTGTACAGGGCGATAAGTGGCGACAGCGTGTGTGAAGAAGTACACCCCTGCAGGGTTATCATTATCTATTCGAATAGCCGGATTCCTCGGATATGGAAACTTGGACCCCTTGCATAGTTCATAGACAAGTGAAAGTGGATACTCTAAAATGCGCAAGATAAGCGTGAGTGCTATGGATGGCCTTCTCGTAGGGAGACGGGAGCGGATCCATAGTGGTGTATTGATATGGTGAATATGTGGACTCGTGTGCGCCACCTCAAAAGAGTTGCTTGCAGTCGTAGTTCAGGATAGCCACCGAGTCAAAGCTGGCTTGCTGCAGTTAAACTCCACCACCCCTTTGTTGATCCCGATGTATATGCAGATAGTTCTGATGTAAGTCTTGCTGGGTACATTTGTACTCACATTTGCCTATTTTATGTTTTGCAGAGATACTTCAGTCTCGCTAGTAGTTCCGCGCGGACTTCGACGTTTAGCCTGATACCTCAGCTACGATCTTGTGCCCTCGGCAGGATCTGGTAGATAGTCAGGCTTCTCAGCCTTTTTCATTTATAGATGTCTGTACTCAGACATACTAAGCTTGCGCATGTGCTTTGATTTGTATGCTCTGAATGTTGGGTCATGAGACCCATGTTTGTAATATCTCGCTCCTCGGAGCCTAATGAATAAATATTGGAGTCGTAGAGTTATGTTGTGATGCCATGTTGTATTTACACATATCGAGCATATTGTGTGGATGATTGAAATGCTTGCTATGTGTGGGATCCGACAATCTAGTTGTTTATCCTTGGCAGCCTCTCTTATGGGGAAATGTAGTCTAGTGCCTCCTTGAGCCATAGTAGTCCGCTATAGCCCGGTTCACCGGAGTCCTGCTAGCCCAGCACTACTGCTCGGAACACTTGACTGGCCGGCATGTGATTCACTTCATTCCTGTGTCTGTCCCTTCGGGGAAATGTCACGGGGTGACATCCGGAGTCCTGCCTAGCCTGCTACAGCCCGGGTTACCGGAGTCCTGTTAGCCTAGTGCTACAGCCCAGATTCACATGCTATTGACCGACATGCTCGAAGTTGATTCATGTATGCCTGTCTCGATGGGTTAGTGCCGCTTTGGGTTCACGACTAGCCATGTCGGCCCGGGTTCTTTGTCATATGGATGCTAGCGACACTATCATATACGTGAGCCAAAAGGCGCAAACGGTCCCGGGCCAGGTAAGGTGGCACCCGTGGGAATACCGTGCGTGAGGCCGCAAGGTGATATGATGTGCTACATGCTAGATCGGTGTGACTTAGGATCGGGATCCTGACACCAATCATAGCAATTCACCAATTACCGATAGGACAACGAAAATCTACTCAGACATCATAGGATGGCAACACACCATTGGATAATAATATGAAGCATAAAGCACCATGTTTAAGTAGAGGGTACAACGGGTTCCGGGAGAGTGGACTGCTGTAGATTGATGGGGGAAGGTGATGAGGATGTTGGTGAATATGACGGAGGTGTTGGTGTAGATTAACGCCGCACGATGATGGCCCCGGCGGTGTTCCGGCGCCTCCTGGAGAGAGGGGGAGAGAGCCCCCCTTCTTCTTCTTCTTCCTTGACCTTCTCCCTAGATGGGAGAAGGGTTTCCCCTCTGGTCCATGGCCTCCATGGCATGGGAGGGGCGAGAGCCCCTCCGAGATTGGATCTCTCTCTCTATCTCTCTCTGTTTCTGCGTTCCTTGATTCTGCCCTTTCACCGTTTCTTATATTTCCGGAGATCCGTAACTCCGATTGGGCTGAAATTTGGACACGATTTTTATCCAGATATTGGCTTTGTTACGGCGAAAGAAGGGCACCAACCGCCTTACGGGGTGGCCAGGAGGGCCTAGGGCATGCCCCTCACCCTCGTGGGCCCCCGGGCATCATCTCGCGTTGATTCCACTTCCCAAAATTCACATATATTCCAAAAAAATCTTCATTAGATTTTATCCCGTTTGGACTCCGTTTGATATAGATTTTCTGCGAAACAAAAATCATGCAACAAACATGAACTGGCACTGGGCACTAGATCAATATGTTAGTCCCAAAAATAGTACAAAAAGTTGCCAAAAGTATATGAAAGTTGTATAATATTGGCATGGAACAATAAAAAATTATAGATACGACGGAGACGTATCAACTCCCTCCGTCTAGATTACATGTCGCAGAAATGGATAAAACTGGATGTATCTAGAACTGAAATATGCCTAGACCCATCCATTTATTTCCAGATGGAGGGAATACATGTCAATATGTCATGCTTTTCTATTCTTCAGTACCTATTCCATCTCTGTTGTAGCATGTTTTATAATTGAAGCACCATTCTTCTACATAAGGCATGCAAGGGGAAGACGTCTATGTTAGAATCTGAAGGGTTACAAACCAGGTCTTTTCAAAAGATCCAAACGCCAGGAGATAATAAACCAACTCCAGTTTTCATAGATACTACTCCAGCATAGAGAAACCCAACTCCCACTAATAATAAGCAGATTCCAGTGGCCAAAGAACTAGTCCGCTCCAGTCCAGTAAAAATATGTTAACTCCATTCTAAGAAGCGTGTGTTTATCCTCGCATCATCAAATTTTATAGCATTCTGATCATATTTTCTACATGTTTCTTACACATCTCTCTTTTAGAAAATAAGGTTAAACGATAGAAGACTTCCTCCATTGGGATCTTATTCGAGGAAAATATCTTGCGGGAATTCTCTGTGCTCCAATGCTGATGTAAGTACCTGTTGTATATCACTATATTTTTACATCAGCATGTATTTTGTTAATTGGCGTGAATCCAACCTTTATCTGATCTAAAATTAGTTTTAGCAAAATGTTAAAGGCGCTAATGTTGATTTCTATAAGCAAAACTACCTGGTAGTTTTGCATACTGAGCTGCATGAGTGTACTATCTCATATCATGCAAATTACTAAATTGTAGTGCTGCTCTAGTTGCCCATTCATTCATTTTGTCAATGTTGCTTTTGTATTACCTTACCTCGCTGATGATAGTTGTGCCATATTGTGATAATTTGGTGTAGGCTAGTTACCCAAACGTTCGTTGTGTCAATGTTGCTTTCCTATTACCTGGCCTGGCCAATGATAGCAATGCTAGTGTGTTAATTTGGTGCAGGCTGCTGAAGATCAGAAGACAAACTCTGAAAACAGCAAGGCAACCCCATTGTTTCTTTCCAATAAATCTAGGCCAGGTAATATGGCAATAACTCATGATTAATCTGTTCGGTTCCCCTCCTAATTTATGTTATGATGCAGTGGTCGAGACACTCTCCACTATCAATAATACAATCCTGCCAAAATCGCCATCTGAATCTGTTCAGTTTCCTCTGTCTTGAATGCAACGGAAAAATGTATGTTTGTGAACCAATTACTGGCTGAAGCAATGATGGAAATGGTGGAGGAATCAGTGGTGCACATTCGTGCACAAAAACAACTGATCAATGTTTTCAGAGACGGTGTAGCAAAGCAGCAAGAACTAGCCCACATGCTTATGGACGTCATCCGCGTTAAGTTGTCAGATTGTGTCGTTGTAGACCGCTAGGTTCAGTTCATTTATTTGCACTGGCATCAATCTTTGATTGCCTAGTGGATGTAATTTCTTGTAATATATGCTGGATGTGCGACGTTTTTTCCTGTATGCCATACCTTTGCTTGATCAGTTTTGGTCCTGTGCATAATTACTCGTCGTAATGGGCTCAAATTATCTAATTGGGCCTAAAGACATGTACGAACTTTAGTGGGCCCATTAAGTTAATGGGACGTTACCAGGCCGAAAGTTAATGGTCGGCCCTCTTACCTCCCGGGTCGTTAACAGGCCGACATCGAAGCGGGCGACAGGTGGGCCCATTTGATTTCACGGGTCGTTGCTAAGGTCGGGCTACATATGGCCCAACTATACTGTGGGCCTTTAGCAGGCCGAAAGAGACAGAGGGCTCGTACTGGACCATGAAGAGCATGGGCCGCTAAGAGGCCGAAAGTTAGGTTGTACTGTAAATGGCCCAACTGTGTTGTGGGCCTTTAGCAGGCCGAAAGAGAAACCAGGCTGGTATTGGACCATGAAGAGCATGGATCGTTAAAAGGCCAAAACTCAGGTCCGCTACAAATGGCCCAACTCATTTATGGGCTGTCAACATGTTGAAAGACACACCGGGCCGGGAATTGGCCCAACACTTAAATGGGTCGCTAAAAGGCCAAAACTAAGGTCCGACTACAGATGACCCAACTCATTTATGGGCCGTCAACAGGCTGAAAGACACACCGGGCCGGAAATTGGCCCAACACTTAAATGGGTCGCTAAAAGGCCGAAAGATGTACATCCTAAAAATTGGCCCATCCCTTGAATGGGTTGTTAATAGGCCGAAATCACATCGGGCCGATATTGAGCCCAAATATATAGCGGACTGTTAACGGGCTCGAACTGACAATGGGCTGCAATGGTGTCAAATCTTTAACGGGTCGTTGATGGGCCGAATTGGCACATCTCGTATGGGTCGTGGGCTTAAATGGACCTGACACAAGTAGGCCTTTGATACATCTCCAACGTATCTACAATTTATGAAGTATTCATGCTATTATATTATCTGTTTTGGATGTTTATGGGCTTTACTAAACACTTCTATATTATTTTTGGGACTAACCTATTAACCAGAGGCCCAGCCCAAATTGTTGTTTTCTTGCCTATTTTAGTGTTTCGAAGAAAAGGAATATCAAACGGAGTCCAAACGGAATGAAACCTTTGAGAGAGTTATTTTTGGAACGAAAGCAATCCAGGAGACTTGGAGTAGACGTCAGGGAAGCTTCGAGGAAGCCACGAGGTAGGGAGGCGCGCCCTACCCCCTTGGGCGTGGCCCCCACCCTCGTGGGCCCTTCGTGGCTCCCATGACCGACTTCTTTCGCCTATATATGTCCATATACCCTAAAAACATTGGGGAGCAGAATAGATCGGGAGTTCCGCCGCCGCAAGCCTCTGTAGCCACCAAAAACCAATCGGGACCCTGTTTTGGCACCCTGCCGGAGGGGGAACCCTCACCGGTGGCCATCTTCATCATCCCGGCGATCTCCATGACGAGGAGGGAGTAGTTCACCCTCGGGGCTGAGGGTATGTACCAGTAGCTATGTGTTTAATCTCTCTCTCTCTCTCTCTCGTGTTCTTGAGGTGGTACGATCTTGATGTATCACGAGCTTTGCTATTATAGTTCGATCTTATGATTTTTCTCCCCCTCTACTCTCTTGTAATGTATTGAGTTTTCCCTTTGAAGTTATCTTATCGGATTGAGTCTTTAAGGATTTGAGGAACACTTGATGTATGTCTTGCATGTGCTTATCTGTGGTGACAATGGGATATCACGTGATCTACTTGATGTATGTTTTGATCATCAACTTGCGGGTTCCGTGACCTCGTGAACTTATGCATAGGGGTTGGCACACGTTTTCGTCTTGACTCTCCGGTAGGAACTTTGGGGCACTCTTTGAAGTTCTATGTGATGGTTGAATAGATGAATCTGAGATTGTTTGATGCATATCGTATAATCATACCCACGGATACTTGAGGTGACATTGGAGTGTCTAGGTGACATTAGGGTTTTGGTTGATTTGTGTCTTAAGGTGTTATTCTAGTACGAACTCTATGATAGATCGATCCGAAAGAATAACTTTGAGGTGGTTTCGTACCCTACAATAATCTCTTTGTTTGTTCCGTGCTATTAGTGACTTTGGAGTGACTCATTGTTGCATGTTGAGGGATAGTTATATGATCCAATTATGTTATTTTTGTTGAGAGAACTTGCACGAGTGAAAGTATGAACCCTAGGCCTTGTTTCAATGCATTGCAATACCGTTTGTGCTCACTTTTATCGCTTGCTACCTTGCTGTTTTTATATTTTCAGATTGCAAAAACCTATATCTACCATCCATATTGCACTTGTATCACCATCTCTTCGCCGAACTAGTGCACCTATACAACTTACCATTGTATTGGGTGTGTTGGGGACACAAGAGACTCTTTTTTATTTGGTTGCAGGGTTGTTTGAGAGAGACCATCTTCATCCTACACCTCCCACGGATTGATAAACCTTAGGTCATCCACTTGAGGGAAATTTGCTACTATCCTACAAACCTCTACACTTGGAGTCCCAACAATGTCTACAAGAAGGTTCCATAGTAGACATCAGGCATTTTCTGGCGCCGTTGCCGGGGAGGTTAGTGCTTGAAGGTATATCTTTAGATCTTGCAATCGAATCTTTTTGTTTCTTGTTTTAGCACTGGTTTAGTTTATTAAAGAAAACTACAAAAAAATGGCATTGATGGTACCTCATATGCTTCATCTTGTTAATATCTTTCATGAGAATTAGGATTCCGATAATTGTGCTCAATTGCTAGAGGAAGAATGCATTAGAATGTTTGGCACTAAATCTTTGGATGATGAGCATGATTGCAATGTTGTTAGTATGAACTCTTTGAATATCCATAGTACTAATGATGGTTGCACTAGTCATGATGAAAATGTCTCTTATAAGCATGTCAACTTTTGTGGAATACATAGAGCTTGCAAGTACACACCAATTAGGGAAAATATATTTTGCAAGAGGCATAAGTATTTGGAAACTAAATGGTTGCAAGAAAGGCTAGATGTTTGTGCTGGAAATTTAAAATTTCTTCACCATACTTGTGAACTTTGCAATGAACATGGTCATTTAAATCTCCAATGCAAATTGTTTCATGATCGAATCGTGTCCAAAAATTGTGATGACTTGATTTCCCTTGCACATCATAATGAACTTAGTTTGCTTTTGGGTTATGAAGAAATGAAACGTATAACTAAGCATATTCCAAAATATAACCTTGAGAAATTCCTCGATATTGATCTAGAAGAAATTTTTATGTATTATGCGGTGAATTGCATTGAAAATCCTTATATTGCCAATTACATAAAGAAAATAAAACAAATAGAAGATGAAGAGAATACTAACGAAAGGGAAGAGACTTCCCAATATCCACCGATTATTTCTTATGATGAATCAGGTAACGAGGAGGAGCCTTCTATTCAATCAATCTCATTAATAAGGAGCTCAAAAAAGATTGTTAAACCCACAGATGATGTGAAGAAGAAAAAGAAAAGACGGAGGAGCAAAGGTAGAAAGGTATTCCTCCCAAATGATGTTGCTCCTATTACTCATTGTGATGATGATAATTGTTATACTATTGGTGCTATCCATACTATTAATGATGAGAGTGATTATGCTTATGATATGAAAAGGCCCAAGCTTGGGGATGCTATGTTTGATGAGAATGACATGTTTGAGAATATATTTTCTGCAAATGTTTGTCCCAAGCTTGGGGATGCTATGTTTAATGAAGATGATATTCTTAGCCTCCCAAGTTTTGATGAGAAAATTTGTTATGATGATAGCATGCCTCCTATTTATGATGATTATATTGAAGAAATTGGGTTTGGAAGAGTGTCAACTTTAGGAAGTAATGATTATTTCGGAGGATGTTGAATCTTATTGTGATAATTATGAAAGTGGATTTGGAGAGGTCATGCATTTATTTAGTAATGATTACACTATCTTGGAAGAGGTTTCAATTGATTATGATGTGAATAAAGTTTCTACTTATGATTATTATTGTGATGATACTTATGCTATAAAAAGTATTGATAATTATATTTCTAAAACTTGTCATGATTATGATTACCCTTTTTCTGAACATTACCGTTTTAATGTGGAAACAATTTATAGTATTCGAGTTTCTTATGATACTCCCACTATTCTGAATGAGAAGAATTTTGCTTATGTGGAGAGTAATAAAATTTCTATGCTTGTAGATCATGAAAAGAATGCTTTAGGTGCTGGTTATACTGTTGAATTCATTCATGATTCTACTGAAAATTATTATGAGGGACGAATATATGCTTGTAGGAATTGCAATAATATCAAGTTTCCTCTCTATGAGCTTAAAGTTTTGAAGTTATGCTTGTTTTGCCTTCCTGTGCTAGTTGATTATTGTTCCCATAAGTTGTTTGCACACAAAATCCCTAGGCATAGGAAGTGGGTTAGACTTAAATGTGCTAGTAATATTCTTCATTATGCTCTCTTTATGTTTCAATTCTTATCTTTTATGTGAGCATCATTGAAATCATCATGCCTAGCTAGGGGTGTTAAACGTTAGCGCTTGTTGCGAGGCAACCCAATTTTATTTTTGTTCCTTGCTTTTTGCCCCTGTTTAGAAATAAATAATGTATCTAACCTCTGGTTAGATGTGTTTTTATGTTTCAATTAGTGTTTGTGCCAAGTAGAACCTTTGGGAAGACTTGGGTGAAGTCTTTATGATCATGCTGTAAAAAACAGAAACTTTAGCGCTCACGAGAGTAGCTGCCATTTGTTTTACTGGAAAGTGCTTTTAGATTGATTCTTTTTGAAGATGATTAATAGATAAATTCCTCAGGTCCACCAATTTATTTTAGAATTTTGGAGTTCCAGAAGTATATGCTTGATACAGATTACTACAGACTGTTCTGTTTTTGACAGATTCTGTTTTCAGTGTGTTGTTTGCTTATTTTGATGAATCTATGAGTAGTATAGGAGGGTATGAACCATAGATAAGTTTGAATACAGTAGATATTACACCAATATGAATTTAGAGTGAGTTCACAACAGTACCTAAGTGGTGGTTTTATTTTCTTATACTAACGGAGCTTACGAGTTTTCTGTTGAGTTTTGTGTTGTGAAGTTCTCAAGTTTTGGGTAAAGATTTGATGGAATATGTAATAAGGAGTGGCAAGATCCTAATCTTGGGGATTAACAAGGCACCCCAAGGAAATATTCAAGGACGACCAAGATCCTAAGCTTGGGGATGCCCCGGAAGGCATCCCCTCTTTCGTCTTCGTTCATCGGTAACTTTACTTGGAGCTATATTTTTATTCACCACATAATATGTGTTTTGCTTGGAGAGTCAATTTATTTTGTTAGGATTTGATTTCTGTCATCTAGAACAATGTTTTCCATCTTTTATTTCAATAGCAGTGGCATTGATGGCCATTACTATGCCTATTTTACAAGTCTACATGTTGCTATTTGAAAACAGAAAGTTTACCACTGTTGCAAAAATTCCCTAGAAAAGTCAGAATGTGATAAAATGTTGAAACCTTTTGCATAATAATATCTGATAAATTTAATACAGTGGGAATTTTCTTTCATAATTTTTTGAGCTGGGTAAGTATGGATCTTGCTGCATTCTTCGCACACTGTCCTGTTTAGGCAGATTGCTATTATGTTTGCATTGTTTGCATATGTTTGCTTGTTTAATGATTCTATTTGAGGATGGGACTATTAAATATGCAGAGGCATTTAGTAGGCAATGTTGAATAATAATTTTAGTGATTTGCTACAGTAGAGTATGATAAGGTTTTTGCATTGGTTTATACTAACTTATCTCACGAGTCCTTGTTGAGTTTTGTGTGGATGAAACTTTTGAGATTTAGGGAGACCGTGATATGAGAGGAATTAAGGAGACACAAAAGCTCAAGATTGGGGATGCCCAAGGCATCCCAAGATGATATTTCAAGAAGTCTCAAGCGTCTAAGCTTGGGGATGCCCCGGTTGGCATCCCACCTTTCTTCTTCAACAACTATCGGTTAGTATTGGTTGATCCTAAGTTTTTGCTTCTTCACATGATGTTTGCTATTCTTAGATGTCATTTTATTTTGTTTTGCTTTCTGTTTGAATAAAGTATCAAGATCTGAAATTCTACAAATGAGAGAGAGTCTTCACATAGCTACATAATCATTTAACTACTCATTGATCTTCACTTATATCTCTCGGAGTAGTTTGTTATTCATTCACGTGCTTCACATATATCCTATGAGTAAATGGTTGAATGAATTGAATATAATAAATCTGAAATTATATATGTTTCATATTCTTATCCCATGGGGAGTATTGACTTCACATATAAGAAGTAGAGGTGGTAAATTTATTGATGGTTAGCAAACATTATATTATTCACTTGAACAATTCATGAAAGAATATTGGGGGAAGAGAGATTTCACATATAAATATACTATCTTGGACATCTTTTGTAATTGTGAGCACTCATTAAAATATGACATGTTAAAAGGTTGATGTTGGATAAGGAAGACAATGTAATGGGTTATGTTTTCTTATATCTGAAATAAAGTATATTGTCATGGATCATTCAACATGCTGAGCTTGCCTTTCTCCCTCATGCTAGCCAATTCTTTGCACCAAGTAGAGATACTACTTGTGCTTCCAAACATCCCTTAAACCAGTATTGCCATGAGAGTCCACCATACCTACTTATTGATTGAGTAAGATCCTTCAAGTAAGTTGTCATCGATGCATGCAATAAAAATTGCTCTCTAAATATGTAAGATCTATTAGTGTGGAGAAAATAAGCTTTATACGATCTTGTGATGTGGAAGCAATAAAAGTGATGGACTGCATAATAAAGGTCCCTATCACAAGTGGCAATATAAAGTGACGTTCTTTCGCATTAAGATTTTGTGCATCCAACTATAAAAGCGCAAGACAACCTCTGCTTCCCTTTGCGAAGGGCCTATCTTTTATTCTTGTCTTATACCTTATGCAAGAGTCATGGTGATCTTCACCTTTCCTTTTTACATTTTATCCTTTGGCAAGCACATTGTGTTGGAAAGATCCTGATATATAGTTACTCCCACTTTTGTTTCATGCGTTCTAGGTAGTATCTATCATATCGGAGAGTATGTACGCGTAGTATGTAGTATATAATAATGTTTAGGTAGTATATATACTATTTTTTTGGTAGTATGTATCATATTTTGTGCATACTCTATTTCACGTACAAATATGTACGTATTTCACAAATACAATAAAATCATGAGCTCACTTGCGATTTTTTCTTATAACTCACTCTGGAGTATCTTAAATATAATATATGAACATATTAAAAATAATAAAGTAGAGTATATACTACCACATGGTAGTATATAAGAAATGGGTGTAGCTACACCCGGTAGTAGGATGCATTTTCCCTATATATATATATATATATATATATCCAATTGGATGTAAGGCATCCTGAACTATTATTATTGACATTACCCTTGAGGTAAAAGGTTGGGAGGCGAATCTATAAGCCCCTATCTTTCTCTGTGTCTGATTAAAACTTTGAACCCATAAATATCACATGAGTGTTAGCAATTGTGAAAGACTAAATGATAGTTAAGTATGTGAGGTTTGCTGAATCAAAGCTCTGACATAGACCCTTCCTGAAAATAAGATGTAGCGACCAGACCTCAAACAGCCTGATCTCTGTGCTCTGGTGTCATCCCTGGATCAGTAATGCTGACACCACACAGTACTTCGAAGGATTTATAACAGAGTAGCAATCACACACTTATTACATCAGTGTCTCAAAGAGAACCTATTACAATAAATATGGCTTAAGGCCATCTAATAACGATAACAACGGAAGGCTTGGAAGATAAGTGAGTCCATCAACTCCAACGGCATCACTGAGTATAGAACCACGACCTAAAAGGCACCTTACTCCTCGTCTGAAAAGTCTGCAACATGAAACGTTGCAGCCCGAAAACGGGTCAGCACATGGAATATGCTGGCAAAGTAACACAAAGAGAATAATGAATGAATAAGCCTATACTACATGCATATTTGGCTGGTGGAAAAGCTCTATGGCTACAGTTTTGCATAAAGCCAATTTTTCCCTACTGCAAAGGAATAAATTTATTTAACTATCATGGTGGTTGTTAAACATCGAGAATGGTTGACAGCATCCTCAATCCCAATTAAAAATAGTCATCCATAACCCAACAATATTAATTTAGAAGTAACATGATGAGATTCACATGATATCCAAGAACTAGATACTCAAGACGTCCATAACCGGGGACACAGCTAATCATGATTAGTTTGTACACTCTGCAGAGGTTTGCGCACTTTTCCCCACAAGACTCGATCGCCTCCGTTAGATTTCTCGCACTACATGATGTTTGAGAAATGGATGACCGAGACATAGTCTTTCTGAAGCGCTAGCACCTTACGTTGGATAGACCGGTACACCTACTTTCCCCTACATCTGCTAGTCTACCCTGTAAGAGTTCGCACGACATAATCAACTATGCCAGAGCCCATAATGGCTTGTGGCTGCACACGGAAGTTTCTAGTTTGAATAATCTTATGATCCCTTTGAGCCTGGGTGGCGGTCCAAAAGAAACAGGCAATCCTGATAGAAACCAGGTGCCTCAATCCACCCAGATGTGTATTTAAGTTGCCACCTTAAGTAAACCATTAAAATTAACAAACTCACATCTGTCATGGATATCACTCACCCAATCCACGTCTACTAGCATAGCATGGCATAATAAGCAAACGTAGAAGTAACTCCCCAAAGGTTTCATAATAATACAGGTAATAGGTACTACCTCATCTACTTCCCATCCCTCAATTTAATTAGATCCTAATCATGCAGTGTTTGAGGATAGATCTAATGCAATAAAACTGGGTAGTAGAAAAGGTATGATCAAAGTGTTACTTGCCTTGCTGATGATCCGCGAAACCTAGAGATTCAAAGTAACAGGCGGCGCACTCCGGGTATTCTATCGCAGACAAACAAACAAGCATACAATAAGTACTCATCTAATGCACAGATAAAACTCAAATAAAAGAGATCTAACCAGAAAGTTCAACTTAAGAACTCCGGTATGCAAAAAGAATCAAATCGAACGAAGCAAAAGAAATCAAACGGCGAAAGAAATCAACTTCGTTCTAGTAATCTGGATCTAAGTCAAATTTTACAGTAGCAAAAACTTGTTTAAGTTGATTATTCGGAAAGAGGATTTCGATACGAAACTCCAAGCACTTGAATCGCCTGATTCCGATAAACGAGCGAAAAGTTATACTAGAAGCGAAAATCGGATCAGAAATCGCGATCAGAAAATAACCACGAAAAATCCGACGAAAAAGAAAGACGACGAACAGATTAATCGTTAATTAACCTAATCCGAAAATAATTAAAATAATTAAAATCATAAAATAATATTAAAATAAAAAAATCTAAAATAAAACCGACGAATTTTTTTTTGAAAAAATTTCAGCACGGAAATCAAGGCGGCGGCGAACCTCGGGCGGCGTGCAACTCCGGTGAGTCGACGGCGGGTCCGGCGGCGGCGGCGGCGGGCTAAAGTTTCGGGCGCGGGTGCGGTTATGGGCTGGGGCGTCGGGTGCCTCGCTATTTAAAGGCGCCCCCGGGCGGAGTCCCGCTCGGGTACGGCCCATAGTCGTTTTCGTTTTTTTTAATAATTACGCTCAGAATAAAAATAAAAAGAAATACTAAACGGACTCCAAAAATCATGAAATAAAATTTCACGGGTTTCTAAAATCAAGCCCGATAAAGTGAACATTTATTTGGGACCAAAATACAATTTCGAAAAACGTGTATTTTTCCTAAATTCAATTAAAAATACCGAAAAACTCCGAAATAAATTTTATTTATTTTTTATTAAATCCTCAATATTCCTATATTTTGGGAAAGTCATTTTATTCCCTCTCTCATATCTTTGTAATAGGAATAATTGACTATAAAAATAAATAAAATCAAATGATCCTGTTTACGAAATTTGAGAAAACTCAAATATGAAAATAACGAAATCCCCAACTCTCTCCGTGGGTCCTTGAGTTGCTTAGGATTTACTAGGATCAAAACCAAAAGCAAAATAAATATGATATGCATGATGATCTAATGTATAACATTCCAAATTTAAAATTTGGGATGTTACAAACCTACCCCCCTTAAGATGAATCTCGCCCTCGAGATTCGGGTCTGCTAGAAAATAGGTGAGGGTGGTCCTTGAGCAAATCTTCCTCTCGCTCCCAGGTGGCTTCATCCTCCGTGTGGTGGATCCACTGAACTTTGAAAAACTTGATAACCTTGCTGCGGGTGACTCGGCTGGCAAACTCGAGAATCTTAACTGGTTTCTCCTCATAGGTCAAATTGTTATCCAACTGAATTGCTTCCAATGGCATTGTGTCTCTCAAAGGTATGTCAGCCATCTCCGCGTGACACTTCTTCAACTGAGAAACATGGAATACATCATGAACTCCTGACAATCCTTCTGGCAATTCCAGCTTGTAGGCCACTTCTCCCATACGCTCCAAAACTTGATATGGCCCTACAAATCGTGGCGCTAACTTCCCCTTAACTTCAAAGCGCTTAATCCCTCGAAGTGGGGATACTCGAAGATAGACTCTGTCTCCGACTTCGTAAACTGTCTCCTTGGGTTTAGAATCTACGTAGCTCTTTTGCCTGGACTAGGCTACCTTGAGCCTATCGCGAATCAACTTCACCTTCTGTTCAGACTCTTTAATCAGATCTGGTCCAAACAACTGGCGGTCTCCAATTTCGTCCCATGACAACGGTGTCCTGCACCTCCTTCCGTACAAAGCTTCGAAAGGGGCCATCTTCAAACTGGTCTGATAGCTATTATTGTAAGAGAACTCTGCATATGGCAAATTGTCGTCCCAACTAGATCCATAATCTAGCGCACAAGCTCTCAGCATATCCTCCAAAATCTGATTGACTCTCTCGGTCTGTCCATCTGTCTGCGGATGAAAAGTTGTACTAAATTCTAGCCTGGTACCCAAAGTCTCATGCAACTGCTTCCAGAACTTTGAGGTAAACTGGGCTCCTCTATCTGATATGATGCTCCTCGGAACTCCATGCAGACATACGATTCTGGTCATATATATCTTTGCCAACTTAGCACTGGTGTAAGTGGTCTTTACTGGGATGAAATGAGCTACCTTCGTCAATCGATCAACTACAACCCAAATCAAGTCATAGCCTGAATGAGTCCTTGGTAATCCCGTGATAAAATCCATGCCTAGCTTATCCCACTTCCATTCGGGTATCGGCAATGGTTGCCACAATCCTGCTGGCTTCTGATGCTCTGCCTTTACTCTCTGACATACATCACAAATTGCTACATACTCCGCAATATCCTTCTTCATTCCGGTCCACCAGAAAATATCCTTCAAATCTGAATACATCTTGGTATTTCCTGGGTGAATCGAATACGGTGAATCATGTGCCTCTTGCAGAATCAACTTCCTGATCTCCGGGTCATTGGGTACATAAACACGGTCTTCAAACCATAGGGTGTCGTGCTCATCCTCACGAAATCCCTTAGCTTTTCCTTGGCTCATTTTCTCCTTTATAGAAGCAATCTCCTTGTCACATTTCTGAGCCTCTCTGATTCTATCCATCAATGTTGACTGAATCTCCAATGCTGCTACATAGCCTCTCGGAACTATCTCCAAACATAGCTCACGAAGATCTTCTGCTAACTCCTTTGGTATTTCTCCCGTCATCAGTGTATTGACATGGCTCTTACGGCTCAATGCGTCAGCTACTACATTAGCTTTTCCGGGATGGTAATGCAATCTCATATCATAATCCTTGATGAGCTCCAACCATCTCCTTTGTCTGAGGTTCAACTCCTTCTGCGTGAAAATGTACTTCAAACTCTTGTGATCCGTGTACACCTCACAATGATTTCCAATGAGGAAATGTCTCCATGTCTTCAACGCATGCACTACGGCTGCTAACTCCAAATCATGCATGGCATAATTCAATTCGTGAGGCTTCAGTTGTCGTGAAGAATACGAAACAACTCTTCCCTCCTGCATAAGCACTGCTCCAAGTCCTCGATGTGAAGCATCGCAATACACCTCATAATCCTTGGTTTGATCTGGCAAAATCAACACTGGTGAGGTAACCAAACGTTTCTTCAATTCCTGGAAACTAGCCTCACACTCCTCAGTCCATTTGAACTTAGTGTCCTTCTTCAGCAACTCCGTCATAGGCTTTGCAATCTTCGAGAAGTTCTCAATAAATCTCCGGTAGTATCCTGCGAGTCCTAGAAAACTCCGGATCTCTCCAACTGTTGTTGGTGCTTCCCAATTGGTCACAGTGATAAATTTTGTGGGATCAACTGCTATTCCTTCTCTGGATATAACATGTCCGAGGAATCCTACTTCCTTCAACCAAAACTCACATTTGCTGAAGTTGGCATATAACTGATGTTCTCTGAGCTTCTCAAGTACCAATCGCAAATGTTCTTTATGCTCCTCTTCATTCTTCGAAAATACCAGAATATCATCGATGAAACCACGACGAACTTATCCAAAAACTCCATAAACACTTTGTTCATCATGTTCATAAAATAGGCAGGTGCGTTAGTCAATCCAAATGACATAACGGTATACTCATACAGTCCATATCTTGTGGTGAACGATGTCTTAGGTATGTCCTGCTCTCGAATCTTCAACTGATGGTACCCTGATCGCAAATCGATCTTGGAAAACACTTTAGCCCCTTGCAATCGATCAAACAGATCATTGATCATTGGTAGCGGGTACTTGTTTTTGATTGTTACTTCGTTCAATCCTCGATAATCAACAACCATTCTTAACAATCCATCCTTCTTCTCCACTAGAAGTACTGGTGATCCCCAAGGCGAAGAACTTGGGCGAATGTAACCTTTATCCAGTAACTCCTTAATCTGTTTCTTAATTTCCACCAAATCCTGTGCAGGCATCCTGTACAGTCTCTTCGATATTGGCCCAGTGCCTGGCAAAAGCTCAATAAAAACTCAATGTCTCTATCTGGTGGCATGCCTGGCAACTTTTCTGTAAATACATTAGGAAAATCCTTTACCACTGGTACTTCCTCCTGTACAACTCCTGATATGGAATTTAATTGTGTCCTATTCGGTGCATGCCGGGATACATACTTGATCCTTCTTCCTTCTGGCGTTGTGAGCAAAATTGTCTTACTGGCGCAATCGATGTTTCCACCATACATCGACAGTCAATCCATACCGAGAATTACATCCAAACCTTGGGATTCCAATACTATTAGGTCCGAGGGTTTAGAAAAGATGAGAATTAAGAATAGAATGAGGTCTAAAGAGAAAACACTACCCAAATGCACATGAGACAAATGCACACAAAATCACTTCATTCAATCAAACAAGAGCATACAATCGGTTTAGAACTATCGCAAAAGTGCGTGGACTATAATATGTACATGGTGGAACATTACTACTGTTATGGTATTCAACTAGAAAAACTGCTCCGATGAAGACTCCATGATATCTGCTCCAGCTTCATCTTTGAAATCATCATCACTTGGATCGGAATCGGTGTCGTCGATGATGATGTAGTTATCTGGATAGGTGCAATCTTCATCTTCTCCTCTAGGTGTTGAATTCCCCATGAGTTCTTCAATCTTCTCCTTAAGATCGCCGTTTTGTCTCACTAGAGCTACAATCTCATCCATGTAGTCCTTGCGAGTGGCCTTCAGTTCTCCTTCTAGGTCAATAGTCTTGGCCTTTGCTTTCTTCAACTCCATCATGTCTGCGCACATCTGGTTCTCCTGGCGTCGAATGTGCTGGTTTAACTCCTGGATGAAAGCTGCAATGGATCTATCCTTCTTGGTGCTAACTATCTCCCATTGTTCATCTCGGCGTCCGCAAATCTGGTAAATAGTATCCTTGAGGTCTTCTTGGTAAACTTCTCCAATGCGTCCCATGGTGATGTGAGCTGCCATGCTCTTTCCCAGACTCCATGTTGGTGCATTGAAAACACACTCTATGGGCTCCGTGATTGGTGCGAACGTCCTTCCTGGAAATATAGCTTGAATCTTCCAACGCTCCTCTTCGGGTAAAGTGGCGTTGTAGGTCCCGGTGAAGCTTGGTATTCCAATGTTGAGGTACCTAGTGACTTCCTTCAGGTGTCGTCCAAAAGGTCTATCTTCATCCGGCTGGGTGAACTTGATCCTCGCTTCTGTCATCCTAAAAGAGTAGAAAAGATGAGGAGTCAGAAATGAGAAGAGAGTAGTGAACTAGGGCTTTAGCTTAGTGGTCGTGTCCTACAGTCAGCGTGTGCTCTGATACCATCTCTGTAGCGACCAAACCTCAAACAGCCCGATCTCTATGCTCCGGTGTCATCACTGGATCAGTAATGCTGACACCACACAGTACTTCGAAGGATTTATAACAGAGTAGCAATCACACACTTATTACATCGGTGTCTCAAAGAGAACTTATTACAATAAATATGGCTTAAGGCCATCTAATAACGATAACAGCGGAAGGCTTGGAAGATAAGTGAGTCCATCAACTCCAACGGCATCACTGAGTATAGAACCACGACCTAAAAGGCACCTTACTCGTCGTCTGAAAAGTCTGCAACATGAAACGTTGCAGCCCGAAAACGGGTCAGCACATGGAATATGCTGGCAAAGTAACACAAAGAGAATAATGAATGAATAAGCCTATACTACATGCATATTTGGCTGGTGGAAAAGCTCTATGGTTACAGTTTTGCGTAAAACCAATTTTTCCCTACTGCAAAGGAATAAATTTATTTAACTATCATGGTGGTTGTTAAACATTGAGAATGGTTGACAGCATCCTCAATCCCAATTAAAAATAGTCATCAATAACCCAACAATATTAATTTAGAAGTAACATGATGAGATTCACATGATATCCAAGTACTAGATACTCAAGACGTTCATAACCGGGGACACGGCTAATCATGATTAGTTTGTACACTCTGCAGAGGTTTGCGCACTTTTCCCCACAAGACTCGATCGCCTCCGTTAGATTTCTCGCACTACATGATGTTTGAGAAACGGATGACCGAGACATAGTCTTTCTGAAGCGCTAGCACCTTACGTTGGATAGACCGGTACACCTACTTTCCCCTACATCTGCTAGTCTACCCTGTAAGAGTTCGCACGACATAATCAACTATGCCAGAGCCCATAATGGCTTGTGGCTGCACACGGAAGTTTCTAGTTTGAATAATCTTATGATCCCTTTGAGCCTGGGTGGCGGTCCAAAAGAAACAGGCAGTCCTGATAGAAACCAGGTGCCTCAATCCACCCAGATGTGTATTTAAGTTGCCACCTTAAGTAAACCATTAAAATTAACAAACTCACATCTGTCATGGATATCACTCACCCAATCCACGTCTACTAGCATAGCATGGCATAATAAGCAAACGTAGAAGTAACTCCCCAAAGGTTTCATAATAATACAGGTAATAGGTACTACCTCATCTACTTCTCATCCCTCGATTTAATTAGATCCTAATCATGCAGTGTTTGAGGATAGATCTAATGCCATAAAACTGGGTAGTAGAAAAGGTATGACCAAAGTGTTACTTGCTGTAACGCCCTTGATGCGGCTATATCTCCCACGTGTCGAAGCACGACTTAGAGGCATAACTGCATTGAAAGCTATGTCGCAAGTGAGGTAATCTTCGCACCACCCATGTAACACATAAGGGAAAGAGATACATAGTTGGCTTACAGTCGCCACTTCACACAATACATAAATAAACATTCATCATCCAGATTACACTCAAGGTCCGACTACGGAACCAAAATGAAAGAAGACTACCCCAAATGCTACACAGATCCCCGATCGCCCCAACTGGGCTCCACTACTGATCATCAGGAAAAGACACATAGTAACGACCACGTTCCTCGTCGAACTCCCACTTGACCTCGGTTGCGTCATCTGCACTGGCATCGTTGGCACCTGCAACTGTTTTGGTAGAATCTGTGAGTCACGGGGACTCAGCAATCTCACACCCGCGATATCAAGACTATTTAAGCTTAAAGGTAGGACAGGGTTGTGAGGTGGAGCTGCAGCAAGCGACTAGCATATATGGTGGCTAACAACGCAAAAGAGAGCGAGAAGAGAGGCAAAGCACGGTCGTGAAGCTAGAAGTGATCAAGAAGTGATCCTAGAACAACCTACGTCAGACATAACTCCAACACCGTGTTCACTTCCCGGACTCCGCCGAGAAGAGACCATCACGGTTACACACGCGGTTGATGTGTTTTAATTAAGGTCAACTTCGGGTTTTCTACAACCGGACATTAACAAATTCCCATCTTCCTCATAACCGCGGGCACGGCTTTCGAAAGATAATACCCTGCAGGGGTGTCCCAACTTAGCCCATTATAAGCTCTCACGATCAACGAAGGATATTCCTTCTACTAGGAAGACCCGATCAGTCTCGGAATCCCGGACTACAAGACATTTCGACAGTAATAAAACAAGACCAGCAAAGCCGCCCGATTGTGCCGACAAATCCGGATAGGAGCTGCACATATCTCGGTCTCAGGGCACATCTGGATAAGTCAAGCTACGAGTAAAACCAGGCCTCGAGTTTCCACAAGGTGGCCCCGCAGGTTGCTCGGTTCGGACCAACGCTCGAAGGACCACTGGCCCGGGGAGGGGTTAAAATAAAGATGACCCTCGGGCTCGCGAAAACCCGGGGGAAAACGGCTTAGGTGGAAAATGGTAAAACCAAAGTTGGGCCTTGCTGGAGGAGTCTTATTCAAAGCGAACTGTCAAGGGGGTCCCATAAATCACCCAACCGTGTAAGGAACGCAAAATCAAGGAACATAACACCGGTATGAAGGAAACTAGGGTGGCAAGAGTGGAACAAAACACCAGGCATAAGGCCGAGCCTTCCACCATTTACCAAGTATATAGATGCATTAATTAAATAAGAGATATTGTGATATCCCAACATAATCATGTTCCAACAAGGAACAAACTTCATCTTCACCTGCAACTAGCAACGCTATAAGAGGGGCTGAGCAAAGCAGTAACATAGCCAAACAACGGTTTGCTAGGACATGGATGGTTAGAGGCTGACATGGCAATGTGGGTGGCATGATATAGCAAGTGGTAGGTATCGCAGCATAGGCATAGCAAAAGAGCGAGCATCTAGCAAGCAAAGATAGAAGTGATTTCGAGGGTATGGTCATCTTGCCTGCAAGGTTCTCGGAGTTGTCGAAAGCTTGATCCTCGTAAGTGTTCTCAACAGGTTCCTCGTTCACGTACTCGTCTCCCGGCTCTACCCAAGGCAAGAACACAAGCAAAGGGGACGAACATCAATCACGATGCAATGCACAAACAACATGATGCAAAACATGGCATGATATGCGAGATGTGATATGCAATGCATATGCGTGCCCCGGAAGGAAAAGATGAACAAGGCATAGTCTTGGCAAACCAAGTATGCCACTGGAAAGGTGAGGTGATTTCGGTTGAAATCGATATAAAGATCACCGGAATCGGATGCACGGTTTGCAAATGACAAGCAAAACAAGAATGGCATATTTCTGCGATTAACAGCATGATGCCACTTAGCATGCAACAAGAAATTAAGCTACTGCACCCAACCATATCAGCAAAGCATATGGCAGTGATCTACTCACGATGATCGACAAAAGATGAACACTGAGCTACGGCTAAATCGCACCATAACAGGTTCAAACAAGCATGGCAAAAGTGCAATAGATAACAGGTTCACAGACTTGGTGAAAATACTATCTTGCCAGAAATTAACATCAGGATGACATGTTTAGAGCAAGGAAACAACATGCTACAGGACCAGGACATAGCAAAACAAGGCATGGAATGAATCTACTCAAAGCATTGAACAAAAGTCCCTTACTGACCATGAGCCAAAAAGGACTAGATAATATAATAGCACCCATGCCAATTAAGCAAGTTTCGTTACAGTTTTTCAGACTTAGCAGAAAACTGGACATGTCAAAAACAGATAACAAGTAGGCATGTTTACGAGCTCGATGCACTCACTACAGAGCATTTCATGATACACTAAGCATACATACATCAGGAAGACATGGCATAGAAGCTATACATGGCAATAATAACATCATAGCATGCAAGCATCAACTACACCAAGCTTGGCAAAATCGAATAACATGTAAACAATCTGCCAGTAACATTTTATAGCAAAAGTAGAGCTCGATTGTATCAAGCTATGGCACTCCATAATTACTAACAAAGGCATGGATGGATAGAGCAAATCCATATGTTCAAAACACCCTTACTGATCATGCTCAAAAGAGGCATATATCTCTCTAAAACAACATGAACACATGGCATAAAAATAACAGCAGGGAATAACATAGTGAAATTACTAAGTCCCTGAAATCAGTAACAATATGATCCCTACTTTGCATGCTTGTGCTAGTCACCAAAGAGATCGCAAAAATACATGGCATACACCCCTGGAAAGATAGAATGGCATATTTCAAAACACATGTACGACTCCAGTTCATAGGATGCACACATCAATCATGGCAAAAATGACAAAAGTGCATCTACTGAAACAGATCTGAAACTAACATCACATAGCCCTCTTCTAACAGCATTTCGGGCATCAAGATGAGCTCAAATGAAAATTATGCAATGAGATGAAATGATGTACTCATCGAGGCGAACAATTTGACATATTCCACGCACGAAACGGAGCAGTATGCAGCAAGTTATGATGCGATGAACAATGCTAAAAATATATGCAGAGGGAAAGACTTGGACGAAATAACGGGGTCAACCTAGGGCTGGATCCAGATCTGGCGCGCACAGGGCCCGAGGCGGAGGCGGCGACGGCGGGCGCGGCCGGCGCCAGAGCCGGGCGGCGGAGGGCGGCGGCCAGCCGGCGCGGTCAGGCGCGGGAGGGGCGCCTCGGGCGCCGGCGAGGACGGCGGGAGGCGGCGGCGGCGAGCGGGCAGCGGCGAGGCGGCCGGCGCGGGGACAGGCGGCGGAGTCGGTCGGGCGGCGGCGGAGCCGTGGCGGGGCGGCGGAGCGCGTCGGCGGCACGGGCAGGCGGCGGCGCGGCAGGGTCGCGGGCGGCGGGGAGCCACGGGCTCGGGGGGGCGCCCCGGGCCTGGCGGGCCGGCACGGGGAGGCGGCGATGTGGGCACGAGCTCGCCCACGTGGCGGCTCCCGGTTGGTCCGGCGCGGCGGGCGGACACGTCCGGCTCGCCCGGACGTGTCCGGCGGCGGCGGGGGAAGCGGGGCTAGGGTTTGGACCCGGAATTGGAAATGGGGGGTCTTTAAATAGAGGTAGAGGAGGCTAGGGAGCTCCAAATGGAGAGAGGTTTGCGGCCACACGATCGTGATCGAACGACGATGGACATGGGAGTGACTTAGATGGGTTATTGGGCTGTTTTGGAGGGGTTTTGGGCTGCAACCCAAAGAGGCTTTCACGGTTACCCGGTTAACCGTTGGAGTATCAAACGACCTCCGAATGACCCGAACCTTGACAGGCGGTCTACCGGTGCTATACCAAGGCCGCTTGACAAACCTCGGTCCATTCCGAGAAAGTTTAATACCCGCTCACCGAAAAAGGTAAAAGGGGACGCCGGGGAACATAGGAGCGCCGGATTGCAAAACGGACAACGGGGAAAATGCTCGGATTCATGAAACGAACACGTATGCGAATGCGATGCACATGATGACATGATATGAAATGCATGACAAGGACAAAATGCAAAACGAAGAAGAACCCAACCACAGAGGGAATAACATATCACATTGCCGAAAATGGCAAGAGTTGGAGTTACAAATATGGCAAGTTACATCCGGGGTGTTACAACACTCCACCACTACGAGAGGATCTCGTCCCGAGATCTAGGACTGAAAGAACTCCGGATATTCGGAACAGAGGTGGTCCTCGCGCTCCCAGGTGGCTTCTCGATCTGAATGGTGAGACCACTTCACTTTCAGGAATTTGATGGACTTGTTGCGAGTCTTGCGCTCAGTTTCTTCAAGAATAGCAACGGGATGCTCATGATAGGACAAATCTTCTTGAAGATCAATCTCTTCGAAGTTGATGGTGCGCTCAGGCGTCTTGAAGCACTTGCGAAGCTGTGACACGTGGAACACATCGTGCACATTTGCAAAGTTGGGGGGGAAGCTCAAGTTGATAGGCGAGATCGCCTCGTTTACCGATGACCTTGAAAGGACCGACGTATCTAGGGGCAAGTTTCCCTTTGATACCGAAGCGACGAGTGCCTTTCATTGGAGAGACGCGGAGGTAGACATGGTCTCCGATCTCGAAAGCCAAATCACGGTGTTTGCTATCGTAATAGCTCTTCTGGCGCGATTGAGCGGCTTTGAGATTCTCACGAATGACTTTACACATATCTTCAGCCTCTGTGATCAAGTCGTTGCCAAGAAGTTGGCGTTCGCCCGTCTCAGACCAATTGAGAGGAGTATGACACTTTCTGCCATAGAGAATCTCGAATGGGGCTTTGCCCGAGCTGGCTTGAAAGCTGTTGTTGTAAGAGAACTCAGCATATGGAAGACAATCCTCCCACTTCATGCCGAAAGAGATAACACAAGCCCTGAGCATATCTTCAAGAATTTGGTTGACACGCTCGACTTGTCCACTAGTTTGAGGATGGAAAGCTGTGCTGAAGCGAATGTTTGTGCCCATGGCCTTCTGAAAAGAATCCCAAAACTTGGATGTAAAGATGCTGCCACGGTCTGAAGAGATCAATTGTGGAATGCCGTGCAAGGAGACAATTCTGGAGGTGTAAAGCTCTGCCAGCTGCGCTGCTGTGATAGACTCTTTGATAGGAAGAAAATGAGCCACTTTAGTGAGCTTGTCGATGACGACTAATATAGCATCATTTCCACGCTTGGACTTTGGAAAACCAGTCACGAAGTCCATTTCGATATGATCAAAGTTCCATTCTAGAATAGCAAGAGGTTGGAGTAGACCAGCTGGTCGTTGGTGTTCTGCTTTCACCCTTCGACAGACATCACATTCATTCACGAATTGAGCAATTTCTCGCTTCATTCGAGTCCACCAGTACGACTGCTTGAGGTCATGGTACATCTTCGTACTTCCAGGATGAATTGACAGAAGAGAATTGTGCGCCTCGTTCATAATGACTTTACGAAGATCACCCTTTGGAACCACAATCCGGTCCTCGAAGAAAAGAGTATCTCTGTCATCAACGCGATAGCACTTGTATTTGGAAATGCCCTTGTCAATACCACGTTTCACCTTCTTCACCATGGTATCCAGCAGTTGTGCCTCATGAATTTGATCTTCCAAAGTAGGAGAGACTATGAGGTTGGCAAGAAAGCCTTGAGGAACAACTTGGAGATTCAACTTGCGGAAAGCTTCACAAAGATCCGGTTGAAAGGGCTTGAGGATTAAGCTGTTGCAATAAGCCTTCCTGCTCAAAGCGTCTGCAATCACATTAGGCTTTCCTGGAGTATATTCAATACTCGGATTATACTCTTGAATCATTTCGAACCATCGAGTTTGCCTGAGGTTGAGGTTGGGCTGAGTGAAGATATACTTGAGACTCTTGTGATCGGTGAATATGTCCACTTTCCTTCCCAACAAGAGATGTCTCCATGTTATTAATGCATGGACAACTGCCGCCAACTCAAGATCGTGAGTGGGGTAGTTCTTTTCGTTGGGCTTCAACTGACGAGAGGTATAGGCCACAACCTTCTTCTCTTGCATTAACACAGCACCGAGACCTTGAAGAGAAGCATCACAGAAAACTTCATAAGGCTTGGATTCTTCAGGAGGAGTCAAAACTGGAGCAGTGACGAGTTTCTCTTTGATAGCGTTGAAAGCAACGTCACACTCAGGAGACCAGACATACTTCACATGCTTCTGGAGGAGGTTGGAAAGAGGCTTTGCAATCTTTGAGAAATTCTCAACAAATCTTCGGCAATAGCTTGCAAGTCCAAGAAAACTGCGAAGCTGCTTGACATTCTGAGGAGGTTCCCAATTCAAAACTGCAGACACCCTCTCTGGATTAATAGCAATGCCCTTGGTAGAGATGATATGACCAAGGTAAAGAACTTCATCAAGCCAGAATTCACATTTGGAGAACTTCGCATAGAATTGATACTCTCTGAGCTTGTCGAGCACCAATCGCAAATGTTTGGCATGATCCTTCTTATTCTTGGAGAAGACCAATATATCATCGAGATAGACCAGGACGAATTCGTTGGTGTAGGGGTTGAAGATGAAGTTCATCATTCGAGAGAAAGTTGGCGGAGCATTGACAAGGCCGAAAGACATGACAGTATATTCATAAGAACCAAAGCTTGTTCTGAATGCAGTCTTGGGAATATCTTCTTCACGAATGCGAATCAGATGATAACCCATACGAAGATCAAGCTTGGAGAACACTTTAGCACCTTTAAGTTGCTCGAATAGCTCATTGATGTTAGGAAGTGGGTACTTGTTCTTGATAGTCTTCTTGTTCAATGGACGGTAATCGACGCAAAGTCGGTCCGTGCCATCCTTCTTCTAGACAAAAAGAACACCACAACCCCAAGGAGATGAACTCGGTCTGATCAGACCCAGACGCTCTTGTTCATCGAGTTGTTTCTTCAATTCCTTCAACTCTTTTGGCCCAAGCTTGTAAGGACGCTTGCAAATGGGTTCCGTGCCAGGCTCAAGATCAATAACAAATTCAACTGGCCGGTGAGGAGGCATACCCGGAAGCTCTTCTGGAAAGACATCTTGGTACTCACAAACGACTGGAATCTGAGAGATAGCATCCAATTCGCCCTTCTCATTGAGAGAAAACAACCGAATGGTTTCATCACGAGCGGCATAAATGATCACATCGTCAGAAGAGTGAGTCAATTGAATTTCCCTGGCAGCACAATCAAGCTGAGCCTTGTGCTTAGAAAGCCAGTCCATCCCGAGAATAAGATCAATATCAGAGTCACCAAGAACAATTGGTTTAGAAAAGAATCTATAGTCGCCCATCTTGATGGAAACATCCGGAACCACCAAACTAGAGCTCAAACGCTTGCCCGGAGAAATGACAACCATGGGTCTATCCAAATTAGAAGACGTGAAATCATGCTTGGCAAAAAACGGTCTTGACATTAAACAATGTGAAGCACCAATATCAAATAGGACTTTTGCAGGAATATCATTAACAGAGAGATTACCCATGATCACTTCTGAAGAATCCTCTGCCTGAGCCGCGTTCATCGTGTTCACTTTGGCATGCTTAGGATTATGCTTGACCACTGCATTGCTTGAAGATCTCACAGGAGGAGGAGGCGGAAGGCGCCTTTGGTTGAAGCACTTGTTCGCATAGTGACCCTTTTGCTGACATTTGTTGCAAGTCACCTCTGAGAGAGGACGATGATAAGGAGCATTTGGCCTTGGAGCTTGGTTCTGAGACTTGTTCTGATAGCCTGGGTTGGGTGGGTGGGAAGATCCACGACCACCTGAGTTCTTCTGCTGATAAGGCTGACGGAACGGAGGAGGAGGAGACAACCAGAACTTCTGTTGCTTGGCCGCCACTAGTGAGGAAGAAGAGGACTGAACTGCGTCCCTGACTCTCTTCTTAGATGCCTCACACTTGAGCTGAGCAGCTTCTTGTTTCAGTGCCATGTTGTAGAATTCATCATACTTTAACGGCTCAAAAAGCACGAGAGCTAGTTGCAGATCTTCTCTGAGGCCACGTCTGAATTGGTAAATCATGCTCTTCTCATCAGGGATGTCTTGCTTAGCAAAACGAGAGAGCTTCTGGAACTGAGTGTTGTATTGATACACAGACATGTTGCCTTGCTTAAGATTGCGGAACTCCTCACACTTACTCTCAACAACACTTTCTGGAATGTGATGAGCTTTGAAGTCACGGCGGAAATCATCCCAGGTAATCACACGACCTCCTCTAGAATCTTTGTATTGTTGGAACCACTCAACAGCTTGATCCTTGAGTTGAAAAGAGGCAAACTTGACAAAGTCCTCAGGTCTGACATTGCTACATTCGAAGTGCTTGTTGATGTCCACGAGCCAATCATCGGCGTCTGTGGCCTCGACACAGTAGCTCAAAGTCTTTGGCTGATTTGCAAGGAACTGATTGAGGGTAGCAAAATGCGGCTGATTGTTGCCTTGGCCTTGATTTCCCTGATTACCTTGCCCTTGGTTGCGATCTTGCAAGAGCTGAATCAGAATCTGAGCGTTGGCATTGGTAGCTGTCATCAAGGCTTGCCATGCCTCCGGACACCTCCACTAAACCCCTGCTGACAGGAGGCACCAAGACAATGTTGTCATCACAAAACCATCGAAACGATTCCAAGATACCCGCGTGATCCTAAAAAAAAATTAGTGAAATTTGAGAAGAGAAGAGTCAAAACTCTACGTCAGGATGCCTTACCAGAGCGATGAGGAGACTGGGAAGTAAAAAGAATTCCTAAACTCTCTGATACATAATTCCTAAATGACTCAAAACATTTTTCTAGACACAACTCGGCCGCTAAAAATGATCAATCAGAGGGGGCTCCTAAGGTCGGGGAAGGCTCTGATTACCAACTTGTAACACCCTCGATGCGGCTATATCTCCCACGTCTCGAAGCACGACTTAGAGGCATAACCGCATTGAAAGCAATGTCGCAAGTGAGGTAATCTTCGCACCACCCATGTAATACATAAGGGAAAGAGATACATAGTTGGCTTACAGTCGCCACTTCACACAATACATAAATAAACATTCATCATCCAGATTACACTCAAGGTCCGACTATGGAACCAAAATGAAAGAAGACTACCCCAAATGCTACACAGATCCCAGATCGCCCCAACTGGGCTCCACTACTGATCATCAAGAAAAGACACATAGTAACGACCACGTTCCTCGTCGAACTCCCACTTGAGTTCGGTTGCGTCATCTGCACTGGCATCGTTGGCACCTGCAACTGTTTTGGTAGAATCTGTGAGTCACGGGGACTCAGCAATCTCACACCCGCGAGATCAAGACTATTTAAGCTTAACGGTAGGATAGGGTTGTGAGGTGGAGCTGCAGCAAGCGACTAGCATATATGGTGGCTAACAACACAAAAGAGAGCGAGAAGAGAGGCAAAGCACGGTCGTGAAGCTAGAAGTGATCAAGAAGTGATCCTAGAACAACCTACATCAGACATAACTCCAACACCGTGTTCACTTCCCGGACTCCGCCGAGAAGAGACCATCACGGTTACACACGCGATTGATGTGTTTTAATTAAGGTCAACTTCGGGTTTTCTACAACCGGACATTAACAAATTCCCATCTGCCTCATAACCGCGGGCACGGCTTTCGAAAGATAATACCCTGCAGGGGTGTCCCAACTTAGCCCATTATAAGCTCTCACGGTCAACGAAGGATATTCCTTCTACCGGGAAGACCCGATCAGTCTCGGAATCCCGGACTACAAGACATTTCGACAGTAATAAAACAAGACCAGCAAAGCCGCCCGATTGTGCCGACAAATCCTGATAGGAGCTGCACATATCTCGGTCTCAGGGCACATCCGGATAAGTCAAGCTACGAGTAAAACCAGGCCTCGAGTTTCCACAAGGTGGCCCCGCAGGTTGCTCGGTTCGGACCAACGCTCGAAGGAGCACTGGCCCGGGGGGGTTAAAATAAAGATGACCCTCGGGCTCGTGAAAACCCGGGGGAAAAAGGCTTAGGTGGCAAATGGTAAAACCAAAGTTGGGCCATGCTGGAGGAGTCTTATTCAAAGCGAACTGTCAAGGGGGTCCCATAAATCACCCAACCGTGGAAGGAACGCAAAATCAAGGAACATAACACCGGTATGACGGAAACTAGGGTGGCAAGAGTGGAACAAAACACTAGGCATAAGGCCGAGCCTTCCACCCTTTACCAAGTATATAGATGCATTAATTAAATAAGAGATATTGTGATATCCCAACATAATCATGTTCCAACAAGGAACAAACTTCATCTTCACCTGCAACTAGCAATGCTATAAGAGGGGCTGAGCAAAGCGGTAACATAGCCAAACAACGGTTTGCTAGGACATGGATGGTTAGAGGCTGACATGGCAATGTGGGTGGCATGATATAGCAAGTGGTAGGTATCGCAGCATAGGCATAGCAAAAGAGCGAGCATCTAGCAAGCAAAGATAGAAGTGATTTTGAGGGTATGGTCATCTTGCCTGCAAGGTTCTCAGAGTTGTCGAAAGCTTGATCCTCGTAAGTGTTCTCAACAGGTTCCTCGTTCACGTACTCGTCTCCTGGCTCTACCCAAGGCAAGCACACAAGCAAAGGGGACGAACATCAATCACGATGCAATGCACAAACAACATGATGCAAAACATGGCATGATATGCGAAATGTGATATGCAATGCATATGCGTGCCCCAGAAGGAAAAGATGAACAAGTAATAGTCTTGGCAAACCAAGTATGCCACTGGAAAGGTGAGGTGATTTCGGTTGAAATCGATATAAAGATCACCGGAATCGGATGCACGGTTTGCAAATGACAAGCAAAACAAGAATGGCATATTTCTGCGATTAACAGCATGATGCCACTTAGCATGCAACAAGAAATTAAGCTACTGCACCCAACCATATCAGCAAAGCATATGGCAGTGATCTACTCACGATGCTCTACAAAAGATGAACACTGAGCTACGGCTAAATCGCACCATAACAGGTTCAAACAAGCATGGCAAAAGTGCAATAGATAACAGGTTCACAGACTTGGTGAAAATACTATCTTGCCAGAAATTAACATCAGGATGACATGTTTAGAGCAAGGAAACAACATGCTACAGGACCAGGACATAGCAAAACAAGGCATGGAATGAATCTACTCAAAGCATTGAACAAAAGTCCCTTACTGACCATGAGCCAAAAAGGACTAGATAATATAATAGCACCCATGCCAATTAAGCAAGTTTCGTTACAGTTTTTCAGACTTAGCAGAAAACTGGACATGTCAAAAACAGATAACAAGTAGGCATGTTTACGAGCTCGATGCACTCACTACAGAGCATTTCATGATACACTAAGCATACATACATCAGGAAGACATGGCATCGCGCCAAATCGAATAACATGTAAACAATCTGCGAGTAACATTTTATAGCAAAAGTAGAGCTCGATTAACTCAAGCTTGAGTCAATCGAGCTCTACTTTTGCTATAAAATGTTACTGGCAGATTGTTTACATGTTATTCGATTTCAGACATGGATGCGATGGTCGGAGGAGAGCGGAGCGGTGGAAGACAGATTCCGGCGCACCCCTACCTGGCGCGCCAAATGTCGGATCACGGGTTCCGGCAGACCCTTAAGGTTCGAACTCTGGGGTGCGCGCGGAGACTATGCCCTCTACCTCTCCGTCTCGTAGGGATCTAAACTACAGAAAGAACAGCACAAGAGACACAGAGTTTATACTGGTTCGGGCCACCGTTGTGGTGTAATACCCTACTCTAGTGTGGTGTGTGGATTGCCTCTCGTGCTGATGATGATGATGAACAGCACAAGGGAGAACGGCCTCGCGAGGGCCTGTTCTTGGCTAGGACGATGAACTGCTAGGAGGAGTTCAGCCGCCCTACTCTCTCTTTCTATACTTGTTCTCTGCTTGCTCGGACTCTAGGTTCTGCTGGCCTGATTGCCCGATGCTAACTTGCTAGGCTCCTCGATCTCTAGATGCCCCTACCCTGGGGGTGGCCAGTCCTATTTATAGGCAAAGGCCCTGGGCCTCTTCCCAAATATTGAGCGGGAAGGGTGCCAACAATTGGCCAATTCAAAGGGGAACATCTGGTACACTTATCCTGACTAAAGTTGGTCCTCGCCTGCCAAAGGCCCTGTGGTGATGTCGTTCTGGGCTCCATGGTGACCTCTTTCCCACTGTTGGACTGTTCTTGGTCTCGTTGCACCGAAATGGGTGCCTTTGCTTGATCCTCTCGCTTGCGCTTGCCCCCTTTGCACCAAAGAGGAAAGGGAGGACACTGCGCAGTCTGGCTCCCGCCTGGCACCCTTGGTCGTCATGGCTTGCGTCATGGGCACCTCGCGAGGTACCCTGCCTTGATCTCTCCGCCTCCTCGTGAGCCAGCCTGCGGAGGCCGCGCCTGAGGAAGCGTTGTGTCGTCCGCCCCGCGAGGCTTGGCCCCTCGCGTGGGCCTTAAGTCTTATGTTGATGAAGATGGGCCGCGCTGGGCCCCCATTTAAGCACGCCGCAGGCCGCAAGCAGGCAAGTCTGGGGACCCCCGTTCCTAGAACGCCGACAGGTACCTCGCCGCTCGCAGCGTGGCTTCTCGGCGGCGTTCCTCCCCCAGCACGAGGTCCATCCCCCGCATGACGTCCTGTTGCGCCTCATCGAACGCTAGGACCCACGCGGAGCGATGTCTGACCTCGTGAGGGAGGACTGCTTCGGCTCTGTAGACCAGGAAGAACGGGGTCTCCCCGGTTGGCTTGGTCGCGGTCGTGCGGATGGACCACAACACGGACTAGAGCTCATCGTACCAACCTCTGCTGCAGGCCTCCAGCTTCTTCTTGAACGTCCTTGTCTTGAGGCCCCTCGGGACCTCCGCATTGGCTCGTTTGGCCTGGTCGTTGCTCCGTGGGTGCGCCACAGAAGCGTAGCATATCTGCGTTCCAAGGTTAGCACAGTATGTTTTGAAGAGGTTACTGGTGAACTGCGAACCGTTCTCTGTGATGATGCGGTTCGGCACCCCGAACCGGCTCACGATGCCCCTGATGAACCTGACCGCGGAACCCGCGGGGATGGTGCGGACAGCCTCCACTTCTGCCCACTTGGTGAATTTGTCAATGGCGACGTAGAGGTAGCGGTAGCCCCCTGGCGCCCGAGGGAACGGGCCCAGAATGTCCAGCCCCCAAACTGCGAATGGACATGAAAGGGGTATAGTCTGCAAGCCTCCCGCCGGCTGATGGATCTGTTTGGCGTGAAATTGGCAAGCCTCACAAGCCTTCACTAGCTCGACAGCATCGTTGAGCGCGGTGGGCCAATAGAACCCGCTGCGGAATGCTTTGCCGACGAGGGTCCGTGATGACGAGTGATGCCCACAGTCCCCACCGTGTATGTCCTCCAACAGTTCCTTCCCTTGCTCCCTGGAAATGCAGCGCAGGGATACGTCGTTCAGCCGCTTCCGGTAGAGCTCTCTGTCCCTGATGCAGTATGCCGTGGCTTGCCGCGCCACACGCTCCGCTTCTTCCTCCTGCTCCGACAGGGCCCCTTGTGTTAGATAACTCCGGAGTTCCGTGATCCAGCATTCCTCCTGACGTTCCATAGTCAGGAGCAGGCGTGCCCCTGAGGCAGGGCCGCAGGCCGGGGCTCCTGAGGCAGGTGGCTGGGGGAGTTCCTCCCGAGGCTGAGCAGTGTTTGACAACGACGGCTGGGCTGAGGGCTTGAAGAGCCATTCTTCAAAGACGCCAGGCTCCTGAGGCAACCGCCTAGACGCCCGTCTAGCGATGTCATCGGCTTCCTGATTGGTGCCACGGGGCACATGCCTTAATTCCAACCCCCAGAACTGCTTCTCCATCCTGCGGACCTCCGCTAGATAGGCCTCCATGTGCTCATCCCTTGGCTCGTACACCTTGTTGGAGAAGTTGACAAGGAGCTGCGAATCGCCCTTGAGGGTGAGGCGCTTCACCCACAGAGCTGCTGCGGCCTTCAACCCCGCTATCAGACCCTCATATTCCGCTATGTTGTTGGAGACCTTTTCGCCTTGCTGGAAACAGAGTTGTACGGCGTAGTAGAGCTTGTCCTGAGTGGGCGATATCAGCACCGCACCTGCCCCAACACCGTGCCTGGAGAACGCCCCATCGAAATACACGACCCAGCCTTCCGGTGCCTCACTCCCTGGGAAGAGGGACCGATCCTCGTTGTTCTCGAGGCCTGGTGCCTCCGTACATTCTGCCACGAAATCCGCTAACGCTGCTCCTTTGATGACCTTGGTCGTGCTAAACTCGAGCTGGAACGCCTGCAGTTCTATGTTCCACTCGGCGACCCGTCCGGCTGAGTTAGGGCTCCTGAGCACCCTCTCCAAGGGGTATGACGAGACGACCTTGATGGGATGCCCTTGGAAGTAGTGACACAGCTTGCGCGAGGCCACTAGTAGTGCGAGGAGGAGCTTCTGAGGCATGGGGTACCGTGCCCTCGCGTCCCGCAACACCGTGCTGACAAAGTAGACTGGGTACTCTACAAGGCCGAGAGCATCAGTGTTCGCGGCGCCCTCCGGAGGCAAGGGCGCTTCGCGAGGTGATGTGGCCTCGGGAGGTCGTCCGTCCAGGTGAGTGGCCTCTCCTGCTTCCAGTGCACTCTTTGACGGCTGATCTTTCTCAGCCGTAGTTACGTCTCCCGTGGGCCTTCCCTGTTCCTACCTTGCCTTGTCTCGGGCTGCTGATGTGGCTCTGATTTGGCGCTCTTCCCTAACCGCCACCAGGGCTGCGCTGGCAGAGTAGGGAGTGGCAGCGAGGTAGAGCAGCAGGGGCTCTTGAGAACGCGGAGCCACCATGGCCGGGGGACTGGTTAGGTACCTCTTGAGATCTTGAAACGCCTTATCTGCCTCTTCAGTCCATTCAAAAGGCCCCTTCTTCTTCATCAGCTGGAAGAAAGGCAGTGCTCGCTCCCCCAGTTTGGAGATGAAGCGCCCTAGCACGGTCGCGTGTCCGGTGAGCTTCTGCATTTCTCTGAGGGTTTTCGGCGGGCTCATGTCCTCGACCGCCTTGACCTTCTCCGGGTTAGCCTCGATGCCCCGCTGGGACACGAGAAAGCCCAAGAGCTTGCCTAAGGGGACTCCAAACACACACTTCTCTGGGTTGAGCCGTAGGTTCACTGCGTCGAGGCTCGCGAAGGTCTCCTCCAGGTCTTGTATCAGGGTCTTGGCCTCCCGAGATTTCACCACAATGTCGTCAACGTAAGCTTCGACATTCTTCCCGAGCTGCGGGCCCAAGGTGATGTGCATCAGCCGCTGAAAGGTCGCCCCTGCATTGCGCAGCCCAAATGGCATGCATGTATAGCAGTACACACCGCATGGGGTTAAGAAGGCGGTCTTTTCGACGTCTTCTACCGCCATCTTGATCTGGTGATACCCAGAGAAGGCGTCCAGGAAGCAGAGCAGGTCACACTCCGCGGTGGAATCGACGATCTGATCGATGCGGGGGAGCGGGAACGAATCTTGCGGGCATGCCTTGTTGAGGTTGGTGAAGTCGACACACATGCGTTCCTTTCCCCCTTTCTTGGGCACAACGACAGGGTTGGCCAACCAATCCGGGTATCTGACCTCGCAAATGACCCCAGCGGCCTCTAACTTGCGGGTTTCTTGGACGATGAAGGCATGCTTCTGTGCGGACTGCCGCCTGGCTTTCTGCTTCACGGGGCGCACGTTCGGGCACACGTTGAGGTGATGCTCGATGACGCTCCGGGGGATCCCTACCAGCTGATCAGGCTCCCAAGCGAATACCTTCTTATTTGCGCGCAGGAACCTGATCAGAGCTTCCTCCTGCTCAGGCTCGAGGTTGGCGCCTATGGTGAAAGTTGCACTGGAGGACCCGTCTTCGTCGACAGGTATCTTCTTGGTTTCTGCCTTGTCCTGGGTGAAAACCTGCTTCTTCTTGGCTGGCGCAGCCCCCTTGGGCTCGGGGGTCCCCGCGTCGGCGGGCTGTGCCAAGGCCGCCATCTTGAAGGTGAGCTTGAGTACCCGCAGGGCGTCCTTGGCGTCCCCGCGCACGGTGAGGACACCGCTGCTCCCGGGCATCTTCATGAGGTTATACGTCGGGTGCATGGCGGCCATGAACTGGGCCAGTGCTGGGTAGCCAAGGATGGTGTTGTAAGGAAGGCCGATGGGGGCGATGTCGAAGTCGACCATTTCCGTGCGGAAGTTGTCATAGGTGCCGAAGGTTACTGGGAGCCGGATCTGTCCCAAGTTGCTGGATGATCCGCCCCAACGCCCAATAAAGACCAACTGGGTTGCAGCCGCTCCAGGGGTATGCAGAGGAGATTGAAGGTCTCAACCGAAAGCACACTGAGGCCAGTGCCGCCGTTGACGAGGGTTCTGGTGACAGCCACCTGGCAAATGGTGGGGGTGCACAACATGGGGAGCGCGCCCGAGCCAGCCAAGTTGGCGGGGTGGTCCTCCGAGCTGAAGGCCAGACCGACCTCGCGCGCCACCTGGTCCGTGGGAGCCCCCTGCCATGTGGAAACGGTGCCGATCCGGCGTACAAACGGCTTGACGTGGCGACTTGTGGGCGGCGCCTGCGAGCCTCCCTGGAGGGCCGCGACAACCGGGGGTGTTGATGTAGCGGTGCGGTCACCTTGTCGCACAGGCAGATGCTGGGATGACGCTTGATGCTCGTTCCCCGCCGGGCCGGTGGCGGCGTTGGTGGAGGGTGATGGGGAACGACGAGGACGCCTATCGACAGGGGCCGCCTGGGCAACACGGGCTTGACGGGCGTCAGACATGGACGTGATGGTCGGAGGAGAACGGAGCGGTGGAAGACAAATCCCGGCGCACCCCTACCTGGCGCGCCAAATGTCGGATTTCGGGTTCCGGCAGACCCTTGAGGTTCGAACTCTGGGGTGCGCGCAGAGATTATGCCCTCTACCTCTCCGTCTCGCAAAGATCTAACGACTGAAGGAACAACACAAGAGACACAAGGTTTATACTAGTTCGGGCTACCATTGTGGTGTAATACCCTACTCTAGTTTGTGGTGGGTGGATTGCCTCTTGGGCTAATGATGGTGAACAATACAGGGAAGAACAGCCTCGCGAGGGTCTGTTCTTGGCGAGGGGGATGAACTGTTAGGAGGAGTTCAACCTCCCTTCTCTCTCTCTCTCTCTCTCTCTCTCTCTCTCTCTCTCTCTCTCTTTCTCTCTCTGCTTGCTCAGATTTTGGGTACCCCCTTTCCTGGGGGTGGCTAGTCCTATTTATAGGCAAAGGCCATGGGCCTCTTCCCAAATATTGAGCGGGAAGGGCGCCAACAATTGGCCAATTAGAAGGGGAACATCCAGTACACTTATCCTGGCCAAAGTTGGTCCTCGCCTGCCAAAGGCCCTGTGGTGACGCCGTTCTGGGCTCCACGATGACCTCCTTCCCACCGTTGGACTGGTCTTGGTCTCGTTACACCGAAATGGATGCCTTTGCTTGATCCTCTCGCCTGCGCTTGCCTCCTTTGCACCAAAGAGGAAAGGGAGGACACCGCGCGGGCTGGCGCTCGCCTGGCGCCCTTGGTCGTCATGGCTTGCATCATGGGCACCTCGTGAGGTACCCGGCTTGATCTCTCCGCCTCCTCGTGAGCCAGCCTGATGAGGCCGCGCCTGAGGAAGCACCATGTCGTCCGCCCCGCGAGGCTTGGCCCCTCGCGAGGGTCTTGGATCTTGTGTTGATGAAGATGGGCCGTGCTGGGCCCCCTTTGAGCCACGCCGTAGGCCGCAGGCAGGCAAGTCTGGGGACCCCCGTTCCCAGAACACCGACAATAATCAAGTGATTCCAAAAGCCCATCAGCATGGAGTTTCTTCATGCGCTTTACACAAATAAGACCTAAACGGCAGTGCCACAAATAATTTGCACTATCATTATTAACTTTGCATCTTTTGGTTTCAATATTATGAATATGTGTATCACTACGATCGAGATCCAACGAACCATTTTCATTGGGTGTGTAACCATATAAGGTTTTATTCATGTAAACAGAACAACAATTTATTCTCTTACTTAAATGAATAACCGTATTGCAATAAACATGATCAAAACATATTCATGCTCAACGCAAACACCAAATAACACTTATTTAGGTTCAACACTAATCCCGAAAGTATAGGGAGTGTGCGATGATGATCATATCAATCTGGGAACCACTTCCAACACACATCGTCACTTCACCCTTAACTAGTCTCTGTTCATTCAGCAACTCCCGTTTCGAGTTACTACTCTTAGCAACTGAACCAGTATCAAATACCGAGGGGTTGCTACGAACACTAGTAAAATACACATCAATAATCTGTATATCAAATATACCTTTGTTCACTTTGCCATCCTTCTTATCAGCTAAATACTTGGGGCAGTTCCGCTTCCAGTGACCAGTCCCTTTGTAGTAGAAGCACTTAGTCTCAGGCTTATGACCAGACTTGGGCTTCTTCACTTGAGCAGCAACTTTCTTGTCGTTCTTCTTGAAGTTCCCCATCTTCCCTTTGCCCTTTTCTTGAAACTAGTGGTCTTATCTTACCATCAACACTTGATGTTTTTCTTGATTTCTACCTTCGTCGATTTTAGCATCACGAAGAGCTTGGGAATCGTTTCCGTTATCCCTTGCATATTATAGTTCATCACGAAGTTCTACTAACTTGGTGATGGTGACTAGAGAATTATGTCAATCACTATTGTATCTAGAAGATTAACTCCCACTTGATTCAAGCGATTGTAATACCCAGACAATCTGAGCACATGCTCACTGCTTGAGCTATTCTCCTCCATCTTTTAGCTATAGAACTTGTTGGAGACTTCATATCTCTCAACTCGGGTATTTGCTTGAAATATTAACTTCAACTTCTGGAACATCTCATATGGTCCATGACGTTCAAAACGTCTTTGAAGTCCCGATTCTAAGTTGTTAAGCATGGTGCACTAAACTATCAAGTAGTCATCATATTGAGATAGCCAAACGTTCATAACGTCTGCATCCGCTCCTGTAATAGGTCTGTCACCTAGCGGTGCATCAAGGACATAATTCTTCTGTGCAGCAATGAGGATAAACCTCAGATCACGTATCCAATCCGCATCATTGCTACTAACATTTTTCAACTTAGTTTTCTCTAGGAACATATCAAAAATAAAACAGGGGAGCTAAACGCGAGCTATTGATCTACAACATAGATATGCTAATACTACTAGGACTAAGTTCATGATAAATTAAAGTTCAATTAATCATATTACTTAAGAACTCCCACTTAGATAGACATCCCTCTAATCCTCTAAGTGATCACGTGATCCAAATCAACTAAACCATGTCCGATCATCACGTGAGATGGAGTAGTTTCAATGGTGAACATCACTATGTTGATCATATCTACTATATGATTCACGCTCGACCTTTCGGTCTCAGTGTTCCGAGGCCATATCTGTTATATGCTAGGCTCGTCAAGTTTAACCTGAGTATTCCGCGTGTGCAACTGTTTTGCACCCGTTGTATTTGAACGTAGAGCCTATCACACCCGATCATCACGTGGTGTCTCAGCACGAAGAACTTTCGCAACGGTGCATACTCAGGGAGAACACTTATACCTTAATAATTTAGTGAGAGATCATCTTATAATGCTACCGTCAATCAAAGCAAGATAAGATGCATAAAAGATAAACATCACATGCAATCAATATAAGTGATATGATATGGCCATCATCATCTTGTGCTTGTGATCTCCATCTCCGAAGCAACGTCATGATCACCATCATCACCGGCGCGACACCTTGATCCCCATCGTAGCATCGTCTTTGTCTCGCCAATCTTATGCTTCTACGACTATTGCTACCGCTTAGTGATAAAGTAAAGCATTACAGGGCGATTGCATTTCATACAATAAAGCTACAACCATATGGCTCCTGGCAGTTGCCGATAACTCGGTTACAAAACATGATCATCTCAAACAATAAAATTTAGCATCATGTCTCGACCATATCACATCACAACATGCCCTGCAAAAACAAGTTAGACGCCCTCTACTTTGTTGTTGCAAGTTTTACGTGGCTGCTATGGGCTTAGCAAGAACCGTTCTTACCTACGCATCAAAACCACAACGATAGTTTGTCAAGTTAGTGTTGTTTTAACCTTCGCAAGGACCGGGCGTAGCCACACTCTGTCCAACTAAAGTTGGAGAAACTGACACCCGCCAGCCGATTGTCTGCAAAGCACGTCGGTAGAACCAGTCTCGCGTAAGCGTACGCGTAATGTCGGTCCGGGCCGCTTCATCCAACAATACCGCCGAACCAAAGTGTGACATGCTGGTAAGCAGTATGACTTATATCGCCCACAACTCACTTGTGTTCTACTCGTGCAAATAACATCAATACATAAAACCTAGGCTCGGATGCCACTGTTGGGGAACGTAGTAATTTCAAAATTTTCCTACGCACACGCAAGATCATGGTGATGCATAGCAACGATAGGGGAGAGTGTTGTCCACGTACCCTCGTAGACCGAAAGCGGAAGTGTTATAACAACGCGGTTGATGTAGCCGTATGTCTTCACGGCCCGACCGATCAAGCACCGAAACTACGGTACCTCCGAGTTCTAGCACACGTTCAGCTTGATGACGATCCCCGGACTCCGATCCAGCAAAGTGTCGGTGATGAGTTCCGTCCGCACGACGGCATGGTGACGATCTTGATATTCTACCGTCGCAGGGCTTCGCCTAAGCACCGCTACAATATTATCGAGGATTATGGTGGAGGGGGGCACCGCACACGGCTAAGAGATCTCAAGGATCAATTGTTGTGTCTAGAGGTGCCCCCTGCCCCCGTATATAAAGGATCAAGGGGGAGGGGGCGGCTGGCCAGGAGCAGGCGCGCCAGGGAGGAGTCCTACTCCTACCGGGAGTATGACTCCCTCCTTTCCTTGTCCAACTAGGAGAGGGGGGAAGGAAGGGAGAGAGGAGAGGAAGGAAAGGGGGGCGCCGCCCCCCCCCCCCTCCTTGTCCAATTCGGACTAGAGGGGGAGGGGGCGCGCGGCCTGCCCTGGCCGCCCCTCCTCTGCTCCACTTTGGGCCCATGAGGCCCATTAACCCCCGGGGGGTTCCGGTAACCCCCCGGTACTCCGTTCTATATCCGATAACCCCCGGAACTATTCCTGTGTCCGAACATAGTCGTCCAATATATCAATCGTTATGTCTCGACCATTTCGAGACTCGTCGTCATGTCCGTGATCACATCCGGGACTCCGAACAACCTTCGGTACATCAAAACATATAAACTCATAATGAAACTATCATCGTAACGTTAAGCGTGCGGACCCTACGGGTTCGAGAACAATGTAGACATGACCGAGACACATCTCTGGACAATAACCAATAGCGGAACCTGGATGCTCATAGTGGCTCCTACATATTCTATGAAGATCTTTATCAGTCAGACCGCATAACAACATACGTTGTTCCCTTTGTCATCGGTATGTTTCTTGCCCGAGATTCGATCGTCGGTATCTCAATACCTAGTTCAATATCGTTACTGGCAAGTCTCTTTACTCGTTCCGTAATACATCATCTTGCAACTAACTCATTCGTTGCATTGCTTGCAAGGCTTAATTGATGTGCATTACCGAGAGGGCCCAGAGATACCTCTCCGACAATCGGAGTGACAAATCCTAATCTCGAAATACGCCAACCGAACAAGTACCTTCGGAGACACCTGTAGAGCACCTTTATAATCACCCAGTTACGTTGTGACATTTGGTAGCACACAAAGTGTTCCTCCGGTAAACGGGAGTTGCATAATCTCATAGTCATAGGAACATGTATAAGTCATGAAGAAAGCAATAGCAACATACTAAACGATCGAGTGCTAAGCTAACGGAATGGGTCAAGTCAATCACATCATTTTCCTAATGATGTGATCCCATTAATCAAATGACAACTCATGTCTATGGCTAGGAAACTTAACCATCTTTGATCAACGAGCTAGTCAAGTAGAGGCATACTAGTGACATACTATTTGTCTATGTATTCACACATGTATTATGTTTCCGGTTAATACAATTCTAGCATGAATAATAAACATTTATCATGATATAAGGAAATAAATAATAACTTTATTATTGCCTCTAGGGCATATTTCCTTCATTTTTTACAAGCAACTTTTTCCAAAAAAGTATAATGCTTGCTCGAACCGAACACAAGTTAAAAATTTAAAACTTTGAGCATGAAGGCAACTTAGCTGGTTAATATGTTTGGTATTGATGACGTGGTCCGAGCTTAATGCGGGACAAGGTTCCATCCCCCAAGCCGGTCCCGAGGTGGCGGAGCAAAGAGCTCGGCACTCCGAAGTGGTGACATAGCACGGTCAATGCAGGCTGGAAAAGTGATGTCGAAGTCCCCGGCATGGGGTAATGAAGTGTTGACGAAGCCCCCGTCCAGCCGAGGTGACGTGGTATGTCAGTACGCTGAGTTGACGATACTGCCCAACCCGGATCATTTTCCTATGCACAAAAAACAGTGCAAACCGGAGATAATAGTAATAATAATAATTTAAATAAAATCATTGCATAATAAATAATTTATGCAAAGTGAGTAATAAAAGAAATATGGCCTGGCGCCAAAGTCAATGTCGATGCAGGGCGTCGGCGTGATGCGGTAAAGGCATGGCAAAGCCTGAATTCACAGGTCGGTCCGAGTTCCGGATGCGGCATTCGCCGGACTATGTACGGAAACTGACCGAACCACCATGCGACCTCGTCAATGCGGCCACAATTTGATAGACATGTGTACATATGATGGACAAACCAGAGTAATAATTCCTTGGTAAAAATGAACCCAAACAAGCAAAAATATACTAGGATTAATAGCACCTGGTTTATTTGGTCTAGCAATCTGAAGAAAGGTGATTCCCAAAATTGGGACTCGATCCGCACACCCATTGCCTGATGGGCGATAAAGCGACGGCATGGCGATGCTAGCAAAGGTTGGTTCGCCGAGGCAAAGCCCTCGGTCCAGCTAACGTGACAGAGCTGGTCGGCTAGTGACGCCGAAGTCTCCCGAGTAGGTTGATGAAGAGATGGCGAAGCCCCCGGTCCAGCCAAGATATCGAAGCCTCGATGTCGGCCGATGAGCCGAAGTAGGTCGGCGTGATGGACACCGGCTTGAAGAAGCAACAGTGCGGCCCTGCCAATGCAGGTCGTGACGTGGTCAATGCCGGCTTGATGAAGTGACCGTGCGGCGATGCCGGTGTGCCCGCTCCGTGTAATCCGTGGGGCGGCGATGTTGGTGATGATTTATCCTTCACGATGACGAACTCTTGTTCGGCTTGCCGAGATGATGATCCGAAGAAGTTGAGCTCGGCTCAACAAAGCGACGATGTGTCTAGCACAAGTCGGCAGCCTTGGAGCAATATTGCCGGACTGGTTTGACACCAGCATGATGATGAAGATGACCTCAGGGGAGGCTTAAAAATTTATGGGCATGTGTTTAAAAATGACGCACAATACCCTAGAAGAGAATTCCTCTAAAAAGGTTGTCCAATATCACGTTCATAAAGAAACATGAATTCGGGTCGGATCCGTATTCGCGCAGAAAACAGATCCAAAAATTGGTCCACTCATCGGAAGGTTCCCGGAGTTTGAACTGTCGGATCGAGCTGAAATTTGGAGGGGTGGTAGATATGCGAATTCCGCAGAAGATGAATAGTTGGATCTTCCAAAGGACCTCCGAGCTGGGCTCTGGAGACCACGCCCTAAACTCGTCCAGATTCCCGTCCAGATTTGACAGGGCTCCGGTATATCGTAGATTGTCGGAGATTCCTCCATCGGAACTCGACGAAATTTTGCATGGCTGTTGTAGAAGTAATTCCACACTTTTCCACCGAAGCAATCGTCAAACCAACGCTCAAGGAGGCGGTGATGGCGGATATAAGTTCGTTGTCCAGAAAAACAGCACGGACGCCCGAGGGCAATGTTGACGTTGAGCCCTCGAGCTTCATGGATGATTCCTCTACGATCATGATAGAGATCGGAGTTGATGTTGATGAAGGCCCCTGTTCGAACATGACAATCGAAGATAGAGCACGGTCCTCGGTCGAGCCAAGGTGACCAGTCGAACCGGCAACGAAGATGTCGGCGTCGCAGTTGACCTGCGGGCGAGCCATTGATCCTTTTGTTGATCACATAGGGGAACTCTCAATGAAAGCACCAATGTTGGTGTCAAAACTGGCGGATCTCGGGTAGGGGGTCCCGAACTGTGCGTCTAAGGCGGATGGTAACAGGAGGCAGGGGACACGGTGTTTACCTAGGTTTGGGCCCTCGCGATGGAGGTAATACCCTACTTCATGCTTGATTGATCTTGATGATATGAGTATTACAAGAGTTGATCTACCACGAGATTATAGAGGCTAAACCCTAGAAGCTAGGCTATGGTATGATTGTTGTGATATATCCTCTATCGACTAGCCTGGCCTCGGTTTATATAATGCACCAAAGGCCTAGGATAACAAGAGTCCTAGCCGAATACGCCGGTGGGGAGGAGTCCTTGTCTTGATCGCCAAGTCTTGTGGAATCTTCCTTGTATGCGGCAGATGTCCAACTGGCCCATGAGTATACGGCCATGGGGGTCCTCGTCCCAATCTAACAGATCAGGAGATGACATGGTGATTACCCCCTAGTCTAGGACACCGTCAGAAGGCAACAAGCTTGTCGAAGATAGCAACAACTACATATTCCATTAAATCCCAAGAGCGGTCGGGAACTTGACAAATTGCTATCTTCTGTAGATGACAGTCACCATGACGGTAGTTGAAAGTACGGTCATAACCGGTGTACTCAACCTCTGGGCAGTCTGAGATTTTTGGAAGTGGAACCCGGTGACGAGTGTACACATTCACAAGTTCCCACTCGCAGTTGGACACAATATAAATAACCCAATTTCCATTTGCACCTTCCCAAGCCTTACCCTCAAGCGATGGCATCTTAACATCACAGGTATCATTATCAAGCGGCACCAACTTGCACAAGGCAAGGCCTCCGTCGTCCACGCGCCAGTGAGCAGGGTCACGGTGAAGAAGATAGGGGAGATCAAACCGCTCCTGGACCCTTGGGTTCCTAGTAATGATGTTATTAGTTGAGTCGAGAATGGTCTTGAACGAACCTGCCATGCTAGCCGAGGTGATGATGTCGCACCGATCAATGAGTTCCTTCACCACGTCATCATTTAGATCGGGGAAAGAATAACGGGGTCATTTCCGGTCTGTTCCCTCCATGAAGAAGACGATTGAACAACGGCAGAAGGAAGGGTGAAGGCAAATGGAGGAGGGAGGAAGAGCGTGCGACAGCAGTTCCAAATCGAGAGGGAAAGGCAAAGAGTCGGTGGATGGTTGCCATGGTACACGAAGAGGTGCCCCGGCCTACATAGACGTCCGTTCGGAAATTGTACAAAAGGACTCGCCGTCGTCCCACTGACATGTTGGAACGGGACCACATGTCAAGAAGAGGCTAGTGGGGAGCAAACGGTTGCCACAGAGGTCACACACTGACGACAAGGCCATCCTGTCAGACCTAGCGCCCGCGCAGGATGGCTTCCGTCCCCCACACGAGCGAGGCCACTTCGCACCCTACACGGTTGGTCTGCCACACCGCTAGGCCAACTCCAACGCGTGCGGCTCGGACGCGCGCTCGCTCAACCCCCTTTCCCACGACGCCCTAGAGCTACCCAACCCCGGCTACGTGTTTTGCGCACCCGACGGCCAGATTTGGAGCGGATCCGGTCGGGCTTGAGCTCGCCTGGCTGTGGGAGGCCGCGCTGCGCCATGGACTGGCCGGGCACCGGGCTCAAAGGCCCCGGCAAGGCAGCAAGGCCGCATGCAAGTACTGACTCCTCCTCTAGCCACTCAGATCTACACTGTCGGCAGTCCACCGGCAGATACATGAATGGCGGTCGGTCGGGCTCGCTGCTAGCCCAAAAGCTCATCGGCACACCATTGCCACTCATTACGTGCGACAAATGCCCAAATAAGGTCTTGCGCTGCGTGTCTACAACACCGAAACATCCCGGATGGGTGTTCATCAAGTGCTCAACCAATGGGGTATGTGCTACTTTAGCTTCGGTTGTGCTCTTGGATTAGACTAGTTGTGCTAACTTAAAATTTTATTGTGTAGAACGGATGCAAGTTTTGGTATTGGGAAGAAGAGTACATCGATATATTGATAGAGCGCAATTTAGTAGATGTTCTAGCACTTTTAGCTAGCATAGAGGCTAGAGATGAGACTAGTGCACTTGTTGATAGAATAGAGGCTAGACATGAGACTAGATGCGAGGAAGCAACGTCTACTTCTTTACACTTGAAGAAGAAAGAAGCACGCAAGATCGAGCCTCTGCAGATCAACAATGAATGCATCGAGAAGGCACTAATCCAACTTACAGGAGCAGTTATGGAAGTTGGATATCTTCTAAAATGTATTCTTATGGTTCTTGTTTTCTTTGGTCTTGCTTTTCTAGTCAAATTTTGGTGATGTATTTCCATGTACCAAAAATCAAATGATGAAAAAAAAAGTTATGTGTTTGCAAAGAAAAATATACGCAGCTGGGATGCGTCCACTCGTTGGGCGCACGGCCACCGCATCAGAGAAATGGCCCGGACACGACCCCATTGCCCTGCCCGAAAAGACAGAATCTGGGCAAAACAGAGGTCCGTTTGGGGTCGTGCGTTGGAGTTGGCCTTACAAGTGGGACCGCAGTTGAGGAAACCTACTATCAGCAAACCTCCACCTCGCCCGCCGCGCGATGGCTAAGTTATAAAAACAACGAGGTTGAAGATATAGCTATAGCATGGACTCCAAGAAATATGGTGTCAGATGGAAGTCGTGCTGGTGGCGTGTGCCGTACTCCCGGACGTGAATGCTTGTTCTGGCCCATGCCACCCTACTATATATCGAGGATTCAAGGTGTTGGTTACATACAACGAACACATTAACATATGGCCCACCTCACACTATGGCCAAATTTCCTGGAGTCGGTGCTAGGTTAAAAAGTGTTCTTTGTGAGGGTGGGTGGCCGGACTCAAGTTTAAAACTTGTTGTATTACGTATACGTAGACGTAGAGATAGTGTAGCAGTTTTGAAAGTTTAAACCCAAACATCACAATGCAATTTCTACTAGACTCATCCGAGGACCTAGGATGATGGGATTCGCAGCTACAGTGAAAACACCCGCCCGACGCGCAAACCATGTGAAGCTAGTACAAATAGTAGTAGTACTATTGTTGATTGGACTCATCCGATAACCTATTGCAATGCATGTACAATTATGTATTCGGAAAATATATTTTTTGCCTCGTCACAGCACCCACTCAAAGAAGCGACACGAAAGCCATTCATAAATTTAGTAAGTTTATCACAGGCATATCATTTTATTACATACAACAGGTCATGAACCCACAACGACAACGATGATACATTCTAGTAAATACTAAAGTTTTCATCACACAACAAATAACAAGCAACGAAACGAACTTCAGATCAACCAATCCTCGGCGTTGGAAACACTTGCTTTGAACCAGAAGTGATTCTTTGGGAAGGGGCGGCTACTGTCAATCTCGAGACCAATGCAGGACTGATCATCCAGGCTGAAGCGGCCTATGTCAGGACGCATTTTGTGATAGCCACGGTAGGGAACCATAGCAATGTCCGAGGTAAAGATACAGTTGCTTCTCATAAATGGTACTAACATTGTGTCAACAGCAGTTGGATCGGCTTTTACCATCATTGGATAGTTTTGTCCAAGGAAGAGTGAGTTTCCTACAAGAGTATTAATACTAAACCAGGGAGAAGGTGTTGGCGCTAGCACAGTAGTATCCATCCCGAATACCCTGCAACTAATGTTGGAATAGGTCCGGAGAGTGCGACCATGGGAGACAACACCTGCTTCCTTAGCAATCACAGCAGTGCCCTGTATACAGACAAGAAGAGGTGATCCATCAAAATAAGTTGCCAGGCGCCACTGAGTATATGGGTCCTCATGCTCGTGATCATCATCATCGTCATCTCCCCCTTGTTTATAAAAACTTTCAAGTATAGGTGGTGGAATGTTCACAGGACCTTGGAAACACAAGAAGGTTAATTAGTAAAGGGAAATTGGCTAACCCGCATGCATGTGGATGAAACAATTATAATTATGGTGGAAGACAAACGTACCGAAAGCATACGGATTCCATGCAAAAATAGTGCCACGAGTGGTGGCAGCAAACAAAAAAAATAATAAGGATGTAAATATAAAAAGGGAACTTTATGCATTTTCAATATAACGATAGGTGTATATGAACTAGTAAAACTATAGGTAGAGATTAGAAAACGGATGTTGGACATGGCGTTTCAAGAGGAAAATAGAACTGGGTTGTGTGTTTGATTCAGTAAAAAAACTGCCTGCGGATGTTGTAAGACAAAATATAACTAACGCTGGCGGGCCAGAGGCCAGTAGATACCTGCTGGATCTTTGTGTCTCGTTGTCGTTATGGGCTGGGCCTGTTAAAAACAAAACCAAGCCTGGGCAGTCTACAGCCCAGTTGAAACTTGCTCGACCTGAAAAAACAATATACCTGCTCAACAAACAAGAGAATTCTGCAATTACAGACTGATAACTGGGATGCAGCAAGTATATTGTTTTTCATCGTGATAATTAGTGCATGCACTTGTTTCGAAAAATTTGGAGAACTAGGAATTGGAATGGCAGGTGCTTATGCCACCCATCAAATGAAAATCAGGTGCCTGAAAATTCGTTTGGAAACAAATGATTCAGCTTTATATCCACGTCGACCCTCGGCATGATGGTTGGAAGCAAATGCCAAGTTCATACCGAAAGATCATTAACAACAATACCAACTTGCGGACGACAAGGTAGTACAAGTACCAATACCAAACTAACTTATAATCTTTTTACTCCTGGCCCTAGTGTTCGTCTGGTAGAAAATCTTGCAGAGGACCAGCTCCGACTCCTTCTCTTGCTCTAGGTCCCTGAGGTGGTACTGGTGCATCACCTAGTTGGTCCACTGCTGGTCGAAGTTCTTGTTCGTGTGGAGCACCAGAACCTATTTGTTGCCCGTCTGCCGGCCGTTGACCACCATCGGCAAGGTATTGCCGGTCTTGTGCCACATCGCGTGCATGCCGCACTCCGACTGTATCTTGCGATGTGTCCACGTGCCCCTTTTGAACGCCCTGGAATTGCGCTGGAAGAAATGCTTGCTTAGGCCACTCAGTGTGATACCTGCAGTATTGTCGAATACAGGTTTTAGTGCACGTGGTTGGCATTTTCATAACATCTTTGGCATGTTGCAGTCACTTGTTTCACTTTTTATTAACTGTCAAACTGTAATTGCTTCACTAGGTCTGCGTCTAAAAAGAAAAATAGAGCTATAAACAAAGGAATATATTTGTGCAAGTAGATGGTCGATCGGTGTCTTACCTGGAAGTTTCTCAGGATGGGTGTAGCATATGTCGTGCTCGTTGTCGATGGTTGGTATGAACAAATCGATGAGAGGGTGAGATATCACGTTGTCAGCAGTCACTTTGGCCTCAAGGTGCTCGATCAGCTCCTGATCCGTGGGATCAAACTTGACGCCAGCCGGCAGCACCAGCCAATCCTTCTTGGACTTGCATCGGTTAATTCCAGTTATATGGTACTCAATGTATGATCAATCGAATGTTTTAAGTCAATGATGAAAGATTTCAACAGATAAGTGGTACTCCAAATTTGAAGTCCACAATACCCGAAGACGTCGTTGGGATCCTTGTGTCACCTCACGCGTAGTATGTTGTCACGTCAATTCAATGCATGGACATGATGAATAATTTGACCGACGTATACTAGTACTGCTACTGTACTACTTACTAGTTGTATTTAGTGTCACATTTTAACCATAGGTTTAACTAAGAAAATGTCAATGCATGTCACCAAAAATTATTCCATTGGAAACTATGTTCAAATACGAATAAAACTATATCTATTTTTTGTGACATGCATTAACATTTAGTTAGTGAAATTTATGGTCAAAATTTGACACAAATTACGAAGGGGACCAGTAAACCAGGAGGGAGGTAGTAGTACGAGTAGCGCAATATACGGTATAGAGGACTAGTACAAATTTAGAAATGGGATAAGAAGTTACAAGGTTGTGCGACAGACTTTGTAGGCTACATGAGTAATACAAAATATAATTCCCATAGGACAACACTTTCACCAACAAGTACACACTTTCACCAACACTTTCACACAATGAACATTATCTGGCAACAAGTTGTGTCGACGAATCTCTGGATATGGTGATTCATGAAACCCATGGTATGATGTGTAAACACAGTTCCCCTGGCGAATGGAAGTTGCATAGCACGGTAATCATCGCCGATGATATGATCGATGATTGGTTGGATGATCGGATAATTGAGCCCGAGGAACATGGAGTGGTTGCCGAGGCTGTAAACCCACCTCTAGTTGAATATGCCTGGCCCAACGGAGATGGGATCTTTCTCGAACACGAAGCAGCCATAGCCATCAATGTCACGAACACCCCAGGTGTTGTACTGCATGTGGTTTGATGAAATGGTTTGGTCAATTTGGTACGTGCAAATGAGCATCAAATGACCGCCGTCAGCTGAACGAGTGGTAAACCACCACCCATCGGCTGGTATGATTCCAGGTCCTGGAATCATGAAGGCCAATGCATTTGCGCCTGCTGCAACAATTCAAATTGGAGAACAAAAGGACAAAAATATACAATCATGTTCAGAGTATGTGTGGAATTAAGATTATTATAACAGTGACACATATCATAGACAGAGAATTGCAATGACGTGGTCATAATCATACCCCCAAGTTAAAAAATAAGCCAATGGCTTTCATATTCTAGCAATATATCATGGTTCAAACATCATGTAACAATGAGAGGAAAACAGATAGGATAGGGCCTACTCATATTCTACCATAGCACTTACTACAGTTATCATATCAACTCTAAGCAATAACATGTGTTGTTATAAAAATCCTGGAAATGATAGTAACATATAGCAATCATGAGGTTATACTCATAATATCTATTCTAACAATCATTAGATGCCAATTGTTCTCATATCAACTCTAACAGTAACATGTGTGGTCATAAAAATCTAGGAAATGAGAGGAACATATAGCAATGATGTGGTTATAGACATACTATATATTCTAAATTTGTAACAATGAACAGGCAGTCGTATTCTTAAGGTAAAGATGAGATGAGATGGAACAATTACACGACGATAGATTCCACCAGTATAGGCAGCCAATCTGTGCGTCGACCGCATAAACGATGCCATCATGCACTATAGCATCAGACATAAATGTTGGGTGAAGAGGATCGACGATGAGCCATAACCATGTATGGCGAACGGACTCCAGATAGACTAATCCCATGTTGAACACGGAAATGAGCTTATAATCCATGTAGTCTTGTGATGGTGTGGGCACTTCGCAGATTACAACCTTCAACAAACAAAGGTCGAGCCAAAAGCTCGACGCGTCTCATGCGTAGTAGGCAGGAGTGTCCGGCGGGCCGCGAGGCTCGATGGCGGCGGTATCCAATGATGGAAGGGTGATCTCTCGCTGGGTGTAGATATCCACGAGAAGCCACGGACTACCAGATTGGTGGATGAGGATGATCCAGTTGGCCTTCATGCCCGCCCAGTAGTGGTCGCGCATGAAGGACAGGTGGACGGGTAGTGGTAGCATGTTGTGGGGCACCACGGCAACCTCCGTAGGATCGTCAAGTCAGTGTCTGGGCCACCTGCGAGGATTGAGCATCAGCAAGCAGGGTGTCTTGAAAAGAGGCGGCCAGTTGCAGACGAGTAGACGGTACAAAGACACCGAGCATGTGGCCAGACGGACGGTGCTGAGCAGGTCCATACGATTACAGATCTGCTCCAAGAGAACATCGGGGAGGGAATTCCAATCGCGGCTCTGCGTGTCAGTCGGTTCTGCCATAGGGTTTTTTAGGGCGCTGAATGACTCGGGTTTTCGGTGCCTGCGAGCTAGCGGTAAGTGGATTCGGGCAGGCGAGCGAAGAAGATGGCATGTGTGGCCGAGCAGTGAGAGGGGGATATGTTACGCGCGAGCTACCAAGGAAGATGGCGCGGGCGGGCGAGCAGTGACCGGGGGGAAATGGTGTCCGGCTGATGATGGGGAAGAGAGGAGGAAGAAGAGTGAAAGATGGGGAAGAAAGTGCATTAAATCTCAATTCTACTAGTACTACTACCAGGATATACCGTCCTTCAGAGTGTAAATAGTTACGCTGATGACATGTGGGTCTACCTCAAGAGAGCCTGTATGTCAGTTAATGGAGGAGAGAGGTGCATAGTCGTATTTGCGGAAGCGTGCTCCACTGGCAAACATGATGGCGGTATTGGGTAAGGCTGATTTAGTAACACCAACATGCTAGTTCAGCTTATTAATCAAGTGTCCCATCTGCTGCAGCATGTATTGTCACTTCACTGTGAAGACCGGTTGAATAGTTCTCTCTGACCGAGATGGGGAATAATGGATCGCGAAGACTTCCTATCTACAGTATCCCTATGCATGTATGCTCGGGCCCCTCCCAATGCTCCGCCATGTACAGGTGCTAAGGCTACCATGTAGGCAAAAAGTCTGATGTGGCAAGGTAATTAAGAGGAGAGATAAGTGTGGTGACCCTACTACTAAGCGCGAGAACCTAGACAAAAGACTTAAATGGAATAATCCCACCAATGCATGAAGAACTTTAGTAACAAAATCATTAAATAAATGATGCTTAGCACCAACAAGTTAAGCTACTATACATGTAAGCATTGGGAGGTTTAGTTGCTAAAGTTTTTAATGTGCTTAGCACCCCATATAAGCATCGATGCATCCTGTCCAACAAGATAAAACATTGGCCAAGGCACCTGGCACCAATAATGTAGGAGTACTAGTACTACCTCCTTTCCAGTTTATAGGGCTCAATTCAAAAATATCATCAACCAAGGTAGATGATGAGTGGTGGAATAATTTTTGTAGTTTGCAAAAACACTCAATTAATGCACTCATTTTCCTCAAAAAATTATGTTTACGAATGCATTAATTTTGTGTCAAACTTTGACCATCTACTCCCTCCATCCAGGTGAGTCATCTTCGGTTGTGCACCGTGACCAAGGAGGGAAAAACAAGATAACTTAATGTTTATTTGCTACTCCCTCCGTTCCTAAATATTGTCTTTTTAGGCATTCAAATGAAATACAACATACGGATGTATGTAGACATATTTTAGAGTGTAGATTCACTCATTTTGCTCCGTACGTAGTCACTTGTTGAAATCTCTAGAGAGACAAATACTCCGTGGGAACTGAGGGAGGCTTTTACTCCGTATTTGGGAACAGAGGGAGTATCACAATATGGAGGGAACAGAGGAAGCTTGAAATATGAACATGTCAATGGGAGGGAGTAAAAGCCTCATGCATGCATGCATGCATGCATGCATGCATGCAACATGCAACACTCACACGTACACATGGATGCATGCAACACTCATGCACCCATGCCGCACACAGCACGCAACGCAACACACATGCTCACGCTCAAGTGCTCAACCTACTCCCTACGTACGTGAAAGGTTGTACATTTAGAGATTTACACATTGACCAGGGCATAATTAACGCCCAAAAGTAGCAGATTTGTGTGTGCATGCCACCATTGAGAGAAGAAGATTAAATGAAGGTTGTTGCATGCTGTAATTAAGGATAGACACGTAGCCTATAGCTAGAGCACAAGCTGGTCCATTAGTCAATCAATATCGATTTTAGATTAAAGGCTAAATACATTGGAAGTGTAGATGTACACTCTTACTTTTTTAGCCGATGTACACTCTTTGTTGGAAGATGATGTCTACTACACAACCTTCTTCTTGTAGACGTTGTTGGGCCTGCAAGTGCACAGGTTTGTAGGACAGTAGCAAATTTCCCTCAAGTGGATGATCTAAGGTTTATCAATCCGTAGGAGGCGTGAGGATGAAGATTGTCTCTCTCAAGCAACCCTGCAACCAAATAACAAAGAGTCTCTTGTGTCCCCAACACACCCAATACAATGGTAGATTGTATAGGTGCACTAGTTCGGCGAAGAGATGGTGATACAAGTGCAATATGGATAGAAGATATAGGTTTTTGTAAACTGAAAATATAAAAACAGCAAGGTAACAAGTGGTAAAAGTGAGCGTAAACGGTATTGCAATGATAGGAAACAAGGCCTAGGGTTCATACTTTCGCTAGTGCAAGTTCTCTCAACAATAATAACATAGATAGAACATATGACAAGCCCTCAACATGCAACAAAGAGTCACTCCAAAGACACTAATAGCGGAGAACAAACGTAGAGATTATGGTCGGGTACGAAACCACCACAAAGTTATTCTTTCAAATCAATTCATTGGGCTATTCCTATAAGTGTCACAAACAACCCTGGAGTTTTTACTAGAATAACACCTTAAGATACAAATCAACCAAAACCCTAATGTCACCTAGATACTCCATTGTCACCTCAAGTATCCGTGGGCATGATTATACGATATGCATCACATAATCTCAGATTTATCCAACCAACATAAAAGTACTTCAAAGAGCGCCCCAAAGATTCTACCGGAGAATCAAGAACGTGTGCCAACCACTATGCATAGGTTCCAATGTCACGAAACCCGCAAGTTGATCACCAAGACATACATCAAGTGTTCTCATAAAGACTCAATCCGATAAGATTACTTCAAAAGGGGAAACTCAATTCATCACAAAGGAGTAGAGGGGGAGAAACATCATAAGATCCAACTACAATAGCAAAGCTTGGGATACATCAAGATCGTGCCATAGAGGAACACGAGAGAGAACACGAGAGAGAGAGAGAGAGAGAGAGAGAGAGAGAGAGAGAGATCAAACACATAGCTACTGGTACATACCCTCAGCCCCGAGGGTGAACTACTCCCTCCTCGTCATGGAGAGCGCCGGGATGATGAAGATGGCCAACGGAGATGTATCCCCCCTCCGGCAGGGTACCGGAAAGGGGTCCCGATTGGTTTTTGGTGGTTCTGGAGGCTTGCGGCGGCGGAACTCCCGATCTATCTTCTGTTCTGGAAATTTTAGGGTACGATGGTATATATGGGTGAAGGGGGAACGTCGGTGGAGCTACGGGGGCCCCACGAGGCAGGGGGCGCGCCCAGGGGGGAGGGCGCGCCCTCCACCCTCGTGACCGCCTTGTGGCTCTTCTGACGCGGGGTCCAAGTCCATCAGGTGGGTTTCCTTCCAAAAATAACTTCTCCAGTTGATTTCGTTCCGTTTGACTCCGTCTGATATTCCTTTTCCTCGAAATACTGAAATAGGCATAAAACAGCAAATCTGGGTTGGGCCTCCGATTAATAGGTTAGTCCCAAAAATAATATAAAAGTGGATAATAAAGCCCAATATTGCCTAAAACAGTAGATAAAGTAGCATGGAGCAATAAAAAATTATAGATACGCTGGAGACGCATCAAGCATCCCCAAGCTTAATTCCTACTCGTCCTCGAGTAGGTAAATGATAAAAAGAAGAATTTTTGATGCAGAGTGATACTTTGGCATAATTTCAATGTAATTCTTCTTACTCGTGATATGAATATTCAGATCCGAAAGATTTAAGAAAAAAGTTCATATTGACACAAAAATAATAATACTTCAAGCATGCTAACTAAGCAATTATGTCATCTCAAAATAGCATGGCCAAAGAAAGTTCATCCCTACAAAATCATATGGTTAAGCTATGCTTCATTTTCGTCACACAAAGGTGTTCCCAACTTCTATACACCCGATGACAAGCCAAGCAATTGTTTCATACTTTTTGACGCGCTTCAGCTTTTTCAACCCTCACGCAATACATGAGCGCAAGCCATGGATATAGCACTATGGGTGGAATAGAATATGATGATGGGGATTGTGTGGAGGAGACAAAAAAAGGAGAAAGTCTCACATTGACGAGGCTAATCAACGGGCTATGGAGATGCCCATCAATTGATGTCAATGCGAGGAGTAGGGATTGCCATGCAGCGGATGCACTAGAGCTATAAGTATATGAAAGCTCTACAAAAGAAAACTAGTGGGTGTGCATACAACTTGCTTGCTCATGAAGACCTAGGCATTTGAGGAAGCCCATCGTAGGAATTTGCAAGCCAAGTTCTATAATGAAAAATTCCCACTAGTATATCAAAGTGACAAAATGAGAGACTCTCTATCATGAAGATCTTAGTGCTACTTTGAAGCACAATATATGAGACTCACTACATGAAGAACAAGGTGCTACTTTGAAGCACAAGTGTGGTAAAAGGATAGTAGCATTGTCCCTTCTCTCTTTTTCTCTCATTTTTTTGGCCTTTCTCTTTTTTATTATTTTTTTTTCGTCCGGAGTCTCATCCCGACTTATGGGGGAATCATAGTCTTCATCATCCTTTCCTCACTTGGGACAATGCTCTAATAATGATGATCATCACACTTTTATTTTTCTTACAACTCAACAATTACAACTCGAAACTTAGAACAAAATATGACTCTATATGAATGCCTCCGGCGGTGTACCGGGATGGTGCAATGAATCAAGAGTGACATGTATGAAAAATAATGCATGGTGGGTTTTCCACAAATACAATCTCAACTACATGATCATGCAATGGCAATATGACAAAAGTAAAGTATGTCATGATAAACGGAACGGTGGAAAGTTGCATGGCAATATATCTCGGAATGGCTATGGAAATGCCATAATAGGTAGGTATGGTGGCTGTTTTGAGGAAGATATAAGGAGGTTTATGTGTGATAGAGCGTATCGTATCACGGGGTTTGGATGCACCGGCAAAGTTTGCACCAACTCTCAAGGTGAGAAAGGGCAATGCACGGTACCGAAGAGGCTAGCAAATGCGGAAAGGTAAAAGTGCATATAATCCATGGACTCACATTAGTCATAAAGAACTCATATAATTATTGCAAAAGTTTAGAAGTCATCAAAAATCAAGTACTACGCGCATGCTCCTAGGGGGATAGATTGGTAGGAAAAGACCATCGCTCGTCCCCGACCGCCACTCATAAGGATGCACAAGCCAGGTACACTTCATGCTTCAAATTTGTTACACAGCTTTACCCATATGTGCATGCTACGGGACTTGCAAACTTCAACACAAGTATTTCTCAAGTTCACAATTATCAACTAGCACGACTTTGATATTATTACCTCCATATCTCAAAACAATTATCAAGCATCAAACTTATCTTAGTATTCAACCCACTAAAAATAAAGTTTCACATATCTTGAATACCAAGTATATTAACATTAAGCAAACTACCATGCTATTAACGACTCTCAAAATAATATAAGTGAAGCATGAGAGTTCATCTATTTCTTCAAAGTAAAACCACCATTGTGCTCTAAAAGATAAAAGTGAAGCACTAGAGCAAATGACAAACTACTCCAACAAGATATAAGTGAAGATCAATGAGTAGCTAAATAATTATTATGCAACTATGTGAAGACTCTCTCTCATTTAAATTTTTCAGATCTTGGTATTTTATTCAAACAGCAAGCAAAGCTAAAGAAAATAAAATGACGCTCCAAGCAAAACACATATCATGTGGTGAATAAAAATATAGCTCCAAGTAAAGTTACCGATGAACGAAGACGAAAGGGATGCCATCCGGGGCATCCCCAAGCTTAGGCTCTTGGTTTTCCTTGAATATTACATTGGGGTGCCTTGGGCATCCCCAAGATTAGTCTCTTGCCACTCCTTATTCCATACTCCATTGAAGCCTTACCCAAAACTTGAAAACTTCACAACACAAAACTTAACAGAAAACTCGTGAGCTCCGTTAGCGAAAGAAAACAAAACACCACTTCAAGGTACTGTAATGAAATCATTATTTATTTATATTGGTGTTAAACCTACTGTATTCCAACTTCTCTATGGTTTACAAACTATTTTACTAGCCATAGATTCATCAAAATACGCAAACAACACAATGAAAACAGAATCTGTCAAAAATAGAACAGTCTGTAGTAATCTGTAACTAACGCAAAATTCTGGAACTCCAAAAATTCTAAAATAAATTGGTGGACCTGAGGAATTTGTCTAATAATCATCTGCAAAAAGAATCAACTAAATAGCACTCTGCAGTAAAAATTTCTAGCTAATCTCGTGAGCGCTAAAGTTTCTGTTTTTTACAGCATGATCATAAAGACTTCACCCAAGTCTTCCCAAAGGTTCTACTTGGCACAAACACTAATTAAAACATAAAACCACATCTAAACAGAGGCTATATGGATTATTTATTACTAAACAGAACCAAAAAGTAAGAAACTAAAATAAAATTGGGTTGCCTCCCAACAAGCGCTATCGTTTAACGCCCCTAGCTAGGCATGATGATTTCAATGATGCTCACATAAAAGATAAGAATTGAAACATAAAGAGAGCATCATGAAGAATACGCTAGCACATTTAAGTCTAACCCACTTCCTATTCATAGGGTGTTTGTGAGCAAACAACTTATGGGAACAAGAACCAACTTGCATAGGAAGGTAAAACAAGCATAACTTCAAGATTTTAAGCACACAGAGAGGAAACTTGACATTATTGCTATTCCTACAAGCATATATTCCTCCCTCATAATAATTTTCAGTAGCATCATGAATTAATTCAACAATATAACCAACACCTAAAGCATTCTTTTCATGATCTAAAAGCATAGAAATTTTATTACTCTCCACATAAGCAAAATTCTTCTCATTCGGAATAGTGGGAGTATCATCAGAGACTTGAATACTATAAATTGCTTCCACATTAGAAGAGTAATGTTCAGAGAAAGCATAATCATAATCATGACAAGTTTTATAAATATAATCATCACTACTTTTTATAGCATAAGTTTTATCACAATAATCATCATAAGTAGCAACTTTGTTCTCATCATAATCACTTTGCATATCAAAACATGGAGGGCTAAAAATATCATCATTATTAAACGTAGCATCCCCAAGCTTGGGACAAACATTAATTGCAGCAAATATATTCTCAAATATGTCATCCTCATCAAACATAGCTTCCCCAAGCTTGGGCCTTTTCGTGTCATAAGCATAATCACTCTCATCATTAATAGTATGGATAGCACCAATAGTATAGCAAACATTATTATCATATTGTTCCAAGCAAGTGCCAAAAAGATTTTCATGATCATAAGGAGTATCATTATCTTCTCAATCATAATCATCACAACAAGCAATAGGCATAACGAGATCATCATCAAGTGTATCATCTTCATTTTCATGGGGCATAGCAATAATAGGAGCAACTTTATTTGGGAGAGATACCTTTTTACCTCTCTTACTTTTTATTTTCTTCTTCTTCACCACATCTTTTGTGGGTTCAATACTCTTTTTGGAGCTCCTTATTAATGAGATTGGTTGAATAGAAGGCTCCTCCTCGTTACCTGATTCATCATAAGAAATAATAGGAGGATATTGGGAAGTCTCTTCCCTTTCATTAGTATTGTCTTCATCCTCTATTTGTTTTCTTTTCTTTATGTTATTGGCAATATAAGTATTTTCAATGCAATTCACCGCACAATACATATAAATTTCTTCTAGACCAATATCGAGGAATTTCTTGAGGTTATATTCTAGAATATGCTTAGTTTGACATTTCAATTCTTCATAACCCAAAAGAAAACTTAGTTCATTATAATGTGCAAGGGAAATCAAGTCATCACAATTTTTGGACACGATTCGATCATGAAACAATTTGCAATTGATATTTAAATGACCATGTTCGTTACAAAGTTCACAAGTACGGCTAATATATCTTAAATTATCAGCACTAGCATTTAGCCTTTCTTGGAACTCTTTAGTTTCTAACCACTTATGCCTCTTGCAATATCTATCTTCCCTATTTGGTGTGTCCTTGCAAACCCAATGCACTCCACAAAAATTGACACGCTTATAGGAGACATTTTCATCATAGCTAGTGCAGTCATCATTAGCATCGTGGATATTCAAAGAATTTGTACTGACAACATTGCAATCATGCTCATCATTCAAATATTTAGTGCCAAACATTTTATAGATTTCTTCTTCTAGCACTTTGGCACAATCTTCCTTTCCATCATACTCACGAAAGATATTAAAAAGGTGAAGCGTATGAGACAAACTCAATTCCATTTTTTTGTAGTTTTCTTTTATAAACTAAACTAGTGCTAAAACAAGAAACAAAAAGATTCGATTGCAAGATCTAAAGATATACCTTCACTTACCTAGCCTCCCCGGCAACAGCGCTAGAAAAGAGCTTGATGTCTACTACACAACCTTCTTCTTGTAGACGTTGTTGGGCCTGCAAGTGCACAGGTTTGTAGGACAGTAGCAAATTTCCCTCAAGTGGATGACCTAAGGTTTATCAATCCGTAGGAGGCGTGAGGATGAAGATGGTCTCTCTCAAGCAACCTTGCAACCAAATAACAAAGAGTCTCTTGTGTCCCCAACACACCCAATACAATGGTAAATTGTATAGGTGCACTAGTTCGGCGAAGAGATGGTGATACAAGTGCAATATGGATAGAAGATATAGGTTTTTGTAAACTGAAAATATAAAAACAGCAAGGTAACAAGTGGTAAAAGTGAGCGTAAACGGTATTGCAATGATAGGAAACAAGGCCTAGGGTTCATACTTTCACTAGTGCAAGTTCTCTCAAAAATAATAACATAGATAGAACATATGACAAGCCCTCAACACGCAACAAAGAGTCACTCCAAAGCCACTAATAGGGGAGAACAAACGTAGAGATTATGGTCGGGTACGAAACCACCACAAAGTTATTCTTTCAAATCAATCCGTTGGGCTATTCCTATAAGTGTCACAAACAACCCCGGAGTTTTTACTAGAATAACACCTTAAGATACAAATCAACCAAAACCCTAATGTCACCTAGATACTCCATTGTCACCTCAAGTATCCGTGGGCATGATTATACGATATGCATCACACAATCTCAGATTTATCCAACCAACATAAAAGTACTTCAAAGAGCGCCCCAAAGTTTCTACCGGAGAATCAAGAACGTGTGCCAACCCCTATGCATAGGTTCCCAATGTCACGAAACCCGCAAGTTGATCACCAAGACATACATCAAGTGTTCTCATAAATACTCAATCCGATAAGATTACTTCAAAAGGGGAAACTCAATTCATCACAAAGGAGTAGAGGGGGAGAAACATCATAAGATCCAACTACAATAGCAAAGCTCGGGATACATCAAGATCGTGCCATAGAGGAACACGAGAGAGAACACGAGAGAGAGAGAGAGAGAGAGAGAGAGAGAGAGAGAGATCAAACACATAGCTACTGGTACATACCCTCAGCCCCGATTGGTTTTTGGTGGTTCTGGAGGCTTGCGGCGGCGGTACTCCCAATCTATCTTCTGTTCTGGAAGTTTTAGGGTACGACGGTATATATGGGTGAAGGGGGAACGTCGGTGGAGCTACGGGGGCCCCACGAGGCAGGGGGCGCGCCCAGGGAGGAGGGCGCGCCCTCCACCCTCGTGACCGCCTCGTGGCTCTTCTGACATGGGGTCCAAGTCCATCAGGTGGGTTTCCTTCCAAAAATAACTTCTCCAGTTGATTTCGTTCCGTTTTGACTCCGTTTGATATTCCTTTTCCTCGAAATACTGAAATAGTCATAAAACAGCAAATCTGGGCTAGGCCTCCGGTTAATAGGTTAGTCCCAAAAATAATATAAAAGTGGATAATAAATCCCAATATTGCCTAAAACAGTAGATAAAGTAGCATGAGCAATCAAAAATTATAGATACGTTGGAGACGTATCAGAAGACCGAGGGAGTACACGTGCATGCACTCACATACACAGCCAGGGTGGTTCGCGCGCAAGGGTTGGACTTATGTCGCGTCTGCGTAAAGTTTTGTTCAACTGATTTCTTTGCTCTGCCAACTGACAGGTGGGACCCAGAAACCAGGTGACAATATAACCAGTCAAGAAAGTGCCACGTCGACTATGTGGCCGGTCAGTAGGGTGCAATACAATGCTCTAAGATGAGCTAGTGATCGTATAATCACCGCAAAACTATATATAGTGACCGTAAAGAGCGTATTGTTACATACATTGACCGCCAGTGTATTTTTCTTGTTTCAAATTAAGCCATATTTAACCGGAAAGGACTAGTACTTGTACTGCTTTGATGTGTCCCGTCAACTCGCCGAATGAGGAGAAGCTTGCTTACTACGCCTCTCCCTCACCCACGGGCGCGGTGGCTCGCAGGACGAGGAGAGGGTATTGACTACAGCGCCCTCTCCCTCTACCTCTCGCTCGCCCTCGCCCTCGCGGTGGACATGCAGCAGTTCAATCGGTGTCAGATTGCCAGAAGCATACTGTACTATAGTATCATCATTGTTGGACCTTCCGAAGAGGCTAAGAGCCAAGTGTAAGGTCCACACAAGTATGAACTGTTGAACCTCCCGAAGAGGCAAAGAGCCAAGCGCAAGGTTTTATAGGAGTTGTCATCCTAGTAGAGTATTACAACTATAGCGAATGATGCTACTGTATGATGCCGCCACGTCACCTATATCCAAAGATGTGCCACCTTTTTTCTCAATGAGCGTGTTGGGTCTCGTGCAACAACCACACAAGTTGCATGTACACATAACACATTTACTAGTAATAAATTCTAAAGGACAAATGCCAGTATGCCACACAAGTTCATCTCCAATTCATGTGATAAATTTGTGCACAGCTAGTCTACATATATTCACAGCGCTACCGTTCACAATTTACCATACCCCACTTACACGTTATAGATGGGCTACATGTCCTCGTCCAGGTTCCAGTCCCAAGTGTTCTTCATGGATGGCACGATCCATAGCAGTGGGCAATGGGAATCATTGTCACAGTTTTCTAGTCCGGTTCCACACTATGGAGACTCATCCAAGCTGAAGCGGCATAAATCAGGGATAGTGTGTCCCAGCATGACGTTCATCCGATGGTGCGCACTAACGACACAACCATGCTTCATGAACGGCAGTCCTTCGGTGTCATGCATGGAAGGTGGCATCCGCTTCACAATGGGGTAGTTGTCCCCAATGAAAAGCGAGTACCCTCCAAGAGTGTTCCTCGGCACCCACGTAGCATCACGAGGGTCGAACTCGGCGTTGTTCATCTGGTACACGCGGCATCTCAGATCTGGACACATGGTGACGTACATAGTCAAGGTCCATGCATAATAATATTGTGCTCAAATATGGCGGTCAGTAATACTGTGCAGCAAATAGTACTACTCCGGTATAGAGGAACTAAAATAAACGGCTTATTATATATAGCCACTCTTGGCTACATGGATGAGATAGTAAGACATGGAAAAACAAAAATGGTGGCAGCTAGTGGGTTCAAGTCTTCAAGGACCAAGCTAGCTATACGCGTCCTCCAAGGTAAAAAGTACTCCTACTAGTACTAGTAAGTAGTACAACAACGAAAGAGAAGGCCAGAGGGTTCAAAATATAATACTAAATGGAATACCTGGGTAGATGGTGACGGTCCAATTGTGGTAGATTGTGTGACCATGTTGCACATCAGTGGTACCATGGGTAACGACTGCTAAGATAGTTGACCCCAATATGCCAAAGTCAGCTACAAGGTTCCAGGTTAGACCGAATCGCGTATGCAAATGCACATCCAGGAACGGCGATCTTATTTCGATCGGGGGATGACTGGTCCCTGCAAAATTGTGGAGCACCGTTAGGGATGCAAATGACGGTTTGTGCATTCCATTTGTAATCTCCCGTACCGTAGGATGGCAACCAGATGAAACAAGTCCCCTGGCTTGTCACTGCGAAGATGCGGCCTAGATGGCGCACGGCGTCTTCGAACGTGTAGGGGTACAAATCTGTCGCGGCCAACATGCGCCAGCCTCTGCCATTACTGCCTCTTGCATTGATGGCAATCCTTATGTCGAACACCGCGATGAGATAGTAATCGTCGTAGCCGCGTCGCTTTTTAGGCGGGTCCGCAATTGCTATCTTCTTCAATCTCATGTAGGCATCATCATATGTATTCAAGCCCAACCAGTCCGGAAGGCCGATCCCAATGGTTGAGAAGGGGTCTACGGGAACGGCTGCACTGCTGTGGATGTTGTGCAAAATTATGGTGGTATCCGGCCGAAGGTATGCAAGCCAATCTTTGTTGGCACCGACCCAGACCTATATATAAGACGGTGGGCAGCGGAGAAATTACGAGATAGAAATGGAATAACTAAGTACTACATGATCAAACTCCATGACTGACCTGCTCATCGGACAAAATCCGACTACCTCTCAACATCGGTAACTCTAGTTGAGTCAATGTGCAACCATGGCTAGGGAGCGGTGGACTGTTCGAAGGATTGTCCCATAGAAGAACCTTCTCCTCGAGGATGCATGGAAGACTAACAAGCATGGCCTTTTCCCAAGCCTGTTTAAGCACCGTCTTGAAAAAGTTGGTGCAGGAAGCACCGAGTCTTGCGGCGGTGAGGACGTCGGAGCAGCGTGCGATTTCTCCCAGAGGATCGTCGTCCAAGGTCTCCCAGCCCCGACGAGGAGGAGAACCACCTGGCGAATCCATGGGATCAGCGACAAACTGCCTTCTCTTCGGGGGAGGGGAACTGGCTAGGAGGAGATAAGAGCGTAGTAACCGCAGGGCCTCATCCCTTCCAATTGTATCTCCTCGGTCGTTCCTTAGGGAAGGGGCGAGGCTATTATTTACTACATACTTGTACTGTAGTAGTACTAGTAGTACTTTCTCAATTAGTAGTGCGATGTAATGTGCTTCTAGTATAGTGCACCGGTTCTGAACTCTTAATCTCAGGGCCAAGGAGCTACAGTTGGACTGGAGGGTAGTATTGTTCTCTAAAACCATCATTGTACTATCAACGCAGGGAAAGTACACCTGCGTAGTGGGTACTCTCAGTGCTCTATTCAAGCGCGTAGCTGGCCTACTCAGCCGCTCCTCTCACGCATACACTAGCAGCCTGTTTATCAGCGATGGTTACTGCGGGGGCAGAACATTTGAGTTATTTGATACATCGAGACTAGGCTTTTCGCTTCCATTTGTGGAGGTGTAATGGATCTCGTCTAACTTTGTTATTAGTTCCTTCATTATGAATGAGATGAGGCAAAGCTTTTGCCTCCGTTTCAAAAAAAGTCACATCAAGAGGAAATTCTTTTATAGAGCCGATAATGGAGTGAAGTCCATGCATGCAGTGCCACAAGCTACAGAGTACTAGCACTTTACATACGGAGCCATATTGCATAGTTCCCAATGCCGCGCCAGGCCTTTATGGCTCCTCAGGCTTAATTGGGAGGCGCTAGTTTAAATATGCTACTAGCTGACGAGGAAGCTGCAAGCGAGGTGTGGCTAGGGCGAGCACGCGAGCCACGAGATGATGGGAAGGAAAACCTGTCCACGTGGCTGGGCTATCCAGTGCACCCAGATTGTGGTGCGACATGTTCGTTCGACTTCAAAACTCAAACTACCCATGTACAATATTGGCTCGCAGCAAAGTTACTATTTAAAAAAAGGACGTCGTGCATTGGGCCAGGATCGAACCCACAAAACGAGGTATACACTCCTGCGACCACTAGTAGTACTCGTTAGAGTACAACGCAACCTAGAATCGCCTTCTGTCGCTAGTAGTACATTGTTCCTTACAAGAAACCACTAATAATGCCAAGAAACTACTACCACTTGCATACGTGGCAGACTTAAGATAAGACTACCTTATCAACCATTGTACATGCCCTTACCAACCAGCCCTACCAAGAAACGACTACTCTAAAAGTGCCGTTATAGGCATGTTTCAACCCATGTCGCCCCTTAAGTCAACGCCTTCTATTCAACCGGCAAGTTTGGCGTTATGACTTGTGGGACCTACATGTCCGTGTGCACAAAAATCCCCGAGTGACCTCCTACCTCTGGCTCGTCCACCTAGTCATGCTCGGCCATGGGACCTAGCTACCGCCGCTGGCAGAAGGTGAGGTCAAAACCGCCAGCAGTGTGGAGCCCATCTCGCAGCAGCCCGGATGCCAGCTCCGTCCGGTGCTCGCGGCCGCTAGCTAGCCAAGATAGCTCCGTCCTGCTGCTTGTCTGCAAGGTTTGCTAGCTAGATTGGCACGGAGGCGTGGCGGCTTGCTCGCGCGTGCCGCGCTAAAGCCAGCCATCTGGCTCGATAGAAGGCCAGTGTGGCGGCTTGCTCGCTCGGGCCAGCCTGCCAACCTGTGCGGAGGCCAGCGCGGCGTCCGGCCCGTCCGGCGGAGCGGCGGCCAACTCGCTCATCACCGGCGCCACCAATGAACACGCATCAGCACTGTTTGAAGTAATGTTCAGGAAAAATAATGATTTGAGGGGGAATAACAGGATAGAATGTCAGATGTGGGTCCCTCGTGTCAATGATCAAACAAAATGTGTTGGTTTAAGCTGCCTCATCAGCACGGACGTGTGGGCCAACCCTGTCATAAACGGGTTTAAACGAGCCTAATCGGCACTAGGTAGTAGTTTTTGGCGCGGATTAAGAAATTTTGGGTATGTTTTTGCTATTTTTTGTACAATAGTTTCTTCCTAGGGATGGTTGAAAGTGGTAGGTTTTTGTTAAATACTCTACATATTGTAAGTAGGAGTGAAAGTTAAGCTTTGGAAGCCAATAAGCAAGGCTAGTTACATAGTGCATATGTGTACGTGATTGAAAGTAAATATCAACCATGAGTGACTAATATCTTGATGGAAAACTCGAAACTATGGAAATACTAGCATTTTTTGCATGGTTGGAAATACTAGCAATGTACAGGTGCGTTGCAACGGATCATAATTAGAATAATACTTATTCACAAACTTGATACAAAACACTCTAATTTTGGTATACATATATCACTAGAGATATATTATGTTTCAATCAGAATATATTCCTTGGGCTGTTTTGGTGAGGTGATGGAGGGATGTGGTTGGTTTTAAGATACTAATTATGGTTTCTATGCAAATTGGTAGAGAAGTGTGATGTTGGTGAGAAAAGGCACCAACTTACCTCACAGTCGTTAGATGTAGATATAATGGTCAGAAATGACGGATGGCAGACACACCATCATCACCAACTTAGTCTTCTGTAGGAGTACCAGCAAGATGTCCATGCATTGCACGGAACGTCAAGATACATTTTTTTACAAAACACTTGTTGTGATTGACCCATGCGGGAGTAATCCCATGTGTAAAAACTAATGATATCTCGAGAAGTAGGAGATAAGGTGAAGAGGAGTGAGGCGTGGTGGTGATTGGTGGTCGGACTGAGCGGAGGCATGGGGATGGACGACGCCGGCAGCGGAGATGAGGCCAGTTTGTTCCAAAGGCTTCCTTTTTTAATTACTCAACAATGAGGTTGTTGGAGATAAGGATGAACGAGGGAATGCCTTGTTTGCAAGTGTGGAGAGAGGTGCGGGTATCTTTTAGTTTAATTTCCATCTATCAGATATAGATCGGACGGTCTATATTTTAAGATGGCACGCGTACCATCATCACCAACTCGGTTTTTTATAAGAGAAGAAATATAAGTATGGAGATACAAACGTATTATCGGTACTTGTTTCCGTAAACTAGGATCTACATTCTATTCAACGCCTCAGCATGTGGGGCCTTAGCACAATGACTTCTCGACTGTGTAAAACAAAGGTTTTCCCGTCGCCGATAAGGAGGGGGTGACGACAGCGCGTTTTCAGTTTGCTCTAGTCCTAGTAGTCATACTAGGTGGTCTATGAACGTGTACATTTATTCTTTTTCACGTCTCGTGTTCACCATACTGCCATGACTGTTGATGAATAGACGGTAAGTTATTCACAGGGAAACCCTTGTTGGGCGTTTTCGCGAGAGAGAGAGAGAGAGAGAGAGAGAGAGAGAGAGAGAGAGACTGTGTGTGTGTGTGTGACATGTCTAGAGACTGAGGCAATGATAAGAGATTCTTCGTGTCTATGTGTGTGGAGGATAGAGAGAGACATGTACATGGGGCTTTGTGTTGTGTTACGTGGAGACACATAGACATAATCAGAGAGTGAGTGTGTGAGATACACATGCGGACATGGAGAGAGATGAGGATCCAGATAAATGGGTGTTTGTGCGTGTCTGTGTGTGTTTGTGTGCGCGTTTGTGTGTGAGAGGAAGTGTGTGTATGTGGAGTAGAGATACCACTAATGATGTAAACCTAGTATAAGGGAAGGGGGAATGGTGTGACATGTGTGTCACAGAGAGACAAAGTCATGTGTAGTACCGGGATAGCATGGGTGCGGGCGTGGAGCAGACTATTTGGAAGAGACATCGAGTGTGTGTGGGAGAGGGGTGTGAGAGCAAGCGAGAGAGAGAGAGAGAGGGGGGGGAGAGAGAGAGAGAGGGAGAGAGAGAGAGAGGAAGAGGGGGGAGAGGGGTCATTTGTGTCCATAAATGGCGTATAGATAGGGAGACAATGTTGATGTTGTTCGAAATTGGCCTATGTACGGAGACGCAAGGGAAGCGAGTCATCATGTGTGTCATAGGGACTTCATGAGAAATCTAGAATAGACGGTGTAGAGAACAACATGCGAGATTGAGAACGATGATACATTAGGGAGCTATGGAAAGAGTCACGGCATATATGTATACAGGGAAGGAGCTGGGGCGGGTGCGCATGTGGGAGAGATAGAAAGAGGAGAGTGGTGCTTGTTTGAAGTGGGGGTGGTGTGTGAGGTGATGATAACCAACAAGTATAGGGGTCAACTGTAGCCTCTTTCGATAAGTAAGAGTGTCGAACACAATGAGGAGCTAAAGGTAGAACAAATATTCCCTCAAGTTCTATCGACCACCGATACAACTCTACGCACGCTTGACATTCGCTTTACCTAGAACAAGTATGAAACTAGGAGTACTCTGTAGGTAATGTTGGATAGGTTTGTAAGATAATAAAGAGCACGTAAATAAAAGCTAGGGGCTGTTTAGATGAAGACACAACTAAGTTAGTTTTAGTAGAGAGCTTTTTGTCACGAGAAAGTTATTTGTCCCTAGGCAACCGATAACTAGACCGGTAATCATTATTGCATTTTTATTTAAGGGAGAGGCATAAGCTAACATACTTTCTCTTCTTGGATCATATGCACTTATGATTGGAACTGTAGCAAGCATCCGCAACTACTAAAGATCATTAAGGTAAAACCCAACCATAGCATTAAAGCATCAAGTCCCCTTTGTCCCATACGCAACAACTCCTTACTCGGGTCTATGCTTTTGTCACTCAAGCAACCCACTATAAGTGAATCATGAACGTATTGCAACACCCTACAGCGGGAATCCCTCATGCTTGTGCGACACGGAAAGCACCATAAGACAACACCAATAATAAAACATGCAACTCAAACCAATCACGGTCATCAATTAACCCATAGGACAAAACGGATCTACTCAAACATCATAGGATAGCCATACATCATTGGGAAATAATATGTAGCGTTGAGCACCATGTTTAAGTAGAGATTACAGCGGGTAAAAGAGGGGTTACACCGCTGCATAGAGGGGGAAGAGTTGGTGATGACGGCGGTGAAGTTGTTGGTGTAGATTGCGATGATGATGATGGCCCCAGCGGCGTTCCGACGCCACCGGAAGAGAGGGGGAGAGAGCCCCCCTTCTTCTTATTCTTCCTTGACCTTCTCCCTAGAGTCCTTGGTCCTTGGTCTCCATGGCATGGGAGAGGCGAGAGCCCATCCGAGATTGGATCTATATCTCTGTCACTCTCTGTTTCTGCGCTCCCAGATCTGGCCTTTCACCAATTCTTTTATAACCGGAGATCCGTAACTCCGGTTGGATTGAAATTTGAACACGATTTTTATCCGGATATTAGATTTCTTGTGGCGAAAGAAGGGCAACAACCTCCTTACGGGGTGTCCAAGAGGGTCAGGGGTGCGCCTGCCCCCCTGGGGCGCGCCCCTGCCTCGTGGCCCCCTCGGGCATCGTCTCGCGTTGATTCCACTTCCCAAAAATCAGATATATTAAGTCCCAAAAATAGTATAAAAAGTTGCCACAAGTATATGAAAGTTGTAGAATATTGGCATGGAACAATCAAAAATTATAGATACGACGGAGACGTATCAGCATCCCCAAGCTTAATTCCTGCTCGTCCTCGAGTAGGTAAATGATAAAAAAGATAATTTTTGAGGTGGAATGCTACCTAGCATAGTCTTGATCATGTAATCTAATCATGGCATGAATATTAAGACACAAGTGATTCAAAGCAATAGTCTATCATTTGACATTAAGACAATAATACTTCAAGCATACTAATAAAGCAATCATGTCTTTTCAAAATAACATGGCCAAAGAAAGTTATCCCTACAAAATCGTATAGTCTGGCTATGCTCCATCTTCACCACACAAAATATTCACATCATGCACAACCCTAATGACAAGCCAAGCAATTGTTTAGTACTTTTGACGTTCTCAAACCTTTTCAACTTTCACACAATACATGAGCGTGAGCCATGGACATAGCACTATAGGTGGAATAGAATATGATGGTGGAGGTTGTGTGGAGAAGACAAAAAGGAGAAAGTCTCACATTGACGCGGCTAATCAACGGGCTATGGAGATGCCCATCAATTGATGTCAATGCAAGGAGTAGGGATTGCCATGCAACAGATGCACTAGAGCTATAAGTATATGAAAGCTCAAACTGAAAACTAAGTGGGTGTGCATCCAACTTGCTTGCTCATGAAGACCTCGGGCATTTGAGGAAGCCCATCATCGGAATATACAAGCCAAGTTCTATAATGAAAATTCCCACTAGTATATGAAAGTGATAACTCAAGAGACTCTCTATATGAAGAACATAGTGCTACTCTGAAGCACAAGTGTGGTAAAAGGATAGTAACATTACCCCCTTTTTTCTTTTCTCTTTTTTTGGCGGGCTTCTTTGGCCCTCTTTTTTTATTTAGCTTCTTTGGCCTCTCTTTTTTTTCTTGGGGCAATGCTCTAATAATGATGATCATCACACTTTTATTTACTTATAACTCAATATTACAACTTGATACTAGAACAAAAATATGACTCTATATGAATGCCTCCGACGGTGTACCGGGATGTGCAATGATCTAGCATAGCAAAGATATCAAAAATATCATGCTAGCTATCTTACGATCATGCAAAGAAAAATGACAATGAATGCTCAGGTCATGTATATGATGATGATGGAAGTTGCATGGCAATATATCTCGGAATGGCTATGGAAATGCCATGATAGGTAGTTATGGTGGCTGTTTTGAGGAAGATATAAGGAGGCTTATGTGTGACAGAGCGTATCATATAACGGGGTTTGGATGCATCGGCGAAGTTTGCACCAACTCTCGAGGTGAGAGAGAGAGAGCAATGCACGGTACCGAAGAGGCTAGCAATGATGGAAGGGTGAGAGTGCGTATAATCCATGGACTCAACACTAGTCATAAAGAACTCACATACTTATTGCAAAAATCTATTAGTCATTGAAACAAAGTACTACGCGCATGCTCCTAGGGGGATATATTGGTAGGAAAAGACCATCGCTCATCCCCGACCGCCACTCATAAGGAAGACAATCAATAAATACATCATGCTCCAACTTCGTTACATAACGGTTCACCATACGTGCATGCTACGGGAATCACAAACTTCAACACAAGTATTTATACAATCCACAACTACCCACTAGCATGACTAATATCACCATCTTTATATCGCAAAACTATTGCAAGGAATCAAACATATCATATTAAGTGATCTACAAGTTTTATGTAGGATTTTATGACTAACCATGTGAATGACCAGTTCTTGTCAACTCTCTAACTAGATATAAGTGAAGCAAGAGAGTTTAATTCTTTCTACAAAAGATATGCCCACGCTCAAACAAATATAAGTGAAGCAAAAGAGCATTCTACAAATGGCGGTTATCTATGTGAAGAGAAACAGGAAATCCAAACTTCAAATGATATAAGCGAAGCACATGAAGCATTCTATAAAGCCATACTCAAAAGATATAAGTGAAGTGCAAAGAGCATTCTACAAATCAACCAAGGACTATCTCATACCAGCATGGTGCATAAAATAAAATTGAAAACTAAATGCAAAAGGTGCTCCAAGATTTGCACATATCGCATGAATGAAACGAGTCCAAAAACATACCGATATTTGTTGAAGAAAGATGGGATGCCTTTCGGGGCATCCCCAAGTTTAGACGCTTGAGTCTCCTTGAATATTTACTTGCGGTTCCTTGGGAATCCCCAAGCTTGATCTCTTGCCTCTCCTCCTTCTCCTCACATCGAGACCTCCTCGATCTTCAAACACTTCATCCACACAAAACTCAACACAAAGCTCGGTAAGATCCGTTAGTATAATAAAGCAAATCACTACTCTAAGTACTATTGCAAACCAATTCATATTTTGTTTTTGCATTTTAGCTACTTTAATATAACTTTTCTGTTTTTGCATTTTAGCTACTTTAATATAACTTTTCCATGGATTAATCCACTGATGGAAATCGATAGTTTCATCAAAACAAACAAACTATGCATCAAAAACAGAATCTGTCTTAAACAGGACAGTCTGTAGTAATCTGAACATTCACCATACTTATGGTACTCCAAAAATTCTGAAATAATTAGGAAAAATAAAAAATTTGTATATAAAGACATTGCAAAAGTTGCAGAACTGTTTGACATTCCAGTAAAAAATGTAAAATCGCGCACTACAGCCAAAGTTTCTGTTCTGCACCGCACAAACCAACAAGCAATGTAAACATCCTAAAGGCAAATCTTGGCACATTATTTTTATAATACAATGGAATTTTACAAGGAGATAATTTTTTTTGTTGAAAAGTTTCTGTAATCAAGATTCACAAAGTTCAAGGCTAGCTCCCACTTTAACAATGCTCGTCTTTCTCACTTTCACTTTCCTTTTTGAAAATGTTTTAGGTTGCCCTCTTTACTTTTTTGGTCTTAAACTTTATAAAAGCACATAATAGAAATAAATGACTCTCTAAAACTTTCGGGTTGTCTCCCTGGCAGCACTTTCTTTAAAGCCATTAAGCTAGGCATATAGTGCTCAAGTAATGGATCCACCCGGATCCCAAGGTATATCAAAGCCAATTTTAATTAACAATGATTTGTGATTTAGTAGTGAGCACAAAGTAACATATATCATACAACAACGAAGTCTAACTCTCTTCCGATGCATCAGCATGTCACAAAAGAACAATTCATGCACACATAGTAAAGGCCAATGCATAGTGTAAACCGTTTCTTGCAATTTTATCATATGGAAAACATAGAGAGGTGGAGATGTAGTTCCTCTCTCGTAATAATTGCAAGTAGGAGCATCAAGCACATGCATATTATATCTATCAAAATCATCATGTGTAGTAGTAAAACGCAACGCATCAATATAATCCTTAATAAGGGCAAACTTCTCCGATATAGTGTAGTCGGGAGAATTCAAAAAGATAATACGACTATCATGCGTGGGTGCAATAGCAACAATTTCATGTTTAACATAGGAACTATAGCAAGTTCATCTCCATAAGCATAATTCATATTGGCATCTTGGCCACAAGCATAGCAAGCATCATCAAAAATGGATATTTCAAAAGAATCCACGGGATCATAATAGTTATCATAGCAATCATCCTTCGGTAAGCACGAAGGGGAGTTAAACAATGTATGAGTTGAAGAGTTACTCTCATTAGAAGGTGGACACGGGTAGCTAATCCGCTCTTCCTCCTTTTGTTCTTCGCTCTCCTCATCATCTTTTTCATCCAATGAGCTCATAGTTTCATCAATTCCTTCTTCCATAGACTCCTGCAAAATATTAGTCTCTTCTTGGACAGCGGAGACTCTCTCAATAAAATCATCAATATCGGAATTGAATTCATGATTCTCATAGCAATATTTAAGGATAGCTAAATTTTCAGGTCTATAAACTAAATCATCAAAATTTTCACACTATTTAAACAAAGATTCAATTTCATAAGCACCCATAAAAGCAACGAATTCTTCTATTTGTTCCACATCATAGTAGTCATATATACCATTAGCATAAGAAGCCAAGGTTTTATCATCATTAAATTTGCATGAAAAGGGAAGGTGTGGAGCCTTCATCCTAGAGCAACAAGTATAATTATATCTCAAGCATAGTTCCCAAGCATACCAATGCAACATATGAATTTGATCCCATAATAGTTTTCCTTTTTAAGTCAAGTGATAATCCCTAAAGTATTCACGTTGATCCAACGTGTCTCCGATTACTAAGTTGAATGGGGTTTTCTTAGGATTATTAAAGTAGTACATAATATCTTTCACATAACCAGCATCGAGGGTTTTAGGAGGTTCCCCATCTTCATGAGTAGCAAGTAAACCTATTTTTTTGGTATTTCGTGTTCCATATCCATAACTAAAGATAGAGAACAATTTAGAACAGCAAATAAAAATTACTTAGTGATAAAGCAAACAAACACACACGAGAATATTCACCCCATGCTATTGCTCCCCGGCAACGGCGCCAGAAAAAGGTCTTCATAACCCACAAGTATAGGGGGTCAACTGTAGCCTCTTTCGATAAGTAAAAGTGTCGAACCCAATGAGGAGCTAAAGGTAGAACAAATATTCCCTCAAGTTCCATCAACCACCGATACAACTCTACGCACGCTTGACGTTTGCTTTACCTAGAACAAGTATGAAACTAGAAGTACTTTGTAGGTAATGTTGGATAGGTTTGCAAGATAATAAAGAGCACGTAAATAAAAGCTAGGGGCTATTTAGATGAAGACACAATTAAGTTAGTTTTAGTAGAGAGCTTTTTGTTACGAGAAAGTTATTTGTCCCTAGGCAACCGATAACTAGACCGGTAATCATTATTGCAATTTTATTTGAGGGAGAGGCATAAGCTAACATACTTTCTCTTCTTGGATCATATGCACTTATGATTGGAACTCTAGCAAGCATCCGCAATTACTAAAGATCATTAAGGTAAAATCCAACCATAACATTAAAGCATCAAGTCCCGTTTATCCCATACGCAACAACCCCCTTACTCGGGTTTATGCTTCTGTCACTCAAGCAACCCAAAATAAGTGAATCATGAACATATTGCAACATCCTACAGCGGAAATCCCTCACGCTTGCACGAAATAGATAGCACCATAGGACAACACCAATAATGATACATGCAACTCAAACCAATCACGATCATCAATTAACCCATAGGACAAAACGGATCTACTCAAACATCATAGGATAGCCATACATCATTGGAAAATAATATATAGCGTTGAGCACCATGTTTAAGTAGATATTACAGTGAAAATCCGTCTCTGTTTCTCTCTGTTTCTGCGCTCCCAGATCTGGCATTTCACCATTTCTTTTAGAACCGGAGATCCGTAACTCCGATTGGATTGAAATTTGAACATGATTTTTATCCGGATATTAGATTTCTTGCGGCGAAAGAAGGGCAACAACCGGCTTACAAGGTGTCTTCGAGGGTCAGGGGCACCCCCTGCCTCATGGCCCCCTCGGGCATCGTCTCGCGTTGATTCCACTTTCCAAAAAATAGATATATTCCAAAAAAATCTAAGTCACTTTTTATTCCGTTTGAACTCTGTTTGATATGGATTTTCTGCGAAACAAAAAACATGCAACAAACAGAAACTGGCATTGGGCACTGGATCAATATGTTAGTCCCAAAAATCTTTCCATAATCTCCCTAATAATAAAGCATGGGGTGTTTCTGGTCGTTCGTCGTGTCTTTTGTAGAAAAGCCCCTGTGTTTCTTTAGTATTCAACCCGCAATCCTGCTTAAACAGATTATAAAAACATTTCGTTTTTTGCAGGAAACACCCTGCGGTTTGGTACATTCACCGTGCAGTGGAATTGAGGATACGTGATCCCCTCGATCTGAACAGTATGGTGCCGCCACCGGCCGCCGGCCTTCTTCTCCGGCCATCAATCGCCCTGTTTTCCTTCCCCCCCTTTCCACATCTGATCCTAATCTTCTCCGACGCCACCCACAGCCTCCTCAATCTCCACCCTCTTGCTCAAGTGCCATGCTTCTCTGATTTGGTGGCATCGATCCCATCAATCCAAAATCCGTCGTCGTCGTGTCGAGGCATGGTCGGGCGTCGACGCAGAGGAAGAGAAGAACCCAGCCGGGATATGGGTGGAGGACGTTGACGCTCTCCCGCAAACAACGACCACACGAGCCTGCCCCTGGATCTCTCCGCGCCTCTTAGACCATGAGCGCCTCAATGGGGAGTTCTAGCTTGGCGGTGAATCGGAGTCAGAGCCCCCGGAGCCAACCTCATCTTCTTTAGACAATAGGGGATGTCTTCCCTCCCGACGCCTGTAGGAAACCCCGGCTCGCCACTGTCAGGATCTGGCCGACATGGGCTCGCAGCGTCGGATCCATCGATCCCGAATCTCGCCACTGCAGGACACAAGGAAGAGACAATCAGTTTTGTTTGTGCTATTGCTGCTTATGGAGAACATAGAACAGAGATTTTTGGCCCAACCCCCGCTGCCTCGCTGATTCCACCTTGCCTCAGGTCACCTACCATTGGGCGTCCTTCGCCCAATCGACGATTTCTGTGGCTAGAACACCCAGCGCGGCGTCTCCTAGTGTGGACCGGGTGGAGATGTGAGGTCGCCAAGGAAAGATCGGGGGAGGGAGGAGCTACCCGTGCATCCATACCAGATCAGGCAGTCGATGCGCGCATCTATACCCGATCCGGGCGCCACGGTCAAGGCTGGATGGAGGAGAATGCAGCGGTTGCTTGGCTGTGGCGGAGGGGAAGGGAGTAAGGGCTGGTGTAGTTGTGGAGTAATAGGATGTCGAATCACGAGCAGACGAGGTATACGGAGCACGGGGCGACAACTTCGTCGTCTCGTGTTGGTGCAGCTAGAGCTCGAGTGGCCATCATGGCTGGGAGTGGAGCACGAGGGAGCTGAGGAAGAGTAGGAGCAGAGCTGGGTGTTGAGGTAGCAGAAGGGGGAAGATGGAGGCGGAGCAGCGCTGAGTGATGTGGAGGAATAGCGATGTGTGGACAAGAGAAGGGGCATCTTCTGGGCGGTGAGATGAGGAATTTCTGGGAATCAGTGCTGTTGCTACTGCTTTTTTTATGAACTGCTGCTACTAGATGTTGTGCTGCATTAACTAGAAGCAGCTAGATGTTGCTCTGTGTGCTACCATTATTATAAAGAAATTGTGCGGGTGAGCTCGGATAATGATTCCTGGGCTGTTGTTTGTCGTCCTGACATAGTTTAATATGCATGCCGAATGTTATCACAAATAAATTATCATTATATATAGTAATTAAAATATATGTGAGTGAAATATTGAAAAAATATTTAATACTTAAGGGAGAAGATATTTCGCCCTCGCCGGGATAAAATGTAAGTGCCGAGTTGAAATAGGTCATGACAAACGTTACTAGGGCACGTCCAAATTTCATGGTCCAAAAAGAAATACTCACTGTAACCTTATTTCTGACAATTGCAAATATTAGAAAAAAAGTGTTGCATAATGGCATATGGTGCAGGTTGTATTTAATTTTTCGTCCGGTGCAACGCACGGGCATTTGGGCTAGTTTTTACCTACTAAGGGCATTCCCAGCCGTTGGCCCCCCAGGACGCATAAAAATCGCCCTCTGGGGCGAGCCGGCGATACACTCGGCACAGGGGGCGGTTTTGCGCCCAGTCGTCGCCCCCAGGCGCCGAAATTGGCCCACTTTGCAGCCCAATTTCGGCGAATAAACGGCCCATATGGGCGAGAATAGGCCCATATTCGGCGTGGTTTCGCCGTGTCTCGGCGTTCAATTATTTCTTATCACATATTTTAATCAGAGAAAAATCAAATACTTCAACAAAATAGTACAAGAACAAATAGTTCAATACAAATTATATAGTTCAACAAATAAAAACTCGTATTTCATCACACGGCGTCCCCTTTGAGCCTCCATAGGTGCTCAATCAGATCTTTCTGCAGTTGATGATGCACCTGTGGGTCTCGGATCTCCTGACGCATACTGAGATAGGCAGTCCAAGTTGCCGGTAGCTGGTGATCAACTTCGGCTAGAGGACCCTGCCTGTAGTATGGTTCGGTGTCAGAAACTGGGTCTTCTTGCTCGCTCTCGATGATCATGTTGTGCAAGATGACACAGCAAGTCATAATCTCCCACATTTGATCTTTGGACTAGGTCTGAGCGGGGTACCGAACAACAGCAAATCGAGATTGGAGCACACCAAATGCCCGCTCGACATCCTTCCTGCAAGCCTCCTGAAGCTTCGCAAACCAGGCGTTCTTGCCTCCTGCCACAGGGTTTGAGATCGTCTTCACAAATGTCGACCATCTCGAATAGATGCCGTCAGCTAGATAGTACCCCTTGTTGTATTGGTGCCCATTGATCTCGAACTTCACCGGAGGAGAATGGCCCTCAACGAGCTTGGCAAAAACAGGAGAGCACTACAGCACGTTGATGTCATTGTGAGTTCCTGGCATACCAAAGAAGGAGTGCCAAATCCAGAGGTCCTGTGTGGCTACCGCCTCAAGCACCACACTGCAACTGCCTTTGGCGCCTTTGTACATCCCATGCCAACCAAATGGGCAGTTCTTCCATTTCCAATGCATGCAATCAATGCTTCCAAGCATCCCAGGAAATCCTCTTGCTGCATTCTGGGCTAGGATCCGAGCAGTGTCTTCTGCATTGGGTGTTCTCAATTATTGTGGCCCAAACACTGCCACCACTGCTCGACAGAACTTGTAGAAACACTCTATGCTGGTGGACTCAGCCATGCGCCCATAGTCGTCGAGTGAATCACTGGGAGCTCCATATGCAAGCATCCTCATCGCTGTCGTGCACTTCTGGATGGAGGTGAATCCAAGAGCGCCAGTGCAATCCATATTGCACTTGAAGTAGTTGTCGAACTCCCGGATGGAATTCACAATCCTGAGGAAGAGCTTTCGGCTCATCCGATAACGGTGCCGAAATGTTCTCTCGCCATGAAGTGGAGCATCGGCGAAGTAGTCGGAGTAGAGTATGCAGTAGCCTTGCAGACGATGCCGGTTCTTTGCTTTCACCCGCCCCGGCGCCGAGCCACCTCGCCGCGGCTTTTCACTGCTCGCCAGCAGCTGGGCGAGGGCGGCGAGCACCATCAGATGCTCTTCTTCCTGGACGTCGGTCGTGGCTTCCTCCTCCAGCAGCGCGGCGAGCTCTTCCTCCTCATCCGAGTCCATCGCCGAGACAGGCAAAACCCCGAACACCTTGCTCTCGGTGGCGCGTGTACCCGCCGTTAAACCGCGCCTCCGCGGCCCGAAACGGCGGCCGGAAACGCCCAGCTGTTATGGGAGGGGCTGCCGCGGTGAAGCGCTGCTATTTTCTGGCGGGGAATGGCTATCTAGCGGAGTAGGGCAGCGGCCGTCGCCGGGATATAGCTAGTGGTGGCCGAGGGCGCGGGGGGTGCGAGGCGAGTCGGGGGAAGAAAACCTTGACTTTTCCCCTGTCAGTGTGGGCCAGGCGTGCTTTTCCCTAGCGTCGGAGCCCCCAACGGCTCCCCAGCGCGCCGGGTTCGGCCTGTGACCGTCGGGCGGAAAAAAAAGGTCCGAACCGGCGATTTTCGGCGTCCTGGGGACGCGACTGGGCCGTTTTTTGGCGCCGGCGCCGAAAAAGTGGCCTGGGGGGGCTGTTGGGGACGCGGCTGGAGATGCCCTAATAAACCAGCGACGGCTTCTGGTCGTACGTCGCTGGCCGTTTTGCAGAAAAGATTCTCTATTTTTGAGAAATCAACCCGCAGTCCCTTTTTAGTGGATCTGGAAAAACGCTTCGTTTTTACACAAAAGACCCCGTGGTTTGGAGTATTCGATCCGTGATCCTTTTTAAATCGGGACGGGGTCAATGCGGCGGCTCAAGTGGCTGGGGGCGGCGCGGCGGCTCGATATAGATCGGCGGCGGCGGTTGGAGCTTGCAGGGGGCGGATCCGTGCGCGGCAGGGGCTGGGGAGGCGGATCCGGAGGCCGGCGGCGAGGTGGGGTCGATGAGGATGGCCGGAGCGCGGATTCCCTTGCGGATCCATGGAGGTATGCGGCTCCTGGGCAGGAAGGAAGGAAAGTGAGGGAGAGAAGGAGGGAGTAAGGAGGGGCGGCGCAGTGACCTAGGCAGGAGCTTGCCGGAGCCGGGCGATGGTGGACGGGCACGGGAGACGGAGGGATCCGGCGCGGCGGCGCAAAGTCCTTGCAGGTGGCGCACCTCGGCCGTCATCGAGGCCACCGCCGCCACCTGCCGGTGCAACGAGGCAGAGGAGGATCTCCTGGTTTTGCTCCGTCGCCAACTCCATGTTCACGGTCGTGGTTCTAATCCCTCTCTTGCCACTCCACTGTTTTCAGGACCTTCCACTGTTTTGATTTATTGTATACGTGCAGTTCATCTCCCAATTGCTGGCTGGATGTGCCTATATCTCTCATCGTTTTGTCAATCAGATAACGTATTAGTAGGAAATTATTTTCCTCCACTTTGCAAGACCACATAACCAATTTACTATCAGGGGTCTAATTTCTAACTTTGGGGGATCATTCTGACGCGGCATCTCTCACACTCTAACAAGTGTTCGTCTTTAATTTCCTACACTATATTGTGCAACAAAATTTGCTCTGTGTGCATAGTACTAATAATTTGGGTTATTTCGTTTTGTTGAAATGATGATAAAATTGAGTTAAGCGAGTTGGAGCTACCGCACCCCTAGCCCGAGCGGAATGAGCTCATGGAGCGCCTCGAAGGCCCCGACAACGGTGGCAGTAGGCGTTGCCATTAGATCTAGAGGTAGAGGGAGTCGCCACGAGGGGCGGCAACCGAAGAAAGGCAGCATCCACTGTGTCAAGCATGTTGTAGCAGGCCTGCGCGACTCCTTGCCGATCACTTGAGAGTCCAAGCCTGCAATAGTGTCAATTTAGGTAGGTGTGTGGCATGGCCGAATCCTGCCCGATCAGGGCCAACCAATGGACATGTTGTATGCATCGATCTCCCAATCCAACAGGCAATACATGCCTGCAAACGGTCCTGAAAAAAGTCATTCGATAAGAAAAGTAAGTGATTAGTTGTGCTCAGTTTTCTCCTAAAAGAAATAGTTAACTTGTATAGCTTGCATCAATGATTTCATAGTCCGTACAATATTTTATATGCATTAAAACTATGTTGCAGAAACTCAGGAAAATATGGTAGTTCTACGTCACTAGGCAAATCAGAGGAGACTACCCAATCTATAATGACAGATGGTGGTAGACACCTGGTATTTCTGCATTGATGAAATGACTTTTGTGGAACTCAAAAAATGGAGAGAGTTCAGAAAAAATAAATTTGAATGGAGATAATACTGATTTCTTTTGTGCAGAATAGTAGTGATGCATTCTCTTCCGACAGGCTCAAAATGGTGGTTATTCTGCAGGATTGGTAAGACAAGCTTCTGGAGATTGGTTTCTCATGCAGCTCCTTGTGATGTTGAAATTAGTGTATCGCTCATTTCTTTCCTTGCTTCCTGTAGCAGTTGCATTGATAGTAGGTTGAGAATTCATTTATGGAATAGTCCACTGATGTTCTGTAATTAGCTTTCTGCTTATATTGAATGGACTTCATGTTGAATTTGATTTTTTTAAACCACCTTAAGTTGAATTCAAATGTATGCTAGTTCATAGGTAGTAGCTATTTATAATGTCCATTGTGTAACTTTCGTATGTATAATGTGCTTTACACACACAACATGAACTATACTCACATTTATATTCGATTGCTAAAGCGATGCATTGTCTGGAGTTCAAAATACTAACTATGTGGATCAATTATGTCGAATAATAGCATAGACATGCTCAAATTCGATAGAATCTAGATGTCTGATGGATCAATGACCGCTCCTTACGCGAATTGCAAATATCATGATCCCATCCTAATATTTGAATACAATTTATATATTTAATCAATGTGTAGAGCGGTCTTTTACGTGTAGTTCAACTCTCCATCGGTGGTCTCTCACACATGCTCACACACTCTCTCCCGATGTGTCTTTCTCGCACGCATGCTCTAGATATAACCCTCCCTCACTCTCGTAACTATTTATAACTGTTTTCACTAACCTTTATCACAAGCACTCTTCCTCTCGCAAACATACACACGCACAATCCTCATCGACCCTTTCTATATACATGGACCTGCCTACGTGTCTCATGTACTCACATTATCTTTACGCCTGTCTCTCACGCATTGTCTCACACCTCTCTTCCTAATCCATGAGTATGATTCTAGCAGAGCATTCTGTAGGATGCCCCTTAAAGTTAGGTTGGATGAATAGTAATATCAGAGATAAAGGGGTTACCTTAGTCCAAGAACCTATGGTTACAAATCCTAGCCGGCTTTGTCAATGGACACAGAGTCCTTCACAATTCTGCTATATTTGTCTTGTACGACTAGTCATCCATGGGTCTTCCTAAATGCGTCACGGGCCGACCAATGTGGCGCAGGATGGAACCAAACGAACGGCCTCACCTCGACCCAGCGGACCTCACGCGGTGACACACCCTCTGCCCCACGTCTTATTATCTTCTCACACCCACACATACCAACACAAACACCACACACACAAAACTTTTCTCCTGGTGCCTCTATTCCCTCCCCCTTGCATATACACACTCAAGGGAATGTAATCTCTTGTCATGACGTCATATTCGTTTCTCTCTCTCTAGACCACTCTCATTTCTCGTGCTATCTCTCCCACGCCCCCCCCCCCCCGTCGGCCCCTCTATCCATGCCTCTCTCGAATACGTAATACACACACATACCTCTCTAGGCCCCACCAAATGCATCAACTACACATTCACACATGTTACATCACGTACCCCATTGATCTAAAAAGCCCTCTCTTCACGTTTATTTCGCATACAACATTCCTTTTGAATAAAGTGTGGCCAAAAAATTATTTTAGAGTTTCTACATATATACAACATTACAAAGTTATATGGAGGAGTACGAACGCTAATTTGCATTGCATGGTGCCCACAATGATATTTATTCCGCACTGTGAATTTGTATATTTTTATACTATATACAAAGTTAGTCATAATAAAGAGAAACGAAGAGCATCTCTCTCCATCGCATACCCCCCTGTACGCCCCTTTCACGTATGCACACAAAACTATCTCCAGGTCCTCTAAAAGTAAGCCCCTAGAATATTCACGCATGTTTCATCTTTCTCTCTTGATATATGCAATGACGATCATTGTATTTGAAGCGAAAGCACGATACGTACATTGGACTTCAGAATCCACTCATTACGGTCACCATTTACGTTTAGTGGTTATTATACAGTCACGGGCTCACCGTACAACTCTGTATTTGCTCATGACATGACTAGTTGACCAGTTAAACGCTCCACGTGGCACCTCTAGTGTTGTATCACATTATCTCACTACCATCATGCCCACCTGTCGACTTGTATCTACTCTACAGCTACACTCTTATAAAAATACATAAAATACACTCTTATAAAAAACAGAGTTGGTGATGATGGTGTGCCTGCCATCCTGCAATATAGGCCGTCCGATTTATATCTGACGGATAGGAAAGAAACTATGGCAATTTTGCAAAAAGGTACCCACACACCTCTCCACATTTGCAAATAAGGCCTTCCCTCGTTCATCCTTTTCTCTCACAAGATAAACAAGTCATACAAATGCATCTTGATGTTACGTGCAATGCACGGGCATCTTGCTAGTAAGAATGAAAACAAACGACAAAAGAATATTTGGACGGTGGTACGAAGTCATGACCGCGGGCACAGCGGACAAGGTGGCCTTGTATTGGGATGCTGAGTCGTCTGTTTTAACACACAGGAGCTGGTGTGGTGATTATACACACATGCACGCATGCACACGAACTGCATCCACGCAACACTCACACAAACACATGCACCCACGCACGCACGCAACACTCACACATACACACACAACCACGCACACATGCAACACTCACACGCACGCACGCAACACTCACACGCACACACGCACGCATGCATGCACACACCAGTACACCACACGACCAACACACACTCTCACGCTCAAGTGCTCAACCTACACGTGCATGCGCACACATCAGGCCCTGGCAGACACATACACAACCAGGTGATTCCCGCGCACGGGTTGGAGCCTTGTCACGCCTGCGTAAATTGTGTTTATCTGACCTTTGCCTATGCGAACTGACAGGTGGGACCCACAAGGAACATGGTCAATTTAACTAGTTAACATGGCGCCGCGCAGACTATTTGGCCGGTCAACAGAGTGCAATCCGATGCTGAACTATGAGCAAGTGACCGTATAATCACCGCAAAACGTATATTGTGACCGTAATCAGCTTATTCTGAAGTTCGATGACCGTATTACGCTTTTCTCTCTGTAGGCCCTCCAAAACTACATCTCTACACGTTCTCGCATGTTACATCTAACAACTATGCAATACATCACTACTACTACACTCTAACACAATAAATCATATGTGTTTTTAGTTTTACTAGATATCATATTGTTACTTATAATTATTCAGTTTGCATACATTAAAATTGCCTTTGAAATGTATGGCCAGTATCATCTACCGCGCGGGAAAAATCTCGCCCTTTCCTGTTTAATCGGGTTTGTATCGATGGATCGTGCGAAACAGCAAAACTATAGTACTATACAGTACAAGTGACAGTTCACTGGGCCGTCGTGCCATCTACTCCTCCGTCGTAAGAGTGGAGCGCTCGCTTTCATAAATCTTCTAGTCCCTTTCGCCGACATGTGGGACATCAAGCTACCGGGTCCACGTGCCATACAGGAATACAGTGCAGAGCAGCTGGGGTGAAGCACCCTAGTCATGGCGCCGGCGTAGTAATGAGCAATGAGGCGTCAAATCACAAAGCTGCACCTTTCCCACAGTTAAGTTGGAGGGACGAAGCAACCATCATTTCACTTGTTGTTGAATCCGCTTCTCCCTCATCTTCTTCAACTTAACCACGTGTTGCTTCTGCCGTTGTTCTGCCTCATGTGGGACGCGGATCGGCTTGGTAAAGCACTGACACGTGGGACCGCATGTTAGCAAACTTCCAGGACAACGTCCTCCGAAAATAAGAAGCCTAATCCTAGACTTACATCTAATCTATATATGCCCCCCTTGATTTTCAGGTGGGGTGGGCCTAATCCCCTCCTTTAATCCAATCAAATAGTCCCACATCACATCAGTTCATAACTTTACGTAAACCATTACGTGGATGTAGCATTGCTCAAATAAGAAACCTCCCTCGCCATCCACACGGCAAAATCACCTCCTTTTTACTAATCTTGATTCTATAATTTTTTAGATATAATTGAGATTTGTATAGATAGCACACGGGAGCAAAACCAAGTGGTACGGTTAAGGGCATCCACAATGTGTAGCCAAATGTGAAAATAGCTTTTGGCATCGTGGGAACTATTGTGGACGGTGTCGCCAAAGCCAAAAAGATGGAACTGAAGTTCCCTGATTGATTGATTGAAGGAATAGAAAAATGCAACGTCTCTCCTCTTTCTCCCATGCTTGGACGCATGTAGTACAGTATAGAGCATAGAGTCTACTCCCCTGTCCCTTCTATCACAAATCACAAAGCAGTGAGGCGTCAAATCACAAAAGCACGGACGAAGCAACCATCATTTCACTCTTCGCTGACTCCGCTTCTCCATCGTCTTCTTCGAGAAGCCATCTCACCGCATTAGTACTCCTAGTAGTACTAGTAAAGGACTTCCTGGATGCAAATAAGGCGGTTGTCTCAGCTTGCAGGCGGCACTTGTGAAGGACTTACCGTGGTCTCCCTCAATGGTGTTCTCCGTTGAACGCACTTCGCCAAACCACCCAAAAAAAGATATCGTCGACGTCACCGCAATGGGGAAGGAAGTCAAATATAGTTACTGCCTCCATTTTTTGTACACAAGGCCGGTATATCAAAATTACAATTTGCAAAGGGCCACTAACACTAATCGAGGCAAAATTGATGGGGTTTACAACCAAGGACATTAATATCCCCTGCATGCATGTGGAAGTGAGAAGGTTGGTTTGCATGGCGCTACATTAATCAAGCGATGAGGAGTGAGATGGTTAGCTCTTTGGTCTTTGGAGAAAAAATACGCATTAATTTACACGTGAAACGAGGATTTGTATCGATTAAATCCCGTGAAGGAAAACCCCGCCTTTCTTTTTTAACACTAGTACTCCTAGTACGTACGTACTTATCCTGTTCGGGTCTAGGCCTTGCATTGCCAAACTTCGCCACACATTTTTGCCAAGCTTGCCTAAAGTTTTCGAAATGAGAAGGAGGTACACTTGTGCAGGGATGTCGTGGTCGTACCGCACCCTCACACGGTCGCTCCTGCATGCCATGGTCGCACCGCACCCTCACACAGTCGCTCCTGCATGCCGCAAACCCAACCAAGGGAAGGCACCCTCACTGACACGTGCTGTCGCATGTGAACAAACCAAACTCACCCATCCTATTGCTGACACATAATTTTCGTTCATAGAGTATGTTTATCCAACTGCATGTTGGGGAGTATCTGTACAGCCCGTGCGGTGGTCTGTTGGGGAAGAAGAAGAGGTGAGGAAGAAGGAAAGAAGGGTTAGGAGATGTAGGATATTCATCCAACCGCCTGAAATGGTAGACTGACCCAAGTCAGGCGACTTGCATAACAAATATATGTTTTTACACAGCAAAATATCCATGAAAACAACAACATAAAGAAAAACTATCACTGCTCACGGAAAGAGACGGCCTCGTCGTCTTTGGCTGCCGGCGCGAACCAGCCGTCGCTGCCGACGTGTGTCTCCGCACCGTGGTTGTCCTCGGCCTCCAGCTACTCGTTCAAGCGGAGCGTGCGGGTGCTCTTCACGGACGAGAGAACAGCCCGGTTCAAGTCGAGGACGTCCAGTTCCGCCTGCAGGAGGGCCTCGATGGCAGCGGCATCCGCGCGCTCCGCGTCAAGTCGAGCCTCCGTCGCCCGGTTCAAGTCCAGGACGTCCGGTTCCGCCTGCAGGAGGGCGTCGATGAGAGCGGCATCCGCGTGCTCTGCGTCGAGTCGAGCCTCTGCCGCCCGGTTCAAGTCCAGGATGTTCGGTTCTGCCTGCAGGAGGGTCTCGATGGCAGCGGCATCCGCGCGCTCTGCCTCAAGTTGAGCCTTCGCCGCCCGATTCACATCCACGACATCCGGTTCCGCCTACAGGAGAGCCTCGATGGCAGCAGCATGTGCGCGCTCCGTGTCGAGTTGAGCCTCTGCCTCCCGGTCCTCCTTTAGTATCGCCATGTTGAACCGCTGGTCCGCCTGCACCATGGGGGACTCGGACGCCCGCACGAAGTCGACGTCCATCGTCTCATACCCATCGGGGGCCTTCTGCGCCGTGACCTCCGCCATGAACATTGGACCGGCTTCCTCCTCCTCGTAGCTTGGCTCCAGAGAACTCGGGGATTGGCCCGCCGCAAAGCGAGCTTGGGAACGGAGGTCTGTGGTGCCGACCGCTGCCGCGATTTCTGCGCGGCGCTCCGGCATCAGCATCTTGTAGTAAGTGATCTTGCGGCACACCATGGCTTTCCGGCGAACTAGGGGACGCTTGATGCAGGCTAGGGGATCGAAAGGTGGGGGAATGGGCTGGAGATTTGGTGTGGTTTTAGGGCAGTGGCTGGCGTAGGCCGAGCAGCGAAGGTTCTGGTGTGAATAGTGATTTCGGTGACGACCGGTCAATCGGTTTTGACTGTACATCGCTCTTGTCGCGTTCGCGTTGCAGCCCGGCACGCTGTACCCTCCACGTCGCCCACCGAATGGAACGCGCTTCGTCTTGCGTTTTCGCTCGCTTGTGGGACCGCAGTTGAGAGCAAACCGACGTCCCTCCCCCTCCCCCGCCCGCGTCATTTATTACACCACCACTCCCTCCGTTTTATGTGGAGTAAATAAAAACAGAGGGAGTATACTACGGATGAGGATCCCCTGACGTGGCCGAACCCATTGAGTAACTGACATGCGGGGCCTAGCAAGCATGGGGTCCACCAGTAAGTGACCGAAAGGGAGGGTAAGGCAGGGATACCTACGTTAGAGGATCCACTTCCACTATACTACTTTGACCAAATGTTAGAGTAATAATATATGACATGCAACTTACACAAACGTTAGAGTAATAATATATGACATGTAGCTTACACAAAGCATACAGGGTCTAATGCGTTTTTCGAGGCTAAATTTGACCAAATGTTAGAGTAATAATATATGACATGCAACTTACACAAAGCATATGGTCAAATTCGTATGTGAAAGGAGTTTCCAATGATATAATTTTCACATTATACATCTCATGTACTATTAATCTTGTCAATAGTCAAATTGGAAACCATCTCGAGTACAAATCTAGGAGTACGTACGAATCTAACAATATTGATTGGGCGTTGTTGAATGTTGATACCTTTTTTTTTATCAAAGTAGATATACTTTGACTACACATAAAACTTATATGTAAACTAGAAAGGATAGGAGGGAGTATATTGTACGTTCAAAAACGAAACAAACATTGAATACCCTTTTTATATGATTTGCGGATGCTATGATCACCGGTTCAAATTTTGAATCCGCATTAGGTATCACGTGCCCCCACTCGTTCCCTCTCGATTTCATCTCGGGGTCCGGAGATCTATTGAAAGAGGACTAGGGTGGGTACATGCGAATGATACTCGGCGGAATGTTCAAATGAGGCATGCGGGAGGATGGACTCGACTGGAGGGCAACATGATCGATGGAGAAGAGGGTTGGAGAGGAATGAGAAATAAGCAAACGCCACATGATTATGCTTGAACGGCTCAAATGAACAATAAGTTGTCTCGCTTGGACTACATAGTGAAAGGCCTAATGCGCAACGCGGAGCACTGACGCTCGAATATGGCCGGGAAAACGGGGAAACAGACATGTGGGGCACACCCGTCGGGACAACATAGCGCAGACTAGTCCAATGGAGGAGCTGGCCCACGACCTCCTCGCCACCGACAACCGTTCATGTGGGTCGCTGGGGCCAACAACGGGGCGTAGCTCCAGCACCGCCTCTGGACACGGCGACCGCGGTGAGCGACACACTCATATCGTCGCTAGACACGGTCGGTTTCAGTTTGCCGAGGGTGGCGTTAGTGCTGTGCCACGGTCTTTGTTTTGTGCCCAAGGTTGCCCCATCAAAGCATTGGGTAGCCAAAATTTTGTTTGAGGTATTGGTTGCCCATGATTTGGCCGACATTGGCAAGAAAAATGAACTTGAGTTGGCTAGAGTTCATTGGCATGCCAAAGAAATGGCAACCATCCAAACAAAGACCAATCTTTGGGTCATGACCAAAATTTTGGTTGAGGTATTGGTTGCCCATGATTTGGCCGACATTGCCAAGAAAAATAAACTAGAGTTGGCTAGAGTTCATTGGCATGCCAAAAAAATGGCAACCATCCAAACAAAGACCAATCTTTGGGTCATGACCAAAATTTTGGTAAGATGCACTTTGGCCACAATCTAAACATACCCCAACACCCGGCTCGTCGAGGATGCACGGGGCGCCACGACGCGTCCGCGGAGTGGTGTAGCATGGCCAACTACATCCTCTGGACCTGAGACCATGCCGGGTCGTCTTGCGTTTTCAATGACATGCGGGGATCGCATGTGAGCAAAGGGCATCTCCAACATTGCCACGACCGCCCTGGCACACCAAAACCCTCATCCCTCGCGCCGTTGCGCGGTGCGTTCCCAGTCGGCGCCAGCTGCCCGCATTCATGTCGTTCGTTCGTATGTCGTCGTTAAGAGGCTCGGTGCCCGAGGAACCAACTCCGACGACTTAATGACGCACCCGGACGCTTGGCCTCACCGGAATGCGCTACTTAAAGTGGCAACGCCCAGCTAACCTCCACACCATAGTGCATCGTCCTCCTACCTGGAACCACATCCGCCATGACCACAAGCGCGAACGCTCTGCGGGAGAGCTTGTCTTCGGGGATGGAGCTCGAGGTCACCGCCCTCGCTCAAGTCGCCGCACAAGCGGTGGCCACGCTGGCGGCCGACGACAGGAGCACCGTCAGCCACGCGTCCTACTTGCCACCATCCAACGTCCGGCACCGACGAGGTCGGGGACTCCTCCAAGGATGAGTAGGGCATGGGAGGCGGCAGGGCATGGTGTACTAACTGGCCGGTCCGTCTCCCGTGTTCTACTTTTCCTCGCCAGAGACCGCACCTTCACTTCACGGGTCTTGAACCCCGCCCCGTACATGGAGATCACAGATGGAGGACGTCGGTCGTCGCTGTAGAATAGGTTTAGGGTCGGGTTTCTTTTATTTTTTTGTCCTATAAAAGTTCGAAATGTAATGAAAATCTGCCATGTTTGCATTAATCTCGGCCGGTGTATATGAACTTTCACAATAATATACATATTGTAGGAGTACTAGCAAGATGCTCGTGCGTTGCACGGAAGATCAAGATCTTGTGGGAGAAAAGGATGAACGAGGGAAAGCCTTATATGCAAATGTGGAGAGGAGTGTGGGTAAATTGTCATAGTTTCCTTCCTATCAGTTAGATATAGATCGGACGGCCTATATTGCAGGATGACAGGCACACCATCATCACCAACTCTGCTTTTTATTGAACTGAGACAAATCTAACATCGAAGTAAAATAAACACATAGGGTCTATACATACACAAATTATCTTAGGCACTCCAATAGTACGTCCACTACACAATCACGCATTTTACATCTTTCTACATCTACGGGAACCTACGAAAGGGTTAACGTAAATTGCCTCTCTCTCTCTCTCCTCCCCTGATTTTCATGGTGGTGGGCCCCTCCCTCCCCCAATCTACAATCAACAGCTCACACGTTTCACATTACGTTAATTACGTAACTGGGATTACATAGGTGTAGCATTACTCGTCCTAAAAAACCCAACTAAGCCAACCTCCCAGCATATCGCGCGGGAAAAGACCCGGCCGCGCCGTTTTAGTCGGGATTACCGGATTACTAGTAGTAGTATCGATGGATCGCGCGAAGGAACAAATTTTTTTTGAGGGGGCGAAGCACCTAGTTTAAAAGGAAAAAAGGCGGTACAGTCACAGCACTACTGCCGCGGTCGCATTGCACCCCACACACGTTCGGTCCTGCACACGGCTCACGCAAACGGAACGCGCTTCGGCTTGCCTCTTCACTGATACGTGGGACTGCACTTGGAGAAACCGACCATGCGCCAAACTCCCCCCGCCCACCGCGCGAAAATCCTCCCCCCCCCCCCACACACCCAAAAATTCCCCCCAAATCCGATTCAACCGCCCTTCGGCCAACTAGCCAATAATATTCCCCAAACCCCCCTCCCCCCTGTCCTCCTCCAGTCCATTCGCTCCACCAAAGCCGCCCTCCCCGCCGCGCCGATACATCGGCGCCGCGGTTCGGCGATCCTCTCGCTCCCACAGTACGCTCTCGTAGACTGCCGTCCTCTAGCCGCGCCGCCACCTCTGGCTACATTCTTGTGGAGGCGCACGGCGGTCAGCGCCGCCACCGCTGGCGACGTTCGTGTGGAGACGCACGGCGGTCAGCTTCTCCCACGGTACGCGCATTCTAGACTGAGGCCCCATTCATGTCGGTGTAGCGCTGAATGTTAGCTGATAGACGATGTTAATCTCACTGTTTGCCGAAGTACTTTACTGTCAATATGCTCTGCTTAAGAAGCTTCCTTGCCCTATTCTGCACTCAATCTTCTTAGCTGAGATGGCATGCCAAGGCCGATTAGTTGCTAAAATATCCTGCTATATATTTATTGTGACGTAGATTGCCATGGTCTAGTAGCCAATCTGTTAATTGAAATAGCTCTACACCATTTTATACTCGATCTTTGTTGCTGCGATGGCCTTCGATAGTTCGATGGCTGTGTGCTCGGCCTCATTGACTGCTGAAACAGCCTGCCATAATTTGGCACTCAAATCTGTTTGCTGAATTAGCTTTACATATATTTCATTACTTAGATCTGCTCGTCCAAATATCTTGCATAGCTTTAGACATCGACCTAGGTATATTATTCTGGACTTCATAAAAAAGCATATATGTTTTTCCTGTAAAATCTAGTAGAAGAACTAATTTGTATGTCTAACAGATGGACAGGACTTGGATAACTTCTGCTCGAAGATTCTCCGCTGCATATGTCGAGGGGGTTGAAAACTTCATGAACTTTATCAGAGCTGAGTACGGTGGTCCGAAATCAGATGTGCTCTGCCCGTGTAGCAGTTGTATGAATTCGGTTACAAGACCCCAGTCAACTACGCAAAATCATCTACACTTGTATGGGATGTCGGTCACATATACTAGGTGGGTTCATCATGGTGAAGCTGTGAACGTCAATGTTATTGACTACGTGGAAGCAGCAGATCACCATCTTGATCTGCCTGATGCTCAGGTGGAAGAGGAGGAGGAGGTGGTGGTGGCGGAGCCAATGAGTTTGACCAACATTGAAACAATGCTACGAAATGCTCGTGCATTCCGTGAACTTTCACCTGCAGAAGAAAAACGGTGGGCCCGCATGTTGGAACAATGCAACGTTGCTGTCACCCTAGGAAATAAGTTGTCGGTATTCTCAGCTATGATCACCTTTCTTCAGGTGAAGACATCTGAGCGGATGACCAACAAATCATTCGATGCGATGTTGGCTGCTTTCCGTGAATCTTTCCCAGATGCGTCTGAGCTGCCACACACCTACAGTAAAATGAATAATTTCCATCGTGCAGTTGGAATTGGATATGATATGATCCATGTTTGTAAGAATAATTGTGTTCTGTTCCGGAAGGATTATGCCAACTTAAGTGAATGCCCGAAATGCAAATCATCAAGATGGAAAGATGGCGATGCTTTGAAGAGGATTCCTCATAATGTTCTGAGACATTTTCCAATTACACCAAGATTGCAGAGGTTGTTTCATGATGCTGAAACAAGAGAGGATGTACTGTGGCATTCTAGGAACCAGGAGTACAGAGATCAGAATGTAATGAGCCATCCATCTCATGGTAGTGAGTGGAAAAGCTTCAATGATAAACACAAAGAGTTTGTTCCTGACCCGAGAAACATTAGACTTGGCTTAGCTTCAGATGGATTTAACCCATTTGGCCACCAGAGCGCCACACATAGCATGTGGCCAGTGCTTGTTATCCCTTACAACATGCCTCCAAATGCCTGCACCAAAGAATCAAACTACATGATGGCCTTTCTCATCCCAGGTCCAAAAAGTCCTGGAAAGGATTTTCATTTGTTCATGGAGCCTCTTGTGGAGGAACTTCAACAGCTGTGGAAGGGTGTTCTCACTCGAGACCTATATAGCAGCCCACCAGCCGATTTCTTTCTGCGTGCTGTTATAATTTGGTGCATCCATGATTATCCGACTTTGGGCACTATGTCAGGGCGAACGACAAATGGTTACAATGCATGTGTTCGCTGTGACAGGAATCCGCTGTCATACGCAATACTTAGCAAGATTTGTTACATTGTACACCGCCGTTTCCTTGCCAAGGACAAGCCGCATCCTAGAAAATATCGAAGACATGTGTTCAATGCAAAGCATGAAAACCGTGATGCGCCAAAGAGGCTCACCGCCGATGAGTTGCAAGTGGAATTAGAGAAGGTCGGGCATATTACACTAGGAAACCATCCTGGTAATGGTAGCGGGAAAAGGAAGCGTGGCAGGGTAGAAGAGAGATTATTGTTTACTCGCAGGTCCACTTTGTGGGACTTGGAGTATTGGAAAGATTTGGATCTGCGGCATAATCTTGATGTGATGCACATCGAGAAAAATATATGTGACAGCATTATCGACACACTTCTTAATATTGAAGGCAAGACGAAAGATACCTTAAAATCTAGGATTGATTTTACACACATGGGTATCATAAAGGATTTGCATGTGCAAGATGAAGGTAAACCACGGGATATCGCACCAGCTGTGTACGTCTTGGACAAGGTAAAAAGAAAAGAATTCTGTAAGGTCCTGTCACGTGTGAGATTCCCACATGGATTTGCTTCCAACCCTGAAAGGAGAGTCATTGCAGATGGAAACAAGGTACAAGGGTTGAAAACTCATGACTGCCACGTCCTACTTCAAAGGGTTTTACCTGTTATCCTTAGAGGATTGGGCCGCCCTGACTTATACAGAGCAGTTGCAGAGTTGGGACAATTCTTCAGGGAACTCTGAAGTAGGAATATCAGGATAGATGCTTTGGAGCGTCTTAGAGACAAGATACCAACTATCATATGCGACCTTGAGAAGATATATCCTCCAGCCTTCTTTGATGTGATGGTGCATTTGGATGTTCATCTACTTAATGAGGCACTACTTAGAGGTCCAGTACAGTATGGCTGGATGTACCCTATTGAAAGGCGGCTAGGCAATTTCAAGGGCTATGTTAGGAACAGATCTAGACCCGAGGGTTCCATTGCAGAGGCCTACATTGCTACAGAAGCGTTGACATTCTGCTCAAAATACATTGAAACAGTTGATCAGCTTAGCAAAGAGGTGGGTGAAGACAATCCCGGGCTCAATGTTCTCGATTATTCTGTTCGAGTTACAGGGAAGAGTCGACAAGAGGACAAACCTAAAGATTTGGACAAAATGGTTTGGTATGTGTTGAATAACTGTCATGAGATACTACCTTATATCAAGTAAGTGCAGTACTGCAGCTTATACATCGTAATCTACTAAACTTGCAGCACATTCTTATATATTTAGATGTTTGACGCGATCACTATGTTGTGCAGCATCTACAAAGAGGAGTTACTGCTGCAAAATCCAAGAAACATTGACAAACTGGTTATGGCAGGATTTTCGAAATGGTTCAAGAACCATGTAAGGTTTTGAAGTGCACTGTCAGTTTTTTTGATATATTGAGTACATAAGATGATCAACTTGTCTATTTTCTAATCATAGGTTAAGAAGATGCGGGAGGATGGGCAGGCAGTTGATGATGCCCTTTACTCACTAGCAATGGGTCCTGATACTCGGGTAAGACATTATGAATCTTGCATTGTTGGAGATGTGCGCTATAACACCCTTGCACGAGACGAAGGCAGGAAGACACAAAACAGTGCCATCATGAGCACGGATACGTATGACGAAGAGAAACTGAAATGTATGCTAACATAACAGACATTGTTCAGTTGCAGTATATCTCCAATTTCGAGGAACATCGGTGTGTGGTTCTGTTGTGTTGTCGTTGGTATAACCTATTTTCCAGGATCGCAAAACCCAGAGCTGATGATTATTTCAAATCCATCAATGTCAAGGCGGCGTACCAGACCAACGAGCCTTTTATTTTGGCAAATCAAGCAACACAAATATTTTTCTTGGAAGACACATTTGCACGTAGCGATGACTGGAGAGTATTGCAAAGGTTTGAGCAGAGGAATTCGTTTAATGAAGTTGCACAACAAGATGATGCTTACACTGCTCCTGATGTACAAGATAACACAGATGTTCCTAATATCTTTGAGAACCATCACGTCAATGACGCCGGCGAAAAGATTGCCTATCGTGCTGTGGACATACAGGAGTTGATCAGGAAGAAGCCAACGTTCGAGGACATTGAGGACGAAGAAGAAGATGACACCATGGGGAATTACGATTCAGACGGACACACATGTCGAAGATGTTGACGCTGCTGCTGTGGATGATGATTACATTGCTTTTGTCGTATTTGCCTGTCAGAAGACGTTTTTTATCTACTATGTGAAATTGTGTTTGCTATGACAACTGAAACCTGATGAACATGTTGTTTAGTATTTTGCTGTGAGAACATCACTTGTTATGTATGCTGATTTGTGTTTGGTGATTGTATGACAACTAAAACATGATGGCATTGTTGTTTAGTTGTACTCATATTTGGCTGTGAAACTTGAATTTGATGACATAGTTTGCTGTTGGACTGCAATTTGCTCGACGTCTTCGAATGAGAACAAAGCTGGCCCGACAGGGCATCTGCTATTTATTTATTTATATGAGCAAAAGGGGATACCCCCTGATTTCCGTTAATAGAAACCATTAGATGTTCACAACACTGCGCCCAGCCTGCTACACAGGTTTCATTCAATACTAGTTTCAGCAAAGTGCTCATGTCGTAGCCACTGAATACATCACGAGTGCTACATACACTGCAAATAAAGAGACAATTATCCTACAGAGCACATCGATTTTGCCCATTATCTTCACAAGCTCTTTCATCTCCTCATTGCCGTCAAGGCCGTTCAGCAGCTGTTGCTTGGCCATGATCAGAGGAACTGCATCTTTAACCTTCTGCTCTGCATCTTCCTCTTCTGTCGTTCCTTCAGTTACTTGTCCAACACCCCAACCTGCTGGTATTGGGATTCCTCGGCTAACCAAATAATCAGCATAGTTGCATTCCCCCACATCAGCAACTTCCCAGAAATACAAATCACACGAATCTTCCCTTTTCTGCACGAATCAAATTGGTAGATCATCAACCAAACTATTAAAAAAATTAGCAACTGAATGCAGCAGAACAACACTTCAACATATTATTACCCCATGATTCGGGCATTTGTAGAAGACTCGGCCAGGGTTGCGGATTGTGATTGAGACGCGACGAATGACTATGCGTGATTTGCAGCAGTGGCACCACACCAACGGCAGCGGGTTGCGATGAGCAATCGGCTGCGGTGCGCGTGCCGGCGAGGGTGTAATGAGACCCACAGGCGATGGTACGGGTGGCGACTTGGCGCATATCTGGTTGTTGCCTGCTGAAGAGCAGGTGGACGAGCAGCCAACGGACATGGCTGCTGCGGCCAGAGCTTCTGATGCTAGGTAGAGTAAGTAGAGAAGAGGAGAAGCGAATGTTGGATATGTCAGTTTCATTACTTGCAGAGTAGCATAGCACCATATATAGTCATAGTCTAGGTTTGTATTCGAACCAGCTACAAGAGCACGTCTTTCTTTTTTCTAAAACTCGGCAACGTCTCTTTACTGGTACAATAGCTTGTTCTGTATGCCTTCCCAAGTCTTTAATTTTCTTTCCCTTTATTTTTGTGAGGAAGGAAGGAGGACAAAATTGAGAGTTCCTAGGACTCGAACCCAAGACCTCTCGGTTGAAAACCAAGGGTGCTAGTCACTTATGTAGCGAACGTTCCCTGTGAGGAGGACGGCAGACGAACACATTTTCCTCGTAGTTTTCTTCCTATATATAAAAAGTATGCTACTTGGTGTCCGCTTAGTCAACAAACGATTGTGCCAACCTTGACCGTTGGACATTCAACGTCTATCATGTTTCTTCAGTCTCTTCTTCCTCGAGCCGCCAAAGCCAAACCAGTGCCGGCGGGACCGCCTGCTCCCGCCTCCCACGGCTGGCTGTGATCTTCCCCGGCTCCTGTTCGTTCCCGTCTGAGGCCTCACCATCGTCCTCCGCCTTGGTTCGCTCGCCGTGGCGCCGCCATCCGGTGTTGTCAACATGGTCAACAACCGAGAGGAATAAGGAGATGACTGTGCATGGTGAGGATGACAGTAAGGACCCAGCAGCGCGCGTAGTAATTTTGTTTTTTCGGGACGGAGAAGAGTATCAACTGGGTTGTGCGGGACCCGTGGCCCATCTAGCCCAGGCTTTTATTTCATATGTTTAGCACATGACCAGCCCAGTTTGTTTTTTTCCTTTCTGAAAATGGCTAGCCAGCTATTTTGTTTTTTGTAGAATAACCAACGTAGGCCTACTTGCTTTTCTACACCCTGCTGGGCCGGAAATCTTTCAAGACGAGGAGGGATGCATTTTGCCCAGAAAATGGGCTATAAGTAATAAGAAATGGGCTATAAGTAATAATAAATGGGCTGTAAAATGAAAAAATACAGCAAACATGCAATTAGTTCCAAAATATTGTTTTCTTTTGGATTTTGATATTTTAAATTTCATTGTTTTTGTGCGGGTAAAATTTCATTGAATTTAAATTAAGGTATATTTAGATTTAAAATTAATTTGAATCTGGCTAGAAATTTCGGGTTGTATGTTGTTTGGGACAGATTTGGAGGCTGACTTGTGGGTCTACTAGGTTGACGTGTACTTTGGCTTTGTTAACTTAGTCTACAAACGATTCTAGCAGCAGTGACCGTTGGATGTTAATCCAACGACCGTGCTGCTTCTTCATTATCAGATCTTCTTGCTCCAGTCGCCCAAACTAGCTCCGGTGGGACTGCCTGCTCCCGCCTCCCGTGGCCGGCTGTGGTGCCGCACAGGCCGCACCGCCCCACCCTACTTCATTGCTGGCCAGGCCATTCCTCTACTCACCCACACCTTCTGTTATTTTCCGGCGACGGCAGCCGGACCAGTAAACCCTCGTACTCCCCACCACGTGGGCAACCATTGCCGAGTCTTCCCCGGCTCCGTGTCGTTCCCTTCCTAGGCCTCGCCGTCGTCCACCGCCATGGTGCTCCCGGCACGGCCTGGTCAACTTGGTCAATGAACGACATCCATCGGTCGTGGACTGTGCGCGCAAAATAATGATTCCTCCACCTGACAGCTGGGACCCACCGCAAGGGCCTCTATATTTCGCAAAAAAATGCCCCCCCCCGCTGACATGTCAGACCCACCAGCTATATCTTCGCACGCAAGGAAGTGCTTACTTATCACGCACAAAAAAATGAATACTTCCCTGCTAGCTGGGACCCACCATAGTGGGAGGATGACTTGTGGGCCAACTAAGTTGACGGGGACGGAGGGCTTTGTCAATTTAGTCAATATGAACGATTCTAGCTCTAGTGACTGTACAATGTCCATCCAACGGCCGTAGTGCTTCTTCAACCTCTGGTCTTCTTGCTCCAGCCGCCCAAAGCAGCGCCGGTCGTGTCGCATGCTCCTGGCTCCCGTGGCCGGCTGTGCTGCCGCGGAGGCCTCACCGCCCCTACTATTCCCACCGCTGGCAAAGCCCTGCGGTGACGACAGCCTCACACCATAGCCGAACCAGTGAACCCTCGTACTCCTCTCCGCGCGGGCTTCCACTGCCGCGTCTTCCCCGGCTCCATGCCGTCCCCTTCCTAGGCCTCGCCGTCGCCCACCGCCGTGGTGCTCTCCGCGCAGCGTGGTCAACGTGGTCAAGGAACGACTTCCATCGGAAGAGTACTGTACGTGGAGAGGCTGGCAACTAGGTCCACGGCCACAGCCCAGTTTTTTTGTGATTTGCCAAGTAAGTCGCTTTGTCAGGCCTTTTGGGCTGCAAATCTTTCAAGACGAGGAGAGCTTTCATTCGGCTGGCCGAGAAAATGGCCCATCAGTAACGAGAAATGGGTTGTACATTTTTAAAACACATCAAACCGGCAATTAGTTTCAAATATCTTTTTTTTTCATTTCAAGATTTTAAATTACATTTATTTTTATGCATGGAGAATTTGTTGGATTTTATATTGATATACATTTATTTTTAAAATCAGTTTGAATGTGAGTCGAAATTTCGAGATTAAAAACAGTTTGGACCGCACCGAAATATGCAAAATTTCGTATAATTTTTTAACCGTGGCCACAATATGGGCTGTAATGCTAACAAAAAGAATATGGGCTCCAAAAAACCCTTAAGAATTAGCAAATGGGCTGAAAATTATTATAAATAATGGCAGATGGGTTGTATGTTGTTTTCCACATATTTGAGGCTTTCCTAAAAAAAGGTTGACGCACAAGCAGTGACTGTTGGATGTCCATCCAACGGCCGTCATGCTTCTTCAATCTCTGCTCTTCCTGCTCCAGCAGCTCAAACAAGCGCCGGCGGGACTGCCTGCTCCCTCCTCCCCATGGCAGGCTGTGCTGCAGCGCAGGCCTCACCGCCCCACCGTACTCCCATTGCTGGCCTAGCCATCCCTCTACTCACCCACACCTGCTGTTATTCTCCGGCGATGGCAGACGAACCAATAAACCCTCGTATAGTCATACTCCCCTCCGCGTGGGAAACAACTGTCAAGTCTTCCCTGCCTCCGTGTCGTTCCCTTCCTAGGCCTCGCTGTCGTCCACCGCCCTTGTGCTCTCGGCGCGGCCTGGTCAATGTAGTCAACGACCGACATGCATCTGAAGTGAACTGTACGTGGAGAGGCCGACAGCTAGGTCACGGCCGCACACAAGGAAATGCCTCCTTATTACGTGCAAAATAATGATTCCTCCACCTGACATCAGGGACCCACCTAAAGGGCCTCTGTATTTCACGAAAAAAACGTTACCGCCGCTGACAGCTCGGACCCACCAGCCATGTGACGCCCCCGATTCAATCGTACACTAATCATGCACGCAAATGTGTACGATCAAGATCAGGGACTCATGGGAAGATATCCAAACACAACTGTACAAATAAAATAAGTCATACAAGCATCATAATAGAAGCCAGGGGCCTCGAGGGCTTGAATACAAGTGCTCGATCATAGACGAGTCAGCGGAAGCAACAATATCTGAGTACAGACATAAGTTAAACAAGTTACCATAAGATGGCTAGCACAAACGGGGATACAGATCAAACGAGGCGCAGGCCTCTTGCCTGGGATCCTCCTAACTACTCCTGGTCATCGTCAGCAGGCTGCACGTAGTAGTAGGCACCTCTAGTGTAGAAGGAGTCATCGTCGACGGTGGCGTCTGGATCCTGGGTTCCATCGTCTGGTCGCAGAATCGGGTAGAGAAAGGGGAAAAGGGGAAACAAGGCAACCGTGAGTACTCATCCAAAGTACTCGCAAGCAAGGAGCTACACTACATATGCATGGATATATGTGTAAAGGGCCATATCAGTGGACTGAACTGCAGAATGCCAGAATAAGAGGGGGTAGCTAATCCTGTCGAAGACTACACTTCTGGCAGCCTCCGTCTTGCAGCATATAGAAGAGAGTAGACTAAAGTCCTCCAAGTAGCATCACATAGCATAATCCTACCCGGCGATCCCCTCCTCGATGCCTTGTTAGAGAGCGATCACCGGGGTGTATCTGGCACTTGGAAGGGTGTGTTTTATTTAGTATCCGGCTCTAGTTGTCATAAGGTCAAGGTACAACTCCAAGTCGTCCTGTTACCGAAGATCACGGCTATTCTAATAGATTAACTTCCCTCCAGGGGTGCACCACATAACCCAACACGCTCGATCCCATTTGGCCGGACACACTTTTCGGGGTCATGCCCGGCCGCGGAAGATCAACACGTCGTAGCCCCACCTAGGCACAACAGAGAGGTCAGCACGCCGGTCTAAACCTAAGCGCACAGGGGTCTGGGCCCATCGCCCTTAGCACACCTGCACGTTGCGTACGCGGCCGGAAGCAGACCTAGCCCCCTTAATACAAGCGCGAGCTTACAGTCCAATGCGGCGCACGCCGCTCAGTCGCTGACGTCACGAAGGCTTCGGCTGATACCATGACGTCGAGTGCCCATAACTTCCCCACGTAGTTGGCTAGTGCGTATAGGCAAGTAGCCAGACTTAGATCAAATACCAAGATCTCGTTAAGCGTGTTAAGTATCCGCGAATGCCGAACAGGGCCAGGCCCACCTCTCTCCTAGGTGGTCTCAACCTGCCCTGTCGCTCCGCCACAAAGTAATAGTCGGGGGCCGTCGGGAACCCAGGCCCACCATTACCTGGGTGGAACCACCTGCCCCTTCAGCCCCCATCTCCGAACAGTATCATAGGTAATGTAACAGTGTAAAGTATATAGTATATGACCGTGATCACCTCCCGAAGTGATCACGGCCCAGTAGTATAGCATGGCAGACGGACAAGAGTGCAGGGCCACTGATGGAACACTAGCATCCTATACTAAGTAGTAGGATAGCAGGTATAGGTAACAACAGTGGTAGCAAGGACATGCTATGCAGCAGTATAGGATTAACTGAAAGCAGTAACATGCTACACTACTCTAATGCAAGCAGTATCGAAAAGAATAGGCGATATCTGGTGATCAAGGGGGGCCTTGCCTGGAAGCTCTGCAGACGAAAGGAATCTTCGGAAGCGTAGCCGTAGTCGAACACCGAAGCATCAAATGTCTCGAGGGCTATCGCAGTATCGGAGTCTACTGAAAAGAAGGAACGAAGGGGAAACAAATAAATAATAGAGCAATCAATAGCATCACAAAATATAACAAGGCAATACACGGTGCCAGGGGTGAGCTAACGCAGGGATAGGTGATACTAACGAAGGGGGAAAACATCCGGGAAAGTATCCCCGGAGTTTCGCGTTTCGGATAGATGAACCGAAGGTGAAAAGTTGCGTGTTTGCTATGCTAGGGATGTGTAGCGGACGAACGGGTTGCGTATCCAGATTCGTCTCGTCGTTCTGAGCAACTTTCATGTAGAAAACATTTTCATCTGAGCTACGGTTTATTTTCTATGTTTTTTTAAAGTTTTAATCATTTTTTGAATTTATTTATCTATTTAATTCTAACATTATCCAGAATAGTGTACGCTGACGTCGGCATGACGTCAGCAGTCAACAGTGCGCTGACTGGTCAAACTGACGTGCGGATCCCGCATGTCATACTCTGTTTAGTCTAATTAGGATTTAACTAATCTATTTACTGTTTAATTAATTAACAATAGTTAATTAGGTTAACTAAACATGATTAATTAAGTTGATTAATTAATTAATTAATTAACTAAATTTATTTTTATTTTTATTTCTTTTTTTTAAACGTTCTCTGGGCGTGGGGCCCATTTGTCATAGACACAGAGGAGGCGGGCCCAGCTGTCAAAGGGCCAGAGAGCTTAACGGGTTGTGGGCGCTGGACGTTGGGCGCCGCCCGAACAGCATAGTGGGCGCTCGACCGCTGGCCTCGGGCGCAGCCAGTGGGGAGGCGCAGCGGGGCTGCCGGCGAACGGGTGCGGAGACGCCGACTGCGGGGCCGGTGACGAGCGGCGGTGGTGCGGGAGGCGAGCGCCGGAGGCGGACGGCGTGCGCAGCAGTAGGTGCGGGCGGAAGCGGCACCGGCGTGGGCGCCAAGGGCAGGGGCACATGGTGAGTGCAGCGAGTAGAGGAGGCAGCTGCAGCATGGCCACGCGCAAGGGGGCTCTGGCAGGCGAGGTGGGGCGGAGCAGAGGTCGGGCTACGGCGGCGAGCGCGGGGCTTCAGGCGCGATGCGCGGCAGGGGGTAGGGGCACGAGGCGCGAACGCGGAACGGCACCGGCGGGCGCGGGCAGCGTGTGTGGTGGCCGACTGTGCGTGACCGACGATGGGGAGATGCGATGGGGGAGAGACGCGGCGAGAGGCGCAGAGGAGAAAGGGAGGGGGCGGTTGCTCACTGGGGAGTCGTAGGGTTCGGGGGCAGTGGTGCGCGCAGTGGATGTCGAGGACGACGACGACGCGGGGAGGAGGTCCGGCGAGGCGGCGTTTCGGGCGGCGAGGGCGCGGTGAGGACCGACGAAGGAGAGGCGTGGACGGGGCAGTCCGGCGCGGCGGGGGTGAGGACGACGCGGTGCACGAGGGAGAGGAAGGAGGCCGGGAGGTGCTGCGTCGGCGAGGTGGCGCCTTGGTGGAGGACCAAGGCGCGGTGGGGCGGCGATACGCGTCGAGGCGATGGGGGTCGGGGCGCCGTTTTCCCGATCCAGAACGGGAGCAGAGGGAGGAGTGAGTGGGGTTCGTGGGGGGAGGGAGTGGGTGCGGTTAGGGTTTGGTAGTGGGCCGGGGAGGATAAGGAGGCGTTGGTTGGGCCGGTCGGTCCATCGGCCAGCTGGGCCAGTTGGGCCAGGGGGCCCTTTTTCTTGTCCCTTGGCTTATCCTTTTATTTATACTTTTCTGTTTTTTCATCTATTATAGTTCCAATAATATACCAAAGTGGCACCTAAATTGGGGTTACCAATTATGCAATGCCACATCAATTTTCTACCCAAGTAGAAATAGTTTTGGTAACGGTTTAATATTTAAAAGCATTTAAATAATAGTTTTGTTGATGTTTTATTCATCTTTTATTATTTAAATATTTTATAAAAGTGTGGGTTCTCTACCATAATTACCTATGCATTATTTGGCACAATCCGAACATTTTAGTTATATGGTTTGAAAACTTTTGATGTTTGCCTGATTTTGAATTTGACTTTGAATCGGTTTCGAACTAACGTGAGATTAGCAACAGTAACCGGGGTGAAGTGGCACCATTAGCAGGGTATTACTGTAGCATAATTCTCCGGGCGTCACAATTCTCCTCCACTACAAGAAATCTTGTCCCGAGATTTAGGAGGGGAGTAAGGGGGAAGGGATTGGGTTACAAAAAATCTAACGGATCTTCTCGGTCTTGGTTGCTCTTCTCGAACAGGTCGATCCATTACATTAACGCCTTCATTTCTCTGCTTCAGCTCATCATGGTGAAGTCGTCCTTTTCTTTGGGAACTCCATCGTACTTACGAACCACCCTGTGCGTTAGGTTTATTCGGTTTACATGGTTCGGTTTATATGGTTTTTTGGTTTGTACGGTATTAATACTTCGGTAAATACAGTATGAAAAATAAAATATGGTTCGGTTTCGGTATATACCAAATTATTTCGGTATGGTTTCAGTATATACCATAAAAACCAAAGTTGACGCGAATTTGAGAATGACGTAATAATAATTTGCAAATTTATGACTCAAAACACATACTATTTTACATAAATAGTATATGACTACATATATAAGTATATATGCATGCATTGATTCATCTGTTGATGGTTATGGACGTGCTTGACATTTTAAAAGCAAAAAGATGACTATGTTACAAGAAAAATTTACGTGCTTAGTAGTGAATTTAACTCATGTACAAAAAAAATGACAACTTTTATGGTTGTTCATCTCCAGAAATATAAATTTATTTTTACTTCGGTTTTTTCGGTTAACCGTTTGGTTTTTCGGTATATACCATAAAAACCAAAGTTCAAATCAGTATGAAAAGTTCATACCATACCGAAACCGAAAACCATAAAAACCATAAAATCGGTTCGGTTCGGTTTATTTTCGGTATGGTTTTTTGGTTCGGTTTTCAAATGCACAGAGTGACTTACGAATAAGTAAGGGGTAATTGCGGAAGAACGGACCTTACAAGGTTGGTTATCTAGCAGATAACTCAGGGAATGTGGTAGAAAGTAAATCTCGAATAGATACTTAAGAAAATATCGGGAGTAAAGTAAGAAGGTACCATGAGAAGTTTCAAACGGATAGGCAATCATTCGATGTCTAAAACAACATGCGAAAGGGGTCCAGATCAACGGGGATAAGTATTGTATTTGATAACAGGATTGATGATTCCTTGGAAGGTGGCTCATGAATTACATACGAGGCCACGCGCGAGGAACAACCTTGGGAACAGGGGGTGTACGGGAGAGTCAGTTTTCGATCCTGTGAAACTGTGGGTTATGGGCCCACCATGTGGTTAAAAGTAGGAAGGGCGTTGACATCTTGCACGGTCATGATAGCAAGACATGTCAGAGGGTAGCCTATTAGTTATGTCGGCAACAATGTCGATACCAAGGGTGAGGGACGAAGAGAACCATTTTCCTGCTCGTTGAACGAGGCGGACCTATAGGCAAAGTTCTCGTCCATCGGTGGTTACCGGAATGTCATCAACAAAAGTAACTGATGACGGGAAAATGGCGGGCGTGAAAATACGCGTCCACGTCATTGATAGAGAATGAATATATTTAAATGCGTAAATGCATACAATAAGAATAGGATCAAACATTGCAGGTACTTTATTTCCAGAACTCTTACATTTCATAAAAGATCTGTTAATTACATCTCCGTAGAGAAAACCCTGATTAAGAATTCCAACTATCCTATTACATAGAATTGCAACACATGACTACAAAATGATAAAGAAAAATCGCTTCTCCTCGCTGTCGTTGACGCCGGTGTGCTCGGGGGAGCATTCCTGATCTTCTTCAAGTTATCATGTGTCTTGTTCATTTATACTTTTACCCTTGTACTATTATGAGTAGTACGTAGAGTACGAGTGCAATGTGTACTTTTTGCATCGGACACCTAATTTATGTAGTCGACTTAACCAACATATGCTAGTATGACCATGCGGCTATCTTAATCAACTTTCAGGTCATTTCATTTTAACGAGTGATGAGTCGACTAGCAGAATATCCACTTAATACATGCATGCTACATCTTTTATTGATGCATATATGACCATGCATGAGATGATGGTATATGGTTTACTCCATGTTAGCCTCTGCGCATGCATGGAAATTTAAGAAAAGGGGGGTTCCAATATCAGAACCATCCCATATGTTATGTTGTTTGATTTGATATGTTTGATGATAGCATCGACTAAGCGAATCAGTCTGTTTTTTGTTAGGACTAAAGCGAGCTAGATGCAATATCCTTTATTATTTTTTATGGATCACATGCATATACTCTAACCATCAGTAGACAGTATATGCGTGTTGCATAGAGTCTGTACGCTCTAGATTTCGTATTTTAGATATGTAGGATTATACTTTTAACTTAACCTACACGCATTCATTTCCTTTTATGGGCATGCTATATTTTAGTGCAAAATGAGACAACTAACACTTTTATTATCTCATGTTTACCCGTTAGATTTCACTTATCATATTCTATATGCATTAGAGTATGCTCATTTCATCATCTATATGACAGATGTATATGCCATTTGTACCTTCCTGTTTGTATTACTACTGACGTGGCATAGCGTGTATGTCCGCAGTGTAACCAACAGGAGGCCTCAAGTATAATTTAGCAAGCACCCGATTTATACATTTTTTATGCACTAGGTATGGAGGTACATGCACAATTTACATTGTCTTGTTTTGTGCAACTCAAACAAATGAAGAGTGCATTTTAGAGGCACATATTTATTCTATGATTTTATGTAGATGATCATCTAGAGTTTGGGTATGTTTCATATTTGTTTTTCCCCGAGCTTTACCTTTACGTCACTCTCATCTACGATGGAAGGGAAAATATATCCTCCTTAGTTTGGTTCGCCATGATCGACCAAGGAGTGAAATTTATCCTCTTTGACATAATCGCACTTTGGCTCGTATCACGATGATCAACCAAGGCAAAAATGACAAGAAGAAATTATATGTTGTATGCTCCTTGATTTGTATCACAATGATCCGCCAAGGAGTATTTTTGTTGTTGTTAAACATATTCGCACTTTGGCTTGTATCATGATGATCAACCAAGGCGAAATGTCAAGATGGAGCTATATGGAGAATGCTCCTTGGTTTGTATCACGATGATCAACCAAGGAAAAAATGACAAGAAGAAATTATATGTTGTATGCTCCTTGATTTGTATCACAATGATCAACCAAGGACATATTTTCTTCTCTTAAATATAAGTGCTCTTTGGCTCGTATCACGATGATCAGCCAAGGCAAAATATCAAGGTGAAGATATATGGAGAATACTCCTTGGCTTGTGTCACAATGACCAACCAAAGGCAAATTTTCCTCTCCTAAACATATTCGCACTTTGGCTTGTATCATGATGATCAGCCAAGGCAAAAATGACAAGAAGAAATTATATGAGATATGTTCCTTGGTTCGTATCGCGATGATCAACCAAGGACAAATTTTCCTTTCCTGAACATAATTGCACTTTGGCTCATATCGCGATGATCAGTCAAGGCAAGATGTCAAGATGAGGACACATGGGCATGCTCCTTGGTTTGTATCACAATGATCAACCAAGGAGAAAGATGAACATGATGAGAGATATAGGGAGGAGCAAGAAGATTAGAGGAGAATCATGATGCCCACCTTGTCTACCTTTCTCAGGTTTTTTGACCGGACGACGGCCTTGCGGCAGCAGCAGCAGCAGTGTATGTGTGTGGTGCACAACAGCAGGAAGCAGCGGCCGGCCGGGGAAAAAGAGAGTAGCAGTGTGCGGCAGCGCAGCGGAGCGATCAGGAAAAAGAACAGCAGGAGCAGTCCCTTTGGTGCTATTTATAGGAGGGAGCAACAGCGTATGCACGCGCTCACGTTCCAGTCCTGGAATCGTGTATGAGATCGTGGGGCATGGGAGCGCCTGGCTCTTTCCTTTAATATTTTCTTTTGCTTAATTGCTAGTTGACCGATGCTTTGAACCGGCCACTTCCTACTAATTAGCCCAGGGCTTGGCCCATTTTTTCTTTAATCACCGTATGGGCCTCGGATGCTAACTCATCAATCTGCGTGTGCTTGATTAGCTGATGGATTAGGTCATCTATGCAACCTTGCAAACTGCTCCCAAGCATTACGCATGCATGTACGACGCGCAGCCTGGCTAATTAAACATGATTATAATTACTTTGTCGCTCCATAAAGGACAATTATATGATGGCCTGACATTTTTAATTTTACATATATATATCGCCGCGCCCCTCTTTTTTCTATCGTGCTCATATTTCATTAGAAGCGTCATTTATTTATTTTTTTTATTTATATACCGCGTGTATATTTTGTTAGTGCGATATACATTTATGCATCGCAATGATATTTTACATCATCGACGTAAAAAAACTGACATTTAGAATATGATTGATATTTTGGCAATATTAGTGCCATTGTGACCATTTTTAAGTTTGCATCGGCCAACCGTCGCCACTGGTAGCGTGCGTGCGTGCTAATTATAATTTCACGAGTAAATGAATTTTGCAGCTATAAGTGACGCTTTGTTTATTTATCTATTTATTGTGACTGCTATTCCATGTTGAGCGACCCAAAATTCATCATAATCATTTCCTCGGTCTATTCGGCAATTCGCCATTTTTTATATAATTTTACTTTATCATATTTTGATAATAGATATCATTCTGTATTTTCTTCGGCGAAATTCCGTGTCAACAGTAACAGGGTCTTACTGACAGAATTGTACACCGAGGTGTTTACATAATCAGGAGAATATTTCTGCTTGGATCATATAGATCACAAGAAAGGGTTAAACCAAACAATGGAAAGGAAAATGTGACTATTAGATTAAATCAAAAAATGGAAAGGAAAATGTGTTTAAACAAATATTTCAAGGGTATATCCTTCCCAAGGACAAGCAGAGCATGATATCCGTGACAGGGTATAATGTAGAAAACTCTTTAGGTAAGAGGAGAGAAATTTCATGACATTACCCATACAACGGTGTTTGGATAATTAAGAAAGAAACATTTAGCTTTGGGCTTCAAATGTTCTTGTTGAAAATTGGAGTACCACAGACATGCTTCGAGATAGCATTGCCATGGCCTTCAAGCAAAGGTCGGACTTTGGATACACAAAGGATCCATCAGGAACAACTCATAGAATAAGTCTTGCAATAGGTCCTCCAACCAGGCGTGCTAGGCATGACATAACCTTATTGGGTTATAGAAATACCAATGCTATGGATCTTGGAAAATGTTCCAACCATCATATCTGACCGAGTTTCAGATCTTGTTGGTGTCAGGATAACTCAGACTTAGGATGTCCGAGAAGAAAAGGTGTAACACAAATTAACGCAAGGACATTTTAAGATTCTCGGGAATTGTATTGTGGAAGCGAGTTCCGAAACAAGAGTTAGTCATTAAACCAAGGAGAGGAAGAGGAGGTGGCTGATGGACTCAGCGACAATTCATCCAGATTTCCAAACAGGTGGATTTCCACAATTATGGAGATAACATTTGTCAGATCAAATGGTATAATGTGTATGTTCGAGCAAAACATACAGAATTAAACATGGGTTGAAAGGTACACCTAAAATATGGGCTTAGGTAGCATGACTGATGTTAGAATGGTGATTCGTTAGCCAATGGTCTAAGAATGAAATGTTGACCATTAACTTTAAAGCAATAGGGTTGCTAGAAGGGCAGAATCCAAACAGCACCATTCACTTGTTGGTACCCCGGTTAGAATCAACACGAGGACTAAGAAAGAATGGTGATGGTGAGAAGTATCACTATACCAAGAATTCTTAAAAGGTGGAGTAATCCTCACAACATCCTTGACATAAAAGATGGTAATACTCCAGTGTGAAGAAGGACAGATGTTGGATAGCAAGGAACTCAAGATACAATACAAAACAAGAACAAGTTTTGTGTTGGAGGGAATGCAATAATGTTGTCGATGATAACCCAAATCATCGAGGGCAAAGGATGGTATTTCTCATCAAGAATTTGATAGATATCTTGGAAGAGCTCAGAATGTTGATGATGATCATGACACATTTGTCGAGCGATTTCAAGATGTCAATGATCGGTGATGATATCGAGTCAGATGAATGGTGAAGCGAAAGGTTAGTGGAACCAAGGGTATGACACAAACTCCAAACCAAGTTTGCTGTTCAAGGCGAAATGACATGATGAGGAAGATCGACGTAAGCTTAGCTCAACGTCGAAAATTTTTGCTCCAGGAAGAAGGACCAGGTAGCATAGTTAAAATCTAGCACAGTAATGATATAGCCGATCAGGCTAGGAATGACTTGAAGGATTATTGAACTCATAAGCAACGAAGATTACTTAGAGTTATCGAATCGGAGTGCGGAATCGATTCACTTATTGGTGTTCTCGAGTGACTAATAACTCAGAACCTGGGGGAGCTCCGAGATCGGTGAGAAGCAATACTAGATGAAGACTCGCAGGAAGCAACATAGTTCTCGAGATACCAGAGGTTAATACTCGAGGAAGATCAAAATAGAGGTTGAGGAGATGTATCGATCAACAAAAGACAAGTGCTTTAACTTGTCTGAGAAATGGAATCAAGGAGAAAATGTGGTCGGGACCACGATTGCAAATGATCAATACATAGATACCAGATGATTTCATATCAAGGAAATAGTTATTATTATAAGAAGCTTCTATGATAGGATCTACATCGCGTCCATGGGAATGAACACAAAGTTCAAGGTCGACTCCTACTTCTTTAATGCATAACCTTTCATTCACTTCTCGCCTTCAACAAAGTTGTGGTGTTGAAATTTTATCTGTCATAACACCAGTAGAGTATGAACCTAGTAGTTTCCGGGTTCACACAGATTAGAAAAGGCATAAGGTTCAACCCATCAGGGCCTCTTAGGAATATATACCACAAATTTCAAGAGTAAATATCACCAGCTCGAAAGCAGAGCATGGTTGGCCAATTCAGAGAATGGGATTTACTAATGGCATTATGTATCAGGGAAAGAATTCACAAGGCGATTAAATATGAAGGACATTGTCGAATAATAATCCAACAAAGGATCTGATGGTCCATATCGGAGCTGATGCGAGCACCGGCACACAACCAGTTGAAGAAAGAATGCCACGGCATCAGAGTATAGATCACCTGAATGATTCGATGCTTAGATATCAAGGAATTAAGATTTCCAAATCGAAGGATCATAAGCAGACGCTTTGATCAAGGGTGGATAAGTTCAATAGACCTAAGGGTACAATTGACAGCCAATAGATTGGTTGAGAACAAGCTCATGTTCAAAATGACGTCTGAGCCGGAAAGATAATTTAAAAGGATCAACTGATGATTGCGGGCATTCGCACTCATGTTGAATCAATAGGATCAAAATGACGGTGTCTAAGGGTACTAACGAATATTGCCAGACATGTGGAAAGCATCCATAATGCAAGTAGACAAGTATTGCAGAGCAATAAGCTACTAAGGTTTTTTTAGGATCGATTAGTATTCCGAAGGCCATTGTGAAACACATGAACAACTGGGGATGAGCGGATACTCGATAAGGGAGAGAAATTATCTGTAGAGGTATTCAGGTGGAAAGGAACTACAAGGCAGTAGGCACAAGGATTCTCGGAACAACAACGAGTATTTCAGGGTATCTTTTTATAACAAGATCAACGGGGAATGATTGTATGAATGGCAAGTGTATGCAGTTTACATAGGGGTTGACGGTGGAAGGAAATCGCAAATGCGATGGCACAAAGACTCGAGATAACATCATAGAGTAACTTCAGTATCTTCTAGTGCAACAAGCGATCATCTGAAGTGAGGGGCTCTCCGGGAGAAAGTACCTTCGAGAACCTAAAGTTAGTTGTTTTTAGCAAAATCATTTAACCCGAATAGAAGAGAGATCAGAGTCTCGGAGTATAGGTTGAGGAATAAAAGATCCTACTACCACCCAATGGCGACGTGTGCCCGTAAGACACACAACCATGTTAGTAAAAGTTTTGCAATGTCTAGACTCGACTTCGGCCAAGGAGTGTGGAAGGGGGATTCCTACAGGCAGTTGGCTCTGATACCAACTTGTGACGCCCCCGATTCAATCGTACACTAATCATGCACGCAAATGTGTACGATCAAGATCAGGGACTCACGGGAAGATATCACAACACAACTCTACAAATAAAATAAGTCATACAAGCATCATAATACAAGCCAGGGGCCTCAAGGGCTCGAATACAAGTACTCAATCATAGACGAGTCAGCGAAAGCAACATTATCTGAGTACAGACATAAGTTAAACAAGTTGTCATAAGATGGCTAGCACAAACGGGGATACAGATCGAACGAGGCGCAGGCCTCCTGCCTGGGATCCTCCTAACTACTCCTGGTCGTCGTCAGCAGGCTGCACGTAGTAGTAGGCACCTCCAGTGTAGAAGGAGTCGTTGTCGACGGTGGCGTCCGGATCCTGGGCTCCATCGTCTGGTCGCAGCAATCGGGTAGAGAAAGGGGAAAAGGGGAAACAAGGCAACCGTGAGTACTCATCCAAAGTACTCACAAGCAAGGAGCTACACTACATATGCATGGATATATGTGTAAAGGGCCATATCAGTGGACTGAACTGCAGAATGCCAGAATAAGAGGGGGATAGCTAATCATGTCGAAGACTACACTTCTGGCAGCCTCCGTCTTGCAGCATATAGAAGAGAGTAGACTGAAGTCCTCCAAGTAGCATCGCATAGCATAATCCTACCCGGCGATCCCCTCCTCGATGCCTTGTTAGAGAGCGATCACCGGGTTGTATCTGGCACTTGGAAGGGTGTGTTCTATTAAGTATCCGGTTCTAGTTGTCATAAGGTCAAAGTACAACTCCAAGTCATCCTGTTACCGAAGATCACGGCTATTCGAATAGATTAACTTCCCTGCAGGGGTGCACCACATAACCCAACACGCTCGATCCCATTTGGCCGGACACACTTTTCGGGGTCATGCCCGGCAGCGGAAGATCAACACGTCGCAGCCCCACCTAGGCACAACAGAGAGGTCAGCACGCCGGTCTAAACCTAAGCGCACAGGGGTCTAGGCCCATCGCCCTTAGCACACATGCACGTTGCGTACGCGGCCGGAAGTATACCTAGCCCCCTTAATACAAGCGCAAGCTTACGGTCCAATGCGGCGCGCGCCGCTCAGTCACTTACGTCACGAAGGCTTCGGCTAATACCACGACGTCGAGTGCCCATAACTTTCCCATGTAGTTGGTTAGTGCGTATAGGCCAGTAGCTAGACTCACATCAAATATCAAGATCTCGTTAAGCGTGTTAAGTATCTGGGAATGACGAACAGGGCCAGGCCCACCTCTCTCCTAGGTGGTCTCAACCTGCCCTGTCGCTCCGCCACAAAGTAACAGTCTGGGGCCATCGGGAACCCAGGCCCACCACTACCTGGGTGGAACCACCTGCCCCTTCAGCCCCCATCTCCGAACAGTATCACAGGTAATGTAACAGTGTAAAGTATATAGTATATGCCCGTGATCACCTCCCGAAGTGATCACGGCCCAGTAGTATAGCATGGCAGACGGACAAGAGTGTAGGGCCACTGATGGAACACTAGCATCCTATACTAAGTAGTAGGATAGCAGGTATAGGTAACAACAGTAGTAGCAAGGACAGGCTATGCAGTAGTATAGGATTAACTGAAAGCAGTAACATGCTACACTACTCTAATGCAAGCAGTATAGAAAAGAATAGGCGATATCTGGTGATCAAGGGGGGGCTTGCCTGGAAGCTCTGTAGACGAAAGGAATCTTCGGCAGCGTAGCCGTAGTCAAACACCGAAGCATCAAATGTCTCGGGGGCTATCGCAGTATCGGAGTCTACCGAAAAGAAGCAACGAAGGGGATACAAATAAATAACAGAGCAATCAATAACATCACAAAATATAACAAGGCAATACGCAATGCCAGGGGTGAGCTAACGCAGGGATAGGTGATACTGACGAAGGGGGGAAACATCCGGGAAAGTATCCCCGGAGTTTCGCGTTTCGGATAGATGAACCGGAGGTGAAAAGTTGCGTGTTTGCTATGCTAGGGATGTGTAGCGGACAAACGGGTTGCGTATTCGGATTTGTCTCGTCGTTCTGAGCAACTTTCATGTAGAAAACATTTTCATCTGAGCTACGGTTTATTTTCTATGTTTTTTTTAAGTTTTAATCATTTTCTAAATTTATTTATCTATTTAATTCTAAAATTATCAAAAATAGTGTACGCTCACGTCGGCATGACGTCAGCAGTCAACAATGCGCTGACTAGTCAAACTGATGTGCGGATCCCGCATGTCATACTCTGTTTAGTCTAATTAGGATTTAACTAATCTAATTACTGTTTAATTAATAAACATTAGTTAATTAGGTTAACTAAACATGATTAATTTAATTAATTAATTAATTAATTAACTAAATTTATTTTTATTTTTATTTCTTTTTTTCTTTTTTTAAACGTTCTCTGGGCGTGGGGCCCATTCGTCATAGACACAGAGGGGGCGGGCCCAGTTGTCAAAGGGCCAGAGAGCCTTAACGGGCTCTGGGCGCTGGACGTTGGGCGCCGCCCGAACAACGTAGCGAGTGCTCGACTGCTGGCCTCGGGTGCAGCCAGCGGGGAGGCGCAGCGGGGCTGCCGGCGAGCGGGGGCGGAGACGCCAACTACGGGGCCGGTGACGAGCGGCGCGGTGGTGCGGGCGGCGAGCGCCGGAGGCGGACAACGTGCACAGCAGTAGGTGTGGGCGGAAGCGGCACCGGCGTGGGCGCCAAGGGCAGGGGCACGTGGTGAGTGCCGCGAGTAGAGGAGGCAGCTGCAGCATGGCCACGCGCAAGGGTGCTCTGGCGGGTGAGGCGGGGCGGAGCAAAGGTCGGGCTGCGGCGGCGAGCGCGGGGCTTCAGGCGCGGTGCGCGGCGAGCGGGACTAGCGGATGCAGGGGGTAGGGGCACGAGCGCGGACGCGGAACGGCGCCGGCGGGCGCGGGCAGCGCGTGTGGTGGCCGACTGTGCGTGACCGGCGACGGGGAGAGGCGATGGGGGAGAGACGTGGCGAGAGGCGCAGAGGAGAAAGGGAGGGGGCGGTTGCTCACTAGGGAGTCGTAGGGTTTAGGGGCAGTGGTGCGCGGGGTGGATGTCGAGGACGACGACGACGCAGGGAAGGAGGTCCGGCGAGGCGGCGTTCCGGGCGGCGAGGGCGCGGTGAGGACCGACTAAGGAGAGGCGTGGACGGGGCAGTCCGGCACGGCGGGGGTGAGGACGACGCGGTGCACGAGGGAGAGGAAGGAGGCCGGGAGGTGCGGCGCCAGCGAGGTGGCGCCGCGGTGGAGGACCGAGGCGCGATGGGGCGGCGATGCGCGTTGAGGCGATGGGGGTCGGGGCGCCGTTTTCCCGATCCAGATCGGGAGTAGAGGGAGGAGTGAGTGGGGTTCGTGGGGGAGGGAGTGGGTGCGGTTAGGGTTTGGTAGTGGGCAGGGGAGGATAAGGAGGCGTTGGCTGGGCCGGTCGGTCCATCGGCCAGCAGGGTCCGTTGGGCCAGGGGGCCCTTTTTCTTTTCCCTTGGCTTATCCTTTTATTTATACTTTTCTTTTTTTTCATCTATTATAGTTCCAATAATATACCAAAGTGGCACCTAAATTGGGGTTACCAATTATGCAATGCCACATCAATTTTCTACCCAAGTAGAAATAGTTTTGGTAACGGTTTAATATTTAAAAGCATTTAAATAATAGTTTTGTTGATGTTTTATTCATCTTTTATTATTTAAATATTTCATAAAAGTGTGGGTTCTCTACCATAATTATATATGCATTATTTGGCACAATCCGAAAATTTTAGTTATATGGTTTGAAAACTTTTGATGTTTGCCTGATTTTGAATTTGACTTTGAATCGGTTTCGAACTAACGTGAGATTAGCAACAGTAACCAGGGTGACGTGGCACCATTAGCAGGGTATTACTGTAGCATAATTCTCCGGGCGTCACAAGCTATATCTTCGCACGCAAGGAAGTGCCTCCTTATTACACAAAAAAATGAATACTCCCCCTGTTAGCTGGGACCCAGTATAGTGGCAGGCTGACTTGTGGGCCTACTAAGTTGACGGGGACGGAGGGCTTTGTCAACTTAGTCAACATGCACGATTCTAGCTCCAGTGACCGTACGATGTCCATCCAACGGCCGTAGTGCTTCTTCAACCTCTGGTCTTCTTGCTCCAGCCGCTCAAACCAGCGCCGCTGCTGCCTCGTGCTCCTGCCTCCCGTGGCTGGCTGCGATGCGGCGGAGTACTCACCGCCTCCTACTACTCCCACCGATGGCCAGGCCATCCCTCTACTCACCCACACCCCCTGTTATTCTGCGACGACGGCAGCCTCAAACCGCAGAGAACCAGTGAACCCTCGTACTCCTCTACGCGTGGGCATCCACTGCCGCGTCTTCCCCGGCTCCGCATCGTCCCCTTCCTAGGGCTCACCGTCGTCCACCGCCCTGGTGCTCTCGGCGTGGCGTGGTCAACGTGGTCAAGGAACGGCTTCCATCAGACGTGGACTGTACGTGGAGAGGCTGACAGCTGGGTCCACGCCGCAGCAAGGAAGTGCCTCCTTATTACATGCAAAATAATTATTCCTCCACCTGACAGCGGGGACCCACCGGATGGGCCACCGTATTTCGCGAAAAAAACGTTTGCCCCTGACTGCTGGGACCCACCAGCTACATCTTCGCACGCAAGGAAGTGCCTGACAGTCGGGACCCATCTGATCGAAGCATACGTAGCGTTGTCATTCTGGTCGCGAACGTGTACGTACATATATACTGGTCGATGGAGAGGCGCGCACGTGTCGTAGTAGAGGCGCGCACATAGCATGTACACGTACGTACAGCGGCCAGGGTGCAAGAAAGAAAATATGGCCACGTATGTGTACATACGGGCGGGGTCTCGAACGCCTACTCACGCATACGTACAGCCAGGGCTCGTGTACATGGCTGGGTCGGAACGGGGAAACAACATCGTCGTCATGTTCATGGTAAGGCAACGGAATGCGTGGTCGTGTTCATCGGGAGGGCTTGGACAGAACAGGCGGTGGAAACGAGGCCTGGCATAGCGCAGAACGGAGCAAACGGCCTTGTGTTCGACTGGCCATGTTCGAAACGGGATCCTGTTCATCGGGAGGGGTCTGGCGTACCGCAAAACGGAGGAAACGGACATCCTACGGTCGAAACGGGGGTCCTGTTGATCGGGAGGGGTGTGGCGTACCGCAAAACGGAGGAAACGGACTTGTGTTGGAGCGCTACGGTCGAAACGGGGTCCTGTTCATCGGGAGGGGTGTGGCGTACCGCAAAACGGGACTCCACGAGATACTGGTCATCTCCACCATCGTCCTCCTCCAGCCTCCACGGGCTCCTGCTCATCCAGCCTCCACGGGCTCCTGTTCATCCAGCCTCCACGGGCTCCTGTTCGTCCAGCCTCCACCGCGCACTACTCCACCGGCTACTGTTCAACCACCCCTCCACCATCTACTGTTCATCCAGCCCTCCACACCACGGGGTCCTATACAACCACCCCTCCACGGGCACCCCTCCACCGTCTACTGTTCATCCAACCCTCCACACCACGGGCTCCTGTTCAACCACCCCTCCACGGGCACCCCTCCACCGTCAACTGTTCATCCAGCCATCCACACCACGGGGTCCTGTTCAACCACCCCTGCATGGGCACCCCTCCACCTTCTATTGTTCATCCAGCCCTTCACACCACGGGGTCCTGTTCATCCACCCCTCCACAGGCACCCCTCCACCGTCTACTGTTCATCCATCCCTCCACCACACCACGGGGTCCTGTTCATCCAGAGGCAACGCCACCGCTCACTGTTCATCCAACCCCCCGGCAACGCTCACTGTTCATCCCATCGATCGGCTTCAGTTAGTAGCAGTAGCAAAGGAATCGCTCGATTGGGTTCAGTTAACAGCCATCGATCGATCGCTCGGGTTCAGTAACGCGTAGCCTGCAGTGCAATCGCTCGGGTTTAGTTAGAGCCCAACACCTCGCTTGGGTTCAGTTAGAGCCAATGCCTCGCACACACGCGCGTACGTGTAAGAGAGAAACGCACATCGCTCGGCCCCCGACCTCCCACCGTAACCGGGAACTCCCCGAAATTTTCCTCCCCCTCGCTTCTACCACGGTTTTTTCTGTCATGGACGGCCCAAAGAATGTCATGCAGCTGCGTCTCCGGCCCGCCCAGGACGAAAAGCCCATTTTCTGTCATGATTTTTTGTCATAGAAGTAGGAGCCCACCACATCTATGATGATACCGGGTTTTGTCACAATTATCGTCATAGAAGTGTCATATGTATGACAGAAAAAAAATTCGTTCAGCCCAAAATGTCACGGATGTGTCTTTTTTTTGTAGTGAGTGTGTGCACTCATGCTTGATCAATTTGTTTCACAGTTTGGACTATGAGATAACGATACTTTTGAACATGTGTGATATACCTTGATGTACCAGAATTACAAACCTAAGATTGGAATTTTGGAATTCGACTCCATCATTATCTTTTGTAATTCATTTAAACGGAGGTACATTTTGAAGCCGGGATTTCGTGATTTCAAATTCATATATCAAACCTAGAGATATACACATACGGGCATGTTCAAACTTTATAATCATCCACTTTATTCATACACATACACATTTTTGCTTTTGTCATCATATTTAGGATAAACACATTTGGAATTTCATTTGAATTGGACCGTATGATGTTATTTGCTTGTACTAGCTCAATGATCCATATTTGAATTGAATGGACAATCTAAGTTTTGAGTTGGAGACACTGATTTTCAAAACTTGCACTTTTTTGCGTGCAAAACAAATAAATTCTCGACCATGATATCATAGTCGGCCGTACAAGAGCAGAACACTTATAATTTCAAGAACCAAAAGCTTTGAAACTTCCTACTCACACTGAAATATCTCGCGCCCGAAAGTTTAGCCCTGCGATATTTCTGTTTTACCCCTGCCACATGAACGGAAAAGGGTTGCTTTGGTAACTCCATTGTTTTCCCCTCTTTGCCCCAATATTCTTCCCCAGAGCCCCTCCCCTTCCCCTCCCTGACCCCCCCCCAACCACGGCAAGCTGCCGAATCTAGTCCTCCGCCACAGCGGTGGACCTCACACCCCACCGGATCTACCTTCCGCACCTTGGAACCCCCAACTGCCAGCTCACCACTTCACCGGAGCTGCTCCAGCGACTGGCTTGTCCACCGCTCCAGATATCCTTGACTGCCATCATGGTCCACCGCACCGTATCTGCTTAACCGGTGCCCTCGTCCACCACAGTGTAGGCCCTTCACTGACTCCCTCGTCCGCCCCATCTCCGGCCCTTCATACAAGCCCTCGTCCGCCACAACGGGTCTGCCTCACAGAAAGCACTGTACACCGCGCCCGCCGAAGCCCTCGTCCACTGCACCGGACCCGCTCCACGAATGCCATATTCAACTCCACCATCCCTGCTTTACTGATGACGCAACCGATGCTCATCAGGTTATATTGATTTGTACTCCTTAGGTTTTTCTCTTCTTGATTGTGCAACTGTTCACTTACCACAGATGAGATTTCTTGGATGTCGACAGGCGGCGCAACCGAAGCACCGGAGCCGCTTGAGCGACGGCGACATCCGGCCAAAACTCAACCGCAACACAAGCACCATAGACGATCCTTAGCTATCAAGTATGACAACGATACCCATACGCCGCCGAGAATCAGGTACTATTATCCAACGGTCGGCGCCTACGTTCACTTTCTTAGCATAAGCACCGCACCTTTGAATTTCTTCAGGATATCATTCAATTTTTCATGAGACGCATTATTCTGCTTGCCCCTGTAGAGCCATACTTCTGGCAATGAACATGTTACATGTGCTAAATTACATACTAGTGCACATATAGTTAATATGATTTAGTTTTGTCCTAAGTATTACTGTACTTCCTAGATACCACTGCCTATTATTTTACTTCTTGCATGCTATATTTATGATAATGGTGTTGTTCTGATGCCACCTGTTGGTTCCATCAGACTGCTTCATGTTCTCTATGCTTAATTACACATCAGCAAACTAGCATGTGGTTCCGCTGCTTTTTGTTCGTTTTACCCTACATTTTCTGATGTTAGCTATTACATCACTGCTCTGAGATTCTGTTCATTACTTTTTTGTGTGTTCTTGATCTTCCCAAGTTGCATGACTAATTTGATGCTTCTATTAATTATGGAGCTGCCAACCCCATCAAGCAAAATATTTGTTCTTTTTGGCCTGGCACCTCGAACAAGCATAAAAATAGAGGGAAGCAGATATATTGTCGTGTATGCACACACCCTTCTTTCATTAGTTTAGATGAACCATTGATGATCAATTTGAACCAATGCGTGCAATTAAAATTAATTGTACCTAAATACAGGGTGCAGAATAAACTACAACAACTAGATTTGCAACCACGGGATGCTGACGATATCTTCAAAGAACATTGCAACAGCAGCGAGGCTTCACAGCAACATATGATAAGCCAGTGTATTTTAGTACATGTGAAATGTAATGCGTGTGGGCTGCTTTCTTGGCTTGTGCCCTCAACCTGTAATCCTACAGAAATACAAATAGTTCAGTTGTCTGCTTTGTTGTATTGCTTGATTCGAATGCTTGTTTGTTACTTGTTACGCTATACCTGAGTTGGCCAATATGTCAGCAGTGCCTGCTGTACTATCGTAAACAAATGGATGCCTAGTTCATTTTGAGTCCTTAACTTTTCCTCTGAACTTCATCACAAGACTGTCTTTGTAGTTTATATGAGGCCACACTGTTAAGTGCTTTCTCAGATTATTTCAACTGCTTAGATGCCTTGGCAACTTAAATATAGCGGTGGTACACTCCCTTTCAACTAGGGATGTCAACTGGGTCCCGTTTAATCTCGATTAAAGTCCACTAGTGGTATGATAGTTGAAAAGAGTTTTTGTTTTTTGAGGAAAATGAACTAGGGAGCTAGCAAAAACTAACTACATGGGACTAGCGGATGTCGTTTATTTGCCACTTACATCCCTAGTTTCATGTTACCATTTTAATTTATTTTCTGTTGATGCTGCTTCGAACCATTTAAATATAGCTTGCCATGCTCCGCAGTAATTCATATGTTGTTTACCATGTAAGCTTGCTGCCTAGATCATGTGATAACCATCTGTTACTTATGTCCAGCGGAAACCTTTCAGGATGCCGTTCACATTAGGGAACAATGTACAACCCCATAATCTATTTGTGGAAGCAGTGCGCCATCCATGTTACCAGATGGTAGCAGTTCAGAGGCAACACCGCCGGAGAGCAGTCTCAGCACAGATATTATAGTTCAGGCTCTACTAGAGGCAGAAAGAGATGGGGTGGCTGCCATGAATGGGGTAATCTCGATCTTGAAGCTGGAAATCATGCAATTAGCTGCACGCACTATGCAAGCAACCCAAGAATTGGAGGAAGTAAGAATGTTGCATTTGAAGTAGGAGGAGGTCCTGCTGCTTCTGCTATCGGAAGCCTGGGGTAATCCCAGTTCTTATTTAGATACCAGTTGAATTTGTCATTAGATTATAGTACTTGCATGTTGTGTCATGTCTCTGAATGGATTACGTTGTAAGACCCCCTATGTTGTCCATGAGTTGTAATGATCCGAAATTTTTAGGCGAGGTAATCCTCAGTACTTGTATGATTGACATAAGGTGAACTGTTTTTCGTGTGAGCATATTGTATTGGATGAAATAATTGTTTGACTAAAAGTGTATCCAACCTACTAAATTCAAAGATCATGGCATTTATAAATCATAATCATATATAAAGGTGGAATAAATCTTTGTTGTGGTTTTGAAGAAATAAATAACAAAAGGTAGAATTATCTGTGGATATTCGTAATCAAATAAAAATTGGACTTGGATTTAGTTGCCAGGGCCCAGGGCAAACGTGAATGGTAATTCTATGGGCTACCCGAAGCAAGTGTTTGCGAGATGGAAATCACTGTCTACACCTGACACTTGACATCCTTATCGACCGGATTTACACTACTGTCGATAGGGCTAGACTAGTAACTTCAATCAGACGTGACACGACAGCCTCTGAGCCCATTCAGACACGATGGGCGCCAAACATGGGCGGCAAAACACATTTGATTCAAGCTCGTCCGAAAGACATGTGTCTCTCCCTCCATTTCCCCATTCATCCAAGGTGGGCGGCAAAACAAACTCTCCTCGTCTGAAATCGATGTAGGCTAATATTTTAAATAGGAGCAAATGTGTAACTTCCCTCAGATGTGACACAACCGCCCTACCTGTTAGCCTCGTTCATACACCGTGGGCGGCAAAACACCCTCTCCTCACCTGAAATCGTTACCGGCAAATATTTGGGAGATGCGAGATTACCGTCCTATCCCCAACCGATGTGATGTCTGAGATTTTAAACGGGGGGTAAGTTCGTAACTTACCCACATTTCAGACAAGCGTGTCCAAAAGTTTGAGATCCCCCCTCCCCCTCCATTTCCCCATTCATACACCATCGGTGCCACGACAACCTCCCCACTGCGACCAGCCTCCTCCGTCTGCCCCCCCATCCTCCACCTTGCCGGAGCCACTACCCCTGCCCCGTCGTCCACTACAAGAGATGGACGTCTCTCATCCAGGGCGCCCGACTAGGATCCTTTCATCACGTCGTTTCGCTTCATCGGCGCCGTCGTCCACCTTGCCGTTGCCACTCCTACGACCGCCTCGTCCACGGCAACAGGATTTATCCCCCGACCCGGCCGTCTGCCGTCTAAAGTCTTCTTCCCCGCCGCCGACAGCAATCGCACCCGCAACACCCTCAACGAATCAGTAGGGGCCTACGCGGTGACGCAAGAGAGGTGGTACTCTTCCATATGTGCTTAAGTTATTGATCTCACCCAGAAAATAGATCGCAAATTGTTTACTGTGCTTTTCTTGTCCGTACCAAATTGTAGTGGCTAGTTGAAAGCAAACATTGGTTGCGAAGTAGCTTTGTCCGGTTTGCACCTTCAGATCCGCCATGGCACGGTCACTATACTCGTAAAGCTTATGGTGCTTCACTGCTTCGTGTCGTACTAGCACAGCTCCTCGAGACCTCAACCCATCAAGCGAAACAACATGCCACTCATAATTCCAAAGCTTACGTGTTGAAATACGAATCTGATATGATGCTCATATTATTAAAACAGAGAACATTTAATTGGTCACCTAATGTTCCTATATTCGTTTCGAAAAGCATGTGCGCCACCCACTGGTCTAGCTAGTTCCACTTTCCTGATTTTACTCTTGATGCTTAGGGTTTTCCCCTTTTATCTACTCTACTATGATCTGTGTAGGTGCTTTCTGTCGTACTAGCATTACTCCACCCTTCAAGCTAAACAACACAACACTCAAAATTCCAAAGCTTAGTTGTTCAAATATGATTGTTATATGATACTGATATTAGTTAACAGGCACATTTAGTTGGTTACCTAAAGGTCCCACTTGAGTTTCCAAATGCATGTCGCAACATATAGAGAGACAGCAGAATTGCATTTCTTTGTCACTTGTTAACTGTACTTTCTTGTCCATACCAAATATTAGTTGTTATTTCAAAGAAAACATCGGTTGCTAACTACCCTTTGCGTGGTTTGCAGCTTTAGATCTGCCATCCCACTGCCACGGTCAACACTATACTCATCATGCTTACGGTTTCCCCATTTTATGATGACCACGATCAACCTACGTGGTTCGTGTCGTGATAGCACTGTTCCACCCATCGAGCTAAACAAGCTTAGTTGTACAAATTCAAATATGATATTATGCTGATATTAGTAAAACTGGGAGATGTTTAATTGGTCAGCTAAATGTTCCTACTTTAGTTTCAAAATACATGTGAGCCACATATGGAGAGACCGGAAGGAATAGTATTTCTCTATGCGCTCTGGTTCATCATGGGTGGCCAACTGACATTGTATAGAAGGACTTGTAATATCTTCAATCTGCTTGCTCTTCTTTAAGATGATCCTCTTCCCTTGCGGTCGACTGGTCAGGTTGAGTTATTCTCCCTTAGTATACTTTGAATCTGTTAGGTCAGGTCGACTTGTTCTTCTTTACTATATGTTGAAGTTGTCATCTGCCAGGTATCATCACTTCTGGAGCTCTCATATTTTCAGTAGTAGGCCACATTATATTAATGCACACACCAAATTACAGCATGCATGGCACCTCTTAGAAGAATTGCAGAGATAGCACAAAGTGGTTTACAGGGAGGAAGTATTGGATTACAATCACTTCTACATTACAAAGATAATCTCACTTGTTTTATGTTTTCATGCATGCCAGGTATTGAACATTATCAAAATGAATATGAGAATGGGTGCACGAGAGGAATATTGCGGAACAATCCACTATCTAACAAACTTGGCATGGTGGAGGATGGCCTATCTTATTCACCCATCAAGGTGCTTGCTCTAACTAGGCAAGGTTGTATTGGTCGCACATATTTTGCATCTGACCTCTTGCATTACTTCTACTTTGTTACACCATCTGCTTAGTTTAAGCATCGTATATGAGTATATGCCATACCTATCCATTTTATATACCTATTCCATGTGTTGTCATACTATGTTTTACCAGTCAAATGTTGTTCTTTCGTAATAGATGTCCAAAAGGAAGAGGGTGAGTGCAGATCCTCAAGGAGTACAAACTAGGTATTTGGAAAAGGTAGTGATACCTGTTAAATCAGATAGATCAGCAGCCACAGAAAACACATGCCCAACTGTACCACACTTTACCCCTACTCCAGTGGCCAAACCCCTATTAGAACTGCTGAGAGCCCAGCGTCAGGTACTGTCTATGATATCAATTCAAAATTTGAACTCCTAAATTTCTGCATGTGCCTTACCTTTTCTCTTGTATGAAAACTAATTTCAGATGAATCTCCTTGCTCAAAGGATCATAGGATCTCACGACAATACTGGGCTCTGCATTGCTCTTGCCGGTACCTCTTGCCATTTGTCAGCATACTTACACTCATTACTATTTGATTATGTAGCATCACTGTAAATGTTCGCTTCTTTATCCTCCCTTTGCTTGAAATTATAAGATCTATATTTACTATTAGATAAATGTAGAATTAACACAATGGTTATGAATTTTTGGATTGCTCATGTAAGTACCTATTGTCATGTACTCCCTCTGTATCAAATTAACTGTTGATCAATTGGATGTATTTAGAACTTAATAGTGCTAGATACTACAAGTAATAACGGACAGTGGTGGTATTACTGTACTTGCATCGCGAGATAGTTGATTGTCTAGCATTACTCTGCATCTTATCTGCCCTGCCCTCGACTTTCTCCAAATTATCATATCTACATTTACTCTTACCAAAATGTTGAATAAAGCCAATGCCACTGCACACGTTGATGTCTGCATTCCTCTTCTCAGTACCTTTTGCCTTGTAACATTGTACTTAATTAATTGCTATTTGATTATGTATCATCAATCTGCACCTGAGCTTCATTATCCTCTGTTTCTTCCAATATTATTTGATCTATATTTACTCTTTGCAAAATGTAGAATAATGGCAATGCTTATAAAGAATTTTCTTTGGGGAATTTATTGAATTATCCTTCCATCAACATGGAGAAGGGCTTTTTCCAGCCCGTGTTAACATGTAATGTAAGTTCATCCTTCTCAAGCCTTCAAACTTTGTTATAGTATAGATTTGGATAGGCATCATTTCCTCCACTGCTGTTTACTTTGCTATTTACATCTGATTCGATGTTTGCAACAACTACCAGCTTTAAATTGTACTTGTAAAAACATGTTCCTTATGCAGAACAAATCCATTTATTTGCTTATATAATTGTGAAACCTGTTACGTGTCTCCTTATTTCTCTTTCAGAGTCGTATCTCTTATGCCAGGCAGAACTTTAGGGAAGATAGTGAGACAAACCATCCTGAGGACGACGAGATGACCCCAAGGTCCTATCTTGATGAAGACAGTGAGTTGAAGCTACTCACCAGCAGGTGTCAGACAACCTCTGTATAGTCGCTGCCTCAATCAGTTTGACTTCTTTAGTCTCAACTTAAAGCGGAAAGGGTTGCTTCAGCTCAGCTCTGACTTGAAGTCAAAGATATAATGAAGATGTCAGGGGACTGTCGTGCGCACTATGGTGCCATACAGCTAGGGATGAAGCATCTATCGTTGAACAAAATAAGGTCTCATCAGCTTGTTCGGCTGCTTGCGGGGCCCGACCTTGCCAGGCCTCTTGCCTTCTGAAGTGCTCTCAGTTTTGTATATTCTTTTGTCGGCGCGTTTATATGCACTGGTGGTGACCTTTGATGCCCAGTGTATGTAATCCGCGATCATGTTGCGCTTTATTATCACCGGTAGCGAACTTTGATTCCCAGTGGATGTAATATGCCGTAATTTCCTTATTGTATAGTCTAGGTTTATTCTTTGGTCGGTATGCTGTAATTTAGGCCAGAAGGTTCAGTGGATCTCAGTGTTGTCGGTCTTCAGGCCGGCCCATTACTCATATGGGCCAAAATTGGGCCTATAATCATCTCGGGCCATTAGCAGGTCTAAACCTATAGTACTTTCCTGCCTTTAACAAGCCAAGTAAAGTTCTCGCCAGCTGGGCCAGATAATACCATGGGCTTTTAACAGGCTAAAACCTAGATTGGGCTAGCGTTGAGCCGAAAAATTCATGGGCCAATACAGGCCGAAACTGCCTAAGGCCCATGTTGGGCCCAAATAGGACGAGCAGCTAACAGGCCAAAATATATCTCGGGCATGTTTGGCCCAATAAAATTATGGGCTTTAAGCACGCCGGTATCCACGCGGGCCATAGGCCCAAAAGTGTCACGGGTCATTATCAGATGGGCTGTAAGCAGGCAGGATTCAACATGGGCTGTAATTAGGCCCAACTATTACACGGGCCATTCACAGGCCAATAGGCCAGTTGGGCTGAAATTTATCCACGAAGACTATGGGCCATTAAGAGGCCTAAAGTTACTTCGGACAAGAAATAGCCCAGTTTCTGTGTGGGTTGTTCAATGCCCTAAAGTTAAACCGGGCCGACAACATCCCAGATACTCTACGGGCCGCTAACAGGCCGAAACTATTATTGGGCCGAACTGGTAAACGGGCATTTAACAGGCTGAAATACAAACCTGTCTTAGAATGGGCCCAAAGATACAGTGGCCTGTTAACAGGCTGATCCGATATGGGCCGTAATTTGGCCCAAAACTCGGTAGGCTGTGAATGGGCCTAATCTGATATGGGCCTCAATTTGACCCAAAACATGGCAGGCTGTTAACGGGCCAACCCACTAGTGCCACGTGTCGACGTATCATACGTGCCTCCTGTCCAATGAGTGGATGACATCTGTCCCAACGAGGAGCTGACACGTGGTTCCGTCGGCCAATGAGAATTTTACACGTGGAAAATCCCCATTGGTCTGGGCTGTTAACGGGTTATCGGATCCAAAATCGGACCCGATAGCTTAACGGCGAGCCGTTACGGTCGTTGCCACGTGTTGGTCACCCTTGACGAAAGCACTTCTATGACTCGCGATTTATCATCATGGAAGTGGAAACTTCCGTGATGATAATTTTGGTAATGTCATGGAACACTTCTACGGCAGCACAGGTATGACTATCTTGATTTTGTCATAAAATCATCATGGATGTACATGCATGACAGAAAACGTGGCCTACTGCGACAAACACGTATCATCAAGGAAGTGTCTTTTATTTGTATTGTACATAGACGTCCGTTCGAAAATTGTACAAAAGGACTCGCCGTCGTCTCACTGACATGTGGGAACGGGACCACATGTCAACGAAATATGGTGTGTAATTTCTCGTGCAAAATGCTATCTGGCCGCGTTGGCTCGAGGTGCCGCATTAGTTATCGAACTTTATTTTTTTAATGGTGTGTCGTTCAGTTTTGAAGCACAACTAACTGGTACTGTATGCAGGGAAAATATAAACTACTCTACCACTACTCCACCTCTAGTACTAGTAGTATAAAAAAGATTTATAGGCTGGAGCTTCAGCGCTTTCTTGCTAAGGGTTGCCCACTTGCTTCTCACACTATCACCCTCTCTCCAGATCTAAAAAAACGGCCTCTCTCTCCCTCCTCACCGGTGGTCACAGATCCACCGAGGAAGAAAAGGACGTGCAGCATTGACACACTCGTCGTCGGCGAGAGAGGTCATGCATTGACGACAAGGTCGTCCTCTCAGACCTAGCGCCCGCGCGGGATGGCCTCCGTCCCCAAGCTCGCTGCCGTAGTGTGTACGGAGGATGACGACCACGAGCGAAGCCACTTCCCACCGACCCTCAGGTATGCTACCTCTTTTCAAACCATACCCTTATTCTATTGCCCCATCTTCCACGTCGCTGCATGTGGATCTTTTTCCACTCCACCATCTTCCCAATTTGCTATCCTCTGCTCTGCTGGTCACGCAGACGAAAACCTTAACTTGCACTATTAAAGGAAACCCTACTTCATGCAGACTAATCCATGTCTGGGTTGAATAAGGAAAGGAAGGGAGACTGTACTGTCCAAGAGAGTAGGCATAGAATCCGCATCTAGGTTGAAAAGGGGAAATCAGTAGCTAAAGAGAACAAAAACGGGACGTAATCCACATATGATGCCTAGATATTTGTTGCTCTGGGAAACCATACCTCCCTCACCACTCTATGCGTCCGTGGAGGTACATCGTACTAGTGCGCCCACTGTCCGAATGGGCCTCCCATGCTCTTATTGCCACTTTTTTGTTGTTAGTATAATGCCAATGGTCAAGTCAAGCAATGCTACTGCTAAAGTGATGCCACATTTAACTAATGCCACACTCAGTCTAATGCCACCGATAAATTTAAGCAATTCCATTTAATGTCACTGGATTATTTCAGGGTTAGCTGTTGATTGTGGATGTATTAAAGATTTTTAAGCTAAGGCATTCTAATGCTGTTGCACAACCAGTATACCAAAGATGAATCTTGTTACTACCTTCAGATTTTTGCATTGTTAATGCTTATAGATTACATACCTCACTTTCATGAGATAACTCAATTTTTTTGTACAGTGTCAAGAGGAAAGGTCGAGTGGGCACCTCCTCCTCCGGCTGTTCTCTTGATTCGTTCGATCAAGTTTCTATGTTTGATCGATTATCAAGATTGGGATAGAAATTTTTAGGTCCCCTCGAGTTCGAAATTATATTTACATTGAAGGTACATGGTTTGCAATTTTTTATACTGTCATTAGTTAATAATGCTAGTTACCTTCAGACTTTTGTATTTGGTTTAATGCTCTTGCACAGCTAGTATACCAATGCTGAAACTTGTTACCTTTACATTTTGTATTGTTAATTCTTATATAAATCTTCCAGTGCTAGAGCTTATGGAATAACTACTCTACTGTTGCACTAGCCATTGGATTAGTGTATATTTGTACTAATCGAATGGTGTTGCATTAGCGGATGGACATATATAAAGTGTGGCAAGCTTTCCCAGATATGTGCTCAAGAAAACTACTACCTGTTTTCCTAAATACTAGAAGTTTGGGTACTTTAAATTGAACTGTGAAAACGTCTTATATTAAGGAACGGAGGGTTTAGAGTTCACTCAAATTATCCTGGTAAAGCTAGTCACACCTTTGTTAAAATTAATGTTCATTATGTTATCGGAGGAGGTCTGTATGTTTGTCTCTAATGTCTGTCGACTACATACCTGACATCATGATGTAATGTTAAGTCATTTCCTTTTGTACAGTGTCACTGAATTGTCAAGGCGTTGATGGCATTTTATTTTAGTTGAATTGCACAAAATATGCTTAAAAGAAGAGGAAAGGTCAGGAATGGCTCAATTTTTTAGAAAAAACTAACATCAACCGTTGTTGCCTTATTTATTCCTTCAAACAGGTGGTTACAAACAGTCTTGCTACCTTTTCCCATTAAGAAATTGGTATGCTTATATTTGTGAGTCTATGCTTCAACTAGTGCCACTTTCATAGTAATCACACTTCCAATATATATGCAAACAGGGATGCTCGATTTTAGTGGGACTGCACAAAAAGTCCAAATGGTTCAACATTAGGAGCATGTTTTCTTCCAAACCTTTATATCCAATTGGTGGCACTATGAGTTGTTTATTGCGAAGGTACATGGTTTGCTACTATCTTGCTACTCTTTTTGTACTGTCATTAGATAGTAATACTAGTGGTTTGCATGTGAATTTATTGGCAAGGTGGACCTACATTGGAGGTGCGGGACAAGATTCAATGATCGGATGCTCAATTTCGGTTGTATCAATTTCACCTCTTCCATCACTGGGAACATGGATATCCTTGGTCTGATGAAGAATAGGCGCTATATTTCTGCTCTGAACCAGCAAATCAATTCAATATGAAATTGTCCAGGGTAAAACATGACTGTATCAAATTGTCCAGTGCAAAACATGACAAATGCTAAGCGGAAGAGACATGTTTAAACCGAAAATACAAGGTGGGGTATATGTTTACTAGCTGCTTGATATTTGTGTAGACAGAGATGTCTGCCCGTTGCTATTTGGCAAACAAACAAAGTGAACGCAATTTTGGTTGAATTGCACAAGAGAATAGTATAGTCACTACATGCAGTGCCATTTGAAAATAGACACAGAAAGATTGGATAGTCACTTCATGGACTGCAGAAAAGTAGTAATGTACTATTTATTGGCCAACACTAGGTGCTTCATTGCTTTGGTTTGATTATACAATGGGCATCATTTTGCCTAAGTTAAAGTTTGTATTCCGTAAATAGTCCCGCCGTGTGATCGAAAGAAGACCAAATCATATTGCAGTGGATGTTCTTCCATCATGTGTGGTTCATTCTCATGGTTCCAGCTGTTGGTGAAACTAGTTACGTTTGCAGGAGGAATTGTAGACTTCACAAACAAATTTGTATTTCACTCTGTACTGAATGTTGGCCAAGAGAAGTATCCATGTTAGTAGGAAGAACATATGTTTTTTCTAGATCTTTGCTTTTGGAGCTACATATTTGTATATGATCTGTGAATCATGCATTAACATGTTGATCTTATGTATGGGAATCGTACTAGTTGGTTTTGAATTTGGGCTACTAATGTGAACATATTACAATGCCAGGCCTGTGAGTTTCGTGTGAACATTTCGAACGGATCGGCTCTTACTGTTGTGCATGACATGATCCTTATTTCTATGTTCTCAGTGTTTATAAGTTACTAACAGTTCCTTATTTCTGTTCACTCAGTGTTTACAATTTACTGATCGATCAGTAGCTAGCCTACTAAAGCGCTCCTGGCAGTTTTAGTTGCGACGCAAGATCTGAAGTGGCAGTTTCTTGAATAAAAATGCCTACCTCTAAAGAAACTGACAAGCTGCTCTGAAGAAAATGCCATGCGAATCTGAAGAAACTGCCAGCAAAAACGTTCGCAAATGCCATATCTCCCTGCGAACGTTCATCAGCTAATGCAATCGTACATGTACACCATCCGACCTACTCGATCCTACATGTACACTATCCGACCTACTCGATCCTACACGGATAAATAGCGGATCACACACGTACTACCTCCTTTCCGGTTTGCAGGGCTCAATTCAAAAAACGACCTACTCGATCCTACACGAATAAATAGTGGATCACGCACGTACTACCTCCTTTCCGGTTTGCAGGGCTTAATTCAAAAATCTCACCAACCAAGATAGATGATGAGTAGTGGAATCATTTTTGACAAGGAGGGAGTAACTCATCTGGATGATTCGAGTGCACTCGTTTGACCGTCATGCCGGCGTGCGACCCAGCACGGACGGGACGCACCACTGACGGGACGGGACAGCACTATCATAATTCAGTTTTTCTAGTTTTCCACGGCAAGCTGGTGCGCTAAGCCATGCCTGCTTATGCATTGAACTCCGATGACCACGATGATCGTCGTGTTTACCGCGACACGCTGGTTCGCCTACCTTCCGCCTATAATTACAGTTTCCCGGGCTTCTCCGATGGCACCATCACCCAACTCGCTCTATCCTCATAAGCCCCCACCGGCCCGACGTCGCTCGCCACTTATCCTCTCTCTCGCCACGTCCGCCATGCCCCCGCTCGTCCGCGATAGGCGACGCCGGAGGTGGTCACCGCCGGAACTAGTGTTCGGTTTTTCACCGGAAGGCAGACAGAGGGAGGAGGCATTCTATCGGTCTTTAGATGGCAATACGGAGTATGAGGAGTTGTTGGAGCACGGCCGCCTGGCGGAGGAGCAGCATATCGCCGATTTGCGCCGCTAGCGGGACATGGAGCAGTAGCGCACCGACGCTCTGAGTCGCGAGAAGAGTGCCCGCAACTGGGCCGACTACATGGAGGCCGGCACCTGGCAAATAGCCCTGGAGGCTACCGGGCACGCACGCATTCGCGACGCCGAATTTTACTACAAGCTCGTCAAGTGGGTTTCCCGCTTAGAAGCCGAAGCTTTGGTGGACCACGCCGGCATGGAAAGGGCCAACACGCGCGAGCAACACGCCTTATCGCACCTCTGGAAAGTCCGAGGCGAGGCGGAGGACACCGGTGCCGGCGTTTAGCGTGTACCGCAGATGGCGGCCGACATCGTCTAGTTAGCTAAGAGTAAGTTAGTACTTATACACTACTAGAGTATTAGTGGGAGTAGATAGTTAACTTGGCTATGATGGTTGTCAACCTGAAAGTTCAGTACTCTATATCTGGATCAGACCTGTTACTCTGCTCTAAATGCTGAACTTTCTGTTTGAACATATGGAATGGGCTGTTATATTTTTAAATGGGTTGTATTTGTCCGCCACGGGTTTAGAGGCTGACTTGTGGGCCTACCAGGTTGACGCGTACACAATCAGGGGAGGATTGTATGTGGAGAGGATGACAGCAGGGACCCACCAAGGTCATGGCAGTACGCAAGCAAGTGCCTCCTTATTTCAAGCCAATAGAAAATAGCTCCTCCTAACGGATGTCTGACATCTGGGTCCCATGCCATTGTCAACATAGTCAATAAACGAGAGAATTGCACAACGAGCGGCTGACACCAGGGACCCAGCAGCTCGCCCAGTTATTTTTGTTTTGGGTTAATTTGATAAATGCCACTCCAAATCTGGTGATTCCGAGAAATGCCACTACAATTTCCAAACTTTGAAAAATGTCATCTCATGCCATTTCCAGTGGCATTTTTCGAAGTCTGAGTGGAGTTTTTCAAAGTTTGCAAAAATTGCAGTGGCGTTTTTCAAAGTTTGCAAAAATTGTAGTGGCATTTTTCAAAGTTTGGAAATTGTAGTGGCATATTTATGAATCGCCATAATTGGAGTGGCATTTATCTAATTTGTTTTTGAGACGTAAGCAGGGTGTCAACTGGGCTGTGCGGGGCACTCTAGCCTGTCTAGACAGCCTTTTCTTTTATGTTTACCACAGACCAGCCCAGTAGTTTTTTTTTCTTTCTTTCTGAAAATGGCTAGCCCAGTTTTTTTGTGATTTGTCAAGTAAGTCACTTTGTCAGTCCTATTGGGCTGCAAATCTTTCAAGACGAGGAGAGCTTCATTCGGCTCGCCGAGAAAATGGCCTATCAGCAATGAGAAATGGGTTGTACATTTTTAAAACACATCAAACCCACAATTAGTTTCAAATTTCTTTTTTTCATTTTGAGATTTTAAATTACATTGATTTTTATGCATGGACAATTTGTCGGATTTTATATTAATATACTTTTATTTCTAAAATCAGTTTGAATGTGACTCAAAATTTTGGGATTAAAAACAGTTCGGACCGCACCGAAATATGCAAAATTTCGTATATTTTTTTAACCGTGGCTACAACATGGGTTGTAATGAAAAAGAGAATATGGGCTCCAAAAAAACCCTTAAGAATTAGAAAATGGGCTGTAAATTATTAGAAATAATGGCAGATGGGTTGTATGCTGTTTTCCATAGATTTGAGCTTTCCTAAAAAAGGTTGACGCACAAGTAGTGACTGTTGGATGTCCATCCAACGGTCATCGTGCTTCTTCAATCTCTGCTCTTCCTGCTCCAGCTGCTCAAGCAAGAGCCGGCGGGACTGCCTGCTCCCTCCTCCCGCGGCCGGCTGTGCTGCCGCGTAGGCCTCATCGCCCCACCGTACTCCCATTGCTGGCCTAGCCATCCCTCTACTCACCCACACCTGCTGTTATTCTCGGGCGACGGCAGACGAACCAGTAAACTCTCGTACTCCCCTCCGCGTGGGGAACAACTACCGAGTCTTCCCTGGCTCTATGTCGTTTCCTTCGCCTCGCTCTCGTCCACAGCCCTGGTGCTCTCGGCGTGGCGTGGTCAACATGGTCAACGACCGACATACATCTGAAGTGGACTGTACGTGGAGAGGCTGACGGCTGGCTCAACGGCTGCACGTAAGGAAATGCCTCCTTATTACGCGCAAAATAATGATTCATCCACCTGACATCTGGGACCCACCGAAAGGACCTCCGAAAGTGCAACTATCCCTAGGTGGTTTTGGTAATTTATAACAACATATAGCTCATTGAGCTAATGCAATTCCAAGACAATTATTTCAGCAAAGCTCAATGATTGGCATGGCATGGATGGTGAAAGTGGAACCCTCAAAATACTAAGGACAAAGGATTGGCTCAAGCTCAAAAGCTCAAGACTCTTCATTTTACATTTTAGTGATCCAAGATCACATTGAGTCTATAGGAAAAGCCAATACTATCAAGGAGGGATGAGGTGTTGCTTAATGAGCTCTTTGCCTTATGTGCTTAATGATATGCTCCAAAATCCTCAACTACTTTCCTATATCCACATATGACCTAAACCCCAAGCCAAACTCGGTCCTACCGACTCTTTCTATCCGGCGCCACCGAGTTTTTCATATGTCATAAGCCACTGCCAAACCCTAGCAAATCGGTTTCACCGATAGGGATCTCGGTCTCACCGAGATGGGATTGCAACCTCTCTGTTTCCTTTTCGTAACTTTTCGGTCTCACCGAAAGAGCGGATCGGTCCCACCGAGATTGCAATGCAAACTCTCTATTTCCCTTTGTAACTTTTCGGTCTCACCGAAAGAGCAAATCGGTCCCACCGAGTTTGCCTGACCAACTCTCTGGTTAGCTAATTACCAAATCGGTCTCACCGAGTTTGTGTAATCAGTCTCACCGAGATTACGTTGTGCCCAAACCCTAACCACATCGGTTCTACCGAGATGCATGTCAGTCCCACCGAAAATCTCTAACGGTCACTAGGTTTACCATTTCGGTCCGACCGAGTTTGTTGATTCGGTCCCACCGAGATTGGTAGATTGTGTGTAACGGTTGGATTTTAAGCGGAGGCTATATATACCCCTCCACCTCCTCTTCATTCGTGGAGAGAGCCATCAGAACACATCTATACTTCCAACTCATATGTTCTGAGAGAGAACCACCTACTCATGTGTTGAGACCAAGATATTCCATTCCTACCATATGAATCTTGATCTCTAGCCTTCCCAAGTTGCTTTCCACTCAAATCTTCTTTGCACCAAATCCAAATCCTGTGAGAGAGAGTTGAGTGTTGGGGAGACTATCATTTGAAGCACAAGAGCAAGGAGTTCATCATCAACACACCATTTGTTACTTCTTGGAGAGTGGTGTCTCCTAGATTGGCTAGGTGTCACTTGGGAGCCTCCGACAAGATTGTGGAGTTGAACCAAGGAGTTTGTAAGGGCAAGGAGATCGCCTACTTCGTGAAGATCTACCGCTAGTGAGGCAAGTCCTTCGTGGGCGATGGCCATGGTGGGATAGACAAGGTTGCTTCTTCGTGGACCCTTCGTGGGTGGAGACCTCCGTGGACTCGCGCAACCGTTACCCTTCGTGGGTTGAAGTCTCCACTAACGTGGATGTAGGATAGCACCACCTATCCGAACCACGGGAAAAACATCCGTGTCTCCAATAGCGTTTGAATTCTCCAAACCCTTCCCTTTACATTCTTGCAAGTTGCATGCTTTACTTTCCGCTGCCTATATACTCTTTGCATGCTTGCTTGAATTGGGTGATGATTGCTTGACTTGTCCTAAAATAGCTAAAATCTGCCAAGAACTAAAATTGGGAAAAGGTTAAGTTTTTATTTGGTCAAGTAGTCTAATCACCCCCCCCCCCCCTCTAGACATACTTCCGATCCTACAAGTGGTATCAGAGCCTTGGTCTCCATTTGCTTTGATTCCCATAGCTTTTGGTGGTCATAGCCTTGGTTTCACAACCTAGAAGAGTATGGCGTCTAGTGAGGGAAATTATCACCGTAGAGGTCCTTACTTTGATGGCACTAACTTTGCTAGTTGGAAGCATAAAATGAAAATGCATATTCTTGGACATAACCCTGCCGTTTGAGCGATTGTGTGTGTTGGTTTGCAAGGTGACTTCTTCGAAGGGAAAGAACCAAACCGTGAAGCTACTGTGGATGAGTTGAAGATGCTACAATACAATGCTCAAGCTTGTGATATTCTCTTCAACGGATTGTGCCCTGAAGAATTCAACAAAATCGGCCGTCTTGAGAATGCAAAGGAAATTTGGGATACCTTGATAGATATGCACGAAGGTACCGACTCCGTCCAGGAATCTAAATAGGATGTGCTTCAAAGTCAACTTGACAAGTTCAAAATGAAGGACGGTGAAGGTGTCGCTGAAATGTACTCTAGGCTTGCTCTCATCACAAATGAGATTGCCGGCTTAGGGAGTGAAGAGATGACTGACAGATTCATCATCAATAAGATCCTAAGAGCCTTGGATGGAAAATATGATACCGTGTGTACATTGATCCAAATGATGCCCAATTACAAAAATCTCAAGCCAACAGAAGTCATTGGAAGAATTGTTGCTCATGAGATGTCGCTCAAGGACAAAGAGGAACTTCACAACAAATCAAGTGGTGCTTATAAAGCCTCATGTGAAGCCCCCACATCATCAAGTGAGAAACAAAACTTCAATGAAGAACTGAGCTTAATGGTGAAGAACTTCAACAAGTTCTACAAGAGTAGAAGCAAAGATAGAAGCTCCAAGTCAAGGTCCTACAATGACAAAAGATCTTCTAGTCGAGAGCGAAACTGCTACAATTGTGGAAGACCCGGACACTATTCCAATGAGTGTATGGCTCCCTACAAAAGAAGAGAAGATTCTCCAAAAAGAAGAAGCAAAAGAGAGGAATCACCATCACGAGAGAGAAGGAGTAGAGATGATCGTTATGAACGAAGACACTCACGGAGAAGCAAGGATTCGGAAAGGAAGGAAAAATCATCAAGGAGCTACACAAAACGAAGACATCAAGCTCATGTTGGTGAATGGGTATCTGGCTCCGACTCCGACAACCACTCCGAGAGAAGTTGTCACTCCGACTCCGAATATACTCAAGATGAAGGTGTTGCCGGACTAGCACTTGTGTCAACCAACTCCTACGACATATTTGATTCACCCAATGAAGGAATTGGAAGATGCTTCATGGCCAAAGGTCCTAAGGTAACTCACCCTGAGTATGTTGATTTTAATAGTGATGAAGATGACTTGTTAGGCAATGATGATTTACTTGTTAACAACTCTAGTGATGAATCCTATGATGAAACGTCAATTAATAATGCTAAAACGAATGACAATGATAAGGAGAAAATTGAGGCTCTAACTAAAGAGCTAAACACTCTTAAGTTAGCTCATGAAACTATCTTCGAAGATCATCGAGAACTTTTAAGGGCTCATGAGAAGTTACGCTTTGAAAAGCTCAATCTTGAGCAAGAGCATGAGCTTTTAAAGGCAATCAATGATGATCTCCGCAAGAAAAGTTCTTCTTACATTGCCAAACGTTTACTCTTATCAACTTACATGCCTCAAGTCAAGTCTAGTAACAAGAACAAGAAAGATTCTTCCGCTAGTAGTAACAATGACCATGTTAAATCCAATATTGTTGATTCTAGTAGTTCTCTTGATTCCACTAATGATTCTCTTAGCCAAGTTACACTTGAGCAAGAAAATAGCATATTGAAGGAAATCATAGAGAAAGGAGTGTACAAAAGCCTTGCCGGAAGTAAGCAATTCGAGGAGATTGTACGCAAGCAAGGAAGGCACCGGAAGAATCAAGGTGTTGGTTTTGAATGAAAATTCAATGCCAATGGAGTTGAGTGGGAAGAAGATCAATACCCCAAGACAAAGTTTGTTCCTCAACAAGAGAAGTATGATCCAACTTCTTTCAAGGGGACACGAACTCAAGATGATCTTCCACCACAAGACTACAAGCAAAAAGGCAAGGACAAGCTTCAAGAGGAAATAGATGCATTTGCAGAAGCTCCTAAGACCTTAGTCAAGTGGATTCCCAAGACTACTTCAAGTTCCACTTCATCAAGTACGACTACAACTCCAAGGATTCCCATCAAGATGGTGTGGATCCAAAAGAAGAAGAACTAGAGAGTTCTTGAGGGTGACTCCGCCAACATACTTCACTCTTATCATTTTGGCAAGAACAAGTGCAATCAACTTCCACATCTTGCACTAGTTCAAGGAGTCACAAACCCTCTTGTTGGTAAGTCAAGGGACAAGGTAATCTAAAAGCTTTCATAGACATCTTCTTGTATGTGCATCACTCTATGTCTATGGATATACTTGCCTGTTCCTTGTGGGACTAACCCGTGTAGATATTGAAAGTGCAATTCACTCAAAAGGATAGCTCCAAGTGATCTACATCAATATTGAGCATCCACATCTTCAACATCTACATGAAGTCATCATCGACAAAACCCAAGGTTAGTTCATCCCTCTTAAGGGGGGATATCGCATCTAGGGGGAGCTTTACTCTAAGACTTGAGCTAAAGCAACTCTAATGATGTGAACACAACAATGCTTTATGTAAAAGTGGTAACCCCACTTGAGCTTAAACGATGAGTATGACCTATGATCAAATGCTCTCATTTGACTCCTAAGTCAATATACTCATATATAGATGACCTAGTCATCGCCAATTGCTTGATAGATGCTAGAATTGATTGTGCATGCTTTGTCACATATTTCTATTGCCATTTTATTGTGTGAGCATGCTGGTTGCATATTTTACTCATTCGAGGACATCCACTTGTTGTTTTGATTGTTTGGCTTTATCTTTTCTTTTGCCAAGTGGATGGACAAGAATGCCTAAGAACCTCCTCTAGCTATCTATGCTTTTCTCGTCTCAAATTCTATTCATGCTACATCACAAAATTGATCAAGTAAAATTCGAACCACTCTGTGTGAGGAGCACTCGGAGTCCCCGATTTGTCATAGACTTAAACTTCCAAAACCTCTTTGTGATTCTCGGTCTGACCGATACCCCACTTTCGGTCCTACCGAGATCATCAAGTTGATCTATGTTTTCAATCTCGGTGCAACCGACTTGAACTATTCGGTCACACCGAGTTGCAATAACTGTATATAGTTTTGCATCTCGGTGCCACCGAGTCGTTCCACTCGGTCACACTGACAGGGTCGGGCTATATATAGTCACGGGGAAAAATTTGGAAATTTCTCCGAACCTCTTCGCCTGCGCCATAGCTCGCTCTGCCGACGTGGTCTCCGGATCGTCTTCTCGCCGCCAGCGGCCTCCAGTCGCTGGTCTCCGTCGCCGTCAATGAAAATCACCTCCGCCGTTGCCGCCGTAGCGAGTCTCCGCCGAACTAGGGTATGGACTCAATCTTTGTGCTATCCCCAATCCGATTCCTAGCACATTGTGATCATAATGATTCTTGCCACGTTTGATAAACTTCTATCCAGTCAAAGAACTCGTAGATTAGGTTTGATTCGAAAAATTTAGGGTTAGGTTTCTGCCGAAACCATCTCGGACCCACCGAGTTGAAAAACTCGGTCCCACCGATTTGGCCATGCCATTGCACAAGTGAAACTCGGTCTGACCGAGTGTAACTAATCGGTGTGACCGATTTTTGAATTTTGTGAAATCCTAGCAGTCTCGGTGCCACCGAACTGTGACTCAGTCTGACCGAGATCACTAGTTTAGGTTCCAAATACTGCTTCGGTATCACCGAGTTTGGAAATCGGTAGATCCGAAATGCTTTCTGTGGGAAACTAAAACTAAGTTTTTGAATCATTCTTTTGCAAAAATCTCTGCTTTTTGTGATGCTCATCCAATCTACCTCATCTATAAACTATTCACAGGGTCAGCAGTCAGCAGTCAGCTTGTTCAACATGTCAGACCAGAGTGACAGTCAGAATCAGTCAGAACAGCCTGTGCATATGAGTGAGGGCACTAGCCCCTCAAGTTCTTCAGATGATGGCAGCAGGAGCACTCCAAGCAATCTGCCAAAGGCTGCCACCAGACAAAGAAGGAAAAGAACTTCAGATTCAGAAGATGAAGACTATGTGGCAGAGGAGGAGGCAACCTCCAAGAAAATTGAACTCAAGAAGGAACATAGTTCAAGACAGAGCACCAAGCCAGGCTTGAAGGTCAAAAGACCAGCAGGCAGGAAGCCAATGCAAAAAGGCAAAGCCTCAACTAAGATTCCTGACAAAACCATTTCCAAGGAGCCAGTTGTTGCTATAGAGAAGAAAGAGAGGAAAAGAGGCAGATGGTGCAAGAAAATAGATCCTATGGCTGAGTTTGAACAACATTCTTCTGATGAAGAAGAAGAGGAAGAGGAAGGTGCTGCACCAGCACCCAAGGCACCCAAGCTGATGGGTGATGCCATTAGATCAGGGGGAGCTGCATCCAAGCCCAAGGAAGCCCCCAAGACAGCTCCAAAGCAAAAACCCAAGAGGAATACAAGAAATATTCCAGCTGCTGAGAAGAACAAGGCCCAGTGCCTAATGTTGCTGAAGAAGAAGAAGGACAAGTTTTGAGGAAATTAACGCCCAAGATCCCAGACCACAATGATGCTCATCCTGTGGCTGAGGATATGAATATCAGGAGAGACTCTGGATTGAGAAAATGGAGAGCAGAAGATCCCTATGCTACTAGGAGAAGAACTGTTGTAGACTACAGGTTCCACACTAAGGAACAGCAGGACTTCTATGAGACAATCCTGTTAGACAAAAAGCCAATTGTCTGTGACATGAAATGGGTTGATTGGAAATACATAAAGGACAATGAAGAGCACTTCCCAGGAGTGGAGGACAGTTTCAAGGCTTGTGGAGTAGCAGACTTTGTTGGGAAAAAGCACACAAAGTGGAACGAGGAACTTATCATGCAGTTCTACTCCACAGCACACTTTTACCCCGATGGGAGGATTGTCTGGATGTCTGAAGGTACGAGGTACCAATCAACTGTTGCAGAATGGGCTCAACTGATCAATGCCCCAGAACAAAGTGAAGATGACTTGGATGTCTATTCCAAGAAGAAGATGGACCACAACTCAATGATCAACATGTACAAGGAGATCCCTGATAAGGCACTTGAAACTTTCAAGTATGGATTTGTACATTATCTTCTGTCAGGATTGCCAACAATCAACTGGATCTTAAGGCACACTCTGCTACCAAAGTCTGGAGATCACAAGATGGTCAGAGGCCATGCTATCAACCTGCTTCATATCTTTGATGTGCCTCAGAAGTTCAAGGTCATGAGCCTGATGATAGAGACAATCAAGAGGACAGCAGCAGACCAGAAGAGAAGCTGTGGATATGTTCCTCAGATCCAAGAACTGATCAACTCCAAGATGGGCACTGGCATATATCTTTTGGATAAGGAACATCTTCCTATTCATCCTGAGTTTGAGGACAATGAAGTTGTGATGAACATGGATGAACCATCTTTAGCCCATGCCCAAGCACAAAAGGAGAAGGCTAGAAAGGAGAAAGCTGCTAGGATGCCAACTCAAGAGGAGGCATCAGAATACTTCTTGAAGACCAAGCAAGAGCAGCTCAGTTACCTGATTGCATCCACCCTGCGCATTGAGAAAGGTTTGGCCAACCTAACTTAGAACCAGGCGAGCTTAGAGAGGATCGTAGAACAGAAGTTCTATGACTTGGATATCAAGGTGACAGAGATACAGACAGCAGTGGAGCAGCTCCAGGATGACATGCAGGAGAGGAGAGGGAAGACAACTATAGATGCATTTGCTAGAGTTCCACGAGCTCAGAGGTCCAGTGCAGTGCCAGTTCCTGACACAAGAGCAACCGCCTCAGCTCTAGCCGCGGCATCAACCCAACCTGCTCCAGCATCCACTTCAGCTCCAACTCCATCAGCATCAACAGAAGCTTTCGTCCTTGGAGTGATCCGGACTTCACCACCTCCTGAAGATCAAGCCTGAGTGTCGATATAGCACTATGCATTTTCTAGGAACTTTTTGGTAACTTGTTGCCAAAGGGGGAGAAGATGTATAGATCATAGGCTTCGAGAGAGAGAGTGTTGCTTTTCTCTCTTGTTTTATTTGGTGGTCTTTGATACATTATTTTCTTTTGGTTGAGATACTTTGATATGCTTGTGAGACATTCATGATCATGTGTTTGATCATAAGCTACACTTATGCATGCTTGATATATCTTATCTATCTTATGTGATCATTCACTTTTGCCTTGGTGATGAGTGCATGTATTTCATTGTTTATCATTTTGAGCACTCCACCAAGATGTATGTGACATGGAAGAGTAACCCATAATTCTAACTCTTTGTGCATTTGCAGTCCAAAGCAAATTTTAAATATGCACAAATTTAGGGGGAGCTCTTACTTATCACATACTTCTCAAAGCGACGATATAATTCATTCTTATTATCATTTGTCGAAGCTTTGATCTATATGTTGTCATCAATTACCAAAAAGGGGGAGATTGAAAGTGCAACTATCCCTAGGTGGTTTTGGTAATTTATAACAACATATAGCTCATTGAGCTAATGCAATTCCAAGACAATTATTTCAGCAAAGCTCAATGATTGGCATGGCATGGATGGTGAAAGTGGAACCCTCAAAATACTAAGGACAAAGGATTGGCTCAAGCTCAAAAGCTCAAGACTCTTCATTTTACATTTTAGTGATCCAAGATCACATTGAGTCTATAGGAAAAGCCAATACTATCAAGGAGGGATGAGGTGTTGCTTAATGAGCTCTTTGCCTTATGTGCTTAATGATATGCTCCAAAATCCTCAACTACTTTCCTATATCCACATATGACCTAAACCCCAAGCCAAACTCGGTCCTACCGACTCTTTCTATCCGGCGCCACCGAGTTTTTCATATGTCATAAGCCACTGCCAAACCCTAGCAAATCGGTTTCACCGATAGGGATCTCGGTCTCACCGAGATGGGATTGCAACCTCTCTGTTTCCTTTTCGTAACTTTTCGGTCTCACCGAAAGAGCGGATCGGTCCCACCGAGATTGCAATGCAAACTCTCTATTTCCCTTTGTAACTTTTCGGTCTCACCGAAAGAGCAAATCGGTCCCACCGAGTTTGCCTGACCAACTCTCTGGTTAGCTAATTACCAAATCGGTCTCACCGAGTTTGTGTAATCGGTCTCACCGAGATTACGTTGTGCCCAAACCCTAACCACATCGGTCCTACCGAGATGCATGTCAGTCCCACCGAAAATCTCTAACGGTCACTAGGTTTACCATTTCGATCCGACCGAGTTTGTTGATTCGGTCCCACCGAGATTGGTAGATTGTGTGTAACGGTTGGATTTTGTGTGGAGGCTATATATACCCCTCCACCTCCTCTTCATTCGTGGAGAGAGCCATCAGAACACATCTACACTTCCAACTCATATGTTTTAAGAGAGAACCACCTACTCATGTGTTGAGACCAAGATATTCCATTCCTACCATATGAATCTTGATCTCTAGCCTTCCCAAGTTGCTTTCCACTCAAATCTTCTTTCCACCAAATCCAAATCCTGTGAGAGAGAGTTGAGTGTTGGGGAGACTATCATTTGAAGCACAAGAGCAAGGAGTTCATCATCAACACACCATTTGTTACTTCTTGGAGAGTGGTGTCTCCTAGATTGGCTAGGTGTCACTTGGGAGCCTCCGACAAGATTGTGGAGTTGAACCAAGGAGTTTGTAAGGGCAAGGAGATCGCCTACTTCGTGAAGATCTACCGCTAGTGAGGCAAGTCCTTCATGGGCGATGGCCATGGTGGGATAGACAAGGTTGCTTCTTCGTGGACCCTTCGTGGGTGGAGACCTCCGTGGACTCGCGCAACCGTTAACCTTCATGGGTTGAAGTCTCCACTAACGTGGATGTAGGATAGCACCACCTATCCGAACCACGGGAAAAACATCCGTGTCTCCAATAGCGTTTGAATTCTCCAAACCCTTCCCTTTACATTCTTGAAAGTTGCATGCTTTACTTTCCGCTGCCTATATACTCTTTGCATGCTTGCTTGAATTGGGTGATGATTGCTTGACTTGTCTTAAAATAGCTAAAATCTGCCAAGAACTAAAATTGGGAAAAGGTTAAGTTTTTATTTGGTCAAGTAGTCTAATCACCCCCCTCTAGACATACTTCCGATCCTACAACCTCTGCATTTCGCAAAAAAAACGTTCCCGCCGCTGACAGCTCGGGCCCATCAGCTATATCTTCGCACGCAAGGAAGTGCCTCCTTATTACGCACAAAAAATGAATACTCCCCCTGCTAGTTGGGACCCAGCATAATGGGAGGCTGACTTGTGGGCCTACTAAGTTGACGGGGACGGAGGGCTTTGTCAACTTAGTTAATATGAACGATTCTAGCTCCAGTGACCGTACGATGTCCATCCAACGGCCGTAGTGCTTCTTCAACCTCTGGTCTTCTTGCTCTAGCCGCCCAAAGCAGCACCGGTCGTGCCGCCTGCTCCTGCCTCTCGTGGCCTGTTGTGCTGCCGCGGAGGCCTCACCGCCCCCTACTACTCCCACCGCTGGCCAGGCCCTGCAGCGACGGCAACCTCACACCGCAGCCGAACCAGTGAACCCTCATACTCCTCTCCACGTGGGCATCCACTGCCGCGTCTTCCCCGGCTCCGCGTCATCCCCTTCCTAGGCCTCGCTGTTGTCCACCGCCTCGGTGCTCTCGGCACGGCGTGGTCAATGTGGTTAACGACCGACTTCCATCAGAAGAGTACTGTATATGGAGAGGCTGACAGCTGGGTCTACGGGCGCAGCAAGGAAGTGCCTCCTTATTACGCAGAAAATAATGATTCCTACACCTGACAGCAGGGACCCACCGGATGGGCCACCGTATTTTGAGAAAAAAATGTTTCCCCCTGACTGCTAGGACCCACCAGCTACATCTTCGCACGCAAGGAAGTGTGTCCATATTACGGGCAAAAAAATGATTCGCCCCCTGATTGCTGGGACCCACCAGCTACATCTTCGCACGCAAGGGAGTGCCTGACAGCCGGGACCCACCTGGTCGAAGCATACGTAGTATTGTCATTCTGGTCGCGAACATGTACGTACATACTGGTCGATGTAGAGACGCGCACGTGTCGTAGTAGAGGCGCACACGTAGCATGTACACGTACGTACATCGGCCAGGGTGCAAGAAAGTAAATACGGCCACATACGTAAATACGGGCGGGGTCTCGAACGCCTACTCGCGCATACGTACGGCCAGGGATCGTGTACATGGCTGGGTCAGAATGGATAAACTACGTCGTTGTCGTGTTCATGGGGAGGCAACGGAATGCGTCCTGTTCATCGGGAGGCAACGGAACACATGCTGTTCATCGGGAGCCAGCAGGCTTGGACAGAACAGCTGATGGAAACGAGGCATGGCGTAGCGCAGAACGGAGGAAACGGCCTTGTGTTCGACCAGCCACGGTCAAAACGGGATCCTGTTCATCGGGAGGGGTCTGGCGTACCGTAAAACGGAGGAAACGGACCTTCTACAGTCGAAACGGGGTCCTGTTGATCGGGAGGGGTGTGGCGTACCGCAAAACGAAGGAAACAGACTTGTCTTGGAGCACTGTGGTCGAAACGGGGGTCCTGTTCATCGGGAGGGGTGTGGCGTACCGCAAAACGGGACTCCACAGGATACTGTTCATCTCCACCGTCGACATCCTCCAGCCTCCACGGGCTGCTGTTCATCCACTGTTGACCTCCTCCAGCCTCCACCTGCGACTGTTCATCCAGGGGCTCCTGTTCATCCAGCCTCCACCTCGCGCTCCTCCACCGGCTACTGTTCAACCAGCCCTCTCCATGGGGTCCTGTTCAACCACCCCTCCCTGGGCTACTATTCATCCAGCCCTCCACCAGCTACTGTTCAACCAGCCCTCCACCAGCTACTGTTCATCCAGCCCTCCACGGGGTCCTGTTCATCCACCGTCTCGATCGATCGGGTTACTGTTCATCCAGAGGCAACGGCCTCTACTACCACGGGGTCCTGTTCATCCAACCCCCCACCAGGAACTGTTCATCCAACCCCCCCCCCCCCAACAACAACGCTCACTGTTCATCTAGAGGCAGCATCGATCGGCTTCAGTTAGCAGCAGTAGCGACGGAATCACTCGGGTTCAGTTAACAGCAAGGGATCGATCGATCGCTCGGATTCAGTAATGTGTAGCATGCAGTGCAATCGTTCGGGTTCAGTTAGAGCCCAACGCCTCGCTCGGGTTCAGTTAGAGCCCAACGCCTCGCACACACGCGCGTACGTACGAGAGAAACGTGCGTCGCTCGGTCCCCGACCACCCACCGTAACCGGGAACTCCCCGATATTTTCCTCGCCCTCACTTCTGCCACGGTTTTTTCCGTCATGGACAGCCCAAAGAATGTCATGCAGCTGCGTCTCCGGCCCGCCCAGGACGAAAAGCCCATTTTCTGTCATGATTTTTTGTCATAGAAGTAGGACCCCACCACATCTATGATGATACCGGGTTTTATCACAATTATCGTCATAGAAGTGTCATAAGCATGATAGAAAAAAACTTTCATTCGGCCCAAAATGTCACGGATGTGTCTTTTTTGTAGTGAATATGATGTAGTACTAGGTGCAGCTATATGCATTGTCGTAAAATCATATTTTTTCTCGCCATTTTTATCAATTGGCCAAGATTCATCTTCTTGTAAAACTCTATCTTTATGGCATTATAATCAGGAACTAATCCCTTATCATGCTCTTCAAGGCAAATAGCATTAATCTTGTTATTTCGGGTTGTATCCCTTTTTGATGTAGCCACTTCCCATACTGTAAGGGATTGCTGATTACTTTTAGATTCTTTCAGCAATGAGGTGTTGCCCAAATTATCTAATTGCATAGAGGATGCATTATATGATACAATATTAGATAATGGCATGTGCACTCCTGCAAAATTTTCACTTATTTGGCTATGACCATGAACGTTCGGAGCTGAATTATGAGCATCTACAGTTGTATACGGTGCCGAAAAATTACTAACATGAGGTGTAGCATATGACGGTTGAGATTAACTGGCCGAATAGCTAGTAGTAGCATGGCCAATTCTCCCGTCCATCGGCATGTTTTGATTCACATATTGCAAATTAGTTGCTGATGAATAAAAGCGTGAAACACCTTCTTGTATGCTATTGGAAATTTTAACATGGGGCGTTTCAAATTGATCAACTGAACCCATCATGTTATTCATCGGCATATGGATTTGTGGGGTTGCCGATGCATGAGAGTTAGGATACATATGTTGTATGTTGCAAAAATCATAAGAATTTGAAGCATAAAGATTATTTTGCATCGGCCCTTGCACATAATTAGATGCATGATTCATGAAACTAGGGCTAGCCGATACATTATGCTCATTAAGCAATCTACCAACAACATATGAGTTATTTGCATCTACAAAGGGGAATTGGGTATTCATATTACCTTTGTAGATCACAACTTCTTGATGACGATCTCTTCGTAGCAAGAACAGGATGGAGACAGTTCGAAGCTTCTTCCCCGGCGGAGTCTCCAAAAAGTGTGTTTGCACACGAACATGTCACCGTGTATCCTCGACGCCGGGGGTGATGCACGCAGCTCACGTCGAAGGAGACTCAGCCGGAAGCGTGGTACACAAGCAATCCGGTGGGCGCTTTTGTAGACCCGAAACCTCACACGCTCGGGAGAGACCCCGTCAGAGCGCACGACGGCTATGGGCTGCCCTAGGTCGACCTAATCGCCCCTAGGGCCTCGTGGAGCGCTGCCCTCCAAGACGAAGAACCGGGAAGAAGAAGAACTAGGGAGAGAGATAAAGGTAAAGGTAAAAAGTGATATATTGATAGATTGATTGTGTCTTGTTCAATCAGACGTCACCTCTCATCTATTTATGAGGCGGGTGGACTTCCCGTACAAGAAAAGGACTAAAAATTATGTCCAAAACATCAAAAACCTTAACCTAATTCGGACAGGAATCTTTGGCAATTTTTCGGATCAACTTCGAGACACCGAGTGGTTTGCTTCGATATCACCGAGTGAACGTGGCCAACCTCCTATAATCTTCTGTATCTCACTCGAAATTTCCGAGTGGTTTCACTCGGAATTACCGAGTCAACTCGGTCGGTCCGAAATGACTCTACAGCTTCTGTTTCAGACCTTGTTTTGCCTCCACAGGTTGCATACGACCTCGGATTAAGACGATTTTACAAAAAATCAACCATTTCGACGAGATGCACAACTTTCATGTTGAAACGTTTTCCATCAGAGGCCATCTTAATTGAGTTTCATGCCATTCCTTAATGTGGTGTCAACATGAGCATCTCTGTACTTGTTATAACTTTTGCATCCGAACTCCGTTTTAGACCATCTTCATATCCATCTTTATCTTCTCGAAGAGAGCCATTCCATGGTGACTTCCAATCGCAAGTTTGAATTAATCTTGACATAGCTTTAAGCAACTTTTATGATTGTGCCACTTTTGAGCGTCAATAGTATCGCTAAGCTTCCGTTCACTTTGTGGTAATTTTTTCATCTTTATTATGCTTTCTTTTGGCATGTTTGTGTTCTTGTCCCTGCAGATTGTTTAATTTTCAGTGCGTCACTTGAACTTGTTGTATGGACATGTTGGTTGTTTTATATTTATAAAAACTGGGGTGAAAGCTTGTTTCGAGATGAGGGAAAACCTGAGGAGACCGGCATCATTTCTATGTTGCCGAAGAAAGGTTCATGGGCTTCCATGTTGTCGGCAATTCGATGGAACAGTCGTTCGGTCTTGTCGAATATATACAGAAGGAAGGTACAACCTAGCAAAAAGTAGTCATGTATGAGCTTCTCGTGGCCTTTGATTATGTTCCGGTGAAGTGTCACATGACCAACCTGCGATCCCAGGGCAAAGTTGCAGCGGTCCATGCAACGGAGGTGGTAACAAGCAACGACGACGCATGGATATGGACGATGGGAAAAGGGAACGTGTCTCTTGAAATATCTGTGACGCCAATATTTATATTTAACGGATGAAGGACGTGATATATCGCATGGCCCAACCGCCAAATAAGAAGGCTCATTGGCTCGATTTTTTTAACCGGGCATAACCCTTTTCCATTACTCACATAACAGAAATACATAACAGTCTTTGAGTGCAAAATGAAACCTAGAAAGGGGAAAGCGAGTCCAAAGCATCGTTCGGAAACCCACAATGAGCACTCGTCATCGAGCAGCTCACCATGGGGTGAAAGCCCAACGACACCCTAAAATCTGAAGGAACACTAACATGAACTAGAAAGGCTCATACAAGTTTATAAGGCAACTCCAGACCAAGACAAATGCCCATGCAGGAGCAGAACAACTAGCTTAGCAAAATAGGAACCGAAGCGCAGATCAGCATGCCCCAGATCGCAATCAGCTCTTAGTTTGTCGCCCCCTTCGGTGCTGCGTAGATCCGCATCATGTTTGAAGCGTTGGTCCTCAGCATCTTGGCTCCGCGCTCCATCATCTCCCGATCCTCCCTTGTCATCAAACCTGCCAATAGTTAAGAAAGCCACATGCAGAATAAACCACATCAAAAGGGGACCTCAACTGCTTGGACTCAAAGGTTACACTATTGCGATTAATCCACATCGCCCAGCAGAGCCCTGCTAAGCCAAAGGTATAGAACTTCTCTCCATAAGGTAAAAAAGTGTAGGCCCAAGAGTAATATTGCCAGATGTTATTGGGGCACATCTCCGTGCCCAGGACACATCCTACAGTTCTCCAGAGAACTCTAGGCACGGGACAAGTAGAGCACAGATGCTGGGATGTTTCCCTCTTATCACAGAAAGAACAAGTAGGATTCCCCAACCTTCTTCGTCTACTCATGACATCTCTAGTTAGGATAGCATCCTGAAACAGTTGCCAAAGAAAAATTTGACTCTTAAGTGGGATCTTTGCTTTTCAGATCCACTTATAGTTAGCCCCCACCACTTATAGTTGTAAATCTACTTTTCTTCCCCAAAGTCTAGACCACTTGGTCAGTTTCACCACTCCATGGCCACATTTCCACAATAGGTTTGAGGTCATTCCACTATTCAAGCATAGGAGGGTGGAGTTGTCTCCTAAAGAAATCATTCTCCTCCACCCCTCTCCTGAAATTAGCAACCGTGATCTCCTGATCATTACAGATATTATATGTCATAGGAAATTGTAACCGAAGAGGAAGCTCATTGCCAACTGGGTCAACCCACAATCTAGTGAGATTACCAGATTTCAAAATCACTTTTCTGCCAGCAAGATAGCATTCTTTAGTTTTCATGACAGCCTTCCAAATTGAATCATTGAATCTAGTTTTCATCGATGCCATTGTATCTTTTTTAAAGTACTTGGCCCGGATCACATCCTGCCATAGCCCTTGTTTTGTTTCCAGCTTCCGCCACCATTTGGTGAGGAGGCTTATATTCTGTTTATGGAGGTCTTTTACTCCCAATCCCCTTTTTCTTTAGATCTGCAAATTCTGGACCATCTCACAAGATGATAACGTTTACGCCCCTCATGTTCCTACCAAAAGAACCGCTTACGGTGTTTGTCCAGTTTCTCAATCACCCCTTTAGGAATCAGAAACATGGACATGTAGTAAAAGACAATGTTGGTAAGAGATGAATTGAGGAGTATAAGTCTCCCTCCCGAAGATGTTGCATTCCCAATCTAGGATCACAACACTTAAGAACCTCTCATCCATAAAATCCCAGTCTATGTTGTGTAGAAATGAAAAACTGACTGGAACTCCCAAGTGTTTCATAGGAAAGTGTGCAATACTGCAGTTACGGAGATCAGCATAAAAGGAAACGGTGTTATCATCACCACCAACACAGAGGATCTCACTTTTCATAAAGTTGATCTTAAGCCCTGACATAAGCTCAAACATGTATAACAGGAGCTTAAGGTTCACAGTCGCTTCTTCATCGTGTTCAAAGCAAATTACAGTATCATTTGCATATTGCAGAATAGCCACCCCCCCTCAATCAAATCATATGCTAGGCCCATCAACACTTTTTTCTTTTTGGGCATTGAAAACCATCTTCGAGAGTGTCTCAACAGCCAGATTAAAGAGGAAAGGGGAGTGCGGGTCGCCTTGTCGGACCCCTTCGTGGCTTTGGAAGTATGGTCCGGTTTCGTTGTTAAGCTTAATGCTCACCGTACCATTGTGTAGGCTCTTCTCGATCCACCCACACCAGGTTGCCTCAAAACCACGATTGTGATGACATTCCAGAAGGAAATCCCAGTTTATCTTATCGTATGCTTTTTCAAAGTTTAATTTCAGCACAATCCCCACCTTCTTCTGATGATGAGTATGATGCAATACCTCATGCAGCGTGAGGATTCCATCCATTATATTTTTATGCTTAATAAACGCATTTTGGTGTTTGCTAATAAGCTTGTCAGCAAACACGCAACCCTATTATACAGAAGATACAACAATATCGTCCCATTTGCCTCCTCGGATTAGCAAATGGGATGATATTGTTGTATCTTATTAGCTCCACTCATCTTAGGAATCAGAGTGATGACCCCATAATTTAAGCGTGCCGCATCCAAGGTGTTATTGTGGAATGCTCTGAAGAGACGCATAATATCATTTTTAACAAAATCCCAACAATGTTTGTAAAACTTTACAGGAATATTGTCAGGACCAGGGGCCCTATTACTTTCCATATTAAATAGAGCTTTTTCAACTTCCTCTTCTGTAAATTCACTAGTAAGAATCAGGTTATCATCTTCCGTAAGTTTTTCCTCATCCGTCCAGGTGTGAGGGGATAGATGGAATAAGTTTCCTCTAGCCGGTCCAAAGAGGTTTTTATAGTAGGCAGTGGCAATGAGCAAGAAGGTTTTGTGTCCCCTCAATAATCACTTCACTGTCAGTAAAGGAGTGGATTGTGTTCTTCCTTTTTCTACCATTGGCTATGTGATGAAAGTAGGGTGTATTTTGGTCTCCTTTAAGGTGGCGTTTGGTTCACGGGCAAAGATACCTGGCTAAGGATATGCTTAACCATGTGGCTGGGGATAGCCATTTTTTGTTGTTTGGTTGTGAAGGATTAGGTAAGTTGGATAACCACATTATTTTGTTTGGTAGGGAGGATAGAGGTGGCTAGGGATAAGCATTTGTGTGTTTGGTTGAGAGGATGAAAGAGTGGATGATTGTTACACTCACCATTTTGTTTGAGGTGGTGAGATTACCCCTCCAATATGTAATTTCAGCAATATAGATATATCAAATCTGGGCTCAACTTTGATTTTGAAATTTAGAAGTAAACTTTAACATCGCAGACCAACATAACATGTCAACACCAATAATTTCGAAAATAGAAGTGTAACTTCATAATCATAGTCCAACATCTTAGACAAGTAGCAACTATACATAATAAAATAGTAGTGCATGAGATGTAGATATGAAATATTACATCATCTCTAAGTTATACAACCCATAGTTCATAGTCTGGTTGACATCAAAAGTAAGTTATACAACCCAAAGTCCATAATGTTGGGTCATATCAAAAGAGGTCATGCAAATACCACACATGCCTTCAATCTTCAACCATCCATTGGAGGGAAGGTGTTCTTCACATACCTAGCAACCCAAATACTCTTTTGGTCCTTCTCCAAGAGTTGAAACGCCATTGCAATGTTTGGATTCTCAACCAAGTAGGCAAAATAATGGGCAAGGTAATCAATACCGAAAAAGGGAATATCTTTCATGCCCTCCCAAAGGCCCACCATGGAGTTGTTCGTAGAGTTGTTCGTAGAGATGCTCGCGGAGCTGTTGTCGGTGCTAACACTCCTCTCTATGGCAATAGCAAGCCTTTCACCCACTGCCATAAGGGTTGATTGCAGCCCCTCATCAACACTAGACTTTGTTTTGGCCCTTTTGGGATTGGGAGCCACTGAATCGCCTCCATTGCTTGACTTGCCACCTTCTTCAAGTGGGGAAGCCTCATTATCTGAAATGTCATTCACCTCTATGCCCTCTGTGCCAAGGGCATCATTTGAGCCTTTCGTATACTGACCCGTGGCCATAGTATTGCCATGAATGATAGCCATCTCATTATAGTGCTTGAGAGGCTTGTTCAGAAAAGGCGCATCCTCTTTGTGGTCCTAGAAAAAAGAAAACAACATCAACCAGTAGACATGCAGCAAGTATTTAGCATAATCAAATGAAATCCAGCAAGTATTTGACATAAAGAAACTCATTTCAGGTTATATTTTACATGTAGAAACAAATTCCAGCAAGTAAATGGCATATAGAAACTATATCCAGCAACTATTTAGCATAAACAAATGAAATACAGCAAGTATTTGGCATAAAGAAAGTCATTTCAGGTTATATTTTACATGTAGAAACAAATTCCATCAAGTAAATGGCATATAGAAACAAATTCCAGCAAGTAAATGGCATATAGAAATAAATTCCAGCAAGTAAATGGCATATAGAAACTACATGACATGTATAGACACTATTTCCAGCAAGCATATGGCATATACAAATTCATTTACACTTATATTTGACATGTACAAACAATTTCCAGCAACTAAATGGCATATAGAAGTTATTTCCAACAAGTATATGGCACATGGAAACACATTCCAGCTTGTACTTGACATATAGAGATACCTTAATATGGTTAGTGTAGTGCTCATGATCAAGAACGATCATAGACTTCTCATCATCCCATAATGCACCACTCAACCCCCTAAGTCTGAGTATTGTTCCCCATTTCCTCCTCCATGTCCTATTGTGATTACCAATGTTGGCATGAGTCAAACTGAGCTGAAAATGCTCATTCATAGCAGTTGCACAACGAGCCAATTGGCACTTCTTGAAGCCAGTTGATGTTCTGACACCATCAACGAGCCAATGGTGGCATTACAAATAAATTCCAGCAAGTACAATGTTTCAAAAAGGAAAAACACGACATTACAATTGTCTAAATCGAGCTACTACATATGATTCTGCTGCATGTAGTTCTGGCGGTCTGCCCACATATTATCAGCGATTCCTTGCCTAAAATTAACCATTGTTGTATGTTCACTTGCTTGACCACTTGATGATGAAGCATGGTTAATATTGGCAACCCACTCATCCTCGGGTATGATATACTCATCTATCCCGTCATTGATGACCCAATTGTGAATAATGCAGCAAGCTACAACAATGTCTACTTGAGTAGGATATTTGAAAAATGGGGTAGCATCATCAAGTATTTTGAATCTTCCCTTGAGTGACCCAAATCCACGTTCTACGGTCGTGCGAAGAGAAGAATGCCTAAGATTAAACAACTCCTTTTCATTTATAGGAGGATTGTTCCCCCACTCATTCAAATGGTATCTCACTCCACGAAAAGGGGGCAAGAACCTTGGCTTGGCTCCATATCCAGCATCAACTAGATAAAATTTTCCTAGCATATGAGCAACAAGCGGGTTACTTTGCTATATTTGATAGTGCCATTGACAAAATGTTGCTAACTCTCGTTACCTTGTGGTACACGAAGACCATTTGGACGGTTTAACGCATCACGTAAAACTAGTGCATCATGTGCTGACCCCTCCCAACCAGCCAATACATATGTAAACCGAAGATCAAAATCAACGGCTGCCATCACATTTTGAGTTGTATGGATCTTTCTACCACGAAAGGAAGGCTCCATGTCCTTTGTTACGGAGGCTCGTACATGTGTACCATCAATAGCTCCAATACAATCCTATTTCGTGAAAAAAGATAAGGATTAAGATCTAAATCAATCCTAGCCTACAAAATCAAAATTTTGTTGTGACTCGTCCTCATACCTTAAAGTATGGATCCCACCGGTAGTTCCCTTCTATTTTGGATTGGATCTCCAACGAGGGCTTCCTAATAAGGTCACCACGTAGCTCTCCAACAGCATGAAGGACTTTCTTGAAATAACGACTTACAACTTCACCGGATCTACCAAAGTTGCCACCTATTATCCTATTCCTAACATTGTGTCCAACGGTGTGCAAAAACATAGCAACTTGTTGTTCAATGGACAAATGAATCGTATCTTCAAGCAACTTACGGTCCCGGAAAAGTTTACAAAATCGAAAGAAAGACCCTCTTCCAAGCCTAAGCATGTTCACACATGTTGTTTCATCCCTCCATATTTTGTTATCTAGGTACTCACTTCTCATCCTATCCCTCTCATCTATTGGCCCATAGCGTATGACAGCACGCCTATTTCTTTTTCTAGACTGAACTACTAATGTCATCATCGAGACAAGCATATATGACACAACCACAAATATTAGCCTCTTTTGCTTGTTGTCCATCTACAATGCAACATTGAAACAATAATAAATTGATATGAACCTGCTCAATGTCCACTGAATTGAAATATCATAACAAGTACATGTTCTTAGCAGAAGTATATAGCAAATGCTTTCAAATCTTGCTTGTATTCTCATGGCAGAAGTACATAGCAAATATATGTTGATGGCAGAATGTACAACAATTTATACCTTTAGAAGAGCAGAGAAGTTCCAAACAAACAACAAGGATGCAAAAGACTATCTCCTATCCAAGCTGCTGAAAATAAGGAGAGGAAGAAAAGTATTAGACATATATATGGACAGAACATACAGGCTCCAAACGAACGAACAGAGAGGTTCCTCCCATCGGCGCTCAAGCTTCAGTGAATCCAGCGACCAACCCTCTCGTTCCCCACTGCCAAACCCTCCCATTTCAATGAAACCAGCGACCCCCCCCCCCCCGCGCGCCGGATCTGCCCGTTCCCGGTGGCCGGATCCATGCGTTTCTTCCCGGCAACGCTCCACTCTCCCGGCCCGCCATGGCCGTCTGATTCAACCTGAAGATGCATAGAACAGAGAGGATAGAGAGGGGAATGAGGACAAGGAGGATCTGTACCTCCGCTGCACCGGAATCCAAGATGAATCGCGCCGCCGCCTCGATCCAAATCGTCGCCGCCGCTGCCGCTTCTTCTATCGGGAGAGGGAGTTGTGATGCTAGGGTCTCGGGTGAGCGGTGAGATAAGAAGGAAACGAAACAGGTTCGCGGGCTGGGAGGCGACCGACGCGGGAAAAAGAGGCGCTCGCGCGCGGGTGGCTGCCATCGTCCGCCAGAATTTCGCGACTTTCCTCAGCCAGGTTTTGGGCGAATATTCGAGGGCATCTGGTTATCCATATCCCCGCTGGCTGGTCAACCAAACGGGTGGCATCCCCAGAAAAATCGGCTATCCCTGTCCCAGAGGTGGATGGCCACAGAACCAAACGCCGCCTAAGCAACCAACGTCCATTAGAATGTTGCAGCCAGAAAAGTTCCTCATCCGCAAGAATATCATTAAATTATGTACAAAGGAGCGTCCTTCTTTCTTATGAGTCTGGGTAAGGGGACCATCTTCTTCCTTTTTTTTCCATTTCTTCCAATTCCTCCTTTATCCATTTTTTCCTTTTTCTAGTATGCCCAAAGGAGTGAGATCCCCAGCTTTTGTAATATTTTTTGAGGCGTTTCAACTTAATATTAAGGATATCAATAGGACCATTAGAATACACAGGCCACGCTGGCTCGATTTGAACTGGCTTTTAAAAATTATGCCGGTTGAGCGTCGGACAGCGATTCTGCTAGAGCGCTTTTTTCGGCCAAAAGTTAGCTTGCTGGACGATTATGCTTGACGGGTGGAGTTGCTGTAAAACAGTAGATGGCTGCATAGAATTGGAATCACCTCCATCTGCAACGGTAGAAGTGCCGAACAACCCGCGCTTGTCGCTCTTTGAATCCGTCCCACCCAACGGCCGCGACCCAATTCAACCATTCATCCACCACGCCTGGAGGCGCGTCTCCGGCACCGATCGACCCCCGCGCCGTGTGCGCCCACCGTAGGCAGCCAGGACCGGCTGGCGCGTGGCGGGGCGGCGATGCAGTCCTCGGCCATGCGCGGCACCCCGCAGTGGCTGCGTGGCCTGCTGTCGGAGGAATTCTTCGACGCGTGCGCCGTGCACCCGGCGGAGCGGAAGAACGACAAGAACCACTTCTGCGCCGACTGCGCCGCCGCCCTCTGCCGCCACTGCCTCCCCCACGACCCCTCCCACAACGTCCTCCAGGTACATCTGCGCGCGTCGCTTGGTGATCAGATGTCCTCACCTCGCCGTGCTCTGATCGATCTTGTTATTTGGTATGAGGGGGGCAAAAAAGATCTGGAAGTACGCGTCCTGCTTCGTCGTCCGCGTCGACGACCTGAAGCTGTTCGATTGCACCGGCATCCAGGTATGCACACCAGACCAAATTCGCCCAATTCAGGCGTGGCCGTTCTGTTTCTCGATCGGCGCTCAAATTCATGCGCGGCCTCATGCAGTCGCACACGGTGAGCGATCACGAGGTGGTGTTCCTGAACGAGCGCACGGCGAGGAAGCGCTCGGCCTGCGCCGAGAACCCCTGCGCCGCGTGCGCCCGGCCGCTCTCGTCAGGGCACGACTACTGCTCCCTCTTCTGCAAGGTAAACGCCATGCCAGCGTCTGGAAGTATGCATAGCGTCACGTACGTGCGTGCACAGCCTGACTCGAAGAACTGGGGGACGCGTGCATGCAGGTGAAGCATCTGGGGGAGAGCGAGCGGGGGCTGAGATGCGCGTTACGCGTGAACAGGAAGGCGGCAGCGGCGGGTGAGGAGGCTGCCGGGTCGGAGCCGCAGAACGGGAAGCGGCCAAGGGCGTCGTCGTCGGAGGCGGGGCCGAGCTGTGGCGGGTCGTCCGGTAAGCGGAGCCGTAAGCAGCTAGCGCCGGCTCGCTCACCATTCTGTTGAGGAAGTGGGCCAGGCTGTTGGACCTTACACGTATTCCCCGGTAGTTCAGTAGTTGGACTGTTGTTGTCCTTCGTTATACTTCTGTTGTCATTTACATTTTTTAATTTTTTTGATTGATGAAGGGTTCATTTTTTCCAGAGGCTGAGAAAAAAGATACACCTTAGCGCCATATTGTGTTGATATCTTCAGCAATTACATCAGTTAATTTTAGTAAAACCAGCAGGTAAATTTGCAGGAACCCGCTATGGTTATTCCAAAACCCTACATGCATTCCGTGGGAACCATGAAAAATGTGTGGTTCGTGGGAGTTGCAGATCGAATCAATAAAGCAAATTGAACCACCTCGGTTGTCACCGGTTTCTACGTACCATTGTTGACCCCCACCCCCTCACTCTATTTGCCTTTTTGGCATTGTTGTCGAATGCACCCCCTTTCCAAGGATGATTTTTTTTTCATGTAGGTTTGTACTTTTATTTAAAGGTCATTCGACCAACCACATTGCTCCATGACACTTTCTTGTTTGCTTGCCCCCCCACACATTCTCTCTTTGCTAATCCCCGTCTTGCATCTTTGTCCTCCCGCGGTCTCCTCGTCTCTTCCTTCTTTCTAGTGGGCTTCTCTACATCTTAGGTTCCTCCTCGTACTCCACCTAGATGAAAGCGCATGAAGATCTCACAACCATGGAGGACACCATCGTAAAGCTCGATGTGGAGCTCGGTACTAGAGGTCCCACATGCATCGATCCATGCTCGGTACTAGGGTGGATGGATTCGGGCAACTCAAGTGTTGATAGTTAGACTTCCAAAGGTTAGCAAGTTTGTGATTCTTTTTCTTCCACATTGCATATGTTGTTTCAACACGCTCGTATGTGTTTTGCTATGTTCACGTGGGTGTCATGTGGCGATAACTCGAATTATTTGTTGCAAATGACTTGATTCATGCTACAAAGGTGTATTGTGTTGTTGTTGCATTGACTGGTTTTTATGATGCATACATTGGTTTTCTATGTTGAAAGTTGTGTGAATCTTTATTCACAATAATGTGGCAAGCAAATGTGAGTTCTAACTATGTTTTCTGCATCATGTTTATCAATATGCGAGGAGACTTCTAAATGATGTTGCGTACACACGGCAAAAGTTATTGCATGCGACGTTTTCTATTTTCCACCACCAAAACTATTTGGTAGTGGGTTCAATAGATTCGATGCGACATGTGTACCATGTTTTGATAAAACTACTCCTATCAACGAAAAGGAATACTAATTTTCACACACATATAAATTTTCTTATTGGACTGAGTAGCTAAAGAAGATGGCGTTGGTGTACACTATTAACAGTATTTGTAAATAAAGTGAAGCCAATGTGTACCATATCCCTCCCCCCCCCCCCCCCCCCCCCGCAAAAAATGTGTACCATATCCACATTGACAACTAGAAGAGCATTGGGTGCATGCTTATGTAAAACGGCAAACAAGGTAGAGGTGTCTTGGAGCATGGTCAACGGATTGCCCCAAACCTGCTGCCCCATTGTCCACTTTAGGCTCAGATCCCTTGCTGGGGAAAAACTAGTTGCCCTACAGATTATGGTGTGGCCTACAGTGGAGGCTGTTACTACATGAGACAAATCGAAGAGAAAGGGAGGAGAGAGAGGAAAAGAAGAGGGAAAGGAAGTGAGAGATGGACATATCCTTTACTCGGTGACCTAACATATTGAGTCCATAAAGGAATTGCCTCATGTTTTTTTAAAGGAGAATGGCCTCATGTCTTCGTGTTGGACGAGAGAAAATTAATTAGTGGCCTCACCTCCTTGACTCTAGATGGATGGGCCGGGGCAACAACTAGGTGTTACCTTATAGTTCATGCCCTTAGAACATGGCCGACGACTATCTGCTAAAGGACTGGTCTCCTGTCTAACAAAGTGAAGAGCAAAAAGGGAAAAAGTACACAGAGGATGCATTAAGAGAAAACTACGACCCACAAGATGGTGGCCTAGAAACTCGCGTTAAAGCAGTTGCTGGTTGAAACGGCGGCCTCACCATTTTTTGCCTCGGTGGACTTACGAGAGCGGTGTTGCTTCCTTTGACCATGTTCTTCTAAATGTTGTATGCAAGACAAATTTTCCTTCAGCGTTTCGCTGATTCTAAAATCGTATGTGTTAACAGTTACGTTTAGTTTGTGCCTTGTAAATGTGTTTCCTAATATACTTGATAGGACACATGGGAAATTCGAGAAAAACTTCGGAAGAATTTGTTCAACAAAGTGTTTGAGGTCTTGAGCAGATTTTTCTTTCTTTTTTTAGGGGTATTTTCCCCCGTGAGAATCAGGTTTTGAGCAGATGAATTCCCTCCGTATGACGAGAAACACACGCGCTGCGAAGTAACTGGACCGGGCCAAAACTTCCTTCCAGGACGGAGAACCCTCTGCAGTGGCAGCCCACCTCCGTCCTTTCCTCCTCCCCTCCCTCCCAGCGGCGGCGACGGACGACGGCCGTTACGGAAACTCCCAAACGGCCAAACCCCACCGGACTCACCCGACCAATCGCCCGGCCCCGCCGCCTCCCGTGGAGCCACCGCAGCCGCGTCCGCTTCCGCGTTCAGAAGCATGCCGAGGCCTCCTCCGCCCGGCCGAGGGGCTCCGGGCGCCAGGCGGCCGATGCGGGATTTCTTCGCCGTCTGGCTCGCCACCCTCCGCTCGCCGCTCCTCCCGTTGCTCCGCCGCGCGCTCTCCTCCTCCCCCGGCGCCTGGAACGACCCATTATCATCGGCCGCCGCCGCCGTCGAGGCCCACTTCGAGGCGCACTGGTCCGCCCTCGACTCGGCCGCCCGCCAGGACCCCGCCCAGGTCATCTGCGCCGGAGATTGGCGGTCGCCCCTGGAGCTCCCCTTCCTCTGGCTCGGCGACTTCCACCCCTCCCTCCTCACCTCCCTTCTCCGATCGCTGTCGCCTTCGCCGCGGCTCCTCGCCTCCGCCGACCGCGTCGACCGCCGAATCCGCGCCGCCGTCCCCGTCCTCTCCGACCGCCTCCGCCACGCTCAGGAGGTCTTCACCTCCGCGGAGGTGGCTGGCGGGGCCGACTTGGAGGCGTTCTTGGAGGAGCTCAAGGCCGTCGCCCTCGAGGCTAATCGTCTCCGTCGGGGCGTTCTTTCGGATCTCGTTGCTGCCGCCGGTGGGCACCAGGCGGCGCTCTTCCTCGAAGCTCTGTCGCGCTTCGTGCTCTCCATGCACGACCCGGAGGTGCTCCGCCGCTTCGACCATTGTCGCCCCTCGCCTGGTAGTTAGCCCCTCTTCTTGGCTCGCTAGTTTATATTCTGTTTCTTGAGTTCTTTGGGTTGTGCAAATCTTGGTTTCTGGGAGGAATTGATACTAATGAAGCTTCATGTAAAAAAAATCGAGACAAGTTAATATGTACGAAGGGTTAATGCCAAGAAAAAAATGGCGTTCTTCTGTATGTTTGGCTGTGATTCTTCTTCTTTGTAACAGAAATGTTTGACCTTGGAGTATATGGTAAGATGTGCGAGGAAAAGTCTGGAATATCTTGTGACTGAAGTTGTTTACTGTATTGCATTAGGAGTGTTAATCCTCTTCCAAACTATCTCTTGAAGTTATGGATGGATTGAATAGGATTGATTAAATGTTAGCAGCAGGGGAATTGGATTTTCATGAACAATGAAGAAATAATCTATGCTGCTTGTTTCATCTTCTTTTGATGTTTAGCTGAATATTGTTTGTCATTAGTTGATTCAGATTGCATAACAGTGCCGGTACTATTGTGTTGTTCACATTGTGTGCACAGGTATCATTGTTACCGTGTATATTGCTTGTGTCTACCTTTTTGGTGATAAAATAGTTTGATGAAAATGAACAGACCTTTACATCAGATTGCTTTGGTGTGAAAATTTTACCTGAGATGTACTCTGCCCTCATAAGTCATAACTAGCATTGGTGTGACACACACTGTTTAGTTTCTCTTCCAACGTTTAGTCAGTAATTGGTTTGCAAAAGTAAATCTGCTGACAGTAACTTTTACTAAATGACTCCTAATGTCCACTTGCGTTATGCTAGTCTCTGCATTTTTTTACCTTGTTATATACTTACATTATGCTAGACAATAGGAAAAGTAAATGTTTGGCATGATAGTGAGATGAACACTCTAGGAACATGCCAATTCGTTATGTTTTAGGCAGCAAACAATCTTTGAATGTTGTTCCTGCGAGTAATGAAGTCAGCAAACAATCATGCACTAATTATTGGACGAAATTGTTTAAGGGTGTTACACCCTTGCCCCAACTCGATAAATATGCATCTAAAGGCATGTGAAGGGTCTGAATTTAATTGTTTCAATGTATTTAGCGTGTTGTTAGTCTTGAACAAATATTTGTGCCTCTAATAGCCAAGACCCTAACTGGATATTACTTGGATAAAGAAAAGGTAAAATCTGATTCTCAGGTAATCATTACCATTTTCTGATATTACCAGTCAGAACCAGCACTTGGTGAATTGGTTGGTTTAATGACCTAATTTGAAGGCTCCTGTGATAATTTAATTTAATGATGTACTCCCTCTTATATTTCTCTACGGAGGGAGTACTATATCAAAAATGACCCAGCCAAGTCTAACTTTGTAACTACAGTTTATATAGCATTCGAAGCTTTGGAGAGAAAAGGAACATCCTCTATAGAATAGCTTTACTAGAATCTTGTGAAGATCGGCTGAATTGGATTTTTTTTGAAACTACGACATTTTTTATAGCAAATTCGGAAACTATATGACCTAATGTGTTATTTGCAAAACTATGACCCCGTCGGTCTCTTTTAGGCCAAAGACCAACTTTTCGGTCAGCACTAGGCTGAAGTAGACTCTTTGGTCTCCTAATGGCCGAAGACAGGCATAGCTGGGTGGAAGTGCTGTTTTCGGCTTCGCTCTGGCCGAAGACCACTCTTCGGTCATCTTTTGGCCGAAGAGCGCCTGGCCGGCAATCGATGCATGCGTAGCGTACATATGATGCTAGACTGATGCATCGAAGGGCTGATCGGTATTGCATGTGGTTCATGCGTGGCTAATGCATGCATCAGGACCGAGATAGCAATGCATGCATCAGGACTTGGTGCATACGTACTAGCACACACGCATGCCGCCAACGTGCGAGCATGTATTGGCGAGAAGTAATGGCTGAAATGCCAGTACAATATACGTACCCGATATAGTCCAGCCGGCAAGCACGCGTATGTATACAAATACGTGCACACAACCAGCCAGCCGGCGAGCTGCCCACGTACTAAACACATGCATCGGCATAGAATCTCGGTGCAGCTAACGTGTGTGCACACGTTCAGGTCGTCTGTGCCGTACGCCGGAGTGCGCAGCAGTGTGCTTATGAGCTCTTCGGCCAAAAGATGACCGAAGAGTGGTCTTCGGCCCGAGCAAAGCCGAAAACAGCTCTTCGGCCCAGCTGCGCCCATCTTCGGCCATTAGGAGACCGAAAAGCCTATTTCGGCCTAGTGCTGACCGAAAAGTTGGTCTTCGGCCTAAAAGAGGCCGACGGGGTCATAGTTTTACAAATAACACTTTAGGTCATATAGTTTCTGAATTTGCTATACAAAAGATCATAGTTTCAAAAAAAAATCGGCTGAATTACATGCTGTCCTTAACTATTGTCAGTTGTCACGGTTCTGCCAAAAAGGGTCTAAGGCTGCCATTAAGATTTTTGTATTTCTTCAACTTTTGCTAGTTTTATTTGGTATATAAGATTTTTCCGCACTGATTTTTTTACAAACAATTTGGCATTCTTTTGGTCTAAGGCTGCCATTAAGATGTTTTTCTTGATAAACAAATCTTTTGGCATTCTTCAAGTCCAAACCTCCATAGGTTTACATCAGATTATGATAGGCGAGTGTACTTGTAAATTTAGGGGTAGCAAGGGTTTGGCTCCTTTTTTAAGGTTGCCTAGGTCAATAAGAAATTGCAGACTAGGTGAACCAAAACCACTTAATTGCTAGGTCGCCAAGAAGGCAAGAAAATACTTGGAAACCTATTTGATAACATCAATGGTTATTAGGTACGCATACAAAATATAATTGTAAGTGCACTTCTCACTTCAATGCATAGCACTAGTTACTTTTCAACCACATAACGAAATGTCTGATCCCGCACAAACTTTAATCACTCATAACTTTGCTATACTGTGGGAATATATCCATGTCAATCACCTTCCCTTGGAAATTGTATATTTTATAGTAGCTGGAAGGCAGTTAACCATCGGATACGATTCAGCAGTTCACAATGTTTCTTTAGTTATGCACCAAAGACTAAACTTATGGTTGTATAAATTCAACTGTTGGGGGTAGTTACTAGTTACTAGATGTATTTTACATGCATAGATTCTTCAAAGCCTTTTTGACCAATATTATACTTTCATTCTTGTTTGAATTTCTTAAGTTTGTTCTCTTGCTGTTTGGTTCAAAATTACTTCGTTAGCTTGGATAACTATTTCCGAAGAAACTAGACTAGGTACAGCGTGTAGAACCTGGCTCGCACACACTAATCAGAACAAAAATGCGAGCTAGGTCCAAAGCAACAGGAAGTCCTGGTTATGTACATAAAGAAACTCAGGATAATATTTAGTATGGTGGTCTAAAGAACAGTTTATGGCTATCTAAAGAACAGTATCTTTACAGTGTTTCCATGTGAGGATATAGCACTGTTGGGTTACATAATGCTCTCCAAAAATGCATCCCTAGATCCAAATGTTCGCATAGCATATCCACTATGTTTGCATGGCTCTCTTGACTCTTGAGCAATTATGCGCTCTAGGTTTCTTGTTGTTTCCAGTCTGGCAGTTGTACTTCTTGACACTATTGACACTATAACTGATCTCTCAGAAGTCGTGTCCATATTATTCTCTTCTGCTTTAACCTCAAGAAAAAGGCGAAGATTTATTGATAGAACAGTGAGTGCACATTGTTTTCCTTGCTATAGCCTGACGAAAAAATGTTCCTCCCATGTTTAGTTCAGATGAATGTCTATGAGCCCTATGTCTTCCTTTTCATCCATCAGACATTCCCATAAATTTATTTCCCTTAATATCACCTTTTCTTAATTGGTATGTACTCTATTAATCTTATGAACTTGTTTTTGGGATAATTATATACATTGAATCTTCTAAAGTAATTGTTTTTACCTGGTTAGTTTTTCCTCATCTTCCATCTTTTACGTAGCGGTAAAGATGGCGCAGCGGTAAAGCTGTTGCCTTGTGACCATGAGGTCATGGGTTTGAGTCCTGGAAACAGTCTCTTGCAGAAATGCAGGGAAAGGCTGCGACAAAAGATCCAAAGTGGTTGGACCCTTCCCGGACCCTGCGTGCACTGGGCTGCCTTTTTTTTTCTTTTTCCATCTTTTACGTCTTTTAGTCTAACCTAGACGTCCTCATAAAGTAATCTTTTTCAGTTAATGACCTCTTGCTGCCATGGTGCCCTCACAGTTCTGCATGTTTCCCATAGATTATACAAAAGAAAATACCAAGTTGAGAAATTAGTTACTGCAAATATATTTCTTGGAAGCTTTTGTGATCTCGCGTGGACCCTGCGTGCACTGGGCTGCCTTTTTTTTCTTTTTCCATCTTTTACGTCTTTTAGTCTAACCTAGACGTCCTCATAAAGTAATCTTTTTCAGTTAATGACCTCTTGCTGCCATGGTGCCCTCACAGTTCTGCATGTTTCCCATAGATTATACAAAAGAAAATACCAAGTTGAGAAATTAGTTACTGCAAATATATTTCTTGGAAGCTTTTGTGATCTCGCGTGACAGAAGTGCATCAAATAATAATATCTCTGCTCATGTTGGCGGGCTAGGAGGCATGAACTGCATAAGTGCAAATTGAAATTCTTTTTCTCATCTGCCAAGTTGTACCATTTTGTCTTAAGATGCCCAACCAAAGCCTTGACCTCTTAGGCTGATGGTGGTATAATGGGAAGCTGTTGCCGCCTTTTGTGCTTGTCTGCATAGTGACAACCGACGAGGAAACTCCTGAACCCTGTGCACATTTTTGTGTTTCATTATGCACATATGGGTTCGTTAATCAATGATAAGGAAACTTCTGTGCTGGTTTGTGAACAAAGTTTGGGCTATCCTTTGGTGTTAACGTAAGTTTGCCTAGTCGTGTGGTTTTCACCCGGTTCTCCACTAATTAAATGAGCCGGTTAGAGGTTGCTTCTGCTTGATTAATAGATTGAGGCCCCTGGGCTCCAGTTCAAAAGTTTATCCTGGGTCGTTGAGAGATCGCAGCACTAGTCAAATCAGACATGGTGCCAGTGTTACTTGCTAGTTCGCCATGAAAGCAAGAACATATTAAAAAACCTATTGGTACTGATAAACAAAGAGAAACTGTAGCCAGCAATAACTATGCACTATGTTCTAGGAATAGGTCCATGGACAACCATCTTCCCTGGAAATATTATCTTTCGTATCAATTAGAAAGGCAACCCACTGGATACCATTCAGCATTTAGTTTTGTTTTCTTCAGATCTGTACCGAATACTAGGCTTATGTTTGCAAAATCAGCACTTGGTGATACGTACAAGATGTATTTTAGAAGCATAGATTCTTCCAAGCCTTCTTGGCCAATGTAATATTTACAGGGTGTATTCTAGATGCATAGATTCTTCCAAGCCTTCTTTACCAATATTGTTGTACTTGTATGTGTCCCTTGAACTTTTAAGGTTTGTATTCTTTCTGCTGGGCATATAGTATTTGCATTATAGCATTGATAACTATTTCCCAAGAAACTGGACCAGGTGCAGCCTGCAGAGCTGGGTTCACATTAGTCAGAACAAAAACCTAAGCTAGGTGGTCCAAAGCAACAGGAAGTCCTAGCCTTGTATAGAAACTCAGAATAGTATGTATTCTGGTGGTCCAGTCCAGTGCATCAATAGGTCGACCTACAACCATACAGTCTTATACTAAGTAAATAAATTTTGTGTGGTCCTAAAGAACAGTATCTTTGCAGTTTGCTCCATGTGAGGACAGAATTGTTGGGTTAGGTTATGGTCTCCAGAACTGCATTCTAACATCCAAATGTTAGCATAGTAGATCCACTATGTTCGAATGACTCTCTTGACTTTGGAGGAGTTATGCCCTCTAGGGATCTTGTTGTTTCCAGTCTGGCAGTTGCACTTGTAGACGACTAACAGATCTTGCAGAAATCCTGTCCATATTGTTCTCTTCTTCTCTGGCCTCAAGAAAAACACGAAGTTGCATTGATGTATTGACTATTCCATTGTTTTCCTCTTCGGTGTTTCTGGGAGTATTTGTTTTCTTTAATATCACATTTTCTCAATTAAAATGTAGACAAATTTGAAACTTCTATAGTAATTGTAATTATTTTACTGGGTCAGTTTTGTGCGGACTTCCATCTTTGGCCTAACATAGCTGTAGTGTCAGCGTATATGATATCTTGGAGCACTGTTTGCACTGACTGTCCTGCATGTTCCCAATTAATTATGCGGAAGAAAGTGCCAAGTTGTTTCATTAGTTACCACAATCTTTTGAAGATCTTGGAAGTTTTTGTAGCCTCGCATTGCAGAAGTGCATCAAATGATAATAATATAGTTTTCAAGACCATGCAGGACAGCTGTCTCCTGCATGTGATTTACATCAAATAATAATGTTTTGAACTGCAAAAGTGCAAATTGAAGTTCCTTTTCCCATCTGCCAAGTTGGACCATTTTGTCATCAGCCTAAGCCTTTGGATTTTGGAATCATAACCTTCCCTAGTAAAAGCCTTGACCTCTCAGGCTGATGCTGGTATAGTTACAAGCTGTAGCCTTGTTTGTTTGTTTGCATAGTGACAAGAGGAAACTCCTGATTCCTCTGTAGATCTTTGTGTTTCATTATGCGACATGTGGGGTTTGTTAATCACAGTGATAAGGAAAATTAAGACGATAGCATCAACATTGGTTGCTGGCTGGCTGGCTTGCACTTGTTTAACCATGATCTAAGCTTCATAGTTATCCGAAACACCCAGTAGATCTGAGGGATGCACACTTCACATGCTTCTGAACTACTAAATGTACTTGAAATTATAGGTTTTTCCTGTTGGCCAACGAGATCATCAGTAGTCCTTACTTGATGTGCTCTTTCGAGTTTTTTAAAGCACTTGTGAGTAGTATATGATGAACGCATTGCTGTCCTATTGATGTTGAACAATTTTCTTGGTACTTGCTGGGTGGTTGGTTGGTCTTACCCGTCGATCGATGGTTAATGTGCACATGTGACCACACTGCAGCATCAGCACATCTGGGATGCTGCGTGAAGCAATCTGAATTCAGTTCATTCATCAGGATCCTATTGACTATTGACCGACCCGCATACGTGTATTGCTATTGCAGGCATCTTTGGGAAGCACGAGGCGCGGTAGCAACGGCCGTGGCAGGAGCGAGGAGACCAAACCGAGATTTCCTTATCAGGTATGGTCAAGCGCACACGCATTTTGCTACATCGGGTGCCCATCTTTGGTTGGCACATGCAACATTTTGTAATGCTCCTGCTCCTCTTGGCTTGCCTCTTGGCAGCTGCTAGCGGCGCATCAGGTGTGGTGGATGGAGGTGGCCGGGCGTCCAGTCCAGGCGACTCGAAAACGTTACCAGCACTGACTTCCAGGGGGCCAACTGCATGGATCCGACTGGACCGGATCGATTTCCAAAAACGCATCACGTCGCCAGCACTGACGTCTCAGTGTTAACACCTGTTCAAAATCGACGTAATACCATACCGTTTTGTTGTTTTAGTTGGGGCATTGAAAGGGAAAAGGCGACTCGTGGTAGCTGCACGTTTTTGTTTATAGTGTTTGACAGCATCTCTGTAAAGAAAAGGTTAGTGTTAACATCGGCATGAAGTAGTCTAGCCACCGGCCGTTGAGCATTGCTGTATTCTATTGTGCATATGCAGTTATGGAGCAGAAGTTTCTTGAGAAAGAAATGTGTGAGGTCCGTTTCAGCCGACTGTCAGAGTATCAATCAACCAAATCTTTTTGCTTGCATCGTCCCTCTAGGAAACAATATACTCCCTCCGTCCGAAAAAACTTGTCATCAAAATGAACAAAAAGGGATGTATCTAGAACTAAAATACATCTAGATACATCCCTTTTTATTCATTTTGATGACAAGTATTTCCGGACGGAGGGAGTATATGATCATCTCAGCAACTGTGTGTGTATGTCGTGGTTGGCCCTGGGGCAGCGTTGCTATTAATTTAAATCTGGGTTCGGTTCACCTTCGAGGTACGGAGAACGGCGCCGTATTTTTCTCTAGCAGTTGGGAGGAGATGCTCTATGTAGGAGTATTATGCATGTCAACATCGTCGGTTATGCTGTTGAGTGGCTAGTTTATTTGCACAGTTCTGGCTCCGTCATTTGTTTATCTCATCTTGTTGGCCCGGTTCCCGCCACCAAACATGGCAAACCGCTGTGTTTTTGTCAGTCAGCCCTGTTTCTTCTTCCAAACGAAAAAGGAGGAAGAAAACGAAATTAGGCCCTTACGATTGCGCGCGGCGGCTCTTCTCGCCGTCCAAGGGCCAACGCTGGCACGGCAACACTACCCCCGGCGAAGGACATGCCGAGGCCGTTCCTTCCGCGCAAGGTTTCACCGGTAACATCGACGTTGTTGCAAGTTAATGCAAGTTGGAGGAAGAAGCGCAAGCAAGTTGCTGCGGCCACGGTCTCGGGGTCGAGAACGTGCAGACAGCTACGGCGAGGGGAAAGCCGGTATGTTCTTTTCGTGTCCCCACCCCGGCCCCGCGCTGTACCCCGCCGGTGCCGGTGCGCTTTTCGCGGTAATTACGACGGCGACGGGGCATTCCGCCTCCAGCGCTCACCGGAAGCAGGCCGGTGGCGCCCAGCGCCAGCGGCGGAGCGCTGAAAGCGCGCGCGCGCGCCTGTATCGTACCGGTCAATCCGACCGACCCGGGCCGAGTCACCGACCCGGCGTACTATCCCGACCGGAGACGCGTCTGTCGTCGTCGCCGTCGCGCGAAAGGGAGAGGGCCGCGTACCGTCGGGCCGGGTGTCAGTAAACCGTGGGAGGGTCGGCTGGGCGGGAGTGGTGTGCCGTGTACCGCAGTGGTGGTAGGTTGTTTCCTTGCGGCGGCGGCCGGTTTGGACTGGACCAAGAGGCGGCCGTGACGGGGTAGTGAGTGGAGGGGGGCCGGCTTTGGGTGTGGGGGCCCGGCGCGTCGACGCTGATGCGACGCCAGCTCCACGCTGAGAAGGACGCGGCTGCGGCAGCGTTGAGGCTGACGTGGAGGGGGGGGGGGGGGGTCGGACCGGGTGTCAGTGGGAGGGTAGACCATGCGGGCCCCGCCACCGGGTGGGTTACGCGTCGGTCCGGTGGGTGGAGAGGTGCGCTGCGTGCGGTCGCTGGCCGTCAGTTCGGGAGGTAATTGCTGGATGCACACATTGACATACTCTCTCCGTCACTAAATGTATATAAGTATTTTTAGAGATTTCATTGTTGAGGAAATTGGTAGCTGCTCGGTCTGCTTGCGAGTAAGGGATTAGTAGGCTAATCGGCAAGTTAATCAGCTATTTAATCAATTAATCGAACGATTTGTTGGTTTATCGGCTACTCGGTGACCCTAGGAGTAGGGGTTAATCGGCAAGTTAACTGATTAATCGGACGAATTCTTGAACATGGGATTTCAATATAGACTACATATGATGCAAAATGAATGAATATTCACTCTAAAATATGCCTATATGCATCCGCATGTAGTCCATATTGAAATCTCTAAAAACAAAAAAAGAAACGAAGGGAGTACATTGATTCCATGGTCTCCTAGACATATACTCTCCCCCCCCCCCCCTAAATATATATACATGTATTTTTAGAGATTTTAATATAGACTACATATGATGCAAAATGAATGAATTTACACTCTAAAGTATGTCTATATGCATACAGATGTAGTCCATATTGAAATCTCTAAGAATATTTATATTTAGAAACGGAGGGAGTACATTGGTTCCATGGTCTCCTAGTCCTAGAGCTAAAGGGAACAATTATGTGCTACCGGGTTTACATTAGCGTTGCATTTGGATGTATGTAATTCTATTACCGATTTGGATTTTGGTATTCCCTAACCTCAACTCAGTTGTTTTGGATGTATACTCTGAAATAGATAGAAGATGAGTAAAACAAATTCATCAGCTCTTTTTAGGAAAACAAATTGACCAGTTAATAGAAAAAGGTGAAAACATGTTTCTTTTCTTTACAGAACTTACCCTGCATGCATTATATGAAATGTCTTCATCAGGTTCATCCTATATGGAGTATGTGTTACCGGCTAACATCGCAACTATATACTGCCCACCATATGAACTCACGGACCTTCTTTTTAAGAAAAAGAAGGGCAGTCTTTGGCCTCATTGTGATGCACACCGTCAAATTTATTAGAATGAGCGAGTATGAACTCAGGGCACACACAAAAGATGTGACCATCGATATACAGAGGTTTCGCACTTGCGCAGATTCACATTGGCACGAAAATTGTGTGATCTATTATAAGAAGCAAAGCATGATCGATAAGTTTGTCCTCTTGCACGCAAAAACATTGTGATATGACTCCTTTTCAAATAATTTCCGTAATAGATATGGATACAATCTCCAAATAGAACTTTGGTGGCGCTGAATATAATACATAATTAAATCTGGATAATACAAAGATATAAAATTATTTTCATGACAAGTGTATTTTCATTTTATTTTATTTTTGGAAATGGAGGTATACCCCGGCCTCTGCATCATGATGATGCATGCGGCACTCTTATTAAAAATCCAGAAAGTATTATCGTAAAGGTCTTATAGCTCACAAACGGAGCAAAACAAAGTACATAAACCGGAAAATTACAAGCGGACAAAGACAACCAATACGGTAATAATAAGGATAAGCTCTCTAGACTTCTATCATGTTATGCGAACGCCATCTGAACCGGTTGAATATAACTATCCTGTGGACACATTCATTTTAGTGGACACAACTATCCTGTGGACGTGAGAATGGTATCACTCTAGGGCAACCCATATTTCCCTTGCAATCTGCGTGCTTGCAGATACGGTGAAAAATCTGATTTCATTGAGATCTTTTTGAAGCTTTTTAAAATTCTAAATGTTTTAGCCCCCAAATAGTGAATCTGGCACTCCCCCAATCTGAATTAGTTGACATGGTCTCTATAAATGCAATGAAGACATTGTATAGAGACCATATCAACTAATTCAAATCGGAGGAGTACGATTCATGGTGGACTTCTTTTTCTATATCTATACTACTATTAAACAATCAAACTAATTTTTTCTTAACGCCACACGGCAGATGTACACAGTTTAATTAGCACCGCACGATTAGGCCTACTAATTTAATCTAACGGCTACCTTTAACATAATCTGTTATCTGATGTGCACTTAGTAATTTAGGTTGGCTGAACGTGCTTCACCGCGGAGAAATATACGAAGCTCCGCCCCCGCACGTTGGCAATCCCTACAATCACGCAAGTGCAGGAAAAAAAGGAAAGCCATCGCAATCTGATCCCCTCGCTCGCTAATTGCCCTGCGAGGCCACGACCCATGCCGCCTGCCTCTAGCCACCGGACAAGGATCGGACTCCCACGCCACATGCGCCGCCGCTTGACCCTCCTCCGCCACAACAGTTGCCGCAGAACCGACCAGTGTGCGGCGCCTCTCCCACCGTGACCCGCGACGCCCGCAGCACCTCCCACCCCCTCCTATCATCTCCCTATACCTACCTAGCGGACAACCAGAGGAGGTGGAGCTGGCGTGTCCCTGCTTCACCTACACCGACGATGAGTTGAGACGACACCCTCCCGCTATGCACGCCCATGATCCGGACGGCACCGCCGAGCCCGTGGTCCTCCTCCCCAGTTCACCGGATCCAGCCAAGATCCATCCTGTCCTCCCACATCGGCAACCATGGTAGCCCTCCTCTGCACCCAAGCTTTGCTCATAAGCTCCATGTGCATTAGTAGGTTTCTGCCGGCGATTTGGATCAAGCAAGTCACAGGAGCTTGCTGGCAACACCCAGTCTTTGATCTGGTTTGTTCTTCATCTCGGGTTTAGAACAACAGACGGTCTTTGAACAAGGGGTACATGGTTTGGACCCCTCTGCAGATTGAAACATTTTTTCGTGATACATAGTTTACAATTTTCACAACTTGCCAGTTGTATTTGATTGAATAATAGCATGAGCTTACAATTCGCCAGTGTGCGATTTGATTTCGCATATTTATTTGACAAGTCTAACTGTATTTGTAACCTATTTTTAATTTTCAGTTTCTTTTAGGGGAGCGGCCTATTGTTTAGTATGCCTGATATCCCAGGCAATTTGTATGAGGACAAAAGGATTATCCAAGATCTCCACAAAGAGAAAATAGCTTAGAGAGGAAGATCCGCACATAGATGGATCGCCGATGTTATAATAACATATTCGAATTTTGAATTTGAGATTATGGTCTGAAGCAACAACTTTAGGTAAAAGATTCTTCAAGTTGGCTTTTTTACTTTGAAGTTATTAGATAACATACTTAAAATTACTTAATATATAATATTGCCTTGCATCATATCTGTAGGTAGTAATAAAGTGTCTTATTTATCCAGTTAATACTTTCTTGCTATTGAATCTTGGTATCTAGATTTGAAGTGATGGTTTTCCATAGTACATGACTTCCAAAATATTATGCATATGACACTAGAGAATTTTTTGTTGCATATATGCATCCGTGTCAGATTTCCCACATCTACATGAGAAGAAACCACGTTTCTATATAGGAGAAGTTGCGCAAGATTTGAAGCATGGTTTAAATTAGTAGGTTTGGTCTCCTGATAGATGTTAGTACTTTTATGATAATCATGTTATCTCAAGGATTGTGCTTGACTATTAATTTTCGATGTCATTCCTGGCAGATTTCTTAACTCAGCGTCAGTGCAGCAAAGATGGTTAGGAGGTTGAAGATATGTCGCGTGAAAGGCGCGAGGAGGCAAGGACGGGACACACAGGACGATGGAGTGGAGAACGAACACCGCAGCAAGGTATGTGCAGAGAACAACCACGATCGCGATGTCACGACTCCTCTCTTTCATGTCCGCTTATCCTTGGCTGCCTGGTCATCATCATATCACAAATCAAAGTTTTCTTGTTGCGAATTAGAGCAGATAAATTTGATGGCTGTAACTTGGCATAATTGTAAGGTCTAATTCTATTATGTGTTGAGTTTATTAGCAAGATTTGGTCCGTTTTGATACAATTTCATTATGGTTGCCATCTACGAGTTACTGTTGCATCATAGTAATTTATTTGGAAGCAATGATAATTGAGATTGAGACTTTCTGGGTAGGTTGTCACAAGTATTTAACTTCTGGTTTCAATTTGCGATACAACCGGCAATCTGAAATCAGTACTGTTGCTCAGACAATCTAGAGGGGTTATAAAATTTCTTTGCAAAGCTTGTACAGAAGCTTAAGAATATGCCTGCTACTTCTTTTTTAGGAAAATAAAATGCCTGCTACTTTGGGATATTGTGGTGTTACTAAATGACTGCTTCATAAATCATATGAGATGGTGTTTGGTCAAGCAAACATGAAGAATATTGGAACAAAAAGACGAAGAATATTGGTCAACCAAAGGCAAATTCACTTCAGCCCTAATTCACTTGAAGTTGCAATTTTTTTCTTTGTTCTTTAAGATTATTTTTAGATGGAGAGCTAGGCCCAGTTTGGATGCCAATGTTGGTTTTTAGATCAGTCAATGGTTCATTGCAGCATATGTTCTCCGTATAATTTGATATGCAAGGTTTTGTTGCTAAATACTACACCCTTACAATGCGAAGGGAAGCAAGAGCAGCTAGCAGTAGCAGTTATAATTGAAGTGATAATGGGCACTTCTCTCTTTTCTGAACAACACTTGATTTTCTCATAGTAATAGTCCTTCACTGAATTTAGTTGATACATAAATGGTTATTTACTGAACAATACTTATATGTGTGTAGGTACGATGGTGATGAAGTTTTAAAATGGTCCATTGCCCAACAAGGGCATCCTAATTTCTGACTGGATTATAGTACAACAATATGACACCGAAATTTCAAATGGTTGTATATTTGACGCATACTATGATGGGCCAAGGCCTGCCTGGACATGTTGTTCACATACTATAATTCATTTACAGGAGATTGTAAATGTTTAGGCACCAAGTGTTGAGAAATTGTGCATTGAGATAAAAGATTATATAATTTATGCGAAGGCGTCTGATATATATTTGCTTCAAGAAGTATGTTGATTCATGGAGAATGGTATTATAAATTATTAGTATGATTCATGAATTAGGTGTTGTCACTGCATGAAATTTCATTTTTTTGAGAAATCTATCCACATCTGGTCATGTTTGAAATCATGTGTTTTTGTCCAAACGTGCGCTGCACGTGCAAGCTTACTAGTTTTGATAAAAGTTTTAATACTAGATCTGATATGTGCAGCGCGCGGAGAGGCAACATACTCCACAACCAGAGAATTGATCTAATTTTACTATTTTTCAACAGCTATCACGAGTCCTTGTTCAATGAATCTAGATGAATGAGAATGGTCTGAAATCCATGTGCACTCCGGCGAGTGCACCTAGCAAATACATTGCGTACTAAAACACATGTACGCGCAATTGAATCTTCAGGATTTTTTCCGGCCTCCGCCTCTATAAATAGTCTTGGCATCGACCTCATTCTACCCCTCTTTTCCCGCTCATGGAGACGACGAGATGAGCTTGATGATCGCTGGAAGGGAACAACAAGGACGTGGGGGACGATCGGCACCGTAAGCTAGGTTTAGGTCTGGTTGCTTTTTTTAATTAAAATATATCAAAAATGTAATGAATGTGCTTCGGTTTAGATGAAAATCATCTAGTTTGCATGTAATTTGTCTGGTTTGTTGAAATCCGGTTAGAAATTTATGTGGCTATGATTGGATGGTCGGCTCCCGCATCAGTGTCTGAGGACTGACCCCCCTACCATCGGTCCGCGGACGGATACGGTGTCTGGTTTAAGGGTCAGCGTTGGAGATGCCCTAACTGTCCATGCACCCAAATGATTTAGCATGCAGCCCTGTGATCCTCCTTTTCCAGACTATACTTTCTAGATACTTCCTCCGTTCCTAAATATTTGTCTTTTTAGAGATTTCAAATTGACTACCACATACGAATGTATATATACATATTTTAGAGTGTAGATTCACTCATTTTGCTTCGTATGTAGTCACTTATTGAAATCTCTACAAAGACAAATATTTAGGAACGGAGGGAGTAGATCGCAAGGTGTAGATGATCCTCCTTTTTCAGAATAGCTATTATAGCTTGGGAGGAGTGTTGTTTAATATTCTCTAACTTGCCTCTTAAAATGCAAAATGTTTATTGAGATCAGTCGAACAAATTATGGAAAATATACTGAGTGAACTTTTACACGACTTCTCACCACGGGCAACCAAAAAGAAAGAAAGAAATGTTCAGGCTAAACCGCTTGGCCGATTTATAATCCCCTTGTTTGCATCATTCAGGCTAAACCGCATCGCCGATTTATAATCTGTAACTTGCTTATGTTTCAACACAAACTAATTGAGACCCAAACTTGACATCCAATGATTTATGAAGTTAACATATATATACAGTAATATTCAGAATGCAAATAATAACACATGATTGGATACCTCAAACATGAATGCATTACTTTTCTTTTGTCATATATTTTCCACAGTAAATACTACTCCTTAGTAGAACTACTAGATGGGTAAGTGCAATGCACGTTGATATTTTTTTGCAAAAAGAAATGCACGTTGATATTAGACAGATATTGATTGCACACATATATTAGGTAGGATATTATTTATGCATTAATCATATGATTAGCTCTGGCATGAATATTGGTAAGTACAGTAACTAATTGCACGTTAAATATGTTGAGTGCTCACCACTGTAGAATAGATATAGAATTATAGATGTAGATATTTTGTACTTATTTTTGTAAGGGAAGGGTAGTGCAAGGTGAGGAGAAGAAACGTGCTCCACAACCGGTGAATTGATCCTCCTAATTTTACTCCTTTTTCAACAGTTATTATGTGTCCCTGTTCGATGAATCTGGATGAAAAAAAAGGGTTTGAAATCGCGTGGGCTCCCGCGAGTGAACCTAGCAAATACACCGGGTAACAAAAACATGTAGGCGCCATTGAATTCTTCAAGATTTTTCTCGCCCTTTTTTCCCAGCGCCTCTATAAATAGTCTTGGCATCGACGCTGCTCTCCCCCTCTCTCCTCTCCTTCCTCTCCTCGCGTATTGTTCGACCTCCCGCTCTCGTCCAATCCAAGTCTCTTTCCTACTAAGGTGTGCATGTTCTTCTTCTCACAGCCAGTCGCCTACTAGTTTACTTGCTCGCATGCAATGCTCGGTTGGTCAAATATTTGTTCTTGAGGAGTATTCTTCCAAGTTCTTTCGCGTTGATGCATCCGCCGAAAGGCACAGCGAGTGCCAAAGCTGGACCGAAATTTGCTAGGGGGCTCTTCTCTTCCTCCCCCTCCTCCTGTCTCTCCCTATGAAATTTGCCAGATAACCGGTTGCAATTTGCCAGGGGACCAGAGCCTGCTATTGGATTGAATCCCCTTCTCTTGATTACCATTGTTTCTTGATTTCTAAATCCCCTTTCCCTCTAGACTGATTTGCTAATGTCCTGCACACTTTTTCCCTCATAGCATTTAGCAGTGTGTATATTGGGGAGGTTCTATTAATTATTTCGTTTCTTATAAATCTTCCGCTGAAGATTTGGTCGTCGAGAACAGGGTTGAATTACCGAACTGATAGTCAAGTCAAATGTTTGAAACTTGGCCTTTTCCCACTAACCTGCTGTAACCTGACGTTCTCATGCTTCCATCATAGCTTGGTTCTTATGCTTCGGTCGTGGCTTATAGCGGCGCAATCGCTCTTCTCATATTCGCGCCCCTGGCAATTTAATCGCGCTGAACTTGCGTACAGAATATAGATGCGTTAGGTTTACCTACCGTTCTTAAGTTCAGAGGCAGAAACAGAAACACTCACCAGGGCATTAACACCTGGGCCAGAGCACACATGGCATCAGACATCAGTGATTGGGCCGGCATATCATTGCAGATGTTTATATTCTTTCAGAAAATGTTAATAGTACAAGGTTAAGCATCATATTTCTTTTGGCAATTAGTTTACCGTACCTTAACCATGGTTAAGGCCAACCCAGCTATCTGCAAGTTTTTACTTTGACATTTTCCCTTTTCTTTCTGCTTTTTCTGGATGTTGTTTTCTTCCTCTATCACGATAGAGACACAGATTTAACATGGCTTGACACTTGATCCATGTGTGGTTGTCGACGTCATGGAAGTAACAGTCTGCTATTTGGTCTTTCCCGGTAACTGAAAATATCCTCTTCTTCTTGATGCGTGCAGTGACACCTTCTGAACATCGGAGTTTTTTCGGAAAGGAAGTTGAAACCTCAGCCTCTGCATCATTCTGAACATTGGAGTTAACGGAGCTGGCTTTGCATGGCTTTTCCTATGTGCCAATCCAGTCTTGTGATATAGATGTGTCATCTCTCTCTGCATGACAAGGTAAATATCATCCTGAATTACCTTCCCTTTTCTCATGGAGCAGACGCCCTTTCCCTAACGCCATCCTACCTACCTTCTCTGCTCAGTTCTCAGGTACTCTTCTGTTGATGAACTTCCTCCACACCTGCAGTGACAAGAAAACGCTGAAGAAGTGGTTCTTCATCGACAAGACAGTGGGCTAAGAAAATCCTGCTGAAAGAGAGACGACCACCGTACTGACCACACTTTTTCTTCGTCCCACCCGATGGATTTGAGCAACGGCTCACCGGTCATCAGTGATCCGTTGACAATGAACCAGTCGTTGATGGGAGTGCTGCCTTCCAACATGATGCCGTTTTCAGTCAGGCCTGGGGGTTACTCCGGCGCTGGTGGCGCCGGCGTAAACGTCAGCAGGCGCAAGATCGAGGAGGTCCTCGTGAGCGGGCTGCTGGATGCCATGAAATCCTCGTCGCCACGTAAGAAGCACAACGTGGTCTTCGGCCAGGAAAACCTGCCTGAAGAAGATCCTGCCTACAGTGCATGGCTGGTAAGATTTTTCATGATTCCGTTTTGGGTGACGTGCTAGTAGTAGTAGGAGTACTAGTATGCCTCTTCTGAAGAAAGACTTACAGATGTGCGTCTTTTGTTGTAGGCCAAATGCCCCTCTGCTCTGGCTTCCTTCAGGCAGATCGTAGCCAGTGCACAAGGCAAGAAGATTGCTGTGTTCCTCGACTATGATGGTACCCTGTCGCCGATCGTCGACGATCCCGAAAAGGCCGTCATGTCCCCTGTGGTAAATCAGAATAGCCTTCTTAAACTACTAGTAACATTTCTTGGTTATCAACAAATGAGCACCTGCTTATAGTTGTCCCAAAAACATTTTCTCCGTAGATGAGAGCTGCTGTGAGAAACGTCGCCAAGTACTTCCCCGCCGCCATCGTCAGCGGAAGGTCCCGGAAGAAGGTACTGATGACTATACTAACTCTTTGCACATGTCACCTGTACTGATATCATAATCCTCCCCAGTGATATGCAAGTATATGCCTGATTAATTTGATATATGCATGTTTGATATCAGAAATTCAGAATCCTAGTGATATGCAATTAATGGCTGGTTAATTTGATAGTTTTATTCCAATTTATGCAGGTTCTTGAATTCGTAAAACTGAAGGAACTCTGCTATGCTGGTAGTCATGGGATGGACATAATGACATCTTCTTCAGCACATTATGAACACAATACTGAAAAGGTGAGCATTTCCTGCTCATTTGTTTCAGAGATGATAAAATTCACCTGTCTTTTCGCATAAACACAAATATGTTATTATCGCAATTCTCACGGTTCCTGAACTCTACTTGTAGGGAAAAGAAGCCAACCTCTTCCAGCCTGCTCGCGATTTTCTGCCTATGATCGATGAGGTGCGCTTCTTCTTATTTAACTCTGATGAAGCAGACAAACTGTAATACTTTAGTCGACTGGACAACTGAAACTGAAACTTCAGAAAATGACAGGGATTCCATTCATGCAAAGTTCATTGATTCTTGTGTTGTGTTAATGGGTGTTTTTCGCAACAGGTTACCAAGGCCCTCTTGGAAGTCACGAGCGGAATCGAAGGCGCGAGCGTTGAGGACAACAAGTTCTGCGTGTCTGTTCATTACCGCAACGTAGACGAGAAGGTAAAAACCCTGCGCCTCAAGCACTGGATGCTCTGTTTTGCCTCTTCTCTCGGCCTCTCTTTCCATGGACGGCATGCACCTGCACCTGCACATTCGCCTGACAGTTTTGCCCGCTTGCTGATCGCAGGACTGGGAGCTGGTCGCACGGCTCGTAAACGAGGTGCTGGAGGACTTCCCCGCTCTCAAAGTGACCAACGGGCGAATGGTTTTAGAGGTTCGTCCGGTGATCGACTGGGACAAGGGGAAGGCCGTCGAGTTCCTGCTTCAGTCGCTCGGGCTGAGCGACTCCGAGAACGTGATCCCAATCTACATCGGCGACGACCGCACCGACGAAGACGCGTTCAAGGTTCCCATTTCTTTCTCCGGCAGCTGTGCAGCCCATTCAGATCTTTGATCCAATTGTGAACTGTAAGCTCATGGTCTTCTTCCCCGCTGGTTCCATCAGGTGCTTCGGGAGAGGAACTGCGGGTACGGGATACTGGTCTCGCAGGTGCCCAAGGAAACCGAAGCCTTCTACTCGCTCAGGGACCCGTCTGAAGTAAAGCTCTCTCTAGTTTCTTTGTGCTCTGCTCCTGCTGGCTCTGTTCAACGAGTGGATTCCTGATCGTTTGGTCGTCGTGCAGGTGATGGAGTTCCTGAACTCCTTGGTGAGGTGGAAGAAGCACTCGCTATGAACAAACTGGAGATGACTGTAGTTTCCGAGGCGACAGTTTTGCAGCGCTGGAAACCGTAGCTAGGGTCGAATGATGTCGCCGTCCCCTGTTAATTCGTTTAGGTCGATTGATATTCTTGTACTGCTAGTCATGTTCTTTGCCGCTGAGAAATTTGATCGGTGGCTGTATTGGTCTCTTGACATTGTAATTTGCAAGCAAGATAGGCCTTTTTCCCTCGTGTTCAATGATGATAAATAAACTGGAGCCCCACCTTTCTTGTCGATGTTCCCTGTTCGTATTGTTTTTTTTTAGTGAATTCCAGTTTCTACCAACTAATTAGCAGTTTTGATTCCCACAAAAATTTTAGTCCTAAAGATGCAACAATAAATTTGGATCAGAGGGAGTAACAGTTTTGACACTAATTGCCGCTCATCCATCTTCCAAAAATTGCATGCACGGCTAATAATCATTTTGACAACCGCGTGTGAACTTGACAAGAGTGGATGTGCGTCACCCCGTCGCTATGAAATCATGTGGAAGAGGCACTCTCCGCACCTCAAGGTGACAGCCAGTCATGGGCCAAAAGCGCCCGGCTGGGAACTTGAACAAGTCTCAATCCCAAGATGAATACAAATAAAGTTTAAACCCTAGTCTTACAACTTGGAATTCATATCCCTATGGTGTTGATGCGATGAATGAGAATGAAGTTGAAAAAACGAGAAGAAAATGATCTTTGGGGCTTGTTCTTATCCAGGTCTCTTCTTGCTCTATTTTGGATGGTGTGGTGGCGGCTATGTCCCTCTGATGTTACCTCCTCCTTCACGAAAGTTATTCTCGTAGATGAGAGGGAGTCGGCGGCACCTAGTATGGCGGTCGTACCTGAGGATGCGCTGGTGCAAATCTGCCCAATGTGGAAGTTGTTCCATTTGGCTTCATTCGATGAGATCTTTGATTGGTTTCCTTCCAAAAATATTTTTTCCTAAACAATAAAGGAAGAATACGTTCTCTTCTTTCTGAAGGGTCAAAATTAGAAAGATATGAGAAATACCGAAAACCTGGTGAGAATTGTATCAAAACTCTCTACTAAAAGTGGTAAAACCTTAAGCCATCAACTCCCCCAAGCTTAAGTCTTGCTCTTCCACGATCAACTAAGAAATAAGAAGAATGAAAGGGAGGTTGACAAATGAGTAAAAGAATTTACCGACTCGCGAAGATATAGTATATCCATTCTCACGGATCATGCAATCTTAATTAAGAGATTACTTTATATGAATGCTTGCACTTAAGCTCACTGCCTACCCACGTGTAGTCTCATATCACTAAAAAAATTCTCAAGTTAAACCTTTGATATTTAACTAGGTGTAGACCAAGGAAAAAAATATTCTCAAGAAAATGAATTTTACTTTGGAGCTTTTCAAACACAAATAGAACCAAAGAGTTTTGGTTAGAAGAAAACATAGTACTCAAGTATCTCATTAACTCCCACTAGTCCCTTGTAATGATGACTCTTAAGTACTTCACTCAATCATTGTCCGTCAAAACTTCAATCTTTGGGGATGGGGTTATGCCAAAAAAGTGATAGATCTGAATGGGGGTTTTCCGCTTGTTGTTTAATGTTGTACACTATGGACCAACATTTGTCTCTTTCGAGCGCAACGACCAGTTTTCAATTTTTATCACATACACCCAACTTAAGAGAAAACTGAATGATATTTGTTGTAGTGTTGACACCACGAACAATAAAAAACTCATAGCTGAAATCCAAGCTGAAACTTTGAAGGATCGTTCATAGGCTAGCGGAGTTCTCGACATAAACTGGAGAGCGGTGACGGAGTCACATTTACGCGGGTAAAGCAAAATATGGTGACACGACATGAAACCAGCAAAAAGTTGAAGCGACATGGAATATATTGTGGACAAGCTTTGGCATAACTTCAATCACCTCAAATATTCATTCCTCTAAACAACTCTATCGGTAGGTACTATTGAGTCAACCAAATTCAGTCACATGGAGTTGAGTATCTTAAGTGCTAGTTCTTTTCAACAACCCGAGCCCCTATGTCTCTTTAAAAATTTTTCTTTCTCGGTGATTATACGACTGACATTCGAGTGAACCTTTGGTTACCATGTGATGTTCTCTTTGCTTCACGATACTTTACAAAAACTAAAGGTGAGATATTTTCTGAAGGAAATATGCCCTAGAGGCAATAATAAAGTTATTATTTATTTCCTTATTTCATGATAAATGTTTATTATTCATGCTAGAATTGTATTAACCGGAAACATAATACATGTGTGAATACATAGACAAACAGTGTCACTAGTATGCCTCTACTTGACCAGCTCGTTAATCAAAGATGGTTATGTTTCCTAACCATGGACAAAGAGTTGTTATTTGATTAACGGGATCACATCATTAGGTGAATGATCTGATTGACATGACCCATTTCATTAGCTTAGCACCCGATCGTTTAGTATGTTGCTATTGCTTTCTTCATGACTTATACATGTTCCTATGACTATGAGATTATGCAACTCCCGTTTGCCGGAGGAACACTTTGTGTGCTACCAAACGTCACAACGTAACTGGGTGATTATAAAGGAGCTCTACAGGTGTCTCCAAAGGTACATGTTGGGTTGGTGTATTTCGAGATTAGGATTTGTCACTCCGATTGTCGGAGAGGTATCTCTGGGCCCTCTCGGTAATGCACATCACATAAGCCTTGCAAGCATTGCAACTAATGAGTTAGTTGCGAGATGATGTATTACAGAACGAGTAAACAGACTTGCCAGTAACGAGATTGAACTAGGTATTGAGATACCGACGATCGAATCTCGGGCAAGTAACATACCGATGACAAAGGGAACAACGTATGTTGTTATGCGGTCTGACCGATAAAGATCTTCGTAGAATATGTGGGAGCCAATATGAGCATCCAGGTTCCGCTATTGGTTATTGACCGGAGACGTGTCTCGGTCATGTCTACATTGTTCTCGAACCCGTAGGGTCCGCACGCTTAAGGTTTCGATGACAATTATATTATGAGTTTATGAGTTTTGATGTACCGAAGGAGTTCGGAGTACCGTATGAGATCGGGGACATGACGAGGAGTCTCGAAATGGTCGAGACATAAAGATCGATATATTGAACGACTATATTCGGACATAGGAAAGGTTCTGAGTGGTTCGGTTATATTTCGGAGTACCGGGGAGTTACGGGAATATGGGGGAAAAGTAATGGGCCTTATTGGGCCATACGGAAAAGAGAGAGGGGCTGCCTAGGGCAGGCCGCGCGCCCCCCAAGGCCTAGTCCGAATTGGACTAGGGGGAGGGGCTGCGCCCCCTCCTTCCTTCCCTTCTCCTTTCCCCTTCCTTGTCTCCTACTCCTACTACATGGAAGGACTCCTAGTTGGACTAGGAAACGGGGAATCCTACTCCCGGTGGGAGTATGACTCCCTAGGGCGCGCCATAGAGAGGGCCGGCCCTCCCCTCCTCCACTCCTTTATATACGGGGGCAGGGGGCACCCCATAGACACACAAGTTGATCTTCGTGATCGTTCCTTAGCCGTGTGCGGTGCCCCCCTCCACCATATTCCACCTCGGTCATATCGTTGCGGTGCTTAGGCGAAGCCCTGCGTCGGTAGAACATCATCATCGTCACCACGCCGTTGTGCTGGCAGAACTCATCCCCGACACCCTGCTGGATCGGAGTCCGGGGATCGTCATCGAGCTGAACGTGTGCTGAACTCGGAGGTGCCGTCCGTTCGGTGCTTGGATCGGTCGGATCGGGAAGACATACGACTACTTCCTCTATGTTGTGTCAACGCTTCCGCTTCGGTCTATGAGGGTACGTAGACAATACTCTCCCCTCTCGTTGCTATGCATCACCATGATCTTGCGTGTGCGTAGGGAATTTTTGAAATTACTACGTTCCCCAACAGTGGCATCAGAGCCTAGGTTTTATGGTTTGATGTTATATGCACGAGTAGAACACAAGTGAGTTGTGGGCGATATAAGTCATACTGCTTACCATCATGTCATACTTTGGTTCGGCGGTATTGTTGGATGAAGCAGCCCGGACTGACATTACGCGTACGCTTACGCGAAACTAGTTCTACCGATGTGCTTTGCACACAGGTGGCTGGCGGGTGTCAGTTTCTCCAACTTTAGTTGAACCGAGTATGGCTACGCCCGGTCCTTGCGAAGGTTAAAACAGCATCAACTTGACGAACTATCGTTGTGGTTTTGATGTGTAGGTAAGATTGATTCTTGCTTAAGCCCGTAGCAGCCACGTAAAACTTGCAACAAACAAAGTAGAGGACGTCTAACTTGTTTTTGCAGGGCATGTTGTGATGTGATATGGTCAAGACATGATGCTAAATTTTATTGTATGAGATGATCATGTTTTGTAACCGAGTTATCGGCAACTGGCAGGAGCCATATGGTTGTCGCTTTATTGTATGCAATGCAATCACCCTGTAATGCTTTACTTTATCACTAAGCGGTAGCGATAGTCGTAGAAGCATAAGTTTGGCGAGACGACAACGATGCTACGATGGAGACCAAGGTGTCGCGCCGGTGACGATGGTGATCATGATGATGCTTCGGAAATGGAGATCACAAGCACAAGATGATGATGGCCATATCATATCACTTATATTGATTGCATGTGATGTTTATCTTTTATGCATCTTATCTTGCTTTGATTGACGGTAGCATTATAAGATGATTCCTCACTAAATTTCAAGATAAAAGTGTTCTCCCTGAGTATGCACCGTTGCCAAAGTTCGTCGTGCCCAGACACCACGTGATGATCGGGTGTGATAAGCTCTACGTCCATCTACAACAGGTGCAAGCCAGTTTTGCACACGCAGAATACTCAAGTTAAACTTGACGAGCCTAGCATATGCAGATATGGCCTCGGAACACTGAGACCGAAAGGTCGAGCGTGAATCATATAGTAGATATGATCAACATAGTGATGTTCACCATTGAAAGCTACTCCATTTCACGTGATGATCGGTTATGGTTTAGTTGATTTGAATCACGTGATCACTTAGATGATTAGAGGGATGTCTATCTAAGTGGGAGTTCTTAAGTAATATGATTAATTGAACTTTAATTTATCATGAACTTAGTCCTGGTAGTATTAGCATATCTATGTTGTAGATCAATAGCTCGCATTGTTGCTTTCATATGTTTATTTTGATATGTTCCTAGAGAAAATTGTGTTGAAAGATGTTAGTAGCAATGATGCGGATTGGATCCGTGATCTGAGGTTTATCCTCATTGCTGCATAGAAGAATTATGCCCTTGATGCGCCGCTAGGTGACAGACCTATTGCAGGAGCAGATGCAGACGTTATGAACGTTTGGCTAGCTCAATATGATGACTACTTGATAGTTTAAGTGCACCATGCTTAACAGCTTAGAATCGGGACTTCAAAGACGTTTTGAACGTCATAGAGCATATGAGATGTTCCAGAAGTTGAAGTTAATATTTCAAGCAAATACCCGAGTTGAGAGATATGAAGACTCCAACAAGTTATATAGCTAAAAGATGGAGGAGAATCGCTCAACTAGCAACCATGTGCTCAGATTGTCTGGGTACTACAATCGCTTGAATCAAGCGGGAGTTAATCTTCCAGATAAGATAGTGATTGACAGAATTCTCTAGTCACCATCACCAAGTTAGTAGAACTTCGTGATGAACTATAATATGCAAGGGATAACGGAAACAATTTCCAAGCTCTTCGTGATGCTGAAATCGACGAAGGTAGAAATCAAGAAAAACATCAAGTGTTGATGGTTAACAAGACCATTAGTTTCAAGAAAAGGGCAAAGGGAAGAAGGGGAACTTCAAGAAGAACGGCAAGCAAGTTGCTGCTCAAGTGAAGAAGCCCAAGTCTGGACCTAAGCCTGGGACTGAGTGCTTCTACTGCAAAGGGACTGGTCACTGGAAGCGGAACTGCCCCAAGTATTTGGTGGATAAGAAGGATGACAAAGTGAACAAAGGTATATTTGATATACAGATTATTGATGTGTATTTTACTAGTGTTCATAGCAACCCCTCGGTATTTGATACTGGTTCAGTTGCTAAGAGTAGTAACTCGAAACGGGAGTTGCAGAATGAACAGAGACTAGTTAAGGGTGAAGTGACGATGTGTGTTGGAAGTGGTTCCAAAATTGATATGATCATCATCGCACACTCCCTATACTTTCGGGATTAGTGTTGAGCCTAAATAAGTGTTATTTGGTGTTTGCGTTGAGCATGAATATGATTTGATCATGTTTATTGCAATACGGTTATTCATTTAAGTAAGAGAATAAATTGTTGTTCTGTTTACATGAATAAAACCTTAGATGGTTACACACCCAACGAAAATGGTTCGTTGGATCTCGATCGTAGTGATACACATATTCATGATATTGAAGCCAAAAAGATGCAAAGTTAATAATGATAGTGCAAGTTATTTGTGGCACCGCCGTTTAGGTCATATTGGTGTAAAGCGCATGAAGAAACTCCATGCTGATGGGATTTTGGAATCAATTGATTTTGAATCACTTGATGCTTGCGTACCATGCCTTATGGGCAAGATGACTAAAACTCCGTTCTCCGGAACAATGGAGCGAGAAACTGACTTGTTGGAAATAATACATACTGATGTATGCGATCCGATGAGTGTTAAGGCTCGCGGCGGGTATCATTATTTTCTGACCTTCATAGATGATTTGAGCAGATATTAGTATATCTACTTAATGAAACACTAGTCTAAAACATTTGAAAAGTTCAAAGAATTTCAGAGTGAAGTGGAGAATCATCGTAACAAAAATAAAAGTTTCTACGGTATGATCGCAGAGGTAAAATATTTGAGTTACGAGTTTGGCCTTCAATTAAAACAATGTGGAATAGTTTCACAAACTCATGCCACCTAGAACACCACAACATAATGGTGTGTCCGAAAGTCATAACCGTACTTTATTGGATATAGTGCAATCTATGATGTTTTTTTACCGATTTACCACTATAGTTTTGGGGTTATGCATTAGAGACAGTTGCATTCACGTTAAATAGGGCACCATCTAAATCCGTTGAGACGACACTATATGAACTGTGGTTTAGCAAGAAACCAAAGTTGTCGTTTCTTAAAGTTTGGGGTTGTGATGCTTATATGAAAAAATTTCATCCTGATAAGCTCAAACCAAAATCGGAGAAATATGTCTTCATAGGATACCCAAAGGAGATTGGTGGGTACATCTTCTATCACAAATCCGAAGGCAAGACATTCGTTGCTAAGAATGGATCCTTTCTAGAGAAGGAGTTTCTCTCGAAAGAAGTGAGTGGGAGGAAAGTAGAACTTGATAAGGTAACTGTACCTGCTCCCTTATTGGAAAGTAGTTCATCACAGAAATCTGTTCCTGTGACTACTACACCAATTATTGAGGAAGATAATGATGATGATCATGTAACTTCGGATCAAGTTACTACCAAACCTCGTAGGTCAACCAGAGTGAGATCCGCACCAGAGTGGTACGATAATTCTATTCTGGAGGTCATGTCACTTGACCATGACGAACCTACGAACTATGAGGAAGCGATGATGAGCCCAGATTCTGCAAAATGGTTTGAGGCCATGAAATCTGAGATGGGATCCATGTATGAGAACAAAGTATGAACTTTGATGGATTTGCCCGATGATCGGCAAGCCATAGAAAATAAATGGATCTTCAAGAGGAAGACAGACGCTGATAGTAGTGTTACTATCTACAAAACTAGAATTGTCGCAAAAGGTTTTCGACAAGTTCAAAGTGTTGACTACGATGAGAGTTTCTCACTCGTATCTATGCTTAAGTCTGTCCGAATCATGTTAGCAATTGCCGCATTTTATGAAATCTGGCAAATGGATAAACAAAACTGCATTCCTCAATGGATTTATTAAAGAAGAGTTGTATACGATGCAACTAGAAGGTTTTATCGATCCTAAAGGTGTTAACAAAATATGCAAGCTCCAGCGATCCATCTATGGACTGGTGCAAGCATCTCAGAGTTGGAATATACGCTTTGATAAGTTGATCAAAGCATATAGTTTTATACAGACTTGCGATGAAGCCTGTATTTACAAGAAAGTGAGTGGGAGCACTACAACATTTCTGATAAGCATATGTAAATGACATATTGTTGATCGGAAATAATGTAGAATTATTCTGCAAAGCATAAAGGAGTATTTGAAAGGAGTTTTTCGAAGAAGGACCTCGGTGAAGCTGCTTACATATTGAGCATCAAGATCTATAGAGATAGATCAAGACGCTTGATAAGTTTTCAATGAGTACATACCTTGACAAGATTTTGAAGTAGTTCAAAATGGAACAGTCAAAGAAAGAGTTCTTGCCTGTGTTACAAGGTGTGAAATTGAGTAAGACTCAAAACCCGACCACGGCAGAAGATAGAAAGAGAATGAAAGTCATTCCCTATGCCTTGGCCATAGGTTCTATAAAGTATGCCATGCTGTGTACCAGATCTATTGTATACCCTACACTGTTTAGCAAGGGAGTACAATAGTGATCTAGGAGTAGATCACTGGACAGCGGTCAAAATTATCCTTAGTGGAACAAGGATATGTTTCTCGATTATGGAGGTGACAAAAGGTTCGTCGTAAAGGGTTATGTCGATGCAAGTTTTGACACTAATCTAGATGACTCTAAGTCGCGGTCTAGATACATATTGAAAGTGGGAGCAATTAGCTAGAGTAGCTCCGTGCAGAGCATTGTTGACATAGAAATTTGCAAAATACATACGGATCTGAATGTGGCAGACCCGTTGACTAAACTTCTCTTTGCAAATTTCTCGTTGGGTGTTAATCACATAGCGATGTGAACTAGATTATTGACTCTAGTAAATCCTTTGGGTGTTGGTCACATGACGATGTGAACTATGGGTGTTAATCACATGGTGATGTGAACTATTGGTGTTAAATCACATGGTGATGTGAACTAGATTATTGACTCTAGTGCAAGTGGGAGACTGAAGGAAATATGCCCTAGAGGCAATAATAAAGTTATTATTTATTTCCTTATTTCATGATAAATGTTTATTATTCATGCTAGAATTGTATTAACCGGAAATATAATACATGTGTGAATACATAGACAAACAAAGTGTCACTAGTATGCCTCTACTTGACCAGCTCGTTAATCAAAGATGGTTATGTTTCCTAACCATGGACAAAGAGTTGTTATTTGATTAACGGGATCACATCATTAGGTGAATGATCTGATTGACATGACCCATTCCATTAGCTTAGCACCCGATCGTTTAGTATGTTGCTATTGCTTTCTTCATGACTTATACATGTTCCTATGACTATGAGATTATGCAACTCCCGTTTGCCGGAGGAACACTTTGTGTGCTACCAAATTTCACAACATAACTGGGTGATTATAAAGGAGCTCTACAGGTGTCTCCAAAGGTACATGTTGGGTTGGCGTATTTCGAGATTAGGATTTGTCACTCCGATTGTCGGAGAGGTATCTCTGGGCCCTCTCGGTAATGCACATCACATAAGCCTTGCAAGCATTGCAACTAATGAGTTAGTTGCGAGATGATGTATTACAGAATGAGTAAAGAGACTTGCTGGTAACGAGATTGAACTAGGTATTGAGATACCGACGATCGAATCTCGGGCAACATATGTTGTTATGCGGTCTGACCGATAAAGATCTTCGCAGAATATGTGGGAGCCAACATGAGCATCCAGGTTCCGCTATTTGTTATTGACCGGAGACGTGTCTCGGTCATGTCTACATTGTTCTCGAACCCGTAGGGTCCGCACGCTTAAGGTTTCGATGACAGTTATATTATGAGTTTATGAGTTTTGATGTACTGAAGGAGTTCGGAGTCCCGGATGAGATCGGGGACATGACAAGGAGTCTCGAAATGGTCGAGACGTAAAGATCGATATATTGGACGACTATATTCGGACATCAGAAAGGTTCTGAGTGGTTGGGTATATTTCGGAGTACCGGGGAGTTACGGGAATACGGGGGAAAAGTAATGGGCCTTATTGGGCCATACGGGAAAGAGAGAGGGGCTGCCTAGGGTAGGCCGCGCGCCCCCCAAGGCCTAGTCCAAATTGGACTAGGGGGAGGGGCTGCGTCCCCTCCTTCCTTCCCTTCTCCTTTCCCCTTCCTTGTCTCCTACTCCTACTACATGGAAGGACTCCTAGTTGGACTAGGAAAGGGGAAATCCTACTCCCGGTGGGAGTAGGACTCCCTAGGGCGCGCCATAGAGAGGGCCGACCCTCCCCTCCTCCACTCCTTTATATACGGGGGCAGGGGGCACCCCATAGACACACAAGTTGATCTTCGTGATCGTTCCTTAGCCGTGTGTGGTGCCCCCTCCACCATATTCCACCTCGGTCATATCGTTGCGGTGCTTAGGCGAAGGCCTGCGTTGGTAGAACATCATCATCGTTACCATGTCGTCGTGCTGACCGAACTCATCCCCGACACCCTGCTGGATCGGATTCCGGGGATCGTCATCGAGCTGAACGTGTGCGGAACACGGAGGTGCCGTCCATTCGGTGCTTGGATCGGTCGGATCGGGAAGACGTACGACTACTTCCTCTATGTTGTGTCAACGCTTCCGCTTCGGTCTACGAGGGTACATAGACAATACTCTCCCCTCTCGTTGCTATGCATCACCATGATCTTGCGTGTGCGTAGGAAATTTTTGAAATTACTACGTTCCCCAACAATTTTGTTATCCTCTTGAGTCATACACATGCTCACTATACTGGTCTCCTCGTTACCGCCTTTGTTCTTCTTTCTCGTTGACATGCTCCGACATCCCCGTGACATAGTTACCTGTGTCTGGCCAGACGATGATGGATGCCATCACACTGAGAGTGCCCTAATAATATATATTTGAAGGAAATATGCCCTAGAGGCAATAATAAAGTTGTTATTTATATTTTCTTATATCATAATAAATGTTTATGATTCATGCTAGAATTGTATTAGCCGAAAACTTAGTACATGTGTGAATACATAGACAAACAGAGCGTCACTAGTATGCCTCTACTTGACTAGCTCGTTGAATCAAAGATGGTTAAGTTTCCTAACCATAGACATGAGTTGTCGTTTGATTAACATGATCACATCATTAGAGAATGATGCGATTGACTTGACCCATTCCGTTAGCTTAGCATTTGATCGTTTAGTATATTGCTATTGCTTTCTTCATGACTTATACATGTTCCTATGACTATGAGATTATGCAACTCCCGAATACCGAGGAACACTTTGTGTGCTACCAAACATCACAACGTAACTGGGTGATTATAAAGGTGTTCTACAGGTGTCTCCGATGGTACTTGTTGAGTTGGCATAGATCAAGATTATGATTTGTCACTCCGATTGTCAGAGAGGTATCTATGGGCCCTCTCGGTAATGCACATCACTATAGGCCTTGCAAGCAATGCAACTAATGAGTTAGTTGCGGGATGGTGTATTACGGAATGAGTAAAGAGACTTGCCGGTAACGAGATTGAACTAGGTATTGAGATATCGACGATCAAATCTCGGGCAAGTAACATACCGATGACAAAGGGAACAACGTATGTTGTTATGCGGTTTGACCGATAAAGATCTTCGTAAAATATGTAGGAACCAATATGAGCATCCAGGTTCCGCTATTGGTTATTGACCGTACAGGAGTCTCGGTCATGTATACATAGTTCTCGAACCCGTAGGGTCCGCACGCTTAACGTTCGGTGACGATCGGTATTATGAGTTTATGTGTTTTGATGTAACGAAGGTAGTTCGGAGTCTCGGGTATGATCACGCACATGACGAGGAGTCTCGAAATAGTCGAGACATAAAGATCGATATATTGGAAGCCTATATTTGGACATCGGAATGGTTCCGGGTGAAATCCGGATTTTACCGGAGTACCGGGAGGTTACCGGAACCCCCTGGTAAGTGTATGGGCCTTATTGGGCCATAGTGGAGAGGGAGAGAGAGGAGACTAGGGCAGGCCGCGTGCTCCCTCTCCCTCTGGTCCGAATTGGAATAGGAGGGGGCGGCGCCCCCCTTTCCTTCCTCCCTCTCTCCCCCTTCCTTCTCTCCTAGTCCAACTAGGGGGGGGGGTCATACTCCCGGTGGGAGTAGGACTCCTCCAGGGCGCGCCATAGAGGGCCGCCCCCCCTCCTCCACTCCTTTATATACGGGGGAGGCCCATAGACACACAAGTTGATCATTGATCTTTTAGCCGTGTGCGGTGCCCCCTCCACCATAATCCACCTCAGTCATATCATAGCGGTGCTTAGGCGAAGCCCTGCGTCGGTAGCTTCATCAACACCGTCGTGCTGATGGAACTCTCCCTCGAAGCTCTACTGGGTCATGAGTTCGTGGGACGTCACCGAGCTGAACGTGTGCAGATCGCGGAGGTGCCGTACGTTCGGTACTAGGATCGGTCGATCATGAAGACGTACAACTACATCAACCGCGTTGTCATAACGCTTCCGCTTACGGTCTACGAGGGTACGTGGACGACACTCTCCCCTCTCGTTGCTATGCATCACCATGATCTTGCGTGTGCGTAGGATTTTTTTTGAAATTACTACGTTCCCCAACAGTAGCATCCGAGCCAGGTTTATGTGTAGATGTTATATGCACGAGTAGAACACAAGTGAGTTGTGGGTGCTACCTCTTGAGCACTGCGTTGGTTTTCCCTTAAAGAGGAAAGGGTGATGCAGTAAAGTAGCGTAAGTATTTCCCTCAGTTTTTGAGAACCAAGGTATCAATCTAGTAGGAGGTCACGCTCATGTCCCTTGCACCTACACAAACAAATAAGAACCTCACAACCAACGCGATAAAGGGGTTGTCAATCCCCTCACGGTCACTTACGAGAGTGAGGTCTGATAGAGATGATAAGATAATATTTTTGGTATTTTTATGATAAAGAGTAAAAGTAAAGAAAGTAAAGTAAACAGTAATGGAAATAACGGGAGATTAATATGATGGAAAATAGACCCGGGGCCATAGGTTTCACTAGTGGCTTCTCTCAAGATAGCATAAGTATTACGGTGGGTGAACGAATTACTGTCGAGCAATTGATAGAACTGAGCATAGTTATGAGAATATCTAGGTATGATCATGTATATAGGCATCACGTCCGTGACAAGTAGACCGACTCCTGCCTGCATCTACTACTATTACTCCACACATCGACCGCTATCCAGCATGCATCTAGAGTATTAAGTTCATAAGAACAGAGTAATGCTTTAAGCAAGATGACATGATGTAGAGGGATAAACTCATGCAATATGATATAAACCCCATCTTTTTATCCTCGATGGCAACAATACAATACGTGTCGTTTCCCCTACTCTCACTGGGATCGAGCACCGCAAGATTGAACCCAAAGCTAAGCACTTCTCCCATTGCAAGAAAGACCAATCTAGTAGGCCAAACCAAACTGATGATTCGAAGAGACTTGCAAAGATAACCAATCATACATAAAAGAATTCAGAGAAGATTCAAATATTGTTCATAGATAATCTTGATCATAAACCCACAATTCATCGGATCTCGACAAACACACCGCAAAAGAAGATTACATCGAATAGATCTCCATGAGAATCGAGGAGAACTTTGTATTGAGATCCAAAGAGAGGGAAGAAGCCATCTAGCTAATAACTATGGACCCGAAGGTCTGAGGTAAACTACTCACACATCATCGGAGAGGCTATGGTGTTGATGTAGAAGCCCTCCATGATCGATGCCCCCTCCGGCAGGATGCCGGAAAAGGCCCCAAGATGGGATCTCACGGGTACAGAAGGTTGCGGTGGTGGAATTAGGTTTTCGTGGTGCTCCTAGATGGTTTGGGGTACGTAGGTATATATAGGAGGAATAAGTAGGTCGGTGCAGCCACGAGGGGTACACGAGGGGTCCACAAGGGTGGAGGGCACGCCTGGGGGGGGGTAGGCGCGCCCCTTACCTCGTGGCCGCCTCGTTGGTTGCTTGACGTCCACTCCAAGTCCTCTGGATCACGTTTGTTCCAAAAATCACGCTCCCGAAGGTTTCATTTCGTTTGGACTCTGTTTAATATCATTTTTCTGCGAAACACTTAAATAGGCAAAAAACAGCAATTTGGGCTGGGCCTCCGGTTAATAGGTTAGTCCCAAAAATAATATAGAAGTGTATAAATAAGCCCATTAAACATCCAAAACAAAACATATAATAGCATGGAACAATCAAAAATTATAGATACGTTGGAGACGTATCAAGTACCAAGCTTAATTCCTGCTCGTCCTCGAGTAGGTAAATGATAAAAACAGAATTTTTGATGTGGAACACTTCTTAGCATAATTCTCAATGTAATTATTTTTATTGTGGCATGAATATTTAGATCCGAAAGATTCAAGATAAAAGTTTAATGTTGACGTAAAAAAAAATACTTCAAACATGCTAACCAAGCAATTATGTCTTATCAAAATAACATAGCCAAAGAAAGCTTATCCCTACAAAATCATATAGTTAGGCCATGTTCCAATATTGTCACACAAACGTTCTCATCATGCATAACCCCGATGACAAGCCGAGCAATTGGTTCATACTTTTTAACGCGCTTCAGCCTTTTCAACTCTTACGCAATACATGAGCGCAAGCCATGGATATAGCACTATGGGTGGAGTAAAGTATAATGATGGGGGTTATGAGAGAAGACAAAAAGGTAGGAAGTCTCACATTGACGCGGCTAATCAATAGGCTATGGAGATGCCCATCAATTGATGTTAATGAGAGGAGTATGGATTGCCATGCAACGGATGCACTAGAGCTATAAATGTATGAAAGCTCAACAAAAGAAACTAAGTGGGTGTGCATCCAACTTGCTTGCTCACGAAGACCTAGGGCATTTTGAGGAAGCCCATCATTGGAATATACAAGCCAAGTTATATAATGAAAAATTGCCACTAGTATATGAAAGTGACAACATAGGAGACTCTCTATCATGAAGATCACGGTGCTACTTTGAAGCACAAGTGTGGAAAAAGGATAGTAACATTGTCCCTTCTCTCTTTTTCTCTCATTTTTTCTTTTTTTCTTTTTGTTGGGCCTTTTTTTTTCTTTTTTTTTCTTTGGCCTCTTTTTTTCTTTTTTTATTTAGTCCAGAATCTCATCCCGACTTGTGGGGGAATCATAGTCTCCATCATCATTTACTCACATGGGACAATGCTCTAATAATGATGATCATCACACTTTTATTATTTACAACTCAACATTACAACTCAATACTTAGAACAAAATATGACTCTATGTGAATGCCTCTGGCGGTGTACCGGGATATGCGATGAATCAAGAGTGACATGTATGAAAAGATTATGAATGGTGGCTTTGCCATAAAATACGATGTCAACTACATGATCATGCAAAGCAATATGACAATGATGAAGCGTGTCATAATAAACGAAACGGTGGAAAGTTGCATGGCAATATATCTTGGAATGGCTATGGAAATGCCATGATAGGTAGGTATGGTGTCTGTTTTGAGGAAGATATAAGGAGGCTTATGTGTGATAGAGCGTATCATATCACGGGGTTTGGATGCACCGGCGAAGTTTGCACCAACTCTCAAGGTGAGAAAGGGCAATGCGTGGTACCGTAGAGGCTAGAAAATTGTGGAAGGTTGAGAGTGCGTATAATCCATGGACTCACATTAGTCATAAAGAACTCATATACTTATTGCAAAAGTTTATTATCCCTCGAAGCAAAGTACTACTACGCATGCCCCTAGAGGGATAGATTGGTAGGAAAAGACCATCGCTCGTCCCTGACCGCCACTCATAAGGAAAGCAATAAAAGAACACCTATGTGTCAAAATTGTCACACAACTTTTACCATATGTGCATGCTACGGGACTTGCCAACTTTAACACAAGTATTTCTCAATTTCACAATTACTCAACCAGCACACTCTAATATTACCACCTTTATATCTCAAAACACTTATCAAGTATCTAACTTCTCATGATATTCAATGAACTCAATATGGAAGATTAGTTTCACAATTAAAGAAATTTACCATGCTGTTTAAGACTCTCAAAATAATATAAGTGAAGCATGAGAGAACAATAATTTCTATAAAGTACAACCACCGCTGTGATCTAAAAGATATAAGTGAAGCACTAGAGCAAAAACTATATAGCTCAAAAGATATAAGTGAAGCACATAGAGTATTCTAACAAATTCCGAATCATGAGTGTCTCTATCAAAAGGTGTGTACAGCAAGGATGATTGTGTCAAACTAACAAACAAAGACTCAAATCATACAAGACGCTCCAACCAAAACACACATCATGTGGTGAATAAAAATATAGCTCCAAGTAAAGTTACTGATGGATGAGGATGAAAGAGGGGATGCCTTCCACGGCATCCCCAAGCTTTGGCTTTTTGGTGTCCTTGGATTTACCTTGGGGTGCCTTGGGCATCCCCAAGATTAGGCTCTTGCCACTCCTTGTTCCATAATCCATCAAATCTTTACCCAAAACTTGAAAACTTCACAACACAAAACTTAACAGAAAATCTCGTGAGCTCCGTTAGCGTAAGAAAACAAAACACCACTTCAAGGTACTGTAATGAACTCATTCTTTATTTATATTGGTGTTAAACCTACTGTATTACAACTTCTCTATGGTTTATAAGCTCTTTTACTAGCCATAGATTCATCAAAATAAGCAAACAACACACGAAAAACAGAATCTGTCAAAAACAGAACAGTCTGTAGTAATCTGTAACTAACGCAAACTTCTGGAACTCCAAAAATTCTACCAAAATAGGACGACCTAGATAATTTGTTTATTGATCTTCTTCAATTGGAATCAGTATTTTATCACGTTTTGGTGAATTTTTAACAATTGTTTTCATGAACAGAAAGTTTTTGGAATTTTTAGCAAGATCAAATAACTATCATCCAAGAAGATCCTATAGGTTTAACTTGGCACAAACACTAATTAAAACACAAAAACAAATCTAACCAGAGGCTAGATCAAAGATTTATTCCTAAACAGAACCAAAAAGCAAAAAACTAAAAATAAAATTGGGTTGCCTCCCAACAAGCACTATCGTTTAACGCCCCTAGCTAGGCATAAAAACAAGGATAGATCTAGGTATTGCCATCTTTGGTAGGTAATCCATAAGTAGATCTCATAATAGATTCATATGGTAATTTAATTTTCTTTCTAGGGAAGTGTTCCATGCCTTTCCTTAACGGAAATTGGAATCTAATATTTCCTTCCTTCATATCAATGATTGCACCAATCGTTCTAAGGAAAGGTATACCAAGAATAATAGGACGTGAAGGATTGCAATCTATATCAAGAACAATGAAATCTACAGGCACATAATTCCTATTTGCAACAATAAGAACATCGTTAATTCTTCCCATAGGTTTCTTGATAGTGGAATCCGCAAGATGCAAGTTTAAAGAGCAATCATCAAATTCATGGAAACCTTGCAAATCACACAAAGTTTTTGGAATCGTGGAAACACTAGCACCCAAATCATACAAAGCATGGCATTCATGATTGTTAATTTTATTTTTTATTGTAGGTTCCCATTCATCATAAAGTTTTCTAGGGATAGAAACTTCCAACTCAAGTTTTTCTTCATAATATTGCATCAAAGCATCAACGATATGTTTAGTAAAAGCTTTATTTTGACTATAAGCATGCGGAGAATTTAGCATGGACTACAACAAAGAAATACAATCTATAAAAGAGCAATTATCACAATTAAATTTCTTGAAATCCAAAATAGTGGGTTCATTGCTATCTAAAGTTTTAATCTCTCAATCCCACTTTTACCAATTTTTGCATCAAGATCTAAAAACTCCAAATTTTTGGACGCCTTCTAACTAAAGTTGACTCATCTTCAGTCCCATCATTATCAAGATTCATATTGCAAAACAAAGATTTAATAGGGGACACATCAATAACTTTTAGATCTTCATCTTTATCATCATAAAAAATTTCCGGTTTAGCGGCCATCTTATTAACTAAGGTGGCCTGCTTATCCGAGATTTCAGCTATTGATTTTTCGAGATGAGCAATCTGAGATTTCAAACCATAAAATTCTTTAGACATATCATCGAGCTCTTTATTCATGTACCCCATAAAGCCTTTTTTCCTTAAGCTCGTTTCTAAAGAAATTATTGTGCTCAAATTGTAAAGTCATAAAACTTCTGACGTTGCTTTCAATCTCTTCTAACCTTTTAAGGTGAAGATCACCAAATCTTGGTAGATCCATCATGACAAGCAAGAAGTGCAACACACGAGCAAACAAGAGGCAAGCGAAAAAGTGGGCGAACGAAAAAGAATGGGCGAATAAAACGGCAAGTGTGAAGTGGGGGAGAGAAAAACGAGAGGCAAATGGCAAATAATGTAATGCGAGGGATAAGGTTTGTGATGGGTACTTGGTATGTCTTGACTTGTGTACACTTGATAACGGAGCCAAAAATGGCTTGTTGTTGGGAGTCAAATCTTGACTTGACTTGGCGCACACCTCCCCAGCAACGGCGCCAGAAATCCTTCTTGGTACCTCTTGAGCACTGCGTTGGTTTTTCCATGAAGAGGAAAGGGTGATGCAGTAAATTAGCGTAAGTATTTCCCTCAGTTTTTGAGAACCAAGGTACCAATCCAGTAGGAGGTCATGCTCAAGTCCCTTGCACCTACACAAACAAATAAGAACCACACAACCAACGCGATAAAGGGGATGTCAATCCCTTCACGGTCACTTACGAGAGTGAGATCTGATAGAGATGATAAGATAATATTTTTGGTACTTTTATGATCAAGAGTAAAAGTAAAGAAACCAAAGTAAACAGTAATGGAAATAACGGGAGATTAATATGATGGAAAATAGACCCGGGGGCCATAGGTTTCACTAGTGGCTTCTCTCAAGATAGCATAAGTATTATGGTGGGTGAACGAATTACTGTCGAGCAATTGATAGAACTGAGCATAGTTATGAGAATATCTAGGTATCATGTATATAGGCATCACGTCCGTGACAAGTAGACCGACTCCTGCCTGCATCTACTACCATTACTCCACACATCGACCGCTATCCAGCATGCATCTAGAGTATTAAGTTCATAAGAACGGAGTAATGCTTTAAGCAAGATGACATGATGTAGATGGATGAACTCATGCAATATGATATAAACCCCATCTTTTTATCCTTGATGGCAACAATACAATACGTGTCGGTTCCCTACTGTCACTGGGATCGAGCACCGCAAGATTGAACCCAAAGCTAAGCACTTCTCCCATTGCAAGAAAGATCAATCTAGTAGGCCAAACCAAACTGATAATTCGAAGAGACTTGCAAAGATAACCAATCATACATCAAAGAATTCAGAGAAGATTGAAATATTGTTCATAGATAATCTTGCTCATAAACCTACAATTCATCGAATCTCGACAAACACACCACAAAACAAGATTACATCGAATAGATCTCCAAGAGAATTGAGGAGTACTTTGTATTGAGATCCAAAGAGAGAGAAGAAGCCATCTAGCTAATGACTATAGACCCAAAGGTCTGAGGTAAACTACTCACACATCATCTTAGAGGCTATGGTGTTGATGTAGAAGCCCTCCATGATCGATGCCCCCTCCGGTTGGACGCCGGAAAAGGCCCCAAGATGGGATCTCACGGGTACAGAAGGTTGCCGTGGTGGAATTAGGTTTTCGTGGTGCTCCTCGATGGTTTTGGGGTACATAGGTATATATAGGAGGAAGAAGTAGGTCGGTGGAGCCACGATGGGCCCATGAGGGTGGAGGGCGTGCCTGGGGGGTAGGCGCGCCCCCCTGCCTCGTGGCCGCTGCTACCTCTTGAACACTGCATTGGTTTTTCCCTTGAAGAGGAAAGGGTGATGCAGCAAAGTAGCGTAAGTATTTCCCTCAGTTTTGAGAACCAAGGTATCAATCCAGTAGGAGGCCACGGTCAAGTCCCTCGCACCTACACAAACAAATAAGAACCTCGCAACCAACGCGATAAAGGGGTTCTCAATCCCTTCACGATCACTTACGAAAGTGAGATCTGATAGATATGATAAGATAATAATTTTGGTATTTTTATGATAAAGATGCAAAGTAAAATAAAAGGCAATAAAAATAGCTAAGTGTTGGAAGATTAATATGATGGAAAATAGACCCGGGGGCCATAGGTTTCACTAGTGGCTTCTCTCAAGATAGCATAAGTATTACGGAGGGTGAACAAATTACTATTGAGCAATTGATAGAATTGAGCATAGTTATGAGAATATATAGGTATGATCATGTATATAGGCATCACGTCCACGACAAGTAGACCAAAACGATTCTGCATCTACTACTATTACTCCACACATCGACCGCTATCCAGCATGCATCTAGAGTATTAAGTTCAAAAGAACAGAGTAATGCTTTAAGTAAGATGACATGATGTAGAGGGATAAACTCATGCAATATGATATAAACCCCATGTTTTTATGCTCGATGGCAACAATACAATATGTGCCTTGCTGCCCCTGCTGTCACTGGGAAAGGACACCGCAAGATTGAACCCAAAGCTAAGCACTTTTCCCATTGCAAGAAAGATCAATCTAGTAGGCCAAGCCAAACTGATAATTCGAAGAGACTTGCAAAGATAACCAGTCATACATAAAAGAATTCAGAGGAGATTCAAATTGTTCATAGATAAACTTGATCATAAACCCACAATTCATCGGATCTCGACAAACACACCGCAAAAGAAGAGTTACATCAAATAGATCTCCACGAGAATCGTGGAGAACTTTGTATTGAGATCCAAAGAGAGAGAAGAAGCCATCTAGCTAAAACTGTGGACCCGAAGGTCTGAGGTAAACTACTCACACATCATCGGAGAGGCTATGTTGTTGATGTAGAAGCCCTCCGTGATCAATGCCCCCTCCGGCAGGACGCCAGAAAAGGCCCCAAGATGGGATCTCACGTGTACAGAAGGTTGCGGCGGTGGAATTAGGTTTTCGTGGATGCCCCCGATGGTTTGGGGGTACGTAGGTATATATAGGAGGTAGAAGTACGTCGGTGGAGCAACATGGGCCCCACGAGGGTGGAGGGCGCGCCTGGGGGGAGGCGCGCCCCCCTGACTCGTGCTCTCCTCGTTGATTGCTTGACGTGGACTCCAAGTCCTCTGGATCACGTTTGTTCCGAAAATCACGTGCCCGAAGGTTTCATTCCGTTTGGACTCCGTTTGATATTCTTTTTCTGCAAAACTCTGGAATAGGCAAAACACAGCAATTTGGGTTGGGCCTCCGGTTAATAGGTTAGTCCCAAAAATAATATAAAAGTGTATAACAAAGCCCATTAATCATCCAAAACAGAATATAATATAGCATGGAGCAATAAAAAATTATAGATACGTTGGAGACATATCAGCCGCCTCGTTGGTTGCTTGACGTCCACTCCAAGTCCTCTGGATCACGTTTGTTCCAAAAATCACGCTCTCGGAAGTTTCATTCCGTTTGGACTCCGTTTGATATCCTTTTTCTGCGAAACACTGAAATAGGCAAAAAAAATAGGAATTTGGGTTGGGCCTCCGGTTAATAGGTTAGTCCCAAAAATAATATAAAAGTGTATAAATAAGCCCATTAAACATTCAAAACAGAATATATAATAGCATGGAACAATAAAAAATTATAAATTCATTGGAGACGTATCAGTGGGCGATACAATTCATACTGCTTACCAACATGTCGTACTTTGATTCGGTGGTATTGTTGGATGAAGCGGTCCGGACCGACATTACGCGTACGCTTACGCGAGACTGGTTCTACCGACGTGTTTCGCACACAGGTGGCTGGCGGGTGTCAGTTTATCCAACTTTAGTTGAATCGAGTGTGGCTACGCCCGGTCCTTGTGAAGGTTAAAACAACACATACTTGATGAAATATCATTGTGGTTTTGATGCGTAGGTAAGAACGGTTCTTGCTCAACCCGTAGCAGCCACATAAAACTTGCAACAACAAAGTAGATGACGTCTAACTTGTTTTTGCAGGGCATGTTGTGATGTGATATGGTCAAGACATGATGCTAAATTTTATTGTATGAGATGATCATGTTTTGTAACAAAGTTATCGACAACTGGCAGGAGCCATATGGTTGTCACTTAATTGTATGAAATGCAATCGCCATGTAATTGCTTTACTTTATCACTAAGCGGTAGCGATAGTCATAGAAGTAATAGTTGGCGAGACGACAACGATGCTACGATGGAGATCAAGGTGTCGCGCCGGTGATGATGGTGATCATGACTGTGCTTTGGAGATGGAGATCAAAGGCACAAGATGATGATGGCCATATCATATCACTTATATTGATTGCATGTGATGTTTATCTTTTATGCATCTTATTTGCTTAGATCGACGGTAGCATTATAAGATGATATCTCACGAAATTTCAAGGTATAAGTGTTCTCCCTGAGTATGCACCGTTGCAAAAGTTCGTCGTGCCGAGACACCACGTGATGATCGGGTGTGATAAGCTCTACGTTCACATACAACGGGTGCAAGCCAGTTTTGCACACGCGGAATACTCGGTTAAACTTGACGAGCCTATCATATGCAGATATGGCCTCGGAACACTGAGATCGAAAGGTCGAGCGTGAATCATATAGTAGATATGATCAACATAGTGATGTTCACCATTGAAAAACTACTCCATCTCACGTGATGATCGGACATGGTTTAGTTGATATGGATCACGTGATCACTTAGATGATTAGAGGGATGTCTATCTAAGTGGGAGTTATTAAGTAAATTGATTAATTGAACTTTAATTTATCATGAACTTAGTACCTGATAGTATTTTGCATGTCTATGTTGTTGTAGATAGATGGCCCGTGTTGTTGTTCCATTGAATTTTAATGCGTTCCTTGAGAAAGCAAAGTTGAAAGATGATGGTAGCAATTACACGGACTGGGTCCGTAACTTGAGGATTACCCTCATTGCTGCATAGAAGAATTACGTCCTGGAAGCACCACTAGGTGCCAAACCTACTGCAGGAGCGACGCTAGATGTTATGAACGTCTGGCAGAGCAAAGCTGATGACTACTCGATAGTTCAGTGTGCCATGCTTTATGGTTTAGAACCGGGACTTCAGCGATGTTTTGAACGTCATGGAGCATATGAGATGTTCCAGTAGTTGAAGTTAATATTTGAAGAAAATGCCCGGATTGAGAGATATGAATTCTCCAATAAGTTCTACAGCTGCAAGATGGAGGAGAATAGTTCTGTCAGTGAGCATATACTCAAAATGTCTGGGTATAACAATCACTTGATTCAACTGGGAGTTAATCTTCCGGATGATAGTGTCATTGACAGAATTCTTCAATCACTGCCACCAAGCTACAAGAGCTTCGTGATGAACTATAATATGCAAGGGATGGATAAGACAATTCCCGAGCTCTTCGCGATGCTAAAGGCTGTGGAGGTAGAAATCAAGAAGGAGCATCAAGTGTTGATGGTCAACAAGACCACTAGTTTCAAGAAGAAGGGTAAAGGGAAGAAGGGGAACTTCAAGAAGAATGGCAAGCAAGTTGCTGCTCAAGTGAAGAAGCCCAAGTCTGGACCTAAGCCTGAGACTGAGTGCTTCTACTGCAAAGGGACTGGTCACTGGAAGCGGAACTGCCCCAAGTATTTGGCGGATAAGAAGGATGGCAAGGTGAACAAAGGTATATGTGATATACATGTTATTGATGTGTACCTTACTAATGCTCGCAGTAGCACCTGGGTATTTGATACTTGTTCTGTTGCTAATATTTGCAACTCGAAACAGGGACTAGGAATTAAGCGAAGATTGGCTAAGGACGAGGTGACGATGCGCGTGGGAAATGGTTCCAAAGTTGATGTGACCGCGGTCGGCACGCTACCTCTACATCTACCTTCGGGATTAGTTTTAGACCTGAATAATTGTTATTTAGTGCCAGCGTTGAGCATGAACATTATATCTGGATCTTGTTTGATGCGAGACTGTTATTCATTTAAATCTAAGAATAGTGGTTGTTCTATTTATATGAGTAATATCTTTTATGGTCATGCACCCTTGAAGAGTGGTCTATTTTTTATGAATCTTGATAGTAGTGATACACATATTCATAATACTGAAGCCAAAAGATGCAGAGTTGATAATGATAGTGCAACTTATTTGTGGCACTACCGTTTAGGTCATATTGGTATAAAGCGCATGAAGAAACTCCATTCTGATGGACTTTTGGAATCACTTAGTACTTGCGAACCATGCCTCATGGGCAAGATGACTAAAACACCGTTCTCTGGAACAATGGAGCGAGCAACAGATTTGTTGGAAATCATACATACTGATGTACGTGGTCCGATGAATGTTGAGGCTCGCGGCGGGTATCATTATTTGTTGGAAATATGCCCTAGAGGCAATAATAAATAGGTTATTATTATATTTCCTTGTTCATGATAATCGTTTATTATCCATGCTAGAATTGTATTGATAGGAAACTCAGATACATGTGTGGATACATAGACAACACCATGTCCCTAGTAAGCCTCTAGTTGACTAGCTCGTTGATCAATAGATGGTTACGGTTTCCTGACCATGGACATTGGATGTCATTGATAACGGGATCACATCATTAGATGAATGATGTGACGGACAAGACCCAATCCTAAGCCCAGATCATGTAGTTCGTATGCTAAAGCTTTTCTAATGTCAAGTATCGTTTCCTTAGACCATGAGATTGTGCAACTCCCGGATACCGTAGGAGTGCTTTGGGTGTGCCAAACGTCACAACGTAACTTGGTGACTATAAAGGTTCACTACAGGTATCTCCGAAAGTGTCTGTTGGGTTGGCACGAATCGAGACTGGGATTTGTCACTCCGTGTGACGGAGAGGTATCTCTGGGCCCACTCGGTAGTACATCATCATAATGTGCACAATGTGATCAAGGAGTTGATCACGGGATGATGTGTTGCGGAACGAGTAAAAGAGACTTGCCGGTAACGAGATTGAACAAGGTATCGGGATACCGACGATCGAATCTCGGGCAAGTATCGTACCGATAGACAAAGGGAATTGTATACGGGATTGATTAAGTCCTTGACATCGTGGTTCATCCGATGAGATCATCGTGGAACATGTGGGAGCCAACATGGGTATCTAGATCCCGCTGTTGGTTATTGACCGGAGAACATCTCGGTCATGTCTGCATGTCTCCCAAACCCGTAGGGTCTACACACTTAAGGTTCGATGACGCTAGGGTTATTAAGGAAGTTCGTATGTGGTTACCGAATGTTGTTCGGAGTCCCGGATGAGATCCCGGACGTCACGAGGAGTTCCGGAATGGTCCGGAGGTATAGATTTATATATGGGAAGTCCTGTTTTGGTCACCGAAAGGGTTTCGGGTTTTATCAGTAACGTACCGGGACCACCAGGAGGGTCCCGGGGGTCCACCAAGTGGGACCACCGGTCCCGGAGGGTCTTATGGGCTGTATGAGGAAGGGAACCAGCCCAAAGTGGGCTGGTGCGCCTTCCCCCCCAAGGGCCCATGCGCCTAGGGTTGGGGGAAACCCTAAAGGGGGCGCCCCCCCTTGCTTGGGGGGCAAGTCCCCCCTCCCTGGCCGCCGCCCCCCTCTAGATCCCATCTAGAGGGGCCGGACCCCCTTGCCCCTTCCCCTATAAATAGAGGGGTGAGGGGAGGGCTGCAGAAGACAACTGAAGGCGCAACCCCTCCCCTCCCCAACACCTCTCCTCCTCCGTCACGTGCTTGGCGAAGCCCTGCTGGAGTACCACGCTCCTCCATCATCACCACGCCGTTGTGCTGCTGCTGGATGGAGTCTTCCTCAACCTCTCCCTCTCCCCTTGCCGGATCAAGGCATGGGAGACGTCACCGGACTGTACGTGTGTTGAACGCGGAGGTGCTGTCCGTTCGGCACTAGGATCATCGGTGATTTGGATCACGACGAGTACGACTCCATCAACCCCGTTCACTTGAATGCTTCCGCTTAGCGATCTACAAGGGTACGTAGATGCACTCTCCTTCCCCTCGTTGCTGGTTTCTCCATAGATAGATCTTGGTGATACGTAGGAAAATTTTGAATTTCTGCTACGTTCCCCAACAGTGGTATCAGAGCCAGGTTTATTGCGTAGATTCCATGCACGAGTAGAACACAAAGTAGTTGTGGGCGTTGATTTTGTTCAATATGCTTACCGTTACTAGTCAATCTTGATTCGGCGGCATTGTGGGATGAAGCGGCCCGGACCGACCTTACACATACACTTACGTGAGACAGGTTCCACCGACTGACATGCACTAGTTGCATAAGGTGGCTAGCGGGTGCCAGTCTCTCCCACTTTAGTCGGATCGGATTCGATGAAAAGGGTCCTTATGAAGGGTAAATAGAAATTGACATATCACGTTGTGGTTTTGCGTAGGTAAGAAACGTTCTTGCTAGAAACCCATAGCAGCCACGTAAAACATGCAAACAACAATTAGAGGACGTCTAACTTGTTCTTGCAGGGTATGCCATGTGATGTGATATGGCCAAAAGGATGTGATGAATGATATATGTGATGTATGAGATTGATCATGTTCTTGTAATAGGAATCACGACTTGCATGTCGATGAGTATGACAACCGGCAGGAGCCATAGGAGTTGTCTTTAATTTATTTATGACCTGCGTGTCAACATAAACGTCATGTAATTACTTTACTTTATTGCTAAAGCGTTAGCCATAGTAGTAGAAGTAATAGTTGACGTGACAACTTCAAGAAGACATGATGATGGAGATCATGATGATGGAGATCATGATGATGGAGATCATGGTGTCATGCCGGTGACGACGATGATCATGGAGCCCCGAAGATGGAGATCAAAAGGAGCAAAGTGATGATGGCCATATCATGTCACTATTTGATTGCATGTGATGTTTATCATGTTTATACATCTTATTTGCTTAGAACGACGGTAGTAAATAAGATGATCCCTCATTAAAATTTCAAGAAAGTGTTCCCCCTAACTGTGCACCGTTGCGAAAGTTCGTCGTTTCGAAGCACCACGTGATGATCGGGTGTGATAGATTCTTACGTTCACATACAACGGGTGTAAGCCAGATTTACACACGCGAAACACTTAGGTTGACTTGACGAGCCTAGCATGTACAGACATGGCCTCGGAACACAAGAGACCAAAAGGTCGAGCATGAGTCGTATGGTAGATACGATCAACATGAAGATGTTCACCGATGATGACTAGTCCGTCTCACGTGATGATCGGACACGGCCTAGTTGACTCGGATCATGTAATCACTTAGATGACTAGAGGGATGTCTATCTGAGTGGGAGTTCATAAGATGAACTTAATTATCCTGAACATAGTCAAAAGATCTTTGCAAATTATGTCGTAAGCTCACGCTTTAGTTCTACTGTTTTAGATATGTTCCTAGAGAAAATATAGTTGAAAGTTGATAGTAGAAATTATGCGGACAGTAGAAGGCTTATGTCCTTAATGCACCGCTCGGTGTGCTGGACCTCGAACGTGGTCTGTGGATGTTGCGAACATCTGACATACACGTTTTGATGACTACATGATAGTTCGGTAATGATAAATGGTTTAGAATTGAGGCACCAAAGACATTTTGAAATGTCGCGGAACATATGAGATGTTTCGAGGGCTGAAATTGGGATTTCAGGCTCGTGCCCACGTCAAGAGGTATAAGACCTCCGACGATTTTCTTGGCCTGCAAACTAAGGGAGAAAAGCTCAATCGTTGAACTTGTGCTCAGATTGTCTGAGTACAACAATCACTTGAATCGAGTGGGAGTTGATCTTCCAGATAAGATAGTGATGTTTCTCCAAAGTCATTGCCACCAAGCTGCTAGAGCTTCGTAATGAACTATAACATATCAGGGATAGATAAAATGATCCTTGAAATATTCGCGATGTTTGACACCGCGAAAGTAGAAATCAAGAAGGAGCATCAATTGTTGATGGTTAGTGAAACCACTAGTTTCAAGAAGGGCAAGGGCAAGAAGGGATACTTCATGAAAACGGCAAATCAGCTGCTGCTCTAGTGGAGAAACCCAAGGTTGAACCCAAACCCGAGACTGAGTGCTTCTGTAATAAGGGGAACAACCACTAGAGCAGAATTACCCTAGATACTTGGTAGATGAGAAGGCTGTCGATAGAAGTATATTGGATATACATTATGTGAATGTGTACTTTACTAGTACTCCTAGTAGCATCAGGGTATTAGATACTGGATCGGTTGCTAAGTGTTAGTAACTCGAAATAAAAGCTACGGGATAAATGGAGACTAGCTAAAGGTGAGCTGACGAGATGTGTTGGAAGTGTTTCCAAGGTTGATATGATCAAGCATCGCACGCTCCCTCTACCATCGAGATTGGTGTTAAACCTAAATAATTGTTATTTGGTGTTTGCGTTGAGCATAGACATGATTGGATTATGTCTATCGCAATACGGTTATTCATTTAAGGAGAATAATGGTTACTCTATTTATTTGAATAATACCTTCAATGGTCTTGCACCTAAAATGAATGGTTTATTGAATCTCGATCATACTGATACACATGTTCATGCCAAAAGATAGTAATGATAGTGCCACCTATTTGTGGCACTGCCATGTAAGTCATATTGGTATAAAACGCATGAAGAAGCACCATGTTGATGGATCTTTGGACTCACTCATTTTTGAAAAGGGTTGAGTAATGTGAACCATGTCTATTGGTATATACGCATGAAGAAACTCCATCCGGATGGGCCGTTTGGACTCACTTGATTTTGAATCACTTGAGATATGCAAATCATACCACATGGGCAAGATGACTGAAAGCTTCGGTAAAATGGAACAAGAAAGCAACTTGTTGGAAGTAACACATTTTGATGTGTGCAGTCCAATGAGTGCTGAGGCACGCAGTGGATATCGTTATGCTCTAACTTCACAGATGATTTGAGTAGATACTGAGCATATTTACTTGATGAAACACAAGTCTGAATTATTGAATGGTTCAAGTAATTTCAGAATGAAGTTGAATATCGTCGTGACAAGAGGATAAAATATCTATGATATGATCATAGAGATGAATATCTGAGTTGCGAGTTTGGTACACAATTGAGACATTGTGGAAATTGTTTCACGACTAGTACCGCCTGGAACACCATAGTGTGATGGTGTGTCCGAACATCGTAAATGCACCCTATTGGATATGATGCATACCATGATGTTTCTTATCGAATTACCACTATCGTTCATGGGTTAGGCATTAGAGACAACCGCACTCACTTTAAATAGGGCACCACGTAATTCCGATAAGATGACACCGTATGAACTATGGTTTAGAGAAACCTAAGCTGTCATTTCTTAAAAGTTTGGGGCTGCGACGCTTATATGAAAAAGTTTCAGGCTGATAAGCTCGAACCCAAAGCGGATAACTGCATCTTCATAGGACACCCAAAACAGTTGGGTATACCTCCTGTCTCAGATCCGAAAGCAATAGGGATTGTTTCTCAAATCGGGTCCTTTCTCGAGGAAAAGTTTCTCTCGAAAGAATTGAGTGGGAGGATGGTGGAGACTTGATGAGGTTATTGAACCGTCACTTCAACTAGTGTGTAGCAGGGCACAGGAATTGTTCCTATGGCACCTACACCAATTAAAGTGGAAGCTTATGATAGTGATCATGAGACTTCGGATCAAGTCACTCCCAAACCTCGTAGGATGACAAGGATGTGTACTACTTCAGAGTGGTACGTAATCCTGTCTTGGAAGTCATGTTGCTAGACAACAATGAACCTACAAGCTATGGAGAAGCGATGGTGGGCCCGGATTCCGATGAATGGCTCGAGGCCATAAAATCCGAGAGAGGATCCATGTATGAAAACAAAGTGTAGACTTTGGCAGAACGGCTCGATGGTCGTAAGGCTGTTGAATACAGATGGATTTTAAAAGGAAGACGGACAATGATGGTAAATGTCACCATTAAGAAAGCTCGACTTGTCATTAAGATGTTTTCCGACAAGTTCAAGGAGTTGACTGCGATGAGACTTTCTCACTCGTAGCGATGCTAAGAGTCTGTTGAAATTATGTTAGCAATTGCTGCATTATTTATGAAATTGTGCAGATAGGATGTCAAAACATTGTTTCCTCGACGATTTTCTTGAGGAAAGGTTGTATGTGATACAACCAGAAGATTTTTTGTCAATCCTGAAAGATGCTAACAAGTATGCAAAGCTCCAGCTATCCTTCTAAGGACTGGAGTAAGCATCTCGGAGTTGGAATGTACGCTTTGATGAGATGATCAAAGATTTGGGTTTATACAAAGTTTATGAGAAACTTGTATTTCCAAAGAAGTGAGTGGGAGCACTATAGAATTTCTGATGAGTATATGTTGTTGACATATTGTTGATCAGAAATGATGTAGAATTTCTGGAAGGCATATAGGGTTGTTTGAAAAGTGTTTTTTTAATGAAAACCTGGATTAAGCTACTTGAACATTGAGCATCAAGATCTATAAGGATAGATCAAAATCGCTTAATAGTACTTTCAAACAGACACATACCACGACAAGATTTTGAAGGAGTTCAAAATAGATCAGCAAAGAAGGAGTTCTCGGCTGTGTTACAAGGTGTGAGTATTGAGCAAGACTCAAGACATGACCACGGCAGAATAGAAAGGACGAAGGTCGTCCCCTATGCTTTAGTCATAGGCTCTAAAGTATGTTGTGTTATGTACCGCACCTGAAGTGTGCCAAACCATGAGTCAGTCAAGGGGTACAAGTGTAATCTAGAAATGGATCACAGGACAACGGTCAAAGTTATCCTTAGTAACTAGTGGACTAAGGAATTTTCTCGATTATGGAGGTGGTAAAAGAGTTCGTCGTAAAGGGTTACGCCGATGCAAGCTTTGACACTAATCCAGATTATTCTGAGTAGTAAACTGGATTCGTATAGTAGAACAGTTATTTGGAATAGCTCCAAATAGAGCGTGGTAGCTGCATCTAGGAGATGACATAGATAATTGTAAAGCACACACGGATCTGAAAGATTCAGACCCGTTGACTACAGATCTCTCACACAGACATAACATGATCAAACCAAGAACTCATTGAGTGTTAATCACATAGTAATGTGAACTAGATTATTGACTCTAGTAAACTCTTTGGATGTTGGTCACATGGCGATGTGACCTGTGAATGTTAATCACATGGCAATGTGAACTAGATTATTGACTCTAGTGCAAGTGGGAGACTGTTGGAAATATGACCTAGAGGCAATAATAAATAGGTTATTATTATATTTCCTTGTTCATGATAATCGTTTATTATCCATGCTAGAATTGTATTGATAGGAAACTCAGATACATGTGTGGATACATAGACAACACCATGTCCCTAGTAAGCCTCTAGTTGACTAGCTCGTTGATCAATAGATGGTTACGGTTTCCTGACCATGGACATTGGATGTCATTGATAACGGGATCACATCATTAGATGAATGATGTGATGGACAAGACCCAATCCTAAGCCTAGCACCAGATCATGTAGTTCGTATGCTAAAGCTTTTCTAATGTCAAGTATCGTTTCCTTAGACCATGAGATTGTGCAACTCCCGGATACCGTAGGAGTGCTTTGGGTGTGCCAAACGTCACAACGTAACTGGGTGACTATAAAGGTTCACTACAGGTATCTCCGAAAGTGTCTGTTGGGTTGGCACGAATCGAGACTGGGATTTGTCACTCCGTGTGACGGAGAGGTATCTCTGGGCCCACTCGGTAGAACATCATCATAATGTGCACAATGTGATCAAGGAGTTGATCACGGGATGATGTGTTGTGGAACGAGTAAAAGAGACTTGCCGGTAACGAGATTGAACAAGGTATCGGGATACCGACGATCGAATCTCGGGCAAGTATCGTACCGATAGACAAAGGGAATTGTATACGGTATTGATTAAGTCCTTGACATCGTGGTTCATCCGATGAGATCATCGTGGAACATGTGGGAGACAACATGGGTATCCAGATCCCACTGTTGGTTATTGACTGGAGAACATCTCGGTCATGTCTGCATGTCTCCCGAACCCGTAGGGTCTACACACTTAAGGTTCGATGACGCTAGGGTTATTAAGGAAGTTCGTATGTGGTTACCGAATGTTGTTCGGAGTCCCGGATGAGATCCCGGAGGTCACGAGGAGTTCCGGAATGGTCCGGAGGTAAAGATTTATATATGGGAAGTCCTGTTTTGGTCACCGAAAGGGTTTTGGGTTTTATCGGTAACGTACCGGGACCACCAGGAGGGTCCCGGGGGTCCACCAAGTGGGACCACCGGTCCCGGAGGGTCTTATGGGCTGTATGAGGAAGGGAACCAGCCCAAAGTGGACTGGTGCGCCTTCCCCCCAAGGGCCCATGCGCCTAGGGTTGGGGGAAACCCTAAAGGGGGCGCCCCCCCCCCCCTGCTTGGGGGGCAAGTCCCCCCTCCCTGGCCGCCGCCCCCCCTCTAGATCCCATCTAGAGGGGCCGGACCACCTTGCCCCTTCCCCTATAAATAGAGGGGTGAGGGGAGGGATGCAGAAGACAACTGAAGGCGCAACTCCTCCCCTCCCCAACACCTCTCCTCCTCCGTCACGTGCTTGGCGAAGCCCTGCTGGAGTACCACGCTCCTCCATCATCACCACGCCGTTGTGCTGCTGCTGGATGGAGTCTTCCTCAACCTCTCCCTCTCCCCTTGCTGGATCAAGGCATGGGAGACGTCACCGGACTGTACGTGTGTTGAACGCGGAGGTGCTGTCCGTTCGGCACTAGGATCATCGGTGATTTGGATCACGACGAGTATGACTCCATCAACCCCGTTCACTTGAACGCTTCCGCTTAGCGATCTACAAGGGTACGTAGATGCACTCTCCTTCCCCTCGTTGCTGGTTTCTCCATAGATAGACCTTGGTGATACGTAGGAAAATTTTGAATTTTTGCTACGTTCCCCAACATTATTTTCTCACCTTCATAGATGATTTAAGCAGATATGGGTATATCTACTTGATGTAGCATAAGTCTGAAACATTTGAAAAGTGTTCAAAGAATTTTAGAGTGAAGTGGAAAATCATCGAAACAAGAAAATAAAGTTTCTACGGTCTGATCATGGAGGAGAATATTTGAGTTACGAGTTTGGTCTTCATTTGAAACAATGCGGAATAGTTTTGCAACTCACGTCACCCAGAACACCACAGCATAATGGTGTGTCCGAATGTTGTAGTCGTACTATACTAGATATGGTGCGATCTATGATGTTTCTTACTGATTTACCGCTATCATTTTGGGGTTATGCTTTAGAGACCAAAGTTGAGACGATGCCTTATGAACTGTGGTTTGGCAAGAAACCAAAGTTGTCGTTTCTTAAAGTTTGGGGTTGCGATGCTTATGTGAAAAAGCTTCAACCTGATAAGCTCGAACCCAAATCGGAGAAATTGTCTTCATAGGATACCCAAAGGAGACTGTTGGGTACACCTTCTATCACAGATCCGAAGGCAAGACATTCGTTGCTAAGAATGGATCCTTTCTAGAGAAGGAGTTCCTCTCGAAAGAAGTGAGTGGGATGAAAGTAGAACTTGATGAGATAATTGTACCTGCTCCCTTATTGGAAAGTAGTTCATCACAGAAATCTATTCCTATGACTCCTACACCAATTAGTGAGAAAGCTAATGATGACGATCGTGTAACTTCAGATGAAGTTACTACCGAACCTCGTAGGTCAACCAGAGTAAGATCCGCACCAGAGTGGTACGGTAATCCTGTTCTGGAGGTCATGTTACTTGACCAAGACGAACCTACGAACTATGAGGAAGAGATGATGAGCCCAGATTCCGCAAAATGGCTTGAGGCCATGAAATCTGAGATGGGATCCATGTATGAGAACAAAGTGTGGACTTTGGTTGACTTGCCCGATGATCGGCAAGCCATCGAGAATAAATGGATCTTCAAGAAGAAGACAGACGCTGGCGGTAATGTTACTGTCTATAAAGCTCGACTTGTTGCGAAAGGTTTTCGACAAGTTCAAGGAGTTGACTACGATGAGACTTTCTCACCCGTAGCGATGCTTAAGTCTGTCCGAATCATGTTAGCAATTGCCGCATTTTATGATTATGAAATTTGGCAAATGGATGTAAAGACTGCATTCCTGAATGGATTTCTGGAAGAAGAGTTGTATATGATGCAACCTGAAGGTTTTATCGGTCAAAAGGATGCTAACTAAGTGTGCAAGCTCCAACGATCCATCTATGGACTGATGCAAGCATCTCGGAGTTGGAATAAACGTTTTGATAGTGTGATCAAAGCATATGATTTTCTACAGACTTTTGGAGAAGTCTGTATTTACAAGAAAGTGAGTGGGAGCTCTATAGCATTTCTAATATTATATGTGGATGACATATTGTTGATTGGAAATGATATAGAATTTCTGATAGCATAAAAGGATACTTGAATAAGAGTTTTTCAATGAAAGACCTCGGTGAAGCTGCTTATATATTAGGCATCAAGATCTATAGAGATAGATCAAGACACTTAATTGGACTTTCACAAAGCACATACCTTGATAAAGTTTTGAATAAGTTCATAATGGATCAAGCAAAGAAAGGGTTCTTGCCTGTGTTACAAGGTGTGAAGTTGAGTCAGACTCAATGCCCGACCACTGCAGAAGATAGAGTAAAAATGAAAGGTGTTCCCTATGCTTCAGCCATAGGCTCTATCATGTATGCAATGTTGTGTACCAGACCCGATGTGTGCCTTGCTATTAGTTTAGCAGGGAGGTACCAAAGTAATCCAGGAGTGGATCACTGGACAGCGGTCAAGAACATCCTGAAATACCTGAAAAGGGCTAAGGATATTTTTCTCGTTTATGGAGGTGACAAAGAGCTCGTCGTAAATGGTTACGTCAACGCAAGCTTTGACACTGATCCAGATGACTCTAAGTCACAAACCGGATACATGTTTATATTGAATGGTGGAGCTGTCAGTTGGTGCAGTTCTAAGCAAAGCGTCGTGGTAAGATCTATGTGTGAAGCGGAGTACATAGCTGCTTTAGAAGCAACAAATGAAGGAGTCTGTATGAAGGAGTTCATATCCGATCTAGGTGTCATACCTAGTGCATCGGGTCCAATGAAAATCTTTTTTGACAATACAGGTGCAATTGCCTTGGCAAAGGAATCCAGATTTCACAAGAGAACCAAGCACATCAAGAGACGCTTCAATTCCATCGGTTATTGGTTATTGGCCGTAGATGAGTCTCGGTCATGTATACATAGTTCTCGAACCTGTAGGGTCCGCATGCTTAACGTTCGGTGACGATCAGTATTATGAGTTTATGTGTTTTGATGTACCGAAGGTAGTTTGGAGTCTCGGATATGATCATGGACATGACGAGGAGTCTCGAAATGGTCGAGACATAAAGATTGATATATTGGAACCCCCCGGTAAGTGTATGGGCCTTATTGGGCCATAGTGGAGAGAGAAGGAGACCAGGGCAAGTCGCGCGCCCCCTCTCCCTCTGGTCCAAATTGTACTAGGAGGGGGGCGGCGCCCCCCCCCCCCCCCCCGTTTCCTTCCTCCCTCTCTCCCCCTTCCTTCTCTCCTAGTCCAACTAGGGAAGGGGGGATCCTACTCCCGGCGGGAGTAGGACTCCTCCAGGGCGTGCCGTAGAGAGTCGGCCCCCCTCCACTCCTTTATATACAGGGGAGGGGGCACCCCATAGACACACAAGTTGATCATTGATCTTTTAGCCGTGTGCGGTGCCCCCCTCCACCATAATCCACCTCGGTCATATCGTAGCGGTGCTTATGCGAAGCCCTGCGTTGGTAGCTTCATCAACACCCATCACGCCGTCGTGCTGACGGAACTCTCCCTCGAAGCTCTACTAGATCATGAGTTCGTGGGACGTCATCGAGCTGAACGTGTGCAGATCACGAAGGTGTCGTACGTTCGGTACTATGATCGGTCGATCGCGAAGACGTACAACTACATCAACCGCGTTGTCATAACGCTTCCGCTTACGGTCTACGCGGGTACGTGGACGACACTCTCCCCTCTCATTGCTATGCATCACCATGACCTTGCGTGTGCGTAGGATTTTTTTTGAAATTACTACGTTCCCCAACAATCTTCATCATCGGAGGAGCAAATTCCACTCCCAAGCTATCGTGTCCCCTGTCAAACTTTCTGATGAACCTGTAAGTTGTCGTTATGATCACCAATTTACTGATGACGTTTGAGCAACTGCAAAGCTCATCATACGTTAAGAAGTGACTGCGATACTCTTATGGTCTAAGGAACTAAAATCATAAGTTAACACTTCGTGTCATAGCAATGAACTTATGACGATATTATCTCAAAGTATAACAAACAAGTTTGGGTCGATTCCATATGATCGTTCTTCTAACGTAATACTCTCAATGTTGTTTTAGAACTATCGTTACACTTAACGATATCATAAGATCTGAAGAACGTGATCACCAACAACACTTGAGCTAGTCTTAGAGGCGAGACTAGGAATCTTATTTTTTTCGTTTATTGCTCTACACGTGCATACGAGTTTTCCACTGGATCGCATATTCAAGGATTGTAGCAGTTATAGCATGGAATATAAACTCTTAATTACAAACACAAAAAAATAATTATACAACATTATTGCCTCTAGGGCACATTTTCAATAGGTATCCTTCTCTGACGAATTCAAGTGGCTTGACTTGGCACATGTTCACACATGTAATTGATTCAAACCTAATATTGCCTCTATGATATTTATGTTCAAAGTGTTTATATCCTCCCCATACTCATGTTCGATGTTAATTATTCAAAATGCATGATTATGACTGTTTGTCGCTCTCTATTGCTAACCTTCGCCTATACTAAGCGGAAATACTGCTTGTTTATCCAAAATCCCGAGACAAAGCTATGCCAATAAGTCCATCATATCTACATATATACGGTATTACCTTGTTGTTCCAAGTAAATTTGCATGTGCCATCTCTAAACCTTCTAATAAACATTTGTTTTGTATGCACTAAAGCTCATGGAGCGGTTGGGCAGTCAATATCTTCCATGCTAAGTGTGTTTTACTCACGATGAGAGTTTATTCACTCATCTATATTGAGAGTGGCTGGTATTTAGGATGCCCAGTCCCGCTTTACTTTATAAATACTCCACCCGGATAGTTGATTGTTGGCAGGCACCCGTGAATTAGGCTAGACATGGTTTATGTTAGTACAATGGAGGGGGAGTAAACTTTTTTGCATGGGAACTGCCATTAATGTGTTTAGCATGGAAGATATTGGGAACTCCGTCGTAAATCATGAATTGAAAAGTACACCACTCAAAATGCAATTTATCTCTATTTTAAAACAATGAGCTTTGGTACACAAGCAAATCACTGCTTCCCTCTGTGAAGGGCCTATGTATTTACTTTTATTGAGTCATCACCTTCTCATTCAAGCATCAATCCTGAGAGCGTTATTGTCATTCTTAGTGTAACATGCATTTGGTCTAATTAATTTTGGGTGTGAGCATGAATGGATGTTTTCTACCCTGAATTACAACGTGTAGTCGCTGCTTAAACTTTGGAGGTGCTCTACATTTATGTTTTACGGTCTCAGAAAAGGGCTAGCGAGATACCATTCTATCATATCGTATCCTAGTTGTTTTAACAAAGTGTTGGTACTTGAGATATAGTATTATTGCTCGTTAGTTGATTATAATATTGATATGAATAAATATGGATTCTAAATGTTATCATGCATATGGTTAGTTCATGATCTTTGTTGAAAGTAAATCTCTAGGTTTATATGCAACAACAATAACAAATGAGTTTGTAAATGTTTCTCTTTTCCACTTTCAGTTTGTCAACTCAATTGCTTGAGGACAAGTAATGAGTTAAGATTGGAGGACTTGATACGTCTGTAACGTATCTAATTTTCCAAATACTTTTGATCTTTGTTTTGGATTCTAATTTGCATGATTTGAATGAAACTAACCCTGACTATATACGGAATATATGCCTACATATGGTTGATGAATTGGAGCTATTTTGTATCGTTCTACGTTGTGACGGTTACTTGATGAATATCATCCAAATATCCATCGTTAATCCATGCCTACGCCTTAATAATATTGTCTTTGCTCAAGTTACTATCACTGTTGCTGCTACAGTTGCCACAAAACTGCTACTACTATTTCCGCAGCTATCATATTACTGTGCTACTAATAAATTGTTGCAAGGAAGTGACTTCTCAGGTGTGATTGAATTGACAACTCAACTACTAAGGCTTATAAATATTCTTTGGCTCCCCTTGTGTTGAATCAATAAATTTGGGTGAAATCATACTACCCCCGAAGACTGTTGCGATCCCCTATACTTGTGGGTAATCATACCTGTGTAGGTCTTCAGATCATGTTTCCTGAGCCCTTAAATTGGACAACATGAATTATGCTCACGACAGATAAACAACTTACAAAATAATTCTAAAACTATAAGCACAATTGATGATATATAGAATGGGCTCAAATGAATATGAACAATCACCTACAACTCCCGCGCATAGGGAAAATTACTCACACATAGGGGGAGAACTGATACGTCTCAAACACATTTATAATTTTTTATTGTTTCATGCTATTAATCACTTTTAGATACTTTTTATAGCCGTTTTTATTATTTTTGTACTAAACTATTAATTCAGTGCCCAAAGCCAATTGTTGTTTTCTGCATGTTTTTTGCCTTTTTCGAAAAATCCATATCTATGTAGGTCAAAAAAACTCTAGGGCTTTAATATGATTTTCTTTCCAAGACATGAGGAGTCCAGGAAGTGTCGGATGCTGCCGAGGGCCACCCAAGGGCCCCACATGATCAGGGGGCACCCGCGTGGCTAGGCTTCTTTGGACCCCTATGCACCACCTTACGCCCATTCTATCACCTATAGATCCCATTAATCAAGAAACCCTCGAAAACATTTTTCTCTGATTTTTTTCGCCTCTACAAGTTTTTGTTCTAAGGATATCCAATCTGGAGGGTTGTTTCGGGACCCTACTGGAGGGGGAATCCAGCATCAGAACCATTGTCATCAACCTTGCTTCCTCCATGGTCATGTGTGAGTAGTTTTCTTAGGACATATCAGTAGCTAGATAACATCCTCTTTCCCTTGTGATTCAATACAAAGTTCCCGTGATCTACCTCACATGCTTGGGATCAATATGATGTAATTGGTGGCTGTGTTTGTTGGGATATGATGAATTGTCACTTTATGATTAGATTGTTCATTGAATTATATTGGATCTTTAGAAGTTTCCTGATACATCTCCGTCGTATCTACAATTTTTGGTTGTTCCATGCCAATATTCTACAACTTTTACATACTTTTGGAAACTTTTTATGCTATTTTTGGGACTAACATATTGATCCAGTGTCCAGTGCCAGTTCCTGTTTGTTGCATGTTTTTTGTTTCTCAGAAAATCCATATCAAACGGAGTCCAAACCGGATAAAAACTTATAGAGATTTTTTTGGAATATATGTGAATTTTGGGAAGTGGATTCAATGCGAGACGATGCCCGAGGGGCCCACGAGGGTGAGGGGCGCGCCCTAGGACCTCGTGGCCACTTTGTAAGGCGGTTGGTGCCCTTCTTTCTCCGTAAGAAAGCAAATATCCAGATAAAAATCGTGTCCAAATTTCAGCCCAATCGGAGTTACGGATCTCCGAGAATTTAAGAAAAGGTGAAAGGGCAAAATCAAGGAGCGCAGAAACAGAAGGAAACAGAGAGAGAGAGATCCAATCTTGGAGGGGCTCCCGCCCCTCTGCCGCCATGGAAGCCAAGGACCAGAGGGGAAACCCTTCTCCCATCTAGGGAGAAGGTCAAGGAAGAAGAAGGGGGACTCTCTCCCCCTCTCTCCCGGTGGCGCCGAAACGCCGCCGGGGCCATCACCGCGACAACGATCTACACCAACAACTTCACCGCCATCATCACCAACTCTTCCCCCCTCTATGCAGCGGTGTAAACCCTCTTTTACTCGCTGTAATCTCTACTTAAACACGGTGCTCAACGCTATATATTATTTCCCAATGATGTATGGCTATCCTATGATGTTTGAGTAGATCCATTTTGTCCTATGGGTTCATTGATGATCGTGATTGGTTTGAGTTGCATGTTTTATTATTGGTGTTGTCCTATGGTGCTCTCCGTGTCGCTCAAGCATGAGGGATCCCCTCTGTAGGGTTTGCAATATGTTCATGATTTGCTTATGGTGGGTGGCGTGAGTGACAAAAGCACATACCCGGGTAAGTAGGTTGTTTGCGTATGGGAATAAAGAGGACTTGATACTTTAATGTTATGGTTGGGTTTTACCTTAGTGATCTTTAGTAGTTGCGGATGCTTGCTAGAGTTCCAATCATAAGTGCATATGATCCAAGGAGAGAAAGTATGTTAGCTTATGCCTCTCCCTCATATAAAATTGCAATAGTGATTACCGGTCTAGTTATCAATTGCCTAGGGACAAATAACTTTCTTGTGTGACAAAAAGCTCTCTACTAAAACTAACTTAGTTGTGTCTTCATCTAAATAGCTCCTACTTTCTATTTACGTGCTCTTTATTATCTTGCAAACCTATCCAACAACACCTACAAAGTACTTCTAGTTTCATACTTGTTCTAGGTAAAGCTAACGTTAAGCGTGCGTAGAGTTGTATCGGTGGCTGATAGAACTTGAGGGAATATTTGTTCTACCTTTAGCTCCTCGTTGGGTTCAATATTCTTACTTATCAAAAAAGGCTACAATTGACCCCCTATACTTGTGGGTTATGAAGACCTTTTTCTGGCGCCGTTGCTGGGGAGCAATAGCGTGGGGTGAATATTCTCGTGTGTGCTTGTTTGCTTTATCACTAAGTGGATTTTATTTGCTGTTCTAAGTTGTTCTCTATCTTTAGTTATGGATATGGAACACGAAATACCAAAAAATAATTAGGTTTACTTGCTACTCATGGAGATGGGGAACCTCCTAAAACCCTCGACGCTCATTATGTGAAAAATATTATGCACTACTTTTATAATCCTGAGAAAGCCCCATTCAATTATATAATGGGAGACACGTTGGATCAACGTGAATACTTTAGGGATTATCGCTTGACTCAAAAAGGGAAACTATCATGGGATCAAATTCATATGTTGCATTGGTATGCTTGGGAACTATGCTTGAGATATGATTATACTTGTTGCTCTAGGATGAAGGCACCACACCTTCCCTTTTCATGTAAATTTAATGATAATGAAACCTTAGCTTCTTATGCTAATGGTATATATGATTACTATGATGTGGAACAAATAGAAGAATTTGTTGCTTTTAAGGGTGCTTGTGAAATTGAATCTTTGTTTAAAGAGTTTGAAGATTTTGATGATTCAGTTTATAGACCTGAAAATTTAGCTATCCCTAAATATTTCTATGAGAATTATAAATACAATTATGATATTGATGAATTTATTGAGAAAGTCTCCGCTGTCCAAGAAGAGAAAAATACTTTGCAGGAGTTATGGGAGAAGAAATTGATGAAACTGTGAGTTCATTGGATGAAAAAGATGATGAGGAGAGCGAAGAACAAAAGGAGGAAGATCGGATTAGCTACCCGTGCCCACCTTCTAATGAGAGTAATTCTCCAACTCATATATTATTTAATGTCCCTTCGTTCTTACCGAAGGATGAATGCCATGATAATTGCTATGATCCCATTAATTCGTTTGAAATATCCCTTTTTGACAAACTTGATGCTTGCTATTCTTGTGGCCAAGATGCCAATATGAATTATGCTTATGGAGATGAACTTGCTATTGTTCCTTATGTTGAACATGAAATTGTTGCTATTGCACCCACACATGATAGTCCTATTATCTTTTTGAATTCTCCAAACTACACTATATCAGAGAAGTTTGCACTTATTAAGGATTATATTGATGGGTGGACTTTTACCGTTGCACTTGATAATTTTGATGAATATAATATGCATGTGCTTGCTGCTCCCACTTGCAATTATTATGAGAGAGGAACTAGATCTCCGCCTCTCTATGTTTCCAACACGAAAAATGCAAGAAACTTCTTATGCTATGTATTGGCCTTTACTTGATGTGCATGCATTGTTCTTGTATGACGTGCCGATGCATAGGAAGAGAGTTAGACTTCTTCATTGCTTGATATATGTTGCTTTGCGCTCATTACTAAATGCTAAATCGTTGCTAATTCAAATTGGCTTTGATATACCTTGGGATCCGGGTGGATTCATTACTTGAGCACCTTATGCCTAGCTTAATGGCTTTAAAGAAAGCGCTGCCAGGGAGACAACCCGAAAGTTTTAGAGAGTCATTTATTTCTGTTGAGTGCTTTTATGCAGTTTAAAAACAAAAAAAATAAAGAGGGGAACCCAAAACTTTTCAAAAAAGGAAAGTGAAAGTGAGAGAGACAAGCATTGTTGAAGTGAGGGAGCTCCTTGAACTTTGTTCATGCTCACAGAAACTTTGTGAATCTTGATTATAGAAACTTTTCAACAAAAATAATTATTCCCTTGTACAATTCCATTGTATTATAAAAATAATGTGCCAAGATTTGCCTTTAGGATGTTTACATTGCTTGTTGGTTTGTGCGGTGCAAAACAGAAACTTTGGCTGTAGTGCGCGATTTTACATTTTTTTACTGGAACGTCAAACGGTTCTGAAACTTTCTGCACTATCTGTCTATACAAATTGTTTATTTTTCCTAATTTTTTCAGAATTTTTGGAGTACCAGAAGTATGGTGAATGTTCAGATTACTACAGACTGTCTTGTTTAAGACAGATTCTGTTTTTGATGCATTGTTTGCTTGTTTTGATGAAACTATCGATTTCTATCAGTGGATTAAGCCATGGAAAAGTTATATTATAGTATCTACAATGCAAAAACAAAACATTAATTGGTTTGCAACAGTACTTAGAGTAGTGATTTGCTTTATTATACTAACGGATCTTACCAAACTTTCTGTTGAGTTTTGTGTGGATGAAGTGATCAAAGATCGAGGAGGCCTCGATATGAGGAGAAGGAGGAGAGGCAAGAGCTCAAGCTCGGGGATGCCCAAGGCACCCCAAGTAAGTATTCAAGGAGACTCAAGCGTCTAAGCTTGTGGATGCCCCGGAAGGTATCCCATGTTTCTTCAACAAGTATCGGTATGTTTTCGGTTTCGTTTCGTTCATGTGATATGTGCAAATCTTGGAGCATCTTTTGCATTTAGTTTTCACTTTTCTTTGATGCACCATGCTGGTATGAGATAGTCCATGGTTGATTTATGGAATTCTCATTGCACTTCACTTATATCTTTTGAGTATGGCTTTATAGAATGCTTCGTGTGCATCACATATATCATTTGAAGTTTGGATTGCCTGTTTCCCTACACATAGAAAACCGCCATTTGTAGAATGCTCTTTTGCTTCAGTTATATTTGTTAGAGCGTGGGCATATCTTTTGTAGAAGTAATTAAACTCTCTTTCTTCACTTATATCTATTTAGAGAGATGATAGGAATTGGTCATTCAAATGGTTAGTCATAAAATCCTACATAAAACTTGTAGATCACTGAATATGATATGTTTGATTCCTTGCAATAGTTTTGCGATATAAAGATGGTGATATTAGAGTGATGCTAGTGGGTAATTGTGGATTGTAGAAATACTTGTGTTGAAGTCTGTGATTCCCGTAGCATGCACGTATGGTGAACCGTTATGTAACGAAGTCGGAGCATGATTTATTTATTGATTGTCTTCCTTATGAGTGGCGGTCGGGGACGAGCGATGGTCTTTCCCTACCAATCTATCCCCCTAGGAGCATGCGTCTAATGATTTGTTTTGATGGCTTCTAGACTTTTGCAATAAGTATGTGAGTTCTTTTATGACTAATGTTGAGTCCATGGATTATATGCACTCTCACCCATCCATCATTGCTAGCCTCTTCGGTACCGTGCATTGCCCTTTCTATTGGGGAACGTAGCAGAAATTCAAAATTTTCCTACGTGTCACCAAGATCTATCTATGGAGAAACCAGCAACGAGGGGAAGGAGAGTGCATCTACATACCCTTGTAGATCGCTAAGCGGAAGCGTTCAAGTGAACGGGGTTGATGGAGTCGTGCTCGTCGTGATTCAGATCACCGATGATCCTAGTGCCGAACGGACAGCACCTCCGCGTTCAACACACGTACAGCCCGATGACGTCTCCCACGCCTTGATCCAGCAAGGAGAGAGGGAGAGGTTGAGGAAGACTCCATCCAGCAGCAGCACAACGGCGTGGTGGTGGTGGAGGAGCGTGGCAATCCTGCAGGGCTTCGCCAAGCGCCTGCGGGAGAGGAGGAGGTGTCACGGGAGGGAGGGAGGCGCCAGGGCTTCAGGTGTGTCTGCCCTCCCTCCCCTCCACTATATATAGGGGCAAGGGAGAGGGGGAAGGCGCAGCCTTGCCCCTTCCTCCAAGGAAGGGGTGCGGCCAAGGGGGGGAGGAGTCCATCCTCCCCAAGGCACCTCGGAGGTGCCTTCCCCTTTGAGGACTCTCCCCTTTTTCTTATATCTTGGCGCATGGGCCTCTTGGGGTTGGTGCCCTTGGCCCATATAGGCCAAGGCGCACCCCCTACAGCCCATGTGGCCCCCCGGGGTAGGTGGACCCCCCGGTGGACCCCCGGACCCCTTTCGGCACTCCCGGTACAATACCGATAAAGTGCGAAACTTTTCTGGCGACCAAAATAAGACTTCCCATATATAAATCTTTACCTCCGGACCATTCCGGAACTCCTCGTGACGTCCGGGATCTCATACGGGACTCCGAACAACATTCGGTAACCACATACAAACTTCCTTTATAACCCTAGCGTCATCGAACCTTAAGTGTGTAGACCCTACGGGTTCGGGAGACATGCAGATATGACCGAGACGTTCTCCGGTCAATAACCAACAGCAGGATCTGGATACCCATGTTGGCTCCTACATGTTCCACGATGATCTCATCGGATGAACCACGATGTCAAGGACTTAATCAATCCCGTATACAATTCCCTTTGTCTAGCGGTATTGTACTTGCCCGAGATTCGATTGTCGGTATTCCGATACCTTGTTCAATCTCGTTATCGGCAAGTCTCTTTTACTCGTTCCGCAGCACATCATCCCGTGATCAACTCCTTGATCACACTGTGCACATTATGATGATGTCCTACCGAGTGGGCCCAGAGATACCTCTCCGTCACACGGAGTGACAAATCCCAGTCTCGATTCGTGCCAACCCAACAGATACTTTCGGAGATACCCGTAGTGCACCTTTATAGCCACCCAGTTACTTTGTGACGTTTGGCACACCCAAAGCACTCCTACGGTATCCGGGAGTTGCACAATCTCATGGTCTAAGGAAACGATACTTGACATTAGAAAAGCTTTAGCATACGAACTACATGATCTTGTGCTAGGCTTAGGATTGGGTCTTGTCCATCACATCATTCTTCTAATGATGTGATCCCGTTATCAATGACATCCAATGTCCATGGTCAGGAAACTGTAACCATCTATTGATCAACGAGCTAGTCAACTAGAGGCTTACTAGGGACATGGTGTTGTCTATGTATCCACACATGTATCTGAGTTTCCTATCAATACAATTCTAGCATGGATAATAAACGATTATCATGAACAAGGAAATATAATAATAATCAATTTATTATTGCCTCTAGGGCATATTTCCAACACTTTCTCACCTCGAGAGTTGGTGCAAACTTCGCTGGTGCATCCAAACCCCGTGATATGATGCACTCTGTCACACATAAGCCTCCTTATATCTTTCTCAAAACAGCCACCATACCTACCTATCATGACATTTCCATAGCCATTCCGAGATATATTGCCATGCAACTTCCATCATCTTCATATACATGACTTGAGCATTTATTGTCATATTGCTTTGCATGATCGTAAGATACCTAGCATGATGTTTTCAGGGCTTGTCTGTTTTTTTTATTTCATTGCTACACTAGAACATTGCACATCCCGGTACACCGCCGGAGGCATTCATATAGAGTCATATCTTCGTTCTAGTATCGAGTTGTAATATTGAGTTGTAAGTAAATAAAAGTGTGATGGTCATTATTAGAACATTGTCCCATGTGAGGTTATCAAAATAGAAGTGTCCAAAGAAGCCCCAAAAAAAGAGAGGCCAAAGAAGGCTACAAAAAAAGAAAAAAAGGAGAAAAAATGAGAGAAAAGAGAGAAGGGACAATGTTACTATCCTTTTACCACACTTGTGCTTCAAAGTAGCACCATGTTCTTCATATAGAGAGTCTCTTGAGTTATCACTTTCATATACTAGTGGAAATTTTCATTATAGAACTTGGCTTGTATATTCCAACGATGGGCTTCCTCAAATGCCCTAGGTCTTCATGAGCAAGCAAGTTGGATGCACACCCACTTAGTTTCCAGTTTAAGCTTTCATACACTTATAGCTCTTAGTGCATCCGTTGCATGGCAATCCCTACTCCTCGCATTGACATCAATTGATGGGCATCTCCATAGCCCGTTGATTAGTCGCGTTGATGTGAGACTTTCTTCTTTTTTGTCTTCTCCACTCAACCTCCACCATCATATTCTATTCCTCCTATAGTGTTATATCCATGGCTCACACTCATGTATTGCGTGAAAGTTCAAAAGGTTTGAGAACATCAAAAGTACGAAACAATTGCTTGGCTTGTCATCGGGGTTGTGCATGATTTGAATATTTTGTGTGGTGAAGATGGAGCATAGACAGACTATATGATTTTGTAGGGATAACTCTCTTTAGCCATGTTATTTTGAAAAGACATGATTGCTTTATTAGTAGGCTTGAAGTATTATTATTTTTTATCTCAAATGATAGACTATTGCTTTGAATCACTCGTGTCTTAATATTCATGCCATGATTAGATTACATGATCAAGATTATGCTAGGTAGCATTCCACATCAAAAATTATCTTTTTTATCATTTACCTACTTGAGGATGAGCAGGAATTAAGCTTGGGGATGCTGATACGTCTCCGTCGTATCTATAATTTTTGATTGTTCCATGCCAATAATCTACAACTTTTACATACTTTTGGCAACTTTTTATACTATTTTTTGGGACTAACATATTGATCCAGTGCTAGTTCCTGTTTGTTGCATATTTTTTTGTTTCGCAGAAAAGCCATATCAAACGGAGTCCAAACCGGATAAAAACTTACAGAGATTTTTTTTGGAATATATGTGAATTTTGGGAAGTGGAATCAACGCGAGACGATGCCCGAGGGGCCCACGAGGGTGAGGGGCGCCCCCAGGGGGTAGGGAGCGCCCTGGGCCCTCGTGGCCACTTCGTAAGGCGGTTGGTTCCCTTCTTTCGCTGCAAGAAAGCCAATATCTGGATAAAAATCGTGTCAAAATTTCAGCCCAATCTGAGTTACGGTGAAAGGGCAAAATCAGGGAGCACAGAAACAGAAGGAAACAGAGAGAGAGAGAGAGAGAGAGAGAGAGAGAGAGAGAGAGAGAGAGAGAGAGAGAGATCCAATCTCGGAGGGGCTCCCGCCCCTCCACCGCCATGGAAGCCAAAGACCAGAGGGGAAACCCTTCTCCCATCTAGGGGGAAGGTCAAGGAAGAGGAAGAAGAAGAAGGGGGCTCTCTCCCCTCCCTCCCGGTGGTGCCGGAACGCCGCCAGGGCCATCGTCTCGACAACGATCTACACCTACAACTTCACTGTCGTCATCACCAACTCTTCCCCCCTCTATGCAGCGGTGTAACCCCTCTTTTACCCACTGTAATCTCTACTTAAACATGGTGCTCAATGCTATATATTATTTCTCAATGATGTATGGCTATCCTATGATGTTTGAGTAGATCTGTTTTGTCTATGGGTTCATTGATGATCGTGATTGGTTTGAGTTGCATGTTTTATTATTGGTGATGTCCTATGGTGCTTGATAACCCACAAGTATAGGGGATCAATTGTAGCCTCTTTCGATAAGTAAGAGTGTCGAACCCAACGAGGAGCTAAAGGTAGAACAAATATTCCCTCAAGTTCTATCGACCACCGATACAACTCTACACACGCTTAACGTTCGCTTTACCTAGAACAAGTATGAAACTAGAAGTACTTTGTCGGTGTTTTTGGATAGGCTTGCAAGAATATAAAGAGAGCGTAAATAAAAAGTAGGGGCTGTTTAGGTAAAGACACAACTAAATTAGTTTAAGTAGAGAGCCTTTTGTTACGAGAAAGTTATTTGTCCCTAGGCAATCGATAACTAGACCGGTAATCATTATTGCAATTTTATTTGAGGGAGAGGCATAAGCTAACATACTTTCTCTACTTGGATCATATGCACTTATGATTGGAACTCTAGCAAGCATCCGCAACTAGTAAAGATCATTAAGGTAAAACCCAACCATAGCATTAAGGCATCAAGTCCTCTTTATCCCATACACAACAACCCCCTTACTTGGGTTTGTGTTTCAGTCACTCACGCAACCCACTATAAGCGAATCATGAACGTATTGCAACACCCTACAGCGGGAATCCCTCACGCTTGCGCGACACGGAGAGCACCATAGGACAGCACCAATAATAAAACATGCAACTCAAACCAATCTTGATCATCAAATAACCCATGGGACAAAACGGATCTACTCAAACATCATAGGATAGCCATACATCATTGGAAAATAATATATAGCGTTGAGCACCATGTTTAAGTAGAGATTACAACGGGTAAAAGAGGGGTTACACCGCTGCATAGAGGGGGGAAGAGTTGGTGATGATGGCGGTGAAGTTGTTGGTGAAGATCGCGGTGATGATGATGGCCACGGCAGCGTTCCGGTGCCACCGAAAGAGAGGGGGAGAGGGGCCCCCTTCTTCTTCTTCCTTGACCTCCTCCCTAGATGGGAGAAGGGTTTCCCCTCTGGTCCTTGGTCTCCATGGCATGGGAGGGGCGAGAGCCCCTCCGAGATTGGATCTGTCTCTCTGTCTCTCTCTGTTTCTGCGTTCTGTTCTGCTGCCCTTTCACCTTTTCGTGTATATATGGAGATCCGTAACTCCGATTGGACTGAAATCTTCGCCGTGATTTTTTCCTAAAAATTAGCTTTCTTGCGACCGAAGAAGGGCATCAATCGCCTTACGGGGGGCCCACGAGGATCAGGGGCGCGCCCCCCTGCCTCGTGCCTCCCTCGGGCACCGTCTCGCGTGGATTTTTCTTCCCATATTCTCCGAATATTCCAAAAATAATTTCCGTCCGTTTTTGTCCCGTTTGGACTCCGTTTGATATGGATATTCTGCGAAACAAAAACATGCAACAAACAGGAACTGACACTGGGCACTGGATCAATATGTTAGTCCCCAAAAATAGTATAAAAAGTTGCCAAAAGTATATGAAAGTTGTAGAATATTAGCATGGAACAATAAAAAATTATGGATACGACGGAGACGTATCACTGCTCTCTGTGTCGCGCAAGCGTGAGGGATCCCCGCTGTAGGGTTTGCAATATGTGCATGATTTGCTTATGGTGGGTGGCGTGAGTGATAGAAGCACAGACCCGAGTAAGTAGGTTGTTTGCGTATGGCAATAAAGAGGACTTGATACTTTAATGCTATGGTTGGGTTTTACCTTAATGATCTTTAGTAGTTGTGGATGCTTGCTAGAGTTCCAATCATAAGTGCATATGATCCAAGGAGAGAAAGTATGTTAGCTTATGCCTCTCCCTCATATAAATTTGCAATAGTGATTTTCGGTCTAGTTATCGATTGCCTAGCGACAAATAACTTCATTGTGCGACAAAAAGCTCTCTACTAAAACTAACTTAGTTGCTTCATCTAAACAACCCCTACTTTTTATTTACGCGCTCTTTACTATCTTGCAAACCAACAACACCTATACAGTACTTCTAATTTCATACTTGTTCTAGGTAAAGCGAACGTTAAGCGTGCGTAGAGTTGTATTGGTGGTCAATAGAACTTGAAGGAATATTTGTTCTACCTTTAGCTGCTTGTTGGGTTCGACACTCTTACTTATCGAAAGAGGTTACAATTGATCCCCTATACTTGTGGGTTATCATTTTTCTACTGTATAATTAAGTGGCTATGTATGCTTTCCGATGATTTGTCGTCTCTTGCCAAGATTGCTTGGTAGTTCTTCAAAGGAAGTGGTGCATAGTAGTGGATTCAATCTCGCGGTGAATTTTATCCGAGTGACAATAGGGGATTGGACACGTATTGCATTGTTGCCACTAAGGATAAAATGATGGTTTCTTCGTCACACTTAGATGATAGTTTTACTGTCTACCTTATGTCATCATGCTTATTTCAATGCTCTATTGGTCATGAACTTAATATTTCAAGATGCATGTTGGATAGCGATCTTGAGGTGAAGTATTAGTTGTAGATGCAGTTGGATAACGGTTTACATATCACAGACTTAATGCCTACACAAAATTATACCATGGCTGATCATCGCCATAAGTAGAAATATTATAATTTAATTCCCCCCAACTATAATTTGGTCACCCCACCACACTTATCTGCTTGGAGAAATGCTACTAGCGGACCTATGGCCCCGGGGGTCTATTTTCCATTACTGAAAACATCTACAAAAATATTATTCTTTGCCATATTATTTATTTATTTTATCTACCTACCAGTTCCTACCACACAGTGCAATTTACCCTTCTAACTAGTAGGACAAGGAGCTCGACAGCCTTCTTCAAACATTGGGGGCAAGAGTGTGTTCTGTTTTGGCGGCTGTGTCCCTATGATGCTATCTGCTCCTTCATGAAAGTTGTTCCTATAGATCAGGGGGAGTTGAGGGCGCCTGGTATGATCCATGGTACAAGTGTACCATAGGTCGCCTTGCACTCTCGATGTGCTGGTGCAAATCTGCCTAATGTGGAAGTTGCTCCATTTGGCTTCATTTGATGAGATTTTAATTGGTTTTCTTTCAAAAGTATATTTTCTGCATAACAAAGAAAAAAAATCCTTCTTTGTCGAAGGGTTAACGTTAAAAAGGTGCGAGAAATACCAAAACTCTGGTGAAAGCTGTATCAAATCTTTGTACTAAAATTGGTAATATCTCGAGCCATCACGCATCAGGGGCGGATCAAACATCTATCAAGCCAGCCGATCCACGAGCGGATCAGCCGGTTGATGCCTAACACAACCCTTAGAACAATTGTGTAATCACGTTTTTTATATAAAGAACTATAAAGAATAAATGTTCTGTCAGTAAACGCTGACGCGATATAGTCCAGGACAACCGATTTTCTTGTTGGTTGTGTTGTGCATGCGGTGATGATGAGTAAGTGATGGGTGCATGGCGATGCGGAATCACACAAAGTGGTCACATGTTTATTATGTACGCACGTGCAGTCGACTGGTAATCTAAGGCGATGTTTTGTGCCCACAAGTTCTAATTTAGTGGTTTTAAAAGAACTTTGCATCCAAATACAGCCTAAATTTATACGGTTCCTGCGTCCAAGGATGACCATCCGACGGCTGAGATAGCGAAGGCTATCCTTGCTAGTGGGAGAAGGGATCCACTGCCGGCCGTGCTCGTTAGGACTACCTTGCCTCTGCTCGCCCGCCTCCTCCTCCCCTCGCGTTCCTCTTTATTTCCCACCCTTGAATCCCAAGCCCAATTCCCACACGCCTTCCGCCGAAACCCCCGAATCAGGAGCCCCATCCACGCCGCGGCGTCTCCCCAGCTCTGAGGCCCGACCCTCCATGGCCTCCTCCAACCCCAGCTCCGGCGGCGCCGCCGCCGACGACCTCGACCAACTCCTCGACAGCGCCCTCGACGACTTCACCAGCCTCGATCTCGCCGCCGCCCCCAAAAGGTCCACCTCGAGCACCCGCCGAGTCAAAACTATTTCGCGAGGATTTTGACTGAATCTGTGACGATGTCCCTTCTCTGCAGCAGCGGCGAGGCATCGGCATCGTCGTCGTCCGGGAGCGCGAGGCCGGTGAGGGGCCTGGGAATGTCGCTGCCTGACCCCAGGGCGCCAAGGAGGCGCGCGGCGAGGCAACCCCCGCCGCCGCCGAGGGGCGCGCACGCGTCGGAGGCGCTCGAGAAGCTGACGCGCGAGACGCGGGAGGCGGTCCGGGGGCTCGAGACGGCCACCGGGGGAATCGCAGGCCTGGATGACGAGGCGATGATGGAGGACTTTGTGAAGCAGTTCGAGGAGTTCGCTGGCGCGCAGGTATGATTGGTGTACGATGCATGTTCATTTGAACTTAGAAAAGAGTCCGGATGACTTCGGGGACTGCTCAATCAACGCTGTTAAAAGATGTGACATGCTAAAATCGGTCCAAAGTGCTGGGATGGATGCAACGGTGTATTGGCATTTTATTAGGGATATTCATTAGCTTAAGAATCTTTGCCCGAGAAAGCTAATTTCCTTTTTCCTTTTTTGCGAGTAGAAAGCTAATTTAGTTGCCTGCAATGAGGAAGCCATTGATGTAATTTGATTTTTGCTCTGCATACTCCCTTAATTTTATAGCTACTCAGGTGATGTCGTATGGTCGCTCCAATTCCTATATTGTCAATTTTGGATATGCCTGGCTATTACTAAAATGTTTTAAAGAGAAAACATGTTGAGTGCAGGTATGCTTCATTTACAATGCATGTTCATGCAATTTAGGTTCTACTTTTCCCTAATTTAGTGTTTGTTTTACCCCACAAACTGAGCCTTAGAATACGGAGATATCAGAGGGTTTTACAGAATAGGCTGCTTAATATATGTTGGTCAAAGATGTGACATGCTTAAAACCATTGGGTGAACCAGCACTTCGTGGGGATACAGAATTAGGATGTAATGGTGTACTGGCATACGGATTTTTGTTAGTTTATTTAAGAATCTTTGCCTGAGAAAGCTAAATGAACTCATTGGCATAGGGGTCAAGGAATCCATTGATGTAAATCTGGTTTCGGAGGGCATACTCCTTAAATTGAATAGCAGTTTGGGTGGTGTAATAAGCTCGCTCCAATCCTAGTACATGTGAATGTGATGTCTTCAGTTGTAATGAAGTCGCAAATTTTGGGCATGCATGGCTACTGCTAAGAAGTTTTTAAGACCACATATTACAGGAGTATTTATGCCCAGTATCTTACCAACTAGTTCTTTTCTAGGCATGGGATTTGAAAATATCAGACTCCCTAGTAAACTACGGCACCATCATTGGCAGATTGTTGGTTTATTTGGGAAGAAGTCGTATATATTATTGGTTATTTACTACTCCCTCTGTCCCATAATATAAGAGTGTTTTCGACACTACACTAGTGTCAAAAACGATCTTATATTATGGGACGGAGGGAGTAGTTGTATGGCTCAACCATGGGAATTTGAGAATTTAATGCAAAGAAGCTGTTAATTTAGTGTTTGTCGTTAGAAAGTTACTCCCTCCGTTCCTAAATATAAGTCTTTTTAGACATTTCAAATGGACGACAATATACGGATGTACGTGGACATATTTTAGAGTGTAGATTCACCCATTTGCTCCGTATGTAGTCATTTGTTGGAATCTTTAGAAAGACTTATATTTGGGAACGGAGGGAGTACAAAACAGAATGTTTTGATGATAAAGTGTGGTTAACTTATGTTGTGTTCATACAACTGTGAATCAATTGCTTTACTCTGCTCATCTTCTGCAGGATATGGACTCTATTGTTGAAACAATGATGAAACAACTTCTTTCCAAGGAGATTCTTTACGAACCCATGAAGGACATTGTAGAGAAGTACCCAAAATGGCTGGAGGATAACAAAAGCAAGATAAGCAAAGAAGAATATGAGCGTTACAGCAATCAGCTTGAACTCATGCTGAAACTTAATGAGGTCTATGAACATGAGCCTGAGAATATGTCTAAGGTTTTTGAGATCATGCAAAACATGCAAGAATGTGGTCAGCCCCCCAGTGATCTTGTTCAAGATATTGTTCCGGATCTGGATCTGAGCAAGTTGGGACAACTGTAAGTCTTGCAGTCATTTCCATTTTAATCCAGAACGCTGTCATTACTGCTTTTATTTGCACGTCCTCTGAACTGAAGTTTATATGCTTGTGGGCTACTGGTATCTTTATTTTGTTTTATGTGATATAGTATCTCTAGATAATAATTTATTTATTACTTATATCTTGTGATGAACAATGGTAAACTTTATTACTGAAGATCATGTAATATTCTTTTAATGGTGTGAGTTATAAAAAGTCTTATTGAACACTGACAGGCGGAATGATGTATTGTTGATCTTGTTCTTTTGTGATGGTCATTAATCTTCTATTTGTTGGGAAACAGAACGTTTTTGCTTCTGGATTCGAACTGCAAGACAATAGGCTGCCTGAATTAGCATTAATTTTGTGACAGTGTTAAGTAGAGAATTTTCTAATAAAAAACTTAATACTACTGAGTGCACATCTGTGATTGTAAATACCACTTCTTATTGTGTTTACTCAAAAATGGAGGTTATTATTTGCCAATTTCCTTCCAAATAATCTTTTTGCTCAATTTCAATTGTGCTAACATGCTATTAGGCCTTTCCATAATGATAGTCGTTCGTATGAGCATACTGTAGGCTAGAACACATGTGCACACGGCAAATTGGTGATCAGCTGATTATGGAACGAAATTAGTAAATCAATGTTAAAGAAATTGTCTTGTGATTTAATTAGCCTGTCTGTTTAATTATAGAGTATGCTAGTAGTACTTTACTTTTTGATGCACATCGTATTGTTGTTGGTAAACCAAAGGATGCTAGTAGTACTTTACTTTTTGATGCACACCCTTATTTACACTGAAGTACTGATTAACTAGGAATTTTTACTGTATTGCAGATCTCCTGAGATGCTTGAATCAACAGAAAATTGCTGCATAATGTGATGAGCAAAGCATTCCATCTTGGGTGCAAATTCCATGTAGTAGCGACAATACCTGTAACCAGTTGAAAGTTCTTTTCGTTGGATTATTTGTAAAGCTCTGCAGATATGAAACGTACTCACTTTTTCTTATTCTTGGATGAATGTCATATTCGGTTCAGTTGATGTACTATAATAATGAGCAAAGTAAGTCTGTTTGGATATGCGCAATTCTTCAGAGATGAATTATATCTGCAGATATAGTACGGATTCAGTTTTCTTATTCATGGATGAATGTCATATTTGGTTGATGTACTATAATAATGAGCAAAGTAGTCTGTTCGGATATGCGCAATTATTCAGAGATGAATTATATCCGAGTATTTCTGCATAAATTTTGTAAACAACATGGTGCATTCATCTTTGTGTTTTTCCTGTGAAGTGAAAGACATTGCATATGTATAAAGCTGGAAAGATTTTGTGTGAAGCACCGGACATGGTGGGAACAGAAAAATGCTTGAAGGTCTGAAGAATCAACTCAACGAACTAACATATGCTCGAAGTCTGAGAATGACAATGCTAGCCGATAATTAAGCCTCTAAAATGGATTTGGCACACTCAAAATAAAAAGTAAACTTGATCATGTTTCATAAGACCAGGGCCGGCGAGGGAGGGGCCCATGATGGAGTATTTACATATACTATAACCCAGCAAAAAATATGTAAAAAATATAAAAAGAATTAAAGAAAAGAAATAAGAGGCCCATCAGATGGCTAGTTAGCGACCCTTGATCGATTAGCAAACACTAAGCGTCAAGCTAGCGACCCTTGATCGATTAACAAACACGAAGGATCAGGCGCCGTGACACATCCCAGTTGCCAGGCACACGACTGCTCGTTTTTCGTCGCCCGTGACGCCCGTCGGCCTCCTCGCTCAGCGCCTCGCCTCGGCCGCCGCCGCCTGCTGGAGCTGTGAGCGCCGCCGCTGCGCGGCAGTCCGGCAGCCCGGCCATCCGGCATCCGGCAAGGCGGCACCATGACAATACCTATACAAGCATACACCCGACTGCAAGTCTTGAAGTCTACAACGCGGCCGTCTCCAATCGCTGAAATTCTATAAGTGAGTACGTTTGAACGTTTCCATCCATGTTTTTCAGTTCTTGTCCATCCCTCAAACCTTCAATAGTTTATTTATTCTTTATTTAGTATGTACGTATTCAACTATACATCCATGATCCATCGTCCAATTTCAGTATGCACAAAATTTTAAAATTTTCTAATCCAATCTATTAATTTTTTGTCATTCTATGTACATGTCATGGGTTTCATTTTGCGATCTTTTTAGTATCATTGTTGTTGATAGAGTCATTTCGAATTTGGTTACTATTGTTTTTGATGGAATCATTGAATTATTATAGTCAAATTTTAAAGTAAAGATGTGTGATTGAAAGTTACGCCTAATAAGTTATATATATAACGCACACACATACATATATGGTCTTACAACTTAGGACATAGGGCCCATATCGTCGAGTTCGCCTAGGGCCTTCCGAAACACAGGCCGGCCCTGCATAAGACACTGGTGGATGAACATCATGTCCATGAAATCTCCTCGCATTGCCTGCTTCAGCTTCAACGGGCATACAGTAGGTTGTCATTGCTCACACTGAACACTCAATACGAGCACACACTTCATTCTCCAGGGCAGCCGTCGTGTTCGAGTTTCCACGGCTTTTGACATCCATAACAGAACTCAAAGCCACACCTGCCATAGGATCAAGCAAAGTTCTAAATAGAAGACCATGTAGCAGTTTATTGTAGTGTTTTTTCATAAATCATGAAAAAAAAAACATACAATTAGGCATATAAGAGTTTACTCTGCATATTAGAGTTGACTGAAGTCAAACTTTGTAAAGTTGGACCAAGTTTATAGAAAACAATATAGACATTTACCATAACAAATATTTATGATGTGAAAGTATATTCAATAATAAATCTAATGTTGTTGATTTGTTATTGTATATGTTAATATTTTTGTTTATAAACTTCGTCAACGCTTATAAAGTTTGATTTTGACTAAAACTAATATGCGGACTAAATAAAAACGAAGGGAGTACTTGACCTATACATGTTCAGCAATAAAAAAATCAAGCACTGATCAGGCATCATATTATAAAAAAAATCAAGCACCGATCAAATAGGGATGCATGCGGACAATATTGGGCGCGTCCGAAACCGTAAGCATAATTAGAGCTAGCACAATATTGGGCTCATCGGGAAGGTCTTGCACCGGCGGGTACTGCATGTGAACACCATCACTGACGCTATGCGGCCAGCATGGGGGAATCCGAGAGGTCTGACCTTCAGTTCTGTTGGAGAGAACGTGTTCGTTGTCAATTTGGAGACCAAGAGAGATAGAGATCGCATCTGGGAAGGCGGGCCTTGGACTGTCGGCAAGCATGCGGTGGTTCTAGAGGTTTTTGACTTCAGGTCGAGACCGGATGATTGGAAATTTGAAAAGATGCAGATTTGGGCTAGGATTACAAAGCTGCCATACAACCTACGCTGTCCCCCATGGCCTAAGAAAATAGCAGATATGTTGGGGGATGTAGTCAAGGTTGATACAGATGCTAAAGGTTTTGCATGGGGGGATGCCTTGCGTGCTAGAATCTGGATCAAAGTGAAGGAACCCCTGATGCGGTGGGTTCAGTTGGAATCAGCAAGGACTAAGGAGGTAGTGTTCTATGACATTTAGTATGAACATCTGCCATACTTCTGCTTTTCTTGTGGGATACTTGGGCATGCGGATTTGTACTGCCCTTGCCCTGCAGCGAGGGATCATGAAGGGCGGCTTCCCTACAAGGAGTCGTTGCGTTTTTCTGTGCCTAAAAGGACTTGGGAAAGCGCACCAACGAGGAATTCAAATCAGTCCTATGAGGCGACCCAGGAGGGAGAAGAGTGGGAGGAGGAAGAAGTTGAGGTCGGAGAGGAGATTAATTCACCTAGTAAAACTAACAAGGGCAATGTCAGAAAGTATGTGTATCAATTCAATGCTCGAGGTGGTGGTAATACAGGGAGAGGTTCTGCTCAGTTCAGGGGGCGTGGTCGTGCTAATGCAGTTTATAAGCGGGTCAATATGGATGATGGGGCTAAGGGAAGCATCGGGGCTGCATTAATGATAGTTGATCAGGAAACTTTGAATAAGAAGAGGCTGAATGAGGACGAGTTGTCAAATGACTCCAAAGATAGCAGAGACTCGAAGAAGAAAAGAGCTCAAGAGATGGACAATACCAGCAAAGAGGCGGAGGCTGCGAGTCAGCCCCGCCAGGACAAATGAGTTGCTTCGTCTGGAACTGTTGCGGGCTTGGGAACCCGGAGACAGTTCGTGAGCTTCACAACTTGGTGAGGCTGGAAGCGCCCGCCTTGGTCTTCTTGTCTAAAACGAAGATCGAGGGTAGGAGAGTAGTGGACCTAGCGTCACGGTTAGGTTTTGTTGGATGTATGCCCGTAAGCAGCAATGGCTTAAGTGGCGGTTTGGATTTATGTTGGTCTAAGGAAGTAGATGTTAAGATCAATAATGTTTCTGATCAGCATATTGATGCTAATGTAATAAATATAGGAGACCGTAGGGAGTGGAGATTTACCGGATTTTATGCTAAGGCAAAGCGTTCCGAACGTTCTCAGAGTTGGGAGTTGTTAAGATGGCTTAGATCTCAGAGTAATCTCCCCTGGCTATGTGGGGGTGATTTTAATGAAATACTAGATAATTCCGAGTACTTTGGCTCCAATGAGCGGGCAGAGTGGCAGATGGAAAGTTTTAGAGAAGTTGTTGATTTTTGTGATTTTCGTGATTTGGGATATTATGGTACTCCATTTTCACATGGGATAACAAGCAAGAAGGAATCGCGAATGTAAAAGTCCGTTTGGACAGGATATTGATAGACCCGACGTTTATGCAGATGTATGATGCGTCGAGTGTCAAACATGTGTGGTCTCCCCATTCGGACCATTGTGTTCTTGTGGGGAAGATCAGAAAATTGGCTGATGCATGGGAAGAGAGGGGACCTCGGGGCTTTATGTATGAAGATGCATGGCAAAGAGCGGAGACCTATAATGCTGCTGTGTTGGCAGGATGGAGTGGAGCCGGAGCAGTAAATGATCTCCAGGGGTTAAACAACGCTCTAGTGCACATGCAAAACCAGTTAACAGACTGGAAGCACACAAAGCTTGGCGATATAAAGAAGAGAATTAAGAAGGCCCGGCGGGAGTACGATCATGAACGTGCGAACTCCTTGTACAGGGGCACGTCGCGGCGGGAGAGAGAGTTGGCCAGAATGCTTAATGATCTACTACACAAGGAAGAAATAATGGCCAAGCAAAGATCTAGGGTGGACTGGTTACAAGTGGGTGATCGCAACACCGGATTCTTCCATGCGAAAGCAGCTGCTAGGAGGAGCCAGAATCGTATTGTATCACTTGAAGATGGGGCAGGTGTTCTTCGTGAGAGTAAGGAGGAAGTTGTGGCAGAAATTCAAGGTTTCTATACCGACCTGTACAGTGCACAGGAGGAGCTGGACATTGATGCAGTTTTACATCACGTACCGGTGATGGTTACAGACCAGATGAATGGACGGCTTGTAAGGCCGTTTACAGCAGAGGAAGTGCGTGCTGCACTATTCTCAATGAAACCATCAAAGGTGCCGGGGGTGGATGGCTTTAACGCTGGATTCTATCAGCGGCATTGGGACCTCATTAAGGAGGACGTGACCCGGGCGGTGCTCGGGTTTCTGCATGGTGATCATATGCCGGAAACCGTCAATAAAACGGTAATCGTTCTTATACCTAAACTGAAACATCCCAAGAATATTACCCAGTATAGGCCAATCTCCTTATGCAATGTCATCTACAAAATATGTTCTGAAGTTTTGGCAAACCGTCTTCGCGAGATCCTTGATGAGATTATAGCAGAAGAGCAGAGTGCTTTTGTGCCCGGGAGACTGATCACAGACAATGTACTCACAGCTTATGAGTGTATTCACTCTATGAAGCGCAAGAAGGGTAAACAGGGATGGTGTGCTGTTAAAATCGATATGATGAAAGCTTACGACCGAGTTGAATGGCCGTACTTGCAAGGTGTTATGCAGCAGCTTGGTTTTGCAGAAGAATGGGTTTCTCTAGTTATGAAATGTGTTGCCTCAGTCAGCTTTCAGGTAAAGGTGAATGGAGAGCTTCTTCCCTCTTTTAAACCTACAAAGGGGATTAGACAAGGGGATCCCATATCCCCATATTTGTTCTTGTTGTGTGGAGAAGGTCTATCATGTCTGCTCAAGAACTATGATGCCGGTTGGATTGACAGAGGAATCCGAGTGGGCCTTACTGCCCCGTGGATCTCACATCTTTTATTTGCAGACGATTGTCTTGTGTTCATGAAGGCCGATGTAAGGAGTGCAACTCGGCTTAATGAAATTCTGAATGTGTATAGGGAAGGCTCGGGTCAGCAAGCTAATAAGCAAAAGAGCTTGATATTTTTTAGTGGGAATTCTGGAGCTTCTGTTCGAGTGGGTGTAAGAAATGCATTGGATATTCATAGAGAAGCGCTCACAGAAAAATACCTTGGGCTACCAACTCCCTCTGGTAGGCTCACAGATCGTCATTTTGAACACATCCATGAGTGTTCAAGATGTAGGGTGCAAGGCTGGTGTGAGAAAAAACTTTCTTGTGCAGCAAAGGAAGTCCTTCTTAAGACAGTGGTTCAGGCTTTACCAACCTACGCTATGAGCTGTTTCAAGCTCACAAAGGGGTTGTGCAAAAAAGTCATGACAGTAATGTCCAAGTACTGGTGGGCGGGATCACTGGATAAAAGAGGAATGCACTGGCAGTCTTGGGATAAAATGTCCATCTCAAAATATAGAGGTGGGATGGGATTCAGAGATTTGGAGACTTTTAATGATGCCATGTTAGCGAAACAGGCATGGAGGCTATTGGAGAGGCCAAATAGCTTATGTGCACGGGTACTAAAAGGGAGGTATTATCCTAATGGTGATTTCTTGAGTGCTGATTGCCCAAGGAGTGCATCACCTACATGGAGAGCCATCATTATTGGTAGAAACATGTTGAAGGAAGGCCTGATAAGGCGCGTCGGCGATGGGAGGACGACAGAAATATGGCATGACAAGTGGATAGCCGGGACTGTGTCCATGAAACCCATATGCCATCTATCTAATGAACCAGTACAGATAGTTGCTGATCTTCTCGACGAAGCAGGGCAGTGGAACACTCATTTGATTCGGAGTATGTTTATTGCCCCTGATGCGGATGCAATATTGAGCATGCCGCGACCAAGAAGTGTATGCCCAGATTTTTGGGGCTGGGCATGGGAGAAATCTGGATCGTTTACTGTCCGGTCGGCTTATAGAATGGCAATGGACAAAAAGTTCAGCTTACAAGTTCAGACTTCATCTTCTGAGGGTGGAGAAGTAACATGGAAGGCTCTATGGAAGCTACAAGTACAACAAAAAATTAGAGTTTTTATGTGGAGAGTACTGAAGGATATGTTACCAGCACATGGGGAGTTATGCAGGCGCCATATCAGATCGGATGCAATTTGCCCAATGTGTGGGGGAAGCGATGAATCCTTATTTCATGCGATGATAAAGTGCGAGCATGCACTGTTGTTCTGGGATGCAGCAAGTGATTTCTTTGAGCTGAAACTCCCTGCGTTACACCCTGGGACGTGGGCGAAAGATTTACTAGATCACAACTTCATGTGTAAGAAGGATGCAGCGGTGGCTGTGTCGATTTTGTGGGCAATTTGGAACAACAGGAACAAGTACACGCACAACGAAATTGGCTACCAACCACATAGGTCCATGCAGCTGATACAAGAGCTTGTCAGAGCTATTGATATCCCCGCAATGGAGGAGCAACAAGCTAAATGTCAGCCGAAATGGGATCCTCCTAAAACTGGGTGGATCAAAATTAACACCGACGGTGCAATCGGATGTGCACAAAAGTGGGCGGGGGCTCGGGCAATTGCGAGGGATCACTCAGGTATGTTTGTCGCAGCACAGACAACTAAGTATGAAGCTATAACAGACCCATTAATCATTGAGTCGTTAGCGTGTCGAGATGGCCTGCGTATGGCTATGGAAAAAGGATACCAGAAGGTGATCTTAGAGACAGATTGCCAGATGATTGTGACGGCATGGGAAGCAGGACATGACCGCTCCGAGGCCGGACATATCTTCAGAGAGATGAAGACGTATCTCTCACAACTTCAGGGATTCTCGTTAGTGTTTTCTAATCGTAGTGCGAACTTTGCGGCTCATCTGTGTGCAAAGAAAGCACTGAATATGGAGTGCGATAGCTCCTCCTTCGATGTAATCCCTGCGTTCCTGATTGCCCAAGTGCAATCAGATGCTGTACCGCCTAATCAGTAATAAAGTGCCTTGATGGCGGGTTAAAAAAAATTAAAGTAACAAGAATGGTATACTTCGGCTTTGCGGACGGATGCGGAGGCAGAACCAGCCCAGCGGGCCGCCCCGGGTGGCCTTTGTACAGTGTAACAGATCTGTACAGTAGTTTCTTTTTTAGTAACTTCTGTACATACACCGAGTTTGGGCCCTCAGCCCCAGGCTGGGCCCTGGGGGCTGAGCCTGTCTCACCCACTGCTAGCGATCAAGCATCATATACTTACATACACATGTTAATAATTGGTCCTACTACTTCACAAAATCAAGATATTCTATGCACTTGGCAAGAGCGGTCATGTTAAAATTGCTCTATATACATAGCTTTTGTGACAGGGCTCTTAAAAGCTATAGTAATCGTACAACGGAGTTATAGCCCCGAAAATAGCAAATAGAGACCGAGCTTCATTGATGCCTTAATTTGAAAACTTCAAAATTCAAACTTTCTACCTTCAAGAAATTCTGAAAAAAATACACATTACCAAAAGACATAATGTACGTGTGTGTAAATTTTCAGGTCAAAATACCTTAAAATGAGGACTACAAAAAAAATATCCGGTCCTTTTTAGCGTATGTACTATTCATCCTCAAAGTCCATGCTACTTTTTGTGCATGCAATTCAAGGTATTTCATTCTAAAATTTTACACATGCACATCACATCCTTGCATATATGTGTATCAGAATTTTTAGAAACTAAAAATCTTAAATTTTGAAAATTCCAAAACCACGAACAACACAACCAGATTCACTATATCCACCCGGCCTGCAAAATAACCACCGATATACGGTACCCAGACGAAAAAATATCCCGAACAGGTACTGTATATTCGGCCGCCCCGCAAATCTTTTCGCGAGGAGCTCTGGAAATTGCCCCGCAACCCTCAAATCTCATGTTTCCCCCTCCTCCTTTACAGTTTCCTCTATCCCACGTGCAACTTGGCGGGACGGAAATTTGTACCCGTGCCCGCCATTCCTCCGTCGCCCGCTCCCCAAATCTCCGACGACTTTTGCTTCCTCCATTCACCTCCGGCCACCACACACCATGGACAACTTCAACCTTCCTCACCCGCATATTCTCTAGGGGGGGGGGGCATTTCTTGGCATGCGCGGGCTGCAGCTGCCATTGCCATGGATCCAACTGCTCTGGCTACAATTGAGCAGCCGCCATCCGCACGAGCCGTAGGGAGACGAGGGGAAGTAAGGGAGGTGCCGACTGCGGTGGTGAATAAGGGGTTTGCGGGTTTCGGCCAATGGTGAGGGAAAAGGGGATGCGGCTACTTCAGCTTTGCTTGGGCCGGATTTGATTCCGGAGAAATTTAAGTTTTGTAGCTTTTCTACCAATTTTCAATTCGGCCGACGGGCGATTTTTTATGAACTCAGGAATTAATTTTCATAGATGGATGATATTTGGAGTTCATCCTCATCATTGGAGTCGAATGATTCCATCATAAAGGAGATGCTTTCTGATGACGATGCCGAGCACCTCCTCTTGTTGCATCTCATCGACAAATTTGAAGCCGACAAGAAGAAGAAGCGTCGCGGATCAATGGTCGACCGCCTTTGCATTCCGCGCAACCGAGCTCTCGACCAGAAATTACTCATGAAAGACTATTTTGTCGAGGTACCAACCTATCCGACTCATATCTTCCATAGGCGTTATTGAATGCGCATGCCCCTTTTTGTTCGCATTGTGGAAGCTTACGAGCAAAATTGTTGTCCCTTCACTCGCCGGAGAAATGCCGTTGGTTTGCTAGGATTTAGCGCCTACCAAAAAATATCAGCGGCAATGCCAGTGATAGCATACGACATTTCGGCCGATTACACGGATGTGTATCCTTGCATTGGAGAAGATACCATGCTCAAATGCGTGTGGGTGCTTGCAAAGACATTGATCCGGTTATTTGGTCCCAAGTACCTCTGAGCTCCCAATGAGGACAAAAAGAAATTGATGGCGATTAACTAAGCAACAGGATGGTCGAGCAGGCTCGGGAGTGTGGATTGCATGCATTGGAACTGGAAGAACTGCCCAAAGGCTTGGGCCGGGCAGTACACCGGCCATCAACGCAAAACCACTATTGTGCTTGAAGCTGTGGCTTCACGTGACTTGTGGATTTGACATTGTTTTTTTCATTATCGGGGTCTCTCAATAATATCAATGTATTGCATAAGTCACATCTTTTTGCGCAGCTAGCTAGTGGGAATGCTCCGGCTTGCAACTACACCGTCGATGGATATGATTATACCATGGAGTGTTATCTTGCCAACGGTATTTATCCTTCGTGGGCAACATTTGTGAAGACAAATAGTAAGCCAATAGGCAGAAAACAAACTAGTTCTGCCCAATCACAAGAAACATGACGAAAAGATATTGAGAGGCCTACCAGAAACCCAGATGAGATCACTGCATTTCTTGAGACTTAGGGCCTGTTCGGGGGCACTCTAACTCCTGGCTCCTTCAGCTCCACGTACGGAGTTGGGCTGAACGATGCGCTCCAGGAGTTGACCTAGAGAAGCTGGAGCGAGCACAGTGCAAAATACTCGGGATTTGCGGAGCTGGGTTTCTCGAGCTACAGTTTTGCTGAGAAGCTAGAGTAGATGGAAATTACAATCTTCTGCCACTGCCAAGTGAGATAAGCACGTACCGGTTTGAGCGAGTGCTAATCCTATCCTTAGGCCCGTGACCAACCCTACCCGCATGGGCTAAAAAATGTCCAAAAGCAGCCCACCCGACCAGGCCTATATCCGATGCACCAGCTCACGCCAGTGAATTGGCCCAATACACGGCTTCCAGCCTGGCATACCGAACGAACTGATCGCTCCGTGGTTTCAGGCGAGAAGCTGCCTGCTGGCACGCGGCGAAGGAGTTGTGGAGTTTGCGGCGGTGGAGGACTCCTGAACACGCCCTTAACCACACACCAGCAGCTCCACAATCTCATTGAGCATCAGTGGCAATTATAAGGGAAATAAACTCCCATTTATCAATTGGATCTATTTGTTTTCATGTGTGGAACAATTGTGTTAATTCCGAACCATTTGTTATTTGGATTTGAAAATTTGTTGTATTTGAGCGAATTATTGTATTGTATGATGTTAAAACATTTAAGTTTGATATGTATTGCTGTTTTTATTAAGTTATATTGTCTAGAATCATGATTTGCGGTACGGATTTGCAGTAGCGCGGCATCATGCGCTACTGCAAATCCGGTTTACGGGAGCCGTAAATGCTCTTTGCGGGCCGAGATTATACGGATTACGGCATCTGCTAGAGTTGTGCTTCGATCTCCAAAATGCACTGCTCGTTATAGCCCCCACTACTACGGAAGTGTTACTCCCCGCTATTAAAACTTCAGATAAAAGTGACAAGCAAATATAGTCAATCACCGCAGAAACTAAATGTTGTTCTGCACAAGAAAATTACTGCTACGGCATTACACATCAGAAGTTAGAGGTCGGCCGATAGCTCCTAAATCAGAGAAGCATGCATATGGGCGTGTCACAGATTCATATAGGTGTTGTACAGTACGTACCTGCATGTGATGTGCAGGCAGCCATGGGACTTCTCGACGTAGAACCGGCACCGCGGGCAGCGCTTCCATTTGCACTCCCTGGCGGCCTCAACGAGCAGCAGATCCTCGCGGCCGCGCTCCTCAGCGCCGAGCTGCGCGAACTCAGCACAGCTCACGCCGGCGTGCCACGGCACCGCGCAATGCGCGCAGAACAGCCGCCTGCACACCTGGCACTCCGACTGCGTCACGCACCCGTCGGACGCGCCGCCACCGTCGTCGTCGGCCACCATCATCTCGGAGCAGTCGGGGAAAGGGCAGTAGGTCCGCTGAGCCCCGAGGAACATGGACTCGCATAGCACCCCGCACCACCGCACGAACAGGTCGGCCGGGAGGGCGGCGCGGCACAGCTCCGGGTCGAGAGCGCCGGCGCAGGACACGCCGGGGCACCGCACGACGGCCGCGCCGGCCTCGACCTTGGCGCGGACATGGCCCGCGAGGCACGCCCGACAGAAGGCGTGCGCGCACCCGCTGCCGCCGCGGTGGGCCTCGGAAGGCGCCATGGGCTCCGTGCAGATGCTGCAGGGCTGCTGCGCCTTCCCCGCGGGCTCCTCCATTGCTGTGGCGCGAGCTTTTTGGTTGGAAAGGTGGGAAGTTACTGAGTTTGGTGTATTTTACGGCCAGTGTTGCTACGGTTACGATGAATACGGATCGTTGTGAATCTATCGCTCTTCTTCGGATGGTATAGGATCTTCTTGTTTCGGAGAGAGAACGGTATCATATCTGTTGGTTTAGTTGTTGGGATTTAAAGGACCTTCCTCTTCTTCTTCTTACGGCGAGATTTAAATGGCGTCTGTTGGTTTCCATAGTCTTATGTTCCCAAGGTGAGCGAAAATGATATAGTTGACCGTGTTTTGGTTAAAAAACCAATGTTTCAGACTTTTGGTTGCACAGCAATTGATGCGAGAGTTTCTTAAAAAAAAAAGCAATTGATGCGAGCCCAACAACGTGGGGAACACATCCTGGCGCTCTGCTCGCCCTGGGCCTGGCCCAACAAGGGCCTATGCTCCCTCGCTGTTTCTTCGGGGAGCTCCTATGTGACGACCGTTGTCAAAGTTACAAGTAGTACTTGTAACTTTGTGGGCGATTTGGTGGGCACGGCGGAAGGCAATTCATGAAGAGCAGTTTCATTATCCGCTGTCAACCCATTTGTTCATCACAAGTTACATGGAAGAGATCAAAGGGGAACTGAAGGAAAAGAAGCTTACTACATGGTTAAGAGAAACTGCAGGTTCTTAAATGGATTGCTCCTCTCCCAGGGCATACAAAATTAAACTGTGATGGGGCATCAGCAAAGCATGTACTCCCTCCGTAAACTAATATAAGAGCATTTAGATCACTACTTTAGTGATCTAAACGCTCTTATTGTTGGGCTAAGTCCCTTCACATGGAGGTGTGTTGGCAGCCCAACATCAACCCATAAGTTCAACACATGTCAGCCGCTGATCTGCGCTGCATCCAACGGTTGAGAGCGCTTCTAAGGGAAGTGAAGCAAGAAGAAAACCCTAGCCACTCCACCCCTTGCTGGCGGTGGCTGCCATTCGTGAGAGTGTGAGAGAGAACACACAAGAGAAACCACAACATGAGAGAGAGAGAGGAAGAAGAAGCATAGGTTCTGTCTAGATCTGCTGCATCTGACTAGACATTGTTCAAGATGGTGATTGGAGGCTCAAACGTGCTTGGATCGACCCCAAACTTGGTGAGCTCGCTCCTTACTTTGAGTACTTCGATCTGGTTAGCTGGTTTGAGGATTGGGTCAGTGGAGTATCAGATTTGAGAGTGGTTTTGTCAGCTCTGACTGCCGCAGTTTCAGAACAGAGTAGTTTTGGGAGACGGACAGTTTGGGTAGGCAAACGATGTTCGATTGAGCTGAAATTTGGAGGGGATCTCAGGAACTCGTGTGTCTACTTGTCTGCCAAATTTGGCGCTGTTTGGTTTAGCGGTTTAAGATCAGTTTGCAAAACACTGGAGGGTACATAAGCTGTGTAAACTCTGCTTTGCTGAAATCTTGCCTCTTGTGGCTGTTGTTGCTGTTGCCAGTTGGCAACGTGGAGAGTGTGCTGTAAATCTCTCTAGAGGTTCTAGAGAAGAATTTGTACTCATCATTCTCATAGTGAAGTTGCGTGGACCGGTCGGTCCACAGCCGTGGTTTTTTACTCCTCAAGTTGAGGAGGTTTTTCCACATTAAATCCTGTGTCACATGTGCATGTTGTTTGTGTTATTCCGCTGCTTACTTGTTGGTTGAACCTGTCCTCAAAATTCATCACAAGTGGAGGGGGCTGTGTAGTGTGCATATTTGCCGTGTCGGTGAATTTGTGCAGCGCATTGTTGTTGTCCAGCCCCAATAAAGTGGTATCAGAGCCTTGGTTCGCTTGTGTAAATTGCTGAGTTTCTTGTGGTGAAAGATGGAAGTGAATATCAGCAGGATGATATCTTTGAATGGTACAAATTATCAAGCATGGAAGGGCAAGATGGAGGACTTGTTGTATGTGAAAGAATACTGGAAGCCAGTGTTCTCCACTGAGATGCTGGAGGGCATTGAGGAAGGTCAGTGGAAGGTACTTCATCGCCAAGTGATACGTCTCCAACGTATCTATAATTTTTGATTGCTCCATGCTATATTATCTACTGTTTTAGGCAATATTGGGCTTTATTATCCACTTTTATATTACTTTTGGGACTAACATATTAACCGGAGGCCCAACCCAGATTTGTTGTTTTATGCCTATTTTAGTGTTTCGAAGAAAAGGAATATCAAACGGAGTCGAAACGGAACGAAATCAACTAGAGAAGTTATTTTTGGAAGGAAAGCCACCAGATAGACTTGGACTCTACGTCAGAAGATACGAGAGCTGGCCATGAGGGTGGGGGGCGCGCCCACCCCCCTAGGGCACGCCCCCTGCCTCGTGGGGCCCCTGAAGCTCCACCGACGTACCCCCTGCACCCATATATACCTACGTATCGTAAAACTTCCAGAACGGAGATTAGATCTGGAGTTCCCCCGCCGCAAGCCTCTGTAGCCACCAAAAACCTCTCGGGACCCTGTTCCGGCACCCTGACGGAGGGGGGAACCCTCACCGGTGGCCATCTTCATCATCCCGGCGCTCTCCATGACGAGGAGGGAGTAGTTCACCCTCGGGGCTGAGGGTATATGTACCAGTAGCTATGTGTTTGATCTGTCTCTCTCTCTCTCTCGTGTTCTTGATTTGGCACGATCTTGATGTATCGCGAGCTTTGCTATTATATTTGGTTCTTATGTTTCTTCTCCCCCTCTTCTCTCTTGTAATGGATTGAGTTTTCCCTTTGAAGTTATCTTATCAGATTGAGTCTTTAAAGATTTGAGAACACTTGATGTATGTCTTGCCGTGCGTATCTGTGGTGACAATGGGATATCACGTGCCACTTGATGTATGTTTTGGTGATCAACTTACGGGTTCCACCCATGAACCTATGCATAGGGGTTGGCACACGTTTTCGTCGTGATTCTCTGGTAGAAACTTTGGGCACTCTTTGAAGTACTTTGTGTTGGTTTGAATAGATGAATCTGAGATTGTGTGATGCATATCGTATAATCATACCCAGAGATACTTGAGATGACATTGGAGTATCTAGGTGACATTAGGGTTTTGGTTGATTTATGTCTTAAGGTGTTATTCTAGTATGAACTCTAGGGCTGTTTGTGACACTTATAGGAATAGCCCAACGGATTGATTGGAAAGAATAACTTTGAGGTGGTTTCGTACCCTACCATGATCTCTTCGTTTGTTCTTCGCTATTAGTGTCTTTGGAGTGACTCTTTGTTGCATGTTGAGGGATAGTTATATGATCCAATTATGTTATTATTGTTGAGAGGACTTACACTAGTGAAAGTATGAACCCTAGGCCTTGTTTCCTATCATTGCAATACCGTTTACGCTCACTTTTACCACTTGTTACCTTGCTGTTTTTATATTTTCAGTTTACAAAAACCTATATCTCCCATCCATATTGCACTTGTATCACCATCTCTTCGCCGAACTAGTGCACCTATACAATTTACCATTGTATTGGGTGTGTTGGGGACACAAGAGACTCTTTGTTGTTTGGTTGTAGGGTTGCTTGAGAGAGACCATCTTCATCCTACGCCTCCTACGGATTGATAAACCTTAGGTCATCTACTTGAGGGAAATTTGCTACTGTCCTACAAACCTGTGCACTTGCAGGCCCAACAACGTCTACAAGAAGAAGGTTGTGTAGTAGACATCACCAAGCTTGTGGGCTCATTCGGCAATGGGTCGATGATAATGTTTTGAACCATATCATTGATGAGACACATGCACACACCTTATGGCAGAAATTGGAAGAGTTGTTTGCCCGAAAAGAAGGTACAAACAAGATGTTCTTGATCAAACAATTGATGTGCTTGAGGTACAAAGAGGGCACTCTAATTGCAGATCATGCGAATACATTCCAAGGCATTATAAATCAGCTTTCTTCAATGGGAATAACATTTGAAGATGAAGTGAGAGCTTTGCTGCTACTAGGCTCATTACCGGATAGTTGGGAGACCTTTAAGGTCATGGTTTGCAATTCAGCACCTAATGGAGTTGTCACTTGGAATCTTGTGAAAACCAGGGTACTAAATGAAGAGTCTAGAAAGGTGGCTGAAGGTAGTTCTTCCTCACATTCAGAGGTGCTAGTCACTCAGTCCAGGGGGAGAAGCAAGAGCAGAGGTCCAGGTAAAGGGGCAGAAATAGGTAGGAGCAAATCAAAAAGTAAGTATGCCGATTATGAGTGCCATCACTGCCATCAGAAGGGCCACATTAAGTGGCAATGTGACAAGTGGAAGAAAGACAAGAAGAAAAAGAAGAAGCAAGATCAGAAGCAAGTTGACAGTGATAGTGACACAGAGGGCAACCGAGTTACTGCAGTAGAAGAAGACATCATGCTTGTTATGCATGAAGAAAATGAGGGCAGATTTGGTTCCACTGTTGAGGAGAAGATCACTGTTGTTTCTGATGAAACCGTCAACATTGTGGATGGTGACGAGATGATTTGGATACCGGACAGCGGTGCTACCATTCATGCTACATCTCACAGAGAGCTCTTCACTAACTATATATCGGGTGATTTTGGTGTTCTGAAGATGGGGAACGATGATAGAGCAGCCATCATTGAAAAAGGAGATGTGCATTTGGAGATCGCAAATGGTACAAGGTTAGTCCTCAAATCTGTGAGGCATGTTGAGGCACTTCGTCTCAATATTATCTCGGTTGGTTTGCTTGATGGAGATGATTACTTGAGCAGTTTTGGAAAATGGCAGTACAAGCTCACCAAAGGCAACATGATTATTGCAAGAGGTAAAATGGTCTCAGTGTTGTATCATGTTCATGCTAAGCTCTTTAGTGCTTCTGTTAATGCACTAGAGAAGGATGACCATTGTGCTCTATGGCACAAGAGACTTGGGCACATGAGTGAGAAGGGGATGACAGTGCTAGTGAAGAAAAAATTGTTGAAGGGTGTGAAAGGAGTTCACATCAAGAAATGTTCAGATTGTCTAGCAGGGAAGCAACACCGAGTTGCCTTCAAGACTCTACCTCCTCACAAGAAGCCCGAGAAGCTGGACTTGATACATTCCGATGTTTGCAAAAATGTCGGTAAGATCTCTTGGTAGTGCTAAGTACTTTGTAACTTTTATTGATGACTTTTCCAGAAAATTTTGGGCCTTCACTTTGAGGACCAAAGATCAAGTACTAGGTGTATTCAAGCAATTCCAAGCCTCAGTTGAGAGAGAAACTGAGAAGAAGATCAAGTGCATTCGCACTGATAATGGAGGAGAGTACATTGGGCCATTTGATGCATATTGCAAGCAGCAAGGTATTAGGCATCAATTTACTCCCTCGAAGACACCACAGCTGAATGGTCTTGCTGAGAGGATGAACAGAACAATTGTGGAGAGTGTTAGATGCTTGTTGTCAAGTGCAAAGCTACGTAAACACTTTTGGGGTGAGGCTTTGATGACTGCAGTTTATCTTATTAATCTCTCACCAAGTTATCCTTTGCAGGGAGATGTTCCTAACAGGGTCTGGTGTGACAAGGATGTCTCATATGACCACCTGAAGGTTTTTGGGTGCAAGGCCTTTGTTCATATTCCTCAAGATGAAAGGTCAAAGCTTGATTCAAAGACATGGTAGTGTATCTTTCTTGGTTATGGTGGTGATGAGTTTGGCTACAAGCTGTTTGACCCTATAGCAAGGAAAGTTGTGAGAAGCCGTGATGTTGTGTTTGTTGAAGACCAAAAAATTGAGGATATTGTGAAGACAAAGGGGCAGGTTCCTCCTCAGCAGCAGCAAGATACGATTGATTCTGACCCAATTCCTGCAGCTCCAGCTCCTGTGCAAGTTGAAGCAGATGCAAAAGATGTACAAGATGATGTACATGGTGGTGCAGGTGAAGAAGATGCTCCCCAGCAGCAGCAACAATAGTATGATGCTGAAGTCGATGATCCGGATCAGCAGGAAGCACCAGCACCAGAAAGTCCACCAGCTGCTCCACTCAAAAGATCCAACAGGGGTTGAATTCCTTCCAGCAGGTATCCCTCAGATCAATACGTGGTGTTATTATCTGACTGTTCAGAACCCGAATGCTTTGCAGATGCAATGGAAGATGAGCACAAGAAGGAGTGGAAAAATGCTATGCAAGAAGAGATGGATTCCTTGCATAAGAACCATACTTATGAGTTGGTGAAGTTGCCCAAGGGCAAGAAAATTTTGAAGAACAAGTGGGTCTACAGAATCAAGTAAGAAGAGCACACATCACATCCAAGGTACAAGGCCAGGCTAGTTGTAAAAGGATTCGGCCAGAGAAAAGGCATTGCCTATGATGAGATCTTTTCTCCGGTTGTGAAGATGACATCCATAAGAGTAATCCTTGGCATGGCAGAAAGTCTCAACTTGGAGGTTGAGCAAATGGATGTGAAGACTGCATTCCTCCATGGTGAGTTGGAGGAAGAAATATACATGGAGCAACCTGAGGGGTTTCTTGTGAAAGGCAAAGAAGACTATGTGTGCAAGCTGAAGAAAAGTCTCTATGTCCTGAAACAAGCACCAAGACAATGATACATGAAGTTTGAAACTGTCATAGAGGAGCAAGGCTACAAGAAGTGTAGCTCAGACCATTGTGTGTTTATTCAGAGGTTCTCAGGTGATGATTTCATCATATTATTTCTCTATGTTGATGATATCCTGATTGTTGGCAAGAATGTCTCTAGGATTGCTAAGTTGAAGAAGGAGTTAAGCAAATGTTTTGCTATGAAAGACTTAGGCCCATCAAAGAACATTCTCGGAATGAGAATTGAGTGAGACAGAAATTGCAACAAGTTGTACTTGTCTCAAGAGAAGTATATTGAGAAGGTACTTCAGAAGTTCAGGATGGAAAATGCTAAAGTTGTGAGTTGTCCACTAGCAGCCCATTTCAAGTTGAGCAGAAAGCAATGTCCTACCACTGATGAGCAGAAAAAGGAAATGCATCATGTTCCTTATGCTTCAGCGGTTGGGAGTTTGATGTATGCTATGGTGTGTACAAGGCCTGGCATTGCTCATGCGGTTAGTACTATGAGCAGATTTATGTCCAATCCAGGAAGACCTCATTGGGAAGCCATGAAGTGGATTTTGATATATCTCCGGGGCAGCACAAATCTGAAACTTTGTTTTGGTGATGGTGAGGCCAAGCTGATTGCTTTTTCAGATTCTGACATGGCTGGAGATGTTGACAGAAGGAAGTCTACTTCAGGTTACTTGGTTACCTATGCAGGGGGAGTGGTGTCATGGCAAAGCAGGCTGCAGAAGTGTGTGGCGTTGAATACAACTGAAACTGAATTCATTGCTGTAACAGAGGCGAGCAAAGAGCTATTGTGGTTGAAACGGTTGGGTTGTGAGCTTGGTTTTAAGCAAGACAAGTATGTGTTGTTTTGTGACAACCAAAATGCTATCCACTTGAGTAAGAATGCAAGTTTTCATTCAAGGTCTAAGCATATAGAAGTCCGTTATCATTGGATTCGAGACGTGTTGTATTCCAAGAAAATGCAACTTGAGAAGGTTCACACCGATGACAATGTGGCTGATATGTTGACTAAAGTGGTGACAAGGAAGAAGCTCGAAGTATGCCGCCGGCTCGCTGGCATGGCTGCCGGAAGGCAGTGAGACCCTCCATGATGTCGGGAGGGGGAGTTTGTTGGGCTAAGTCCCTCCACATGGAGGTGTGTTGGCAACCCAACATCATCCCATAAGTCCAACACATGTCAACCGTTGATCTGCACTTCATCCAACGGTTGAGAGCGCTTCTAAGGGAAGTAAAGCAAGAAGAAAACCCTAGCCGCTCCACCCCTTGCTGGTGGTGGCTGCCATTCGTGAGAGTGTGAGAGAGAACACACAAGAGAAACCACAACCTGAGAGAGAGAGGAAGAAGATGAAGGAAATATGCCCTAGAGGCAATAATAAAGTTATTATTTATTTCCTTATTTCATGATAAATGTTTATTATTCATGCTATAATTGTATTAACCGGAAACATAATACTTGTGTGAATACATAGACAAACAGAGTGTCACTAGTATGCCTCTACTTGACTAGCTCGTTAATCAAAGATGGTTAAGTTTCCTAACCATAGACAAAGGAGTTGTCATTTGATTAACGAGGTCACATCATTGGTTGAATGATCTGATTGACATGACCCATTTCCATTAGCTTAGCACCTGATCGTTTAGTGTGTTGCTATTGCTTTCATCCATAACTTATACATGTTCCTATGACTATGAGATTATGCAACTCCCGTTTGCCGGAGGAACACTTTGGGTGCTACCAAACGTCACAACGTAACTGGGTGATTATAAAGGAGTACTACAGGTGTCTCCAAAGGTAGATGTTGGGTTGGCGTATTTCAAGATTAGGATTTGTCACTCCGATAGTCGGAGAGGTATCTCTGGGCCCTCTCGGTAATGCACATCACATAAGCCTTGCAAGCACTACAACTAATGAGTTAGTTGTGAGATGATTTATTACGGAACGAGTAAAGAGACTTACCGGTAACGAGATTGAACTAGGTATTGGATACCGACGATCGAATCTCGGGTAAGTGACATACCGATGACAAAGGGAACAAACGTATGTTGTTATGCGGTCTGACCGATAAAGATCTTCGTAGAATATGTAGGAGCCAATATGGGCATCCAGGTCCCGCTATTGGTTATTGACCGGAGACGTGTCTCGGTCATGTCTACATTGTTCTCGAACCGTAGGGTCCGCACGCTTAAGGTTTCGATGACGGTTATTATGAGTTTATGTATTTTGATGTACCAAAGGAGTTCGGAGTCCCGGATGTGATCACGTACATGACGAGGAGTCTCGAAATGGTCGAGACATAAAGATTGATATATTGTATGACTACATTTGGATATCGGAATGGTTCCGAGTGAAATCGGCATTTTACCGGAGTACCGGGGGGTTACCGGAACCCCCCGGGGGGTTAATGGGCCACTATGGGCCTTAAGGGAGAAGGGAGAAAGGGGAAGGAAGGGGCCGCGCGCCCCTCCCCCTCCTAGTCCGAATAGGACAAGGGAAGGGGGGCGGCGCCCCCCTTTCCTTCTCTCCCTCCACCTCTTTCCCCCCTTCTCCTAATCCAAATAGGAAAAGAGGGAGTCCTACTCCCGGTGGGAGTAGGACTCCCCCCTTGGCGCGCCTAGCCCTGGCCGGCCGCCCCTCCCCCTGGATCCTTTATATACAGGGGCAGGGGGCACCTCTAGACACACAAGTTGATCCTTGAGATCGTTCCTTAGCCGTGTGCGGTGCCCCCCTCCACCATATTCCACCTCGGTCGTATTGTTGCAGTGCTTAGGCGAAGCCCTGCGATAGTAGAACATCAAGATCGTCACCACGCCGTCGTGCTGACGAAACTCTCTCCCCGGAGCTTTGCTGGATCGGAGCCCGAGGAGCGTCATCGAGCTGTACGTGTGCCAAGAACTCGGGGGCGCCGGAGTAACGGCGCCGGGATCGGTTGGATCGCGAGGGAATCGTACGACTACTTCCTCTACGTTGTGATCGCTTCCGCTTCGGTCTACGAGGGTACGTAGACTACACTCTCCCCTCTCGTTGCTATGCATCACCATGATCTTGCGTGTGCGTAGGAAAATTTTGAAATTACTACGTTCCCCAACAGTGGCATACGAGCCTAGTTTTTTATGGTTTGATGTTATATGCACGAGTAGAACACAAGTGAGTTGTGGACGATACAAGTCATACTGCCTACCAGCATGTCATACTTTGGTTCAGCGGTATTGTTGGATGAGATGACCCGGACCAACCTTACGCGTATGCTTACGCGAGACCGGTTCCCTCGACGTGCTTCGCACACAGATGGCTTGCGGGAGACATCTCACCAACTTTAGTTGAACCAAGTGTGGCTACGCCCGGTCCTTGAGAAGGTTAAAACGGAGTCTATTTGACGAACTATCGTTGTGGTTTTGATGCGTAGGTAAGATGAGTTCTTGCTTAAGCCCGTAGCAGCCACGTAAAACTTGCAACAAACAAAGTAGAGGACGTCTAACTTGTTTTTGCAGGGCATGTTGTGATGTGATATGGTCAAGACATGATACTAAATTTTATTGTATGAGATGATCATGTTTTGTAACCGAGTTATCGGCAACTGGCAGGAGCCATATGGTTGTCGCTTTATTGTATGCAATGCAATCGCCCTGTAATGCTTTACTTTATCACTAAGCGGTAGCGATAGTCGTAGAAGCATAAGATTGGCGAGACGACAACGATGCTACGATGGAGATCAAGGTGTCGCGCCGGTGACGATGGTGATCATGATGGTGCTGCAGAGATGGAGATCATGAAGCACAAGATGATGATGACCATATCATATCACTTATATTGATTTGCATGTGATGTTTATCTTTTATGCATCTTATCTTGCTTTGATTGACGGTAGCATTATAAGATGATCTCTCACTAAATTATCAAGAAGTGTTCTCCCCGAGTATGCACCGTTGCCAAAGTTCGTCGTGCCTAGACACCACGTGATGATCGGGTGTGATAAGCTCTACGTCCATCTACAAGGGGTGCAAGCCAGTTTTGCACACGCAGAATACTCGGGTTATACTTGACGAGCCTAGCATATGCAGATATGGCCTCGGAACATGGAGACCGAAAGGTCGAGCGTGAATCATATAGTAGATATGATCAACATGACGATGTTCACCATTGAGAACTAATCCATTACACGTGATGATCGGTTATGGTTTAGTTTGATTTGGATCACGTGATCACTTAGATGATTAGAGGGATGTCTATCTAAGTGGGAGTTCTTAAATATGATTAATTGAACTTTAATTTATCATGAAACTAGTCTTGGTAGTATTAGCATATCTATGTTGTAGATCAATAGCTCGCGTTGTTGCTTTCATATGTTTATTTTTGATATGTTCCTAGAGAAAATTGTGTTGAAAAATGTTAGTAGCAATGATGCGGATTGGATCCGTGATCTGAGGTTTATCCTCATTGCTGCACAGAAGAATTATGTCCTTGATGAACCGCTAGGTGACGGACCTATTGCAGGAGCAGATGCAGACGTTATGAACGTTTTGCTAGCTCAATATGATGACTACTTAATAGTTTAGTGCACCATGCTTAACGGCTTAGAATCGGGACTTCAAAGACGTTTTGAACGTCATGGACCATACGAGATGTTCCAGGAGTTGAAGTTAATATTTCAAGCAAATACCCGAGTTGAGAGATATGAAGTCTCCAACAAGTTCTATAGCTAAAAGATGGAGGAGAATCGCTCAACTAGTGAGCATGTGCTCAGATTGTCTGGGTACTACAATCGCTTGAATCAAGTGGGAGTTAATCTTCCAGATAAGATAGTGATTGACAGAATTCTCTAGTCACCATCACCAAGTTAGTAGAACTTTGTGATGAACTATAATATGCAAGGGATGACGAAAGTAATTCCCAAGCTCTTCGTGATGCTGAAATCGACGAAGGTAGAAATCAAGAAAAACATCAAGTGTTGATGGTTAACAAGACCACTAGTTTCAAGAAAAGGGCAAAAGGGAAGAAGGGGAACTTCAAGAAGAACGGCAAGCGAGTTGCTGCTCAAGTGAAGAAGCCCAAGTCTGGACCTAAGCCTGAGACTGAGTGCTTCTACTGCAAAGGGACTGGTCACTAGAAGCAGAACTACCCCAAGTAATTGGTGGATAAGAAGGATGGCAAAGTGAACAAAGGTATATTGGATATACATGTTATAGATGTGTACTTTACTAGTGTTTATAGCAACCCCTAAGTATTTGATACTAGTTCAGTTACTATGATTAGTAACTTGAAATGGGAGTTGCAGAATAAACAGAGACTAGTTAAGGGTGAAGTGACGATGTGTGTTTGAAGTAGTTCCAAGATTGATATGATCATCATCGCACACTCCCTATACTTTCGGGATTAGTGTTGAAACTAAATAAGTGTTATTTGGTGTTTGTGTTGAGCATGAATATGATTTGATCATAATTATTGCAATACGGTTATTCATTTAAGTTAGAGAACAATTGTTGTTCTGTTTACATGAATAAAACCTTCTATGGTCATACACACAAACAAAATGGTTTGTTGGATCTCGATCGTAGTGATACACATATTCATAATATTGAAACCAAAAGATGCAAAGTTAATAATGATAGTGCAACTTATCTGTGGCACTGCCGTTTAGGTCATATTGGTGTAAAGCGCATGAAGAAACTCCATGCTGATGGGATTTTGGAATCACTTGATTATGAATCACTTGATGTTTGCGTACCATGCCTTATGGGCAAGATGACTAAAACTCCGTTCTCCGGAACATTGGAGCGAGCAAATGACTTGTTGGAAATAATACATACCAATGTATGTGGTCCGATGAAAATTAAGGCTCGCAACAAGTATCATTATTTTCTGACCTTCACAGACGATTTGAGCAGATATGGGTATATCTACTTGATGAAACATAAGTCTGAAGTGTTTGAAAAGTTCAAAGAATTTCAGAGTGAAGTGAAAATCATCGTGACAAGAAAATAAAGTTTCTACGATCTGATCGCGGAGACGAATATTTGAGTTACGAGTTTGGTCTTCAGTTAAAACAATGTGAAATAGTTTCACTACTCACGCCACCTGGAACACCACAACATAATGGTGCGTCCGAACGTCATAACCGTACTTTATTGGATATAGTACAATCTATGATGTCTCTTACCGATCTACCACTATCGTTTTTGGGGTTATGCATTAAAGACAGCTGCATTCACGTTTAATAGGGCACCATCTGTTGAGACGACACCGTATGAACTATGGTTTAGCAATAAACCTAAGCTGTCGTTTCTTAAAGTTTGGAGTTGCGATGCTTATGTGAAAAAGTTTCATCCTGGTAAGCTCAAACCCAAATCGGAGAAATGCGTCTTCATAGAAATACCCAAAGGAAATTGTTGGGTACACCTTCTATCACAGATCCAAAGGCAAAATCGTTGCTTAAGAATGGATCCTTTCTAGAGAAGGAGTTTCTCTCGAAAGAAGTGAGTGGGAGGAAAGTAGAACTTGATAAGGTAATTGTACCTTCTCCCTTATTGGAAAGTAGTTCATCACAGAAATCCGTTCCTGTGACTACTACACCAATTAGTGAGGAAGCTAATGATGATGATCATGTAACTTCAGATCAAGTTACTACCGAATCTCGTAGGTAAACCAGAGTGAGATCCGCACCAGTGTGGTACGGTAATCTTGTTCTGGAAGTCATGTTACTAGACCATGACGAACTGTCAAACTATGAGGAAGCGATGATGAGCCCAGATTCCGCGAAATGGTTTGAGACCATGAAATCTGAGATATGATCCATGTATGAGAACAAAGTATGGACTTTGATGGATTTGCCCGATGATCGGCAAGCCATAGAAAATAAATGGATCTTCAAGAGGAAGACGGACGCTGATAGTAGTGTTACTATCTACAAAGCTAGAATTGTCGCAAAAGGTTTTCGACAAGTTCAAGGTGTTGACTGTGATGAGAGTTTCTCTCTCGTATCTATGCTTAAGTCTGTCCGAATCATGTTAGCAATTGCCACATTTTATGAAATATGGCAAATGGATAAACAAAACTATATTCCTTAATGAATTTATTAAAGAAGAGTTGTATACGATGCAACTAGAAAGTTTTGTCGATCCTGAAGGTGTTAACAAAATATGCAAGCTCCAGCGATCCATCTATGGACTGGTGCAAGCATCTCGGAGTTGGAATATACGCTTTGATAAGATGATCAAAGCATATAGTTTTATACAGACTTGCGGTGAAGCCTGTATTTACAAGAAAGTGAGTGGGAGCACTACAACATTTCTGATAAGCATATGTGAATGACATATTGTTGATCGGAAATAATGTAGAATTATTCTGCAAAGCATAAAGGAGTGTTTGAAAAGATTTTTTTCAAAGAAATACCTCGGTGAAGCTGCTTACAAATTGAGCATCAAGATCTATAGAGATAGATCAAGACGCTTGATAAGTTTTTCAATGAGTATATACCTTGACAAGTTTTTGAAGTAGTTCAAAATGGAACAGTCAAAGAAAGAGTTCTTGCCTGTGTTACAAGGTGTGAAATTGAGTAAGACTCAAAACCCGACCACGGCAGAAGATAGAAAGAGAATGAAAGTCATTCCCTATGCCTCAACCATAGGTTCTATAAAGTATGCCATGCTGTGTACCAGATCTATTGTATACCCTACACAAATTTTTGGCAAGGGAGTACAATAGTGATCTAGGAGTAGATCACTGGACAGCAGTCAAAATTATCCTTAGTGGAATAAGGATATGTTTCTCGATTATGGACGTGACAGAAAGGTTCGCCGTAAAGGGTTACGTCGATGCAAGTTTCGATACTGATCTGGATAACTCTAAGTCTCGATCTAGATACATATTGAAAGTGGGAGCAATTAGCTAGAGTAGCTATGTGCCGAGCATTGTAGACATAGAATTCGCAAAATACTTACGGATCTGTATGTGACAGACCCGTTGACTAAAATTATCTCACAAGCAAAACATGATCACACCTTAGTACTCTTTGGGTGTTAATCACATAAGCGATGTGAACTAGATTACTGACTCTAGTAAACCCTTTGGGTGTTGGTCACATATCGATGTGAACTATGGGTGTTAATCACATGGTGATGTGAACTATTGCTGATAAATCACATGGCTATGTGAACTAGATTATTGACTCTAGTGCAAGTGGGAGACTGAAGGAAATATGCCCTAGAGGCAATAATAAAGTTATTATTTATTTCCTTATTTCATGATAAATGTTTATTATTCATGCTATAATTGTATTAACCGGAAACATAATACTTGTGTGAATACATAGACAAACAGAGTGTCACTAGTATGCCTCTACTTGACTAGCTCGTTAATCAAAGATGGTTAAGTTTCCTAACCATAGACAAAGGAGTTGTCATTTGATTAACGAGGTCACATCATTGGTTGAATGATCTGATTGACATGACCCATTTCCATTAGCTTAGCACCTGATCGTTTAGTGTGTTGCTATTGCTTTCATCCATAACTTATACATGTTCCTATGACTATGAGATTATGCAACTCCCGTTTGCCGGAGGAACACTTTGGGTGCTACCAAACGTCACAACGTAACTGGGTGATTATAAAGGAGTACTACAGGTGTCTCCAAAGGTAGATGTTGGGTTGGCGTATTTCAAGATTAGGATTTGTCACTCCGATAGTCGGAGAGGTATCTCTGGGCCCTCTCGGTAATGCACATCACATAAGCCTTGCAAGCACTACAACTAATGAGTTAGTTGTGAGATGATGTATTACGGAACGAGTAAAGAGACTTACCGGTAACGAGATTGAACTAGGTATTGGATACCGACGATCGAATCTCGGGTAAGTGACATACCGATGACAAAGGGAACAAACGTATGTTGTTATGCGGTCTGACCGATAAAGATCTTCGTAGAATATGTAGGAGCCAATATGGGCATCCAGGTCCCGCTATTGGTTATTGACCGGAGACGTGTCTCGGTCATGTCTACATTGTTCTCGAACCGTAGGGTCCGCACGCTTAAGGTTTCGATGACGGTTATTATGAGTTTATGTATTTTGATGTACCAAAGGAGTTCGGAGTCCCGGATGTGATCACGGACATGACGAGGAGTCTCGAAATGGTCGAGACATAAAGATTGATATATTGGATGACTACATTTGGATATCGGAATGGTTCTGAGTGAAATCGGCATTTTACCGGAGTACCGGGGGGGGGGGGTGGGTTACCGGAACCCCCCGGGGGGTTAATGGGCCACTATGGGCCTTAAGGGAGAAGGGAGAAAGGGGAAGGAAGGGGCCGCGCGCCCCTCCCCCTCCTAGTCCGAATAGGACAAGGGAAGGGGGGCGGCGCCCCCCCTTTCCTTCTCTCCCTCCACCTCTTTCCCCCCCTTCTCCTAATCCAAATAGGAAAAGAGGGAGTCCTACTCCCGGTGGGAGTAGGACTCCCCCCTTGGCGCGCCTAGCCCTGGCCGGCCGCCCCTCCCCCTGGATCCTTTATATACAGGGGCAGGGGGGCACCTCTAGACACACAAGTTGATCCTTGAGATCGTTCCTTAGCCGTGTGCGGTGCCCCCCTCCACCATATTCCACCTCGGTCGTATTGTTGCAGTGCTTAGGCGAAGCCCTGCGATAGTAGAACATCAAGATCGTCACCACACCGTCGTGCTGACGGAACTCTCTCCCCGGAGCTTTGCTGGATCGGAGCCCGAGGAGCGTCATCGAGCTGTACGTGTGCCAAGAACTCGGGGGCGCCGGAGTAACGGCGCCGGGATCGGTTGGATCGCGAGGGAATCGTACGACTACTTCCTCTACGTTGTGATCGCTTCCGCTTCGGTCTACGAGGGTACGTAGACTACACTCTCCCCTCTCGTTGCTATGCATCACCATGATCTTGCGTGTGCGTAGGAAAATTTTGAAATTACTACGTTCCCCAACAGAAGAAGCAGAGGTTCTGTCCAGATCTGCTGCATCTGACTAGACAGTGTTCAAGCTGGTGATTGGAGGTTCAAACGTGCTTGGATCGACCCCAAACTTGGTGAGCTCGCTCCTTACTTTGAGTACTTCGATCTGGTTAGCCGGTTTGAGGATTGGGTCAGTGGAGCATCAGATTTGAGAGTGGTTTTGTCAGCTCTCATTGCTGCAATTTCAGAACAGAGTAGTTTTGGGAGACAAACAATTTGGGTAGGTAAACGATGTCCGATTGAGCTGAAATTTGGAGGGGATCTCAGGAACCCGTGTGTCTACTTGTCTGCCAAATTTGGTGCTGTTTGGTTCAAAGGTTTAAGAGCAGTTCACAAAACACTGGAAGGTACAGAAGCTGTGCAAACTCTGCTTTGCTAAAATCTTGCCTCTTGTGGCTGTTGTTGCTGTTGCCGGTTGGCAACGTGGAGAGTGTGTTGTAAATCTCTCTAGAGGTTCTAGAGAAGAATTTGTACTCATCATTCTCATAGTGAAGTTGCGTGGACTAGTCGGTCCACAGTCGTGGTTTTTTACTCCTCAAGTTGAGGAGGTTTTTCCACGTTAAATCCTATGTCACATGTGCATATTGTTTGTGTTATTCCGCTGCTTACTTGTTGGTTGAAGCTGTCCTCAAAGTTCATCACAAGTGAAGGGGGCTGTGTAGTGTGCATATTTGCCGTGTCGGTGAATTTGTGCAGCGCATTGTTGCTGTCCAGCCCCAATACTTATATTAGTTTAGAGATGGAGTACTAAATAGAGCAGGAAGTGTGGTTTGTCAGGATAAACATGGGGTTTTTCAAGGTGCATATGTGGTGACGTATGAAGGTATAACTGACCCTGCAACTCTCGAAATTTTAGCTTGCAGGGAAGCACTGGTTTTGGCACAGGATGTCATGCTCAAGCACATCCAGGTGGCTTCATACTGTAAGGGCGTAGTGGAAGAGATCATCGGACATGCTGTTTAAGGAGATTGAAGCACGACAGCGGGAATTTGGGATGTCCAGCTTTAGACATGAGCGTCGGGAATTTAATGGGGAGGAACATTATTTAGCTTGAATGGCGACGTCGCTACCGGCGGGACGCCAAGTTTGGTTGTTGCATCCTCCTGTTAGTTTATGTATATGTATATATTCCTGTAAACATCATGGGGTAATAAACCCGTTGTTTTATTCTTAAAAAAAATGTGACGACCGTTGTGATTCTCAAAAAAAAAGTGACGCGCGTTGCTTGTAAAATTTTTTAGTAAAGCGCGTTGCGTCCAACAGAGCGTGCCGCACAGGGGACTCGCCCGAATGGACCGGCCCAGCTGCCAGCAACGAACAAATGCAAGAATTCCCAAAAGAAAAAAGAACACGTGGAGGCATGGTACGGAAGTATCGGATACAGTACCCAGAGATAGTGCTTCAGTGCTTCACGTAGATTACACTGTACTAAAGGAGATTACATATCAAAACAGGCATCCCACCATATATGACCTGTAACGCGTGGCAGATGTAAACTTTTTCTGAAATTTCAAACGTGATTTTCTTTTTGAAAAAAGTATTTTTTTTGAAAGGCGAAAAATTTCTGGGAATCTCAAACACTTTTTAACACAATAACTAGATTGAAAATGCGAATATTTCTTGAATGTATGGACTTTTCTTTGAAAAGGTGGATATTTTTCTAAAAGCAGGAGCGCATTCAAAACCACAAACATTTTATAAAAAATAGGAACAAAATACAAAATTGCAATTTTTTCTGGAAATTACATTTTTTATTAATAAATAACATTCTTCAAGTTTCCAAATTTGAATTTGTGAAAGATTTTTAAAACATAAACATTTTTTTAGTCGGTGAACAAATTTCGAAAACAGTGACATTTTTCCAAATTGGAATCACTTTTTGAATTTGTGGACAAATTTGAAAACATGAACATTTTTCGAATTCATGAACCAATTTTGAAACAGGATTTTACAAAATTACGTAACATTTTTTAATTTCTTAACTTTTTTGAAAACATGATATTGTTTTTTGAATCTGTGATTTTTTTGGATAATTGGACCATTTTTTGAAATTCCTAAACATTTTTTAATTTTTGAACTAATTGAAATGATGTCAACATTTTTTGAAAAATTGAAATTCTATTTTTGAATTTCTGATAAATTTTTTGAAAAGAAGAGAACAATTTATAAAATTCTAAAGTTTTTGGGAATTTCTAAACATTTATTGAAATTTCTGAACAAGAATGAAAATAGAAACAATTTTCGAACTTCTTCACAAATTTCGAAAAATGTAACCATCTTAAAATTTCTGAACATTTGTTGAAAAACAAGCTTGAAAAATAAAAATAAAAGTAAAGTATACAGAAAATAGAAAAAACATAAAATGAAAGAAAAAGGAAGAAAGGAGAGAAGAGAATTAAAAATAGAAAACTAAAACAAAATGAAAAGAAAAGGAAAACCGGTTCTAGAATCATCTAGAAGCTTCCCAAAACATAAAAAACCGTCTGGTATCCTCACAGAAGGTTCACAAAAACGGGATCGCCGAAATGCTTAGTAGGCCGGCCCAACTCGCCGCTCGATAGCCGGCTCTTGTGCGATAGCTCGAAAGTTTGACACAGATTGCGTCATCTAGGGTTTTTTGTTTCTTCGATCGCTCATCTCTACGATTGTTTTTCTCTATCTTTATCTTTACCTACTAATAAAGCAGCTACCGCTTCTGCGTGTTCACCGTCGTGGCAGTTTTGCATAAAAGTTCCTACATTTTGGGGTATTCAACCTGCAGTCCTATTTAAAGTGATCAACAGAAAACCGTTTTGTTTCTGGGCTTGGGACTTACTTTCTTTTGGGTCGGATGCACGACCAAGCAGAAAACACACGGGCAAGCAAATTTATGAAAAGATAAAAAACAGAGGAGGACTGCCTCTCCTCAATGCATACGAGTATGACACCGTCGCCGCCCGCGCCTGCGCAACCGGTCTTCCTCTCCGGCCACCCGCCGCCCTGTTCTCCTTCCTCTCCCCGCCCGCCCCCAATCTTCTCTGGGGCCACCACTTCTCTGATCTGGATAGAAGGCGGAGTCCATGTTCTTCTCAAACATGAATCCATGTAGTGCCCTCCTCTTCCTCCATGTTCCCTCCCACCCCTCCTCCCGCAAGCTTGAACCGTGGTGGTGGGGGGTGAGCAGTCACCATCATGTGCCTTGGACGTCGTGTTCAAGCCATCCAAGGACGATTTGGAGTGGTTCGCTTGCAAGCCATCGCAATTCTTCACACCGGCACTCTGCATCTGGGTTCTCATCTCTGGGTTCAAGAAAATTGTTGGTGAACTTATCTTCTTTATACGTGATCTTGAGCTAATATTAAGGTCCTATGTTTTATTGAGTGTCAGGTAGGTGAGCGAGACGAGGAACATGGGCCAGGGAGTGTTTGATCTCAAGAGAGACCATTGGGGAGGAGTTCATGACCATGTTCCTGTCAATCTTTAGCAATATAGTTCAGAGAGTGGTAACTAGTTGGTCAAACAAACATCTTCCTGGCATGCTAGAGCATGATTATTCTTTAGAATCCCCAACTTCTTCATATCCTAATGATTTTTCTTCTTCGAACTCCATTGACTTGTCGATGTACGCCTTGGCTTTGCGAGAGGTATTCTTGCGATTGGACGAGGACTTGGAGGGATTCCATCAAGAAGATCTTGATGATGACTTGGAGAAGGAGTTGTCCTTCTTGTTGAAGGACTTCTTGGTTTTCTTATCATCATCTGAGTCATAGTTCTTGATCTTGACTTTCCGATACTTGTTGTTGCTTGAATCAAATCTTCCACTGGCTCGAATTTCATCTTCCCAGAGAGGGCAATTTGAGATGAAATGCCCTGGTATTTTGCACTTGAAGCAGGTGTAGTCTCCCGTAGGTTATTTCGAAGACTTGGACTGCCAGAGTTCCTTGATCCTTTCTTTTGGAGCTATTACTATTACTCCACACATCGACCACTATCCAACATGCATCTAGAGTATTAAGTTCATAAGAACGGAGTAACGCCTTAAGCAAGACGACATGATGTAGAGGGATAAACTCAAGCAATATGATATGAACCCCATCTTTTTTATCCTCGATGGCAACAATACAATACGTGCCTCGCTACCCCTACTATGTCACTGGGTTGAACTCAAAACTAAGCACCTCTCCCATTGCAAGAAAAACCAATATAGTTGGCCAAACCAAACCGATAGTTCGAAGAGAAATACAAAGATATCTAAATCATGCATAAAAGAGTTCAGAGAAGACTCAAATAATATTCATAGATAATCTGATCATAAATCCACAATTCATCGGATCTCAACAAACACACCGCAAAAGAATATTACATCAGATAGAACTCCGAGAACATCGAGGAGAACATGGTATTGAAGAACAAAGAGAGAGAATAAGCCATGCAACTACTAGATATGGACCCGTAGGTCTGTGGTAAACTACTCACACATCATCGGTAGGGTAGCAAGGTTGATGTAGAAGCCCTCCGTGATCAAATCCCCCTCCAGTAAATTGCCGGAAAAAGCCCCAAGATGAGATCTAACGAGAATAGAAGCTTGCGGTGGTGGAAAAGTATTTTGGCGGAGTTAGGTTAGGAGACCCTCGAGGGGCCCATAAGCCCTCAGGGCGCCCCCTGGGGCGCGCCCTAGAGGCTTGTGGCCTCCTCGGGAACCTTCCGGCCCTCTCCCCATGTAACGCCCTCGATGCGGCTATATCTCCCACGTGTCGAGGCACGACTTAGAGGCATAACCGCATTGAAAGCAATGTCGCAAGTGAGGTAATCTTCACACAACCCATGTAATATATAAGGGAAAGAGATACATAGTTGGCTTACAGTCGCCACTTCACACAATACATAAATAAACATTCATCATTCAAGTTACACTCAAGGTCCGACTACGGTACCAAAATGAAAGAAGACTACCCCAAATGCTACACAGATCCCCGGATCACCCCAACTGGGCTCCACTACTGATCATCTGGAAAAGACATATAGTAACGGCCACGTTCCTCGTCGAACTCCCAAGAGAGCTCGGTCGCGTCATCTGCACTGGCATCGTTGGTACCTGCAACTGTATTGATAGAATCTGTGAGTCACGAGGACTCAGCAATCTCACACCCGCGAGATCAAGACTATTTAAGCTTATAGGTAGGAAAGGATTGTGAGGTGGAGCTGCAGCAAGCGACTAGCATATATGGTGGCTACAACGCAAAAGAGAGCGAGAAGAGAAGCAAAGCACGATCGTGAAGCTAGACGTGATCAAGAAGTGATCCTAGAACAACCTACGTCAAACATAACTCCAACACCGTGTTCACTTCCCGGACCCCGCCGAGAAGAGACCATCACGGTTACACACACGGTTGATGTGTTTTAGTTAAGGTCAACTTCGGGTTTTCTACAACCGGACATCAACAAATTCCCATCTGCCTCATAACCGCGGGCACGACTTTCGAAAGATAATACCCTGCAGGGGTGTCCCAACTTAGCCCATTATAAGCTCTCACGGTCAACGAAGGATATTCCTTCTACCGGGAAGACCCGATCAGTCTCGGAATCCCGGACTACAAGACCTTTTGACAGTAATAAAACTAATCCAGCAAAGCCTCCCAGATGTGCCGACAAATCCCGATAGGAGCTGCACATATCTCGTTCTCAGGGCACACCGGATGAGCCAGACGTCGGGTTGGCATAGACCCTGGTTGCCCAAGGGGCGCCGGACATCGCTCAATTTGGACCAGCAATCGAAGGAGAACTGGCCCGGGGGTTTAAAATAAAGATGACCCTTGAGTCTGCAGAACCCAAGGGAAAAAGGCTTAGGTGGCAAATGGTAAAACCAATGTTGGGCCTTGCTGGAGGAGTCTTATTCAAAGCGAACTGTCAAGGGGGTCCCACAAATCACCCAACCGTGTAAGGAACGCAAAATCAAGGAACATAACACCGGTATGACGGAAACTAGGGTGTCAAGAGTGGAACAAAACACCAGGCATAAGGCCGAGCCTTCCACCCTTTACCAAGTATATAGATGCATTAATTAAAATAAGAGGTATTGTGATATCCCAACAAGTAAACATGTTCCAACAAGGAACAACAAGTCCATGTTCCAACAAGGAACAAACTTCATCTTCACCTGCAACTAACAACGCTATAAGAGGGGCTGAGCAAAGCGGTAACATAGCCAATCAACGGTTTGCTAGGACATGGATGGTTAGGGGCTGACATGGCAATATGGGTGGCAAGATATAGCAAGTGGTAGGTATCGCAGCATAGGCATAGCAAAAGAGCAAGCATCTAGCAAGCAAAGATAGAAGTGATTTCGAGGGTATGGTCATCTTGCCTGCAAGGTTCTCAGAGTTGTCGAAAGCTTGGTCCTCGAAAGCGTTCTCAACAGGTTCCTCGTTCACGTACTCGTCTCCCGGCTCTACCCAAGACAAGAACACAAGAAAAAGGAACAACTATCAACCACGATGCAATGCACAAACAATATGATGCAAAACATGGCACGATATGCGAGATGTGATATGCAATGCATATGCATGCTCCGGAAGGACAAGGATGAACAAGGCATAATCTTGGCAAACCAAGTATGCCACTGGAAAGGTGAGGTGATTTCGGTTGAAATCGATATAAAGATCACCGGAAACGGATGCACGGTTTGCAAATGACAAGCAAAACAAGAATGACAATATTCTGCCATTAACAGCATGATGCTACTTAGCAAGCAACAAGAAATTAAGCTACTGCACCCAAACATATCAACAAAGCATATGACATTAATCTACTCAAGATGCTTGACAAAAGATGAACACTGATCTACGGCTAATTCACACCACAACAGGTTCAAAACAAGCATGGCAAAAGTGCAAAAGATATCAGGTTCACAGACTTGGTGAAAATAACAACATAGCAGAAACTAACATCAGGATGACATGTTTAGAGCAAGCAAACAACATTCTACAGGATCAGGTCATAGCAAAGTAAGGCAGAGCATGAATCTACTCAAGACACTTGACAAAAGTCCCTTACTGACCATAAGCCAAAAAGGATCAGAAAATATGATTACACCCATGTCAATTAAGCAAGTTTCGTTACAGGTTTCAGACTTGGCAGAAAACTAGCAGAAAACTAGACATGTCAAAAACAGATAACAAGTAGGCATGTTCGTGAGCTCGATGCACTCACTACAGAGCATTACATGATAAACTAAGCATACATACATCAATAAGACATGGCATAGAAACTATACATAGCAAGAACTACATCATAGCATGCAAGGATCAACTACACCAAGCTTGGCAAAATCGAATAACATGTAGACAATCTGCCAGCAACATTTTATAGCAAACGTAGAGCTCGATTGACTCAAGCTATGGCACTCCATAATTACAAAAAAAGGCATGGATGGATATAGAAAATCCATATGCTCAAAACACTCTTACTGATCATGCTCAAAAGAGGCATAGATCTCTCTGAAACAACATGAACACATGGCATAAAAATAACAGCAGGCAGGGACTTCGTGAAATTACCAAGTCTCTGAAATCAGCAACATTAAGTACCCTAGTTTGCATGCTTGTGCTATTCACCACAAAGATCACAAAAATACATGGCATAATTCTCTGGAAAGATAACATGGCATATTACAAAACACATGTAGGGCTCAACTTCATAGGGTGCACACATCAATCATGGCAAAAATGACAAAAGTGCATGTTCTGATAAGAATCAGAAACTAACATCACATAGCCCTCTTCCAACAGCATTTCGGGCATCAAGATGACCTCTAATGAAGATGATGCAATGGATTGAAATGATGTACTCTTCGAGGCGAACAATTTTACATATTATACGCACGAAACAGAGCAATATACAGCAAGTTATGATGCGATGAACATGTGACATTTATGCAAATATCTCCGGGACTTGGTGGAATTTAGAGGGGGAAGAAGTCAACCGTCGCGTAGATCGAGGATGGCCGGAGAGGACTCGCCGGAGTTTGGTCGGAGAAGGCTCGGGGAGGCGGCGCGAGGCGGATCCGGCCGGATCCGGCGCCGGCGACAGCGGTGGAGGGCGGAGGCGCGGTTGGTGGCGCGGGGCGGCGCGGGCGGCGCCGGTCGCGGTCGGCGGCGGCGCGGGCGGGCGGCGCCGACCGGCGAGGCGGGCGAGGCGGTGCGCGGCTGGAGCGGGAGCGGGAGGCGCGGGGGCGGCGAACGGGCTCGGGGGGGCCCGACCCGGGCTCGGGCGGGCCGGCGGCGAGGTGGGCGCGGGGACGCTGACGTGTCGCGCCCTGGTTGGCCCGGGGCGGCGGCACGGACGCGTCCGGCGCGGCCCGGACACGTCCGGTGGCGGCGGAGGGGAAAACTGCTAGGGTTAGGGTGGTTTGGACCCGGGATTTCGGAGGGGGAGGTATATTTATAGGTAGAGGGGGCTAGGAAGCTCCAAATGGAGTGCGGTTTTCGGCCACGCGATCGTGATCGAACGGCGGTGGACATGGGAGTGACTTAGATGGGTTATTGGGCTGTTTTGGAGGGGTTTTGGGCTGCAACACACACGAGGCCTTCACGGTTACCCGGTTAACCGTTGGAGTATCAAACGACCTCCGATTGACCCGAAACTTGACAGGCGGTCTACCGGTGCTATACCAAGGCCGCCTGACAAACCTCGGTCCATGCCGAGAAGGTTTAATACCCGCTCACGACAAAAGGTAAAAGGGGACGCCGGGGAACATAGGAGCGCCGGATTGCAAAACGGACAACGGGGAAAATGCTCGGATTTATGAGACGAACACGTATGCGAATGCGATGCACATGATGGCATGATATGAAATGCATGACATGAACAAAATGCAAATGAAGGGAAACTCAACCACGGAGGGAAATATCATATCACAATGCCGAAAATGGCAAAAGTTGGATTACAAATATGGCAAGTTACATCCGGGGTGTTACACTCCAAGTCTTATGGGTGTCTTCTGGTCCAAGAAAATCATCGCAAAAGTTTTATTCCGTCTGGACTCCGTTTGATATTCCTTTCTGAAAAAAATTAAAAACAAGGGAAAAAACAACAACTGGCACTAGCCACTAGGTTAATAGGTTAGTCCAAAAAAATGATATAAAATAGCACACTGATGTATACAAAACATCTAGAACAGATAATATAATAGTATGGAACAATAAAAAATTATAGATACGTTGGAGACGTATCAAGTGTGAATGAACTGTTCGGTGATCTAAGCAACTTCTTCACAACTTCAAAATCTGTGATGTCTTTGGCCTTGAGGCCCTGCAACTCATTTACAATGTCACTTAGTCAATCGAAGTTTTGCTAACAACTTTCATTTCTAGCTCTCTTGAATTGTCTGAATTTCGCACAAAGTGTATCAATACGAGGTTCCTTCTGAGTGGACCTTCCTTGACTGATATTTTCGACGTTGTCCCACAATTCCTTTGCAAATTTACAGTAATGGTAGCAAAGAAATTGTGCCCAAGAAAGATGACCACATATTTCATCTTTCGCTTGAGCATCCATCTGAATGAGTTTCTTCTCATATTCAGTAGGGTACTCTGTTACTTGAATGACATAGCCATACTGTGCCATGTGCCACGTATCATCATCAATAGCTCGGAGACGGGTCTTCATCTTCTACTTCCAGAAGGGATAGTCTATACCATCGAAAATGAGGATCTTGAGATGCGACTTGCAGCTAACTGAAGACATACTTTATCCAAGGTGGTTAGACCTCAAAAAGCAGCGACAAGGAGAACATGGCTCTGATTGTAGGAAAATTATTGTACCATCACCTACCCTCCCATGGTAGTAGGGTTCTAATGGAAACTAATGGTAATTAAGGCGCTCCTTTTAATAGAGAACCGGAACAAAGCATTAGCACATAGTGAATACATGAACTCCTCAAGTTAAAGTTCTCCCCATCGATATCCCAACTCATGGTCACCTTGGGGGTCTAAGGATCAAAAGGATAACTGATATGTCCATTTTGCATCATGCTTTTATATTGATATTTATTGCATTATGGGCTGTTATTACACATTATAGTACAATACTTATGCCTTTTCTCTCTCTTATTTTACAAGGTTTACATAAAGAGGGAGAATGCCGGCAGCTAGAATTCTGGGCTGGAAAAGGAGCAAATATTAGAGACCTATTCTGCACAACTCCGAAAGTCCTGAAAATTTATGGAGAGTCATTTTGGAATTAATAAAAAATATTGGGCAAAGAAAGTACCAGAGGGGCACCACCAGGAAGCCACAAGGGTGGGGGCGCGCCCTATCCCCTAGGCGTCCCCCCTGCCTTGTGGGCCCCCTGGCAGACCCCCGGTGCCCATCTTCTACTATATGATGTGTTTGACCTGAAAAAAAATCAAGAGGAAGCTTTCGGGACGAAGCGTTGCCGTCTCGAGGCAGAACTTGGGCAGAACCAATCTAGGGCTCCGGCGGAGCTGTTCTGCCGGGGAAACTTCCCTCCCGGAGTGGGAAATCGAAGCTATGGTCATCACCAACGATCCTCTCATCGAGAGGGGGTCAATCTCCATCAACACCTTTTTTTTGATGGGAAGGACCGTAGGAGAAGCTCCTACTGTGTTTTCATATATAATGTAGTTGTTTTACATAGTTACATCATATTTACAAGCAGCTCGACCACACCCATCCAAGATGTGGGTATGGTCAGAGGTGAAAGTAAAGACACAAGCCAAGTACGTATATTAGGAAAACTACTTATGTGTCAAAGATCAACTAAGAAGGAAGTTATGAGGGCAGAGTGAGCCCTCTTGGTTCTGTGCTATAGTAGTCCAAAATCTTCCTTGAACCTCCAAAGCCAGGAGTTGGTGGAAGGGTCCACCCTTCTAAAATGCTTGTTGTTTCTTTCCTTCCATAAGCTCCAAGCTGCCACGAGGAAAATGTCAAGGAATAGAGGACCGCTCCATGAGTCCTTGGTGGTTTGCAAAACGTGTAGACAGCAGTCAAATCTCGTCCAGACTATCCCCAGTTGACTCCAACACGCTTGACTGAAAGGGCACGTAAAGATCATATGGTCCACCGTCTCTTCAGCTGGGCCCCCACATAGAAGGCAACTGTGATCATCAAATAAGAGCCAGCCGAAGACCTTAATCCTCATGATGCAATGCGAACGCCAAAGACATTTAAAGATGGGGTGGGCATGGGCGTCTCTGAAGAAATACTGATAGTTGTCTATTGATCTGTACTCTGTCTTGCCCCAAATATAGTGCCAAACGTCATTAATGGAAGTGGTCGAGCTTATTTGCAGGGAGAGCCTTTGGATATCTCGCACCTCAGATAAAGCCTATGGCGAGAGCGGGAGATGAAAAGCCGCAGCCAGTGACGTGTTCTCCAAAACCCCCTTGATGGAAGTATCTTCGTGCATGGCAAAGGAGAAGGCATGGGGTGTGTGTTTTGGAGTACATCGTGTCCCCATAGATCTTTCCAAAACAACGCAGACGTGCCAGACACCACTTGTACCTGTGAGATGCCGCAGAAGATTGGGGTGAGCTTCAAGATGTCTCGCCACCAGAAAGAGCCGACCGGTGGCACACCATGTGGTATCTTGTCAGTATAGTAGGCGTCCCACAGGAGTTGCACCCATGGTATATCCATCTTGTTGTAAAACTTATGGAGGAATTTCATTAGTAAGGCTTCATTTTGCAGCTTGATGTTGATGACCCCGAGACCTCCATGCTTCTTTGGCTTACATACCATCTCCCATGCAGCAAGGGAGTTGCATTTCTCTCCTTGTTCAGATTTCTTGGTCCAAAGACATCTCCTCCTGATCTTGTCTAGCATCTCAATCAGTTTTGACGAGAACTTAAGCATGCACATGGCGTAGATGAGGAGTGAGGTGACCGTAGCATTGAGCCAAGATAGCTTACCGCCATACGACATCATTGCAATAGTGGAGGTGAGACGTCGTTCAGCACTGCAAACAAGCGGCATGGGATCTAGGATCGTAGGTTTGGAGCTACCAAGGGGTAATCCGAGGTAACTAAACAACATCGTCCCAACGGAGCAGCCAAATAGATTTGCAAAGGTAGTGGCTGCAACAGTAGAGAGATTGATTGGTATAAGTGTGGACTTATGAAAATTGATTCGCAAGCCAATCGATGAAGCATAGTCAGTCAACATCTCTTTCATGGTGGCAGCTTGTTGCAGGCAGGCTGGCATTATTAGAATCGTATCATCGGCGTATAGTATCACCGGGTATTCCGTTTGACCTGGACACGGGAAGGGCAGTTGGATTTGTCCTTGCCGGAAGGCATCATTAATGGCAGCCTGGAGGAGGTCAGCGGCAAGGACAAAGATTAGGGGGGACAGTGGGTCACCCTGGCGTACACCCGTACGACAATGAAACTGTCGGCCAGGAACCCCGTTAAGCAACACAGAAGATCTGCCAGTGGAAAAGATACAATCAATCCAAGACAACCACTTGTCGTTGAAGCCCATGTGTTTCATGATGTTAATCATGAAGGGGCGTGCTCGATCGTGTCGAAGGCTTTGGCGAAATCCAATTTCAGAAGAATAATCTCTCGCTTCGAGGCTTGGCATTGATGAATGTACTGGAAGACCCAGGTGATCCAGTCTTGGATCGTGCGTCCTTTAATGAAACTGTATTGGTTTCTGTGAACTATTTGTAGGATGACAGTTTGTAAGCGATTGGCCAGGAGTTTGGTAATGAGATTTAGATAGCAGTTTAGGAGTGTGATAGGCCTGTAATCAGTAACCGTCTCAGGAGAGTTCGTTTTTGGGATCAGAGTGATCAAACCATCATTTATGCTTGTGAGGTCCAGTCTGCCTTCGTAAAATTGGTCACACAGAGAATAGAAATCATGTTTGATCAAAGGCCAGCATGCTTTAAGAAATGCACCACTAAACCCGTCCGGACCAGGTGCTCGATTAGAAGGCATATCTTTAATCACTTCGTCGATCTCCGCATGTGTGAATGGATTAGTCAGTTTGTCCAGGTTTGCATGGTGCTGTATGATGTCAGGTAGATTAAACCTCATTTCAGTTGGTTGAGAAGTGCCCAAGCGGTCAGTATAGGTTTGAAAAAGTAGAGCCTCTTTCTCAGCGTGATCATCTACAGTTTCTCCCGCGTCATTTCTGAAGCTAGCAATGTTGTTGCGTCTAAATCGTTCAGTGGCAACAGCTTGGAAGAACTTAGTATTTTCGTCTCCAAATTTGATCCAACTGATTGTACAACGTTTCTTCCAGTATATGTTTTGATAATTAAGGAGACGCAAGAGATGTTTCTTAAGTATGTTGCGGAAATTCATCTCTGGGACTATTAGGACTCTATTGTTTTCAAGCTCATCTAATTGTGTCAAGGTCTCATTACAGTTGACTATGGCAACTGAGAGGCGAGAGATGGTTTTGCTCCAATTTTTTAGGGCATATCGCAGTGCCTTGAACTTATGGCAAAGAACAGTGGCAGCATTATGGGAACGAACAGGTATATTCCAAACCTCCTGCACTATGTCAGTGAAGCTAGGGTGCAGAATCCAGTATGGTTCGAATCTAAAATCTTTGCTGCGAGGGACAGTGGTCTGGATGGAGACTAGACAAGGCACATGGTCAGAGACAGGCTTACCGAGGGGTTTAACCATGGTGTTAGGGTAAGCGTTAGTCCAATGTAGCGAAGTAAAGAACCAGTCTAATTGCTCAAGGAGGGGCTCCTGCTGCATATTACTCCAAGTAAACAATCGGCCTTTATTGGGCAGTTCAATTAAGCTCAGCTTGCGGATTATATCATTAAACGTGCACATGTCATTCGGACATCCCCCAGGTTTGTTACGGTTTTCAGGTGCTCTGATATAATTGAAATTACTGAGTAAAAGCCAGTCTTGCGTAGGGGGGATGACAAGATCATAAAGCCAATTTGTAAACGCCAGACGAGCATCACCAGAGCATGGCCCGTAAATGTTTGCCAGAGACCACGAGTGAGCTGATAAGGTGCTCGTGAGAGTAATAACCAGAGCAAACTCAGATGAAAATATGACATCACCAGAGAAGACAGAACTTTTCCAAATAGTAACTAGACCCCCTGATGCCCCTTGAGAGGGAACAAAAGCAAATTTATCGAATTGTCTAGGATAGCACGACTTAATAAACGCTAGAACAAAAGAAGTCTTTTTGGTCTCTTGCAGACAAATAATTGAACAACCACTAGATCGGATCGCATTATTCAGAGCAAGTTGCTTGTCATCCGAGTTTAGACCACGGATATTCCAGCAGAGAACATTCTAGTTGATCGACGGAGGCATGAAGAAAGCAAGGAGTTAGGCCCTGGGAGAAGCAGACTCACCCTGAGGCTCCATTGAATCGATGGCCATCTACTGAGACACACCCTGAACTGGCAGTGGTGGAGCACTGAGAATTTCTTCAGACAGTTCTGCTGGAGGGATCGCGCACCTGTTGATGCCAATCTCTTGAAGCACTGTAACTGGGGTGGGTGGTAAAATCTCATCCTGGGAAACCACAGCAGAAGACGATCCAATCGATGGTACCAGCCTGGGTTTGACCTGAGAGATCACAGTGCGAGTGTCAGTTACCTGCTGTGTCTTGAAGCCGTTGTACTTGTTGGAGCGGTTGCTCCGGCACACCTCAGTAGTGGAGATGGGAGCGGCAGGACGGGTGCGACGACCACGAGTGATCACAGGGCGGAAGGCAGAGAGATAGCGTTAACAACAGCCAGTCCAGGTGGATCAGAAGCAATTCTGTCAGCAATCAGACTGGAAACGGGCCCTGGGCTAGCAGGTGAAGTAGAGGGAGTGGCAGGCGCAACTTCCATCTGGTTCTGCTGGACGGGCAAATTGTTCTGTAGGGGCTCGTCATGGATTTCTTCAATAGTCATAAAAGAAGTAACATTTGGTGCAGTATGGCAATGAGAGAAGGTAAGCCCAGACGCATCAGATGACACAGTGACCTCAAGATCCATGTTGTTAGGCCTTAAGCCGTAACCGGCTCTCCACGGGCCAATGTCAGCAATCATGGGGCGAAGAGCTTGAAATATGTAAGTGTTGAGCTGTTGGCGGGGGATGGGATCATGCAGCAGTAGGTTGATCAGGTCAGAGCCTTCAGCAGACAGTCCAAACTAAATAGCTCTGCGGTGCAGAGCGACAGAGATAGTGACAGATTCAGGGACAACATGCTGCTGATAAACAGGTGTAGACAGCGGGACCAGAATCAGAGCAAAGTCTTCAGAGCTATCATCAGAAGCAGAGAAGGTGTCATGCCAGGCATCCATAGCATTATCAGTCAAGTTGTCTTCAGGCACAATACCATGTTGGATAGTCAATCCTTACGCAGCTAGCCAGGCCTGATAGTTCACTAGGTGAGGAGGAAGCAGCGTCAATGGTGGTGCAGGTGGAGTAGGCCAGGCACCCAGGCAGCATCGTCTGACCCTGTCCATTTCCTTGGTTAGCATGTCCAGCAGCAGGGGCGCCGTTCTGAACCAACCAGTTGTGTACCTGCTGCTGGTAAAGTTGCTCTACCGTGAGCTCAGGTCCAAAAAGAGGATAGGGGTTGCCGTCAGGTGGTGGTGGTTCTTCACCAGGAGCAAGAACTTCAGGGAGCAGCCCGTTCCAGTCATTGCTGCGGAGAATTGTAACTTGCACTGTCCAACAGTCGCGGGCACCACCCAATTGCCAGACAACAAAACTCTTGGGAATCAAGCGAAGACGAAGAACACGAGCTTTGAGCAGGATATACCTTCTGTCTTGGCGGGGATTGTACCAACTAACCAAGGAACCATAACCACCCAAAGATTTGGTGATGTAATAATCTGTCTGATAGTCATAAGGGAATCCAAAGAACATCAGCCAGACCTCGGGGCCAAAAGAAGTTGTGCGACGATTCAGGGCTTCATTGTGCGGCACAAACGTGATGAGGAGATCCTCTTCCTCTAGCTCAATGGGGGTGGCGACCGCAGTATCACGCATAAATGAATCCACAAATCCAAAGATGCCAATGCCAAATGGATGATCAGAGGACTCAGTTGTGAAGAGCTGGGATTCATGTAACAGACCTTCAACCATGGTGCGGATGGCCGCGCGACGATGCAGAGGAACGTAGTGGCTCGCTTCAGCAATGGTGAGGAAGTCATGATTGAGCGGCGCAATGGGGACGACAACCATCCCGCTGCGGACCAGGCGATCCGCCGGACCGGGCTCGACTGCGAAGCCAGAGGGAGGAACGGGACCGGATTCAGTGGATAGTTCGCCATGGGCAGGGAGGTGGAGGTGGGCGGTGGCGATTGTAACTGTGACGAGACTAGTCGCTGCAGCGGTGTGATGGAAACCGAGGCGGAAGATGGACCGTGAGGGGTAGGAAAGGAAGTCCGCGGATTCTTGGGCTTCCATTGCCATTTTTTGTGATACCGCAACTTCAGACAAAATCGTTCCACGTGTCCATAGTAGCCACAAGCAGAGCATCGAACGGTTGCCCTCTTATTGCGTGTGTTAGGCATGTTGATGGAAATAGGTAAGCAGGCAGACTGATTAGTATTTTGACCAGATCAATCATTACCAAATTGATCGTGCAACACAGGGCATGTCCGAGATTTAGGTATTAACGGGCAATCGGCCGCCTTGTGACCTGGAGACGAACAATTAATGCAAATCAGTTGAGCATGGCAAGAATTCTTGTGGTGGCCCCATTGCAGACAGCGCGGGCAGAGAACTGCCCAATTATTAGATAAGTCCGAAATTTCTGCAGCCGTGTAGTGGGCCTGGGCCAAATCCGCCTTGTGTCGGGCCGAAAGAAAAGCGGGCCAAGAGGTATGCGTGGGGGCATATTTGAAGGCCGAGCGCAGGAAGCATTGTGGAAGCTGCGGATACGGGCAGGATAGAGGGCAATTAAAATCTCCCAATTTAATGAAATTAACGGGCTGGTCCTCCTCTAATTTTGCCAAGCATAGAAAATGCTCAATTAATGCCGCTTGATTAGTGCTGTCGGAGGGCGGATGAACAGATTGTCCATGAGGATGAACCGAAAAACCATGGCTCGAAGAATCCGTGCCCAAATTAGAATGGTCTGTCATAGATAACCCTTGATGATCCAAAGAACCTTGATCCAAAGATGTAGATGCCTTAGCAGCACTAGCATTAGAAAACCGCATGTGATCAATTGAGGTTAAGCCAAATTTGCCCAGAATCAAACTAGAGCCTGAGTCTCTCTGAGAACTAGAGTGCAAAAATTTGATAGAAGGCTTAATGTCCATTGGACGACGAGTAGAGATATCCAAAAGTTCTTGATCAGCATGCCAACATGAAGACACAACCGGCGCGGGAGCAAAACGACCATTGAAGAGATGGAAGTGGCAAACAAAATCCGGCCAAATTCTGTCCCGTAAGCGATGAATAAAATGCCCCACTTTGTTATTGGCCACAGAGAATTTAAAAGAGCGAGCATTGATCTTGGACACACGAAAACCAGAACTAATACTCCCAATACAACATTGTAACACAATGCCAACCGATTCCTCCGAAAGAACGAAAGAGGCCAAAGAGAAAGAGACCACCAAAAAGAATTCCTTGGAGTCCCGAGAGGGGGAAAATGGACTGTGGATCCAAACCTTCTTCTCACCTAATCTGCTAGGGCAAGTCCCGGCGCAAAATCCCAATGCAGGAGTCCTTCCATGGGCATGTAGCCGAGAGGACGCCATGGAGCTCAGAGGAGGTGGGAGATTGAGGGGGGAGCAAGGAGGTGGGAGAGAGTCATTCCCCCTCCATCAACATCTTCACCAGCACCATCTCCTCTCAAACCCTAGTTCATCTCTTGTATCCGATCTTTGTCTCAAAACCTCAGACTGGTACATGTGGGTTGCTAGTAGTGTTGATTACTCCTTGTTGTTGATGCTAGTTGGTTTATTCGGTCGAAGATCATATGTTCAGATCCTTAATGATAATTAATACTCCTCTGATTATGAACATGAATATGCTTTGTGAGTATTTACGTTTGTTACTGAGGACTTGGGAGAAATCTTGTTATAAGTAATCATGTGAATTTGGTATTCGTTTGATATTTTGATGAGATGTATGTTGTCTTTCCTCTAGTGGTGTTATGTGAACGTTGACTACATGACACTTCACCATGATTTGGGCCTAGGGGAAGGCATTGGGAAGTAATAAGTAGATGATGGGTTGCTAGAGTGACAGAGGATTAAACCCTAGTTTATGCGTTGCTTCATAAGGGGCTAATTTGGATCCATATGTTTCATGCTATGGTTAGACTTATCTTAATTCTTCTTTTGTAGTTGCGGATGCTTCGAGAGGGGTTAATCATAAGTGGGAGTCTTGTCCAAGTAAGGACAACACCCAAACACTGGTCCACGCACATAACAAATTATGAAAGTAACGAACGCAAATCATATGAGCATGATGAAAACTAGGTTGATGATAACTCCCATGGGTCGTCGCGAGCACTTTGCATTATGTAAGAATTCGTCCAGGCTTGTGATACGTCCCCAACGTATCTATAATTTTTGATTGCTCCATGCTATTATATATTCTGTTTTGGATGTTTAATGGGCTTTATAACACACTTTTATATTATTTTCGGGACTAACCTATTAACCCAAAGCCCAGTGCAAATTGCTGTTTTTTTGCCTATTTCAATGTTTCGCAGAAAAGGAATATCAAACGGAGTCCAAACGGAATGAAACCTTCGGGAGCATGATTTTTGGAACAAACGTGATCCAGAGGACTTGGAGTGGACGTCAAGAAATCAACGAGGAGGCCACGAGGCAGGGAGGCGCGCCCCCACCCTCGTGGGCCCCTCGTGGCTCGACCGACCTACTTCTTCCTCCTATATATACCCAAGTACCCCGAAACCATCGAGGAGCACCACGAAACCCTATTTCCACCGCCGCAACCTTCTGTACCCGTGAGATCCCATCTTGGGGCCTTTTCCGGCGCTCCGCCGGAGGAGGAATCGATCACGGAGGGCTTCTACACCAACACCATATCCTCTCCGATGCTGTGTGAGTAGTTTACCATAGACCTCCGGGTCCATAGTTATTAGCTAGATGGCTTCTTCTCTCTCTTTGGATCTCAATACAAAGTTCTCCTCGATCTTCTTGGAGATCTACTCGATGTAATTCTTTTTGCGGTGTGTTTGTCGAGATCCGATGAATTGTGGGTTTATGATCAAGATTATCTATGAACAATATTTGAATCTTATTTGAATTATTTTATGTATGATTGGTTATCTTTGCAAGTCTCTTCGAATTATCAGTTTGGTTTGGTCTACTAGATTGATCTTTCTTGCAATGGGAGAAGTGCTTAGCTTTGGGTTCAATCTTGCGGTGCTCGATCCCAGTGACAGCAGGGGAAGCGAAACGTATTGCATTGTTTCCATCTGAGGGAGTCCTGGATTAGGGGGTCCTCGGACAGCCGGACTATATCCTTTGGCCGGACTGTTGGACTATGAAGATACAAGATTGAAGACTTCGACCCGTGTTCGGATGGGACTCTCCTTGGCGTGGAAGGCAAGCTTGGCAATACGGATATGTAGATCTCCTTCCTTGTAACCAACTCTGTGTAACCCCAGCCCCCTCTGGTGTCTATATAAACCGGAGGGTTTAGTCTATAGGACAACAACAATCATACCATAGGCTAGCTTCTAGGGTTTAGCCTCTACGATCTCGTGGTAGATCAACTCTTGTAATACTCGTATCATCAAGATCAATCAAGCAGGAAGTAGGGTATTACCTCCATCGAGAGGGCCTGAACCTGGGTAAAACATTGTATCCCCCGCCTCCTGTTACCATTCGCCTGAGACACACAGTTCGGGACCCCCTACCCAAGATTCACCGGTTTTGACACCGACATTGGTGCTTTCATTGAGAGTTCCACTATGCCGTCATCATAAGGAAGGATTACTCGTCTCGTTGTCAGGGACAACATCACCTCTGGGGGAGCCCTGGCTGTAGGCCAAACTCTCCGACTGGGCGGCTTCGTCATGACCGCCCGTTCGGCCACAGCGCCGACGATGACTTCTCGGGTCATCGAAAACAGCCTCCACATCGGCTCGGAACTTACCGAGCGGATGAATCCAATAGAACTCTCTTCTTTGAGCTCTTGGATCACATCGCCGCTTTGGGAGTCGCTATGGACTATGATCGGATTGGGCTTAAACCCGACCAAAGGGAGATAAACTCTCTGCAGGACACCCATCAGATAGCGGTGGTGGAGGAGCAATGCGGCGATTCTTCCTCCATCTTGAGGACAAACTATGTCCGGTTTCCCGAGCTCTCCGAGCCGGATACCCGTCTACAGGAGGACATCGCCCAAACCCTGAACCTAGAATCAGGTGATACGTCTCCATCATATCTATAATTTTTGATTGCTCCATGCTATATTATCTACTGTTTTGGACTGTATTGGGCTTTATTTTCCACTTTTATATTACTTTTGGGACTAACCTATTAACCGGAGGCCCAGCCCAGAATTGCTGTTTTTTTGCCTATTTCAGTGTTTCGAAGAAACGAGATATCAAACGGAGTCCAAACGGAATGAAACCTTCGCGAATGTGATTTTCTCAACAAATAAGATCCAGGAGACTTGGACCCTCCGTAAAGAAAGCCACTAGGCGGTCACGAGGGTGGAGGGTGCCCTCCCACTAGGGCGCGCCCCCTGCCTCGTGGGCCCCTCGAAGCTCCATCGACGTACTCCTTCCTTCTATATATACCTACGTACCCCCAAACGATCAGATACGGAGCCAAAAACCTAATTCCACCGCCACAACCTTCTGTACCCACGAGATCCCATCTTGGGGCCTGTTCCGGAGCTTCGCCAGAGGGGGCCATCATCACGGAGGTCTTCTTCATCATCATAGCCCCTCTGATGAAGTGTGAGTAGTTTACCTCAGACCTTCGGGTCCATAGTTAGTAGCTAGAAGGCTTCTTCTCTCTTTTTGGATCTCAATAAAATGTTCTCCCCCTCTCTCGTGGAGATCTATTCGATGTAATCTTCTTTTTGTGGTGTGTTTGTTGAGACCGGTGAATTGTGGGTTTATGATGAAGTCTATCTATGAATAATATTTGAATCTTTTCTGAATTCTTTTATGTATGATTGGTTATCTTTGCAAGTCTCTTTGAATTATCAATTTGGTTTGGCCTACTAGATTGGTCTTTCTTGCAATGGGAGAAGTGCTTAGCTTTGGGTTCAATCTTGCGGTGTCCTTTCCCAGTGACAGCAGGGGCAGCAAGGCACATATTGTATTGTTGCCATCGAGGATAACAAGATGGGGATTTTATCATATTGCATGAAACTATCCCTCTACATCATGTCATCTTGCTTAAGGCGTTACTCTGTTCTTACTTAATACTCTAGATGCATGCTGAATAGCGGTCGATGAGTGGAGTAATAGTAGTAGATGTAGGCAGGAGTCGGTCTACTTGTCTCGGACGTGATGCCTATATACATGATCATACCTAGATATTCTCATAACTATGCTCAATTCTGTCAATTGCTCAACACTAATTTGTTCACCCAACGTAGAATACTTATGCTCTTGAGAGAAGACACTAGTGAAACCTATGGCCCCCGGGTCTATTCTCATCATATCAATCTCCAATCACTTTATTATTGCTTTGCTTTTTTTACTTTGCCTTTTATTTTACGTTGCATCTTTATATAAAAAATACCAAAAATATTATCTATAAAATATCACTCTCGTAAGTGACCGTGAAGGGATTGACAACCCCTAATCATGTTGGTTGCGTTGAGCTATTTGTTTTGTGTAGGTACGAGGGACTCGCACGTAGCCTCCTACTGGATTAATACCTTGGTTCTAAAAAACTGAGGGAAATACTTACGCTACTTTGCTGCATCATCCTCTGCTCTTCGGGGAAATCCAACGTAGTGCTCAAGAGGTAGCAAGAAGAATTTCTAGCGCCGTTGCCGGGGAGTCTACGCAAAAGTCAACATACCAAGTACCCATCACAATTCCTTATCTCTCGCACTACATTATTTGCTATTTGCCTCTCGTTTTCCTCTCCCCCACTTCACCCTTGCCGTTTTATTCGCCCTCTCTCTTCCGTTGCCTTTTTCTCGCTTGCCTTCTGTATTCTCGTGTGTTGGATTGCTTGTTTGTCGCGATGGCTCTTCTTAGATTTGGTGATCTTCACCTTAAAAAACTAGAAGAGATTGAAAACATTGTCAGGAAGTTTATGGTTTTGCAATTTGAGCACAATAATTTCTTCAGAAACAAGCTTAAGGAACAAAAAGGTTTTATGAGTTATATGAACAAAGAGCTCGATGATATGTCTAAAGAATTTGATGGTATAAGATCTCAAATTGTTCGTCTTGAAAAATTAACTGCCGAAATTTCAGATAAGCAAGCTACCTTAGTTAATGAGATGGCCGCTAAACCGGATTCCTATGAAAATCAAGATGAAGGTCTAAAAGTTATTGATGTATCCCCTATTAAATCTTTGTTTTGCAATATGAATCTTGATGAAACTGAATATGATCTTCCTTTACCTAGAAGGCGTTCCAAGAATTCGGAGTTTTTAGATCTTGATGATGAATTTGATAAAAGTGGGATTGAAAAGAATAAAAACCTAGATGTTGCTAAACCCACTATTTTGGATTTCAAGGAATTTAATTATGAAAGTTGCTCTTTAATTGATTGTATTTCCTTTTTACAATCCGTGCTAAATTCTCCTCATGTTTATAGTCAAAATAAAGCCTTGACCGAACATATTGTAGATGCCTTGATGCAATCTTATGAAGAAAAACTTGAGTTGAAAGTCTCTATCCCTAGAAAACTTTATGATGAGTGGGAACCTAATATTAAAATTAAAATTAAAGATCATGAGTTTTATGCTTTGTGTGATTTGGGTGCTAGTGTCTCCACTATTCCCAAAACTTTGTGTGATTTGCTAGATTTCCGTGATTTTGATGATTGCTCTCTAAACTTGCATCTTGCGGATTCCACTATTAAGAAACCTATGGGAAGAATTAATGATGTTCTTATTGTTGCCAATAGGAATTATGTATCCGTAGATTTTATCATTCTTGATATAGATTGCAATCCTTCTTGCCCTATTATTCCTGGTAGACCTTTCCTTAGAACAATTGGTGCAATTATTGATATGAAGGAAGGGAATATTAGATTTCAATTCCCATTAAAAAAGGGCATGGAACACTTCCCTAGGAAGAAAATAAAATTAACATATGAATCTATCATGAGAGCCACTTATGGATTGCCTACCAAAGATGGCAATACATAGATCTATCCTTGCTTTTATGCCTAGCTAGGGGCGTTAAACGATAGCGCTTGTTGGGAGGCAACCCAATTTTATTTTTAGTTTTTTTCGTTTTTGCTTCTATTTAGGAATAAATAATCCATCTACCTTTTGTTTATATGTGGTTTTGTGTTTTAATTAGTGTTTGTGCCAAGTTAAACCTATAGGATCTTCTTGGATGATAGTTATTTGATCTTGCTGTAATTTCCAGAATCTTTCTGTTCACGAAAACAATTGTTAAAAATCACCAGAACGTGATAAAATACTGATTCCAATTGCTGCTGATCAATAAAAAATTTATAGGTCTTCCTATTTTGGTAGATTTTTTGGAGTTCCAGAAGTTTGCGTTAGTTACAGATTACTACAGACTGTTCTGATTTTGATAGATTCTGTTTTTCGTGTGTTGTTTGCTTATTTTGATGAATCTATGGCTAGTAAAATAGTTTATAAACCATAGAGAAGTTGGAATACAGTAGGTTTAACACCAATATAAATAAAGAATGAGTTAATTACAGTACCTTGAGGTGGTCTTTTGTTTTCTTTCGCTAACGGAGCTCACGAGATTTCTGTTGAGTTTTGTGTTGTGAAGTTTTCAAGTTTTGGGTGAAATCTTTTGTTGGATTATGGAACAGGGAGTGGAAAGAGCCTAAGCTTGGGGATGCCCATGGCACCCCCAAGATAATCCAAGGACACCAAAAAGTCAAAGCTTGGGGATGCCCCGGAAGGCATCCCCTCTTTCGTCTACTTCCATCGGTAATTTTACATGGAGCTATATTTTTACTCACCACATGATATGTGTTTTTCTTGGAGCGTCTTGTATTATTTGTGTCTTTGTTTTTTAGTGTGCCACAATAATCCTTTCTGTACACATCTTTTGAGAGATCCATACATGAATAGGAATTTGATAGAATACTCTATGTGCTTCACTTATATCTTTTGAGCTTTATAGTTTTGCTCTAGTGCTTCACTTATATCTTTTAGAGCACGGTGGTGGATTTGTTTTATAGAAACTATTGATCTCTCATGCTTCACTTAGATTATTTTGAGAGTCTTAAATAGCATGGTAATTTTCTTAATAATAATATGCTTGGTATTCAAGATTTGTAAAACTTTCTTTTGAGTGTGTTGAATACTAAGAAAAGTTTGATGCTTGATAATTGTTTTGAGATATGAAGATGGTGATATTAGAGTTATGCTAGTTGAGTAGTTGTGAATTTAAGGAATACTTGTGTTAAAGTTTGTGATTCCCGTAGCATGCACGTATGGTGAACCGTTATGTGATGAAGTCGGAGCATGATTTATTTATTGATTGTCTTCCTTATGAGTGGCAGTCGGGGACAAGCGATGGTCTTTTCCTACCAATCTATCCCCCTAGGAGCATGCGCGTAATACTTTGCTTTGATAACTTCTAGATTTTTGCAATAAGTATATGAGTTCTTTATGACTAATGTTGAGTCCATGGATTATACGCACTTTCCTTCCTTCCACCATTGCTAGCCTCTCTAATACCGCGCACCTTTCGCCGGTATCATACACCCACCATATACCTTCCTCAAAACAGCCACCATACCTACCTATCATGGCATTTCCATAGCCATTCCGAGATATATTGCCATGCAACTTTCCACCGTTCCGTTTATTATGACACGCTCCATAATTGTCATATTGCTAGCATGATCATGTAGTTGACATCATATTCGTGGCAAAGCCACCACTCATAATTCTTTCATACATGTCACTCTTGAATCATTTCATATCCCGGTACACCGCCGGAGGCATTCACATAGAGTCATATTTTGTTCTAAGTTTCGAGTTGTAATTGTTGAGCTGTAAGAAAAATAGAAGTGTGATGATCATCATTTTTAGAGCATTGTCCCAAGTGAGGAAAGGATGATCGAGACTATGATTCCCCCACAAGTCTGGATGAGACTCCGGACAAAAAATAAAAAAAGAAAGAAAAAGAGGCCACAAAAATGGCCCAAATAAAAAAATGAGAGAAAAAGAGAGAAGGGACAATGTTACTATCCTTTTACCACACATGTGCTTCAGAGTAGCACCATGATCTTTATGACAGAGAGTCTCCTATGCTGTCACTTTCATATACTAGTGGGAATTTTTCATTATAGAACTTGGCTTGTATATTCCAATGATGGGCTTCCTCAAAATGCCCTAGGTCTTCGTGAGCAAGCGAGTTGGATGCACACCCACTTAGTTTCTTTTGTTGAGCTTTCATATACTTATAGCTCTAGTGCATCCGTTGCATGGCAATCCCTACTCACTCACATTGATATCTATTGATGGGCATCTCCATAGCCCGTACGCCTAGTTGATGTGAGACTATCTTCTCCCTTTTTGTCTTCTCCACAATCACCATTCTATTCCACATATAGTGCTATATCCATGGCTCACGCTCATGTATTGCGTGAAGATCGAAAAAGTTTTGAAAATGTCAAAAGTATGAAACAATTGCTTGGCTTTTCATCGGGGTTGTGCATGATTTAAATACTTTGTGTGGTGAAGATAGAGCATAGCTAGACTATATGATTTTGTAGGGATAAATTTCTTTGGCCATGTTATTTTGAGAAGACATAATTGCTTTGTTAGTATGCTTGAAGTATTATTATTTTTATGTCAATATAAACTTTTGTCTTGAATCTTTCGGATCTGAATATTCATACCACAATTAAGAAGAATTACATTGAATTATGCCAAGTAGCACTTCGCATCAAAAATTCTCTTTGTATCATTTACCTACTCGAGGACGAGCAGGAATTAAGCTTGGGGATGCATGATACGTCTCCAACGTATCTATAATTTTTGATTGCTCCATGCTATAATATCTACTGTTTTGGACTATACTGGGCTTTATTTTCCACTTTTATATTACTTTTGGGACTAACCTATTAACTGGAGGCCCAACCCAGAATTGCTGTTTTTTGCCTATTTCAGTGTTTTGAAGAAACGGAATATCAAACGGAGTCCAAACGGAATGAAACCTTCGGGAACGTGATTTTCTCAACAGATAAGATCCAGGAGACTTGGACCCTCCATCAAGAAAGCCACGAGGCGGTCACGAGGGTGGAGGGCGCGCCCCCTGCCTCGTGGGCCCCTCAAAGCTCCACCGACGTACTCCTTCCTTCTATATATACCTACGTACCCCCAAACGATCAGATACGGAGCCAAAAACCTAATTCCACCGCCGCAACCTTCTGTACCCATGAGATCCCATCTTGGGGCCTGTTCCGGAGCTCCACCGGAGGGGGCCATCATCACGGAGGGCTTCTACATCATCATAGCCCCTCCGATGAAGTGTGAGTAGTTTACCTCAGACCTTCGGGTCCATAGTTAGTAGCTAGATGGCTTGCTCTCTCTTTTTGGATCTGAATAAAATGTTCTCCCCCTCTCTCGTGGAGATCTATTCGACGTAATCTTCTTTTTGCGGTGTGTTTGTTGAGACCGATGAATTGTGGGTTTATGATCAAGTCTATCTATGAATAATATTTGAATCTTTTCTGAATTCTTTTATGTATGATTGGTTATCTTTGCAAGTCTCTTCAAATTATCAATTTAGTTTGGCCTACTAGATTGGTCTTTCTTGCAATGGGAGAAGTGCTTAGCTTTGGGTTCAATCTTGCGGTGTCCTTTCCCAATGACAGCAGGGGCAGCAAGGCACGTATTGTATTGTTGCCATCGAGGATAACAAGATGGGTTTTTATCATATTGCATGAAACTATCCCTCTACATCATGTCATCTTGCTTAAGGCGTTACTCTGTTTTTTACTTAATACTCTAGATGCATGCTGGATAGCGGTCGATGAGTGGAGTAATAGTAGTAGATGTAGGCTGGAGTCGCTCTACTTGTCTCGGACGTGATGCCTATATACATGATCATACCTAGATATTCTCATAACTATGCTCAATTCTGTCAATTGCTTAACAGTAATTTGTTCACCCACCGTAGAATACTTATGCTCTTGAGAGAAGCCACTAGTGAAACCTATGCCCCCGGGTCTATTCTCATCATATCAATATCCAATCACTTTATTATTGCTTTGCTTTTTTTACTTTGCCTTTTATTTTACCTTGCATCTTTATATAAAAAATACCAAAAATATTATCTATCAGATCTCACTCTCGTAAGTGACTGTGAAGGGATTGACAACCCCTAATTGCGTTGGTTGCGTTGAGCTATTTGTTTTGTGTAGGTACGAGGGACTCGCGCGTAGCCTCCTACTGGATTGATACCTTGGTTCTCAAAAACTGAGGGAAATACTTACGCTACTTTGCTGTATCATCCTCTCCTCTTCGGGGAAATCCATCGCAGTGCTCAAGAGGTAGCATCAGGCAGCAGGCTAGACCCACTGGGCAACATCCCGGAGCCCGAACTTCCAAGATCAGAAACTCCTCCGCCCCTGGGTCTTAGATCGGGTCAAGGTCCGGACTTAAATCCACCCACCCACCCAGATATAAACGATCTTTCACACATTAGGCAAGAGCCCCAGGAGACAGTACATCGCTATTGGGCCAGATTCCTCCTTGTAATGAACAAGGTCAAGGACTGTCGCGAGGAAGACGCAATTTCATTCTTTTGCAATAATTGCACGGACAAGGGAATCCTCAACGCCATAACTCAATAATTGCACGGACAAGGGGGTAATTATTTTTACGAGCAGCTTCCACGATAAGTACTACATCGCGTCCATGGGCATGAACACAAAGTTCAAGGTCAACTCCCACTTCTACAATGCATAATCTTTCATTCATTCCTCGCTTTTCAAAAATAAAATTAGTTGTTGAAAGTTTTACTTGGTGCAATACCAGATAAGTATTTCCCATGAAATCTTTTGGGTTCACATAGATTAAGGAAGGCATAGGTTCAACCCATCGGGGCATCATAGAAACATATACCACCAACTTCAGGAGTAACTAACACAAGCTCAAAAGTAGAGCATGGTTGACAAAGCAGAGGATACAATTTACCAATGGTATTATGTATCATGGAAAGAACTTCTTGAGGTTTTTTTGTTTACGAAGGACACTGTCGGATGATAGTTCAACAAAGGATCTGACGGTCCACAAAGGATATGATGTGAGTATCGGTACTCAACCAGGAGAGGAAGGAATGCAAATGCAACAGGTTATGGAATCATCTGAATAATTCGAAGCTTAAATGCAAAGGAATTATGATTCCAAATCGAAGGATCAGAAGCAAACACTCTGATCAATGATGGATAAGTTGAATAGACCAGAGGCACAATCAAAGACAAATAGTTTGGTCGAGAACCAACTCATGTTCAAAATGACATCTGAGCCAAAAAGATAATTTAAAAGGGTAAACCGATGATTGCGTGCATTCGCACTCATGTTGAATCAATAGGATAAAATGACGGTGTCAAAGGAGACTAATGAATATTGCGAGACATATGGGAAGCATCCATAATGCAAGCAGACAAGTATTTGCAGAGCAATAAGCTGCTAAGGATTTTTGGAGGATCGAATAGTATTTCGAAGACTTTTTATGAAACACCAGAACAAATGGGGATGAGCGGATACTCGGTAAGTGTGAGGAATTATCCGTAGGGGTATTAATGTGGTAAAGAACTGCAAGGCAGTAAGCTCAAAGGATTCTCGGGACATTGAAAAGTTTTCCAGGGTATCTAGTAATAGCAAGAGCAATTTGGAATGATGGTATGGAAGACAAGTGTATGTAGCTATCCATAGGGATTTATCAGTGATAGGGAATTTACAAACACTTGTCACGAAGTCTCGAGAGAACATCAGAGAGTATATTCAGAATCTTCTGGTGCAGTAGGCGATCATCTATAACAAGGGGCTCTCCGGATGGATGTGATCACGAGATCCTAATGTTAGAGTTATCAAAAACTTTAACCCGAAGAGGAGAGAGATCAGAGTCCCAGATTATAGACGAGGAATAAAAGATCCTAATACCACCCAATGGCGACGTGGGCCTGTAAGGCACACAACCATGTTAGTAAAAGTTTAGCAATGTCTAGACTCGACTTCGGCCAAGGAGTTTGGAAGGGGGATTCCGATATCGATCCCAATGTCAGGCGTTCTCCTCTCCCCCTTCCTCCTGTGGCAACGCCTGCCTCTGGCTCCCCTCGGCGGCGTCCCTGCCTCGTGTGGCCTCCCCTTCTCCCTACCCCCGCGGACTCCTCTGGGTTCCTCTCCGGCGTCGCGTCTCGTGCCCCTCTGCTCTCTGGCCTCTCCGTCTCGCTCTGGCTCCCTTGCTCCGCCCCGGTCAAACAGGTTTTGGGCGCTTGATTCGGATGGCTCCGGATCGGACTCCGAGGCCCCTTCTTCCCCTCCTCACCCGGTTCCGGTGAGCTGCATCCCTGTGGCTTTGGCGGCGGGGCGCTGGCGTAAGTTTGCTCCTGGTGGGCGGGGGTGGCTCGTCCGGCCTGCCGTGGAGGTGGACGGGTGGCGTCGCGTCTCCCGTGGGCGTTGGCGTGCTTCGGTCTGGTCTCCTGTTGGGGTGTCGCTGGTGTCCGGTGGGGTTGGTGGGGTGGCGTCGGAGTCGGCGTCCTTCTCTCCGATGGTTCCCCTCGCTTGCTCGCCCTCGGTCGCTGCCTCCGCCTCTCCGGCGGTGACATCGCTGGCGCCAACCCTAGATCTGGGATTGGGGACGGCGTTGGTGCCCTCGTCTGGGCCGAGGGCGCCGGTGGATGCTGTTGGGCCTGGTGGGCCTTTTTCGGCCACATCTTTGGCTTATTTTTCTGATTCCCCCTCCCTTCTTTGGTTTCTGGGCCGCGGGTAGCCCAGGCTCAGCCCCCCTTCCGTGGTTCCTTTTATTGAGCCGGGCCTGGCTCTGTCCGGGTATTTATGGGTGCGGAAGGGTGCGGTTCCCCCATTTCTAGGGTTTCCTGCCTCCTCCTCTGACTTGCGTCAGCGTCGACTGCCCATTCGTTGTTTCGTCAGATCTGCTCCTCCCCCTCCCCTCTCCCTCTCTTTCACGGCGGTGGCTGCGATGGATCGTTCTCGAGGATCCTCCAGTGAGGCGGTCTCCGGCCAGAAGCGGGGGCGCGATGGCTCCGGTGAGGCGGTCGCTGCTGGAGCATGAGGTTGCTCTTTGTGCGAAGCTCCAGGCCTCGCTCGCCCCGGAGGCGGGATCTGTGGCGGCATCGGCTGGTGCGTCCCCTCGCGCCTCTGGATCTGGCCCGTCGGTCCCTCTGCCCCCCATGCATGGTGCTCCTGCGGTTGCTGTCGCCCCCTGGGAGCTGGCAGCGGCGGGCAGTCGGGCGGGCTCGTCGAGGCCGGCCCAGCCGTCTCCTCCGCTGGGTGCTGTTCCCCTGGGTGGTGCTTCGCTGCGGGCTCCGGCGGTGGCTGCTGGTGGTCCATCCTGCTTCGTTCCCCGTGGCGCATCGGGGGCACCGGTTCGTCGCCCCGTCGGCTCCGCTGCTGGGCGGGGCTCTGGATCTGGGCCTGTTGCGTCTGGTGACGGTATTCTCCCCCCTCCTCGTGGTCCTGGTCGCATCCCTCCCCAATCCCAGGTCTCCAACCCCATCCTCACCTGTTTCGCTTGTCACCGCCCCGGTCACTTCCAGTCTCGATGTGAAAATCCCCCCTTCTGCCTCATATGTAGGGAAGACGGTCACCTCTGGGTGGACTGTCAGAATCGTCTCAAGCCTCCTGCTTTTGTTCATTACGGCACTGGCCTTCCTGGATGTTCCTTTTTTGCTTTAGATTGGGAGATCCCTGAGGCAGCTCCTATCCCGTCGCTGTCCAATGTTGGCATCATCTCTGTCCAATCTAAACGCATCTCTCCCCAGATCCTTCTTGACGAGCTTTGGCTGTGGGACGAGGGTGGTTGGGATTGGCAAATCCGCCAACTTTCTGACTTCGAGTTTGCTGCGACATTCCCTTCCAAAGAGAGTCTCCGCATGATCTCCTCTTGCACTAGCTTTATGCTTCCTTTGAATCAACTGGTGGTCTCGGTCAAAGCTGCTTCCAATGGGTCCAAGGCGATCTCCTCTCTGTTTGATGTGTGGGTGCTTCTTGAATATGTTCCTCCTAACGTGCGCACCACAACGTTCCTCATGGCGTTCGGGGTTCTCATTGGTAAACCTATTGGGGTGGATCAAGAGTCTCTGGCCATCCTTGGGCTGGCTCGTCTCCGGGTCTGGTTTTGACCCTCTGTGCATCCGTGGCTCCATTGACGTCTTCCCTGCGGCTGGTGGCTTTCGGCTCCGGGTGCGGGTGGAGGGAGCCTCGGGCCCGGTATCGACCCCTCCTCCTCCCCCGCCCCCGGCCTCCGGCAATGGTGACAAGAGCAAAGATGGGGATGGATGCCCTGATGACTCCATGCATGGGACTGATCCTCGTTTTACCCAGTCAGAGTGGGATGGGCTATCCCCCGAAGATCAGGATATGTTGAAGGAGAATGCGCCTGCTGGAAGGGGGGCCCAGGATTCGATGCCTGATTTAGGCGGAGGGGATGCGGCTTCTGGTGGGGCTAAGGGCACGCCATTCTCGGCGGTGTGCTCCAATCTTCCTGCCCGTCCCGCATCTCCTTCCCTCTCTGGCATTGAAGATTTGCCCCCGGCAGGCCCCGCTGCGTCCAACAACAAGAAGAAGTCGTCTGTCCCGAAGTATTCTGCAAAGAGCTGGGCGCCTGGAGATTCTAGGCAGTCTGCGGCTGGGCTTTGTTGCAGGCTTGACGCTGACCTGGGTACGGCCTCGGGCCCGTCTTCTGCTGTGGCTTCCCCCACCTGTGCTAGCCCTGTGCCTGTGCGGTCGCCTGCCTCCATGGCTCGCAAGAGTGGCCGCGTCTCCAACAACGGTGAGCGGGTGGCCGATCGGGCTGCTCGGCGCGCGGCGGCTCGGGACCTGCCTCCTTCAGGTTCGCTCCCAGTCCCCTCCCCCTCCCTTCCCGCGGTTCACTCACCTGTTCGTTTAGTTCTCCCATCGCAATCTAATGAACACTTGCTTAAAATTTTAGATGATGTGGGTATTTGCTTAGACTCTAGTTTGGGATACCCCTCTTCTGTACTTGGTATTATTATGGCTAATGAAATAGCTCAGGCTGATATTGCGAAAGCTAAGGAGGCTGGGTGGGATCGATTGCCCCACTGGTTGTGGCCGGTGGGGATGGGGGGGGGGAATGACAGGTGTCAGGCTCCCCCGGTGGTTTCTAAACGTGGGGCTGGGAAGCGTGCTAAACCTTGCATGGCTCCGAGCAGGTCGAGTCTTAGAATTAAAAAATTATCTTACAGATGAAGGCCTTATTCTGGAACATTAGAGGTTTCGGCGCTAGGGGGCGCAGGGACCAGCTTAAAGACTTGGTGCGGTCTGAAAATGTGGATTTTATTGGCCTAGTTGAGACTATCAAATCTTCCTTCTCCTCTAGCGAACTCTCGGCCGTTGCTGGGATAGATAGATTTAATTGGAACTCTGTGGCCTCAGCTGGACATTCGGGTGGTATTCTCCTTGGTACAAACAAAGATGTTTTCGATTTTGTTACTTTTGACCATGGCATCTTTTGGGCTAGCACGGTGGTATCTCATCGATCTCTCAATTCTTTACTAGAAATCATGGTGGTCTATGGTCCAGCTGACCACTCTATGTCTTATGGTTTTTTTGGACGAACTTAATACTAAAATTGTATCCTGTCAGCTGCCTCTCCTGATTGGGGGCAATTTTAACTTGATGCGGTTTCCTTCTAATAAGAGCTCCTCTAATTTCTCTTGGCCCCTGGCAGATGCCTTCAATGCTTTCATTAGGGACACGACTATTCGTGAAATTCCTAGGGTTGGAGCCCGGTACACTTGATCTAATCATCAAACTTCTCCCATTCGCTCAGTCCTTGATAGGGTTTTTGTATGTCCTAGGTGGGACTCTTTATTCCCCCGTGTTAGTCTCAGAGCCCTTTCTTGTGTGGAATCTGATCACACCCCCCTGATTCTTGACGATGGCGCGCGCTTGGTTGGTTTCCCGAGGTTTTAGTTCGATGCTTCCTGGCTACAAGTGGAGGGTTTCACTGACTTGTTGACGCAAAAGATTTCGACTTTCCTTTCCTCTAATCGCCGATCTTTTGGCCCAATGGATGACTGGCATCAATGCTCATATTTTCTCCGTAGATTCCTTAGAGGATGGTCCAAAAATCACTATGCTGAGTCAAGGCGAGACAAAGCTAGGCTGGTTGCTCAAATTGGCGATTTGGACGAGCGTGCGGATAATTCTGGGCTGTCCACGGCCGAATGGCAAATCCGGTATGGCTTAGAAGAGGCGCTTTTGGTTATCCATAGGCAGGAGGAAGTGTACTGGAAGCAGAGAGGCACTATCAACTGGACCTTAAAGGGTGACTCGCCCACGTCCTACTTCTTCGCTATTGCTAATGGTAGACGTCGGAGATGCCTTATTGATAGCCTTCTCATTAACGGCGTCAGGGTCTATGACCCTTTGGTGATTCTGCCTCATGTGGTTCAATTCTTTTCTAACCTATTAGTGGTTAAACCTGAGATGGGTTTTAAGCTAGCTCCGTCCTTCTAGTCCCCTCTCGAACAACTTTTGATCGCTAAAAATGACAGTTTACTGATCCCCCCGTCTGAAGAGGAAATTTTTGAGACGATTCGTACTGCCCACTCTAATGCGGCTTCAGGACCTGATGGCTTTTCCATCCCTTTCTTTCGGCAATTCTGGCCTCAGTTAAAAGGCCTCATTAAGGCTATCACTCAAGGTTTTTGGCTGGGTACTGTTGACATCTCGAGACTTAACTACGCGGTACTCACCCTCATCCCTAAGGTCAAAGGCGCTGACTTGATCTCCCAATTTAGGACCATTGCTCTAATTAACAACTTTGCGAAGATTCCCACTAAGGGCATGGCTACTAGCACTACAATAAAATACACTTCCGTGATGATACGTGTTTGTCACAGTAGGTCGCCTTTTTTGTCATGCATGTACATCCATGACAAATTTATGACAGAATCAAGATAGTCATACCTGTGCTGTCGTACAAGTGTTCCATGACATTACCAAAATTATCATCACGGAAGTGTCCACTTCCATGATGATAAATCACACATCACAGAAGTGCTTTCGTCAAGCGTGACCGACACGTGGCATCCACCGTAACGGAACGCCGTTAAGCTATCGGGTCGGGTTTTGGATCCGATAACCCATTAACAGCCCCGACCAATGGGGATTTTCCACGTGTAAAATCATCATTGGCTAGAGGAAACACGTGTCGGCTCATCGTTGGGGCAGATGTCATCTACTCATTGGACAGGAGGCGCCTATGATAGGTCGACATGTGGCACAACCCAACAGTGGCCCATTCCGGTGAAAATGGTCGGCCCAGTAAAAATTAGCAGGCCGGCCCATATAAGGCCTACTTGTGTCAGGTCCATTTAAGCCCACGGCCCATACGAGATGTGCCAATTCGGACCGTTAATGATTTGACACCATTGCAACCCATTGTCAGTTCAAGCCGGTTAACAACCCGCTATATATTTGGGCTCAATATCGGCCCGATGAGATTTCGGCCTGTTAACGGCTCATTTAATGGATGGGCCAATTTTCAGGATGTACATCTTTTGGCCTTTTAGCGACCCATTTAAATGCTGGGCTAATTTCCGGCCCGGTGTGTCTTTCAGCCTGTTGACGGCCCATAAATCTGATGGGCCATTTGTAGTCGAACCTGAGTTTCGGCCTTTTAGCGGCCCATTTAAGTGTTGGGCCAATTTCTAGCCCGGTGTCACTTTCAGCCTGTTGACGATCCATAAATCAGTTGGGCCAATTGTAGTCGGACCTGAGTTTTGGCCTTTTAGCGACCCATTTAAGTGTTGGGCCAGTTACCGGCCCTGTGTTCCTTTCGGCCTATTAACGGACCATAAATGAGTTGGGCCATTTGTAGTCAGACGTTAGTTTTGGCCTCTTAATGGCCCATGCCCTTCATGGTCCAATACCAGCCCGGTTTCTCTTTCGGCCCGCTAAAGGCCCACAACACAGTTGGGCCGTTTACAATACGACCTGACTTTCGGCCTCTTAGCGGCCCATGCTCTTCATGGTCCAATACAAGCCTGCCGTCTCTTTCGGCCTGCTAAAGGCCTACAGTATAGTTGGGCCATATGTAGCCCAAACTTAGTAACAACCTATTAACGACCCGTGAAATAAATTGGGGCCACCTGTTGCCCGCTTCGATGTCGGCCTGTTAACAACCCTGGAGGTAAGAGGGCCGACCATTAACTTTCGGCCTAGTAACGGCCCATTAACTTAATGGGCCCACTAAAGTTCATTCATGTCTTTAGGCCAAATTAGATAATTTGAGCCCATTACGACGAGCAAAGGTACGGCATACAGGGAATAACATTGCACATCCAGAATATATTACAGGAAATTACATCCACTGGGCAATCAAAGATTGATGCCAGTGCAAATAAATGAGCAGAACCTAACCATCTACAACGTCACAATCTGCAACCTCAGCAGAGATGACGCCCATAAGCATGTGGGCAAGTTTTTGCTGCTTTGCCACACTGTCTCTAAAAACATTGATCAGTTGTTGTGTCGCACGACTCTGCACCTCTGATTCATCCACCATTTCCATCATTGCTTCAGCCATTAATTGGTTCACAAACATACATTTATTCCGTTGCATTCGAGACAAAGGATACTGAACAGATTCAGATGGCGATTTTGGCAGACTTGTATTATTGATAGTGGAGAGTGTCTTGACCACTGCATCATAACATAAATTAGGACGGGAAATAAACATATTAATCATGAGTTATTGCCATATTACCTGGCCTAGATTTACTAGAATGAAACAATGGGGTTGCCTTGCTGTTTTCAGAGTTTGTCTTCTTATCTTTAGCAGCCTGCACAAAATTAACACACTAGCATTGCTATCATTGGCCAAGTCTGATAATAGGAAAGCAACATTGACACAACGAACGTTTGGGCAACTAGCCTACACCAAATTAACACAATATGGCACAACTATCATCAGCCAGGTAAGGTAATACGAAAGCAACATTGACACAATGAATGAATGGGCAACTAGAGAAGCACTACAATTCAGTAATGCGCGTGATATGAGATAGCACATTCATGCAGCTCAGTACACAAAACTACCACGCAGCTTTCTGAAAGCACAAGTGCTCCCCAGGTGGTTTTGGTAATTAATGTCAACATATCTCTTGTTGGACTAACGTTTTTATCTAGCATGTTTCAGATAAGTTCAACAATGGAGTGGAATGGACTAAAGGTTGTTGGGAACTCCTTCAAGATGCTAAGGGCAAAGGATTGGCTAAAGCTTCAAGCTCAAGACTCTTCATTTTACACTTTTAGTGATCCAAGATCACATTGAGTCCATAGGAAAAGCCAATACTATGATGGAGGGATGAGGTGTTGCTTAATCAGCCTTTTGCTTCATGTGCTTAATGATATGCTCCAAAATCCTCAGCTACTTTCCCACTTCCACATATGACCTAAACCCAAGTCAAACTCGGACCTACCGATTCTTTCTATCCGGCGCCACCGAGTTTCACATGTCATAAGCCACTGCCAAAACCTAGCAAATCGGTTCTACCGATAGGGATCCCGGTCTTACCGAGATGGGATTGCAATTTCTCTGTTTCCTTTTCGTAACGTTTTGGTCTCACCGAAAGAGCGAATCGGTCCCACCGAGATTGCAATGTAAACTCTCTGTTTCCCTTTTGTAACTTTTTGGTCTCACCGAAAGAGCAAATCGGTCCCACCGAGTTTACCTGACCAACTCTCTGGTTAGCTTATTACCAAAATCGGTCTCACCGAGTTTGTGTAATCGGTCTCACCGAGATTACGTTATGCCCTAACCCTAACCATATCAGTCCTACCGAGTTGCATGTCAGGCCCAACGAAAATCTCTAACGGTCACTAGGTTTACTATTTCGGTCCGACCGAGTTTGTTGATTCGGTCCCACCGAGATTGGTAAATTGTGTGTAACGGTTGGATTTTGTGTGGAGGCTATATATACCCCTCCACCTCCTCTTCATTCGTGGAGAGAGCCATCAGAACACATCTACACTTCCAACTCATATGTTCTGAGAGAGAACTACCTACCCTTGTGTTGAGGCCAAGATATTCCATTCCTACCATATGAATCTTGATCTCTAGCCTTCCCCAAGTTGCTTTCCACTCAAATCTTCTTTCCACCAAATCCAAATCCTATGAGAGAGAGTTGAGTGTTGGGGAGACTATCATTTGAAGCACAAGAGAAAGGAGTTCATCATCAACACACCATTTGTTACTTCTTGGAGAGTGGTGTCTCCTAGATTGGCTAGGTGTCACTTGGGAGCCTCCGACAAGATTGTGGAGTTGAACCAAAGAGTTTGTAAGGTCAAGGAGATCGCCTACTTCGTGAAGATCTACCGCTAGTGAGGCAAGTCCTTTGTGGGCGATGGCCATGGTGGGATAGACAAGGTTGCTTCTTCGTGGACCCTTCGTGGGTGGAGCCCTCCATGGACTCGCGCAACCGTTACCCTTCGTGGGTTGAAGTCTCCATCAACGTGGATGTAGGATAGCACCACCTATCCGAACCACGGGAAAAACATCCTTGTCTCCAATTGCGTTTGAATTCTCCAAACCCTTCCCTTTACATTCTTGCAAGTTGCATGCTTTATATTCCGCTGCTCATATACTCTTTGCATGCTTGCTTGATATGTATTGTGTATGTTGAAATTGTGCCTAAAACTCCACTCAAACTGAAAAGGTTAAAAATTGCAACTTTAGCACCAAGTGTCTAATCACCCCCCTCTAGACACACCTACTTTTAGATCCTACAAGTGGTATCAGAGCTTTGGTCTCCATTGCCTTGGTTTAATCACCATTGGAGGAAGATGAATGTGTCTACTTTAGGGAGTCTTAGACATAGAGTGCCTATTCTTGATGGAGAGTATTTTCATGAGTGGAAAAATGAGATGCTTGTGATTTTCAATCAATATCATTTGAACAAGTATATTGCTAGTCCTTGTGCAACTCATGTTGATCCTATGCATCCCACCCTAGATGAAGATATTGACATGATTCACAATCTTAGAACTGTTTTGCTCATCATTAGAGGATTGCCCAAAAACTTGATTGCTAGTTTACCTACTCTTAATTGTGCCTATACTATATGGAAATTTCTTGAGGAACGATTTCCCAACTATTCCTTGAGAAATCTAGATGAAATTCTCCATAAATCTACTGCCTTAAGTAAAATGTACTCTAGTGATCCTAGTTTTGGTGATTGTCTATTTAAGCTTACTAATCTCATGCATGCTAAAGGAAATGTTGGAATCATTGGTGATATTATATCCAAATCTATAAGAATTCATAAAAGTGACCACTTTGATGATCATTTATCTAATGAATCACTCTCTCTAGGAAATGATGAATCACAAGATCATGTTGAACATGGATACTACGATGAGAATGATGATAGTGACTTCGATCTTGATGATGCAATGAGACACTTTGGTCTTATGGCTAATCTTCGAGGATATGCGTCAGGAGGAAAGGAATGGGTTCTCGACAGTGGATGTACTGATCATTTGACTGGAGATGAAGAGATGTTCCGTGAGCTTGCTGAAAATGACAACCCTCGAAAATATGTCACCTTTGGTGATAACTCAAAGGGTAAGGTGGTTGGCCTTGGTAAGGTGGCCATCTCACACGATAGCTCCATTCAAAATGTCATGCTCGTTGAATCTCTTGGCTACAACTTACTTTCAGTATCTAGACTTGCTGATTTCGGTTTGAATGTCCTATTTACTGAGGTAGATTGCCAAGTGTTTCGTCGAGACAATCATAAAATGGTTTTTACCTGTATACGTAGAGGTGACCTTTACATTGTCGATTTCTCTAAAAAGGCACAACCTAAAACTTGCTTTATTGCTAAATCCTCAAAAGGTTGGTTGTGGCATAGCCGACTAGGTCACGTTGGCATGAGAAACCTTGACAAGCTTATTAAAGGAAATCATATACTTGGAGTTAGCGATGTCATATTTGATAAGGATAGACTTTGTAGTGCTTGTCAAGAAGGTAAACAGGTTGGAGGAAGGCATCCGGTGAAGAACATCATGACCACAAGGAGGCCACTCGAGCTACTTCATATGGATCTTTTTGGTCCCAATGCCTACAAGAGTCTCGGTGGAAATTCTTTTGGTCTAGTTATAGTTGATGATTTTTCAATATTTACGTGGGTGTTCTTTCTTGATGATAAATCGCAGGTCCAAAAGATCTTCAAAAACTTCGCTAGGAAGGCCCAAAATCAGTTTGACGTGAAGATCAAGAAGGTTCGGAGTGACAACGGAACGGAGTTCAAGAACGCAAATGTGGACACCTTTCTTGACGAAGAAGGGATTTCACACGAGTTCTCGGCTACGTACACACCTCAACAAAATGGAGTTGTTGAGAGGAAGAACCGGACGCTCATCGAAATGGCGAGAACGATGCTTGATGAGTACAAGACACCGAAGCACTTTTGGGCAGAAGCGGTTGAGACGGCTTGTCATGCAACAAATCGCTTGTATCTTCACAAGCTACTCGGCAAGACGGCATACGAGCTCCTCACCGGTAACAAACCCCAAGTTGGATACTTTCGAGTATTCGGCTCAAAGTGCTACATTCTTGATAAGCATCGTTGTTCAAAGTTTGCTCCTAAATCTCATGAAGGTTTCCTACTTGGTTATGGCTCAAACTCTCACACTTACCGTGTCTACAACAATTTCACCCGAAAGGTTGAAGAAACGGTAGATGTGAAGTTTGATGAATCTCACGGCTCGCAAGTAGAGCAATTACCAATTGATGTAGGAGACAAAGACCCTTCAGAAGGAATCCAAGACTTATCTATTGGTAAAATTCGTCCAACAGAGGTGAAGGAGAATACCTCGTCCGTCCAAGTGGAAGCTTCTACTTCACGGCAAGGTGAACCAAGAATCGACACGGAAGCATCCACAAGTGGGACACACCAAGATGAAGAAAACGAGGAAATGCATCAAGATGAACATCAACAACCTCCTTCTCCACCACGAGAAGAGAGCGACAACATCAACAATGGAGAAGACCAAGAAGAAGAACAAGATGAAGAAGATGTTCAACGAAGACCCAAGCAAAATCTTTCACGACTTCGAGCAAGAATTGCCAAAGATCATCCCGTCGAGAAAATCTACAATGATATTCAAACCGGGAGAATCACTCGCTCTAAAACTCGTTTAGCTAACTTTTGTGAAAACTATTCATTCATCTCTAGCATTGAACCTATGAAGGTCGAAGAAGCATTGGAAGATCCAGATTGGATAAACGCTATGCATGAAGAGCTACACAACTTTGAGAGAAACCAAGTTTGGACATTGGTTGAGAAGCCCGACAACAACCACAACATCATTGGTACCAAATGGGTGTTTCGCAACAAGCAAGATGAAGATGGACAAGTGGTTCGCAACAAAGCACGTCTCGTCGCCCAAGGGTACACACAAGTCGAAGGTATGGACTATGGTGAGACATATGCTCCCGTTGCTAGACTTAAGTCCATTCGCATCTTACTTGCCTATGCTAATCACGATAATATCACCTTGTACCAAATGGACATTAAAAGTGCTTTTCTAAATGGTGAAATAGAGGAGGAATTTTATGTCAAACAACCTCCCGGCTTTGTCAATCCTAAGAAACCTAATCATGTTTACAAACTTCACAAAGCCCTTTATGGTCTTAAACAAGCTCCTAGAGCATGGTATAAATGCTTGACCAAGTTCCTTATTGCAAGTGGTTTTGAAATTGGAAAAATTGATTCCACACTTTTTACTAAAAGGGTTAATGGAGAACTATTTGTATGCCAAATTTATGTTGATGATATCATATTTGGATCAACTAACCCTCTTTTTAGTGAAAAGTTTGGAAAGCTTATGTCGGAGAAGTTTGAGATGTCTATGATGAGTGAACTCAAATTCTTTCTCGGTTTGCAAATCAAGCAAACTAAGGAAGGTACATTTGTCTCTCAAACAAAGTACACCAAAGACTTATTCAAGAAGTTCAATATGCAAGAATGCAAAGGTATGCCTACACCCATGCCTACTAGTGGACATAATGATTTGACCAAAGATGGTGAACCGCTTGATCAAAAGGTCTATCGCTCTATGATTGGTTCATTGTTATACCTATGTGCCTCACGTCCCGATATTATGCTAAGTGTGTGCATGTGTGCACGATATCAAGCTGCTCCCAAAGAATGTCATCTTAAGGCTGTGAAAAGGATAGTGAGATACCTAATTCATACACCAAATTTTGGCATTTGGTATCCTAAGAGGTCCTCTTTTGATCTTGTTGGCTATTCCGACTCGGATTATGCCGGAGACAAGGTTGATAGAAAGTCCACTTTGGGTACTTGTCAATTTCTTGGTAGATCTCTTCTGTCTTGGTCCTCCAAGAAATAGAACTCGGTATCCTTATCTACCGCTGAAGCGGAATACATTGTCGCTGGTTCATGTTGTGCTCAATTACTTTGGATGACCCAAACTCTTAAAGATTATGGGGTCTATGTGAAACATGTTCCATTGCTTTGTGACAATGAAAGTGCTATCAAAATTGGTCATAATCCTGTACAACATTCTCGAACCAAGCATATTGAAGTTCGTCATCATTTCATTCGAGATCATGTTGCTAAAGGTGACATTGATCTTAAGCATGTTCGCACCGATAAGCAACTAGCTGATATATTCACTAAACCACTTGATGAGAAAGTGTTTTGCAGGTTGAGAGGAGAATTGAACATTATTGATGCTTCAAATTTGGAGTAGAAACTCCATTGGATACATGCAAGACATGAGCTTATGGCTAATCCATGATATATCTCTTATGATGACTATCTTATGTCTTGGATATATTTGTACCTTGCATGTTATCTAACCCATGTAGGTACTTGGTTGAATCTAATTCCATGAGATTGCAACTCACTCACATCTTGAGCAATCTCTACATCACCAAGTCTCTACACAACGGTGGTTGACGACAAGGAAGCGCGAAACCATTCGAACATATCCTTTGACAAATTCTATGTTGAGCTTCATGATTGTCATTTTTGGATATACAAGTGCTTTTCCTTGCAAGAACTAACCCATGTAGGTAGATGAACTCAAATTCCAAGGGGTGCTCCCAACTCATGATGAGCTACATCAACTTCGAGCACCCACACAAGTACCACTACATGAGCAAGACCCACACCACCACCCAAGGTATGATATTCCATCTTAGAGAAGCTTTACTCCAAGTCATGAATCAAAGCAACTCCACAAGATGTGAATACATCAAGATGCTTAAACGAAAAATGGTAACCCCATTTTGAGCTTAAACGATGAGTATGACCTATGATCAAGTGTTCTCACTTGACTCCTAAGTCAATATACTCTAACATAGGTGACTATGTCACCGCCCAATTCTAGATGAAGTTCTCTTGTGTTCTCTTTTGTGCTATTGCATTTGTCCCTTGCATATTTGTTTCCTTCTTTTTCACTTCATCTAGAACCTTCACTTTTCTTATTTTTGTTCTGCATATTTCTGCATCAATTCCTTACAAATCCTTCAGTTAATTCATTGCAAATCTTTGTGAGATCTTATTTGACTAGTGAGCTGAGGTGACAAGTGTTTTCTCTGTGATGAACTCGGTTTCACCGAATTGTAGTTTTCGGTCCAACCGAATCCTTTCGGTACCACCGAAACATGCCACTCGGTGCCACCGATTTCGCAACAGGAAAAACAGTTTGCCACTTATTCTATATTTCTTCTGATCCAGCTCCACTCAATGAATCTTGTCCTCTACAAGCATCACAGTTTTATCCGTTGCTTTGTGCTGAGTCTCAAGGACCAAACCCATTCGACGGATTCCAGAAAAACCTTCTTGGAAATTGATGTCAAAGGGGGAGAGAGAGATCACATCAAAGCTTATCACCTACAAAGGAGAAAGTATTAAGGGGGAGAGAATACTCAAGGATCCCAAGTATTAAGGGGGAGAAAGAAATCTCCAGGGGGAGAGAATACTCAAGGATCCCAGATGCTTGATGTTCAAGAGGAGAGATGCCACATGTCTTTTTGGGGGAAAGACATGTTCATATGTGCTTATTTGCATTAAGTTATATTCATTTACATCTTTCAGCTCTGATTTTCTGGTCCCTATCTTCTTCCAATATCCCATGTCAGATTCAGGGGGAGCAAGACATCTAAGGGAAAGAAATCACTCAAATTCATTGCATATCTTTACTCTTGGGGACATGTCTAATCCAAGTGGTACCTTGTACTCACTATCTACATGTCATCCTAGTCTTGGTATTCTTGTGGTTTCTTTTGGTTTGCTCTGGCTAGTGGATGTACCTGTGTTATCTAACCTTGTTTGTGCAGGTTCATTACATCCTAAGCCAACTCAAGACTACAAGGTAAGTATATGCATCAGAATCATGAGTATGAGGAATTCTTGCTTTTGTACATACTGTTTGCAAGAAGGACTCATAAGCATGAAGGTATTTCTCTTAATAATCTTTTGCTCTGATGCATATGGCCAAGATACATGTAACACATTGCCTACTCTGTCATGATTATGCTCTCACATGCTTCTATACTTTATATTCACATGATTGCATACATGTAGGGGGAGCCTATGGTTGTTACATGTCCTTCCAAAGCTTTACTTGCTATTCTTTATATCTTTATCTAAAGCTTTGATGTATGTTGCCATCAATTACCAAAAAGGGGGAGATTGAAAGCACAAGTGCTCCCCAGGTGGTTTTGGTAATTAATGTCAACATATCTCTTGTTGGACTAACGTTTTTATCTATCATGTTTCAGATAAGTTCAACAATGGAGTGGCATGGACTAAAGGTTGTTGGGAACTCCTTCAAGATGCTAAGGACAAAGGATTGGCTAAAGCTTCAAGCTCAAGACTCTTCATTTTACATTTTTAGTGATCCAAGATCACATTGAGTCCATAGGAAAAGCCAATACTATCAAGGAGGGATGAGGTGTTGCTTAATGAGCCTTTTGCTTCATGTGCTTAATGATATGCTCCAAAATCCTCAGCTACTTTCCCACTTCCACATATGACCTAAACCCAAGTCAATCTCGGACCTACCGATTCTTTCTATCCGGCGCCACCGAGTTTCACATGTCATAAGCCACTGCCAAACCCTGGCAAATCGGTTCTACCGATAGGGATCCCGGTCTTACCGAGATGGGATTGCAATTTCTCTGTTTCCTTTTCGTAACGTTTCGGTCTCACCGAAAGAGCGAATCGGTCCCACCGAGATTGCAATGTAAACTCTCTGTTTCCCTTTTGTAACTTTTCGGTCTCACCGAAAGAGCAAATCGGTCCCACCGAGTTTACCTCACCAACTCTCTGGTTAGCTTATTACCAAAATCGGTCTCACCGAGTTTTTGTAATCAGTCTCACCGAGTTTACGTTATGCCCTAACCCTAACCATATCGGTCCTACCGAGTTGCATGTCAGTCCCACCGAAAATCTCTAACGGTCACTAGGTTTACTATTTCGGTCCGACAGAGTTTGTTGATTCGGTCCCACCGAGATTGGTAAATTGTGTGTAACGGTTGGATTTTGTGTGGAGGCTATATATACCCCTCCACCTCCTCTTCATTCGTGGAGAGAGCCATCAGAACACATCTACACTTCCAACTCATATGTTCTGAGAGAGAACTACCTACCCTTGTGTTGAGGCCAAGATATTCCATTCCTACCATATGAATCTTGATCTCTAGCCTTCCCCAAGTTGCTTTCCACTCAAATCTTCTTTCCACCAAATCCAAATCCTATGAGAGAGAGTTGAGTGTTGGGGAGACTATCATTTGAAGCACAAGAGCAAGGAGTTCATCATCAACACACCATTTGTTACTTCTTGGAGAGTGGTGTCTCCTAGATTGGCTAGGTGTCACTTGGGAGCCTCTGACAAGATTGTGGAGTTGAACCAAGGAGTTTGTAAGGGCAAGGAGATCGCCTACTTCGTGAAGATCTACCGCTAGTGAGGCAAGTCCTTCGTGGGCGATGGCCATGGTGGGATAGACAAGGTTGCTTCTTCGTGGAACCTTCGTGGGTGGATCCCTCCGTGGACTCGCGCAACCGTTACCCTTCGTGGGTTGAAGTCTCCATCAACGTGGATGTAGGATAGCACCACCTATCTGAACCACGGGAAAAACATCCTTGTCTCCAATTGCGTTTGAATTCTCCAAACCCTTCCCTTTACATTCTTGCAAGTTGCATGCTTTATATTCCGCTGCTCATATACTCTTTGCATGCTTGCTTGATATGTATTGTGTATGTTGAAATTGTGCCTAAAACTCCACTCAAACTGAAAAAGGTTAAAAATTGCAACTTTAGCACCGAGTGTCTAATCACCCCCCTCTAGACACACCTACTTCTAGATCCTACACTTCCCTTACAAAAATCAACATTGGCGCCTTTAACATTTTGCTACAACTAATTTTAGATCAGATAAAGGTTAGATTCATGCCGATTAACAAAATACATGCTGATGTAAAAATATAGTGATATACAACAGGTACTTACATCAGCACTGGAGCACAGAGAATTCCCGCAAGATATTTTCCTCGAATACGATCCAAATGGAGGAAGTCTTGTATCGTTTAACCTTATTTTGTAAAAGAGAGACGGGTAGGAAACATGTAGAAAATATGATCAGACTGCTACAAAATTTCATGATGCGAGGATACGCACACGCTTCTTAGAATGGAGTTGACATTCTTTTGCTGGACTGGAGCGGACTAGTTCTTTGGCCACTGGAATCTGCTTATTATCAGTGGGAGTTGGGTTTCTCTGTGCTGGAGCAGTGTCTATGAAAAATGGAATTGGTTTATTATCTCCTGGCGTTTGGATCTTTTGCAAAGACCTGGTTTGTAACCCTTCATATTCTAACATAGTCGTCTTCCCCTTGCATGCCTTGTATAGAAGAATGGTGCTTTAATTATAAAACATGCGGCAGCAGAGAGATGGAATAGGTACTGAAGAATAGAAAGGCATGACATATTGACATGTATTCACTCCATCCGGAAATAAATGGATGGGTCTAGGCGTATTTCAGTTCTAGATACATCCAGTTTTATCCATTACTGCAACATTTAATCCGGACGGAGGGAGTATGATGTAAGAGCTAGGGATACGACAGGACAACACAGTAAAAAAACACTGAAAAACCCACCGCAGAACCAAAGTATTCAAACCCACTGATATGAGATAGTACACTCATGCAGCTCAGGATACAAAACTACCAGGCAGTTTTCCTTGCAAAAATCAACATTGTGGCCTTTAATCATACATTTTGCTACAACTAAATTTAGATTAGATAAAGGTTGGATTCACGCTAGTTAACGAAATACATGATGATGTAAAAATATAGTGATATACAACAGGTACTTACATCTACATTGGAGCACAGAGAATTCCTGCAAGAATCTTTCCTCATAAACGATACCATTGCAGAAAATCTTCTATCTGTTAAGCTTATTATCTAAAAGAGAGATGGGTAAGAAACATGTAGAAAATATGATTAGCATGCTATAAAATTTCATGATGCAAGGATACGCACACGCTTCTTAGAATTGAGTTGACATATTTTTGCTGGACTGGAGCGGGCTAGTTCTTTGGCACTGGAATCTTCTTATTATCAGTAGGAGTTGGGTTTCTCTGTGCTAGAGCAGTATCTATAAAAACTGGAGTTGGTTTATTATCTCCTGGCGTTTGGATCTTTTGCAAAGGCCTTGTTTGTAACTCTTTAGATTCTAACATAGTCGTCTTCCCCTTGCATGCCTTGTATAGAAGAATGGTGCTTTAATTATAAAACATGCGGCAGCAGAGAGATGGAATAGGTACTGAAGAATAGAAAGGCATGACATATTGACATGTATTCCCTCCATCCGGAAAAAAATGGATGGGTCTAGGCATATTTCATTTCTAGATACATCCTTTTTTATCCATTTTGGCAACATGTAATCCGGACGGAGGGAGTATGGTGTAAGAGCTAGGGATACGACAAGACAACACGGCAAAATAACACTAGTTGAATGTAAAATTGTATGCTAGCGGAATACATACAGAAATAACTAAGGCAACATACACGTGTATGATTGGGAAAATAAGATGGCATTGCAACTGAGCACTAGAACAACACTTCAATGTAAAAAAACATGGTATGGTAGACAGATGAAGTACATACTGATGAATAACAATGCATAAGATATTCAGAAGCATGATGTCCAAATTAAGCAGATGGCATTGCGATAGAGTAGATGACAGTACTTGAATTTGAAAACATGTTATCATGAATGGAATAGGTACTGAAAAACAGGAAGGCATGACATATTTACATGCATGATGAGCATGCTAAGCACATGGCATTGCAACAGAGTAGATACACTCCAGGACATTATATGCATGTTGTACCCATATCACAGGCCAAGTTAGAGCAAGGACCTTGTGGGGTGAAGAGGATTCATCATCTTTCTGCAAGTCTTTTGAAGAACTGCCTTTACATGTTCCATCATATTGGGTATCATTGGCATCAAGTTGATTGGCCTTTACATTGCTCCCTGAGGTTCTTGTGGATATATCTGTGTGTGCAATTATATCTAACATGCATGGAAGACAACTAATAGTTAGATTTATGTAATGAGTGCCTGTAGGAGACGACATAAATAGTAGGACTGGGGTTAACTAGCAGCAACATGTCTCATAAACTAAAGGGAGAACACAGATGAAAGCTACAGAATATGTACCGTTTGTACTTGAGATTAACTAGATGGCACACAAAAGTATTAAAGAACAACATAAGAAATACTAGAAGTGGTATAATACTATAATCACCAGCCTGTGGGATAGCATTGGATGATGGATGATAACTATGGAACTGTGTTACCTAAAGAACAAGTATCTTAGCTGAATATGGAACATCGTTAACTCCTGAACAAGACCCGTAAGAGATCAGCATGAATATACAGTGAAATGTGATGATCTATTTTCCATGCTTAGATGAATAACAAAGCCATAAATGTTGCACACAGGTAAGATGAGGGTACAACCTATCTGGCTGCCATCCATAGGAGTGAGAATCATGTGCTGACTTGTTAATGGCCCTGCAGTTGTTGTGGTTGTGCATGTCGGGCACGCGCATTCGATGAAGGGAACTGTTGAGTGGGGACTATAGCTCCCTTCTGGTGTATGCTTCCCGTGTTGGAGCAGCTGCGGTGAGTCGGAAGACGGTGTGTCTGAAGATGCAGATAACGCATAATGTTAATAACGACATATCTCTTTGATCTGAAGAAATACACTAAGAGATCAACAGCAAGGTACGAGAGTGGTCACACGTCTGTTGACTAAAGACTAAATTGGGGTCACACGATTTTATTTTATTTTGGTACTGTCCAATCTACGTCGGATGGCTGGCCGTCTTGTGTCTCCCGGCTGACATTGTTCGGAATCTTCCCCGAAGAGCCAGCGACCAACGGCAGAGCAGCCTGCCTCCGTCGTCCGTGGCCCCGGCCAAAACCCCGCTCCCCGCCCCACCGCACTGCCGTGGTTGCGCCGCCCCCTGGCCAATCCACAAAGACTCCCCGTCATCCAGATCAGGCAGCGGCAGTACCTTCAACCCACACAACTCTAAAAGATAGCCATCTAAGCGTTGCTTCCACGGCGAACTTGCGGCCCCGCACCCTTACGTTAGATACCAGCCAACCGACAGCCTATGAGGTCCGCCGCCTCGAGGGGTGCTGCTTCCCATTGCAAATCGATTGGCCCAGAATAAAAATTCAGACAACTGACGCCTAAATAAAGTGATTCGAGATGAGGGTGCGACCTATCTGGTGGCATGGTGAAGTAGGCAGGTCCAGCTGCCGAGTCGGTGAGGCCGGCGCGGTTGTGGTGGTGACCGGCGGCAGGGAAAGAGCGATGTCGCGATGGTCGACGGCTACGCCGAAGCAGCGCCAGGACTCTGGACGGATCCGACGTTGGAGCCGCTCCGGCTCCGTGAACAACAACGGGGGTGAATCGTCTCCGGTACGGTTCACGCGACCGTCGTCGAGGCAGCACCAGCGGCACGGAGTAAGAGGCACAAGACCCAGTGCACGACGGCAAATGGACAGCGTGTCCGGCATTAGGGAGGAGGGCGGCTGTGAAATTGGTGCGGTGGGGGGCGCCATGGAGGTGGGGCTGAGGTTTTGCGGCTCGGGAGAAGGGAGCTTCCCGGGGAGAAGGTGATTTCGCGCCCACGAGGTATTAATGGGGGCAGGCGGGGGGGGGGGGGATTGGGAGGGGAGTGGAACCATGTCTTACGGACGCATTTGTTTGAAATGTGAGGGGGAGTTACAGTTCTACCCTTGCCTATAGGCTTCTCGGCTTGGGTCTGTGTACTGAGGGTCGGGGATAGTAGAGTAACTTTGCTTCTCTGGGCGGGAGCGATTTCGGGCGAGGAGGGCGTGTTTTGAACTATAGTGGGCGCGAGCGATTTCGGGCAAGGAGAGCATGTTTTGAAATAGTGGGCGCGAGCTATTTTGGGCGAGGAGAGCGTGTTTTGCCGACCATGGTTTATGAATTATTCGGCACATGTCATTTCGGCCGAGGAGAAGGCGCGCTTAGATGAAGTTACGAACCTACCCTCGATGTACAACGGGCCAATTGATGCGTGTCCCACATAGGATGGTAATTTTGCGTCTCCCATTTATTTGCTCAGACGAATTCCACCGAGCAGAGAGGATGTTTAACGGTTCGTTCAAATTTTGGGAGAACGAGCATCCACGTCTACCTTACCAAGTCGATTCGGATCAAATTTTGAAATATTAGCTTGCCACTTCTTTTTTAGATGGAGAGATGATGCTCGGGAGTAATGTGTTTTTACATGCTCGTTGCTAGCGATTTACTATATGACAAATAGTTGACCCACTCAAAAACGCGAATCAAACCCAAAATGAAATATCTTGCTTCAATGAAATAGCTCGTTCAGTAGGTCAAAATAGTGAACTAAATCCAAAATTGAACACCTCAATCGAGTAGCATGTTGTACAGTATTATAGTACTCCATGAACATGTTCAAAGTCAAATTAATGAACTTGTTTGATATACGCATATATCCATTCGTGTGTGGATTGCAGACAACATGTTCTCCAATTTAAATATTTGAATGCAAGTTTATATCGAAACATGGTTTATATCAGTCTTTGATGCATAAAACGCGACCTCCCCCTCTCCCGGACTCATGTTCTCTCTCTCTCTCTCTCTCTCTCTCTCTCTCTCTCTCTCTCTCTCGCCGATAATCTTCAATTCTATCGCACGCATCCGATACAAAAACCTTGTTCGTCGCTCTCCCTTTCTCTCCATCTCTCTCTCTCTATTTGTGTGTGTGTGTGTGTGTGGGGGGGTCTTTCTAGTTCGCATGCATATATACACCATCTATAGGGTCTCTCTTGCACACTATGTATGATACTCTAGCTAGTCCAAGCTAGATATCTTGGGTGCACTCATCGTACGCACACAGATTCCTTGGCTCTTTGCCTGTAACTCTCTCACGCACCACTATGTCGTCTCGGAGCTCTTCCCCCCTCTCTCAAACTCTCCATCCACCTGGGTCACACATACACATGCATATCTCACTCGCACTCGATAGGCCCATTGTCGGCGTCAAAACCGGCGGATCTCGGGTAGGGGGTCCCGAACTGTGCGTCAAGGCCGGATGGTAATAGGAGACAAGGGACACGATGTTTTTACCCTGGTTCGGGCCCTCTCGATGGAGGTAATACCCTACTCCTACTTGATTAATATTGATGATATGGGTAGTACAAGAGTAGATCTACCACGAGATCAAGGAGGCTAAACCCTAGAAGCTAGCCTATGGTATGATTGTGTATGAAGATGATTTGTCCTACGGACTACCACCCTCCGGTTTATATAGACACCGGATAGGGTTAGGGTTACACAGAGTCGGTTACAATGGTAGGAGATCTTGAGTATCCGCATCGCCTAGCTTGCCTTCCACGCCAAGGAAAGTCCCTTCCGGACACGGGACGAAGTATTCAATCTTGTATCTTCATAGTCCAGGAGTCCGGCTGAAGGTATAGTCCAGCTACCCGAACACCCCCTAATCCAGGACTCCCTCAGTAGCCCCTGAACCAGGCTTCAATGACGACGAGTCCGGCGCGCAGATTGTCTTCGGCATTGCAAGGCGGGTTCCTCCTCCAAGTCCTTCATAGAAGATTGTAGACACCAAGAATAGTGTCCAGCTCTGCAAAATAAGTTTCCACATATTGCCATAGAGAGAATAATATTAACACAAATCAAATCTGCCAACGTATTCCGCAGTGCGTCATCACACTACGACCAAGTCCTTTTACGAATCGTCTTTACTTTTTCACCCTCAGCACATCTTGCGAGGCAGTTTCCTTGTACGTCTTGTCAAAGCAGAGATCGTGTGCCCCTTTTAACGGGATTCTCATCAATACGGACGTGGGTAACCCAATCGCGCCATTTACCACGGCGCTTGGGAGGCAAGCGAGTTTTATTAGGTAGGTGGGGACGCATAACCGCATCCGCCCATATAAGGGGATAAGGATCCACCTTTTTACCTACGCCTTCTTCCTCCTTTGCCAATCCATCTCTTGCGCACTCAAGCTCCAGCGCCCAAGCCCGCTCTTCCCACCTCAACCTTCTCCAGCAATGTCCGGAGCGGGAGGCAAGTGGATGGTCTCCTCCGTCACGGAGGTTCAAGTAAAAAAGCTAAGGAAGGCCGGATACCTGTCCAAGGACATCCCGCACCGGCTTCCCGAGAAGGGGCAGCTTCTCCCCACCCCAAGGCCCCATGAGAGGGTAGTTTTCCTTCCCCACTTCCTCCGCGGACTGGGTTTCCCACTCCATCCATTTGTCCGGGGACTCATGTTCTACTATGGCCTGGATTTCCACGATCTGGCCCCGAACTTCATCCTCAACATCTGGGCATTTATCGTCGTGTGTGAGGCCTTCCTCCGCGTCCGCCCCCATTTCGGCCTTTGGCTCAAGACCTTCAACGTCAAGCCCAAGGTGGTGCGCAGCAGCCAAGCGGAGTGTGGAGGCGCTATGGCTGGCAAGATAGCCAACGCCCTCTGGTTCGAGGGCTCCTTTGTGGAGACCATAAAGGGGTGGCAAGCCGGGTGATTTTACATCACCGAGCCACGCGATCCGGAATGGGTCGCAGCCCCCGAGTTCAGAACCGGACCCCCCACGCGGCTTATGTCCTGGAAAGAGACGGGCCTGTCGTGGGGCAACGAGGAAGAGGTGAACGGACTGAAGACCTGCATCCAGTCCCTGGTAAACAAGCCAATCCGGCTTGTCAATATAGTCCAGGTCATGCTCGTTCGTCTGATCCTCCCGTGCCAACAACGGGATTTCAATTTGTGGGAGTTCGACCCGGCGCAGCACCGAACCCTCAACAGGCTCTTCGACACGTCGTATGAAGACGTTTGGAAGGTGCTAATCAAAGGCGTCGAGGCCCCAGCTTTCGCTTCCGAGGACCGCGGATACATCACGCAGCGTCATGCTAGCGAGGTAAGATATCTATGCCTTTGACAGGATTATTAAGCTCTTTTCATAGATTAACTCTATGCGGGATCTAAACTCCCTCTATCCGGACCAATTAACTGTCCGGCTCCCTTGCCCGAAGACCCAGCCCCAGCTCTCCTAGTGAAGCTGCTGGCTCCGGCACCTTATGTGGTGCCGGAGAAGAAGGTCAAGAAGAAGAAGACCACCGGGACTCGAAAGAGTGCCCGTAACTTGGTGGTGTCGGACCCGTCATCTGACGAGTTCGAGACGCCCTCCTCTCATGAAAACGAGGAGGAGGAAGAAGAAAGCTCTCCCCCCCGCAGCGGAGGGAGAAGAGAAGAAGAAGCCGCCCCCTCAGGGGAGGCCGAGGGGTCTAGGAAAAGGAAGACCCCTCCGCCGGACTACTCCCATGACGCCGAAGAGAGCGGAGAGGAGTGGCCGAACAGGGCCAAGCATCTGGCGAAATCGTAAGTTCGGACATCAGAGTAACTCATGATGTTCCTTTGTTGCGCAACTTTCCTTAATGTCGAATGTGAATATGCAGCCCGCCCCAGGCCGAATACAACGAATCGTCGGGCGGCTCCCTGGACTCATCGGACGTGAACTCCGTTCCGCCCGCTGTCTCCCCCCGCACCACGGATGACGCCGAAGTGGCGTCGCGACAAGCTCCGGGGCAGGAAGAGGTGGTCCTGGAGGAGCCGCAAGGCAATCTCCCGGACTCCAGGAGTGAAGGGGACAAGACCCCCCAGGGCTCCAAGTCCGGCTTTGTGCCGAACACCACGCCGGAATCTTCAACAGTTCCGAGCCGCGGTAGGAGAACTCCTTCCAAAAGGAGCAAGCCTTCTTAGCCAGCGACCTCCGTCCAACCGGAGTCGCTGGACCATCTGCTGGAGGTGCTTGACGGCGCCTCCATCGACAAGGGGCACCGTACTATTATGAGTACGGTGATCCAAAAGGTTCAGTCTGCCAGGAGCGGACTGACTGAAGCTTGCACCAGCCTTCTGACAGGCTTCGAGGTAAGTAAGAATATGTCAAAATATTACCACATAGATAGTAGCCCCTGATGCTCTGTTTGGCGTTCGGAAAGAAAAGCCGAATAGAGGATCTATTAATTTTCGCAGGAGTCTAACAATAAAGAGTCAATATGCATATGCAGGCTTCGCTGCTATCCACCGCCGCACTGATTGCATAGGTGGATGTCCTAAAAAAGGACCTCGGGCGGACCGAGCAAGAGCTCGGCCTTGCCAAACGGCAGCTCGAGGAAAAAGAAGGTAAGAAATACCCTACAGAAAAGGTGCCTCTAGAGAGGCGTGATTGCAAAGAATAACAGGATCGTACTGCTTATTGTAGGGGCCACAACTGAGGTGACGACCCTCAAGCAGGCGCTATCGGAGGCCGAAAAGAAAACGGCCGAGGAGCGCACCGAGCGAGAAAGACTTGGGGCTCAGGTTGGCGAGGTGCAGCAAGAGCTGCAGGCTCTCATGAAAAAACATGCGAGCTTGGAGCTTGAGTCAAAGGCGCAAGCATCCGAGCTCGCGTCGGCCCTTGACACCGCCAAGGGTGCCAAGGCCGAAGCCCAAAAGGCCCTCCAAGAGTTGGAGGAGATGAAAAAGATAGCAGCGGGTAAGGCATTCTTAATGCAAAGTAGAAATATAAAAGTAAACTACTTGTCACTTACCCGAATCCGGAGTTCTCCAGGGGCGTTCGCAGATCTTCCCCGCAGCGTATCCACCGCCGCCGCATTCTACCGAGCTGAAGAGGGCAGCTCGATGGAGAGTGTGTTCTGGTCTCAGTATTCTGAGGCCGGACACCCTGTGCCCTTGAGCGACCAGCGGAAACAGCTGGTCGAGCTCCACAAGGCGGCCGAACAAGCCAGGAAGGGCTTCATAGTTCGGCTGTGGCCCGGAGAGGCCCTGCCCGAGAGCTACTTCGGGCTGGTGTGGCGGCTGGTGGAGGCCTGTCCAAGGCTTGAGGTCATCAAGCGTTCCGTCTGCATCGAAGGTGCCCGGAGGGCCCTTGCTCGTGCAAAGGTGCACTGGGGTAAGCTTGACGGTGAGAAGCTGGTGAAGGACGGGCCGCCACAGGGGAAGGAGCATCGCAAGACCGAGAACTACTACAAGGATGTTCTTGCAGGTGCCTGCCTTATTGCGGATGAATGTACCAAAGATGTAATTTTTGAATGAACTCGCTCCTGTTTATCCTGTGTGCTGAAAACTTGTTCATATGCGCTAAGCAATGCTTATTGAATTTAAAATATTATTTACTGTGCGGCCGTTTATCAAAAATTGAGAGATGGCCAGTCGTCGGCTTCTGCCCCCATGCCGCTAGTGCTGGGGTGTTCGGGATAAACATGAGCGCTCTTTTTCCCATGGTTGGGTCCTTCGAGGGAGGCGCTCAGCACAACGAACCAGGCAATCAAACTATAATGCTTGAACACTCTCACTTAGCCATAGAACTTTATAATTTTAAATTTCGGCGAAGCCCCTAGTTCGGAAGACCGAATTCAGGGCACTATCCACGCCTTTGGCCGGACAAAGCCAGCTCCTCGCTCGAAGCAGCATAAGTCTTTAGGGACTCGAAAAACCTCTCGAACAGCGACCAGTCTCTCGCCTTATCATGACAGTCAGTTTTAGCTTTCTCCACTGAGGTGCTTAACCCAGCTGAACCGGGGAACAATCGCAGTGGTTCTCCTAGTGCTACCTTAGCCGATATAGCGGAACGTAAGGCACCAAAACATAGGAGCCGGGCAAACCCAACTATTGACCCAAATCATGATTCGGAGCCGATGCATATAGTGCTATAAGTTCGGGGTGCCGCACTTGTGAAAGTGTACGGACTTCTCACACCAGATCGAAGGGTACTGAAGCCCCTGGCGTGTTTGCCATACCATGGTGTACGGGTGCGATCATGTTATTTAATAAACACATTATATTAAAAGAGGATCATGCAAAAAATAGACAAAAAGCTATGCATTGTTTATAAAGAGGCTATTTATCAAAGCCGAACGATACAAGTAGTGCGATAAGCAAAAAGATATTAGATTATTTAACATGTCCTGACCAGGGGCAGGCCGCGGAATTGTGTTCGAAACAGATATACCGCTCGTAATAGAGACCACCTGGGAGTTCCATAATGCGGCGTAGCTTTGTCTGCTTCCCTGGATCTTGCATCGTTTGTGTGGCAGTCGAATTGCCGAACAGGTCGTCCAAAGTGTGGAGTCCTGAAAGTAAAAAAAGAATCCAGCAGCCCCTAGTATGTTTTAAGCCGTATTTCGGGCATGCCGTTACTGTGCCCCTTCCCCTGTGCCCATGGTATTTCAAGGGCGTAATTATGTACGCGAGGTACTAGCTTCGCTATGTCGCGATGGCTGGGGTTGGGGCCGCATTGCTACGCCTGCTCAGAACGTGCCAGGCGGTCTTGTTGTAGGTTACTCTGGGCGCGCTTGGCAGTGTCTGGCTTTTTAACGGCCGGACTGGAGAGTTGCCTAAAAAGCCTGCTTTGTACTTCCGCCGCGAGAGCCGCTGTGTGCTCCTCCGTACGGAGGGAGCGTTCGGTGTTTCCGTTGACCGTGATTACTCCTCGAGGGCCTGGCATCTTGAGCTTGAGATATGCGTAGTGCGACACCGCATTGAACTTTGCGAATGCGGTTCGTCCGAGCAGGGCGTGATAGCCACTGCGAAACGGGACTATGTCGAAGATTAACTCTTCGCTTCGGAAGTTATCCAGAGATCCGAAGACCACATCAAGTGTTACGGAGCCTGTACAGTTGGCTTCTACACCTGGTATAATGCCTTTAAAGGTCGTTTTTGTGGGCTTAATCCTTGAGGGATCTATGCCCATTTTCCGCACTGTATCCTGGTAAAGCAGGTTCAGGCTACTGCCGCCGTCCATGAGGACTCTTGTGAGGTGAAAGCCGTCGATGATTGGGTCGAGAACCAATGCGGCAAAGCCGCCATGACGGATGCTAGTGGGGTGGTCCCTTCGATCAAAAGTAATCGGGCAGGAGGACCATGGGTTGAACTTTGGGGCGACTGGCTCCATCGCGTATACGTCCCGTAGCGCACGCTTCCGTTCCCTCTTGGGAATGTGGGTTGCGTATATCATGTTCACCGTCCGCACTTGTGGGGGAAACCCCTTCTGTCCATTGTTGTTCGGCGGCCTGGGCTCCTCCTCGTCGTCGCTATGTAGCCCCTTGTCTTTGTTTTCGGCTCTTAACTTGCCTCCCTGCTTGAACACCCAACAATCCCTGTTAGTGTGATTGGCTGGCCTTTCGGGGGTGCCATGGATCTGGCACAAGCGGTCGAGTATTCGGTCCAAACTGGACGGGCCCTGAGTATTCTTTTTAAATGGCTTTTTCTGCTGACCAGATTTATAGCCTCTGAATCCGGCGTTGACTGCCGTATCTTCATTGCTGTCGCTGCTAACACGGCGCTTTTGCTTATTTCGACGTGTCCTGCCACTTTTGTCCTTGGTATCCGAATTACCAGGGTTCTTTGATAAGTTGTTGTTGCGAGCTAGCCAGCTATCTTCGCCCGCGCAAAAGCGGGTCATGAGTGTCGTGAGGGCTGCCATAGATTTCGGCTTTTCCTGTCCCAGGTGCCGGGCAAGCCACTCGTCGCGGATGTTATGCTTGAAGGCTGCTATGGCCTCTGCGTCCGGATAGTCGACTATCTGGTTTTTCTTTGTTAGGAACCGTGTCCAGAATTGCCTGGACGATTCCTCTGGCTGCTGAATTATGTGTCTTAGGTCGTCGGCATCCGGTGGTCGCACATAAGTGCCCTGGAAGTTGTCGAGGAATGCGGCTTCCAGGTCCTCCCAAGAACCAATTGAGTCCACTGGCAGGCTGTTAAGCCAATGCCGGGCCGGTCCTTTGAGTTTGAGCGGGAGGTATTTGATGGCGTGTAGATCATCGCCACGTGCCATGTGGATGTGAAGGAGATAATCCTCGATCCATACCGCCGGATCTGTTGTTCCATCGTATGATTCGATGTTTACGGGTTTGAAACCCTCTGGGATTTTATGATCCATTACTTCATCTGTGAAGCATAATGGGTGTGCGGCGCCCCTATATTGGGCTATGTCACGACACAGCTCAGAGGAGCTATGTCTGTTGTGTTCGGCCCTGCCGGATTTGTTGTATCCGGAGTGAAGATCATCGTCACGTGTCGTAGGGCGCCTGCACGATCCGTAGATCGATCTTGTTTGCCTTGCCTTATCCTCCAGTATATCTCGCAGGTCTGGCGTGTTTTCCCATGCCTTAGTTGAGCGGCGTCGGTGCATGGCTTGTGTGGAGGGCCGAGAGGCCTCTCTGTCGCAGCCGCGAGGTGGCCGGTCTGCCATGTCGTGCGCTGGTGATGTAGGCGCTTCCTCCTCTGATCGGGGTAGCGACCTGCGCTTTGGGTAGCTCTTGGAGGGGCGTTCGAGTTCATACTCTTCAGCCGCAAGGACTTCAGTCCATCTATCAGCTAGCAGATCTTGATCAGCTCTAAGTTGTTGCTGCTTTTTCTTGAGGCTGTTTGTCGTGGCTAAGAGCCTGCGTTTGAAACGCTCTTGTTCGGCGGGGTCTGATGGTACGACGAATTCTTCGTCATCGAGGCTAGCCTCGTCTTCGGAGGGAGGCATATAGTTATCGTCCTCAACCTCTCGGTCTGCCGCTCTCTCATGAGGGCTGGCTTCTCCATCTTCCTGCGCCGAATCTTGCTGGGGAGGGTGTTCTTCGGCGCTATCCGGGGTACTATTATCTCCGGTGCCGGAATCACCGTTTTTGCTTTGGCGGGATTTAGAGCGGCGCCGCTGACGCCGACGCTTTGGCTGTTTCTTGGAGGCGTCATCCCCCGCTGTTCCATCGCCATCTCCATCTTTTGGAGTATCCACCATATATACGTCATATGACGAGGTGGCCATCCAGCGCCCTACAGGTGCTGGTTCTTGTTCGTCTTCTACCTCGTTGTCCATACCGTCGAAGTCTTCGGAGCCGAAGTCAAGCATGTCGGTTAAATCGTCGACAGTTGCTACCAAGTGGGTGGTGGGTGGGCTTTGAATTTCTTCATCGTCTGTATCCCATCCTCGCTGACCGTAGTCCGGCCAGGGCTCTCCTGATAAAGAGAGAGACTTGAGAGAATTCAGGATGTCGCCAAAAGGCGAGTGCTGAAAGATGTCCGCGGCGGTGAACTCCATTATCGGCGCCCAATCGGGTTCGACTGGCAGGGGCGCGGGGGGTTCGGAGTCCGGGGAGGAATCCGGACCCTCCGGGTCACGGCTCACGCGGAGTGCGGGGCTGGCGTTCGGCTCGATCGCCTTTGAGATCGCAGCCCCCGAGGTGACGTCGAACCGTTCATCCTCGCTTGGCGCAATGGGCTCCGAGTTAAGGGTCGGAACCGGTGCATATGCGGCCTCCAGGACACTGTTCGGAGGCAGAGCTAGATCATGCCCCTCGAGGTAGTGCGGTGCGCTTGGCTGTGGCTCGAACCCATCGAAGATCAAGTCTCCGCGGATATCAGCCGTGTAGTTTAAGCTTCCAAACCTGACTTGATGGCCAGGGGCGTAGCTTTGGATCTGCTCCAGATGACCAAGCAAATTGGCCCGCAGAGCGAAGCCGCCGAAAATGAAGATCTGTCCGGGGAGAAAAGTCTCACCCTGGACCTCATCGTTGTTGACGATTAGAAGAGCCATCGGGCCTAAAGGCGACGACACAGAGGAACTCTCAGTGAAAGCACCAATGTCGGTGTCAAAACCGGCGGATCTCGGGTAGGGGGTCCCGAACTGTGCGTCAAGGCCGGATGGTAACAGGAGACAAGGGACACGATGTTTTTACCCTGGTTCGGGCCCTCTCGATGGAGGTAATACCCTACTCCTGCATGATTAATATTGATGATATGGGTAGTACAAGAGTAGATCTACCACGAGATGAAGGAGGCTAAACCCTAGAAGCTAGCCTATGGTATGATTGTGTATGAAGATGATTCGTCCTACGGACTACAACCCTCCGGTTTATATAGACACCGGATAGGGTTAGGGTTACACAGAGTCGGTTACAATGTAGGAGATCTTGAGTATCCGCATCGCCTAGCTTGCCTTCCACGCCAAGGAAAGTCCCTTCCGGACACGGGACGAAGTCTTCAATCTTGTATCTTCATAGTCCAGGAGTCCGGCTGAAGGTATAGTCCGGCTACCCGAACACCCCCTAATGCAGGACTCCCTCACCCATCTAAAACTCTATCTCTCCCCCTCGTTCTCTCTCCATCTCACACGCGCACACACACAATCTCATGCCCAGCTAGCCAAGTATGATGTCTCTCACTCAATTGCAGGCACACGCAGTCCCCCCTATATGTATATGACTAGCTAATCTTAGTCTCCATCACAAACATGTGCATGGTCTATCTCGATTTCTCTCGGGGCATCTTTCTATCGCGCACGCACTCCCTCGATCTCCCACCTATATAGTCCCCTCACGATCTCAATGGGATCTCTCTATCACAAACACACCCTCTCTCCCTCCCCATGCGTCCATGCCATCCATGTGTCCCTCTCAACCTTTGTTCCTTGTTGGCCACACCTCTATTGGACATGTGCTACAGGGGTGTCTCTCTTCGTTGCAAACAATCACACACTAGCTATCTTCGTGTATCTCCTTGCCTCGCTTTTCAATCTCGGAGATGCATGCGTGATATGTTCGCATAAGAAACGAAAAAACACACACTCTCTCTAATTTATCGTTTGTTGTCACTTTCTCTTTCACCCACATACTCTTTTTGCACACTTACTCATTCTCCTTCACACGCACTTGATCTGTCTCGACTGAGGCACTCTCCTCGGTCCATAGCATATAGATTTGTTGAAAAGTCAAACATCACAAAGTTTGACCATGTACGTGGAGAAAAAGAATTACATCTAGTACGACAAACATATACCATTAGATTCACCATGAGATGTAGTTTTGTATGATGTATCTTTGGTATTGTAGATATAAATAACATTTGCGTAAACCTGATCAAAGTTTCCAAAGTTTGACTTCTAAAAAATTTACATGCACTGCATTATCGAGCGGATGGAATATCTCTTTCCCCCTCTCAGCTATCTGACGCACCACTCAGCCTTATCGGGGCTCCTCAATCTCTCTCAAACTTTATTGGTCAATTTGGTTCGTGACCTGACCCTCATGCCTTGATGGCCGGTACTGCCTGGTGTGGACGTGAGATGTAAAATATTTCTGCCTGGCCAGGCTTGTGTGGTGCTGAAGCGTTTGTTTCACACCTGGGCCAGGCAAAGCATCAACGTCCCATCAATCAATCCATGCATCGATTATGTAATGCTAATATCCGTCCATGTTGCTGTTAGCCTCGTGGCCACACGACCAGGCACGGCCAGGCGTTCAAAATCGGTCGCCTGGGCCAGGCTACTTGCAGTGTCTGGAGTTCAGCCAGGCTAATTAAAGTGCAAGGGAACCCAGGCCAGGCGGGCTTTCTTTTTCACAGGGTAGCAACCAAACAAGCGTGCATGAAGTCCAGCTACAACCCCAGTCCAAGCAAAAGATGCTCAAGACGCAAGCCAAACTGGCCTTATATCTCCCTGGTTCACACATACACATGTCTCGCTCGTGCTATACATATAGACCCATCCAACACTCTCCTCCCTTGTTCTCTCTCCATGTGACACGTAGCCCCCTAAGTACCATAATCCCTCAATCCATCATAGATGCAAGCACCCCCCTCCTAAGTATGATTATCTCTTACTAGCCATCAGGAACACACGTATTGCCTCCTTCCATCCATACGTCTATCTCGATATCTCTCGGGACATCTTCTATCACGCACACACCTTGTCACTCGATCTCCCACCCATGTAATCCCATCACGATCTCCAGGGGATCTCTCTATGACAAACATACACTCTCTCCTCCCCATGTCTGCATTTTCTCCGTACGTCTCTCTCGACTTATCTCCCTTGTTTGTCAGACCCCTCTTGGCCACGTGCTAGGGGTCTTGCTCTCTCTGTTGTCGAAGATGCATGTGTGATATGTTTGCATAAGACACGCACACTTTTTCTCTACTTTTATCGTGTTTCTTTCACACACGCACACACACTTTTTTCACTCACACACACACACTCTCTCTCTCTCCTGTTAGGGACTCTGTCACATTCATAAGCATATGGATGTTTTGAAAAGTCAAACCGCAGAAACGTTTGGCCAGGTATATGTGGAGAAAAACATTTACATCTAGAACGATCATTAGATTCATCACAACATGTACATACTTCATACTATCATTTATCTTTGGTATTGTAGATATAAGTAATTTCTTTATAAACTTGGTCGAAGTTTCAAAAGTTTGACTTAAAAAATGTTGGAACTACATTATCGAACGGAGGGAGTAGCTCTTTCTCTCTCTGCTATCTTTCACGGGCCTCCCCTCTCACTCGAACTCTCTATACCGACGGATTATACGCTCACTATGTCAGCGTATAGCTCCGTATATTGTTTAGTTGACCGGTCAACCAATCCACATGCTGCCTTGTCAGCTCGTGTTCTGTATCTTCGTGTGCTGACCCATGTGGCAGTGGGTGAAAATAAGTAAACTAGAGGCCCATCTGACACGCGGTGAAGTAAACAAAGTTGAAACCACTTGGGGTAGCACCCCGCATGCTAGTAAATTAAGGGCGGGACAAGTTGAGTTCATACCCGTTTCTCTCTGCCACGGCCAGTTCATCAAATGTCGTCATTATTGCCTTTCACTTGCACGACCGAATGATATGAAAATAATAATAGTGCAAGAGTGTCGTGGACTAAGCTAGAATCTGCAAACAATTTATTCAACGGGAGAAGATAAGGTAAAATGGGCTCTTTGTTAGATCAACAATAATGCATATGAGAGCCACTCAACATTTTCGTCGTGGTCTTCTCCTTGGTATGACTCAATAAAAATAAAAGAAATTCAGAGAAACACACTGAATTATTTTTGGAGTTTTTGGTTTTATATGAAAGAAGCAAATAAAAGGGAAAAACAAAAACGAGAAAACTATTTACACAGGAAAACTCCCAACAAGCAAAAGAAGAACAAGGAAATCTTTTTGGGTTTTTTAAGTGCTACAGCTAACTACTCTAGAAAGAAAAACAAAAAGAAGCTGGAAGTATTTTTGGATTTTCTCAAAGTTCTTCAAACACACAAGAAGAAAGCGAGAAAATAAATTTAACATGGATAGTACAATGAAAAAGTGTGGACACCGACAACCGGAATGAAATGTGTGAACATGAATGTAATGTTGGTGAGAAACATGTACTCCCCCGAGCTTAAGCTTTTGGCCTAATGCTACCTCCTGAGCATGCGTTGGTTTTCCCTTCAAGAGGAAACGGTGATGCAGTAAACTAGCGTAAGTATTTCCCTCAGTTTTGAGAACCAAGGTATCAATCTAGTAGGAGACAACGCACAAGTCACCTAGTACCTGCACAAAAAATCAAGAACCTTGCAACCAACGTGATAAAAGGGTTGTCAATCCCTTCACGGTCAGTCGCAAAAGTGAGATCTAATAAAGATAGTAAAGTAAATATTTTTGGTATTTTTATAGCATAGATTGGAAAGTAAATATTGCAAAATAGTAAATGAGATGCGATGTATATAAAAGACATGCAATATAATAAGAAAGAGACCCGGGGGCCATAGGTTTCACTAGTGGGTTCTCTCAAGATAGCATGTATTACGGTGGGTGAACAAATTACTGCCGAGCAATTGATAGAAAAGCGCATAGTTATGAAGATATCTAAGGCAATGATCATAAATATAGGCATCACGTCCGTGTCAAGTAGATCGAAACGATTCTGCATCTACTACTATTACTCCACACCTCGACCGCTATCCAGCATGCATCTAGAGTATTAAGTTCATAAGAACAGAGTAACACATTAAGCAAGATGACATGATGTAGAGGGATAAACTCAAGCAATATGATATAAACCCCATCTTTTTATCCTCGATGGCAACAATACAATACGTGCCTTGCTGCCCCTACTGTCACTGGGGAAGGACACCGCAAGATTGAACCCAAAGCTAAGCACTTCTCCCATTGCAGGAAAGATCAATCTAGTAGGCCAAACTAAACCGATAATTCGAAGAGACTTGCAAATATATAAAATCATGGATATAAGAGTTCAGAGAAGAACCAAATGATATTCATAGATAATCTTGTTCATAAATCCACAATTAATCGGATCTCGGCAAACACACCGCAAAAGAGTATTACATCGAATAGATCTCGAAGAACATCGAGGAGAACTTTGTATTGAGAATCAAAGAGAGAGAAGAAGCCATCTAGCTAATAACTATGGACCCGAAGGTCTATGGTAAACTACTCATGCTTCATCGAAGAGGAAATGGTGTTGATGTAGAAGCCCTCCGTGATCGATTCCCCCTCCGGTAGATCGCCGGAAAAGGCCCCAAGATGGGATCTCACGGGTACAGAAGGTTGCGGCGGTGGAAAAGTTGTTTCGTGGCTCTTTGGGATCGATCTAGGGTATAAGAGTATATATAGGCGAAAGAAGTACGTCGGTGGAGCTACGAGGGGCCCATGAGGGTGGGGCGCGCCCTCCTGCCTCGTGGCCGCCTAATGGAGTTTGAGACTTCGACTCCAAGTCTTCTATATTGCTTTCGGTCCAAGAAAGATCATCGCGAAGGTTTCATTCCATTTGGACTCCGTTTGGTATTTCTTTTCTGTGAAACTCTAAAATAGGCACACAAAAAAACAGAAACTGGCACTAGGCCTGTGGTTAATAGGTTAGTCCCAAAAATAATATAAAAGAGCATATTAAAGACCATTAAACATCCAAAACAGATAATATAATAGCATGGAACAATAAAAAATTATAGATATATTGGAGACGTATCAAGTATCCCCAAGCTTAATTCCTGCTCGTCCTTTAGTAGGTAAATGATAAAAACAGAATTTTTGATGTGGAATGCTACCTATCATAATTATTAATGTAATTTTCTTTATTGTGGCATGAATGTTCAGACCCGAAAGATTCAAGACAAAAGTTTAATATTGACATAAAATTAATAATACTTCAAGCATACTAATAACGCAATCATGTCTTCTCCAAATAACATGGCCAAAGAAAGCTATCCCTACAAAATCATATAGTCTGGATATGCTCTATCTTCATCACACAAAATATTTAAATCATGCACAACCCCGATGACAAACCAAGCAATAGTTTCAAACTTTTAATGTTCTCAAACTTTTTCAATCTTCACGCAATACATGAGTGTGAGCCATGTACATAACACTATAGGTGGAATAGAATGATGGTTGTGGAGAAGACAAAAAGGAGAAGATAGTCTCACATCAACTAGGCGTATCGATGGCTATGGAGATGCCCATCAATAGATATCAATGTGAGTGAGTAGGGATTGCCATGCAATGGATGCACTAGAGCTATAAGTGTATGAAAGCTCAAAAAGAAACTAAGTGGGTGTGCATCCAACTCGCTTGCTCACGAAGACCTAGTGCATTTTGAGGAAGCCCATCATTGGAATATACAAGCCAAGTTTTATAATGAAAGATTCCCACTAGTATATGAAAGTGACAACATAAGAGACTCTCTATCATGAAGATCATGGCGCTACTTTGAATCACAAGTGTGGTAAAAGGATAGTAGCATTGCCCCTTCTCTCTTTTTCTCTCATTTTCTGGGCCTTTCCCTTTTTTATGGCCTGTTTATTTTATTTTATTTTTCGTCCGGAGTCCCATCCCGACTTGTGGGGGAATCATAGTCTCCATCATCCTTTCCTCACTGGGACAATGGTCTAATAATGAAGATCATCACACTTTTATTTACTTACAACTCAAGAATTACAACTCAATACTTAGAACAAAATATGACTCTATGTGAATGCCTCCGGCGGTGTACCAGATGTGCAATGAATCAAGAGTGACATGTATGAAAAAATATGAACAGTGGATTTGCCACAAATACGATGTCAACTACATGATCATGCAAAGAAATATGACAATGATGAAGCCTGTCATAATAAACTGAACGGTGGAAAGTTGCATGGCAATATATCTCGGAATGGCTATGGAAATGCCATAATAGGTAGGTATGGTGGCTGTTTTGAGGAAAGTAAATGGTGGGTTTATAGTACCAGCGAAAGTTGCGCGGTACTAGAGAGGCTAGCAATGGTGGAAGGGTGAGAGTGCGTATAATCCATGGACTCAACATTAGTCATAAAAAACTCACATACTTATTGCAAAAATCTATTAGTTATCGAAACAAAGTACTACGCGCATGCTCCTAGGGGGATAGATTGGTAGGAAAAGACCATCGCTCGTCCCCGACCGCCACTCATAAGGAAGACAATCAAAAAATAAATCATGCTCCGACTTCATCACATAACGGTTCACCATACGTGCAAGCTATGGGAATCACAAAATTTAACACAAGTATCTCTAAAATTCACAACTACTCAACTAGCATGACTCTAATATCACCATCTTCATATCTCAAAACAATCATAAGGAATCAAACTTCTCATAGTATTCAATGCACTTTATATGAAAGTTTTTATTATACCCATCTTGGATGCCCATCATATTAGGACTAATTTTATAGCCAAAGCAAATTACCATGTTGTTCTAAAAGACACTCAAAATAATATAAGTGAAGCATGAGAAATCAATAATTTCTATAAAATAAAACCACCACCGTGCTCTAAAAAGGTATAAGTGAAGCACTAGAGCAAGATTATCTAGCTCAGAAGATATAAGTGAAGCACATAGAGTATTCTAATAAATTCCGATTCATGCGTGTCTCTCCCAAAAGGTGTGTACAGCAAGGATGATTGTGGTAAACTAAAAATCAAAGACTCAAATCATACAAGACGCTCCAAGCAAAACACATATCATGTGGTGAACAAAAATATAGCCTCAAGTGATGAAGACGAAAGAGGGGATGCCTTCTGGGGCATCCCCAAGCTTAGGCTTTTGGTTGTCCTTGAATTTTACCTTGGGGTTCCTTGGGCATCCCCAAGCTTAGGCTCTTGCCACTCCTTATTCCAAAATCCATCAAATCTTTACCCAAAAACTTGAAAACTTCACAACACAAAATTTCAACAGAAAATCTCATGAGCTCCGTTAGTATAAGAAAATAAACCACCGCTTTAAGGTACTGTAATGAACTCATTATTTATTTATATTGGTGTTAAACCTACCGTATTCCAACTTCTCTATGGTTCATACCCCCCGGTACTACTCATAGATTCATCAAAATAAGCAAACAACACGCGAAAAACAGAATCTGTCAAAAACAGAACAGTCTGTAGCAATCTGACTTGTTGGAATACTTATGGAACTCCAAAAATTCTGAAAAACTAGGAAAACTGGATAATTTGTATATTAATCTTCTTCGAAAAGAATTAACATTTTATCTCGTTCTGGTGAATTTTAACAATTATTTTCGTGAGCGCAAAGTTTCTGTCTTTTTCAGCAAGATCAAACAACTATCACCCAAGAAGATCCTATCGGTTCTACTTGGCACAAACACTAGTTAAAACACAGAAAACGCAATAATAACATAAGCTAGATGAATTATTTATTACTAAACAGGAGCAAAAAGCAAAGAACAAAAATAAAATTGGGTTGCCTCCGAACAAGCGCTATCGTTTAACGCCCCTAGCTAGGCATAATAATTTCAATGATGCTCACTGTCGGTGTCAAAACCGGTGGATCTCGGGTAGGGGGTCCCGAAATGTGCGTCTAGGCGGATGGTAACTGGAGACAAGGGACACGATGTTTTTACCCAGGTTCGGGCCCTCTAGATGGAGGTAAAACCCTACTCCTGCTTGATTGATATTGATGATATGGGTATTACAAGAGTTGATCTACCACGAGATCGAAGAGGCTAAACCCTAGAAGCTAGCCTATGGCATGATTGTTGTGTATTGTCCTACGGACTAAACCCTCTGGTTTATATAGACACCAGAGGGGGCTAGGGTTACACAGAGTCGGTTACAAAGAAGGAGATCTACATATCCGTATTGCCAAGCTTGCCTTCCACGCCAAGGTGAGTCCCATCCGGACACGGGACGAAGTCTTCAATCTTGTATCTTCATAGTCCAACAGTCCGGCCAAAGGATATAGTCCGGCTGTCCGGATACCCCCTAATCCAGGACTCCCTCAGTAGCCCCTGAACCAGGCTTCAATGACGACGAGTCCGGCGCGCAGATTTGTCTTCGGCATTGCAAGGCGGTTTCCTCCTCCGAATACTTCATAAAATTTTGAACACGAGGATCGTGTATGGCTTCGCAAAACCAGTTCCACATATAACCGTGGAGAGAATAACATTTCCATAAATCTAATCTGCTGACGTACCCCGTAGTGTGACATCACACCATAACCGGGCCTTAATTCAAACCTTTTTATAACCAATCTTAGTGTGTTTCGCGAGGCGGTTTCCTTGGCACATCTTGTCGAAGCAGAGATCGTGTCCCCTTTGTTACGGGATTCTCTTCAACACGGACGTGGGTAACCCAACCGTGCCTGTTGGTATGACCCCTCGATTGAAGGTAAGTCCCAAACGGTCACGAGGAGGGCTCTTGGTATTCAACCTCTTTATAAAGAGACCAAGCCCTATTCTTTTTCCTCTCGATCTTAATCGAATCTGCCTCCCGCCTCGAGTTCCAACACCCAAAGCTTAGGTTCAGGCGAGTCGGACTCACGATCATGTCCGGATCCAACCTTCAAGGCCGGTGGATGCCTTCCTCCATCATAGAGGAAGACGTAGTAAAGCTACGGGAGGCCAGGTACCTGACTGGCGAAATCCCACATAGGCTGCCTGCTCAAGGGCAAGTTATTCCCACTCCTAAGCCTGGTGAGAGCGTCGTGTTTGTATCTCACTTCCTCCGAGGGCTAGGCTTCACGCCAGATCCCTTCGTGAGGGGGATCATGTTCTATTACGGGCTTGACTTCCACGATCTAGCTCCCGAGTCCATCCTCCACATCTCATCATTCATCGTTGTATGCGAAGCTTTCCTCCGTATTACCCCTCACCTCGGAATGTGGCTCAAGACCTTCGAAGTCGAGCCGAAGATGATCGAGGGGCGACACGCAGAGTGCGGAGGCGCCGTAATAAGCAAAAATGCCGATGCTCCATGGCCCCAGGGCTCTTTCCTAAAGGTGTCCTATTTGTGGCAACAAGAGTGGTTTTATATCACAGCTCCCAGGGGCACCAAGTGGGTGCCCCCCCCCGGTTTTTCGCTCGGGTCCCCCGCCACGACTAACGTCATGGGTCAACAAGGGGCTGGACTGGGGGCCAGCAAAGGATGTGCCCATATTGCGGAGCCGCATACGAGATCTCCTTGAGAGAGATGTTAGCCTGGTCACAGTGACGCGGGTCATGCTAATTCGCCGGGTCCTGCCCTGCAAACGTCGTCCCCTCCGCCTATGGGAGTTCAATCCGGAGGGACCGCGAGCTCTTCAACACTTCCTCAGCATGACGCCTGAGGATATGTACAGATTGTTCTTCGGACCATAAATAATGTGTCCGGACATCACTAAGGATGCGGGTATGAGCAGCAATCGCCCGGATACCCAAGTGTAACGCCCTCGATGCGGCTATATCTCCCACGTGTCGAGGCACGACTTAGAGGCATAACCGCATTGAAAGCAATGTCGCAAGTGAGGTAATCTTCACACAATCCATGTAATAAATAAAGGGGAAAGATACATAGTTGGCTTACAATCGCCACTTCACACAAGTACATAAATAACATCCATCATACAGATTACACTCAAGGTCCGACTACGGCACCAAAATGAAAGAAGACTACCCCAAATGCTAAACAGATCCCCGGATCACCCAACTGGGCTCCACTACTGATCATCTGGAAAAGAAACATAGTAACGGCCACGTTCCTCGTCGAACTCCCAAGTGAGCTCGGTCGCATCATCTGCACTGACATCGTTGGTACCTGCAACTGAGGTGATAATATCTGTGAGTCACGGGGACTCAGCAATCTCACACCCGCGAGATCAAGACTATTTAAGCTTAAAGGTGGGAAAAGGATAGTGAGGTGGAGCTGCAGCAAGCGACTAGCATATGGTGGAGCGCAAAAGAGAGCGAGAAGAGAAGGCAAAGCACGGTCGAGAAGCTAGAAGTGATCAAGAAGTGATCCTGAAACAACCTACGTCAGACATAACTCCAACAACCGTGTTCACTTCCCGGACCCCGCCGAGAAGAGACCATCACGGTTACACACGCGGTTGATGTGTTTTAGTTAAGGTCAACTTCGGGTTTTCTACAACCGGACATCAACAAATTCCCATCTGCCTCATAACCGCGGGCACGGCTTTCGAAAGATAATACCCTGCAGGGGTGTCCCAACTTAGCCCATGATAAGCTCTCACGGTCAACGAAGGATATTCCTTCTACCGGGAAGACCCGATCAATCTCGGAATCCCGGACTACAAGACATTTCGGCAGCAACAAAACAAGTCCAGCAAAACCTCCCAGATGTGCCGACAAATCCCGATAGGAGATGCACATATCTCGTTCTCAGGGCACACCGGATGAGCAAGACGTCGGGTTGGCATAGACCCTGGTTGCCCAAGGGGCGCCGGACATCGCTCGGTTTGGACCAGCAATCGAAGGAGAACTGGCCCGGGGGTTTAAAATAAAGATGACCCTTGAGTCTGCAGAACCCAAGGGAAAAAGGCTTAGGTGGCAAATGGTAAAACCAATGTTGGGCCTTGCTGGAAAAGTCTCATTCAAAGCGAACTGTCAAGGGGGTCCCATAAATCACCCAACCGTGTAAGGAACGCAAACTCCGGGAACATAACACCGGTATGACGGAAACTAGGGTGGCAAGAGTGGAACAAAACACCAGGCATAAGGCCGAGCCTTCCACCCTTTACCAAGTATATAGATGCATTAATTAAATAAGAGGCATTGTGATATCCAAACAAGTAAACATGTTCCAAACAAGGAACAACAAGTCCATGTTCCAACAAGGAACAAACTTCATCTTCACCTGCAACTAACAACGCTATAAGAGGGGCTGAGCAAAGCAGTAACATAGCCAAACAACGGTTTGCTAGGACATGGATGGTTAGGGGCTAACATGGCAATATAGGAGGCATGATATAGCAAGTGGTAGGTATCGCAGCATAGGCATAGCAAAAGAGCGAGCAATCTAGCAAGCAAAGATAGAAGTGATTTCAAGGGTATGGTCATCTTGCCTGCAAGGTTCTCAGAGTTGTCGAAAGCTTGGTCCTCGTAAGCGTTCTCAACGGAATCCTCGTTCACGTACTCGTCTCCCGGCTCTACCCAAGACAAGAGAATAAGCAAATGAACCAATATCAACCACGATGCAATGCGCAAGCAACATGATGCAAAACATGGCATGATATGCGAGAGGTGATATGCAATGCGTATGCATGCTCCGGAAGGACAAGGATGAACAGGGCATAATCTTGGAAAACCAAGCATGCCACTGGATAGATGAGGTGATTTCGGTTGAAATCGATGTAAAGATCACCGGAATCGGATGCACGGTTTGCAAATGGCAAGCAATACAAGAATGACACGAAACTGCCATAAACAGCATGATGCTACTTAGCAAGCAATAATTAATTAAGCTACTGCACCCAAACATGGCAACAGAGCATATGAAAGTAATCTACTCAAGATGCACGACAAAAGATGAACACTGAGCTATGGCTAATTCACACCATAACAGGTTCAAACAAGCATGGCAAAAGTGCAAACGATAACAAGTTCCCAGACTTTGTGAAATTATCAAGGTGGCAGAAACTAACATCAAGATGACATGTTCAGAGCAAAGAAACAACATGTTACAGGTTCAGAACATAGCAAAGTAAGGCATGGCATGAATATACTCATAGCACTTGACAAAAGTCTCTTACTGACCATAAGCCAAAAAGTATCATAAAATAAGATTACACCCATGTCAAATAAGCAAGTTTCGTTACAGGTTTCAGACTTAGCAGAAAACTGGACATGGCAGAAAACTGATAACGACTAGGCATGTTCGTGAGCTCGATGCACTCACTACAGAGCAATTCATGATAAACTAAGCATACATACATCAAGAAGACATGGCATAGTAACAAAGCATGGCAAGAATAACATCATATCATGCAAGGATCAACTACACCAAGCTTGGCAAAATCGAATAACACGTAAACAATCTGCCAGCAACATTTTGAAGTAAAAGTAGAGCTCGATTGACTCAAGCTATGGCACTCCATAATTGCAAACAAAGGCATGGATGGATTAAGCAAATACTCAAGTTCAAAACTCCATTACTGATCATTCTCAAATTATGCATAGATCTCTCGGAAACAACATGAACACATGGCATGAAAATAACAGCAGTCAGGGACTTAGTGAAATCACTAAGTCTCTGGAATCAGCAACATCAAGTGACCTAGTTTGCATGCTTGTGCTAGTCACCACAAGTATCACAAAAATACATGTCAAAATTCTCTGGATAGGTAACATGGCATATTACAAAACTCATGTAGGACTCAACTTCATAGGAGGTACACATCAATCATGGCAAAAATGACAAAAGTGCAAGATCAGATAAGATCCAGCAACTAACATCAACTAGCCCTCTTCTAACAGCATTTCGGGCACCAAGATGACTTCAAATGAAAATGATGCAATGGAACGAAACGATGTACTCTTCGGGACGACCAGTTTGACATATTATACGCGCGAAACGGAGCTACGGATGCAAAGTTATGGCAGGTTGAACAGGAGCTGATGATGATGAATGGCAAAGACTTGGAGAAAAAGAGGGGAAAGAAAAGGTCAACCCTAGCCCGACCCGATCGGATCTGGCCGGCGACGGCCGGCGCGGGCGACGCGCGCGATGGCGGCGCGGTGGCGGCGGCGAGGGGCGGTGAGGGGCGGTGGCGCGCGGGAGACGGCGGCGCCGGGATCCTGCGGGCGCGGCGGCCGCGGGTGGCGTCGGGCGGCGCGGGCGGAGCGGCGGGACGGCGGCGGAAAGCGGCGGGACGGTGACACGTGGAGAGGGGCGGTTGGCCCGGGCGCGCCGGCGGCGGGACAGGTGGCGGCGGAGCACTGCGGGCGCGGATTTCGAGGCGAAGTTAGGGTTAGGGTGATTTCTCTTTCAGATTTGGACGGGGAAGGCCTTTTTATAGATAGGAGGAGCTAGGAGGCTCCAAACGGAGTGCGGTTTTCTCCCACGCGATCGTGATCGAACGGCGGAGGACATGGGAGTGACTTAGATGGGTTATTGGGCTGTTTTGAAGGGGTGTTGGGCTGCAACACACACGAGGCCTTCACGGTTACCCGGTTAACCGTTGGAGTACCAAACGAACTCCGATTGACCCGAAACTTGACATGCGCTCTAACGGTGCTATACCGAGGCCACATGTCAAACCTCGGTCCATTCCGAGAATGTTTAATACCCGCTCACGAAGAAATGTAAAAGGGGACGCCGGGAGACATAGGAGCGCCGGATTGCAAAACGGACAACGGGAAAGATGCTCGGATTTTTGAGACGAACGCGTATGCGAATGCGATGCACATGATGACATGATATGAAATGCATGACATGACCAAAATGCAAAACGGAGAGAACCCAACCACGGAGGAAATATCATAACACATAGCCGGAAATGGCAAGAGTTGGATTACAAATATGGCAAGTTACATCTGGGGCGTTACAACACACCACCACTACGAGAGGATCTCGTCCCGAGATCTAGGACTGAAAGAACTCCGGGTACTCGGAACGTAGGTGGTCTTCACGCTCCCAGGTGGCCTCTCGGTCTGAATGATGTGACCATTTCACTTTGAGGAATTTGATTGACTTGTTGCGAGTCTTGCGCTCAGTTGTCTCAAGAATGGCAACTGGATGCTCATGATAGGACAAATCTTCTTGAAGATCAATCTCTTCGAAGTTGATGGTGCGCTCAGGTGTCTTGAAGCACTTGCGAAGCTGTGACACGTGGAAGACATCGTGCACATTTGCAAAGTTGGAGGGGAGCTCAAGTTGATAGGCTAGATCGCCTCGTTTGCCGATGATCTTGAAGGGACCGACGTATCGCGGGGCAAGTTTCCCCTTGATACCGAAGCGGCGAGTTCCTTTCATTGGCGAGACGCGGAGGTAAACATGGTCTCCGATCTCGAATGCCACATCACGGTGTTTGCTGTCGTAATAGCTCTTCTGGCGCGACTGCGCTGCTTTGAGGTTCTCACGAATCACCTTGCACATAGCCTCAGCTTCTGAGATCAAATCATTGCCGAGCAATTGACGTTCACCGGTTTCAGACCAGTTGAGAGGAGTACGGCACTTTCTGCCATAGAGAATCTCGAATGGGGCTTTGCCCGAACTGGCTTGAAAACTGTTGTTGTAAGAGAATTCAGCATAAGGAAGACAATCCTCCCACTTCATGCCGAAAGAGATAACACAGGCTCTGAGCATATCTTCAAGAATTTGGTTGACATGCTCGACTTGTCCACTAGTCTGAGGGTGGAACGTTGTGCTGAAGCGGATGTTGGTGCCCATGGCCGTCTGAAAAGAATCCCAAAATTTGGAGGTAAAGATGCTGCCACGGTCTGAAGAGATCAATTGTGGAATGCCATGCAACGAGACAATTCTGGAGGTGTAGAGCTCTGCCAGCTGCGCTGCTGTGATAGACTCTTTGATAGGAAGAAAATGAGCCACTTTGGTGAGCTTGTCGATGACGACGAAGATAGCATCATTTCCATGCTTGGACTTAGGAAAACCAGTCACGAAGTCCATTTCGATATGATCGAACTTCCATTCTGGAATAGCAAGAGGTTGGAGAAGACCAGCTAGTCGTTGGTGTTCTGCTTTCACCCTTCTGCAGACATCACACTCATTCACGAATTGAGCGATCTCACGCTTCATTCGAGTCCACCAATACGACTGCTTGAGGTCATGGTACATCTTTGAACTTCCAGGATGAATAGACAGGAGAGAGTTGTGCGCTTCGTTCATAATGACTTTACGAAGATCACCCTTTGGAACCACGATCCGGTCCTCGAAGAAAAGAGTATCTCTGTCATCAACTCGATAGCACTTGTATTTGGGGATGCTCTTTTCAATACCACGTTTCACCTTCTTCACCATGGTATCCAACAATTGTGCCTCACGAATTTGATCTTCCAAAGTAGGGGAGACAATGAGGTTGGCAAGAACACCTTGAGGAACAACTTGGAGATTCAACTTGCGAAAAGCCTCACAGAGATCTGGTTGAAAAGGCTTGAGGATTAAGCTGTTGCAGTAAGCCTTTCTGCTCAAAGCGTCTGCAACCACATTAGCCTTGCCTGGAGTATATTCAATACTCGGATTATACTCTTGAATCATTTCGACCCATCGAGTTTGCCTGAGGTTGAGATGAGGCTGAGTGAAGATATACTTGAGACTCTTGTGATCGGTGAAGATGTCCACTTTCCTTCCCAACAGGAGATGTCTCCATGTTATTAGTGCGTGGACCACTGCCGCCAACTCAAGATCGTGAGTGGGGTAGTTCCTTTCATTTGGCTTCAACTGGCGAGAGGTATAGGCAACAACCTTCTTCTCTTGCATTAACACAGCACCGAGGCCCTGGAGAGAAGCATCACAGAATACTTCATAAGGCTTGGATTCATCAGGAGGAGTCAAGACTGGAGCAGTGACAAGTTTCTCTTTGAGAGTGTTGAAAGCAACGTCACACTCAGGAGACCAGACATATTTCACATGCTTCTGGAGGAGGTTGGAAAGAGGCTTGGCAATCTTGGAGAAATTCTCAACGAATCTTCTGCAATAGCTTGCAAGTCCGAGAAAACTGCGAAGCTGCTTGACATTCTGAGGAGGATTCCAATTCAAAACTGCAGACACCCTCTCTGGATTAACAGCGATGCCCTTGGCAGAGATGATATGACCAAGATAAAGAACTTCATCAAGCCAGAATTCACATTTGGAGAACTTCGCATATAATTGATACTCTCTGAGCTTGTCGAGTACCAATCCCAAATGTTCGGCATGATCCTTCTTATTCTTGGAGAAGACCAAAATATCATCAAGATAGACCAAGACAAATTCGTTGATGTAGGGGTTGAAGATGAAATTCATCAAGCGAGTGAAATACGAAGGAGCATTGACGAGGCCGAAAGACATGACAGTATATTCATAAGAACCAAAGCTTGTTCTAAATGCTGTCTTGGGAATATCTTCTTCACGAATGCGAATCTGATGATAACCCATACGAAGGTCAAGCTTGGAGAACACCTTAGCACCTTTGACCTGCTCAAATAGCTCATTGATGTTGGGAAGTGGGTACTTGTTCTTGATAGTCTTCTTGTTCAATGGACGGTAATCGACGCAAAGTCGGTCCGTGCCATCCTTCTTCTTGACAAAAAGAACACCACAACCCCAAGGAGAAGAACTCGGTCTGATCAGACCCAGACGTTCTTGTTTATTGAGTTGAATCTTCAATTCCTTGAGCTCATCTGGTCCAAGCTTGTAAGGACGCTTGCAAACGGGTTCTGTGCCAGGCTCAAGCTCAATAATGAATTCAACTGGCCTGCGGGGAGGCATACCCGGAAGCGCTTCTGGAAAAACATCTTGGTACTCACAAACGACTGGAATCTAAGAGATAGCCTCCATTTCACCCATCTCATTGAGAGAAAACAACCGAATGGTATCATCACGAGAAGCATAGATGATCACATCGTTCGAAGAGTGAGTCAATTTGATTTCCCTGGCAGCACATTCGAGCTGAGCCTTGTGCTTAGAAAGCCAGTCCATCCCGAGAATAAGCACCATTGGAGAAGACAGAAATTTATAGTTACCCATCTTGATGGAAACATCCGGAGCCATCATCTTGGTATTCATGAACAAACCCGGAGAGGAAACCGCCATTGGCTTGGGCAGATCGACAGTATGCAAATTGTTCATGGATGCAAAAGGTCTTGAAATGAAAGAATGCGTTGCTCCAGTATCAAATAATACTTTTGCAGGAATATCATTAACAGGAAGGTTACCCATGATCACTTCAGAAGAATCCTCTGCTTGAGCTGCGTTCATCATGTTCACCTTTGCAGACTTAGGATTATGCTTGACCACTGCATTACTGGAAGATTTCACAGGAGGAGGAGGCGGAAGGCGCCTTTGGTTGAAGCACTTGTTCGCATAGTGACCCTTCTGCTGACATTTGTTACAAGTCACCTCTGAGAGCGGACGATGGTAAGGAGCACTTGGCCTTGGAGCTTGGTTCTGAGACTTGTTCTGATAGCCAGGGTTGGGTGGGTGGGAAGATCCACGGCCACTTGAATTCTTCTGTTGATAAGGCTGACGGAACGGAGGAGGAGGAGGCAACCAGAACTTCTGTTGCTTAGCTGCCACAAGTGAGGAAGAAGAAGACTGAACTGCGTCTCTGACTCTCTTCTTAGATGCCTCACACTTGAGCTGAGCAGCTTCTTGTTTCAGCGCCATGTTGTAGAATTCATCATACTTTAATGGCTCGAAAAGCACGAGAGCAAGTTGCAGATCTTCTCTGAGACCACGTCTGAATTGGTAGATCATACTCTTCTCATCAGGAATGTCTTGCCTTGCAAAACGAGAGAGCTTCTGGAACTGAGTGTTGTATTGGTAGACAGACATGTTGCCTTGCTTGAGATTGCGGAATTCCTCACGCTTAAGCTCAACAACACTTTCTGGAATGTGGTGCGCTTTGAAATCACGACGGAAATCATCCCAAGTGATCACACGACCTCCTCTGGAATCTTTGTATTGCTGGAACCACTCAGCAGCTTGATCTTTGAGTTGAAATGAGGCAAACTTGACAAAGTCCTCAGGTCTGACATTGCTGCACTCGAAATGCTTGCTGATGTCCACGAGCCAATCATCAGCGTCAGTGGCCTCGACACAGTAGCTGAAGGTCTTTGGCTGATTAGCAAGGAACTGGTTCAGTGAAGCGAAATGCGGCTGATTGTTGCCTTGGCCTTGATTCTCTTGATTAGCTTGCCCTTGGTTGCGATCTTGCAAGAGCTGAATCAGAATCTGAGCATTGGCATTTGTGGCAGTCATCAAGGCTTGCCATGCTTCCGGAGGCGGAGGTGGTGGCGGAGGGTTAGCCTGATTCCCGTCATTGCGTTCCGGATTCTGACGCGTTGGTGGAGCCATCCTGAAGAGGGTGACATCCATTAGCATCTTGACAGAGATATAATGAAGCTGAATCAAAGGAACGAAATTGCAACATATAGTCTTCACAATTAACATTCGAACGAGAATGAACGAATGAATTCCAATGTAAATCATCACACTTCCAAAGCTGAGAAACCACTTAGAACATGGTAAGGAATAAAATCAACAAGGTACGGAAGTGAACAAATACTTGGTAAGGATTACCCAATCACAAACCAAATATCTGCGGAAGAAATACTAAAGCTACAAGAATTCCCACTTATAAACTCCCGAAACTTTCTGGTTATGCAATCAGGTGTTGGGGATACAGGGGAAGCATAATATCTCACCCAAACTAGCAAATCCTACAACCAGCTGTATCCATCCTTCAACACATAACCAAGAGACCTTCGGAAATCGTCTACCTCAACCTTCAAAAACACATCCTTTATACAAGTCATGGCAATACCCCTGCACTCACCAGATCCCGTACTAACCAGGATGCTGGAGATCGTGCCTTACCAAGCGTCTTCAGGAGAAGGTAAAGGGGGGAACAAAGAGGCTAGCGCCTCCGTGAAGGAGGTAGGCTGGGAAGGAGGAACTAAAACTTCCCCTCCCCAGGGAAGAAAGAGGACCGCCTCCGAAGACCCGGAGACAATGGTCTCCAAACGGGGGAAGAAATCTTCGCCGGAGGGTCCTGCCCCGGGGGATACCCCGGCCACACTACACCCTCAAGGGTATCAGCCCTCCACCGAGCTGTAAGTAAAAGGATACTTAACAATGGGAAAACAACCTTGCTTCACTCCTGAGGAAAGTAACCAAACATTTATCTTGTAGTTCGGATCTTAGCCCTTCTCAGCAGAGCTCGTCTTCGGGGGATCTTCTTCCAGAGATGATGGAGAGCGGAACGCCTCCCCCTGCCATACCGCCTCATGAGGCGAGCGACCCCGAGGTGTCGTCGCGGAGGGTTTCTCCTGATCCGGCAAGGCCAGAAGGTAGTCATATGGCCACCCGAAGTCCTCAGTATCCAGCTCTTGAAGAGAGCAATCGAAAGAGTCCGGCTCCGTCTGGTGTGCAGTCAGACGTACTGAGGGATTTGCTAGAGAGACCGGCTATCTCAGAAGAGCACCGTGCGTTGATGGGTGAGGCGATTGACAAAATTTCGTTCGCCGAAAGCGGGTTGCATGAAGCTGTTATGAGTCTACTGACGGGTTTTGAGGTACGTTAAATGATGTACATTTTTTACAATACCGCACATTTGAAATGTGTCCTGTGTAGATAGTAGCCCCTGAGACTCTGGGTGCCGTCGAAGACGACGGTGCATAGAGGATCCAATCCCAGGAATAATCTTACCGCCTTAATGTGCAGGTGACGAAGTGTCCGGTGGCCTGCCGGACTGAAGAGTTTGCCGAGTTAAAGCGGCAGCTCGACGTGGCAGATGCCGACATCGTACTAGTCAACAAGCGGCTTGACGAGGCGCAAGGTATGTAATTTCTCTAGTGACACATGATAAGAGGAGCATAATGCCTGCCAGTATCTATAACATGTTTTTGGATGTAGATGGAGCTGCGGCCGTGGAGGACCTTCGGGCAGAACTTGCCCGAGCCAAAGAACAAGCCAGGAAAAGCGATGCGGCTGTCCTAGAGGCAATCGAGGAGCTGAAAGCCGAACAGGCTGCTCACTGCCAAAGCTAGGAGGAAATGGCTAGGATGGCTGTGGAATTGAAGAATGCCGCTGACTTGAAAAGGAAGATCAAGCGAAGAGGACAGACCTGGAAAAGGCCACAATGGCGGCCAAAGATACCCGCTCTGCAATGAGAGCGATGAAGGAGGAGCTGCGTCAAGCCGGTGATATCATGGCTGGGAAGCCCTTTATGCTGCGGATGAAGTTTGGAGATCCCAAGTACGCCCCTTTGGACCGGCTGTGGAGTTCTGCGGATGCATATCTAGATCTAGCGGCGAGTGCTGCCGATGCGGCCGAATACTTCAGAGATCAAAAAGATCGCGAAGTAGAAAAGCTGTTCTGGTCACAGTTTCACGTTCCAGAGCATCCGCTTCCATTGCCTGATTTGTTGACCGAATGGGCCGAGCTGATTAGATTGTCCGGACTCACCATGAGGTCTGTTGTGGATCATTTGTGGCCGGAAAGGCCAAAGCCGAACATTTACTTTAGTTTGGTGCATCAGTTCCTTGGTGCAGTGCCGCATATCAACGCGATGAGGAGGTCAGCGTGCGTAGAGGGTGCGCGGATGGCCCTCACCCATGTGAAGACATACTGGGCGGAGATGGAGGCCACTGCCATTGCAGCCCAAGATTCGGACGAGAGCCGAGCACCTGCCGAGCACTACTTTCAAGAAGTTCTTGAGGGTGCGCGCTCCATAGAGACGCAGTGCTCGAAGAATATTATGTTCTAATGACATGTATTCCCATTGAAAAACAATGTTTTTACTTAATTATAAAGGCTATTTTATACTTGTACCTGCAAGAATTATAATACCTCCTGTGCGGCCGTTTATGTAAATACGTATATAACCTGAAAGATGGTAGTCGTCGGCTTCAGCCCCCACGCATATAATGCAGGGGTGTTCGCAGAAAAATGCATGCCCACACTTGATCCAACGTCTTGGTCCATTAAGGAGGTGATAGCGCAGCGAACTAGGCAATCGGACTATAATGCTTTAACACTTTCACTTAGCCATAGGAGTTTGACAGTGGGGCTACTATATAGCCCCTGGTGGCTCCGCGATCATCCGTATTCGGGGCGCGTACATGCCTGGCCAGGAAACGACCCTTCGTTAAGGCGGAGGAATCCCGAAGATTCCGCTAGGTCATCGAGTGGTTGACCAGTCTCACGCTATATCATGACAGTCAGTTTTCGGCTTTCTCTACTGAGGTGCTCGTCCGGGTGACCCAGGGCACAATCGCAGTAGTTCTCCTGGTTCCGCCTTAGCCGATAGAGCGGAACGTAAGGCAGCAAAACACAGGAGCCGGGCAAACCCAACATTTGACCAAAGACATGATTCGGAGCTGATGCATATAAGGCCAAACTCGTGACACCGAACACTCCCTAAGGTATTCGGTCTTTATTATGTAATCCGGGCTAAGCAGTGCCCTTTGTTGAAAGCCCCTGCTGTCCAGGTACGTGCAGTAATCTGACGTGGCCACATGCCAATACGTCAGCATCCATCTCAGTTGTACTGAGAATCCAGGGGATGTGTATCAACAAGAGACAGTAAAAAAAGTTTACGCAGGGTCTTAATCTAAAGAGAATCCTTGGAACGGGTCCTTGATGCACGTCCGCGCCTGTGTCTCCGTTGTGCCGTATCCTGGACGGGTGTAGCACGATGGTCATCTGTAAAAGAGAGAAACTTAGCTGAAAAGGTTGTCGTGCAAAAGGTAGGTTATTGTAACATCCCAAATTTTCAATTTGGAATGTTATACATTAGATCATCATTGCATATCATATTTTATTTGCTTTTGGTTTTGATCCTAGAAATTCTACGCAACTCAAGGACCCACGGAGAGAGTTGGGGATTTCGTTATTTTCATATTTGAGTTTTCTCAAATTTTGAGAATAAGATCATTTGATTTTTATTATTTTATCTTCAATTATTTCTATTACAAAAATATGAGAGAGGGAATAAAATGACTTTCCCAAAATAAATAAATATTGTGGATTTAATAATAATATCAAATAAGATTTTATTTCGGAATTTTTCGCTATTTTATTGGAATTTAGGAAAAATGTGCTTCTTCAAATTTTCATTTAGGCCCCAAATAAATGTTCACATTGTCCCTCTTGATTTTAGAAGTCGGAGAAAATTTATTTCAGGATTTTTGGAGTCCGTTTAGTATTCCTTTTATTTTTCTGAGCATAATTATTAAAAAAAGTCTAAACCGACTCTGGGCCGTAACCGGCCAGGACTCCGCCTGGTCGGGCCCTTTATATAGCGCCGCCTAGGCCCAAGGCCAGCCCAGCCGCGCCCCGCCCCCGAAACCCTAACCCTAGGCCGCCGCCGCCGCCTCGCCTCGCCGCCGCGCCGCCCGCGCCGCCGCCTCACCGCGCCGCCTCGCCGCCACCTCGCCTAGCCATCCGCGCCGCCGCCTGCCTTGCCCGCCGGACCGCTGCCGGATCCACTATCGCCGGAGGTATATCTCGCCACCGGTTTTTTTAGAAAACCGATCGGTTTTCCGTCGGTTTGTTCGTTTTTTTAGTTTTGGTTTTTTTAAATAGATCGGGTTTTCCGGTTTATTTAATTAGCAAGCGTTCACCCGTTCGTTTTAACGAACGCGTTCGTAGTTTGGATCCAGATAACGAACATTCGTTCGTCAATCTGTTCATCATTTTTCTTTTTCTCGGATTTTCCGTGATTATTTCTGATCGCGATTTCTGATCCGATTTTCGTTTTAGTATAACTTTTCGCTCGTTTATCGGAATCAAGCGATTCAAGCGCCTGGAGTTTCTTCTCAAAACCCTCTTTCGGTTTAACCAACTTAAACAAGTTTTTGATTCTGTAAAATTTGACTTAGGTCCAGATTAGTAAAACGAAGTTATTTCTTTTGCCGTTTGACTTTCGTTGTTTTGTTTGATTTGATTCTTTTTGCAAACCGGAGTTCTTAAGTTGAACTTTCTGGTTAGATCTCTTATTTGAGTTTTACCTCTACATTATATAAGTACTTATTGTATGCTTGTTTGTTTGGTTGCGATAGAGTATCCGGAGTGCGTCGCCTGTTACTTCGAATCTCTATGTTTCGCGGATCATCAGCAAGGCAAGTAACACTTTGATCATACCTTTTTACTGCCCAGTTTTACTGCATTGGATCAATCCTCAAACATTGCATGATTAGGATCTAATTAAATTATGGTATGGGAAGTAATTGAGGTAGTACCTATTACCTGTTCTATTATCAAACCTTTGGGAGTTACTTCTACGTTTGCTTATATGCCATGCTATGCTAGTAGACGTGGATTGGGTGAGTGATATCCATGACAGATGTGAGATTGTTAATTAATGGTTTATTTAAGGTGGCAACTTAAACACACATCTGGGTGGATTGAGGTACCTGGGTATTCCAGGATTGCCTCTTGTTTTTCTTTATGGACCGCCACCCAGGGCCAAAGGGGTCATGAGATTATTCATACTAGAAACTTTCATGTGCAGCCACAAGCTATTATGGCCTCTAGCATAGTTGACTAAGTCGTGCGAACTCTTACAGTGGTAGACTAGCATATGTAGGGGAAAGTAGGTGTAACAATCTACCCATCGTAAGGTGTTAGCGCTTCTGAAAGACTATGTCTTGGTCATCCGATTCTCGAACACCATGTAGTGCGAGAAATCCAACGGGGGAGATTGAGTCTTGTGGGGAAAAGTGCACAATCTCTGCAGAGTGTATAAAGTAATCATGGTTAGCCGTGTCCCCGGTTATTGACGTTTTGAGTATCTAGTACTTGGATTATCATGTGAATCTCATCATGTTACTTTAATTAATTTTGTTTTGTTCGATAAATGATGATGCTTAATTGGGATTGAGGATGCTGTCAACCATTCTCAATGTTTAACAACCACCATGATAGTTAAATAAAATTTATTCCTTTGCAGTAGGGAAAAATTGGCTTTATGCAAAAACTATAACCATAGAGCTTTTCCACCAGCCATATATGCATGTAGTATAGCCTGTTTCATTCATTACTCTCTATGTGTTACATTGCCAGCATATTCCATGTGCTGACCTGTTTTCGGGCTGCAACCTTTCATGTTGTAGACTTTTCAGACGACGAGTAAGGTGCCTTTAGGTCGTGGTTCTATACTCAGTGATGCCGTTGGAGTTGATGGACTCGTTTATCTTCCAAGCCTTCCGCTGTTATCGTTATTAGATGGCCTTAAGCCATATTTATTGTAATAAGTTCTCTTTTGAGACATTCGATGTAATAAGTGTGTGATTGCTACTCTGTTATAAATCCTTCAAGTACTATGCGTGTCAGTATTACTGATCCAGGGATGACACTGATGCACAAAGATCAGACTATTTGAGGTCTGGTCGCTACAAGATGGTATCAGCGCCAGGTTGACTGTAGGAAGCTAAAGCCCTAGATCACTACTCTGTTCTCATTTCCGACTCCTCATCTTTTCTACTCTTTTAGGATGGCGGATGCAAGGAACAAGTTCATGCAACCGGATGAAGATACACCCTTTGGACGCCACCTGAAGGAAGTCACTAAGTACCTGAACATCGGAGTACCAAGCTTCACCGGGACTTACAACGCCACTTTACCCGAAGAGGAGCGCTGGATGATTCAAGTTCAAGTTCCAGGAAGGACGTTCGCACCAGTCACTGAGCCTATAGAGTTTTCCTTTGATGCACCAACCTGTAGCCTAGGAAAGAGTATGGCAGCCCACATCACCATGGGACTCATTGGAGAAGTTTACCGCAATGATCTCAAGGATACTATCTACCAGATTTGTGGGCGCTGAGATGAGCATTGGGAGATGATCAGCACCAAGAAGGACTGATCAATTGCAGCTTTCATCCAGGAGTTAAACCAGCACATTCGACGCCAGGTAAACCAGATGTGCACAGACATGATGGAGTTGAAGAAAGCAACGGCCAGAATTATCAAGCTAGAAGAAGAACTGAAGGCCACTCGCAAGGATTATATGGAGGAGATCGTCGCTCTAGTGAGACAGAACGGCGACCTAAAAGAGAAGATCGAAGTATTCATTGGAGATTCAGCACCAGGAGAAGAAGATGATGATTCCACTTGCTCGGAGAACTACATCATCATCGACGACACCGATTCCGATCCTAGTGATGATGACTTCGAAGACGAAGCTGGAGCAGATATCATGGAGTCTTCATCGGAACAGTTTTTCTAGTAGACCACCATAACAGTAGTAGTGTTCCACCATGTATATAGCATAGTCCAAGCACTTTTACGATAGTTCTAGACCGATTGTATGCTTTGCTTGATTGAATGAAGTGATTTTGTGTGCATTTTGCCTCATGTGCATTTGGGTAGTGTTTTCTCTTTAGACCTCATTCTATTCTTAATTCTCATATTTTATAAACCCTCAGATGCCTCCGGGACGTGACAATGGATTTACTTTCCCACCGGAGCTCACTTAGTTGATCCAGCAGCAGAATGCTTTGATGCAGTTGCTAGTCTAGAACCAGAATCAGGGGAACTACAACAACAACAACAACAACAACAACAACAACAACAACAACAACAACAACAACAACAACAACCCACCACCGCCACCACCTGTTGATCACTTAACCTGTTTTCTTAGGTTGAATCCGCCCGTGTTCTCCAGTAGCACTGAGCCGATTGTTGCAGATGATTGGCTCCATAAGACAGGAAGGGAGTTGACCACAGTAGGATGCATAGATGCGGAAAAGGTGAAGTTTGCCGCCCATCAGCTTGAAGGACCCGCAGCAGCATGGCGGGAGAATTTTACAGCCACTTACCCTGTAGACACTGTCACATGGGATCAGTTTCAGAAAGCTTTCCGTACTGCCCATGTTTCAGCAGGAGCTATGGCCATGAAGAAGCGTGAGTTTCGCGACTTGCGCCAAGGAGGACGCACAGTTGGCCAGTATGTGGATGATTTTAGTAAGCTAGCACGTTATGCTCCAGATGACGTTGCTACGGATGCAGCTAAGCAGGAAAAGTTCCTGGAAGGACTGAATGATGAGCTGAGCATGCAGTTGATGGTAGCAAGCTTCAACGACTACCAGGAGTTGGTAGATCATGCTCTTATGATTGAGGGGAAGCACCAGCAGATTGAAAACCGCAAGATGAAGTATGGACAGGGGAAGTACAATTCTGGAGCTCATTAGAAGCCACGTTTTACCCCTAAACCAGGAGGACCTTTCCAGCATACCCATGGAGGAGGTAGCTCGCACAACCATAATGGCCCCAAGAATGGTAATGGGAATGGAGGAAGCAACAACCAGAACCGTACCAACCCATCGACCCCAGCCAAGAGAGACTTGAGCCAAGTCACTTGTTTTAAGTGTCAGAAGACCGGACATTATGCCAATGAATGTCCTGAAGCTCAGAATGGAAATGGAAGCTCTGGGAAGAAGACGAACCCTTTCAACAGGGGACAGGTGAACCACGTTAACGTGGAGGAGGTTGAAGCTCAGCCGGATGCAGTAATTGGTAAGTTTTTGGTTAAGTCATTTACTACACTCGTTCTTTTTTATACTGGTGCATCACATTCATACATCTCAAGGGGATTCGTTGATAAGTATAACCTGCCCACTAAGGTTCTTAGAACACCTATGTTAGTAAGCTCACCAGGAGCCGAGTATATGGCCAGTCAAGGATGTTTCCAAGTGCCATTAAGTATAGGAAGGCATGTTTTCCCTTCGGATCTAATTATTCAGGAATCGCAAGGTTTGGACGTGATTCTAGGTATGGATTGGCTATAAATGTATGGGGGAAACATCGATTGCGCCCGTAAGACAATTTTGCTTACGGCGCCAGAAGGAAAAAGGATCAAGTATGTATCCCGGCATGTGCCGAAAAGGACGCAAGTAAATTCCTTATCAGGAGTTGTGCATGTGGAAGTACCCGTGGTAAAGGATTTCCCTGACATATTTCCAGAAGAGTTGCCAGGCATCCAACCGGATAGAGATATTGAGTTTTTGATTGAGCTTTTGCCTGGCACAGGACCAATATCAAAGAGATCATACAGGATGCCCGCAAAAGATTTGGAGGAGATTAAGAAGCAGATTAAGGAGTTACTGGATAAAGGTTATATTCGCCCAAGTTCTTCGCCTTGGGGATCGCCAGTACTTATAGTGGAGAAGAAGGATGGATCCTTAAGAATGGTTGTTGATTATCGTGGATTGAATGAAGTAACAATCAAGAACAAGTACCCACTACCGATGATCAATGAACTGTTTGATCGATTGCAAGGAGCTAAGGTGTTTTCTAAAATCGATCTGCAATCATGGTACCTTCAGTTGAAGATTCGAGAGCAGGACATACCTAAGACAACTTTCACCACAAGGTATGGGCTGTATGAGTATACCGTTATGTCATTTGGTCTGACTAACGCACCTGCCTATTTTATGAACATGATGAACAAGGTGTTTATGGAGTTTTTGGATAAGTTCGTCATAGTGTTCATTGATGATATTCTGGTTTACTCGAAGAATGAAGAGGAACATAAGGAGCATTTGCGATTGGTACTCGAGAAGCTCAGAGAACATCAGTTATATGCCAAGTTCAGCAAATGTGAGTTTTGGTTGAAGGAAGTAGGATTCCTTGGACACGTTATATCCGGAGAAGGAATAGCAGTTGATCCCGCAAAGGTTGTCACTGTGACAAATTGGGAAGCACCAACAACAGTTGGAGAGATCCGGAGTTTCCTTGGGCTCGCAGGATACTACCGGAGATTTATTGAGAACTTCTCGAAGATTGCAAAGCCTATGACGGAGTTGTTGAAGAAGGATACCAAGTTCATATGGACCGAGGAATGTGAGGCTAGTTTCCAGGAGTTGAAGAAATGTTTGGTTACCTCACCAATGTTGATTCTGCCAGATCATACCAAGGATTATGAGGTGTATTGCGACGCTTTACGTCGAGGACTTGGAGCCGTGCTTATGCAGGAGGGAAGAGTTGTTTCGTATGCTTCACGACAACTGAAACCTCACGAATTGAATTATGCCACGCATGATTTGGAGTTAGAAGCCGTAGTGCATGCATTGAAAACGTGGAGACATTTCCTCATTGGAAACCATTGTGAGGTGTACATGGGTCACAAGAGTTCGAAGTACATTTTCACGCAAAAGGAGTTAAACCTCAGACAAAGGAGATAGTTGGAGCTCATCAAGGATTATGATATGAGATTGCATTATCATCCCGGAAAGGCTAATGTAGTAGCTAACGCATTGAGCCGTAAGAGCCATGTCAATACACTAATGATGGGAGATTTACCGGAGGAGTTAGCCGAGGATCTTCGTGAGCTATGTTTGGAGATAGTTCCGAGAGGCTATGTAGCAGCATTGGAGATTCAGTCAACTTTGCTGGATAAAATCAGAGAAGCTCAGAAGACTGACAAGGAGATTGCCTCTATAAAGGAGAAAATGAGCAAAGGAAAGGCTAAGGGATTTCTTGAGGATGAGCACGATACCCTATGGTTTGAAGACCGTGTTTATGTGCCAAATGATCCAGAGATTAGGAAGTTAATTCTGCAGGAGGCCCAGATTCACCATATTCGATTCACCCAGGAAATACCAAGATGTATTTGGATTTGAAGGATACTTTCTGGTGGACCGAATGAAGAAAGATATCTCGGAGTATGTAGCAGTTTGTGATGTATGTCAGAGAGTAAAGGCAGAGCATCAGAAGCCAGCAGGATTGCTATAGCCATTGCCAATACCCGAATAGAAGTGGGATAAGTTAGGCAAGGATTTTATCACGGGATTACCCAGGAACCGTTCAGGCTATGACTCGATTTGGGTTGTAGTTGATCGATTAACGAAGGTAGCTCAGTTCATCCCAGTAAAGGCCACTCACACCAGTGCTAAGTTGGCAAAGATATACATGACAAAGATAGTATGTCTGCATGGAGTTCCGAGGAGTATCGTATCAGATAGAGGAACCCAGTTTACCTCAGAATTCTGGAATCAGTTGCACGAAACTTTGGGTACCAGGCTGGAATTCAGCACAGCTTTTCATCCGCAGTCAGATGGACAGACCGAGAGAGTCAATCAGATTTTGGAGGATATGCTGAGAGCTTGTGCGCTAGATTATGGATCTAGTTGGGACGACAATTTGCCATATGCAGAGTTCTCTTATAACAACAGCTATCAAACCAGTTTGAAGATGGCCCCTTTTGAAGCTTTGTACAGAAGGAGGTGCAGAACCCCGTTGTCATGGGACGAAGTTGGAGACCGCCAGTTGTTTGGACCGGACTTAATCAAAGAGTCTGAACAGAAGGTGAAGCTGATTCGCGATAGGCTCAAGGTAGCCCAGTCCAGGCAGAAGAGCTACGCAGATTCTAAACACAAGGAGACGGTTTAAGAAGTCGGAGACCGAGTTTATCTTCGAGTATCTCCACTTCGGGGAGTTAAGCGCTTTGGAGTTAAAGGGAAAGTTAGCGCCACATTTTGTAGGACCATACCGAGTTTTGGAACGTATGGGAGAAGTGGCCTACAAGTTGGAATTGCCCGAAGGCTTGTCAGGAGTTCATGATGTGTTCCACGTTTCCCAGTTAAAGAAGTGCCACGCGGAGATGGCTGATGTACCACTGAGAGATGCAGTGCCGTTGGAAGCGATTCAGTTGGACAGTGATTTGACCTATGAAGAGAAACTAGTTAAGATTCTTGAGTATGCCAGCCGAGTCACCCGCAGCAAGGTTATCAAGTTTTGCAAAGTTCAGTGGAGCCACCACACAGAGGATGAAGCCACTTGGGAGCGAGAGGAGGATTTACTGAAAGACCACCCTCACCTATTTTCTAGCCAACCCGAATCTCGAGGGCGAGATTCATCTTAAGGGGGTTAGGTTTGTAACATCCCAAATTGTCAATTTGGAATGCTATACATTAGATCATCATTGCATATCATATTTTATTTGCTTTTGGTTTTGATCCTAGAAATTCTACGCAACTCAAGGACCCACGGAGAGAGTTCGGGATTTCATTATTTTCATATTTGAGTTTTCTCAAATTTTGAGAATAGGATCATGTGATTATTATTATTTTATCTTCAGTTATTTCTATTACAAAAATATGAGAGAGGGAATAAAATGACTTTCCCAAAATAAAGAAATATTGTGGATTTAATAATAAAATCAAATAAGATTATATTTTGGAGTTTTTCGCTATTTTATTTGAATTTAGGAAAAATGTGCGTTTTTAAAAATTGCATTTAGGCCCCAAATAAATGTTCACTTTGTCCGGCTTGATTTTAGAAGTCGAGGAAAATTTATTTCGGGATTTTTGCAGTCTGTTTAGTATTCCTTTTGTTTTTTCTAAGCGTAATTATTAAAAAAAAGTCCGAACCGACTCTGGGCCGTAACCGGCCAGGACTCCGCCTGGTCGGGCCCTTTATATAGCGCCGCCTAGGCCTGAGGCCAGCCCAGCCGTGCCCCGCCCCGGAAACCCTAACCCTAGGCCGCCTCCGCCGCCTCGCCTCGCCGCCGCTGCCGCCTCACCGCGCCGCCTCGCCACCGCCGCCGCCTCGCCTCGCCGCCCGCGCCGCTGCCCGCCTCGCCCGCCGGACCGCCGCCGCCGCCGGAGGTAGCTCTCGCCGCCGGGTTTTTTAGAAAACCGATCGGTTTTCCGTCGGTTTGTTCGTTTTTTTAGTTTCGGTTTTTTAAATAGATCGGCTTTTCCGATTTATTTAATTAGCGAGTGTTCGCCCATTCGTTCGTTTTAACGAACGCGTTCGTAGTTTAGATCCAGATAACGAACGTTCGTTCGTTAATCTGTTCATCGTTTTTCTTTTTCACAGATTTCCGCGATTATTTTTGATCGTGATTTCTGATCCGATTTTCGTTTTAGTATAACTTTTCGCTCGTTTATCGGAATCAGGCGATTCAAGCGCCTGGAGTTTCGTATCGAAACCCTCTTTCTATTTAACCAACTTAAACAAGTTTTTGCTTCTGTAAAATTTGACTTAGGTCCAGATTAATAAAATGAAGTTGTTTCTTTCGCCGTTTGACTTTCGTTGTATTGTTCGATTTGATTCTTTTTGCAAACCGGAGTTCGTAAGTTGAACTTTCTGGTTAGATCTCTTATTTGAGTTTTACCTGTGCATTAGATGAGTATTTATTGTATGATTGTTTGTTTGGTTGCGATAGAGTATCCGGAGTGCGCCGCCTGTTACTTCGAATCTCTAGGTTTCGCGGATCATCAGCAAGGCAAGTAACACTTTGATCATACCTTTTTACTACCCAGTTTTACTGCATTGGACCAATCCTCAAACATTGCATGATTAGGATCTAATTAAATTGTGGGATGGGAAGTAATTGAGGTAGTACCTATTACCTGTTCTATTATCAAACCTTTGGGAGTTACTTCTACGTTTGCTTATATGCCATGCTATGCTAGTAGACGTGGATTGGGTGAGTGATATCCATGAGAGATGTGAGATTGTTAATTAATGGTTTATTTAAGGTGGCAACTTAAACACACATCTGGGTGGATTGAGGTACCTGGGTATTCCAGGATTGCCTGTTGTTTTTCTTTATGGACCGCCACCCAGGCCCAAAGGGATCATGAGATTATTCATACTAGAAACTTCCGTGTGCAGCCACAAGCTATTATGGCCTCTAGCATAGTTGACTCAGTCGTGCGAACTCTTACAGTGATAGACTAGCAGATGTAGGGGAAAGTAGGTGTAACGGTCTACCCATCGTAAGGTGTTAGCGCTTCTCAAACACCATGTAGTGCGAGAAATCCAACGGGGGAGATTGAGTCTTGTGGGGAAAAGTGCGCAACCTCTGCAGAGTGTATAAACTAATCATGGTTAGCCTTGTCCCCGGTTATGGACGTTTTGAGTATCTAGTACTTGGATTATCATGTGAATCTCATCATGTTACTTTAATTAATTTTGTTTTGTTCGATAAATGATGATGCTTAATTGGGTTTGAGGATGCTGTCAACCATTCTCAATGTTTAACAACCACCATGATAGTTAAATAAAATGTATTCCTTTGCAGTAGGGAAAAATTGGCTTTATGCAAAAACTGTAACCATAGAGCATTTCCACTAGCCATATATCCATGTAGTATAGCCTGTTTCATTCGTTACTCTCTATGTGTTATATTGCCAGCATATTCCATGTGCTTACCCGTTTTCAGGCTGCAACGTTTCATGTTGCAGACTTTTCAGACGACGAGTAAGGTGCCTTTAGGTCGTGGTTCTATACTCAGTGATGCCGTTGGAGTTGATGGACTCGCTTATCTTCCAAGCCTTCCGCTGTTATCGTTATTAGATGGCCTTAAGCCATATTTATTGTAATAAGTTCCCTTTTGAGACATTCGATGTAATAAGTGTGTGATTCCTACTCTGTTATAAATCCTTCAAGTATTGTGCGTGTCAGCATTACTAATCCAGGGATGACACTAATGCACAGAGATCAGACTGTTTGAGGTCTGGTCGCTACAGTTATACTAAGTAAACCAAGTACGGTTCAAGATGAGTAAAATTGAGCCTAATTGTCACTTGTTTACACGCGTTGAGCCCCTTGTATTGTTATTGGGGTTTAGCCATCAAACTTGTGTCAATCATGTATAGCTACGCCGGACTCGTCTAACCGTGTCCGTGGTCTTAACGACCTGACAGATGCTCTAGTTGGTGAGGCCGTTTAGTTTGCGGCTGTCAAAGCAGCCGCACGATCTTCCGCGTGCAAGGAGCGCTTAATATTTCCATTTATCAAAATGATGCCACGTGGACCGGCATCTTAAGCATGAGAGAAGCGTAATGCGGTATTGCGTTAAAGCGGGCAAAATCTTCGCGTCCGAGTAGTGCTTGATAGCCACTTTGGAACGGAGCGATGTGAAAGGTTAATTTTTCGCTGCGGAAGTTATCAGGAAAGCCGAATATAACCTCTAGTAGCAGGGAGCCCGTGCAATGGGCCTCTGGGACTGGCGTTACTCCTTTAAAGGCAGTATTGATGTGGCTGATTTTTGTTGGGTCTATCCCCATTTTGCAGACTGTATCCTGATATATCAGGTTTAAACTACTGCCGCCGTCCATCAGGACTCGTGTGAAGTGGTATCCGTCGATTATTGGGTCTAACACCAAGGCAACCCATCCTGCAGGCCGGATACTTGCTGAGTAATCCCGATGGTCGAAGGTGATTGGTTGGGACGACTAGTGTCTCTATGAGTGCCACGTTGTTTTTCTTTATCACGTGTAATACATTTACTGTTTTGACTTCTGGTGGAAATTTCTTCTGTTCCCCGGTGCTTTGTTTGCGAGGCTCGTCCTCGTCTTCACTTGGTGAATCCAGCCCCTTGTGTTCGGCGTTGAGTTTGCCGGACTGCTTGAAGACCCAACATTCTCTATGTGTATGATTGGCAGGTTTATCAGGGGTGTTGTGGATCTGACATAGTTTGTCCAGAATCTTGTTTAGGCTAGACAGTTCGTCTCTGTTGCCTTTGAGGGGCAACTTTTGCTGACCCAGTCGAGAGCTTTTGAATCCGGCATTTACCGCCGTGCTCTTCGGGCTGTCTTCTTTATTCCGGCGCTTGTTTTTGCTGCGTCGTGGCTTCCCGTTTTCGTCCCTAACTTCGGATGTACTTGGGTCGCTGGTGCTGCATCGGGCTAACCAGCTGTCCTCGCTTGCGCAAAAGCGGGTCATGAGGCTTGTTAATGCAGCCATTGTTCTTGGCTTTTCCTGGCCGAGATGTCTGGCAAGCTATTCATCTCGAATGCTGTGTTTGAAAGCTGCTAAAGCTTCGGCGTCCGGACAGTCGACTATTTGGTTCTTTTTAGTGAGAAACCTATTCCAAAGCTTTCGGGCTGACTCTCCGGGCTGTTGGGTTATATGACTTAGATTGTCTGCATCCAGTGGTTGGACGTAGGTCCCTTGAAAATTTGCCCAAAAAGAGTCCTCGAGCTCTTCCCAACTACCAATGGTGTTTTCGGGGAGGCTTTTAAGCCAGTGTCGGGCTGGCCCTTTGAGCTTGAGGGGTAAGTACTTGATGGCATGGAGATTGTCTCCTCGAGCCATGTGGATATGTATGATGTAATCCTCAATCCAGACCCCAGGGTCTGTCGTTCTGTCGTATGCCTCTATGTTTACGGGTTTGAATCCCTCTGGAAATTCATGGTCCAGCACCTCGTCGGTGAAACATAGGGGGTGTGCGGCGCCCCTGTATTTGGGTGTACCGTGGTGTTCGGATTTTTGTTGTGTTGTATTGCGTGCTGGAGCGCGCTTTCTTGGCCCGTAGATGGATCGGGTTGGGCCATCCTTGTGATGCGAGTCCTTACGCGGATCGCGTACTGGCTTGTCTGCGGCGTCATTCGCCGTTCTTTGTTGGCCCCGAAATCGTCTATCCGAACGGATGGCTGTTTTGTTTTCTGATTGCGGGGGCTCTAAGGCCTCATCATCGAATTCAGGTAGTAGCTTTCGCTTCGGGTAGCTCTTTGTGTGGCAATTGCCGCCATACTTTTATGTGGTGTTGAGTACTTCACTCCATCTGATTCTGAGTGTATCTTCCGCAGCTTTGAGCTTTCGCTTCTGCTTTTTCAGGCTCCGCGCAGTGGCGACAAGCCTATGATGGAAATTTCTTCTGCTCCAGGAGCTTGTCCGGTGTGATGTCATCCGGACTGTTATCCTTGCCGGAGACGGGTTGTTTGGTTTGATTCTCCGTGTTGCCCTCGTCGGACGGTTGTTCGTCGTCCGCTGGCTCACCCTGCTCTATCGCTGGGCCTATGTGATTGCTGTTTCTGCCGAGGCAGGATTTGGAGCGGCGTTTACGCCGCCGCCTTGACTACTTCTCAAGGGAACGATCCTTCGCCGCGTCCTTCCGTTCCCCATCGCCGTTTTCTTTTGGTGTGTCCACCATGTATACATCAGGGGATGGGGTGGCTGTCCAGTGCCCTGTGGGCAAAGGTTCCTGTTCGTCTCCTGCATCGTCGTCCATACCGTCGATGTCTTCGGAGTCCAAGTCGATCATGTCGGTCAAATCATCGACAGTGGCTACTAAGTGGGTGGTGGGTGGGCGGCGAATTTCTTCATTACCCGTATCCCAATCCTGCCGGACATAGTTCGGCCAGGTTGCTCCTGACAGGGAGAGGGACTTTAACGAGTTCAGTATGTCACCGAAGGGCGAGTGCTGAAAGATATCCGCGGAGGTGAACTCCATGATCGGTGCCCAGTCGGATACGATAGGCATGGGCGCGGGCGGTTCGGAGTCCGTGGCCGGAAAAGAATCTGGCAATTTGGAGTCACGGCTCTTGTGAAGGGTAAAGGTGGTATTCGGCTCGATTGCCGCTGAGACTACGGCCTCCGTGGCAGGGTCTAGCCACCCGTCCATGGTTGGCGCGGTAGGCTCCGAATTGAGGGTCGAAACGGTTGCAGGTGCGATCTCCTGAACACTGCCCGACGGTAGAGCTAAATCATGCTCATCGTGACCGTGCGGCGCACTCGGCAGGGGCTCGAATCTGTCGAAGATCAAGTCTCCGTGGATGTCGGCCGTGTAGTTTAGGTTTCCAAACCTGACCTGATGTCCAGGGGCGTAACTCTCGATCTGCTCCAGATGGCCAAACGAGTTGGCCCGCAGTGCGAAGCCGCCGAATACAAAGATCTGTCCGGGGAGGAAAGCCTAACCCTCGACTGCATCGCTATTGATGATTGAAGGATCCATCAAGCCTAACGATGACGACACATAGGAACTCTCAATGAAAGCACCAATGTCGGTGTCAAAACCGGTGGATCTCAGGTAGGGGGTCCCGAACTGTGCGTCTAGGCGGATGGTAACAAGAGACAAGGGACACGGTGTTTTTACCCAGGTTCGGGCCCTCTTGATGGAGGTAAAACCCTACTCCTGCTTGATTGATATTGATGATATGGGTATTACAAGAGTTGATCTACCACGAGATCGAAGAGGCTAAACCCTAGAAGCTAGCCTATGGTATGATTGTTGTCTATTGTCCTACGGACTAAACCCTCCGGTTTATATAGACACCGGAGGGGGCTAGGGTTATGCAGAGTCGGTTACAAAGAAGGAGATCTACATATCCGTATTGCCAAGCTTGCTGTGACACCCCAAAATTTGACCTTATTTTATTAATCAAAATTTTGCCAGGAAATTAAAACTTCTTATTTTCTGGGCTCCCTTTTCATTTTTGAACCATTTCCTCTCTTGTTATTATGGAGTTTTTCCCCAAAGCGAAAACTTTTCGAATATGTTTTTGGACTTGTTTAAATCTCTAAAGAGAAACTTTCCTTTCATTAGCAGAACTAATTACATAATTAATTTGCTTAATTTTTATTTTCTTGAAAAATGGTTTTTCAAGGTTTTATGGCCATATTTGAACTACAACCATTTGATAAATTCACTTAAAATTCCAACAAAAATTTGGAGATGTCAAGTGATGTTTTTAAATCACTTTTATGCAAAAATAAATTTTATTCATAAAATATTTTGAGCTCTGCAAGAAATTTTCTTCTCTGGTCCAGTGGACAGTTTTGCAATATAACTCATGTAAACACTCCTTCCCAGCCTCCACCAAAATTATGGGATGTCAGTGGTTGCATGCCATCCAACTTTATGCAAAAACCTTGTGATGTTCTATGGAGAAATTAAGTGCACCAACCTCTTTTTCATTCTGGACCTGACTTGTGTTTTGTACTGCAACCCCATTCATTCTTGCTCTAGTGACCTTGTGTTTTCACCTACTTGTAGTCAACCCTGCAAAACCCCTAAGTCCAGGAGCATGCACTCTTTGGAACACTTTTGGTCCATGTAATGAGGCCATTTACTCCCTGTCCAGAAGTGTAGTTTTGCAAAACATGCACTAGGAAGTTTCTCCTTTTTGCAAACTAACTTCACCACCCACTCTTTCTTCTAAAGAGACCCCACCCTGGGAGATTTGGCCACCCCAAGAACTGCCTAGGTTCCTTTGGCATTTCGTCGAACACCCTGAGTGCATAGCCAGTTTTGGTATGATTTCAAGTTTGCATTGTGAACCTGAGTCACTGAACTATCAAGCATGTCCCATAGATTTGCCCTAGCCTATAACCCTGTTCTGCTAACTCTCGTGTGGTTTGGAACCCTCTAGGCTGCCCTGGCATTTCGTCGAGCATTACCCGGGCGTGCACTGGGCGCGCCCAGAGCGTGCGTTTGGCACGCACGTGCGCCCGAGTCGCCGCATCCCACCCCGCGCTCAATCCGGTCCGTGACCGACCGCAGCCAGCACGCAGTGTCCCCTTCTGCACCCACCAACCCCGCAGCTCTCGCCACGTCTCCGGCTATCCAACCGCTAGCCGCCACCGCCGCTCGACCGCTCCTGCGCTAGCCAGCACCGCCCAAGCAGCCAGCGCTGGCCACTTGCCCCCTGGAGCAGTGCGTGATCATCCTCAAGCGTGTCCTCTAGCGCTCGTCGCTGCCACGTCACCCAAGCCACAGCATGGCGGTTCGCCGTCGTCCTTATCACTGGCCGCCTCGGAACCGACCTCCATCGCCTATATAAGGAGCCCCGAGCTCATCCCCGCATGCAGGCAGTCCCAAATCATCTCCCTAGGAACCCCATTGGTAGCAAATCAACTCGGGGAGGCCTTCTTCCCCCTCTCCGGCAACTACAGTCGCCGCCATGGTGCCAGCCATTCCGGCGCAACCAGGGCCTCCCCCTCTCCACTCTCTCCACCAGGAACTTCCCCTTCCTCCCATGAACCCAACCCCCTACTCGATTTTGAACGGGAACCACCATAGCCCCAAAACCACTCTGCTCCCGAAGCCTCCTCCGCCGCGAAGCTCACCGCCGGCAGCTCCCTCCGTCCCCACCTACCTGGCAACCACCTGGAGGGCCGCCCTGGAGTGGCGGATCCATCCCCACCCTCGGGGCCCCGCGAGGAGCCGCCAGTCGCCGGCGACGATCGCCGGAGCTTCGCCTCGGCTCGGGACAGAGGAAGAGAGTGAAGAAGACTAGTCAAACCTGACTAGTGGGCCCCCTGGACCCACTGTCAGTGACCCATCTCACCGCCACGCGTGTTAAGTGAAAGCGTAAACTCCCCAGTACGTTTTCCCTGCACCGAAAGCGTATTCTGTCCGAAGCGTTTTCTTTTATATCTTTATTTTAAAAACAGATTTGACCAGAACTTTGACTGACCATAACTCTTTAAATATAACTCCAAATAAATTAATTCTTTTTCCTACCTCTTTCAAATATTGTCTAGTTTATTTTAAGATTTATTTTAACAATTTTAAAACAACTTTTTTGTGCTGTTTTGGAAATGTGTGTTAATTCAAATTTATTTGGAATAGGATTTTTGGAGAAGGCTTTCAAAAGTTTGGAGTGCACCCTGTGTTTCCTCCTATTGAAGGCAAGCGTCTTGAACCCTGGCATAATATTTTGATGTGTTCGTTGACACGTTTAAGACACCACCTCATTTCGGAGAAACGCGCTATTTTCTGTGATGATACGATCATTTGCATAAATGCTCTTTTGAAATTTCCTTGCTATTGGAAATGGACATATATGTGATAATGATCATCCTCGTATGCCGTTCGTACCTACCGGAAGGAAAAACGGGAAAGTCTCCGTCTTGGGTAGACCCGAGCTTGTCCCTGGTTCCTCGTCGAGACGAGTGTGTCCGGCATGGCATGAAGGGTACGATGAGTGGTGAGTCTGTCTATTTGATGAAATATATTCGTTATTCTAATCATGCAGGGAATACCTAAAACCTCCTGAGTCGACCCTATATCGAGTCTTGTTCCAGTAACCCCCATTCTTGCTATGTACTACCACTTGTCGCTGCTGCAGGTAGGGTACGGTTCAGTAAGTTGTCAACCCCTTTCCTAGCACACACCGTACAGAGAGGCCATGGTGGAAGATACCGGAGGCATCCGGTAGGCATGCCACCTGACCTGGGGGCATGGGTGTTTCGGTTGTAGCCGAAGGGGTAGCTCCCCTAGTTTGGGCGTGGTATAAGTTTTGTGATCCCATGCTACATCGAGGTTGTAGCCTCCCACTTAGAGTTTTGCTTAAACAAGTGTCGTGGGTGATTCCAGACACCAATGAGTTAAGCTGGTGTGTGCAAGTTAGGCGTGTTTTCAACTAAAAGGCCGTAGACGGAATTAGTCCCGATGGACTAAAGGAAATCCGTTACTCGTGGGTAAAGAGTACACCCTCTGCAGAGATATTAAACCTATTCGAATAGCCGTGTCCATGGTTAAGGATTACAGTCTGGGATGGGTCAAGTGTCGGTCTTAGTGTCGGTCTTCGGAGGAGAAACTGTTAAACCAGAACTGGGATCACGATTTGAGACTTGTGATGATTATGGATTATTATTTTGTTGTGGACTAACCCGTTATACTTTTGGCTTTATCGGATATCCCTGGGATGGTTCTCCCTCCTGGATATTCACTGTGATGACTTTATCAGCCTTTTCTGTGGTGTCGCTATGACGCCCGATTGCGGCATTTCTTTTAAAGCCCTTTCTGTGGTGTCGCTATGACGCCCGATTGCGGCATTTCTTTTAAAGCCCTTTCTGTGGTGTCGCTAAGACGCCCGATTGTGGCATTTCTTTTAAAGCCCTTTCTGTGGTGTCGCTTAGACGCCCGATTGTGGCATGCTTGTTATCTTAATTACCTTACAAGCCCTTTCTGTGGTGTCGCTCAGACGCCCGACTGTGGCATGCTTGTTATTTCCCTTTTCATACAAGCCCTTTCTGTGGTGTCGCTTAGACGCCAGACTGTGGCATGCTTGTTATTTAATTACCTTACAATCCCTTTATGTGGTGTCGCTCAGATGCCCGACTGTGGCATGCTCATTTTGCTATCCTTTCGAGACGTCGCTTCAGACATCCGATCGGTGCATTTTATTATTATTCTGTCATTACATATTCCTGTTGCATACATAACCTGCTTGCATGCATAAAAGATTTTTATTTATGACTGACGATGTGATCATAGAATATTTCAGTGCATGTTTATCAATTATATTATTTCCGTGTTCATGATGTTTGCGAGTACATTCAAAGTACTCACTGGCTTGTCCCTGGCTATTGTCTTGGCCAGATATCTGCTTGGAGAGGAGAATTGCGATGACAGCCCTGGAAGCTAGGCAACGGTGATAGCAGTCTCGCGAAGATAGGAGTTAACCTGGTCAGCTGTTCCTGTGGGAAATGGAGTCCCATAGACCGCGGTGATCCACAAAAACCGCTTCCGCCCTCAGCCACTAGACACCAATTGTTGTACGCATAGGCCACAATGGTCTCGTACTACATATTTTGTACTTTTGCTTGGAATTTCTGTAAACAAGTTGGTGCCTCATCAGCTAACAGTAATCCTAGGGCTGATGAGCTCGACGGCTATTTTCTGGAAATTAAGGCCCGGAAAAACCGGTCGCGACAGACTTGGTATCAGAGCCAGACTGACCATTGGCTAATCCTATCTTAGCCAGGTCAATGAACTTAGGTAAACCAACCCACCAGACCTCAGCAAAACCCCAGCCAAGCTTCCCTTGCAAGATAGCCCCACAGTGACCCGACACCTTTTTGGCAGTCGGTGCCCAACCTACCAGCCTAGCCGTCGATCACGCGCCAGTGATCGCCCCCCTAAATAGTCCTTTTCGCAAGCGTGCGGAGGAAGACTCCGTCCCCTTTGCCTATAAAAAAGGGGCACGCTAACCTCAACCCAGCACAGCACAACCGCTACCCCAAACCGAGCCACAATGCCTGGCCCTGTCGTACACAATGAGACCACAACAACCAACCTTGGAGGCTTTGTGACCAGACTCGCAAACCTCACCCGTCGTGCCTATGTGTTAGAAGAGCCTCCAGAATATGTTGTGTACCAAGGACCTATGAGCGGTGAGAGCCGTCAATTTTGGGCCACTGTACACATCTACGGTAGGGGTCTAGCACCCGAGCGCCCCTACAGGTTCACCGGAAGAAGAACAACTTCCTTTGAGCCACAAGCCATCCAACTAGCTGCTCGAGAGGCTATAGTTCATCTCTGACACTTGTCGCCCAGAGTTAACTGTCGCTTGTTCCACTACTACCCCAGACGTGAAGGGTATGGTAGACCACCCCAAGTTGCCAACGGAGATCACGAGATGGATCCAGCATTGATGCATCTAGTGCGCTATGTAAGTGCACTAGAGGAACTATTCGATCAAATCACCATTGATCTAATCACAGCTCGTGGAGAGCTGGTTCGTCGAGCCCCGGCAAGAGAAGAGAACGAGCCCAACACCGACAACCTAGTCGTGCTGTTTGGAAAACCAATCGAGTCCCTGAGATCTGCCCCAGCCATCGGCCAAGGTGTTGCAATAACCCCAGAAGTGCTTCGTCGCGTTCTGGGAGCACAACCCAACGGGGTTATGGCCAACAATCCCCGAGATGGCCATCATCGCTACCCCGAGCCTGCAGCCCCTCAGCCCACTCCAGCTAATTCCGACAGCGAGACCCGTGGAGAAGCCTCGACATCCACAAGGCACACCCGCTTAGATGTAAACGAGGTAGACTAAGTCACCCGAGTAGTGTCGAGTCCTAGTGTACCCTCTCTTTGCAATCGTGTGACCTTGTATATTAACGCAGCCTGTCGTCATGCCTCTGTTTTAAATAGTACCCTTGCATGGATATGCCAGCATGCATTATAAATTTCTACCCCAGGCACAGTTGCCAAAAACCTCCCCGACAACCCCCACAGTACACGTCACTTTGGTGAGATATGTGTGAATCTGTGGCTTGACCCCGACCCGTGGAGCAGAGCTGGAAGTTTCTTTACCATTCACCCCGGTAAAAATGACCCAGCTCCGATGCTATAAAAAGGCCACCGCGTGACCTTGCCAAGGCACCTCTCCCCTTGTGCACCATCCACACAACCATTTCTTGCCATGCCGAGCCCCAGCATTTACCTGAGAACCCCAGATGCAACCCCGGGTAGTTTTGTCAAAATATTGTGGGATTTTACCTGCAGTACCATGGGCGCTACCCAACCACCCCAGTACGAGCTGTTCAAATCAAGAATCACCTATTCCACCTCGAGATATTGGGCAGCAGTGCACATCCCTCCCGTGAACTCAGACCAAGACCTAACGGAGGTCTCCTTCATGGGGAAATCTATGCCAACCCCACAGATGGCCATAGAAGCTGCTGCATACGAAGCGCTTGCTCGCCTTCGATTCGCGGTACCCTATGCCAGCGAACGAGGGTATTATTACTTTTCGAGCCGTGCAGCACCCGGTGGAGTAACATCTTTTCCCGGTGGACGAATTGAGAGAGACCCAGTCTTGGCCAACCTTGTCCAGTACGTCATTGCTCAAGAACGTTTAACCCAAGTTGTGATGGGTTATCTCCAGAGCCTCGCGGATTTAAATCCTCAGATCGCCATCGGCAGATCACTAAGGCCCGACCAGGAGAGTCACATTCATCGACTGGTCAATCCCCTTCCCCCGATAGAAGAGGAATGTGTCCTAGTACCAGAGACGTTTTCTCGGGACCCCGTCCAGTTACCGTTTCCATTCTAGACATCGCCGCTATGGTTATTATTGCAACATTTAATTATGTATTGTAACTCATGCGTGATACCCTGAGCTTGTGCGACGAGTCAATTATTCGGCTTTTACAAATATGTATAGTTTTGTTGTCACTTATGCTCCATTATTTTAACCGTTTTCCCTCGCGAAAAATCCCGGAGAGTATTTGTTTTTCAAAACAACCCTTAGCAAATCTCGAGGACGAGATTTTTCTTAAAGGGGGTAGTGTTGTGACACCCCAAAATTTTGACCTTATTTTATTAATCAAAATTTTGCCAGGAAATTAAAACTTCTTATTTTCTGGGCTCCCTTTTTATTTTTGAACCATTTCCTCTCTTGTTATTATGGAGTTTTTCCCCAAAGTGAAAACTTTTCAAATATGTTTTTGGACTTGTTTAAAACTCTCAAGAGAAACTTTCCTTTCATTAGCAGAACTAATTACATAATTAATTTGCTTAATTTTTATTTTCTTGAAAAATGGTTTTTCAAGGTTTTATGGCCATATTTGAACTACAACCATTTGATAAATTCACTTAAAATTCCAACCAAAATTTGGAGATGTCAAGTGATGTTTTTAAATCACTTTTATGCAAAAATAACTTTTATTCATAAAATATTTTGAGCTCTGCAACCAATTTTCTTCTCTGGTCCAGTGGGCAGTTTTGCACTACAACTCATGTAAACACTCCTTCCCAGCCTCCACCAAAATTATGGGATGTCAGTGGTTGCATGCCATCCAACTTTATGCAAAAACCTTGTGATGTTCTATGGAGAAATTAAGTGCACCAACCTCTTTTTCATTCTGGATCTGACTTGTGTTTTGTACTGCAACCCCATTCATTCTTGCTCTAGTGACCTTGTGTTTTCACCTGCTTGTAGTCAACCCTGCAAAACCCCTAATCCAGGAGCATGCACTCTTTGGAACACTTTTGGTCCATGTAATGAGGCCATTTACTCCCTGTCCAGAAGTGTAGTTTTGCAAAACTTGCACTAGCAAGTTTCTCCTTTTTGCAAACTAACTTCACCACCCCCTCTTTCTTCTAAAGAGACCCCACCCTGGGAGATTTGGACACCCCAAGAACTGCCTAGGTTCCTTTGGTATTTCGTCGAACACCCTGAGTCCATAGCCAGTTTTGGTATGATTTCAAGTTTGCATTGTGAACCTGAGTCACTGAACTATCAAGCATGTCCCATATATTTGCCCTAGCCTATAACCCCGGTCAGCTAACTCTCGTGTGGTTTGGAACCCTCTAGGCTGCCCTGGCATTTCGTCGAGCATGACTCGGGCGTGCACTGGGCGCGCCCAGAGCGTGCGTTTGGCACGCACGTGCGCCCGAGTCGCCGCGTCCCACCCCGCGCTAAATCCGGTCCGTGACCGACCGCAGCCAGCACGCAGTGTCCCCTTCTGCACCCACCAACCCCGCAGCTCTCGCCACGTCTCCGGCAGTCCAACCGCTAGCCGCCACAGCCGACCGACCGCTCCTGCGCTAGCCAGCGCCGCCCAAGAAGCCAGCGCTTGCCACCTGCCCCCTGGAGCAGTGCGTGATCATCCTCAAGCGTGTCCTCTCGCACTCGTCGCCGCCACGTCGCCCAAGCCACAGCATGGCGGTTCGCCATCGTCCTTATCGCCGGCCGCCTCGGAACCGACCTCCGTCGCCTATATAAGGAGCACCGAGCTCATCCTCGCATGCAGGCAGTCCCAAATCATCTCCCTAGGAACCCCATTGGCAGCAAATCAACTCGGGAGGCCTTCTTCCCCCTCTCCGGCAACTACAGCCGTCGCCACGGTCCCGGCCATTCCGGCGCAACCAGGCCCTCCCCCTCTCCATTCCCTCCACCAGGAACTTCCTCTTCCTCCCATGAACCCAACCCCGTACTCGATTTTGAACGGGAACCACCATAGCCCCAAAACCACTCTGCTCCCGAAGCCTCCTCCGCCGCGAAGCTCGCCGCCGGCAGCTCCCTCCGTCCCCACCTGCCTGGCGACCACCGGGAGGGCCGCCCTGGAGTGGCGGATCCATCCCCACCCTCGGGGCCCCGCGAGGAGCCGCCAGTCGCCGGCGACGATCGCCAGAGCTTCGCCTCCGCTCGGGACAGAGGAAGGAGAGGGAAGAAGACTAGTCAAACCTGACTAGTGGGACCCCTGGACCCACTGTCAGTGACCCATCTCGCCGCCACGCGTGTTAAGTGAAAGCGTAAACTCCCCAGTACGTTTTCCCTGCACCAAAAGTGTATTCTGTCCGAAGCGTTTTCTTTTATATCTTTATTTTAAAAACAGATTTGACCAGAACTTTGACTGACCATAACTCTTTAAATATAACTCCAAATAAATTAATTCTTTTTCCTACCTCTTTCAAATATTGTCTAGGTTATTTTAAGATTTATTTGAAAAAATTTCAAACAACTTTTTTGTGTTGTTTTGGAAATGTGTGTTAATTCAAATTTATTTGAAATAGGATTTTTGGAGAAGGCTTTCAAAAGTTTGGAGTGCACCCTGTGTTTCCTCATATTAAAGACAAGCGTCTTGAACCCTGGCATAATATTTTGATGTGTTCGTTGACACGTTTAAGACACCACCTCATTTCGGAGAAACGCGTTATTTTATGTGGTGATATGATCATTTGCATAAATGCTCTTTTGAAATTTCCTTGCTGTTGGAAATGGACATATATGTGATAATGATCATCCTCGTATGCCGTTCGTGCCTACCGGAAGGAAAAATGGGAAAGTCTCCGTCTTGGGTAGACCCGAGCTTATCCCTGGTTCCTAGTCGAGACGAGTGTGTCCGGCATGGCATGAAGGGTACGATGAGTGGTGAGTCTGTCTATTTGATGAAATATATTCGTTATGCTAATCATGCAGGGAATACCTAAAACCTCCTGAGTCGACCCTAGACCGAGTCTTGTTCCAGTAACCCCCATTCTTGCTATGTACTACCACTTGTCCCTGCTGCAGGTAGGGTACGGTTCAGTAAGTTGTCAACCCCTTTCCTAGCACACACTGTATAGAGAGGCCATGGTGGAAGATACCGGAGGCATCCGGTAGGCATGCCACCTGACCCGGGGCATGGGTGTTTCAGTTGTGGCCGAAGGGGTAGCTCCCCTAGTTTGCGCGCGGTATAAGTTTTGTGATCCCATGCTACGTCGAGGTTGTAGCCTCCCCACTTAGAGTTTTTCTTAAACAAGTGTCGTGGGTGATTCCAGACACCGATGAGTTAAGATGGTGTGTGCAAGTTAGGCATGTTTTCAACTAAAAGGCCGTAGACAGAATTAGTCCCGATGGACTAAAGGAAATCCGTTACTTGTGGGTAAAGAGTACACCCTCTGCAGAGATATTAAACCTATTCGAATAGCCGTGTCCATGGTTAAGGATTACAGTCTGGGATGGGTCAAGTGTCGGTCTTAGTGTCGGTCTTCGGAGGAGAAACTGTTAAACCAGAACTGGGATCACGATTTGAGACTTGTGATGATTATGGATTATTATTTTGTTGTGGACTAACCCGTTATACTTTTGGCTTTATCGGATATCCCTGGGATGGTTCTCCCTCCTGGATATTCACTGTGATGACTTTATCAGCCTTTTTTGTGGTGTCGCTAAGACGCCCGATTGTGGCATTTCTTTTAAAGCCCTTTCTGTGGTGTCGCTATGACGCCCGATTGCGGCATTTCTTTTAAAGCCTTTTCTGTGGTGTCGCTAAGACGCCCGATTGTGGCATTTCTTTTAAAGCCCTTTCCGTGGTGTCTCTTAGACGCCCGACTGTGGCATGCTTGTTATCTTAATTACCTTACAAGCCCTTTCTGTGGTGTCGCTCAGACGCCCGACTATGGCATGCTTGTTATTTCCCTTTTCATACAAGCCCTTTTTGTGGTGTCGCTTAGACGCCCGACTGTGGCATGCTTGTTATTTAAGTACCTTACAAGCCTTTATGTGGTGTTGCTCAGACGCCCGACTGTGGCATGCTCATTTTGCTATCCTTTCGAGACGTCGCTTCAGACATCCGATCGGTGCATTTTATTACTATTCTGTCATTACATATTCCTGTTGCATACATAACCTTCTTGCATGCATAAAAGATTTTTATTTATGACTGACGATGTGATCATAGAATATTTCAGTGCATGTTTATCAATTATATTATTTACGTGTTCATGATGTTTGCGAGTACATTCAAAGTACTCACTGGCTTGTCCCTGGCTATTGTCTTGGCCAGATATCTGCTTGGAGAGGAGCGTTGCGATGAAAGCCCTAGAAGCTACGCAACGGTGATAGCAGTCTCGCGAAGATAGGAGTTAACCTGGTCAGCTGTTCCTGTGGGAAATGGAGTCCCATAGACCGTGGTGATCCACAAAAACCGCTTCCGCCCTCAGCCACTAGAAACCAATTGTTGTACTCATAGGCCACAATGGTCTCGTACTACATATTTTGTACTTTTGCTTGGAATTTCTGTAAACAAGTTGGTGCCTCATCAGCTAACAGTAATCCTGGGGCTAATGAGCTCGACGGCCATTTTCCGGAAATTAAAGCCCGGAAAAACCGGTCGCGACACTTGCCTTCCACGCCAAGGTGAGTCCCATCCGGACACGGGACGAAGTCTTCAATATTGTATCTTCATAGTCCAACAGTCCGGCCAAAGGATATAGTTCAGCTGTCCGGATACCCCCTAATCCATGACTCACTCACTCACATAAAAGAGAAGAATTGAAGCACAAAGAGAGCATCATAAAACACGTGAAAAACACAACTAAGTCTAACATACTTCCTATGCATAGGCATTTTATAATCAAACAAATTATCAAGGAAACAAAAACTAGCATATGCAAGGAAGAAGAATGAGACGATAGCAATCTCAACATGAAGAGAGGTAATTTAGTAACATGAAAATTTCTACAACCATATTTCCCCTCTCAAAATAATTACATGTAGTATCATAAGAAAATTCAACAATATATCTATCACATAACATATTCTCAACAGGATCCACATGCATGCAAAGTTGACACTCTTTCAAATTAGTGGGATTAACATTAACTAAAGTCATGACCTCTCCAAACCCACTTTTATCAAAAATTTCATAAGATTGAACATTCTCCAAATATGTGGGATCTAAAGTTGACAATCTTCCAAACCCACTTTCAATATTATTGCAAACATTATTATCAATCTCATATTCATCATGGGGCTTAAATAAACTTTCAAGATCATAAGAAGAATCACCCCAATCATGATCATTGCAACAAGCAGTAGACATAGCAATATTAGCATCCCCAAGCTTAGGGTTTTGCATATTATTAGAACAATTGACATTAATAGAATTTATAATAACATCATTGGAATCATGATTTTTATTCAAAGATCTATCATGAATCACTTCATAAAGTACTTCATCACAATTTTCAGATTCACGAATTTCAGGCAAAACTTCATAAAGATAATCTAGTGCACAAAACTCACTAGCAATTGGTTCATCATAATTTGATCTTTTAAAAAGATTGGCAAGTGGATGAGGATCCATAGATCTTAGGTTCTCTAATTTGCAATTAATACACAACTATTCCAACCAAACGAGCAAACGAGCCAAATAAGACATCAAGGCAAACGAAAAGACGAACAGAAGAATGGCGAAGAAAAGGCAAAGGTTTTCGAAAATCGTTTTAGAAGTGGGGGAGAGGAAAACGAGAGGCGAATGGCAAATAATGTAATGCGAGGGAGAAGATTTTATGATGGTTACTTGGTACGTCTTCACTTGGCGTAGATATCCCCGGCAACGGCGCCAGAAATCCTTCTTGCTACCTCTTGAGCATGCGTTGGTTTTCCCTTGAAGAGGAAAGGGTGATGCAGCAAAGTAGCGTAACTATTTCCCTCAGTTTTGAGAACCAAGGTATCAATCCAGTAGGAGACAACACACAAGTCACCTAGTACATGCACAAACAATCAAGAACCTTGCAACCAATGCGATAAAGGGGTTGTCAATCCCTTCAGGTCACTCGCAAAAGTGAGATCTAATAAAGAGAGTAAAGTAAATATTTTTGGTATTTTTATTGTATGGATTGGAAAGTAAAGATTTCAAAATAGTAAATGAGATGCGATGTAAATAAAAGAGATGCAATATAATAAGAAAGAGACCCGGGGGCCATAAGTTTCACTAGTGGCTTTTCTCAAGATAGCATGTATTACGGTGGGTGAATAAATTAGTGTCGAGCAATTGATAGAAAAGCGCATAGTTATGACGAATCTAAGGAAATGATCATGAATATAGGCATCACGTCCATGTCAAGTAGATCGAAATGATTCTGCATCTACTACTATTACTCCACACATTAACCGCTATCCAGCATGCATCTAGAGTATTAAGTTCATAAGAACAGAGTAACGCATTAAGAAAGATGACATGATGTAGAGGGATAAACTCAAGCAATATGATATAAACCCCATTTTTTATCCTTGATGGCAACAATACAATACGTGCCTTGCTGCCTCTACTGTCACTGGTAAAGCACCGCAAGATTGAACCCAAAGCTAAGCACTTCTCCCATTGCAAGAAAGATCAATCTAGTAGGCCAAACTAAACCGATAATTCGAAGAGACTTGCAATGATATCAAATCATGCACATAAGAATTCAAAGAAGAACCAAATAATATTCATAGATAATCTTGTTCATAGATCCACAATTCATCGGATCTCGGCAAACACACCACAAAAGAGTATTACATCGAATAGATCTCCAAGAACATCAAGGAGAACTTTGTATTGAGAATCAAATAGAGAGAAGAAGCTATCTAGCTAATAATTATGGACCCGAAGGTCTGTGGTAAACTACTCACGCTTCATCGAAGAGGCAATGGTGTTGATGTAGAAGCCCTGTATGATCGATTCCCCCTCCGACAGGTCTCCGAAAAAGGCCCCAAGATGAGATCTCATGAGTACAGAAGGTTGCGGCAGTGGAAAAGTGGTTTCGTGCCTCTCTGGGATCGATCTAGGTTATAAGAGTATATATAGGCGAAAGAAGTACGTCGGTGGAGCTACGAGGGGCCCATGAGGGTGGGGGCGCGCCCTCCTGCCTCATGGCCGCCTCGTGGAGTTCCAGACTTCGACTCCAAGTCTTCTGGATTGCTTTCGGTCCAAGAAAGATCATCGCAAAGATTTCATTCCGTTTGGGCTCCGTTTGGTATCCCTTTTCTACGAAACTCTAAAATAGAAAAAAAAACAGAAACTGGCACTCAGCCTCTGGTTAATAGGTTAGTCCCAAAAATATTATTAATGAGCATATTAAAGCCCATTAAACATCCAAAACAGATAATATAATAGCATGGAACAATAAAAAATTATAGATACGTTGGAGACGTGTCACCTAAATTGGTAATCAGTCAGTAGCCTGCATAGTGATCGGGGTAATAGCTCACGGAGGCTCTCGGTGCGGATGCCTCCGCCTACCGTGCAGCCACAACCACCGCATTATGAGCTCGGACCTCGCTCTCCAGAACAAAATATATTCCCCTACTGTTAACATCAAAGAAAGCAGGCGCAGGCAAATATGTGTGCACAATGGAATCTTGGTTAAACAACAATTTATAGGTGAAATTACCGGGATCACTGAGGGAGTCCTAGATTAAGGGGTCCCCGGGCGTCCGACCTGTGTGACGTGGGCCGGACTGATGGGCCATGAAGATACAAGATAGAAGACTTCCTCCCGTGTCCGGATGGGACTCTCCTTTGCGTGGATGGCAAGCTTGGCGTTCGGATATGAAGATTCCTTCCTATGTAAACCTACTCTGTACAACCCTAGGCCCCTCCGGTGTATATATAAACCGGAGGGTTTAGTCCGTAGGGACAATCACAATCATACAGGCTAGACATCTACGGTTTAGCCATTACGATCTCGTGGTAGTTTAACTCTTGTAATCCTCATATTCATCAAGATCAATCAGGCAGGAAGTAGGGTATTACGTCCATCAAGAGGGCCTGAACCTGGGTAAACATCGTGTCCCCTGTCTCATGTTACCATCGACCTTAGACGCAAAGTTTGGGACCCCCTACCCGAGATCCACCGGTTTTGACACCGACATTGGTGCTTTCATTGAGAGTTCCGCTGTGTCGTTATCAGAAGGTTTGATGGATCCATTAGTCACCTACAACAATGCTGCCTTGTAGGAGGTTTTTCTCCTCGGCCAGCTCTTCGTATTCGGCGGCTTCGCACTACGGGCCAACTCGCTTGGCCATCTAGAGCAGATCGACAGCTACGCCCAGGGTCACCAGATTAGTTTTGGAAATCTGGACTATGTCGCTGATATCCGAGGAGACTTGATCTTCCAAGGGTTCACGACTCCAGCCTCCACTCTGGCTTCTAATCCGGAGCGCGTCGCCAGGTCCGAAGACGGGATTCCTGAGCCCGCCGGACTATCTACGGCCAATAAACCCAGTATGGGAGAGCCGGAGGAAGTAGTGTCACTGGCAACCATCATGAAGCCGGACTCTTCTCCGAACACTAGCTCCGAACCCTCGGAGTCAGCATCGTGTGAGCTCGGCCAAGGAGTTTCCTTCCTTCCGTACTCCACGGATTCTCTTCTCCCTGGCCAAACCTGGCCTTTAAGCGAGGCTCTGAACTTGATGCGATCCCTCGTCATTACAGAGGAGCAACGTCCGAACTACGCCCAACCCGGACTTGGGGCTGAGAGCGAGGAATTTTATGTCCCACCCACCACCCACTTCATAGCCACTATCGAGGACTTAACTGACATGCTCGACTACGGCTCCGAAGACATCGACAGTATGGACAACGATGCCAGAGAGGAGCCGGCCGAAAACCCGCCGTTAACCGGACGCTGGATGACCACCGCTTCATATGACGCGTACATGGTGGATACACCCAAAGAGGGTAACGGAAATAACGAGAAGAATCTAGTCGAGGATAAACCTCCTGAGATACAACCAAAGCGGCGACGTGAGCGGCGCCGCTCTAAATCACGCCGTGGAAATGAAGAAGAAGAACCCGTCGAGCCAAGCTCCGAACAGGACGGTCAGGAAGATGGGCAAGTTAGCCCTGATGAACAGGCCATAAATGAAGACTCGGAGGACAGCCATTATATTCCACTCTCCGAGGATGAGGTGAGCCTCGGCAATGAAGACTTTATCGTGCCGGAGGAACCTCTCGAGCAGGAGCGCTTTAAGCGCCGGCTAATAGCCACTACAAGGAGCCTGAAAAGGAAGCAGCAGCAGCTTCAAGCTGATCAAGATTTACTCAACGACAGGTGGACTAACATCCTGGCAGCCAAGGAATACGGCCTTGAGTGCCCAACCAAAAGTTACCCGAAGCGCAAACTTCTACCTCAATTCAACGACGAGGCACTGGACCCCGTACCGACAGTGCGTAACGCGGCTGACCAACCACCACGTGTCCGGGACAAAACGACAATTCAAACTGAACACCATAACATACCACCTCACCGTAAAGGTAGAGACACAACAGCTCGGGGATATACATATGACATGCGGCATGACCTGAAAATAGAGCAGGTCAGACCAGATCGATCTACGGATCACGGGGGCGTGCCCCGACGCGTGACGACGGCTATCTAGCCGGACATGATGGGCATAACCACGTCCGGGCCAAAAACTGCAGACAGACTCCATCCGAGCTACGACGCGACTTGGCCCGATATAGAGGCGCCGCACACCCCCTCTGCTTCACTGATGAAGTAATGGAGCACGAATTCCCAGAAGGGTTTAAACCCATGAATATCGAATCATATGATGGAACAACAGATCCCGCGGTATGTGTCGTGGTTTTGTCATGGCAGATGTCCTCATAAAAGGACTTAGTCGTGGAGCCATCGCTACGGGTTAGCTTAAAGGGGTTAAAGCGGACAAGGGACGCAAGAGAGTTTTTATACTAGTTCGGCCCCTTACGATGAAGGTAAAAGCCTATGTCTAGTTGTGATGGAATTGATGGGGTTTCGATGTCCAGGGAGCGAATACACTTTGCCTGAGTCCTGAGTTGTTGTCTTTTGTTCTGAACCGTCGCCGTGTCATCCCCTTATATAGATGGGTTGACGCCCGTCGGTTTACAGAGTCCCGAGGTCGGCTTATAAACGTGTCCGGCTCGGTCTCCGCTTCTTTCTACCTTACAATGCAAGTTACATATTGACGCCGGTATATAGATACATGCCTTTAAACCGGTTCTGGGCCCTGGGCCTCTACATAATGTCATCATCTATCTTTATGGGCTTCAAACCTACTGGACTACTGATGAAGTTAACCCGGCCTCTCCTGGCCAGTTTACGCCCAATAGTAATATCCCCAATAGTATGGATTGAGGACTTTCTTCTCCATATTCATATGGCACACGGTGATGATCTTCATGCCATCAAATACCTCCCGCAAAAACTCAAGGGACCAGCCCGACACTGGTTAAACAGCCTGCCAGAAAACTCTATTGGCAGCTGGGAGGACTTGGAAGACGCCTTCCGCGACAACTTCCAAGGTACATACGTCCGACCTCTGGATGCCGATGACTTATGTCACATAGTTCAACGGCCCAGAGAGTCAGCCAGGAAATTCTGGACCAGGTTCCTAACTAAAAAGAACCAGATCATCGAATGTCCGGATGCCTAAGCCCTAGCAGCCTTTAAGCATAGATTCACGACGAATGGCTCGCCCGACACCTCGGCCAAGAAAAGACGAAGTCCATGGCGGCCCTCACAGCACTTATGACCCGCTTTTGCACGGGCGAAGATAGCTGGCTAGCCTATAGCAATAATAATGCAAGCGAACCTGGCACCTCTGAAGCCAGAAATAGCAACGGCAAGCCCCGACGCAACAGGCACAAGCGTCGAAACAACGGTGACAATACCAATGACACGGCGGTCAACGCCGGATTCAGTGGCTCTAGGTCCAGCCCATAGAAGAAGCCATTTAAAAGAAACAATCCAGGCTCATCCAGCTTGGACCGCATACTTGACCGTCCATGTCAGATCCACGACACCCCCGATAAACCAACCAATCATACAACAAAAGTTATTGGGTTTTTAAACAGGCTGGCAAGTTAAACACGGAGAACAAGGAGAAGGGGTCGCAAAGTGAGGACGACGACAAGGAGCCCCGTCCGCCGAACACAGGGGGACAGAAGAAGTTTCCCCCAGGTTAAAATGGTGAACAAAACATATGTTACCCATATCCCTAAGAGGGAGCGCAAACGCGTGCTCAGGGACGTCTACACGATAGAGCCAGTCGCCCCAAAATTCAACCCATGGTCGTCCTGCCCGATCACTTTCGATCACAGGGACCATCCGACCAGTATCTGTCATGGCGGTTCAGCCGCACTTGTCCTTGACCCAATCATTGATGGATTCCACCCCATGCGAGTCCTCATGGATGGTGGCAGCATCCTCAACCTGCTTTACCAGGATACGGTCCAAAAGATGGGCATCGATCCATCAAGGATCAAGCCAACAAAAACTACCTTTAAAGGAGTAATTCCAGGTGTACAGGCCCGCTCCACGGGCTCAATCACATTGGAAGTCATCTTCGGATCCCCGGACAACTTCTGAAGTGAAGACTTGACCTTCGACATCGTCCCCTTCTGCAGTGGCTATCACGCACTGCTCGGACGAACTGCATTTGCTTGATTCAATGAGGTGCCACACTATGCTTATCTCAAACTCAAGATGCCCGAACCACGCGGTGTCATAACAGTCAATGAAAACACGGAACGCTCCCTCCATACCGAGGAGCACACTGCGGCCCTTGCAGCGGAAGTACATAGCGGCCTCATCAAGCAGAATTTTAATTCAGCGGCCAAGCTCCCGGACACTGTCAAACGAGTCCGGACTACTCTGCAGCTTGACAGTCCAGCACGTCAAGAGTTCGACTAGCAATTCGGCCTCCGTATCAGTCCCGACCAAATGGCGGCATACGTACTGCGTGTACATAACTACGCACTCAAAATACCATGGGCATAGACAGAGGTATAACTTGATTGTGCTCCATCATACGGCTCAACCTTCCCTGGATACACATACTTTCCCTTTTATTTTTATCCCTTCTCAGGTTTCTTTTTCACAAGCCCCTCACGATGGCTTGATCATCGATCCTTTCGAAGGATGGATATACCAAGGCGGAAAGCATCATAGACGTGTGGGGAGATCTCTCGGTGGTCTTCTTGACGATCACTCTACCTGTTTTCAGGACCTGCACGCAGCTCCCCCTTGGCCTCGGCATGTTAAATAGCCATGTTGCTTATCGCACTATTTGTACAAATATGCTTTGACATATTAATCAAATTATAATGGAAATAGTTTGCGTCCCAACTTATGTGGCACTGGCTTACTACTTCATTTTATTTCATTATTCCTAACGATTGCACCCGTACACTTTGGTACGCTTTAGATTGGCCAGGGGCTTCATTGCGCTCCATACAATGGCAACAAAGTCCGAACACTTTTACAGTATAGTTCGGCACCCCGAATTTAGCATTATATGCATCGGCTCCGAATCATGTCTTTGGTCAATAGTTGGGTTGCCCGGCTCCTACGCTTGCTACCTTACGTTCCATCCTATCGGCTAGGGTAGTAAAGGGAGAACTACTGCAATTGTATTTCTGGTTTATCTGGGTAAACACCTCAGTAGAGAAAGACGAAAACTGACTGTCATGATACGGCAAGAGCTGGTCAGATATTAAGAGGTCAAAATATCTTGCGATTTCTTCCACATTATGCGACAGATCGGCCTCCACCCGATCAGGTGTCTACGGCACCCTAGTCCAGATTAACAAATACTAACTAGGGGCTGCGCCTAAATTTCTATTGTCAAACTCATATGGCTAAGTGAGGGTGATAAAGCCACATAGTCCAATTGTGTGGTTCGCTGCGCTAAACACCTCCTTCAAGGACCAAATTTTGGATCAAGAGTGTTTACGTTTCAACCCGAATACCCCCGTACTACCTACGTGGGGGCCAAAGCCGACGACTGGCCAACTCTCAGATTTAATAAAATAGCCACACAGGAGGCAAAATTTTAAATAATAAACAAGCATTATATTACATATTGGCTTTGTTTCATGATATAGGAAGGGATAACATGAATGACTTCATTCAAAGATAATGTCTTTTGAACATTGGCCCTCTACAATGCGGGATCCCTTCAGGACATCATCAAAATACCCCTCGGGCGTGCGGTCCTCCTTGCCCGCGGGCGGTCCCTCGGTCACGAGCTTGACGATGCCCATCTTCGCCCACTACACCTTGACACGAGCGAAGGCCATCCGCGCACCTTCGATGCAGACCGACCGCTTGATGGCATCAAGCCGAGGGCAGGCATTGACTAGCCGCTTCACGAGCCCGAAGTAGCTGTTGCGTATGGCTTCGGCAGGCCATAAACGGATTATCAAATCCTTCATGGCCAGTTTGGCCACCCTATGCAGTTCGCTCAGCTGTTTCAGCTGATCGCTAAAGGGCACCGGATGCTCTGGCGCAAGGTATTGCGACCAGAACAGCTTCTCCGTTGAGCTCCCCTCTTCGGCTCGGAAGAACTCCGCAGCGTCAGCAACACTGCGCGGCAGATCCGCAAACGCCCCTAGAGAACTCCAAATCCGGGTCAGTAAGAGGTACCCTTTCTTCACATACTTGCTCTGCATAATAAAGGCCTTACCCGCAGCGATTTTCTTGGCCTCCTAGATTTCTTGGAGGGCGCCCTAGGCTTCAACTCGGGCCTCTTGTGCGCTTTGGCGGGCCTTCGCAAGTTCGGACTCTTGGTCCGCAAACTTACGCTCCAAGGACTCGCATTTCTTTACGGCGCCCTGAAGCTCCTGCTGGACCTCCCCGACCCTTGCCTCGTGTTTTTCACGGGCGGCTTGTTCCTTCGCCTCTCTCTTCTGGGCCCCGACCAGCGCGCTTTTGAGGGACTCCATCTCGGTCGCAGCTCCTATGAAAACATCATGATACCATGATCAATACAATCAATTCATATCTTTCTAGATCTGAATAGGCCATTGCATACCTTGCTTGTCCTCTAGCTGCTTTTTCGCATGAATGATCTCTTCATTGGCCTGCTCCAGACTCTGCTTCAGTTCGGACGCTTTGGCAGAATCGGAGGTCGCAGCCAGCAACTGTTGGGGAACGTAGTAATTTCAAAATTTTCCTACGCACACGCAAGATCATGGTGATGCATAGCAACGAGAGGGGAGAGTGTAGTCTACGTACCCTCGTAGACCGAAGCGGAAGCGATCACAACGTAGAGGAAGTAGTTGTACGATTCCCTCGCGATCCAGCCGTTACTCCGGCGCCCCCGAGTTCTTGGCACACGTACATCTCGATGACGCTCCTCGGGCTCCGATCCAGCAAAGCTCCGGGGAGAGAGTTCCGTCAGCATGACGGCGTGGTGACGATCTTGATGTTCTACTATCGCAGGGCTTCGCCTAAGCGCTGCAACAATACGACCGAGGTGGAATATGGTGGAGGGGGGCACCGCACACGGCTAAGGAACGATCTCAAGGATCAACTTGTGTGTCTACAGGTGCCCCCCTGCCCCTGTATATAAAGGATCCAGGGGGAGGGCCGGCCGGCCAGGGCTAGGCGCGCCAAGGGGGGAGTCCTACTCCCACCGGGAGTAGGACTCCCTCTTTTCCTATTTGGATTAGGAGAAGGGGGGAAAGAGGTGGAGGGAGAGAAGGAAAGGGGGGGCGCCGCCCCCCTTCCCTTGTCCTATTCGGACTAGGAGGGGGAGGGGCGCGCGGCCCCTTCCTTCCCCTTTCTCCCTTCTCCCTTAAGGCCCATAGTGGCCCATTAACCCCCCGGGGGGTTCCGGTAACCCCCCGGTACTCCGGTAAAATGCTGATTTCACTCGGAACCATTCCGATATCCAAATGTAGTCATCCAATATATCAATCTTTATGTCTCGACCATTTCGAGACTCCTCGTCATGTCCGTGATCACATCCGGGACTCCGAACTCCTTCGGTACATCAAAATACATAAACTCATAATAACCGTCATCGAAACCTTAAGCGTCCGGACCCTACGGTTCGAGAACAATGTAGACATGACCGAGACACGTATCCGGTCAATAACCAATAGCGGGACCTGGATGCCCATATTGGCTCCTACATATTCTACGAAGATCTTTATCGGTCAGACCGCATAACAGCATATGTTTGTTCCCTTTGTCATCGGTATGTTACTTACCCGAGATTCGATCGTCGGTATCCAATACCTAGTTCAATCTCGTTACCGGTAAGTCTCTTTACTCGTTCCGTAATACATCATCTCACAACTAACTCATTAGTTGTAGTGCTTGCAAGGCTTATGTGATGTGCATTACCGAGAGGGCCCAGAGATACCTCTCCGACTATCGGAGTGACAAATCCTAATCTCGAAATACGCCAACCCAACATCTACCTTTGGAGACACCTGTAGTACTCCTTTATAATCACCCAGTTACGTTGTGACGTTTGGTAGCACCCAAAGTGTTCCTCCGGCAAACGGGAGTTGCATAATCTCATAGTCATAGGAACATGTATAAGTTATGGATGAAAGCAATAGCAACACACTAAACGATCAGGTGCTAAGCTAATGGAAATGGGTCATGTCAATCAGATCATTCAACCAATGATGTGACCTCGTTAATCAAATGACAACTCCTTTGTCTATGGTTAGGAAACTTAACCATCTTTGATTAACGAGCTAGTCAAGTAGAGGCATACTAGTGACACTCTGTTTGTCTATGTATTCACACAAGTATTATGTTTCCGGTTAATACAATTATAGCATGAATAATAAACATTTATCATGAAATAAGGAAATAAATAATAACTTTATTATTGCCTCTAGGGCATATTTCCTTCAGTCTCCCACTTGCACTAGAGTCAATAATCTAGATTACACAGTAATGATTCTAACACCCATGGAGTTTTGGTGCTGATCATGTTTTGCTCGTGGAAGAGGCTTAGTCAATGGGTCTGCTACATTCAGATCTGTATGTATCTTGCAAATCTCTATGTCTCCCACCTGGACCAAGTCCCGGATGGAATTGAAGCGTCTCTTGATGTGCTTGGTTCTCTTGTGAAATCTGGATTCCTTCGCCAAGGCAATTGCTCCAGTATTGTCACAAAAGATTTTCATTGGACCCGATGCACTAGGTATGACACCTAGATCGGATATGAACTCCTTCATCCAGACTCCTTCATTAGCTGCTTCCGAAGCTGCTATGTACTCCGCTTCACATGTAGATCCCGCTACGACGCTTTGTTTAGAACTGCACCAACTGACAGCTCCACCGTTTAATGTAAACACGTATTCGGTTTGCGATTTCGAATCGTCCGGATCAGTGTCAAAGCTTGGATCAACGTAACCACTTACGATGAGCTCTTTGTCACCTCCATATACGAGAAACATCTCCTTAGTACTTTTCAGGTACTTTAGGATATTCTTGACCGTTGTCCAGTGATCCACTCCTGGATTACTTTGGTACCTCCCTGCTAAGCTAATAGCAAGACACACATCAGGTCTGGTACACAGCATTGCATACATGATAGAACCTATGGCTGAAGCATAGGGAACATCTTTCATTTTCTCTCTATCCTCTGCAGTGGTCGGGCATTGAGTCTTACTCAACTTCACACCTTGTAACACGGGCAAGAACCCTTTCTTTGTCTGATCCATTTTGAACTTCTTCAAAACTTTGTCAAGGTATGTGCTCTGTGAAAGTCCAATCAAGCGTCTTGATCTATCTCTATAGATCTTGATGCCCAATATGTAAGCAGCTTCACCGAGGTCCTTCATTGAAAAACTCTTATTCAAGTATCCCTTTATGCTATCCAGAAATTCGATATCATTTCCGATCAGTAATATGTCATCCACATATAATATCGGAAATGCTACAGAGCTCCCACTCACTTTCTTGTAAATACAGGCTTCTCCAAAAGTTTGTACAAACCCAAATGCTTTGATCACACTATCAAAGCGTTTATTCCAACTCCGAGATGCTTGCACCAGTCTATAAATGGATCGCTGGAGCTTGCATACTTTGCTAGCTCCCTTTGGATCGATAAAACCTTCTGGTTGCATCATATACAACTCTTCTTCCAGAAATCCATTCAGGAATGCAGTTTTTACATCCATTTGCCAAATTTCATAATCATAAAATGCGGCAATTGCTAACATGATTCGGACAGACTTAAGCATCGCTACGGGTGAGAAGGTCTCATCGTAGTCAATCCCTTGAACTTGTCAGAAACCTTTGCGACAAGTCGAGCTTTGTAGACAGTAACATTACCGTCAGCGTCAGTCTTCTTCTTAAAGATCCACTTGTTTTCTATTGCTTGCCGACCCTCGGGCAAGTCAACCAAAGTCCACACTTTGTTTTCATACATGGATCCCATCTCAGATTTCATGGCTTCAAGCCACTTTGCGGAATCTGGGCTCACCATCGCTTCTTCATAGTTCGTAGGTTCATCATGATCAAGTAGCATGACTTCCAGAACAGGATTACCGTACCACTCTGGTGCGGATCTTACTCTGGTTGACCTACGAGGTTCTGTAGTAACTTGATCTGAAGCCTCATGATAAACATCATCAACTTCCTCACTATTTGGTGTAGATGTCTCAGAAACCGGTTTCTGAGATAAGCTACTTTCCAATAAGGGAGAAGGTACAATTACCTCATCAAGTTCTACTTTCCTCCCACTCACTTCTTTCGAGAGAAACTCCTTCTCTAGAAAGGATCCATTTTTAGCAACATATATTTTGCCTTCAGATCTGTGATAGAAGGTGTACCCAACTGTCTCCTTTGGGTATCCTATGAAGACACACTTCTACGATTTGGGTTCGAGCTTATCAGGTTGAAGCTTTTTCACATAAGCATCGCAGCCCCAAACTTTAAGAAACGACAACTTTGGTTTCTTGCTAAACCATAGTTCATAAGGTGTCGTCTCAACGGATTTTGACGGTGTTCTATTCAACGTGAATGCGACCGTCTCAAGAGCATAACCCCAAAACGATAGCGGTAAATCTGTAAGAGACATCATAGATCGCACCATATCTAGTAAAGTGCGATTACGACGTTCGGACACACCATTGCGCTGTGGTGTTCCGGGTGGCGTGAGTTGCGAAACTATTCCGCATTGTTTCAAATGTAGACCAAACTCGTAACTCAAATATTCTCCTCCACGATCAGATCGTAGAAACTTTATTTTCTTGTTACGATGATTTTCAACTTCACTCTGAAATTCTTTGAACTTTTCAAATGTTTCAGACTTGTGTTTCATTAAGTAGATATACCCATATCTGCTCAAATCATCTGTGAAGGTGAGAAAATAACGATATCCGCCACGAGCCTCAATATTCATTGGACCACATACATCCGTATGTATGATTTCCAACAAATCTGTTGCTCTCTCCATAGTACCGGAGAACGGCGTTTTAGTCATCTTGCCCATGAGGCACGGTTCGCAAGTGCCAAGTGATTCATAATCAAGTGACTCCAAAAGTCCATCAGTATGGAGTTTCTTCATGCGCTTTATACCGATATGACCTAAACGGCAGTGCCACAAATAAGTTGCACTATCATTATCAACTCTGCATCTTTTGGCTTCAACATTATGAATATGTGTATCACTACTATCGAGATTCATCAAAAATAGACCACTCTGCAAGGGTGCATGACCATAAAAGATGTTACTCATATAAATAGAACAACCATTATTCTCTGATTTAAATGAATAACCGTCTCGCATTAAACAAGATCCAGATATAATGTTCATGCTCAACGCTGGCACCAAATAACAATTATTTAGGTCTAATACTAATCCCGAAGGTAGATGTAGAGGTAGCCTGCCGACCGCGATCACATCGACTTTGGAACCATTTCCCACGCGCATCGTCACCTCGTCCTTTGCTAGTGTCCGCTTAATCCGTAGTCCCTGTTTCGAGTTGCAAATATTAGCAACAGAACCAGTATCAAATACCCAGGTGCTACTGCGAGCTCTAGTAAGGTACACATCAATAACATGTATATCACATATACCTTTGTTCACCTTGCCATCCTTCTTATCCGCCAAATACTTGGGGCAGTTCCGCTTCCAGTGACCAGTCTGCTTGCAGTAGAAGCACTCAGTTTCAGGCTTAGGTCCAGACTTGGGTTTCTTCTCCTGAGCAGCAACTTGCTTGCTGTCCTTCTTGAAGTTCCCCTTCTTCTTCCCTTTGCCCTTCTTCTTGAAACTAGTGGTCTTATTGACCATCAACACTTGATGCTCCTTCTTGATTTCTACCTCCGCAGCTTTTAGCATTGCGAAGAGCTCGGGCATAGTCTTTACTAACCCTTGCATATTATAGTTCATCACGAAGCCTTTGTAGCTTGGTGGCAGTGATTGAAGAATTCTGTCAATGACACAATCATCCGGAAGATTAACTCCCAGCTGACTCAAGTGATTGTAATATCCAGACATTCTGAGTATGTGTTCACTGACAGACCCATTCTCCTCCATTTTGCAGCTATAGAACTTATTGGAGACTTCATATCTCTCAATCCGGGCATTCTGTTGGAATATTAACTTCAACTCTTAGAACATCTCATATGCTCCATGGTTCTCAAACCGACGTTGAAGTCCCAGTTCTAAGCCGTAAAGCATGCCACACTGAACTATCGAGTAGTCATCAGCTTTGCTCTGCCAGACGTTCATAACATCTGGCGTTGCTCCAGCAGCAGGCCTGGCACCTAGCGGTGCATCCAGGACGTAACTCTTCTGTGCAGCAATGAGGATAATCCTCAAGTTACGGACCCATTCCGTGTAATTGCTACCATCATCTTTCAACTTTGCTTTCTCAAGGAACGCATTAAAATTCAACGGAACAACAGCACGAGCCATCTATCTAAAATCAACATAAACAAGCAAGATACTATCAGGGACTAAGTTCATGATAAATTTAAGTTCAATTAATCATATTTAAGAACTCCCACTTAGATAGACATCCCTCTAATCATCTAAGTGATCACGTGATCTAAATCAAACTAAACCATAACCGATCATCACGTGAAATGGATTAGTTCTTAATGGTGAACATCATCATGTTGATCATATCTACTATATGATTCACGCTCGACCTTTCGGTCTCCGTGTTCCGAGGCCATATCTGCATATGCTAGGCTCGTCAAGTATAACCCGAGTATTCTGCGTGTGCAAAACTGGCTTGCACCCGTTGTAGATGGACGTAGAGCTTATCACACCCGATCATCACGTGGTGTCTGGGCACGACGAACTTTGGCAACGGTGCATACTCGGGGAGAACACTTCTTGATAATTTAGTGAGAGATCATCTTATAATGCTACCGTCAATCAAAGCAAGATAAGATGCATAAAAGATAAACATCACATGCAAATCAATATAAGTGATATGATATGGTCATCATCATCTTGTGCTTCATGATCTCCATCTCTGCAGCACCATCATGATCACCATCGTCACCGGCGCGACACCTTGATCTCCATCGTAGCATCGTTGTCGTCTCGCCAATCTTATGCTTCTACGACTATCGCTACCGCTTAGTGATAAAGTAAAGCATTACAGGGCGATTGCATTGCATACAATAAAGCGACAACCATATGGCTCCAGCCAGTTGCCGATAACTCGATTACAAAACATGATCATCTCATACAATAAAATTTAGTATCATGTCTTGACCATATCACATCACAACATGCCCTGCAAAAACAAGTTAGACGTCCTCTACTTTGTTTGTTGCAAGTTTTACGTGGCTGCTACGGGCTTAAGCAAGAACTCATCTTACCTACGCATCAAAACCACAACGATAGTTCGTCAAATAGACTCCGTTTTAACCTTCTCAAGGACCGGGCGTAGCCACACTTGGTTCAACTAAAGTTGGTGAGATTTCTCCCGCAAGCCATCTGTGTGCGAAGCACGTCGAGGGAACCGGTCTCGCATAAGCGTACGCGTAAGGTTGGTCCGGGTCATCTCATCCAACAATACCGTTGAACCAAAGTATGACATGCTGGTAGGCAGTATGACTTGTATCGTCCACAACTCACTTGTGTTCTACTCGTGCATATAACATCAAACCATAAAAACCTAGGCTCGGATGCCACTGTTGGGGAACGTAGTAATTTCAAAATTTTCCTACGCACACGCAAGATCATGGTGATGCATAGCAACGAGAGGGGAGAGTGTAGTCTACGTACCCTCGTAGACCGAAGCGGAAGCGATCACAACGTAGAGGAAGTAGTCGTACGATTCCCTCGCGATCCAGCCGATCCCGGCGCCGTTACTCCGGCGCCCCCGAGTTCTTGGCACACGTACAGATCGATGACGCTCCTCAGGCTCCGATCCAGCAAAGCTCCGGGGAGAGAGTTTCGTCAGCACGACGGCGTGGTGACGATCTTGATGTTCTACTATCGCAGGGCTTCGCCTAAGCGCTGCAACAATACGACCGAGGTGGAATATGGTGGAGGGGGGCACCGCACACGGCTAAGGAACGATCTCAAGGATCAACTTGTGTGTCTAGAGGTGCCCCCCTGCCCCTGTATATAAAGGATCCAGGGGGAGGGGCGGCCGGCCAGGGCTAGGCGCGCCAAGGGGGGAGTCCTACTCCCACCGGGAGTAGGACTCCCTCTTTTCCTATTTGGATTAGGAGAAGGGGGGGAAAGAGGTGGAGGGAGAGAAGGAAAGGGGGGGCGCCGCCCCCCTTCCCTTGTCCTATTCGGACTAGGAGGGGGAGGGGCGCGTGGCCCCTTCCTTCCCCTTTCTCCCTTCTCCCTTAAGGCCCATAGTGGCCCATTAACCCCCCGGGGGGGTTCCGGTAACCCCCCGGTACTCCGGTAAAATGCTGATTTCACTCGGAACCATTCCGATATCCAAATGTAGTCATCCAATATATCAATCTTTATGTCTCGACCATTTCGAGACTCCTCGTCATGTCCGTGATCACATCCGGGACTCCGAACTCCTTCGGTACATCAAAATACATAAACTCATAATAACCGTCATCGAAACCTTAAGCGTGCGGACCCTACGGTTCGAGAACAATGTAGACATGACCGAGACACGTCTCCGGTCAATAACCAATAGCGGGACCTGGATGCCCATATTGGCTCCTACATATTCTACGAAGATCTTTATCGGTCAGACCGCATAACAACATACGTTTGTTCCCTTTGTCATCGGTATGTTACTTACCCGAGATTCGATCGTCGGTATCCAATACCTAGTTCAATCTCGTTACCGGTAAGTCTCTTTACTCGTTCCGTAATACATCATCTCACAACTAACTCATTAGTTGTAGTGCTTGCAAGGCTTATGTGATGTGCATTACCGAGAGGGCCCAGAGATACCTCTCCGACTATCGGAGTGACAAATCCTAATCTCGAAATACGCCAACCCAACATCTACCTTTGGAGACACCTGTAGTACTCCTTTATAATCACCCAGTTACGTTGTGACGTTTGGTAGCACCCAAAGTGTTCCTCCGGCAAACGGGAGTTGCATAATCTCATAGTCATAGGAACATGTATAAGTTATGGATGAAAGCAATAGCAACACACTAAACGATCAGGTGCTAAGCTAATGGAAATGGGTCATGTCAATCAGATCATTCAACCAATGATGTGACCTCGTTAATCAAATGACAACTCCTTTGTCTATGGTTAGGAAACTTAGCCATCTTTGATTAACGAGCTAGTCAAGTAGAGGCATACTAGTGACACTCTGTTTGTCTATGTATTCACACAAGTATTATGTTTCCCCATGTGTCCAGCGGCCGAGGTATCACCCTCTAGCGCCACCCTGACGGCCTCCTACATCTCTCCCTGGCCTGGGGAGGTCCTTCGGGATAGCACCTCAGCGTCGTCCATGGCCTAGGGAGAGAAGGCCATCGGAAGGGATCCGCTGTCCATTACCTTCGGATCCAGCGAATTCCCCGAAGATGAGGATCATTGGAGGTTGGAATGAGTCGGACTGCAGCGCATGATTCAACATGTTAAAACCATGAAGTAAAGGAGCTGGATATATGTGTGCATCTTTGTGTACTTACAATTCAGCCAGGGGCTTATCCCTGGGGCACCACTCGGAGCTGCTATCGGTGTCCAACGCGGAGTTGTCCGCGAGGGAGACCTTCCCCTTCTTGGATGCCTCTGCCTCCAGATGCGTGGAGGCCGCCCTTTTCTTCCTTCCCCCCTCCGGGGGAGAGTTGCTTTCCTCCTCCTCGTCGTCGTCCTTGGTGGGGGAGGAGTGGGTCTCGGCGTCTTCGGATGTCACGTCCGAAGTGCCCTTAGGGCGGAGGCCACTTCTAGTCTCCTTGGTCTTCTTCTTCGGCGCCTGGTAGGGCGCCCGAACCAGCATCTTCATCAGAAGTGGGACTGCTGGGTTTTCGGGCAGCGGAGCCAGACATTGGATCCGCTCTGCCCTCTTTGTCCAGCCCTGGAAAGACAAATAATGGAAGCTTAGACATCCTCCTTGAAGGTACAGGTGAAGGACGCACCTTGGGATACGAAAAACTAACCGAACTAGCGGGATGGGTCAGGTTGTACCCACGATCCTCGGTCGTCTCCGGCCATGTTTCATTGGCCTTGAAAAGCACCTTCCAGATGTCTTCGTGTGTAGTCCCAAAGGACTGTTGCAAGGTCTGGTGCTCGGCCGGATTGAACTCCCACAAATGGAAAGTCCGGCTTTGGCATTGAAGGATCCGGCGAAAAAGCATCACCTGGATCACATTGACAAGCTTGATGTTCTTGTCCACCATGCTCCTAATGCGCGTCTGCAGCACGGACACCTTGTTTGACGACGCCCACTCTAGGCCGTTCTCCAGCCAGGTGGTGAGCCGCATCGGGGCCCCGGATTTGAATTTGGGAGCCGCGGCCCAGGTGGTGTCGCGGGGCTCTGTGACGTAGAACCACTGCTGCTGCCACCTTTTGACGGTCTCCATGAAGGTACCTTTGGGCCATGAGATGTTGGGCATCTTGCTCACCATAGCGCATCCGCACTCTGCGTGTTGACCACCCACCACCTTTGGCTTCACATTGAAGATCTTTAACCACAATCCGAAGTGGGGTGGGATGCGGAGGAAGGCCTCACACACGACAATCAATGACGAGGTGTTGAGGAAAGAGTTGGGGGCTAGATCATGGAAATCTAGCCCGTAGTAGAACATAAGCCCGCAAACGAATGGGTGGAGAGGAAATCCCAACTCGCGGACGAAGTGGGGGATGAATACCACCCTCTCATGGGGCTCCGGGGTGGGGATGATCTGCCCCTTTGCTGGAAACCGATGGGCGATTTCCTGGGCTAAGTACCCAGCCTCTCAGAGCATCGTGATGTCCTTCTCCTTGACGGAGGAGGCCATCCACTTGCCCTACGCTCCAGATCTGGACATGGTCGGAGTGCTTTTTTGAGGCGGAAAGGATGGAAGCTTGGGCGCTGGAGCTCGAGAATGGGTGGGCAGAGAGAAAAAAAGGCATGGGTGAAAGGGTGAATCCTTATCCCTTTATAAAGGCAGCGAATATCAAGCACCCCCCACTCGCCTATTCCCCAAGGGTCGTGCAGACGGCGCGGTTGGATTACCCACGCCCGTATTGATTAGAATCCCGCAATAAGGGGACACGATCTTTGCTTCGACAAGGCGTGCCAATGAAAACCGCATCTCGGAACATGGAGCGGGAGGCTAAAAAATGGTTCGAAATAATGACCGGACGGAGACGTGGCATCTCACTACAGAAGATGTTAGTAGATGGGACTTGTTAAATATTATACTCTTTGCGGAGCTTATTTTGCAGAACCGGACATGTTATTTGTGTTCGAAGACTACTTTGGAATATTCGGAGGAGGAACCCGCCTTGCAATGCCGAAGACAATCTGCGCGCCGGGCACATCTTCATTGAACCCTGGTTCAGGGGCTACTGAGGGAGTCCTGGATTAAGGGGTCCCCGGGCGTCCGACCTGTGTGACGTGGGCCGGACTGATGGGCCATGAAGATACAAGACAGAAGACTTCCTCCCGTGTCCGGATGGGACTCTCCTTTGCGTGGGTGGCAAGCTTGGCGTTTGGATATGAAGATTCCTTCCTCTGTAAATCGAATCTGTACAACCCTAGGCCCCTCCGATGTCTATATAAACCAGAGGGTTTTGTCCATAGGGACAATCACAATCATACAAGCTAGACATCTAGGGTTTAGCCATTACGATCTCGTGGTAGATCAACTCTTGTAATCCTCATATTCATCAAGATCAATCAAGCAGGAAGTAGGGTATTACCTCCATCAAGAGAGACCAAACCTGGGTAAACATCGTGCCCCTGTCTCCTGTTACCATCGACCTTAGACGCATAGTTCGCGACCCCCTACCTGAGATCCGCCGGTTTTGACACCGACAAATCACCTCTAAGGATCTTATGGCGTTTCATAGCATCAAAGTCTAAATACTGCGTGGGTAAATTAGGGTCATAGGGCAAAGGTGAAACACCCAGCTCTCTTGCTAAGCCTGTGGCATAAATTCCACCATAAAAATAACCACTTTTTGTGTTCTGATGCAACCTGCGTGCAACAATCGCTACAAGATTATTACTTTTGTCACCGGTGAGAGCAGTGTGTATGAGGCTCAAGTCTGGAGCACAAAGTGTACTACAATCTTGTTTACCTACAATACATTTCCCATTTATTAATGCAAAGTACTAAATTGCGGGAAAATGAATGCTCTTTATTCTACCTTGCGTCACTCCCCTAGTCTCACCATAGCAAAGACAAGTCAAAAATGTTTGCAACTCAGATTTTGATGGTTCGTCAAGCAAACCCCAGAATGGAATTTGGTAGTGGTGAGAAAATCTCTCTAAAGATATGGTAAATGGATTCTCATACAGTTTAAATGACATGCTAGACTCACGGGGATGGAATTTAAATCCTTTGACAAATTATTCAGTGAGAGTGTGGTGTTGGTTGCACTTATCTGAAATGTAGGGACCGAGATCGACATTGTTAACATATTTCTCAAATTCCTCCTTAATGCCCACACTCACCATATAATCATCGCATGGCCATAAGCATGTTTTGGTGGCGGCATCTCGTATGGAACTTTCACTTGGTTCAACATAAGACCGATGAGCGGGGCTGTCACTAGAAGATGCCCCCGAGGATCTCCTCCTCGAAGAACTTCTTCCAAAGAGGTTCATCATTTTCACGTACAATTTTTTGAAAATTTTTGGGTGACAAAATTTGTCAAGAAAACTTCACAATATTAATAACAACTACTCATAGGGATGCATAGAGGCCATAGCAAGCATTCAAACTACTTAAAACTCTAAGAATTCAACATGCAAGCTCATCGACAACAACACAAAGAGTAGTTAATTATTACAAATATAAACCATTAAAGCAAAAAAAATTGGACAAATGGAGGAGTCACATACAAAGCAACAATCCCCGGAAATAGTTTCGGAAATGGAGCTTCGAGTAAAGAGATCGAAATCCGCGGGTTTGAGAGCAAGAACACAAGAGAGAGAGAGCAATGGTGATTTTTTCTGGAGGTAAGTGATGATGTGGGAAGAAGAGATAAGTGAGGGGGCCCACGTGGGGACCACAACCCACCAGGGCGCGCCTGGGGGTCCTGGCGCGCCCAGGTGGGTTGTGCCCACCTCGTGCACCTCCCTCTGATGTTATTTGCACCCAAAAAATCTTAAATATTCAGAAAAAAATCGTGTTAAATTTTGAGAGCATTCTAAGAACTTTTATTTTTTGGTCATTTTTTATTGCACGGGAAAATCAGGAAACAGACAAAACATGGCATTTTATTTATTTGACTAATAAAATCAAAAAACAAAAAGTAGGGACAGAAGGTAGTGCTCATTAAATTCATCAACTTCATACCTCTCAAAAATGATCCATTAATAAGGTTGATCAAGTCTTACTACCAACCACTTTCGATTAGCATGAAACCGAAGAACTTTCGTAAATCACTAAGTTACCTCAAGGGGGATATAAATGTCCCCAACAATAAGCATTTCATATTTCTTTTTGACAGTAGGTAGAGGTAGTTGAAAATTTCCAATAGTGATTGTCGGAGATTTTCAATAACATTAATACCATTCACTTGGAATTGTTTCTTTGGAAAGTGCACCGTATGTTCATTACCATTGATATGAAAAGTGGCCTTTCTTTTATTGCAATCAATAACAGCCCCTGCAGTATTCAAGAAGGGTCTACCAAGGATAATCGACGTGTTGTCGTCCTCGGGCATCTCAAGTATAACAAAGTCAGTCAAAATAGTAACATTAGCAACAACAACGGGCACATCCTCACAAATACCGATAGGTATGGCAGTTGATTTGTCAGCCATTTGCAAAGATATTTCAATCGGTGTGAGTTTATTCAAATCAAGTCTTTTATATAAAGAGAAAGGCACAACACTAACACCAGCTCCCAAATCACATAAAGCAGTTTTCACATAGTTTCTTTTGATTGAGCATGGTATAGTTGGTAGTCCCGGATCTCTAAGTTTTTTAGGTACTCCATCTTTAAAAGTATAATTAGCAAGCATGGTGGAGATTTCAGCTTTCAGTATTTTTCTCTTATTAATGATGATGTCTTTCATGTACTTTGCATAATGAGGCATTTTTAAGATATCAGTCAAGCGAGTACGCAAAAAGACTAGCCTCGGCATTTCAGCAAAGTGTTCAAATTCTTCATTATCTTTCTTTTTAGTTGACTTAGCTGGAAAGGGCATAGGTTTTTGAACCCATGGTTCTCTTTCCTTACCATGTTTTCTAGCAACAAAGTCTCTTTTACCATATCTTTTATTCTTAGGTTGTGGGTTATCAAGATCAACTGTAGGTTCTATGTCAACATCATTGTCTGGTTCTTTATTATTTGTTTGAGTGTCTTCATGAGCCTCATCATTATCTTTTTCATTGTCAGAAGGTGAGTGTTCATTACTAGATTGAGTTTTAGCATCAGAGATAGCGACCTCATTATCATTATTAGGAGGTTTTTCTATTTCAGGTTCACTAGAGGCATGCAAAGTCCTATCATTTTTCTTCTTCTTTTTCTTTTTAGAAGGACTACATGCATCAGTGTTAACTCTTTGAGAGTATTGTTCAATTCTTTTTTGGTGTCCCTCAGGATAGAGTGGTTCCTGAGTCATCCTACCTCCTCTAGTCATTACTCTAACAGCATGATCATTGATATTATTACTCATTTCATCAAGCAACTCTCTTTGAGATTTAGCAACTTGTTCTAACTGAGTTTGAACAATAGAAGCATGCTTTCCCACACCTCTAACATCATTTGAGATTCTAAATAACAAGTCACTCAAGCGAGCAATCACATCAGAATTGTATTTCAATTGTTTCATAACATTTGCATTGAAGTGTTCTTTCTTTGTAATGTAGTTTTCGAACTCATAAAGGCATTGGCTAGGGTGCATATTGTGAGGATTGTCATTAGCATTGAATTCCATTGGACAATTTACCTCTATCACCATAGGCAGTGGTGGTGTATCAAGCCCATGTATTTCTTCAATAGGAGGTAAAATTTTAATATCCTCAGCTTTAATACATTTTTCCTTCATAGATTTCTTTGCCTCTTGCATATCTTCGGGACTGAGATATAAAATACCCCTCTTCTTCGGAGTGGGATTAGTAGGTGGTTCATGAAGAGTCCAACATCATAATTTTTCAATATGTTATTCAATAATTCTTCAGCTTGTCCAATAGTTCGTTCCCTGAAAACACAACCAGCACAACTATCTAGGAAGTCCCTAGAAGCATCGGTTAGTCCATTATAGAAGATTTCAAGTATTTCATTTTTCTTAAGAGATGATCAGGCAAAGCATTAAGCAATTGGAGAAGCCTCCGCCAAGCTTGTGGGAGACTCTCTTCTTCAATTTGCGCAAAGTTAAATATTTCATGTAAGGCGGATTGTTTCTTATGAGCAGGAGAATATTTTTTAGAGAAGTAATAAATCATATCTTGGGGACTACACACACAACCAGGAGCAAGAGTATTGTACCAAGCTTTGGCATCACCCTTTAATGAGAACGGAAATAATTTCAGAATATAGTGATAGCGAGTTTTCTCATCATGAGCAAAAAGGGTGGTTGTGTCATTCAACTTAGTAAGATGTGCCACAACGGCTTCAGTTTTATAACCATGGAAGGGATCAGATTCAACCAAAGTAATTAACTCTAGGTCGACAGAGAATTCATAATCCTTATCATCAATAAAGATAGGTAGCAAACTTAGGATCACATTTCATTTTAGCATTCAGAGATTTTTCTTTATACTTGCGTAAGAATTTCTCTAGATCGTCTCTATCCTTACAAGCAAAGAATATCACTAGTTGCCTCCTCACCAATAACCTAACCTTCCGGTACCTTTTTCAATTCATATCTAGGAGGGCTAGTTCTAGTAGATGTTTCAAGATTTTCAGTTTCAAGCTCATCACCAGTTTCGACAATATCATGTTGTCTTACTCTAGCAATTTCTTCATCAAGAAATTCACCTAGTGGTACATTATCATCAAGCAAGGTACTAGCATCATCATACGCATCATTCATAGCATAAGTAGCATCATCAATAACTTGCGACATATCAGGATTAATAGCATGTGGTGGTGTTGCAAGTTTTCTTATAACAGAAGGTGAATCTAAAGCAGAGCTAGATGGCAGCTCCTTACCTCCCCTCGTCTTAGAGGGAAAAATCTTGGTCTTAGCATCCTTCAGATTCTTCATAGTGATAAACTGATAATAATCCCAAGTGACTCAACAAATATAGCTATGCTCCCCGGCAACGGCACCAGAAAAAGGTCTTCATAACTCACAAGTATAGGGGATCGCAACAGTTTTCGAGGGTAGAGTATTCAACCCTAATTTATAGATTCGACACAAGGGGAGCCAAAGAACATTTGTAAGTATTAGTAGCTGAGTTGTCAATTCAACCACACCTAGAGATTAATTATCTGCAGCAAAGTGATCAGTAGCAAAGTAGTATGATAGTTTCGGGTAATAGTAGCAGCAGTAATGGTAACGATAACAGTGATAGCAGTAATTTTGTAGCAATTGCAACAGTAACGATAGCAGTAGTAACTTAACAGAAACAATATAAGATAAGTTCGTAGGCATTGGATCGATGATTTGTTGGATGATATTCATCATGTGATAGTCATAACCTAGGGCGATACAGCACTAGCTCTAGTTCATAAATATAATGTAGGCATGTATTTCGTAAATAGTAATACGTGCTTATGGGAAGAACTTGCATGACATCTTTTGTCCCACCCTCCCGTGGTAGCGGGGTCCTATTGGAAACTAAGGGATATTAAGGCCTCCTTTCAATACAGAATCAGAAAAAAGCATTAACACACGGTGAATACATGAACTCCTCAAACTACGGTCATCACCGGGAGTGGTTCCGACTATTGTCACTCCAGGGCTGCCGGATCATAACACGTAGTAGGTGACTATAACTTGCAAGATCGGATCTAGAACATAGATATAATTGTGATAACATAAATGGTTCAGATCTGAAATCATGGCACCCGGGCCCAAAGTGACAAGCATTAAACATGGCAAAGTCATAGCAACATCAATCTCAGAACATAGTGGATACTAGGGATCAAGCCCTACAAAACTAACTAGATTACATGATGAATCTCATCCAACTCCTCACCGACCAGCGAGCCTACGAAGGAATTACTCACTCCTGGTGGGGAGCATAATGGAATTGGCGATGGAGAAGGGTTGGTGATGATAAAGATCGAAGATCCCCCTCTCCGGAGCCCTAAACGGACTCCGGATCTGGCCCCCCGATGAAGAACATGAGGTGACAACGGCTCCATCTCGTGGAACACGATAATTCTTTCTCCCTGTTTTTTTTCTGGGCGCGCGTGGAGGGGGCGCGCCTTGGTGGTTTGTGCCTACCCAGGTGCCCCCCCTCCGGTGGTTCTTGGCTTCAGAAATTGTCTTTTATTGTATAAAAAATCCTCGCAAAGTTTCCTTCCATTCCAAGAACTTTTATTTCTGCGCAAAATCAACACCATGGTAGTTCTGCTGAAAACAGCGTTAGTCCATGTTAGTTTCATTCAAATCATGCAAATTAGAGTCGAAAACAAGAGGAAAAGCGTTAGGAAAAGTAGATACATTGGAAACGTATCATTGGGTTTGACACTCTTACTTATCGAAAGGACTAGATAGATCCCCTATACTTGTGGGTCATCAAGACTCTTTTTTGGCGCCATTGCCGGGGAGTGAAACGCCTTTGGTAAGTGGAATTTGGTGAGTAAATGTTTACATAGGGGCTGTTTGGTTCTCGGCCTAGCATTGCCACACTTTGCCACACATTTTTGCCAGGCTTGCCTAAGGTTAGTTCATCAAAATGAGAGCCACAAGTTGGCAAGACTAAGGGAATCTTGCCACATTTTTTGTGTGAATGCCATGTGGGGTCCAAGTGTGGCTTGCCTAAGGTGTGGCTTGAACCAAACACTCACCTAAGTTGGTCAAACTTGCCTAACCTTAGGTGTGGCAATCTTTGGCAAAGTTAGTCACAAACCAAATAGCCCCATAGTGTGCTGAAATTTACTGTCACTTGTTGCTATGGAAAATAATCCTTTGAGGGGCTTGTTTGGGGTATCTTCACCTCGACTGGTAGAGCAAAGAGTTGCTCCACAACCTACCGAACCTACTGAAAATATTTATTAGGAAATTCCTTCGGGTATGATAGAGGAACTGTTGGCTAATCCTTATGCAGGAGATGGAACATTACATCCTGATGTGCATTTAATTTATGTGGATGAAGTTTGTGGATTATTTAAGCTTGCAGGTTTGCCCGAGGGTGAAGTCAAGAAGAAGTTATTCCCTTTATCTTTGAAGGGAAAGGCATTTACATGGTATGGGCTATGTGATGATATTGGATCATGGAACTACAACCGATTGAAATTGGAATTTCATCATAAGTTTTATGCTATGCATCTGGTTCATCGTGATCGGAATTTTATTTATATATATAATATATATTGGCCTCGTGAAGGAGAAAATATCGCTCAATCTTGGGGGAGGCTTAAGTCAATGTTATATTCATGCCCCAATCATGAGCACTCAAGAGAAATTATTATTCAGAATTTTTATGCTCGGCTTTCTTGTAATAATCAATCCATGCTCGATACTTCTTGTACTGGTTCTTTTATGAAGAAGACTACTGTTCAAATGGTGTTTATTGGAAAGAATTAAACGCAACTCTCAAGATTGGGAACTCGACGAAGGTAATGAGTCAAGTATAAACCTTAAGTTTGATTGTGTTAAATCTTTTATGGATACCGATGCTTTTCGTGAACTTAGCACTAAATATGAACTTGACTCTAAGATAGTAGCTTATTTTTGTGAACCATTTGCTACTCATGTTGATCTCCCTAAAGAGAAGTGGTTTAAATATCATCCTCCCACTGAAGTAAAGGTAGTAGAACCTATTAAAGTTGAAGAAGAAACTATTACTTATAATGTTGATCATGTTGTCCCTACTGCTTATATTGAGAAACCACCTTTCCCTATTAGAATCAAGGAACATGCTAAAGGTTCAACTGTGGTTCATAAGAGTTATACTAGAACACGTACACCCCCTGAACAAATTAAAGTTGAACCTAGTATTGCTATGGTTAAAGATCTCTTGGTTGATAATATTGATGGGCATGTTACTTATTTATGTGAATTTGCTAGAATTACTAAACCCGATATTAAAGATAAATATAGACCTATTGTTGGCATGCCTGTTGTTTCTGTAAAAATAGGAGATCATTGTTATCATGGCTTATGTGATGTGGGTGCTAGTGTGAGTGCAATTCCTTTTACTGTATATCAAGAAATTATGAATGATATTGCACCTGCTGAGATAGAAGATATTGATGTTACTATTAAGCTTGCCAATAGAGATACTATATCACCAATTGGGATAGTTAGAGATGTTGAAGTCTTGTATGGGAAAATAAAATACCCTACTGATTTTCTTGTTCTTGGTTCCCCACAAGATGGTTTTTGTCCCATTATATTTGGTAGACCTTTCTTGAACACTGTTAATGCTAAGATAGACTGTGAAAGAATTGTTACTGTAAGTTTTGGGGATGTGTCTCATGATTTTAATTTCTCTAAATTTCATAGACAACCCCATGATAAAGAATTGCCTAGTAAGGATGAAATTATTGGCCTTGCTTCTATTATTGTACCTCTTACTGATCCTTTAGAACGATATTTGCCAGACCATGAAAATGATATGTTTATGAATGAAACAAAATAAATCGATGAAATATTCTTTAACCAAATGCTTGTTTTGAAACACAATTTGCCTGTTGAAATTCTTGGAGATCCTCCTCCACCCAAGGGTGACCCCGTGTTTGAGCTTAAACAATTACCTGATACTTTGAAATATGCTTATCTTGATGAAAAGAAGATATGTCCTGTTATTATTAGTGCTAACCTTTCAGAGCATGAAGAAAAGGGATTATTGAAAACTCTAAGGAAGCACCATTGTAACGCCCGGATCCGATGGGCCAGGTGTCCTCCAGTTATTCGTCGTCGTTGCCATGTCATTTGCTGCGTGTTGCATTTTGCCATGTCATCATCTGCATTGCATCATCATGTTTTTCAAAACTTGCATCCGATCTTTTTCCCCGTTGTCCATTTCATGGTCCAACGCTCTCACACGCACCCGTTGCACCCCTCTGACCTCGTTTCGTGAGTGGCATAAAAATGTTCTTGGAATGGGATGAAACTTGGCGTGCGGTGTTGTTTTAGAGTAGGTAGACCGCCTGTCAATTTTCGTTCCATTTGGAGTTCGTTTGGTGCCCCAACGGTTAACCGCATAGCCCAAAACCCCTCTCTCTTTGCAGCCCGGCACCCCTTCACCACAGCCCATGAGCCCATCCAAACCCCCTCCATGCTCTCGATCGTTCGATCACGATCGCGTGGCCAAAAACTGCACATCTTTTGGACTCTCCTAGCTCCCCTATTTATAAATAGGTCCTTCCCCTAGCCCCCTCCTCACGCAACCGGACATGTCCGCCCGCAGCCCCGAGCCAACCAGGAAGCGCCATGTCAGCGCCCGGCCGCCTCCGCCGCCCGTGGCCCGCCAGGCCCGCGCTGGGCCTGCCCGGCCCATCGCGCCCGCGCCGCCTACGCGCCTCGCACCGCCACTCGCCTGCCCCGTCGCCGCTCCGCCGCCCCTCGCGCGCCGCGCCACCCGCGCCCGACCCCGCCGCCTTACGCCGCGTCGCCGCACGCCGCCCCGTCGCCACCCCTGCCACTACCGATACCGCCGCCGCCGCCTCCCGCCATCGCCCGTCATCGTTTCGGCCGCCGGAGCCGCCCGCAGTAGCCGCGCAGCCGCTCCGCCTCCTGCAGCTCGCCGCTGCCCTCGCTGTGGATCCGGTCGGGCCGGACCGGATCCGGCCGTCCCCAACCTCCCCGGCGCCGTCCCGCGCCCCCACCAGCCTCCTCCTCGCCGGAGCTCCTCGCCGGAGCCGCCCTGCCGTCGCTGGAGCTGGGGTGGATGAGATCCACCCATCCCTCCATCCAAACACAGCCTCCCCGACCCCGGATCTCCTCGTCGCGGAACGGCCCCGTCCAGTTTCGGAGGGTATGATTTCCACCAAGTCCTGTAATATCTACATTTTGGAGCCCACTTTGACATGCCATAACTTTGTGCTCGGTTCTCCGATTCATGCATATTATGTATCGAAATGTTCATCATGTGATTCTCTCCATTTTATTCCATTGTGACATGATTGTTTGAGTTCATATTGATTCCCTTATTATCGTTGCAAGAGTTCTATATGATGTTAGCTGCTGAAACTTGTTTTAAGTTGGTGATTTGTCTTTTTTGTTGCATTTAGTGTATGCATCTTTTGTGAATCATGTCTATATGTTTTAGGAGAATATTCATGCCATCTTCACAGTGTTGTAATCCTTGTATTTTTATGTGCCTTGTGGTGAGTGCATCAAGCTTGTGAAGTGGACTACTTGCTGTTAATGTGCTGTCAATGCTGAAACTGTTATATCATGTTGCTATCTTTGCTTGATGCTACCAATTAATCTATGCATAATTTGGAGATGTTCACTAAGGATATGTTTCTATAAATGTGATTCTCTATCCATCGATGCCTTGTTTTGGTTTTATAGCCTGCTATATCTTGTGGTTATCGTGCTTTAAACTTGCTAAATAATGTTGCTGTCAGCCTGTTAACCCTAAGTTCAGTTTTTCCGTGTGTTTTTCTAGTGGCCCATGCACCCTATGAACTTGCTATTGCCATTTTTAGCTTCATGAACATGTCTTCTTACTGTTGGTTACCTTTTCATGCCATGTGATGCTATGTAGTGAGTGGTACGAGCTCACCAACATGCCTACTTATCTTTGTTTCTGCCATGTACTGTTATTTTCACGGTCTGAATCTATCATACGATTTGCCATGTTTGCATGGATGCTACCATCTTTTCTGTTGATCTTTGGAATTTGATCATTAAGAGAGTTTTGTTCTTTGCCTTTAATATCAGCATGTCGTGCTCTATTTTGCCATGGTAGATTGCTGTAACATGTTGTAGATAGCTCTAAGTCTGTGAAACTGTTATTATTTGCAATCTTGCCATGTCATTTTGAGCATGTTAGTAGTTTCTGGAAATAGCTCATTGTTCATCTTTTGTTAAGCTTCATTTTTCATCATGTCAATGCCATTTGTTTTCATGTTGTGGTATTGCAGCATGCTGTTTTGATGCTTGCAATATGCCTAGTTGCTTTTTTGGACAACTTGTCCTTTAAACTTGTTTCATGTGTATGTGTTGAACCGTTGCTCCGTTTTGAGTGTGCTTTATATGAAACTTGCTTAGTTTTGCATGTAGCTTCATGATACCTTGTCGCGTCCATGTTTTGAGTGTGTTTGCTTGATGGTTGAATGCTTTTTGCATCAATGTCATGTTTAACTTGTTTTGCTCATATATTCTAGGCCGTAGCTCCGAATTAAATGAACTTTATATGAAACTTGACTAGAATTTCGTGTAGACCATTTTGGAGCATCTTAACTTGCTATTTAACAACTTGAACATAAGGTTTGTTCAGATCTGGACCAATTTCGAAATTTGCATATGAGGACTTACCGGAATTGTTATATGTTGTTTTCGGCCTCATTCAAACTTGCCTTGTTGTGTTGCTCTTGTATGCATCATCCCTTGCCATGAGTAGATTCATGTAGCCTTGTCTTGCATCATTCTTGGTTGAACATCATGCCTTGTTATGTGTTGTGTGTTTACGATGTTGTTTGCTTCTTTCCGGTTGTGCTTCTTCTCGTTAGTTCCTGTTTCGTTGCGATCGTGAGGATTCGTTCGTCTACTATTGGTTCGTCTACGTGGCTTCATCTTCTTCATGGACCCGTTCTTCTTCCTAGCGGGATTTCAGGCAAGATGACCGTCACCTTGGATCTCATTACTATCATTGCTATGCTAGTTGCTTCGTTCTATTGCTATGCCGTGTTACCTACCACTTGCTTATCAAGCCTCTCAAATTGCCATGAACCTCTAACCTTTGTCACCCTTCCTAGCAATCGGTTGTTTGGCTATGTTACCGCATTTGCTCAGCCCCTCTAATAGCGTTGCTAGATGCAGGTGTAGATGAAGATTGCTCCATGTTGGATTATGTTTATGTTGGGATATCACAATATCTCTTATATTATTAATGCATCTATATACTTGGTAAAGGGTGGAAGGCTCGGCCTTATGCCTGGTGTTTTGTTCCACTCTTGCCACCCTAGTTTCCGTCATATCGGTATTATGTTCCCGGATTTTGCGTCCCTAACATGGTTGGGTGTTATGGGAACCCCTTGACAGTTTGCCTTGAATAAAACTCTTCTAGCAAGGCCCAACCTTGGTTTTACATTTGCCTCACCTAGCCTTTTTTCCCTTGGGCTTCGCGCTCCCGAGGGTCATCTTGTTTTACCCCCCCCCCCCCCCGGGTCAGTGCTCATCGTGAGTGTTGGTACAACCTGTCAACCGCCGGTGGCCACCAGGGGCAACTCTGGGCTCGCCTACCGGAAGTTTGGACAATCCGGTGTGCCCTGAGAACGAGTTATGTGCAGCTCCTATTAGGATTTGTCGAAACATTCGGGCGGCTTTGCTGGTCTTGTTTTACCATTGTCGAAATGTCTTGTAACCGGGATTCCGAGATTGGTCGGGTCTTCTCGAGAGAAGGAATATCCTTCGTTGATCGTGAGAGCTTATAATGGGCTAAGTTGGGACACCCCTGCAGGGTTTGAACTTTTGAAAGTCGTGCCCGCGGTTATGTGGCAGATGGGAATTTGTTGATATCCGGTTGTAGTAAACTTGAAGTAAACTCTTCTAAAATACACCAACTGCGTGCGTAACCGTGACTGTCTCTTTTCGGGGTTGTTCGAGAGGAGAAGACGGTTTTTTTGGGTTATGTTTGACGTACGTAGGAGTTCAGGATCACTTCTTGATCATTACTAGTTGACGACCGCTTGTTAAGCTCCTCTTCTCTCTCTTGTTTCGTAAGTTAGCCACCATTCATGCTTAGTCGCTGCTGCAACCTCACCACTTTACCCCTTCCTTTTCCATTAAGCTTTGCTAGTCTTGATACCCATGGTAATGGGATTGCTGAGTCCTCATGGCTCACAGATTACTACAACAACAGTTGCAGGTACAGGTTATGCGATGCTCATGACGCGAGAGCGATGTTTACGTGTTTTGGAGTTCTTCTTCTGCCTCTTCTTCGATCAGGGGATAGGTTCCAGGTTGGCAGCCTGGGTTAGCAGGGTGGATATTGTTTGAGTTTCTGTTTATGTTTCATCCATAGTCGGATGTTGTTATCATGCATGATGTTGATGTATTCTTGTGGCATTTGTGCCTTATGTATGTATCCTCATCTATTATGTAATTTTGATGTAACGATATCCACCTTGCAAAAGCGTCTTCAAGATGCGCTTCTATCCTTGGTGGGACCTTCGAGTTCCTTTAGGATAGGGTCGCATCTTGGGCGTGACAACCATGCCGCTATTGGATATACTCTTGATGATCTTAAGGGCATTAGTCCCACTCTTTGTTAGCAAAAAAATCAATATGGAGCCTGACACCAAACCAGTTGTTGATCATCAACGACGGTTAAATCCTACTATGAAGGAAGTGGTAAGAAATGAAATACTAAAGCTTCTGGATGCGGGTATAATTTATCCTATTGTTGATAGTAGATGGGTGAGTGATATGTTTCCAACGTATCTATATTTTTTTATTGTTCCATGATATTATATTATCCATCTAGGATGTTTTATATGCATTTATATGCTATTTTACATGATTTTTGGGACTAACCAATTAACCTAGAGCCCGGTGCAAGTTTCCGTTTTTCCTTGTTTTTGAGTTCTACAGAAAAGGAATACCAAATGGAGTCCAATTGATGTGCCAATTTTTGATATTTTTTATGGACCAAAAGAAGCCCCCGGAATAAAATAGTTGGGCCAGAAAAGTCCCGAGCCGTCCACGAGGGTGGAGGGCGCGCCCTACCCCACCCCCCCCCCCCCCCCGGGCGCGTCCCCCTGCCTCGTGGATGACTCGTAGACCTCGCTGACGTGAGACCGACGCCAAAAAATCCTAAAAATACAGAAACCCCCGAAAAGAAACCTAGATCGGGAGTTCCGCCACCGCAAGCCTCTGTAGCCACCAAAAACCAATCTGGAACCTGTTCCGACACCCTGCCGGAGGGGGAATCCATCACCGGTGGCCATCTTCATCATCCCAGCGCTCTCCATGACGACGAGGGAGTAGTTCACCCTCGGGGCTGAGGGTATGTACCAGTAGCTATCTGTTTGATCTCTCTCTCTCTCTCTCTCTCTCTCTCTCTCTCGTGTTCTTGATTCGGCACGATCTTGATGTATCGCAAGCTTTGCTATTATAGTTGGATCTTATGATGTTTCTCCCCCTCTATCTCTTGTAATGGATTGAGTTTTCCCTTTGAAATTATCTTATCGGATTGAGTCTTTAAAGATTTGAGAACACTTGATGTATGTCTTGCATGTGTTTATCTGTGGTGACAATGGGATATTGACGTGATCTACTTGATGTATGTTTTGGTGATCAACTTGCGGGTTCAGTGACCTTGTGAACTTATGCATAGGGGTTGGCACACATTTTCGTCTTGACTCTCCGGTAGAAACTTTGGGGCACTCTTTGAAGTTCTTTTTGTTGGTTGAATAGATGAATCTGAGATTGTGTGATGCATATAGTATAATCATACCCGTGGATACTTGAGGTGACATTGGAGTGTCTAGGTGACAGTAGGGTTTTGGTTGATTTTTGTCTTAAGGTGTTATTTTACTACGAACTCTAGGGTTGTTTGTGACACTTATAGGAATAGCCCAATGGATTGATAGGAAAGAATAACTTTGAGGTGGTTTCGTACCCTACAATAATCTCTTCGTTTGTTCTCCGCTATTAGTGACTTTGGAGTGACTCTTTTTTGCATGTTGAGGGATAGTTATATGATCTAATTATGTTATTATTGTTGAGAGAACTTGCACTAGTGGAAGTACAACTCTCTTGGTTCATTGCACTCCTGGTACACCGCTGGAGGCATTCACATAGAGTCATATTTTGTTCTAAGCATTGAGTTGTAATCCTTGAGTTATAAATAAATAGAAGTGTGATGATCATCATTAGTAGAGGATTGTCCCGTGTGAGGAAATAAAAAAGGGAGGCAAAAGAAGCCAAAAAAAGAGAGGCCAAAGAAGCCAAACAAAAAAAAGAGAAAAAGAGAGAAGGGGCAATGCTACTATCCTTTTTCTACACTGGTGCTTCAAAGTAGCACCATGATCTTCATGATAGAGAGTCTCTCATTTTATCACTTTCATATACTAGTGGGAAGTTTCGTTATAGAACTTGGCTTGTATGTTCCAATAATGGGCTTCCTCAAAATGCCCTAGGTCTTCACGAGCAAGCAAGTTGGATGCACACCCACTTAGTTTCTTTTGTTGAGCCTTCATACATTTATAGCTCTAGTGCATCCATTGCATGGCAATCCCTACTCACTCACATTGATATCTATTGATGGGCATCTCCATAGCCCACTAATACGCCTAGTTGATGTGAGACCATCTTACTCCTTTTTATCTTCTCCACAACCACCACTCTATTCCACCTATAGTGCTATGTCCATGGCTCACACTCATGTATTGCGTGAAAGTTGAAAAAGTTTGAGAATTCTAAAGTATGAAACAATTGCTTGGCTTGTCATCGGGATTGTGCATGATCTAAATATTTTCCGTGATGAAGATGGAGCATAGCCAAACTATATGATTTTGTAGGGATGAACTTTCTTTGACCACGTTATTTTGAGAAGACATTATTACATTGTTAGTATGCTTGAAGTATTATTATTTTTATGTCAATATTAAAATTTTATCTTGAATCTTATGCATCTGATTATTCTTGCTACAATAGAGAAGATTACATCGATAAATATGCTAAGTAACATTCCACATCAAAAATTCAGTTTTTATCAATTACCTACTCGAGGACGAGCAGGAATTAAGCTTGGGGATGCTTGATACGTCTCCAACGTATCTATAATTTTTTATTGTTCCATGCTATTATATTATCCATCTAGAGGATTTTTTATATGCATTTATATGCCATTTTATATGATTTTTTGAACTAACCTATGAACCTAGAGCCCAGTGCATCACAGAAAAGGAATACCAAACGGAGTCCCATTGACGTGCCAATTTTGGATGATTTATTATGGACCAAAAGAAGCCCCCGGAGTAAAACAGATGGGCCAGAAGAGTCCCGACCGTCCATGAGGGTGGAGGGCGCGCCCTACCCCCCTGGGCGGATCCCCCTGCATCATGGACGACTCGGATACCTCCCTGACATGAGACCAACGCCCAAAATTCCTATAAATACAGAAACCCCCGAAAAGAAACCTAGACCGGGAGTTTCACCGCCGCAAGCGTCTGTAGCCACCAAAAACCAATCGGGATCCTATTTCGACACCCTGCCGGAGGAGGATCCATCACCGGTGGCCATCTTCATCATCCCGACGCTCTCATGACGAGGAGGGAGTAGTTCACCCTCGGGGATGAGGGTATGTACCAATAGCTATGTGTTTGATCTCTCTCTCTCTCTCTCTCTCTCTCTCTCTCTCTCTCGTGTTCTTGATTTGGCATGATCTTGATGTATCGCGAGCTTTACTATTATAGTTGGATCTTATGATGTTTCTTTCCCTCTATCTCTTGTAATGGATTGAGTTTTCCCTTTGAAGTTATCTTATCGGATTGAGTCTTTAAGGATTTGAGAACACTTGATGTATGTCTTGCATGTGCTTATCTATGGTGACAATGGGATATTCACGTGATCTACTTGATGTATGTTTTGGTGATCAACTTGCGGGTCCAGTGACCTTGTGAACTTATGCATAGGGGTTGGCACACGTTTTCATCTTGACTCTCCGGTAGAAACTTTGGGGCACTCTTTGAAGTTCTTTTTGTTGGTTGAATAGATGAATCTGAGATTGTGTGATGCATATCATATAATCATACCCGTGGATACTTGAGGTAACATTGGAGTATCTAGGTGACATTAGGGTTTTGGTTGATTTGTGTCTTACGGTGTTATTTTACTACGAACTCTAGGGTTGTTTGTGACACTTATAGCAATAGCCCAATGGATTGATCGGAAAGAATAACTTTGAGGTGGTTTCGTACCCTACAATAATCTTTTCATTTGTTCTCCGCTATTAGTGACTTTGGAGTGACTCTTTGTTGCATGTTGAGGGATAGTTATATGATCTAATTATGTTATTATTGTTGAGAGAACTTGCACTAGTGAAAGTATGAACCCTAGGCCTTGTTTCGAAGCATTGCAATACTGTTTGTGCTCACTTTTATCATTAGTTACCTTGCTGTTTTTATATTTTCAGATTACAAAAACCCTATATCTACCATCCATATTGCACTTGTATCACCATATCTTCACCGAACTAGTGCACGTATACAATTTACCATTGTATTGGATGTGTTGGGGACACAAGAGACTCTTTTTTATTTGGTTGCAGGGTTGTTTGAGAGAGACCATCTTCATCCTATGCCTCCCACGAATTGATAAACCTTAGGTCATCCACTTGAGGGAAATTTGCTACTGTCCTACAAACCTTTGCACATGGAGGCCCAACAACGTCTACAAGAAGAAGGTTGTGTAGTAGACATCAGTGAGTCCCATTCATTGTGTACCTAAGAAGGGATGTATTACTGTTGTTCCTAATGATAAGAATGAATTGATCCCTCAAAGAATTGTTACAGGTTATAGCATGGTACTTGATTTTTGCAAATTAAACAAAGCTACTAGAAAAGATCATTACCCTCTATGTTTTATTGATCAAATGCTAGAAAGACTGTCCAAACATACACATTTTTGCTTTCTAGATGGTTATTCTGTTTTTTCTCACATACCTGTGTCAAAAGAGGATCAAGAAAAAACCATCTTTACTTGCCCTTTCGGTACTTTTGCTTATAGATGTATGCCTTTTGGTTTATGCAATGCACCTGCTACCTTTCAAAGATGTATGACTGCTATATTCTCTGGCTTTTGTGAAAAGATTGTTGAGGTTTTCATGGATGATTTTCCCGTTTACGGAACTTCTTTTGATGATTTCTTAAGCAACCTTGATCGAGTTTTGCAGAGATGTGAAGAAACTAATCTTGTTTTGAATTGGGAGAAGTGCCACTTTATGGTTAATGAAGGTATTGTCTTGGGGCATAAAATTTCTGAAAGAGGTATTGATGTTGATAAAGCTAAAGTAGATGCTATTGAAAAGATGTCTGATACGTCTCCAACGTATCTACTTTTCCAAACACTTTTTCCCTTGTTTTGGACTCTAACTTGCATGATTTAAATGGAACTAACCCGGACTGACGTTGTTTATAGCAAAACTGCCATGGTGTTATTTTTGTGCAGAAATAGAAGTTCTCGGAATGACCTGAAAATCCACGGAGACATGTTTTGGAATTAATGAAAAATATTGGCGAAAGAATCAGCGTTAGGGGGCCCACACCATGTCCACAAGGGTGCAGGGCATGCCCCTGACTCGTGGGCCCCCTGGGACTCCACCGACCTCAATCCCAACTCCATATATTCACTTCCGGGGAGAAAAAAATCAGAGAGAAGGATTCATCGCATTTTGCGATACGGAGCCGCCGCCAAGCCCCAATCTTCCCCGAGAGGGCTGATCTGGAGTCCGTCCGGGGCTCCGGGGAGGGGAATCTGTCGCCATCGTCATCATCAACCATTCTCCATCACCAATTTCATGATGCTCTCCACCGTGCGTGAGTAATCCCATCGTAGGCTTGCTGGACGGTGATGGGTTGGATGAGATTTACCATGTAAATGAGTTAGTTTTGTTTGGGTTTGATCCCTAGTATCCATTATGTTCTAAGATTGATGTTGCTATGACTTTGCTATGCTTAATGCTTGTCACTAGGGCCCGAGTGCCATGATTTCAGATATGAACCTATTATGTTTTCATGAATATATGTGATTTCTTGATCCTATCTTGCAAGTCAATAGTCACCTACTATGTTTTATGATCCGGCAACCCCGAAGTGACAATAATTGGGACCACTCCCGATGATGACCGTAGTTTGAGGAGTTCATGTATTCACTAAGTGTTAATGCTTTGGTCCGGTACTCTATTAAAAGGAGGCCTTAATATCCCTTAGTTTCCAATAGTACCCCGCTGCCACGAGAGGATAGAACAAAAGATGCCATGCAAGTTCTTTTCCATAAGCACGTATAACTATATTCGGAATACATGCCTACATTACATTGATGAAATGGAGCTAGTTCTGTGTCACCCTATGTTATAATTGTTGCATGAGGAATCACATCTGACATAATTATCCATCATTGATCCATTGCCTAGGAGCTTTTCACATATTGATCTTTGCTTAGTTACTTTTCCGTTGCCACTATTACGATTGCTACAAAACCTCCTACTGTTACTTTTTCCACCGTTACCGTTACTTCCAGACTACTTTGCTACTAAATATTTTGTTGCAGATATTAAGTATTTTAGGTGTGGTTGAATTGATAACTCAACTGCTAATACTTGAGAATATTCTTTGGCTCCCCATGTGTCGAATCAATAAATTTAGGTTGAATACTCTACCCTCGAAAACTGTTGCGATCCCCTATGCTTGTGGGTTATCAAGACTATTTTCTGGTGCTGTTGTCGGGGGGCATAGCTCAATTCTTTGAGTCACTTGGGATTTATATCTGTTGATCACTATGAGGAACTTGAAAGATGAAAGAACCAAGATTTTTCCCTCAACTACGAGGGGAGGTAAGGAACTGCCATCTAGCTCTGCACTTGATTCACCTTCTGTTATGAGTAAATTTGCGACACCTACACCTGTTATTGATTTTGATATGTCGCATGTTATTGATGATGCCACTTCTGCTATGCATGATGCTTATGATGAAACTACTTCTATGCTTGATAATACTGTGCCATTAGGTGAATTTCTTGATGAACAACTTGTTAGGGTTAGAGAGAATGAAATTATTGAAACAGATAATATTGATGAAAGTGATGATGAAGACTCTCCCCCTAGATATGAATTGCCTGATGTGCCTGAGGGTTATGTTATGGATGAAGAAACTGCTAGAGACCTTTTTGCTTGCAAAGATAGATACGATCTTAAGAAGCTGTTAGCTAAGCTGAAAAAAAGTCTTTGAATGCTAGAATGAGATATGACCCTGCTTTTGCTACTTCACCTATCTGTATTTCTGATAAGGATTATGATTTCTCAGTCGATCCTGAGTTAATTACTTTGGTTGAATCTGATCCTTTTCATGGCTATGAATCTGAAATTGTTGTGGCACATCTTACTAAATTGAATGATATAGCCACCCTATTCACTCATGAGGAAAAAATTCGTTACTACTATATCCTTAAGTTATTTCCGTTCTCATTAAAAGGTGATGCAAAAACATGGTTTAATTCTCTTGCTCCTGGTTGTGTGCGTAGTCCCCAGGATATGATTTATTACTTCTCTGCTAAATATTTACCCGCTCATAAGAAACAAGTTGCCTTAAGGGAAATATATAATTTTGTGCAAATTGAAGAAGAGAGCCTCCCACAAGCTTGGGGAGACTTCTCCGATTACTAAATGCTTTGCCTGATCATCCTCTCAAGAAAGATGAAATACTTGATATCTTTTATAATGGACTAATCGATGCTTCCAGAGACCACCTGGATAGTTGTGCTGGTTGTGTTTTTAGGGAAAGAACTGTTGAGCAAGCTGAATTGCTATTGAATAATATATTGAGTAATGATAATTATTGGACACTTCCTGAACCAACTCCTAAGCCAACTCCGAAGAAAAGGGGTATTCTATTTCTCAGTCATGAAGATATGCAAGAGGCAAAGAAATCAATGAAAGAAAAGGGTATTAAAGCTAAAGATGTTAAGAATTTACCACCTATTGAAGAAATACATGGTCTTAATAACCCGACACAGGTAGTAAAGGTAAATTCTCTCTATAGATTTGATGCAGGTGATATTCCTCGTAATAAGTCTGCTAGCCAATGCTTGGATGAGTTTGATAATTTTATTGTTAAACAAGAAAACTTCAATGCTTATGTTGGTAGACAATTGAAATGTAATGCTTATATAGTTGAACACTTGAGTGATTATATGTCTAGAGTTAAAGCTGACCTCAAACTTATTAGTAAACATGCTTCTATGGTTACCACTCAGGTAGAACAAGTGCTTAAAGCTCAAGATGATTTGCTCAATGAATTATATAATAAGAAAAATGATAATGTTGTTAGAGTTATGACTAGAGGGGGTAGAATGACTCAGGAACCTTTGTATCCTGAGGGCCACCCTAAGAGAGTTGAGCAAGATTCTCAGAGAACTAATGTTGATACACCTAGTCCTTCTAAGAAGAAGAAAAAGAAAAATGAGAGGACTTTGCATGCTTCTAGTGAACCTGTTGTTGACACACCTGAGAATCCCAATGATATTTCTATTTATGATGTTGAAACACAATTTGGTAATGGACATGAACCTAGTGATAATGTCAATGATGATGTTCATGTTGATGCTCAACCTAGCAATAACAATGATGTAGAGATTGAACCTGCTATTGATCTTGATAACCCACAATCAAAGAATCAACGTTATGATAAGAGAGACTTCGTTGCTAGGAAGCACGGTAAAGAAAGAGAACCATGGGTTCAGAAACCCATGCCTTTTCCTCCTAAACCATCCAAGAAAAAGGATGATGAGGATTTTGAGCACTTTGCTGAAATGGTTAGACCTATCTTTTTGCATATGCGTTTGACTGATATGCTTAAAATGAATCCTTATGCTAAGTATATGAAAGATATTGTTACAAATAAAAGAAAGATACCGAAAGCTGAAATTTCCACCATGCTTGCCAATTATACTTTTAAAGGTGGAATACCTAAGAAACTAGGAGATCCAGGAGTACCAACTATATCATGCTCCATTAAAAGAAACTATGTTAGTGTTATGCCTCTCTCTTTATATCGTAGACTTGATTTAAATAAGTTGACACCTACTGAAATATCTTTGCAAATGGCCGATAAATCACCTGCTATACCTATCGGTATTTGTGAGGATGTGCATGTTGTGGTTGGAAACGTCACTATTTTAACGGACTATTTTAACGTCAATTATCCTTGGTAGACCTTTTTTGAATACTGCAGGGGCTGTTATTGATTGCAACAAAGGCAATGTCACTTTTCATGTTAACGGTAATGAGCATACGGTACACTTTCCGAGGAAACAACCTCAAGTCCATAGTATCAATTCTATTAGAAAAATTTCAGCGATTACTATTGGAGGTTTTGAATTCCCTCTTCCCACTGTCAAGAAGAAATATGATATTCTTATTGTTGGGGACATGCATATCCCCGTTGAGGTAACCTAGTGTTATTCGAAAATTCTCCGGTTTCATGCGATTCGGAAAGAGTTTGTTAACAAGACTTTATCAACCTTGTTAGTTGATTCCTTTTGATGAGCACGAGATGGATGAAGTTAGAAAGAACAACTCTATGTACCCTCCTTTTACTTTCTGTTATTTAGATTAAATAAAGCAAAAATAGTATTTTTTTTGTCTGTTTTCTGAATTATCCTTGCAATAAAAATACCTCAAAAATAGAAGTTCTCCAAACATCCTGAAAATGAAATATGATTTTTTGTAGAATATTTAAGAATTTCTGGCATTGAGAATGCACCAGGGGGCCCCTCCATTTTGACACGAGGGCACAGGGCGCGCCCACCCCCCTGGGGCGCGCCCCCTGCCTCTTGGGCCCCACGTGGACCCCCTCCACTTATTCCAGCACCCACTCACTTCATCTTCCTCCAAAAAAAATCCTCCCATAGCTCAAACCCGTGTTCTAGCTCATCTTGCTGCCATTTTCGATCTCTTTGCTCAAAGCTCCATTCACAAAACTGTTTGGGGAGATTGTTCTTCGGTATGTGACTTCTCCAATGGTCCAATTAGTTTTTGTTCTAGTGCTTTATTTATTGAAATTTTTTGCTGCTAAGGTGACCCTATTCTTGATCTTCCATGTCAAATTTATATGGTCCAAAGTAGTTTTAATGCATGATATAGCCTCTAGGAACCTGTGGGAGTAGTTGCTATCAATCTTGTTGAGTTTGGTTCACTTTTACTTTGAGTCACTAAAAATTTCAGAAATTTTTCAGAAAAAGAAAATGATGAAGAGATTGTTGAGGGGCTCTTCGAGACGAAGCTCAAAGGATAAGCAGAACGAGGAGAATAAAAAGCCCAAATACAATGTTCCCCGCGCTGCGGAGGCCTCACCGACTTCCTCCATGATCAGCGCGAACAACATGTACCTCATCTTGCCAGAGGCCATTTATGCATACTGGAGGTTGGCACAAGTCCTAGAGCCTGAGCCTGAGCCACCACTTGACCCTTATCGACAGTCTGTTTATCAGTGGGATCTGGAGGAGATCGCCAACCAGTGGCACCCTGAGGACCCTCCACAGTACACCGGAGAGAGTAGCTTCGATCCGTGGGCATAGACCAACTTAGGCCAAAAGGCTAAGCTTGGGGGAGTACGTATTTCTCACCGACATTACATTCATGTTCACACACTCATGCCAGTTGTCGGTGCTCATACTTTTTCATTGCACTATCCATGCTAGTTCTTTTCTAAGCCTTCTTCTTGTGTGTTTGAAACAACCCTTAAAGAAAACCAAAAAAATTAGTTATAGCTTTTAGCTAGTTTACATTTCGTGCCTATAGTAGTAGTAGTAATTAAAAGAAAACCCAAAAAGATTTCTCATTCTTCTTTTGCTTGTTGGGAGCTTTCCCGTGTAAATAGTTTTATTTCTTTCCTTTTCTTTGGGGGTCAAGAGGAGAAGACCATGATGAAAATGATTGAGTGGCTCTCATATGCATTATTGTTGATTTAACCAAGAGCCCATATTACCTTGTCTTCTCCCTTGTATTAAATGCTTGCAGATTCCAGCTTAGTCCAATGCACATGCACTATTATTATTATTCACATCGTTCGGTCGTGCGAGTGAAAGGCAATAATGACGATATATGATGGACTGATTGAGATGAGAGAAGATGGTATGAACTCGACTTATCTTGTTTTTGTAAATATGATTATTTCATCGTTCCTGATTCAGCCTATTATGAATGAAACATGTTTGCAATGACAATTAGAGATTATAGTTGCTCATGCCATGCTTAATTTGCTAGGATTTTATAATGGTTTACCTTGCGTGCCAACATGCTATTAAAATGGTTGTAATGTGGTATGATAGGGTGGTATACTCCTTTCAACGGTTCGAGTGGCTTGACTTGGCACATGTTCACGCATGTACTTGAAACAAAATCAACATAGCCTCCACGATATTTATGTTAATGGTGATTTATATCCTACTCATGCTTGCACTCATTGTTGATTAATCTTAATGCATGTTCATGAGTGTTTTCCCTCTCTAGTTGGTCGCTTCCCAGTCTCTTTCTAGCCTTAACGTACTAAGCGGGAATACTGCTTGTGCATCCACTTCCATAAACCCAAAAGTTATCCATACGAGTCCACCATACCTTCCTATATGCGGTATTTACCTGTCGTTCCAAGTAAATTTGTATGTGCCAAACTCTAAACCTTCAAATGAAATTATGTTTTGTATGCTCGAATAGCTCATGTATCAACTAGGACCTCAACCCCCGGAGTACCATGGGCTGATTCACTTTTGGGGAAAAATCAGAGAGAAGGATTCATCGCGTTTTGTGATACGGAGCCGCCGCCAAGCCCTAATCTTCCTCGGGAGGGCTGATCTGGAGTCCGTTCGGGGATCCTGAGAGGGGAATCCATCGTCATCGTCATCGTCAACCATCCTCCATCACCAATTTCATGATGCTGTCCGCCGCGCGTGAGTAATCCCATCGTAGGCTTGCTGGACGGTGATGGGTTGGATGAGATCTACCATGTAGTCGAGTTAGTTTTGTTAGGATTTGATCCCCAGTATCCATTTGTTCTAAGGTTGATGTTGCTATGACTATGCTATGCTTAATGCTTGTCACTAGGGACCAAGTGCCATGATTTCAGATCTGAACCTATTAAGTTTTCATGAATATATGTGAGTTCTTGATCCTATCTTGCAAGTCAATAGTCACCTACTATGTGTTATGATCCGGCAACCCCAAAGTGACAATAATCGGGATCACACCCGATGATGACCGTAGTTTGAGGAGTTCATGTATTCACTAAGTGTTAATGCTTTGGTTTGGTACTCTATTAAAAGGATGCCTTAATATCCCTTAGTTTGCAATAGGACCCCGCTGCCACGGGAGGGTAGGACAAAATATGTCATGCAAGTTCTTTCCATAAGCATGTATGACTATGTTCGGAATACATGCCTACATTACATTGATGAACTTTAGCTAGTTCTGTGTCACCCTATGTTATAACAATTGCATCAGGAATCACATCCGACATAATTATCCATCATTGATACATTGCCTACGAGCTTTTCACATATTGATCTTTGCTTAGTTACTTTTCCGTTGCCACTATTATGATTGCTACAAAACCTGCTACTGTTACTTTTGCCACCGTTACTGTCACTTCCATACTACTTTGCTACTAAATATTTTGCTGCAGATATTAAGTCTTTCAGGTGTGGTTGAATTGACAACTCAACTGCTAATACTTGAGAATATTCTTTGCCTCCCCTTGTGTCGAGTCAATAAATTTGGGTTGAATACTCTACCCTCAAAAACTGTTGTGATCCCCTATACTTGTGGGTTATCAATGTCGTGTCCTAAAGATATCAAAGGTATAAGAAGTTTCCTTGGTCATGCTGGTTTCTATAGGAGGTTTATTAAATAATTCTCTAAAATTTCTAGGCCTCCCACTAATTTCTTGCAAAAAGATGTTCCTTTTGTTTTTGATGATGATTGTGTAGAAGCATTTGAAATACTTAAGAAAGCCTTGATTTCTGCACCTATTGTTCAACCACCTAATTGGAATTTACTCTTCCAAATTATGTGTGATGCTAGTGATTATGTTGTTGGTGTTGTTCTAGGACAAAGAGTTGATAAGAAGTTGAATGTTATTCCTTATGCCAGTAAAATTCTAGACAGTGCCCAGAGAAATTATGCTACTACTGAAAAAGAATTTTCAGTAGTTGTTTTTTTCTTTTGATAAGTTCAGATCTTATATTGTTCATCCAAAGTAACTGTTCACACTGATCATGCTGCTATTAAATATCTTATGGAAAAGAAAGATGCTAAACCTAGACTTATTAGATGGGTTCTCTTGCTGCAAGAATTTGATTTGCATATTATTGATAGAAAGGGAGTTGAGAACCCCATCGCAGACAACTTGTCTAGGTTAGAAAATGTTCTTGATGACCCACTACCTATTGATGATAGCTTTCTTGATCAGCAATTAGTTGTCATAAATGCTTCTTGTAATACTCCTTGGTATGCTGATTATGCTAATTACATTGTTGCTAAATTTATACCACCTAGTTTCACATACCAGCAAAAGAAAAGGTTTTTCTATGACTTAAGACATTACTTTTGGGATGACCCACACCTTTATAAAGAAGGAGTAGATTGTGTTATTAGACGTTGTGTACCTGACCATGAACAGGAACAGATCCTACGCAAGTGCCACTCCGAGGCATAGGAGGACACCATGCTGGAGATAGAACTGCACACAAGGTATTACAATCTGGCTTTTATTGGCCTAGTCTCTTCAAGGATGCTCGTAAGTTTGTCTTGTCTTGTGATGAATGCCAGAGGATTGGCAATATTAGTTGAAGTCAGGAAATGCCTATGAATTATTCACTCGTTATTGAACCATTTGATGTTTGGGGCTTTGATTATATGGGACCTTTTCCTTCCTCCAATGGGTATACACATATTTTAGTTGTTGTTCATTACGTTACTAAGTGGGCAGAAGCTATTCCAACTAGTAGTGCTGATCATAACACCTCTATTAAGATGCTTAAAGAAGTTATTTTTCCGAGGTTTGGAGTCCCTAGATATTTAATGACTGATGGTGGTTCACATTTTATTCATGGTGCTTTCCATAAAATGCTTGATAAGTATGATGTCAACCATAGAATTGCATCTCCATATCATCCTCGGTCTAGTGGTCAAGTGGAATTGAGCAATAGAGAGATTAAATTGATTTTGCAAAATACTGTGAATAAATCTAGAAAGAATTGGTCTAAGAAACTTGATGATGCATTATGGGCTTATATAACTGCTTATAAAAACCCTATGAGTATGTCTCCATATAAAATGGTTTATGGAAAGCGTGTCACTTACCTCTCGAACTAGAACATAAAGCTTATTGGGCAATCAAAGAGCTCAACTATGATTTCAAACTTGCCGGTGAGAAGAGGTTATCTGACATAAGTTCACTTGATGAATGGAAAACCCAAGCCTATGAGAATACTAAGTTGTTTAAAGAAAACGTTGAAAGATGGCATGAAAAAGGATACAAAAGCGTGAGTTTAATATTGGTGATCATGTTCCGCTATACAACTCTCATTTAAGGTTTTTTGTAGGAAAACTTCTCTCTAAATGGGAAGGTCCTTATATTATCGAGGAGGTCTATCGTTCCGGTGCCATCAAGATCAACAATGGCGAGGGCACTAACCCGAAGGTGGTAAACGGTCAAAGAATCAAATATTATATTGCAGGTACTCCCATAAATGTCGAGACAAATGTTATTAATACCATAACACCGGAGGAGTACATAAGGGATACTTTCCTGAATGTTTCAGACTCCGAAAAGGAATAGGTACATGGTGCGGTAAGTAAACCGACTCCAAAACTATTCTAATGGCAATTTTTCTCCATTTGGAATATTTAAAATTAAAAGCAGTCCGAAGAGTGCACGAGGAAGCGGCACGGCCGTGGGCGCGCCCCTGTACCTTGCCGCTACCTCGTGTGCCCTCCAGACTCCGTTTTCTTGCACAATACTTCTTTTGGTCGGTAAAAAATCATTATATAATCTCCCGAAGGTTTTGACCACCGTACCACGACAAAATCCTCTGTTCTTGTTTCGAGTTGTTTTTCTGATAGATCTAGATCGCCATGACATCTCTAAGCGCCCCAAGGACAAGTTTTTCGAGAAGGTCATCAACCCTTACCTCGTGAAGGTGCTGCAACACCCTCAAACCATTGAGATGCATGAGGGGGTGCTGCACATCTGCATTGTTGAAGGGCTGAAGAAGACCGGAAGCATGGAGACAAGGCTCGAAGCAATGGAGCAACGAGTCTTCAAGTGCCAAGGGATGGTGGAACATGGACTCAACGCCAATCACATGATGATCGCCGAATTTACCAATGGTCACAAGTTGGATGCCAAGAACATTGGGGAGGCCATCTTCAAGCTTCATGAGAAAATCGAGCATCTCCAAGCCCAGATCTATGACCTGCAAAAGAAAAACTATGAGTATGAATACCGATTTAAGAAGATGAGTTTGGCTGCAGATTTGAGGATCCCGGAGACTCGTTCATATTTTTACGATGGTGAACCTATGCCTTGGAAGACGGAGGATAAGATTCTTTCATCATCAACAACTCCATCATCACCACCTCCGAAGAAAGAGACTTAAATACATGGGTATGGGCACTCCCCTTGGCAACTGCCAAACTTGGGGGAGGTGCCCCGGTATCGTATCACCATCACACCTCTACTTTTATTATTTTTCTTAGTTCTATCCTTTTGGTTATATCTTGATCTAGTAGAATAAAGGTTTAGTATGATTTAGCATTGAGTTTTGTTTTGAGATCTATCTATGTAATAGAGTCCGTGAGTTATATATAATAAAGAGTAGTTATGAGTTGAGCGATTTGTTTTCTTGCTATGACCTTGAGGGAATAAAATAAGAGAAAGAACAAAAATAAATAAAAATATCATATAATGATATTATGGAGAGTGATGACTTCACATATAAAGAGTATGATGAATAAAATTTGTTGAGATTTTACAAACATAGTTTTGGTCATTGTTGCAATTAATAGGAAGTAATAAATAAAAAGAGGTTTCACATATAAATATACTATCTTGGACATCTTTTGTAATTGTGTGCACTAATATGACATGCCAAAAAGTTGATGTTGGACAAGGAAGACAACATAATGGGTTATGTTTTCATATATCCGAATAGAAGTTATATTGTCATGGATCCTCCAACATGTTGAGCTTGATTTTCCCTCTTATGCTAGCCAAATCCTTTGCACCAAGTAGAGATACTACTTGTGCATCCAAATATCCCTTAAGCCCAGTTTTGCCATGAGAGTCCACCATACCTACCTATGAATTGAGTAAGATCCTTCAAGTAAGTTGTCATCGGTGCAAGCAATAAAAATTGCTCTTTAAATATGTATGATCTATTAGTGTGAAGAAAATAAGTTTTATACGAACTTGTGATATGGAATAAATAAAAGTGACAGACTGCATAATAAAGTTCTTTATCACAAGCAGCAATATAAGGTGACGTTCTTTTTCATTAAGATTTTATGCAGCCAACCTTAAAAGTGCATGACAACCTCTGCTTCCCTCTACGAAGGGCCTATCTTTTACTTTTATTTTCTACCCTTATACAAGAGTCATGGTGATCTTCACCTTTCCTTTTTACACTTTTTTCCTTTTGGTAAACGCAATGTGTTGGAGAAAGATCCATATATATATATATATATATATATATATATATATATATATATATATATATATATATATATATATATCCACTTGGATGTAGGTTATCATAAAGTATTATTGTTGACATTACCCTTGAGGTAAAAGGTTGGGAGGCGAAACTATAAGCCCCTATCTTTCTCTGTGTCCAACTGAGGCTTGGAACCCATAAGTATCGCGTGAGTGTTAGCAATTGTGAAAGACTAAATGATAGTTGAGTATGTGGACTTGGTGAAAAGCTCTTAAATTGACTCTTTCCGATGTTATGATAAATTGCAATTGCTTCAATGACTAAGATCATAGTTTGTTAGCTTTCAATGAAGTTTTTGATTCATACTTTACCTTGTGAATGAATTGTTACTTTATCATAAGAAATTATATGACAATATATGTTGATGTTCTAAAGATGATCATGATGCCCTCATGTCCATATTTTATTTTATCGACACCTCTATCTCTAAACATGTGGACATATTTTTCGATATCGGCTTTCGCTTGATGACAAGCGAGGTCTAAGCTGGGGCGAGTTGATACGTCTATTTTGCATCATGCTTTTATATTGATATTTATTGCATTATGGCCTGTTATTACACATTATAGCACAATACTTATTCCTTTTCTCTCTTATTTTACAAGGTTTCATGAAGAGGGAGAATGCGGGAAGCTAGAATTCTGGGCTGGAAAAGGAGAAAATGTTAGAGACCTATTCTGCACAACTCTAAAAGTCTTGAAAATTCACGGAGAATCATTTTGGAATTAATAAAAAATATTGAGAGAAGAAAGTACCAGAGGGGCCCCAATAGGAAGCCACAAGGGTAGGGACGCGCCCTACTCCCCTGGGCGCGCCCCCTGCCTTGTGGCCCCCCTGGAAGGCCCCCGGTGCCCATCTTCTGCTATATGATGTGTTTTGACCTGAAAAAAATAAAGAGTGCCTCCGTCTCGAGGCGGAACTTGGGCAGAACCAATCTAGGGCTTCGGCGGAGCTGTTCTGCCGGGGAAACTTCCCTCCCGGAGGGGGAAATCAAAGCCATCATCATCACCAACGATCCTCTCATCGATAGGGGGTCAATCTCCATCAACATCTTCACGAGCACCATCTCCTCTCAAACCCTAGTTCATCTCTTGCATCCGGTCTTTGTCTCAAAATCTCAGATTGATACCTGTGGATTGCTAGTAGTGTTGATTACTCCTTGAAGTTTATGCTAGTTGGTTTATTCAGTGGAAGATCATATGTTCAGATCCTTAATGATAATTAATAGTCCTCTGATTATGAACATGAATATGCCTTGTGAGTATTTACGTTTGTTCCCGAGGACATGGGAGAAGTCTTGTTATAAGTAATCATGTGAATTTGCTATTCGTTCGGTATTTTGATGAGATGTATGTTGTCTTTCCTCTAGTGGTGTTATGTGAACATCGACTACATAAGACTTCACCATGATTTGGGCCTAGGGGGAGGCATTGGGAAGTAATAAGTAGATGATGGGTTGCTAGAGTGACAGAAGCTTAAACCCTAGTTTATGTGTTGCTTCGTAAGGGGCTGATTTGGATCCATACGTTTCATGCTATGGTTAGATTTATCTAAATTCTTCTTTCGTAGTTGAGGATGCTTGCGAGAGGGGTTAATCATAAGTGGGGGGTTTGTCCAAGTAAGGACAACACCCAAGCACCGGTCCACCCACATATCAAATTATCAAAGTAACGAACACGAATCATATGAGCATGATGAAAACTAGCTTGATAGTAATTACCATGTGTCGTGGTTTTATCACGGCAGATGTCCTAGCAAAAGGACTTAGTCGTGGAGCCATCGCTACGGGTTAACTCGAAGGGGTTAAGGCGGACACAGGGACACAGAGGGTTTATACTAGTTCGTCCCCTTCGATGAAGGTAAAAGCCTACATCTAGTTATGATGGAATTGATGGGGTTTCGATGAATAGGGAGCAAACAAGCTTCGCCTAAGTCTCGAGTTGTGATTGTCTCTCCTTGAACTGCTGTCGGGTCGTCCCCTTATATACACGGGTGACGCCTGTCGGTTCACAGAGTCCCAATCTCCGATTCATATTCGTGCCCGGGTTGGTCTCTCCTTATTCCTAACTTATAATACAAGTTTACATACAAAGTCGGTTTACGGCCACAAGTGTTGAACCGACTACGGCCTTGGGCCCTCATCTATCTTCTTGGGCTTTAACGCTCTGAGACTACTGATGAAGTTAACCCGGCCCTAGTAGGCCGGTTTACGCCCAGTAGTAATATCCCCAACATTAGGCCCCAGATTGATTTGAACGTGTTCATGTCAATCCTTAGCAGTAATCTTCATCTTTATCACCTTCTGGTAATGGTTGAACCGTCTTGACGTCATCTTCTCCACTTGCTGTTAAACCGGGGTGACGTCATCTGTCATAAAGAAAGTATTCATAATACCTTAGATCCATTGCTGTAATGAAACTTTTGTGAAACCTGTTTCTGCATACTTAGCCATTTCGGAACCTCCAATGCTTTCAATATTTAGATCAGGCGGTTTAACTTACCATAGGAAAAGTCAATAAATCGGTATATACCATTAGTCCCCTTATTGAACCGCCAGGATCCCTTAGTCATAGCCCATCGCTTCACGAAGCTTCGGTTTGAATGTAATTATCCTCGGTTTGACCCCGATCATATCAGTGTATATTTTATACCCAACACAATCTCAAACCGGGATTGCTTATTTTTTAGACTCCACCATGGCCAAGCAAGTATATGAGTGCAACTGGGCTCCTTCTCGAGTTACAGAGACACAACTGAATAACTTAGTCTTGACTGGCGCTTTGAGCAGCAAGAATACCATCCACTGGAGGGTCCCAGGCAAAGAATGTCCTCCCACACCTCGAGAAGGAGAGGTTGTAGTTTTTGCGGATCACTTAGCCCGAGGTTTTAATCCACCCGGTTCGAAATTTTATCGGGACGTCTTGGCCAACTTCCGACTTCGTCCGCAAGACACTGGCCCCAATTCTGTCACCAACATATGTCATTTCCAAGTTCTCTCCGAGGTGTTATTTCAAGAGGAACCTTCAGTCGAGTTATTCCGGGATTTGTTCCATCTAAACCGTCGCACAGAATTTACTGATGGTTCCAATATGGAATTGGGTGGCATGGCAATTCAAAAGCGGAAAGAGGTCACTTATCCTCACGCAAAGCTGCACAGCCATCCCCAAGAATGGAATCAATCATGGTTCTATTGCAAAGACACCTCTCCTGCAAATGAAAATCCCTTGCCCGGCTATCGTCCGGAACGGCTTAGCAACACACACCCCTTTCCACAGAGGTTGACGGCCAAAGAGAGGAGTAAATATGCTCCCCAACTATCCAAGCTCAGAGCCTTTATGGCCAACAGTTTAACAGGAATGGATCTCGCTCGTTGCTGGATATCCTGTAGCGTACTGCCTCTCAGCCAACGCTCCGGTTTAATGTGTGAATATACGGGCAGTGTTAATGACCCTCTGCGGCACGTGAATATCCAGCTTATTGACGAAGAAGTCACAGAAGCTGTGAAGAAAATTTTGAACGAACCGGAATACGTTTGTGCCCGAACCGGCCTGCTTCCTTTCTATGCTACCAACAAACCGCCAGTTGTAAGTCTGAATTTTCCCTTTCATTAACTCTGAAAATATTACATCCGCTTAATACTTGATACCAATATCTGTTAATGCAGGGTGATGATCCGTTTTGGAGCAAGAAGCTTTCGCAGGAGAAGGCAGACAAACCGGAGAGACCGACCCGTCCGAAGACAAAGGTCCTTAAGAAACCTGCTCAGAAAAGGAAAACCTGCTCAGAAACCGACCCGTTCTGATCCGCCTGCTGACGATGATGTGAGTAATTGGGACCTTGAGGTAGAATTCGATTTACTTGGCTTTCTTTTACACGCCTTATTGATGATAATACTTGTCAGGACGATGCCGAAGCTAGCCATGCTGATGATGCAGAGGTAATTATTCTCTCTTCTGACTCGAACTCTTTGCCTTCACTAAAAATTCTCCAGGCAATCCGGAAAGTTAAATTTGCTCATCCACTTGCTAATTTGGATCCCAAATTTCTTATGAAGACCCAACAGCATGAAGTGCGCCGCACGACTCGGCATAGCGGCCAGGTAGTTACCTCCGCCGGTTTACCAAACAATCCGGTTCGGAGACGCCGTTTAGAGGTCCCTAATTTGCTTGTCAGTACTTGTTCTAAAGCGGGCTGTTTTCATCAACCGCTTAACCCATCTGACTCCGATTATCAGATTACCTCCCACTCATCCTCCGGCGAGTCAACGGGTACTCAGCTGCCACCACTTAAAACCGTGCTTGGGTAAGCTTGCACTTATCATAACATTCTTGGTATTGTAGCTTTCAATATATACTATTTTTGAGTTTGTTGTTCCTCTCAGGGCCAAACCGAGGCCGAGCAAGAAGGCTTGCCTGGATAAAGCGGCCGAAGAAGAAACTGCCCCCGAACCGGGCGCCGCTCCAGATGTTGAGGCAGCCATTCATGAACACATGCCGAATGACCCGCCAGCGCAAGATGAGGTTTTTATTGCTGAAGTGAGGCCTGCTGATGCTTCCGGTCCTGCTGACCAGCCTGGAAGTCCCGTCCGGAATGAAAAATCCACAAGTCCATCTAGAGCTACTGGCAAACCGACAGCCACAGTGCAAACCGGTGATGCCCAGGATGATGAAGTTGTCATCACTGGTATTGGTCATACCGAACCCAGCAATCCTGTCGCTTTGTCTAGACATACTGCCAAGGATGAATTTGCTGCAATAAGCAAGGGCAAATGGAATGTCGATTTGGCGACTTATGCTGCACTAAGTGCTCAAGATCTTCATTCTGGTTATCTGAACCGGCTATACACCAGTCGCGATCATGAAGCTGGCCTAGTGAACATGATGAAGGAGAAACTTGAGGTAACTTTCATATGCCTCTTCCTGCTTGTATATTTTTTAGCCTTGCTGCCTCCCCTAGCCCCCAAGGGTCGGCTTGTAATCTTCTTTCAAACCGGAGCTTTGTGAAATATAAAGCTGCATACTTCAGAATGCGCCGATGTAGCCCCCAAGGGTCGGTTCAACTTAATGTAGTTGAACCAGGACTTAATAACATAAACCTGAAAGCTTCGAATTTCACCGATAATTTTTGAGCAAATAGCCATTAGCCCCCAAGTGCCAGGTTGAATACTTGTATTGAGCTTGGGACTTTGCAATCGGTTGATAGTTGTAGATTAAATAGGCATTAGCCCCCAAGTGCCAAGTGCATAACTCGTTATGTGGTTGGTACTTCAATATCCATACCATTTTCTAAACCATATAACTGTCTGACTGCAGGCTGAGCTGAAGACCAAAGAAAATCAAATCGCCGATCTTCAAGAGAACTTAAAATCCCAGCAAGCTGAAACCTCCAAAGCAAAAGAGGAGTTGACCAGCGCTTTAAGCATCATGGAACAGTTGAAGGAGGGCTTCAAAAAAGATCAGGCGGATTGGGCCACTGAGAAAAACGCTTTGATCAAGAAAATTGAAACTGCTGAAGCTGCCCTTAAACCGGTGACAGATGAACTGACCAGCGTAAAGCGACAAGTGCATGCAATGACTGCCGCCATCTTTGGTAAGCATTCCTTGACTCCTATGATAATTTTGGTCTTCCTATAATAGGTCCGGTTTGTGAACTGTTCTATCATGTTGCAGGCACCCGCATTAACCACTTGGGGTCAGATGTTCGAATGAAATTGAAGGCTGCCTATACGTTAATCGAACAGCTATATACTGGAGCGCAGCGGATCATCTCGACTGCGTCACATAACAATCCTGCACCCACGTTAATCCAAGATACTCTTAAGAGATTGTCAATGCTTCCCGTCCGGATTGAAGAGCTGAAGAAGTCTGCTACTCGAACCGGTGCCATCAACGCTTTAATCCGAGCAAAAGCATGGGTGCCAGACTTCGATCCTATGGAAGCAGCTCAGGGCTATCCCAGTTTGAAGGAAGACGGGTCAGAGTTCAATGAAGATGATCTGAGAGCCATAAACCGGGCGGTGCGCCCTCTGGCTTGTCAATTAGTAGAAGAGGCAAAATTGACGCATTATCAAGCCCAATACAATAATCAGAACAAACGAGTGGCTGCACCAGTTCCCGAAGCGGAAAATCTGATCCCGCCAATCCGTAAGCATACTTATGCTCCTGATATTGAACCGTCTTCACTGATCCATGATGAAGCTGTTTTTCAAGCTTTAATGGGAATCGACTGGACCACTGTTGACTTCCAGCCGCTGGGTAGGGCAGAAGAAGCTGAAGCGACGCAGGACAACCCGCGACCATCAGACCAAGGCGGTGACCAAGCTTGAACCGGAGACCGGTTTAATAGGCTGCCTTGTTATACTTTGCCAGAAAACAATGATCTTATTTGGGCACCAAGTTGCCTTGTAATAGGATAGCCAATACTTTTGCTTCTGAGATGCCTTCGTGCATCTGAACCGATACTTTTGGTTAAAAGATCGAAACTGCCAATCTATACCACCTGCAATCATAAAATCTTAAACTACCAGGGCGGTTGTACCGCCAGCCGGTTTATAAACTTCATATATACATGCAAGGAGATTGACATATATGATCAAATTTTGTGATACAAAATACCTGCCATCATTGGGCATGAAGTAGGCTTAGCCACACGGCGGTTTGATAAACCTGCACCGTCATGGGAGAAAATAGCTCCTATATATACAATGCCGGTTTACTATGTAAACCGTGCTTGGTCATAATAAACAATTTATTACTCCAAAAAGGATGTTTAACAGAAGAAATCAAACCGGGTAAATAACCTCCGGTTTAAAAATGGACCGTGTTCCGCCAAATTGGCAGTTTGAACCGGTGTAAAACATTGTCGGTTTAAAAACGCAATCAAGATAAAACAGCAGTTTTTAAAAAATATTGAAGCAAAGGTAATGATAAAACCGTTTGCAAAAAAGAGGCTTTACTGAGCCGATCAGATGGTGTTACCTTGGTCGGACACGACCAAGCTCCCAATAGGTGTAGCTATGGTTCAAGTCAGCCAAGTCCCCAAATGAAACCGCGGCATTACGCCGATCAAGTGGCATGGCAACGGTTCGGGTTCGACCAAGCCCCCAAGTGATTCTATGGCCTTTAGGCCGATCAAGAGGCGTGACTGGTCAGACTTGACCATGTCCCCAAGTGATCTGGTGGCTTTCGCCTATCAAAAGGTGTTGCATCGGTTCAGACACGACCGAGCCCCCAAGTGATCTGGTGGTTTTCGCTTATCAAAAGGTGTTGCATCGGTTCAGACATGACCGAGCCCCCTAGTGATATTTATAATTGTTTTAAGGGGTAAACCGGAGGCCGCTTTAAGACAGAACAACTCCATGTAACCACACATGATGTAAAAGAACGGATACCCCGCTTTAGCTGAGGGCCCGGTTTATTGTATTTATAATATGTACATTGTCATAATATATACATAAGTAGAGCCAATGGCTCAAGTATAGTAAGGCCGAAGATGAGCTATGTTCCACGGCCTGTTGGTCTCCTCTTCTGATTTGCGTGAGTCTTTTCGCTCTCGAACATCGATCAGATAGTATGACCCGTTGTGCAGATTCTTGCTGACCACAAAAGGTCCCTCCCAAGGCGGGGATAACTTATGCATATCGGTTTGATCTTGAATGAGCCGAAGCACCAAATCTCCTTCTTGAAAGGTTCTGGTTCTGACTCGACGACTGTGATAGCGACGAAGATCCTGTTGGTAAACCGCTGAGCGGGCAGCTGCTATGTCTCGCTCTTCATCCAACCGGTCCAAAGCATCTTGTCGAGCTGTCTCGTTGTCCGCTTCAACATAAGCCGTCACACAAGGTGAATCGTGACGGATATTGTCTTGGTTCTAAGTCTGACAGTGATGTAGGGGGGTTAGTATGGAGAGGCTAGATCCTAGCTATGCATGAGCTGTAAGGACACAAAGATGTACGAGTTCAGGCCCTTCTCAGAGGAAGTAAAAGCCCTACGTCTCGGTGCCCTGAGGCGGTCGACTGGATTATGTGTGTATGAATAACAGGGGTGCGAACCCTTGATACTGAGGAGGGGGGTGGCTTATATAGAGTTCGCCAGCCCTCTCCTGCCCTCAGTAATACAGGGTTTAAGGTACATTAAGATTAGACGTTACTGATAACGCCTCTATTAAAGTGTTATAATGACCATAAAGACTACTTAATGACCGGCTGTTTGCCTGCGGAGTGACTTTAGGTCTCCTGGCGGTCGAGTCGTTGGCTTCGTGGTCGAGTGATACTTCCTGGTCGAGTGTCTTGAACACGTCGAGTGGTACCTTCAAGTCGATTGAAAGGTGATTTCTTCTTTGGGTGTCCTTGGGTAAGGCTCTTAGGACAGGTCCGTGCCCCTACCCTAAGTACATAGCTTCATCATTAGCCCCCGAATGGATCGAGGTTAGAGTGGAGAAAGAGTTAGGGATCTTTCCGACTGGTTCTTTGCGCTGCATGAGCATCTCGTTTTGGTATCAATCGCCATGGATGACGTTATCAACTTTTTTCAGTCGCCTTGATCCATTCCAAGTCTTTCGTTGAGTGAATTTCTTTGCTCGTGGAGTTCTGAATGACAATGTGGAAGGGATCTTCTGTCTGACGAATTGTTCTGCAACCCGCGGATTTCGCAGGATTTGATTTTCGGGAAGCGCACGGGACGGGAGCGGCCGCAGTAATCGGATGTGATAAGGCGGAAGCTCCTCGATCCCCGCGCCACCTTTTTAGCCACGTACCACGCGCGCGTCTGCTGCGGGATTTGACGGGATAGCCTGGGTCTACTAGTCAGCCACTCGGAAGCGGCCCCTTATAAGCTGCCGGATCGGGGTTTCCAACAGTGTGTTCTCTTCTTTCGTTCTCTCCTCGCAAAGTTCTCCGCCGACTCCGCTCTCGCCCTAGCGCCACAGGCCCGCTCGAGCTTTCCAGCGACGATGGCGAAGGACAAGACGTCCGCCCTGGAGCGCGCGAAGAAGGCGGCGGCGGCACAGGGAAAAGGGAAGAAGTCCGCTCAGGGCGGATCTTCCTCAAGGACTTCTCTGCCCAGAGGCTGGATGCAGGGCGACTGGATGCCGACGGTGCTGAGGCAGGAAGATATCGACGATATGGTTGAGGGAGGAGTCATCCCTCATGAAGCTGCGCGTCTCCCGGGGAGAGAAGTCGAGCCCCAACCTCTTGATGGTGAGTGTGTCCTCCTCGCCACCCATATCGATCGCGGGTTTTCTCTGCCTCCTCATCCCTTTTTCCGGAGTTTCCTGAATTTCTTCGGAGCGCAGCTCCACCATTTCACTCCCAACTCTATCGTGTATCTGGCTGCTTTCGTTTCCTTGTGTGAGGGTTTCTTGGGCTGTCGCCCCCATTGGGGACTCTTTAAGCATATCTTCACCTGTCGTTCCCAATCGGTCAAAAAGGCCAAGTTGAGTGACGACAGGACGCAGGTGATCCAGCTGTGCAGAGGCCTGGCGATCCAGACGAGGGGAAAAAGTTCTTTTCCATCCATCACTTTCCCTGAGTCGGTCCGTGGTTGGCAGGCGACCTGGTTTCACTGCAAAGACCAGGCGACTCCAGGCCAGTCGACTGGACTTCCCCCTTTCTCTCTGGAACAAGCCCAAAAACCTGCTTCTCTGAAAGTGACGCCGGAAGAAAAGGCCCAAGTCAAAGTGCTGGTTGGTCGAGTGGTTCAGCTTGTCCGCGACGGCATGACTGGCATGGACTTGCTGGAAGTCTTCCTTAGGAGGCGCATCCAGCCGCTACAGGCTCGCGACCATCTGATGTGGCTGTATTCGGGGCTTGAAGACACCACTCGGATCCACCCGGAGGAGGTCACTGACGAGATGCTAGAAGGATGGCTGTCGAGCATCACAGGAAACAAAGACAATCCCCGAGGAGCCAGGAGGGTTCCTCCACTCGACAACACATACGAAGTGGACCAGGTCTGACCTTATGCACCTGACTGAGATCTTGCTTTCTTCATCGGTTTTCTTTGAATTGGTCGATTGATTTTTCTCATGTCTGTTGTTTTCCAGGCAACCACCGAGATGTACTCGACACCCAACGAGGCGCAGGAGCCGAGTGAGGAAGGGGAGGCGAGCGGCGGTGAGAGTGGGGATGAACAAGCCGAGTGGGAATCCAACGGCAAAGGAGAGGGAGACGACGACGACGTCGACTCCAGCGAAGAGGAGGAGGAGGTTGAACCTCCTCGCTCGCAGAGGCGATCCAAACTTACGCACGATCTGGCGCGGGAACGTGGTAAGTTGACTGCTCCTGTTGGGCAGTCGTTGAAACGCCCTCGAACCTCTTCTCCTACACCGTCCGAAAAGGCTCCCAAGCACCCACGCGCGACGCCATCCAAGCCGCCCAAGGCTCTGCCCAAGATGAAGATGATTGTCCCCACCATTTCTGGGTAATAATAGAACTTGTTTTCCTTTGTCGACCGTGGACGGATCCTAGGTCGATTCACTGAACCAACTGACTCGCTTTCGAAATTTGCAGCGCTGTTACTTCTAAGCTCTCCGCCAAGGACGACGATCAAGAGATGGAGGATGTTGTGACCTCCAACCCTGGTATGATTACTGATGTTCTGCCTTGAGTTGACTCGATATTTATTGCAGCCCTGGTCGATTGAATTTTTCCTTGTAGCTCCTCCTCATGTTATTGACCTCCCGGACGACGACGACGACGAGCCGCTGAGGGTGAGAAGGAACCGGAGGGCGTCGGCTGGCAAGACCCCCCAATCTACTCCGACGTCTGAAGCCGTAGCTCGGGATGGTGGTGACACTACTCGGGCTTCCATGACCTTCGCTGATCCTCTGACGAGCGTGCGGCCTTCGTCGTCAACTGCAACTCCACCTTCGCTTTTTACCACGTACCCCGCCCCTGAGGACCAAGCGAGTGCCGCGAAAGAGGCTATCCGTCAGGCGGGGATCATGATGGAGCAAGTGAAAGTGGCTCGGGAGGCCAGTCAAGCAGCGTATGACGCGAGTTCGGCTCTTCAGAGCAACGTCCAGGTCAGTCGACTCGACACTTGGTCTGTTACGACATGCTATTTGAAGAATCTCTTTTCTGAAAATCTTTGTATCTGTACACCCACTGGGTGTGTCTGCCATCTTTTGGATGAGTGGGGCCACGCTGAGTGCACCCACTGGGTGTAGTCCCCGAGACTACGGTGGACTGCTGGCAGTCGAAAGTAGTCTTTATACTGTGTTGTTGTAGTTGTACTTCTTCACTCGGTCTGGTCAGGCCATGTCGAATGGAACTGTATCTGGTCGACTGCGGACAGTCGACTTTTCTCCCCCTTTTTTTAGAAAACCAGTGGGGGCACGCTGAGTGCACCCACTGGGTGTAGTCCCCGAGACTACTGTCAAATGTTTGATTCGGCTGCAGTCTTAGAAACGTCATCATTGTCTCTTAGTTACTCGGAAGCAACTTATCTCGGACGTCTGTCGACTGACTTTTGCAGAGATCCTGTGATCTTGCGGCTCGCTATACTGAGTTGGAGAACAAGCAGATCCAGCTCAACCTTGACTTGAAGCTTGCTCAAGAGAACCTCGCAGAAGCACAGAAGGAAGCCTCGAACAAAACGAAGCTTGCTGAGGAGAAGCTGGCTTCAGTCGGAACTCTTGAACAGGAGAACTCCAGGCTGAAGGCCGCTCTCGATGCAGCTAACCAGGAGGCCAGTCGTCTGAAGAACGACAAGATTGCTCTGAATGACAAGGCAAGCGAGTTGGTAGGGAAGAAGAATGATCTTGAAGCTTATCTCGGAGGACTCGCCAAGAAGTTGTTTGTCATGCTTGAGGGTAATAATCTTCATTTAATTGGCTTGCAGTAGCCAAACTCGAGTAGAACCATTGACTTATTCTTGAATCGTGTTTGCAGAGTTCTGTCAGAACTTTGAAGAGGAGACCAGTCGAGTGGAACCGAGCTTGGACCCTGCCAACTCTCTTGTGAAGGACGAGGCTGCCATGAACGTGCTCCGTCTGGAGTCTCGCGTCGCCAGCGTGGTTGACTATCTGGCTCGGCTGAAGGTTGCGGTGTCACGGATCGACACATCACTCTGGCCCAGGGCGGCGCTTTCAAATGATCTCGAGTCTCTTATGACTCGACTGAATGACGTCCCTGGTCGAGTGACGGAATGGAAGAAATCCTCCGCAAGGTGCGGCGCTGATGTCGCTCCGTCTCTGGTACGCGTCCATTGTAAAGAGGTGCGAGAAGAGAAGTTGGCTACCATCCAGGTTGCCAACACTAGGAAGCTCAGCTTTTAGGACTTCATGGAGACTTTCATAGCCGCTGCCACTCGTATTGCAGACGGGATCGACTTGGATGAATTCGTTGCCCCTTCCAGTCCTCCGCCAGAGGAGTAGAAAAACTTTGATGCTTCACTTTGAATTTGCCTCGGGATGCCGAGTGGATCTTGTAATCATTAAACTCTGTCGAGCCGAGGGCTCGAGTACTTTGATCCGTGGTCTGGGACCCTTTGGGTCTTATCCGAATTTGATTTATCGTTGAATATCTTCGTGAATTATCTGTCGAGTGGAACTTGATCTTCACTCGAAATAACTTTGTATTTGTGGTGCAGCTCCGAAGAAGAAGGTAGTGGTCGATTCGCATCTTACCGCCCTTGTGGATTGGGACGTGATCTGTACTTAGGCGAGCGCTGGGCTGTAGCTAAGCCCCCGAGTGAGAGGTTTGCTCTCCACTCGGTAGGATTTTCTTACACTTAGGCGAGCGCTGGGCTGCAGCTAAGCCTCCGAGTGAGAGGTTTGCTCTCCACTCGATAGGATTTTTATACACTTAGGCGAGCACTGGGCTGCAGCTAAGCCTTCGAGTGAGAGGTTTTCTCTCCACTCGGTAGGATTTTTATATACTTAGGCGAGTGCTTTGACTGCAGCTAAGCCTCCAAGTGAGAGGTTTGCTCTCCACTCGGTAGGATTTTTATATACTTAGGCGAGTGCTTGGACTGCAGCTAAGCCTCCGAGTGAGAGGTTTGCTCTCCACTTGGTAGGATTTTTATATACTTAGGCGAGTGCTTGGACTGCAGCTAAGCCTCCGAGTGAGAGGTTTGCTCTCCACTCGGTAGGATTTTTATATACTTAGGCGAGCGTTGGGCTGCAGCTAAGCCTCCGAGTGAGAGGTTTGCTCTCCACTCGGTAGGATTTTTATACACTTAGGCGAGCACTGGGCTGCAGCTAAGCCTCCGAGTGAGAGGTTTGCTCTCCACTCGGTAGGATTTTTATATACTTAGGCGAGTGCTTGGACTGCAGCTAAGCCTCCGAGTGAGAGTCTGGCTCGCCACTCGGTAGGATTTCAAACACTTAGGCGAGCACTGGGCTGCAGCTAAGTCCCCGAGTGAGAGTCTGGCTCGCCACTCGGTAGGATTTCAAACACTTAGGCGAGCACTGGGCTGCAGCTAAGCCCCCGAGTGAGAGTCTGGCTCGCCACTCGGTAGGATTTCAAACACTTAGGCGAGCACTTGGCTACAGCTAAGCCCCTGAGTGAGAGTCTGGCTCGCCACTCGGTAGGATTTCAAACACTTAGGAGAGCACTGGGCTGCAGCTAAGCCCCCGAGTGAGAGTCTGGCTCGCTACTCGATAGGATTTCAAACACTTAGGCGAGCACTGGTCTGCAGCTAAGACTCCGAGTGAGAGTCTGGCTCGCCACTCGGTAGGATTTCAAACACTTAGGCGAGCACTGGGCTGCAGCTAAGCCCCCGAGTGAGAGTCTGGCTCGCCACTCGGTAGGATTTTTTTTTTGCAAACTTAGGCGAAACGGATTCGCAACTAAGCCACCCACTGGGGGATTTCGTACGCAAACAAAAGTGACAGCAAATATAGGAAGAACTGGAACACTCTTGCCTTTGATAAACATAAACTACAAAAGTTTTTTCTTATTACATCTCATCTGAGTGAGAATTCAAGTGTAAAATGGGCGGAGTAGTTCCGCATTCCAAGCTCGTGGCTCGTCGATCTTGCGATCAATGTTGTAGAGATGATATGCTCCATTGTGGTGGACTCTGGTGACGATGAAGGGACCTTCCCAAGTAGGAGCAAGTTTGTGTGGTTTCTGTTGATCCACTCGGAGGACCAAATCTCCTTCTTGGAAGGCTCGACTCTTCACATTTCTGGCATGAAATCGACGCAAGTCTTGCTGATAGATGGTCGATCTGATCATAGCCATTTCCCTCTCTTCCTCTAGGAGGTCGACTGTGTCTCGCCGGGCTTGCTCTGCTTCGTCTCCGATATAAAGCTCGACTCTGGGTGCATTGTGAAGTAGATCACTCGGCAGGACGGCTTCGGCTCCATAAACCAGAAAGAACGGCGTTCTCCCAGTCGACCAGTTCGGGGTGGTCCTCAGCCCCCACAAAACTGACGGAAGCTCGTCGACCCAAGCGCCTGCTGCATGCTTGAGATCACGCATCAATCGAGGCTTCAGTCCTTTGAGAATTAGACCATTTGCTCTTTCAGCTTGTCCATTTGACTGGGGATGCGCGACCGACGCGTAGTCGACTCGCGTGCCTTGAGAAGCGGAAAAAGCTCTGAACTTGTCTGAATCGAAGTTTGACCCATTGTCAGTGATGATGCTATGCGGGACTCCATATCTGAATATTAATTCCCTGATGAAACTGATTGCAGTGCAAGCATCAAGATTCTTGATAGGTTTGGCCTCGATCCATTTGGTAAACTTGTCGACTGCCACAAGCACATGTGTGAATCCGCTCCTGCCTGTTCTCAGTGGTCCAACCATGTCCAGTCGCCAAACAGCGAAGGGCCAGACGAGTGGAATGGTCTTGAGGGTTGACGCTGGCTTGTGCGACATGTTGGAGTAGAACTGACAGCCTTCACACTTGTCAACTATCTCCTTCGCCATTTCATTTGCTCTGGGCTAGTAAAAACCTGCTCGGTATGCTTTGGCCACGATGGTCCGAGAGGACGCATGGTGACCACAGGTCCCCGAGTGGATATCATCAAGGATTATCTGACCTTCTTCTGGCGTTATGCACTTCTGGCCGATTCCAATTGCGCTTTCTCTGTACAACTGCCCCTTTATGACTGCGAAGGCTTTGGATCGACGGACGATCTGTCTAGCCTCTTCCTCGTCTTTTGGGAGTTCTTTCCTCAAGATATAAGCAATGTACGGTACTGTCCAGTCGGGAGTGATTCCCAAGACTTCCATGATTAGGTCGACCACGGCAGGAATTTCGACTTCAGTCGGATCTGTGGCACTTTTTGGCTGCGAGGGTTCCTCTGTAAAAGGATCCTCCTGGACTGATCGCGAGTGGATGTGCTCCAAGAACACATTGCTAGGAATGGCTTCTCTCTTAGAGCCTATCTTTGCCAAATCATCAACTGCTTGATTTTTTAGTCGGGGGATGTGATGAAGCTCTAACCCCTCGAACTTCTTTTCCAGCTTTCTTACTGCGTTGCAGTAGCCAGTCATAGCTGGGCTTCTGACGTCCCACTCCTTCAACACCTGATTGACCACCAAATCTGAGTCGCCATAGACCATGAGGTGACGGACGCCGAGTGAAATGGCCATGCGCAACCCATACAAAAGTGCTTCATATTCTCCTTCATTGTTGGGGGAATCGAAGTGAATCTGGAGAACGTAGTTGAGCTTATCTCCTCGGGGGGGAGACCAGTACTACCCCAGCACCAGAACCATTCAGCATCTTAGATCCATCGAAGAACATGGTCCAGTGCTTCGAGTGAACTTGAGTCGAAAGTTGCTGTTCAATCCACTCGGCGACGAAATCTGCAATTTCTTGGGACTTGATAGCCTTCTTTGCTTCGAACTTGATATCCAAGGGAAGGAGTTCAATCGCCCACTTCGCCACTCGACCAGTTGCACCTCTGTTGTGCAAAATCTCTGACAGTGGAGCGTCGCTGACGACTGTAATGGAATGGTCAGAGAAGTAGTGTGCAACCTTCTTCGTGGTCATGTAAATCCCATATACAAGCTTCTGGTAATGGGGATATCTTTTCTTCGAAGGAGTCAAAACTTCAGACACATAATATACTGGGCGCTGAACTCTGAAGGCCTTTCCTTCTTCTTCCCGCTCGACTGTAAGTACTGTACTGACAACTTGTCCCGTGGCCGCAATGTAAAGCAGCAGAGGCTCTTTACTGATTGGGGCAGCAAGCACCGGCTGGGTAGAGAGCAGAGCTTTGAGGTCTGCAAACGCTGCATCAGCTTCTGGAGTCCACTCGAACTTGTCAGATTTCTTCATCAGTTGGTAAAGAGGCAACGCCTTTTCACCGAGACGAGAAATGAATCGACTTAAAGTGGCCAAGCAACCTGTAAGCTTCTGGACATCGTGCACACGCTCAGGGCGCTTCATCCGGAGTATGGTGCCAACTTTTTCAGGATTGGCGTCGATTCCTCGTTCAGAAACGAGAAAACCGAGTAACTTTCCACCTGGAACTCCGAATGTACACTTTGATGGATTGAGCTTGATATCATACCTCTCCGTGACTTGACCACAATATCAGTCAGTTGGCAAAGGTTTCAGCAAGGTCAGTCAGTAGGTCGGAACCTTTCCGTGACTTGACCACAATATCATCCATGTACGCTTCCACGTTCCGACTGATCTGAGTGAGTAAACACTTCTGAATCATCCTCATGAATGTGGCTCCAGCATTCTTGAGGCCGAAGGGCATGGTGACATAGCAGAAGCATCCGAATGGAGTGATGAAAGCTGTTTTTATCTCATCAGGTCCATACAGATGGATCTGATGGTATCCTGAATAGGCATCTAGGAAAGACAAACGCTCACACCCCGCGGTCGAGTCGACTATCTGGTCGATGCGGGGGAGAGGTAAATGATCTTTCGGCCAGGCCCGATTGATATGCTTGAAGTCGATGCACATGCGAAGGGACTTGTCCTTCTTGGGGACCATGACAACATTGGCGAGCCACTCGGAGTGGTAAATCTCTCTGATGAACTCCGCTGCTAGTAGCCGAGCCACCTCCTCGCCAATGGCTTTCCTCTTCTGGACGGCGGACCGTCGAAGATGTTCTTTCACAGGCTTAAATTTCGGGTCGACTCGCAGACGGTGCTCAGCCAGTCCCCTGGGAACTCCAGGCATGTCAGAGGGCTTCCATGCGAAGATGTCCCAGTTCTCACGGAGGAACTGGATGAGTGCTTCTTCCTATTTGGAGTCGAGCATCGCTGAGATGTGAGTCGGAGCTGCACTGGGATCGGACGGGTGAATGTGAACTGGCTTCGTCTCGCCGGACGACTGAAATGCTGACTCTGAAGCAGGCTACTTGGCTCGGAGCAATTCACTCGGATCTGCAGTCTTCTGATACTCCTGCAACTCGACCACTGCCATCTGGGCGTCAGCAATCTTTGAACCCTTCTGAAAACACTCTTTTGCTTTCTTCCGGTTGCCCGTAACAGCGATCACACCTCTAGGGCCAGGCATCTTCAATTTGAGATACACGTAACATGGTCGAGCCATGAAGCGTGCATAAGCTGGTCTGCCCAAAATAGCATGATAAGCACTTTGGAAGTCTACAACCTCGAATGTCAACTTTTCCTTGCGGTAATTCTTCGAATCACCGAAAACCACATCAAGAGCAATCTGGCAGAGTGACTCGGCTTTCTTCCCGGGAATGACTCCATGGAAGCTCATGTTACAGGTGTTGAGCCTGGACATCGGAATGCCCATCCCTTTCAACGTTTCTGCGTACAGAATGTTCAGGCCGCTGCCACCATCCATCAGGACTTTGGTCAGTCGAGTGCCTTCGACGACTAGGTCGACCACCAGTGCTTGCCTCCCGAGGTGGCAATGTGCGTGGGGTGATCAGACTGGTCGAACGTGATGGCAGTCTGAGACCACTTCAAGTAGCTGGGCGTTGCCGGGGCAACCATATTCACTTCTCGGTTAATGACTTTCAGTCGACTTTTGCTCTCGACATCAGCAAAAATCATCAAGGTGGAATTGACTTGGGGATACCCGTCATCGCTGTCTTCCTTATCCTCAACTTTGTCTGACTCTTTCTCCTTGTCCTTGGACTGCTTGCCCTGGAACTGCTGAATCAGGAGCCAACATTGTCGAGTGGTATGCTTGGGATAAATGAGTTTACCCTCTTCATCTTTCTTGGTGTGAATGTGACACGGCAAATCCAAAACATCGTTTCCATCTTGATGTTTTACTTTCTTGGGGTTCCAGGGCCCCTTAGGTTTCCCCTTGAATTTTCCCTGGGTTACGGCCAGAGCCTCCCCAGGAGCGGCTGGCTCGGCCTTCCGCTTCTGCTTCCGATTGGAATTGCCTCCAGTTTCCTGGGCGACTGCTTCCTGCTTGCCGCTCCGGAGTCGATCTTCATCTTCACCATTAGCGTATTTGGTGGCAATTTCCATCATCTGATTCAGAGACATTTCTCCGGTCCGGCCGAACTTCAGGTTCAACTCTCTGTTTTCGACGCCTTCTTTAAAGGCATAAACTGCTTGATGATCTAGTACATTCTCAACTGTGTGATGCAGAGTGATCCACCTCTGGATGTAATCCCTCAGTGTTTCATTCGGCTTCTGCACGCAAGACCGCCATTCCGTAAGGCCTGCCGGTCGTTTGCATGTTCCTTCGAAAGTCGTGACAAACACTCGGGAGAGGTCCTCCCAAGTGTAGATGCTGCTGGGTGCCAGCTGATTCAGCCACGCTCTGGCTGAACCCTCTAACAAGAGAGGCAAATGCTTCATAGCCACCTCATCATTGCCGCCACCAATCTGGACAGCCACTCGGTAATCTTCGAGCCAAGTGCCAGGCTTAGACTCACCAGTGAACTTGCTGACTCCAGTCGCCAACCTGAAGTTGGGAGGAATAACTGCGGCCCTGATGGCTCGACTGAAACACTCTGGCCCTGAAACATGTACTCTGCTGCTGGTAGGAGCATCTCTGTCAGGTCCTTCTCCGTGAGCCCTGTTCCTGTCGACCAAACCTTGAACGAGGATGGACCTCGTGTCAAAGCCTGGTTCTCTGGGATCAAGTGGAATCCTCTGCCCAACACTATGAGGGCGTCTATCATCCCGCTGCCGAGGAGCATATGACCCACTCCTCGGGGGAGGGGTTGGCACTCGATGCCGATCATCACGATCGAATCAGTGGTCATACTGCTCGTTTCTTCTGTACTGATCTGGCCGGTCTCCACGCCCCTCACGCCTCGGGGGCGATCCTGGGCTGTGAGCCGACTGCACTGTATCTGCTACAACGGATCGACTGTGGATCCTATTCCGCGACTGAGAGACAGCGGAATTCTGGTTTCCCGCTGCTCGGAGCAACGCTCTGATTTGCAACAAGCCTCTGCCAGCTTCTGACTGTGAAGGCTGAATTGATTCTGCTATTCAGGCCGTGGCCGCCAAATTCTGAAAGGGAGTTCGATATACCTGCGTAGGCGGGAAGAGCTGGCGTCGACTGGACTCGAGAGCCCGCTGACGCGCTTTCTCGTCGAGTGCACGCTGGAGATTCTCCAGTCCAGTGCGTTCGACCAAGTTAGCCAAGTGCGCGTCCTCCAAGGCTCGGGCCTCGGGGGTTTCTCCTACGATAGGAGTGTGGAGTGCATCCATGTTCCAGCGGCGAAGCTCCTCTCGCTGCTGCGACATGAGAGGCTCGGGGAGATATTCCTCGTGGGGATGCGCTGAGTCGCCCCCACCCGCGCCTCCGTCGGTACGGGGAAAACCAGGAGGGCTGCGTGTCCCATCAATCGCCAGAACCTCCGCTGCAGGGTCACTGCTGTCGGATTCGGATGCGGTCTCTGCGGAGCTAGTCGACAGATCGAACAGGCCATAGAGAGATTCGTCGGGCATGATTGCCGTGACTTGTGGGGTGGCCGACTGGCGAGCCACCGCATGCCTCACCCACCTTTGAAGTCTCGATCGACCAGAGCGCTTGCGCTGGCGAGAGACGAGGCGGGGAGGTGAAACGGGAGCCGACTGATACCGGGTCGACGACTGCCGTAAGACAACGCCGCGAACACACGCGCGAAAGTGTGTCGCCCCGCAGACGGGGAGCGCGTCGATGTCGAGCGGAGCCTCATGAAGCCAGGCGGAGTCGTCGGCGATAAACGTGAGCGCGCCGAGACGGATCTCGCGGCCCTCCACCAAAACTCCGCATGAAACCATGATCAAGGCGATCGGGAAAAATTGCAACTCCTACAATCAAGCACTAAGATTCCTGCCCCACGGTGGGCGCCAACTGTCGTAGTTCTAAGTCTGACAGTGATGTAGGGGGGTTAGTATGGAGAGGCTAGATCCTAGCTATGCAGGAGCTGTAAGCACACAAAGATGTACGAGTTCAGGCCCTTCTCAGAGGAAGTAAAAGCCCTACATCTCGGTGCCCTGAGGCGGTCGACTGGATTATGTGTGTATGAATAACAGGGGTGCGAACCCTTGATACTGAGGAGGGGGTTGGCTTATATAGAGTTCGCCAGCCCTCTCCTGCCCTCAGTAATACAGGGTTTAAGGTACATTAAGATTATACGTTACTGATAACGCCTCTATTAAAGTGTTATAATGACCATAAAGACTACTTAATGACCGGCCGTTTGCCTGCAGAGTGACTTTAGGTCTCCTGGCGGTCGAGTCGTTGGCTTCGTGGTCGAGTGATACTTCCTGGTCGAGTGTCTTGAACACGTCGAGTGGGTACCTTCAAGTCGATTGAAAGGTGATTTCTTCTTTGGGTGTCCTTGGGTAAGGCTCTTAGGACAGGCCCGTTGCCCCTACCCTAAGTACATAGCTTCATCAGATATCACTAGAGAGAACCGCCTACGCTCCATAGACCATGAAGAACGGCGTGTATCCTGTTGATCTGTTGGGTGTGGTATTAATGCCCCATAATACAGATGGCAACTCTTCGACCCAGCAACCCGGCGTCCTTTGCAAAGGAACCATAAGCCGCGGTTTGATGCCTCTCAAGATCTCCTGATTAGCTCTTTCTGCTTGACCATTGGACTGTGGGTGCGCCACTGATGAAACGTCAAGGTGGATGTGCTCCCGTTCGCAAAATTCCTTCATGGCACCTTTGGACAAATTGGTACCATTATCTGTGATGATACTGTGTGGAAAGCCAAACCGGAAAATCACTTTTTTGATGAACTGAACCGCCGTGGCTGCATCACACTTGCTAACAGGCTCCGCCTCCACCCACTTTGTAAATTTATCCACTGCGACCAGGAGGTGTGTCTTCTTATCCTTGGACCTTTTGAAAGGCCCAACCATATCTAGCCCCCAAGTTGCAAACAGCCAAGTGATTGGAATCATCCTCAATTCTTGAGCCGGTACATGAGCGCGTCTTGAGAACTTTTGGCAACCATCACATTGTCTGACCAGATCCTCCGCATCAGCATGGGCAGTTAACCAATAGAAACTATGGCGGAACGCCTTGGCTACCAAAGATTTTGAACCGGCGTGGTGACCACAATCCCCTTCGTGGATCTCACGCAAAATTTCACAGCCTTCCTCAAGAGATACACAGCGTTGAAACGCTCCTGATACACTACAATGGTGCAACTCACCATTGATGATTGTCATGGACTTGGACCGCCGTATTATTTGTCTGGCCAGAGTCTCATCCTCTGGTAACTCGCCCCGGTTCATGTATGCCAGGTAAGGAAGCCTCCAATCCGGAATGACGTGAAGCGCTGCCACCAATTGAGCCTCTGGGTCAGGAACAGCCAAATCCGCTTCACCTGGGAGCTTGACCGACGGGTTGTGCAACACATCAAGAAAAACATTAGGCGGGACCGGTTTACGCTGGGAGCCCAACCGGCTCAGGGCGTCCGCCGCCTCATTCTTTCGTCGGTCCACGTGGTCCACCTGATATCCCTTGAAGTGACCCGCAATAATATCCACCTCACGACGATATGCAGCCATGAGTGGGTCTTTAGAATCCCAAGTGCCACACACTTGTTGAGCCACTAGATCCGAGTCACCGAAGCACTTAACCCGGCTTAGATTCATATCTTTAGCCATCCGGAGACCATGGAGCAAGGCTTCATACTCAACTGCATTGTTAGTACAAGGGAACATTAAGCAGAGAACATAACAGAACTTGTCACCTCGTGGGGAAGTTAATACTACTCCAGCCCCCGAGCCCTCCAATTGCCGTGATCCGTCAAAATGGATGGTCCAATATGTGTGATCCGGCTTCTCTTCAGGGGCCTGCAGCTCCGTCCAATCATTGATGAAATCGACCAGCGCTTGGGACTTCACCTCCGTCCGAGGCACGTATTTTAAACCGTGCGGCCCAAGCTCTATAGCCCACTTGGCAATCCGGCCCGTCGCTTCCCGGTTCTGGATGATATCACCCAAGGGGGCAGAATTGACCACTGTGATAGGATGCCCTTGGAAATATTGCTTCAGCTTCCGGCTTGCCATAAAAACTCCATATACCAGCTTCTGCCAATGTGGATACCTTTGTTTGGATTCAATAAGCACCTCGCTGATATAATAAACCGGATGTTGAACCGGATGCTCCTTGCCTGCCTCCTTCCGCTCCACCACAATAGCGACGCTGACCGCGCGAGCATTAGCAGCAACATACAGCAACAATGGCTCCTTATCGATGGGAGCGACGAGCACGGGCGGATTGGCCAATTGCCGCTTTAAGTCCTCGAACGCCTGATCAGCAGCAGAACTCCAGACGAATTGATCCGCCATTTTCAACATCTGATACAATGGGATTGCTTTCTCACCAAGACGGCTGATAAACCGACTCAGCGCGGCAATCCGGCCAGCTAATTGTTGAACGTCATTGATACACTTCGGTTTAGCCAAGGAGGTGATGTCCGTAATCTTCTTCGGATTAGCCTCAATTCCCCTGTTGGACACCAGAAAACCCAACAACTTGCATGCCGGTACACCAAAGACACACTTGGCCGGATTGAGCATCATCTTATACGTCCTCAGGTTATCAAAGGTCTCCTTCAAATCATCAACCAAGGTCTCCTTCTTCCTTGACTTAACCACAATATCATCCACATAGGCTTGTACATTGCGGCCAATCTGCTTGTGAAGACAATTCTGCACACACCGTTGATAGGTTGCCTGGGCACTCTTGAGCCCAAAAGGCATAGATACATAGCAAAAGGCTCCAAAGGGAGTTATGAACGTTGTCTTCTCCTGGTCCTTAATTGCCATTTTGATCTGATGATAGCCGGAATATGCATCCAAAAAACTTAAACGCTCACAACCCGTCGTAGCATCAATAATTTGATCAATACGGGGGAGGGCAAAAGGGTCTGCTGGACAAGCTTTATTAAGATCAGTGTAATCCACACACATGCGCCAGGTGCTGTTTTTCTTAAGGACCAGCACCAGATTAGCAAGCCACTCAGGGTGGTAAACCTCAACAATGAAGCCAGCTGCTAGGAGCCTGGCCACTTCTTCTCCAATAGCTTTGCACCTTTCCTCGTTGAACCGGCGGAGAAACTGTTTCACCGGTTTGTATCTAGGATCCACATTAAGAGTGTGCTCAGCGAGTCGCCTCGGTACACCTGGCATGTCAGAAGGCTTCCATGCAAAGATGTCCCGATTCTCACGGATGAACTCGATGAGCGCGCTTTCCTATTTCGGATCCAAATTGGCACTGATGCTGAACTGCTTGGACGAATCGCCAGGTACGAAGTCAACAAGCTTAGTCTCAGCCGCCGATGTGAACTTCAGGGCCGGATCATGCTCCGTGGTAGGTTTCTTCAAAGGAGTCATATCCGCCGGATCAACATTGTCCTTGTAGTACTTCAGCTCCTCGGTGGCACAAACCGATTCTGCGTAAGCCGCATCTCCTTCTTCGCATTCCAAAGCGATCTTACGACTTCCGTGAACCGTTATAGTCCCCTTATGACCCGGCATCTTGAGCTGCAAGTACACATAACAGGGCCGTGCCATGAACTTGGCATAGGCCGGTCGCCCAAACAGGGTGTGATACGGGCTTTGGATTTTTACCACCTCAAACGTCAGCGTCTCTGATCTGGAATCATGATTATCTCCAAAGGCCACTTCCAGCGCTATCGTACCCACGGGGTATGCTGACTTGCCAGGTACCACACCATGGAAAACCGTATTCGACGGTCGGAGATCTTTGTCTGTTAGTCCCATACGATGGAAGGTCTCATAATACAGGATATTAATACTGCTACCCCCATCCATGAGTACCTTGGTGAACTTATAACCTCCCACCTGAGGCGCCACCACCAAAGCCAGTTGACCCGGATTGTCAACCCGGGGAGGGTGATCCTCTCTACTCCATATGATTGGCTGCTCTGACCAGCGTAGATATCATGGCACGGCCGGTTCAACAGAATTAACTGCCCGCTTCTGGACCTTCCGGTCTCGCTTGTCCAAGCTAGTGGTGAATACGTGATATTTCCCACTATTCAATTGCTTCGGGTTGCTCTGGTAACCCGACTGCTGCTGTTGCTGATTGTAACCTCCCTGGTTATTCTGATTGTTCTGATTGTTATGTCCGCCCGGATTACCATTAAATCCTGAACCGGAGTTTCCTCCACCGGAACCCGGCCCGGATCCACCGTCGGAGCCGGGATCATACCGGAAAGCATTAGAGCTCTTGAACTCCTGCATAATGTAGCAATCCTTCCAAAGGTGGTTTGCTGGCACCTCCTTCGTCCCATGCTTTGGACAGGGCTGGTTCAATAGATAATTCAGTCGGTCCGGATTAGGACTAGGTGCTCCACTGCGGTTCTGCGATTTACCCTTGCGTCACTGGCCCTTGTCCTGTGCATTGGTATTAGCCACAAAGTCCATGTTGCCATCCGCTTTACACTTACCTCCGCCGCCATTACCTGCTGAGTGATGTTGCTGACCCTTGGAGTTGTCGTTCCTCTTTCCCTTCCCTGTCTTTTCATCATCAGACTCGGGATCCTTGGTACTATCAAAATCAGCATACTTTACCAAAGCGGCCATAAGAGTCCCCATGTCAATACAATGGCGCTTCATCCGTCCCAACTTCAACCTTAGGGGTCCAAACCGGCAATTGCCTTCCAAAGTTATGACTGCGGTGTTAGCGTTGATGCGGTCTGATGAATGCAGAACTTGTGAGACCCGGCGTACCCAATGAGTGGTTGATTCTCCTTCTTCCTGGACACAGGCAGCTAAATCCACTATCGACATAGGCTGCTTACATGTGTCTTTGAAGTTATTGATAAACCGGGCCCGTAACTGGGCCCATGAACTGATAGAATTGGGCGGCAGGCTCTTCAACCAGGTACGGGCCGTCCCTTCAAGCATCATGGTGAAATACTTTGCACACGCTGCATCATCTACGTCAAGCACCTCCATGGCCATCTCATAGCTCTCTATCCATGTCTCTGGAGGTTGATCTGCCGTATAGTTCGGTACGTTGCGCGGGCCTTAGGCAGGCGCGCATTGCGTAAAGCGGGGACAAGGCAAGGTACCCCCAATGCGCTACAATTAAGCCCAGGCTCAACCGAAGTGGTCGGACGACCCGGCGTAAGCTGACGAGCTTGATGTTGTGCCGCTAACTCGGCCTCCCTGCGCGCTCGGGCCCGGTCCACCACCTCCTGGGCATTATCGACACCACCGGCCGGATTGTTGCCACGGGGCGCTCCACGCCGTGCATTACTTGACACAGCTGGTTCCTCCATATGCCTGCTATAACTCCGGCTTGGACGTGGGGTAGAATGAATCCGGTCGTGGCTGTATGAATACGCTTCCTGTTGGACCAAAGCCGTCCTAAGGAGCTCCTTGACCCGGCGCGTCTCTATCGCCTGTAACGAATCACCTTCAACTGGAATAGCCTCCAACCGTGCCGCGGCTGCGACAAGGTTATCCAGCGGGTTGGAGTAATGACCCGGAGGTGTGGGTACAACCTATGGTACACCATCATTATGACGGGGCAGATCCATTAAGCGAGGCTGGACCGGCTCGCCTGTCCCAGGCGCCTCCGCCCGGTTTACCATCGGCGGATTACTGGCTCCCGCTCCAGGGGTGTTGAAAAGGTCCCTTGCTTCGAAAACTGAAGGCAAACGAGATCGGTACTTCCTCCTCATGACTTCCTATGATGCGCTCTGGTCCAGCATGAGTTTGTAAGCTTGTGCGTCCAAAGCGGCCCGCTCCGTAGTCATCCTGACCTCTTCAGCTGCTAAATCCGCTTTGGCCTGAGTGATCTGCTCCCTCACCTTTGCAATCTCTGCGTTGTGGGAATCTTGATCCGCCGGGTTAGCCTCTGCCATGAGCGCAGCCAACGCATCGAACAGATCTGATAAGACTTGAGCCGGCGGGCGCACAGAACCTCCTGCCCCGGCAGTCGTTGCCGCTGCTAAAGCGGAAACCATCGCTGCGGCAGTTGATGAGTGAATCGCTGCTTGCGTACCGGCCATGAATATTCCAACCCGGTTGGGCAGATCAGAGGGGTCCGGAATACTGTCACCATCGGAACAGCCCCCAATCCGGCCATCTTGTAGCTGATACAAAGACTCAGTTTCTCCGGTTGACGACTCGTCGCCAGAGTAAACGACGGTTTCGCCACCAGATCCTGATCCGCCCTCATAACTTCCTCCATGGATGACTCCCACGAAGGCACGTTTCACGGCTGGCTTAACCCGGGCAAGTCACGCACGCTGAGCTGTCTCGACGAGGTCGGTGCAGGTGTCCAGCTCAGGGCCCGGTTCACCGATCTTGCCGATGAAAACGTGTATGCCACCAAAGGGGACCCGGTACCCGTACTCAATTGAGCCGGCCTCGGGGCCCCAGCCTGCATCGTCGATGTAGATCTTGCCGCGATGACTCTTGGTCATCCGGCCCACGGCGTATCCCTTGAGCCCTTCGAAGCGGCCCTCCAAGAACTTGAAACCATCGTGCGATAGCCCCACGGTGGGCGCCAACTGTCGTGGTTTTTTCACGGCAGATGTCCTAGCAAAAGGACTTAGTCGTGGAGCCATCGCTATGGGTTAACTCGAAGGGGTTAAGGCGGACACAGGGACATAGAGGGTTTATACTAGTTCGGCCCCTTCGATGAAGGTAAAAGCCTACGTCTAGTTGTGATGGAATTGATGGGGTTTCGATGAATAGGGAGCAAACAAGCTTCGCCTAAGTCTCGAGTTGTGATTGTCTGTCCTTGAACCGCTGTCGGGTCGTCCCCTTATATACACGGGTGACGCCTGTTGGTTCACAGAGTCCCAATCTCCGGTTCATATTCGTGCCCGGGTTGGTCTCTCCTTATTCCTAACTTATAATACAAGTTTACATACAAAGTAGGTTTACGGCCACAAGTGTTGAACTGACTACGGCCTTGGGCCCTCATCTATCTTCTTGGGCTTTAACGCTCTGGGACTACTGATGAAGTTAACCCGGCCCTAGTAGGCCGGTTTACGCCCAGTAGTAATATCCCCAACACCATGTGTCCCCGGAAGCGCTTTGCATTATATTAGAGTTCGTCCAGGCTTTTCTTAGCTATAAAAAGGATTGTGCCACCTTGCTGCACCTTAGTTACTCTTGTTACTTGTTACCCGTTACGAGTTATCTTATCACACAACTATCTGTTACCGATAATTTCAGTGCTTGCAGAGAATACCTTGCTGAAAACCACTTGTCATTTCCTTCTGCTCCTCGTTGGGTTCAACACTCTTACTTATCAAAAGGACTACAATAGATCCCCTATACTTGTGGGTCAACAATAACAGGTGCATACAGCTTGTAGGTAAGGTCAACATCTCAAATATATTCACGAAAGCATAAGTGTTCATATCTGAAATCATGGCACTCGGGCCCTAGTGACAAGCATTAAGCATAGCAAAGTCATAGCAACATTAACTCAGAACATGGTGGATACTAGGGATCAAGCCCTAACAAATTGACTTGATTACATAAGAAATCTCATCCACCTCAATCACTAGCCTGTATGCCTACAAAGGAATTACTCACTCCTGGTGGTGAGCAGCATGAAATTCTCGATGGAGAAGGGTTGGTTATGACAACGGTGATGAATCCCTCTATTCGGAACCTAATGGACTCCACATTAGGGCTCCCGATGAAGAACAAGAGGTGGTGGCGGCTCCGTATCGTAAAACGCGATGCAACTTTCTCTGTTTTTTCTTGTGAAGACGGTACTTATAGGCTTGGAATTCGGTCAGACAGAGGCTCATGGGGCCCACAAGCTCACAAGGCGCGCCCCTTGGCTTGTAGGCTCTGGTGGCCCCTCTCTCTGGTAGTTCTTTGCCCCAGTATTTTTTATATCTTTATCATTACTACTTAAAAGGAACGTAAGGTTCCCATTTCACCTCTCTTTCATCTAATCTTTCTTTTATACACACACACACACAAACACACACACACACACACACACACACACACACACACACACACACACACACACATATATATATATATATGTCCCACTTTTTTCTTCTTCTCTTTGATTTTTTTTCTCTCCTCTCTGATTTTTCTCCCATCCATTCTCCCTAAAATAGAATCAATTGTCTCATTTTTTATTAAGTTATAAAAAACACATTTTGTTTGGTAATTAATTAAATTCTTACCAAATAAGTGCTTAACAATAAAATGTCTTCACTACATAAAAAGAACGTAAAGTTTCCCTCTCACCTCTCTTTCGTCTAACCTTTCTTATATATGTCCCACTCTTTTCTTCTCCTCTTTGATTTCTTTCTCTCCTCTCTGATTTTTCTCCCATCCATTCTCCCTAAGATATAATCAATTGTCTCATGTTTTATTAAGTTATAAAAAACACAATTTGTTTGGTAAGTAATTAAATTCTTAGCAAATAAGTGCTTAACAATAAAGTGGCAAGTAAATCATGGCGATTGCATACAAAATTTTGCTAAGATTTTAGCGCGTCAATATAATAATAGACGCGCATTCACAAGGTAATCTACTAGAATGTTTATATTCACGTTGCGACACACGGGCAATTGTCTAGTATTCCATAAAAAATCTCCGCAAAGTTTCGTCCAATTCTGAGAACTTTTATTTCTGCACAAAAATAACACCAAAGTAGTTCTGCTGAAAACACCGTTAGTCCAGGTTAGTTTCATTCAAATCATGCAATTTAGAGTCCAAAACAAGAGCAAAAATGTTTTGACAAGTAGATACGTTAGAGATGTATCAGTTATCTATCTGGTGAGCCCAGGTCCCTGGAGTGAGGGTTTCCCCTCTGGATAGTCCGGGTCTTTGGAGTGGTGCTTCAAGCTCGGGTGACTTCGGGTCCCTGGCCCCTTAACCCTGGGTCCCCCAGAGTACCACGGGTGGCAATAGTCACTTTGGTTGTGGGGGTATAAATGCTGACCCTTCTTCTTCCTCCAATCCTAATCCTTGACTTGAGCTTCTCCACCATTGTCAAACCCTAACAGCTCGATTACTCTTCACGCCTCCACTCAAACTCCAACAAACTTTGATTCTTAAATAGAATCACCCCGATCTACACTTTCACCAAACCATTTTGTTATCCCCATACTTGTTCATCACAAGCACTTGATACTCTTAGAGATTTGAGATTTCTAGGCGGTAGGAGTTAAGGCCCGGAAGCTTCATTACCTGTTGTGTGCTCCGGAAAGTTTGTAAAGGTCTAGTGGTTGCCAAGACCAACCAAGGGTGATTTGAAGCTCACCCAATGGGAGTGAATCAAAGGCAGACTCGTGTGTGCCCCTTGGTAGCGTTCCAGAGCTTTAGATTCGGTACCTCTCCAATAGAGATAAGCGCTTGCCCAAGAGTGTGAACTTCGGGATACATCCATGTCTCCCAGTTGCTTATGGTTTATACTTCATGTGTCTTTTCTTTGTGTTTGCTTGCTAGCCTTGTTGCTCTTGCTTATTTAGTGTAATAGCTTGCTTGCCATATAGGATTTTCTCACTGTAGATCGCATATCTGAAGAACATACTTTATCCACATTTCCCCTAAAAATTGATGGTAAGCTAAAAAATTGTAGTCTCCTATACCCCCTCCCCTCTATAGATGATCATTCGATCCTTTCAAGGGCGATGGCGCCGATATACGCAAGGACTTGTGTTCCTTTATAAATTTTTATGGATATAGTCTTGTAAGGATTTGCAACTTTAATATATGGCCTTGGTCTTCTCGCAAAACAAATGTATGTGTTGCTTCTCAAACAAGTTTCATTTGTCTTTGGAGTTTCATGGATATTCCAACATGGGTATTTAGCTTCAAGCAAGTTCTAATTCCAAGGCCTATGTATAATATTTTTTAGTGTAATGGCTAGTCCTTTGATTTCTGTTATTAGAGACCATCAATTCGTTACAAGGATAAAATAAAGAAAAGGAAAGACAACTAACAATGCCAAACGTTTGGCCCAAGACCTTTCTATCGAGTTCGGGAAAGTGGCGGAGCTTCAGCAAGGCCAGTGTGGGCTGTCATGGTCAACCTATGAAATCTTTGTGCATACCCCTTAGCAAGTGGCCCATATATCCCTTGAAATAGGCCCAAAACCCACCGGCTCCACTCTCCAAAGATGTGCCTCCATCTCCGCCACTACTTGGTGACACCCAACCGAAGCCTCCAGGGTAGGTGGGAATGAGAGGGGTTGGTTTTAGGGAATGAGCAAAAGTAAAAGAATACATAATATGTCAAATTGGGATGATCTATCACGTGCCCATGTGTTGGTGATCGAGAGGGGCGAAGGATTAGGCTCATCTTTCGGTAGACACACCATGAAAAACGTGGAAAATGGGGATCATGCTAGGCAGCTGGTAGCCACGCCGTGAAGAGTTGAGGAAAGAGAGGCCCACTCACCTTCTGGCATGCACCCATAAAGTCGAGGGTTAGGTCACGTTCACCCCATTGCAAGAACACCGTGAAGGGTTTGAGGAAAGGGGTCATGCTCACCTTGTCGCACGCAGATCGAATAGTTTGTTTAACAAGTCACGCTCACCCCTAAAAGGCATGGTGTGATGAGTATGTGTGGGGAGGGGTGGGGGGTTGTAAACGATGATACTCCCTCCATTCCACAATGTAGTGCTTCCTCTATCCACGTGCTTCAACTTTGACCATAAATTTAACTATCAAGACCGATTACGGCGGGAGCAAAAATTATATCAGTGAATTCGTATTCGAAAGAAGTTTTCAATTATATAATTTTTTCTCCCGTCGCAGTTGGTCTCGTTGGTTAAATTTATGGTTAAAGTTGGACCTCGGGAAGCGCGTGCGCATTATATTTTGGAATGGAGGGAGTAGTAATCTTGGTTGCGTGTGAATGAGGATACTTGCATTCGACCGTCCACTGCCCTCTCATCAAAACAAAAAAGGTTGCTCGTTATACCATGTTAACTTATTACTTTATACCATGCAGGTTACATAATTTTATTCATAACATAAAAAAATTGGCATACATATATCCCACAAAAATAGAAAGCGATTTGCACACAAGCAGTTAAGGCTGGAAAATATCAAGCAGCACATCTGTGATTTGATATGCTGCGCCAGAGCCAGGAAGCATAAAAAAGCCCCCAGGCCCAGCAATGGAAAGTGTCAACGCGGAATTAAAAAGAAAACGTAGAAAAAGGAAAATAAGATGGAAAAATAAACAGGGAGGAGAAGCTTGGCTGTTCCGCTATATTCTAACTTCCCCCGCAGCTCTCTCGTTTGCTCCCGTCCTCTCTCCTCGCCATTCTAGCTCCTGCCACGCTTTCCCCGAGCGAGCTCCCCAAGCTCTCGCCATGGCAAAGAACACATGCAAGCTCTGCTTCCGCCGCTTCGCCAGCCCCCGCGCCCTCGCAGGCCACATGCGCTCCCACTCCGTCCGCAACCCGGCCGCGAAGCAGCAGATCTCATCGGCGTCCTCCGCGTCCACCTCCTTCACCGCCGCCGCCGACGACGACGTCAGCTTCAAGAAGCCCCTTCCAATCTACGCGCTCCGGGAGAATCCCAAGCGCAGCCTGCGTGTCACCGATGTCGCCTTCTCGGATCGCGAGAGCGAGGCAGAGTCCACCCCGCCACACCCCAAGCGCGCGCACGCCGCCGCTGCGGGAGGCGAGACCGAGCCGCTGAGCTCGGTGTCGGACGCAGCCACGCCGGAGGAGGACGTGGCGCTGTCCCTCATGATGCTCTCCCGCGACTCCTGGCCTTCGACGGGGCGCGGCTACGGCGACGGTGACTACTCGGACGACGGGAGCGACGGCGGTTACACGCTCCCCGCTCCCGATCCGGCGCCGGTGGAGAAGCGTACACGGTTCCAGTGCGGCGCGTGCAAGAAGGTATTCCGTTCCTACCAGGCTCTCGGCGGCCACCGCGCCAGCCACGTGCGCGGCGGCAGGGGCGGCTGCTGCGCGCCTCCCGTCGCTCCCCCTCCTCCTCCGCAGCCGCTGGCACCGCTGCCATTGATGGAACGCGAGGGGGACGAGGACATGGACGGGAAGGGGTCGCCACGGGAGTGCCCCTACTGCTACCGCGTGTTCGCCTCCGGGCAAGCTCTTGGTGGGCACAAGAGGTCCCATGTTTGCTCCGCCGCCGCCGCTGCAGCACAGGCGCATGCAGCCGCCGCTCCGCCGGACCCGATCAAAGCCTTTGGCATGATCGATCTGAACATCGCGCTGCCGTTCGAGGATGTGGAGCTCTCTGCCGTGTCAGATCCCCGTTTCTCCTCCAATCCAGGCTCTTGAAGCAAGCATTCCGGTTAATCCCAATCGAGGAGGTGATCCGAGGTGAGATAAATCCATCCATCCATCCAAGAAACCAAAAGGTAGAAAAAAGAGAGGAAGAGAGACAGAGATAAGAAAGAACCATCTTTGGTAGTTGTCGATGGCAGTCAATTTGCTCGTACATTCGTCTGTTTTTACAGGATTTTAAACTGTTGGTATTCGTTTTGTTACTGTTCGTTTAAAAGCTATGGAATTGGTGTAGATAAGCTGTGGTTTGTTATTGATCCGACGATCTGAATCTAGCTATAGCATCAGAATTGGGGTTTAAAGGGAACGTTTTTTCAGCTGAGCCATCTCCTCCCCGTGTTTGCATAACCCAGAGCACACACATTATACTGACCAAGTAGTTGAGAAGCAGTGCTAGAGACCAAAGCACGCACAAAAGCATGGCAGTGAGTAGAGTAGAGTAGACGAGCTAAGCTTTTGCCTAGTGTCCAAAGTCACAATGGCAAGCAATGTGCTTTGCTCTGTGTCTGCGTTGCGTTGCCTCCTTTCTTTCGCTCCTTCAGTTGCTGCTGCCGTATGAACAGCAGCAGCTGCTCGTACCCTTGTGCTCCTGTTTGTTCCCCACCACTATTTCTCTCATTAACCACCCGTGTCTCTCTGCGCGTGGGCCCCAGCCACACACTCTACGTACGGTACTAGGTTGCAGAATTGCAGAGGTCATGGCCACGGAAATCAATCGTATACGGATGATAACAGCCAACCAGCCAGCCAGCCAGCCGTTCTTTGTTTATGGAGAAACGGCAGTCGTTTTTGTAGGGTTCGGGCTCCACGTTTGGAGGCAGGCGGTTAGCGTCTCGCCCCCACCGGTGGCGTCCACGTGTCGCCCCGCCCCAGCCGGAGGTTGGTGCGCGGTGGTGGTGCCGCTGCGAATCCGGCCGGTCATTCAGGCCCCCCGCTGATTCCGGGGGAAGGAATTAACACGGAATTAATCGCGCGGTTTAATGTGCGCGTAGCGTTTTGACCCCCTCCCCTCCCCTGGCCTTTCCCGTCCCGTATCTGGGAGAAGCCGGTGGGCGCGGAGCCCGAAGCGGATCTCGGCGACGAAATGGCTGGTGCACACGAGTGTCAGGCTGACGCGTGGGGCCCACGTCGCTCCAGTTGGATACTGTAGGTCGTACCCCGTGCGGGCCGGGCGCGCGGGGCCGGGATAAAGCGCAGCGGGGAGGAGCCGGTGGGGCTACGTGGTGGCCGCTGCCGTGGCCGTCCGATCAGGGCTGGACGCCTGCCGATCGGTCGTGCCTGGTAGCGCCCTGTCTGCCTGCTTGGGGCTTTTAGATCACGTCCGTGTCAGGCCATCCATCATCACCGTGCCGTCGCTCGCTTCTCCTGCTGGCCTAGCTTTGCCTAATCCCCGTACTGATACAGCACACCCTGATCCCATCCGACATTAATCGCACGAAATCATGAGCTTCCAGCACGTACTTATTTACTTTGGGCGTTTCTGACGTGTGCCGCTGCTTAATTACTACTACCACTGTTGCATTTTGCAGTATGCTTAATGGGCAGCAGTACGACGGTGCATTGGATGCTGAAAGGTGTGTGCTCTCGCTCTGTTCGCGTGAAGGTGTATCGTAATCGTATCGCTTTAGGCGAAATCTTTTCTCCTTTGGCGTGCGTGGAGGCAGATGCATATGTGCCTGCACCGCGGTGCACGCCATATATGTACCACTAGCGGTTCGCTGTCCCAGTCCTGCCTCCTGGTGGACGCCTGGAAATTCTTCTTCGTCCGGACTAGTATATGGCGACACTGAAAGTGAACTGCTAGCTCTTGAGTAGCTACCGATCGAGCTTAGGTAGCTCGAGCTAGCTAGCCAGCAACCAACTTAGCACCAACCTTACCTCTGCTTGCTCTTTTTCCTGCGTCGCAAACAAATGTAGGTGCTGAGCAAGTTCCACGCATGCACGACTCATGATTCTGTGGCTTGGTTCAGTAAAGTTGGTCACACGAGTCGCATGGACCGGGGGCCGATGGGTGGATTGATCGGCCCAGTGCGTGCATGCTGGTTGGCTTCTGGGAGTGGCATAGCCAGCCAACTGGATGGATGCTCATGCCATCCATCCATGCATGCCTATCAACTGGGATACTGGAGTAGTAATATCAACTTTCTGCTGACTATTCTGTGGGAGATGGTTGATTCTGGGCGTGCATGTATGCATGCATGCATGGTTGGTCAGTTGGCACTTGACAGCAGATCGCTCCGACGTGTGTGTGGCCATTAAAATGTGGTGTGGTTGAATGAATTCCTCTCGATCGTCCGTATGAAGATGGATCGAGCAGTCGCTCGTTCGCTGCTGGCTCACATGCATGGTTGGTGGCCTGGGCTGGGGTCACGAACAAGCAAGCAGTGAAGGCGAACGGGAGGCGCACTGTACCTTGTCACGCTTTACGCTGTGCTGTGCCTCGCTCGCCACTGGAAACGGCACGGCACGGCACCGCACGCACGCCGCGCGCGCGCGGGGCAGGTCCACAAGCAAGCAAGCAAGCACCGGTAGCTCGCTCGCTCGCTCGCCGCCCATGCTGCTCCCTCTTCACTTTCCCGTACGTCCTAATCTCCTACCTAATTTTACTGCTAGGAGACGGGCAGTATGTGCATGCCCGAAGAAGAAGGAAATACTCCTCTGAAGTTGCTGATTAAGCTTCGGATCTGAGCTCGGCCGTGTGTGTTCCAACGGCCAACGGCCACGTGATGGCGACTTTGCTGCTGCAAGGTGCGGATCCTGACGAGGAACCAACATTGCGTTGCTGGATTGTTGCCGAGTCGGCTATCTAGCAGGCCGGGAAGATTTGTGTAATTGCGAACGCATCTCCCCTGGAGTCACTTGCGGGGTCTAGTCTAGAAAGAGAAGGGACAAACTTGGCTTGTAATTAGCACATCGTTTTCATCCACACGCACCTCGAATCTGGTAGCTAGGCAGGACCAAACCAGCAACGAGCATGGATGCAAGTATAGCTAAGCTGCAGCGTTTTTTAAAAAGTCTCTTTGGTTAACGACTCATAAGTTACGTACGTGCTCACTTCCATATGTGTAGACGTGTAGTATTTCATCTTAAAGTGTGCTACTATACTCACACATTGCCTGCTGCATGCACATGTAATGCAGTAACAGTCTTTTTTTTTGAAACTTTACAAGAAAAAAGAAAAAAATGATGAATAAAAAATTGAAACTCAGTTTTTGTTTATTGAAGCCAGCAGGTAATGTAGTAGTGGCTATATTGAGGATAGTAAAATGTGCACGCGTGTCAGGCTTTCGTCTCTCTGTAGGCTGTAGCATGCAGTTGGAAGATGCTGGCCCACGAGTAAGTACTGCTAGCATAACTGAAGGACGGTAGTGCTCCTAGGCCCTGTTTGGATACTCTAACACAGTTAGAGTTAGAGATATTTTCTAACCCACTCTAACCCAAATAAGCACCTCCCCACCGGGATAGTTGGGTTAGATGGAACTAACCCACTCTAACCCTTCCTGTTTGGATACTTTTAGGTTATTTGAGCCCCCAACAAACACAAACTAGCTCTAACCTCATGATCCAAACAGGGCCCTAGTATAACTGCACCTTGGCTCAAACGGAAGGTTAGTCCCAAACTGGAACAGAGACAGGTCAGTGCTGCTAGCCTGCAGGAGTGCAGGAACACAGCAAACACGGCAGCGGCAGGAAGCATCTTGGATCAGAGTTATTATAGGAAGATAGGCGTTGGCGGGAAAACTGGAAGTATTCTGTCCAAATTAGTCACGGCCCTTGCTTGTCCATTAGCCAGCGGTGGCGCCTCGCTTCTGCGTCAAGGATAGCTTGCACGGGCGAACTAGCTAGCTATGGACTCCCGGTGAGCACTTGGGGCAGCTTTCGTACGCGACAAGCTGATGCATGTGCCGGCATCATCTTAGCTACAGCTTATGGCTGCATGCTTTGCAGTTGCTACACAGCAACCAAGCCAGTAAAGCAAGATGCATGGCTGCGAGTTTTTTTGGAAACGGAGGCAAAAGGTATGCCTCATTCATTAAATAAGAGAGAAGAGTTTTAGGGTGTTACAACACGGTATGTCAACTACTCAGGCACAACAATACACCTCAATTTTTTAATAATTAGCACCCGCGAGAACCCAAAGCTTGGCATCATCGATGATAGCACGAAGAAGGAACAGAGGCGGTGCACTCTTGGGACGGAAGACCCGAGCGTTACGCTCGTTCCAGATTGTCCAAGAAACAAGCATTGCAAGGGAGGCCAAGGCTCGTCGATTTGAGTTTTGCAAGCTGGTTCGTTTGTCCCACCATTCCAAAACAGATCCATCCAGCTGCCAAGAGGAGGTGTCCATATGCGCAAGACCGAATTCAAGGATGACCGAGTTCCAGAGCCGAATAGTGTAGCGGCATTTGTAGAAGAGGTGCACGCCCGTCTCGCCTTCACGCCTACAAAGCGGGCAAAGCCCACAGTTTTTCCAACCGCGCCGCTCTAATCTATCGGCAGTCCAAATCCGGTCTAGCTTGGATAGCCAACCAAGCGAAGAATTTGATCTTGGGAGGGGCCCAAGCCTTCCAGATCATAAAGTCCATAAGCGACAACATCAAGCCGAGGATCTGTGCCTTGTCTGCAGTGGCCGCCGAGTAGATCCTGTTATTGGCATGTTTCCACATAATGTCATCGTCGGTTTGTGTATCCAGGTGCAGATCATGGTCCAGCATCCATAACATGTAGAATTGGCGGATGTGGGCAACGGAAACGACGGTGTTACGATTGATCTTAAGAATCCAAGCATTCCCAGAATGATGGTCGTTGAGGCATAGAAGAAGTCCATGTCCTCCTCTGTGCACGGGTTCCCAAGCCCCGCCCAAGGCTTGTTTGGCGCCTTCCATTCATACCAAGGCCATCTAAGACGTAAGGCTCGAGCAAACTTGCTAATGTCAGAACCCCAAGACCTACGTACTCCTTGAGGCGACAGACCACCTTCCAATTCACTTTACATTTGACACCGGTCGTCTTATCCGAACCAGACCAGAGAAAGGCCCTCTCTAATTTGTTGATGTTGTGAAGAGAGTGTGGTGGCACAATGAGGGGCGTGATGGCATATACCGCCTGGGAGTCAATGACTGATTTGACAAGTGTAGTGCGCCCAATGGTGCTAATGTTTTGCCTGTCCCATGTGAGAAGTTTGCTGGCCGCCTTGTCCTAAAGGTATTGGAAAGCAACAGTCTTGAGCTGCTAGACCGAGAGCGGGAGTCCCAGGTATTTCATCGGAAAGGTGGCTCTAGACACCAGAACGTGATGACCCACAAGTATAGGGGATCAATCGTAGTGCTTTCAATAAGTAAGAGTGAGTAGAAGGAAATAACAAGTGGTTTTCAGCAAGGTAATTTCTGCAAGCACTGAAATTGTCGGTAACAAGTAGTTTGACAGTAAGATAATTTGTAACGAGCAAGTAACGGTAACGGTAAATAAAGTGCAGCAAGGTAGCCCAATCCTTTTCGTAGCAAAGGACATGCTGGAATGGTCTCTTATAATAAGCAAAGCGTTCTTGAGGGTGCACGGGAATTTCATCTAGTCACTTTCATCATGTTGGTTTGATTCGCGTTCGCTACTTTGATAATTTAATATGTGGGTGGACCGGCGCTTGGGTGCTGTTCTTACTTGAACAAGCCTCCCACTTATGATCAACCCCCTCGCAACCATCCGCAACTACGAAAGAAGTATTAAGATAAAATCTAATCATATCATTAAACATATGGATCCAAACAAGTCCCTTACGGAATAGCGCATAAACTAGGGTTTAAGCTTTTGTCACTCTAACAACCCATCATCTAATAACTACTCCATAATGCATTACCTTAGGCCCAAAGATGGTGAAGTGTCATGTAGTCGACGTTCATATAACACCAGTAAGGGAATCACAACATACATATCATCAAAATATTAAACACATATCAAATTCACATGATTGCTTGCTACATGACTTCTCCCGTGGCCTCAAGAACAAAGGCAACTACTCACAAATAATATTCATGCTCAAGATCATAGGGATATTAAATAGCATAATGGATCTGAACATATAATCTTCCACCAAATAAACCATCTAGCATCAACTAAAAGATGTAACCAACACTACTAGTCACCCACAGGTACCTATCTGAGGTTCCGGTACAAAGATTGAACACAAGAGATGAACTAGGGTTTGAGATGCGATGGTGTTGTTGAAGATGTTGATGAAGATTGGCATCCCAAAGATGAGAGGGTTGTTGGTGATGACGATGGCTTCGATTCCCCCCCCCCCTCTCGGAGGGAAGTTCCCCCGGCGGAATCGCTCCGCCGGAGGGCAAAAGTGCTCCTGCCCAAGTTCCGCCTCCAGACAGTGGTGCTCTGTCCCTAAAGTCCTCCCCTTATTTTTTTCTAGGTCAAAAGACCTTATATACCAGAAGATGGGCACCAGAGGTGGGCCTGGGTGCCCACTACCCACCAGGGCGCGCTTGGGGGGCCTGGTGATGAAGCTATGTACCTAGGGTAGGGGCACGGACCTGTCCTACGAGCCCTACCCAGGGACATCCTTAGAAGAAGTCACCTTTCAATCAACTTGAAGGTACCCACTCGACGGGTTCGAGACACTCGACCAAGAAGCTATCACTCGACCACGAAGCCAACCACTCGACTGCCAGGAGATCTAAAGTCACTCCGCAGGCAAACGGTCGGTCATTAAGTAGCCTTTATGGTCATCATAGCACTTTATTAGGGGCATTACCAGTAACGCCCAGCCTTAATGTACTTTAAACCTTGCATTACTGAGGGCAGGAGAGGGATGGCAAACTCTATATAAGCCACCCACCTCCTCAGTATCAAGGGTTCGCACCCCTGTCATTCTCACACATATAATCCAGTCGACCGCCTCCGGGCACCGAGACGTAGGGCTTTTACTTCCTCCGAGAAGGGCCTGAACTCATACATCTTTGTGTTCTTACAGCTCCTACATAGCTAAGATCTAGCCTCTCCATACTTACCCCCTACATCACTATCAGACTTAGAACCACGACAGTTGGCGCCCACCGTGGGGCAGGAATCTTAGCGCTTGATTGTAAAAGTTGCGATTTTCCGATCTCCTTGATCATGGTTTCGTGCGGAGTTTTGGCGGAGGGCCGCGAGATCCGTCTCAGCGCGCTCACGTTCATCGCCGACGACTCCGCTTGGCTTCAGGACACTCCACTCGACGTCGACGCGCTCCCCGTCCGCGGGGCGACGCACTTTCGCGCGTGTGTTCGTGGCGTCCTCCTGCGGCAGCCGTTGACCCAGTATCGGTCGGCTCCCGTGTCATCTCCCCACCTCGTCTCTCGCCGGCGCAAGCGCTCTGGTCGATCGAGACTTCAGAGGTGGGTGAGGCATGCGGTGGCTCGCCAGTCGGCCACCCCACAAGTCGCGGCAATCGAGCCCGACGAATCTCTCTACGGCCTGTTCGACCTGTCAACTGGCTCCGCAGAGACCGCATCCGAATGCGACAGCAGTGACCCTGCGGCGGAGGTTCTAGCAATTGATGGGACACGCAGCCCTCCTGGTTTTCCTCGTACCGACGGAGGCACAGGTGGGGGCGACCCGTCGCATCCCCACGAAGAGTATCTTCCCGAGCCTCTCACATCGCTGCAGCGAGAGGAGCTTCGCCGCCGGAACATGGATGCACTCCACACTCCTATCGTTGGAGAAACCCCCGAGGCCCGGGCCTTGGAGGACGCGCGCTTGGCTAACTTGGCCGAGCGCACTCGACTGGAGAATCTCCAGCGAGCACTCGACAAGCAAGCACGTCAGCGGGCACCCGAGTCCAGTCGACGTCAGCTCTTCCCGCCTATGCAGGTATATCGAACTCCCGTTCAGAATTTGGCAGCCGCGGCTCGAATAGCAGAATCAATTCAGCCCTCCCAGTCAGAGGCCGGCAGGGGCTTGTTGCAAATCAGAGCGTTGCTCCGAGCAGCGGGAAACCAGAATTCCGCTGTTTCTCAGTCGCAGAATAGGATCCACAGTCGATCCGTTGCAGCGGATACAGTGCAGTCGGCTCATAGCCCAAGATCGCCTCCGAGGCGTGAGGGACATGGAGACCGACATGATCAATACAGAAGAAATGAGCAGTATGATCACCGATTCAATCGTGATGATCGACGTCGAGTGCCAACCCCTCCCCCGAGGAGTGGGTCATATGCGCCTCGACAGCAGGATGACAGACGCCCTCATAGTGTTGGGCGGAGGATTCCAGTCGACCCCAGGGAGCCAGGCTTTGACGCGAGATCCATCCTCGTTCAAGGTTTGGTCGACAGGAACAGGGCTCACCGAGAAGGCCATGACAGAGATGCGCCTGCCAGCAGCAGAGTACATGTTTCAGGGCCAGAGTGTTTTAATCGAGCCATCAGAGCCGCAGTGATTCCTCCCAATTTCAGGTTGGCGACTGGAGTCAGCAAGTTCACCGGTGAGTCTAAGCCTGACACTTGGCTCGAAGATTACCGAGTGGCTGTCCAGATTGGCGGTGGCAATGATGAGGTGGCTATGAAGCATTTGCCTCTCCTGTTAGAGGGCTCAGCCAGAGCGTGGCTGAATCAGTTAGCACCCAACAGCATCTACACTTGGGAGGACCTCTCCCGAGTGTTTGTCACGACCTTTGAAGGAACATGCAAGCGACCGGCAGGCCTTACAGAATTGCGGTCTTGCGTGCAGAAACTGAGTGAAACTCTGAGGGATTACATCCAGAGGTGGATCACTTTGCATCACCAGATCACCAAGCAGTTTGTGCCTTTAAAGAAGGCGTCAAGGACATAGAATTGAATCTGAAGTTCGGTCGGACCGGAGAAATGTCTGCGAATTGGATGATGGAGATTGCCACCAAATACGCTAATGGTGAAGATGAAGATCGACTCCGGAGTGGCAAGCAGAAAGCAGTCGCCCAGGAAACCGGAGGCAATTCCAGTCGGAAACAGAAGCGGAAGGCCGAGCCAGTCGCTCCTGGGGAGGCCCTGGCCGTAACCCAGGGGAAATTCAAGGGAAAACCCAAGGGGCCCTGGAACCCCAAGAAAGTTAAAGATCAAGACGGAAATGATGTTTTGGATCTGTCGTGTCACATTCACACCAAGAAAGATGAGGAGGGTAAACTCATTTACCCAAAACATACCACTCGACAGTGTCGGCTCCTGATCCAGCAGTTCCAGGGCAAACAGTCCAAAGACAAGGAAAAAGAGTCGCACAAAGTTGAGGATAAGGAAGATAGTGACGACGGGTACCCCCAAGTCAATTCCACCTTGATGATTTTTGCTGATGTCGAAAGGAAAAGTCGACTGAAAGTCATTAACCGTGAAGTGAATATGGTTGCCCCAGCAACACCCAGTTACCTGAAGTGGTCTCAGACTGCCATCACGTTCGACCAGTCTGATCACCCCACGCACATTGCCACCCCTGGGAGGCAAGCTCTGGTGGTCGATCCAGTTGTCGAAGGCACTCGACTGACCAAAGTCCTAATGGATGGTGGCAGCGGCCTGAACATGCTGTATGCAGAAACGTTGAAAGGGATGGGCATTCCGATGTCCAGGCTCAGTACCAGCAACATGAGCTTCCATGGAGTCATTCCTGGAAAGAAAGCCGAGTCACTCGGCCAGATTGCTCTCGATGTGGTTTTCGGTGATTCAAAGAATTACCGCAAGGAAAAGTTGACATTTGAGGTTGTGGACTTCCAAAGTGCTTATCATGCTATTCTGGGCAGGCCAGCCTATGCACGCTTCATGGCTCGACCGTGCTATGTGTATCTCAAGTTGAAGATGCCTGGCCCCAGAGGTGTGATCACTGTTACAGGCAATCGGAAGAAAGTAGAAGAGTGTTTTCAGAAAGGCTCAAAGATTACAGATGCTCAGATGGCAGTAGTCGAGTTGCAAGAGTACCAGAAGACTGCTGATCCGAGTGAATTGCTGCGAGCCAAGAAGCCTGCTTCAGAATCAACTTTTCAGTCGTCCGGTGAAACTAAGCCAGTCCACATTCACCCGACCGACCCCAATGCTGCTCCGACTCACATCTCAACGACGCTCGACTCCAAATAGGAAGAAGCGCTCATCCAGTTCCTTCGTGAGAACTGGGACATCTTCGCATGGAAGCCTTCTGACATGCCTGGAGTTCCCAGGGGGCTGGCTGAGCACCGTCTAGGAGTCGACCCAAAGTTTAAGCCTGTGAAAGAACATCTTCGACGGTCCGCCATCCAGAAGAGGAAAGCTATTGGCGAGGAGGTGGCTCGGCTCTTAGCAGCGGAGTTCATCCGAGAGATTTACCACTCTGAGTGGCTCGCCAATGTTGTCATAGTCCCCAAGAAGGACAAGTCACTTCGCATGTGCATTGACTTTAAACATATCAATCGGGCCTGCCTGAAAGATCATTTCCCTCTCCCCCGCATCGATCAAATAGTCGACTAGACCGCGGGGTGTGAGCGTTTGTCTTTTCTAGACGCCTATTCAGGGTACCATCAGATCCGCCTGTATGGACCCGACGAGATCAAAACGGCTTTTATCACTCCATTCGGGTGCTTCTGTTATGTCACCATGCCCTTCGGCCTCAAGAATGCTGGAGCCACGTTCATGAGGATGATTCAGAAGTGTTTGCTCACTCAGATCAGTCGGAACGTGGAAGCATACATGGATGATATTGTGGTCAAGTCACGGAAAGGTTCCGACCTGCTGACTGACCTTGCTGAAACCTTTGCCAACCTCAGGAGGTATGATATCAAGCTCAATCCATCAAAGTGCATATTCGGAGTTCCAGGTGGAAAGTTACTCGGTTTTCTCGTTTCTGAACGAGGAATCAACGCCAATCCCGAGAAAGTTGGCACCATACTCCGGATGAAGCGCCCTGTGCGTGTGCACGATGTCCAGAAGCTTACAGGTTGCTTGGCTGCTCTAAGTCGATTCATTTCTCGTCTCGGTGAAAAGGCGTTGCCTCTTTACCGACTGATGAAGAAGTCTGACAAGTTCGAGTGGACTCCGGAAGCTGATGCAGCGTTTGCAGACCTCAAAGCTCTGCTCTCCACCCAGCCGGTGCTTGCTGCCCCAATCAGTAAAGAGCCTCTGCTGCTTTACATTGCAGCCACGGGACAAGTTGTCAGTACAGTACTTACGGTCGAGCGGGAAGAAGAAGGAAAGGCCTTCAGAGTTCAGCGCCGAGTATATTATGTGTCTGAAGTTTTGACTCCTTCGAAGCAAAGATATACCCATTACCAGAAGCTTGTATATGGGATTTACATGACCACGAAGAAGATTGCGCACTACTTCTCTGATCATTCCATTACAGTCGTCAGCGACGCTCCACTGTCAGAGATTTTGCACAACAGAGATGCAACTGGTCGAGTGGCGAAGTGGGCGATTCAACTCCTTCCCTTAGATATCAAGTTTGAAGCAAAGAAGGCTATCAAGTCCCAAGCAATTGCAGATTTCGTCGCCGAGTGGATTGAACAGCAACTTCCGACTCAAGTTCACTCGGAGCACTGGACCATGTTCTTCGATGGATCTAAGATGCTGAATGGTTCCAGTGCTGGGGTAGTATTGGTCTCCCCCCGAGGAGATAAGCTCAGATACGTTCTCCAGATTCACTTTGATTCCTCCAATAATGAAGCAGAATATGAAGCACTTTTGTATGGGTTGCGCATGGCCATTTCACTCGGCGTCCGTCGCCTCATGGTCTATGGCGACTCAGATTTGGTGGTTAATCAGGTGATGAAGGAGTGGGACGTCAGAAGTCCAGCTATGACTGGTTACTGCAACGCAGTAAGAAAGCTAGAAAAGAAATTCGAGGGGTTAGAGCTTCATCACATCCCCCGACTGAAAAATCAAGCAGCTGATGATTTGGCAAAGATAGGCTCCAAGAGAGAAGCCATTCCCAGCAATGTGTTTTTGGAGCACATCCACTCGCCGTCAGTCCAGGAGGATCCTTTTATAGAAGAAGCCCCGCAGCCAAAAAGTGCCACAGATCCGACTGAAATCGAAGTTCCTGCTGTGGTCGACCTAATCATGGAAGTCTTGGCAATCACTCCCGACTGGACGATACCATACATCGCGTATATCTTGAGGAAAGAACTCCCAGAGGACGAGGAAGAGGCTCGACAGATCGTCCGTCAATCCAAAGCCTTCACAGTCATAAAAGGACAGTTGTATAGAGAAAGCGCGACTGGAATCGGTCAGAAGTGTATAACGTTAGAAGAAGGTCAGATAATCCTTGATGATATCCACTCGGGGACCTGTGGTCACCATGCGTCCTCTCGGACCATTGTGGCCAAAGCATACCGAGCGGGTTTTTACTGGCCCAGAGCAAATGAAATGGCGAAAGAGATAGTCGACAAGTGTGAAGGCTGCCAGTTCTACTCCAACATGTCGCACAAGCCAGCATCAGCCCTGAAGACCATTCCACTCGTCTGGCCCTTCGCTGTTTGGGGACTGGACATGGTTGGTCCACTGAGAACAGGCAGGAGCGGATTCACACATGTGCTTGTGGCAGTCGGCAAGTTCACCAAATGGATTGAAGCTAAGCCTATCAAGAATCTTGATGCTAGCACTGCTATCAGTTTCGTCAGGGAGTTAACATTCAAATATGGAGTCCCGCATAGCATCATCACTGACAATGGGTCAAACTTTGATTCAGACAAGTTCAGAGCATTTTGTGCCTCTCAAGGCACACGAGTCGACTACGCGTCGGTCGCACATCCCAGGTGAATGGACAAGCTGAAAGGGCAAATGGTCTGATTCTCAAAGGACTAAAGCCTCGACTGATGCGTGATCTCAAGAACGCAGCAGGCGCTTGGGTCGACGAGCTTCCGTCAGTTTTGTGGGGATTGAGGACCACCCCGAACCGGTCGACTGGAAGAACTTCGTTCTTTCTGGTTTACGGAGCCGGAGCAGTCCTGCCGAGTGATCTACTTCACAATGCACCCTGAGTCGAGCTTTATACCGAAGATGAAGCAGAGCAAGCCCGGCAAGACGCAGTCGACCTCCTAGAGGAAGAGAGGGAAATGGCTATGATCAGATCGACCATCTATCAGCAAGACTTGCGTCGATTTCATGCCAGAAATGTGAAGAGTCGAGCCTTCCAAGAAGGAGATTTGGTCCTCCGAGTGGATCAACAGAAACCACACAAACTTGCTCCTACTTGGGAAGGTCCCTTCATCGTCACCAGAGTCCTCCACAATGGAGCATATCACCTCTACAATGTTGATCGCCAGATCGACGAGCCACGAGCTTGGAATGCGGAACTACTCCGCCCATTTTACACTTGAATTCTCACTTGGATGAGATGTAATAAGAAAAACTTCTGTAGTTTATTTTTATCAAAGACAAGAGTGTTCCAGTTTCTCCTGTAATTGCTATCACTTTTGTTTGCGTATGAAATCCCCCAGTGGGTGACTTAGCTGCGAATCCGTTTTGCCTAAGTTTGCAAAAAAAAACCTACCGAGTGGTGAGCCAGACTCCCACTCGGGGGCTTAGCTGCAGCCCAGTGCTCGCCTAAGTGTTTAAAATCCTACCGAGTGGTGAGCCAGACTCCCACTCGGGGGCTTAGCTACAGCCCAGTGCTCGCCTAAGTGTTTGAAATCTTACGGAGTGGTGAGCCAGACTCCCACTCGGAGGCTTAGCTGCAGCCCAGTGCTCGCCTAAGTGTTTAAAAATCCTACCGAGTGGAGAGCAAACCTCCCACTCGAGGGGCTTAGCTACAGTCCAAGTACTCGCCTAAGTGTATAAAAATCCTACCGAGTGGAGAGCAAACCTCCCACTCGGAGGCTTAGCTGCAGCCCAGTGCTTGCCTAAGTTTGAAAAATCCTACCGAGTGGAGAGCAAACCTCACACTCGGGGGCTTAGCTGCAGTCCAAGTACTCGCCTAAGTGTATAAAAATCCTACCGAGTGGAGAGCAAACCTCCCACTCAGAGGCTTAGCTGCAGCCCAGTGCTCGCCTAAGTTTGAAAAATCCCACCGAGTGGAGAGCAAACCTCCCACTCGGGGGCTTAGCTGCAGTCCAAGTACTCGCCTAAGTGTATAAAAATCCTACCGAGTGGAGAGCAAACCTCCCACTCGGAGGCTTAGCTGCAGCCCAGTGCTCGCCTAAGTTTGAAAAATCCTCCGAGTGGAGAGCAAACCTCCCACTCGGGGGCTTAGCTGCAGCCCAGTGCTCGCCTAAGTGTATAAAAATCCTACCGAGTGGAGAGCAAACCTCCCACTCGAGGGCTTAGCTGCAGCCCAGTGCTCGCCTAAGTACGAAACACGTCCCAATCCGCATGGACGGCAGGATGTGAATCGACTGTTACCTTCTCCTTCGGAGCTGCACCACAAATACGAAGTTATTTTGAGTGAAGATCAAGTTCCACTCGACAGATAATTCACGAAGATATTCAACGATAAATCAAGTTCGGATAAGACCCAAAGGTCTCAGACCTCAGATCAAAGTACTCGAGCCCTCGGCTCGACAGAGTTTAACGGTTACAAAATCCACTCGGCATTCCGAGGCAAATTTAAAGTGAAGCATAAAAGTTTTTTACTCCTCAGGCGGAGGACTGGAAGGGGCAACGAACTCGTCCAAGTCGATCCCGTCTGCAATACGGGTGGCAGCAGCAATGAAAGTCTCCATGAAGTCCTGAAAGCTGAGCTTCCTGGTATTGGCAACTTGGATGGCGGCCAACTTTTCCTCTCGCACCTCCTTGCAGTGGACGCGGACGAGAGACAAAGCTTCATCGGCACCACACCTTGTGGAGGATTTCTTCCATTCCGTCACTCGACCAGGAACGTCATTTAGTCGAGTCATCAGAGACTCGAGATCATTCGAAAGCGTCGCCCTGGGCCAGAGAGACGTGTCGATCCGCGACACTGCAACCTTCAGCCGAGCCAGATAGTCAACCACGTTGGCAATACGAGACTCCAAACGGAGCACATTCATTGCAGCCTCGTCCTTCATGAGAGAATTGGCAGGGTCCAAGCCTGGCTCCACTCGACTGGTCTCCTCTTCAAAGTTCTGGTAGAATTATGTAAACACGATTCAAGAATAAGACAGCGGCTCTACACGAGTTTGGTTACTGCAAGCCAGTCAAATGAAGATTGTTACCCTCAAGCATGACGAACAACTTCTTGGCGAGTCCCCCGAGATAAGCCTCAAGATCGTTCTTCTTCCCCACCAACTCGCTTGCCTTGTCATTCAGAGCAATCTTGTCATTCTTCAGACGGCTGACCTCCTGATTAGCTGCGTCGAGAGCAGCTTTCAGTCTGGAGTTCTCCTGTTCAAGAGTACCGACTGAAGCCAGCTTTTCTTCAGCAAGCTTCATTTTGTTCAAGGCCTCCTTCTGCGCTTCAGCAAGATCTTGATCCTTCTTCTTCAGAGCTTCTTCCAGTTTATCTGCGGCACGTCGAGTGAGATCAACATCAAGAATGGACAAGAAAGAAAAGTCACTCGTCAAGAATGGAGAACCTCACCAGCCATACCTTTTGCTTCTTCTCGCGCCTTCTGCAAGTTCTCTTGAGCAAGCTTGAAGTCAAGGTTGAGCTGGATCTGCTTATTCTCCAACTCAGTATAGCAAGCTACAAGTTCGCAGGATTTCTGCAAAAAATCAGTCGACAGACGTCCAAGATAAGTTGCTTCCGAGTAACTAAGAGACAATGATGGCGTTTCTAAGACTACAGCCGAATCAAAAACATTCGACAGTAGTCTCGGGGACTACACCCAGTGGGTGCACTCAGCGTGCCCCCACTGTTTAAAAAAAATTCGACTGCCCGCAGTCGACCGGATACAGTTCCATTCGACATGGCTTGACCAGGCCGAGTGAAGAAGTACAATTATAGCAACACAATATAAAGACTACAGTCGACTGCCAGCAGTCCACCGTAGTCTCGGGGACTACACCTAGTGGGTGCACTTAGCGTGCCCCCACTCGTCCAAAAGTTGGCAGACACACCCAGTGGGTGTACAGATATAAAGATCTTCGGAAAAGAGATTCTTCAAACAGCATATCATAACAGACCAAGTGTTGAGTCGACTGACCTGGACGTTGCTCTGAAGAGCCAAACTCGCGTCATTAGCTGCTTGGCTGGCTTCCCGAGCCACTTTCACTTGCTCCATCATGATCCCCGCCTGACGTATAGCCTCTTTTGCGGCACCCATTTGGTCCTCAGGTACGGGGTATGTGGCAAAAAGCGAAGGTGGATTTGCAGTCGAAGGCCGCACGCTCGTCAGAGGAACAACGAAAGTCACGGAAGCCCGAGTGGTGTCACCACCATCCCGAGCTACAGCCTCAGACGCCGGAGCAGATTGGGGGGTCTTGCCAGCCAACGCCCTCCTGTTCCTTCTCACTCTCAGCGGCACGTTGTCGTCATCTGGGAGGTTAATAACATGAGGAGGAGCTACAAGAAAAAGTCAATCGACCAGAGTTACAATAAATATCCAGTCGACTCAAGGCAGAACATCAGTAATCGTACCAGGGTTGGAAGTAACAGCATCCTCCATCTCTTGATCGTCGTCCTTGGCAGAGAGCTCAGAAGTAGCAGCACTGCAAATCTCGAAAGTCAGTCAGTTGGCTCAATGAATCGACCAAGGATCTGTCCACGGTCGACAAAGGAAAACCAGTTCTATTATTACCCAGAAATGGTGGGGACGGTCATCTTCATCTTGGGCAGGGCCTTGGGCGGCTTGGACGGCGTCACACGTGGGTGCTTGGGAGCCTTTTCAGTCGGCGTAGGAGAAGAGGTCCGAGGGCGTTTCGACGACTGCCCAACAGGAGCAGTCGCCTTACCACGTTCCCGCGCTGGATCGTGTGTAAGCTTGGATCGCCTCTCCGAGCGGGGGGGGGGGGGGGGTTCAACTTCCTCCTCCTCCTCCTCTTCGCTGGAGTCGACGTCGTCGTCTCCCTCTCCTTCGCCGTCGGATTCCCACTCGCCTTGTTCGTCTCCGCTTTCACCTCCGCTCGCCTCCCCTTCCTTAGTCGGCTCCTGTGCCCCGTTGGGTGTCGAGTACATCTCAGTAGTTGCCTGGAAAACAACAGACAAGACAAAAGTCAATCGACCAATTCAAAGAAGACCAATGAAGAAAGCAAGATCTCAGTCAGGAACATAAGGTCAGACCTGGTCCACTTCGTATGTGTTGTCGAGTGGAGGAACCCTCCTGGCTCCTCGGGGGTTGTCTTTGTTCCCTGTGATGCTCGACAGCCACCCTTCCAGCATCTCATTAGTGACCTCCTCCGGGTGAATCCGAGTGGTGTCTTCAAGACCCGAGTACAGCCACATCGGGTGGTCACGAGCCTGAAGCGGTTGGATGCGCCTCCGAAGGAACACCTCCAGCAAGTCCATGCCGGTCACGCCCTCGCGGACAAGCTGAACCACTCGACCAACCAGCACTTTGACTTGCGCCTTTTCTTCCGGCGCCACTTTCAGAGAAGCAGGTTTTTGAGCTTGGTCCAGAGAGAAAGGGGGAAGCCCAGTCAACTGTCCTGGGGTCGCCTGGTCTTGACAGTAAAACTAGGTCGACTGCCAACCACGGACCGACTCAGGGAAAGTGATAGATGGAAAAGAACTTTTCCCCCTCGTCTGGATCGCCAGGCCCCCGCACAACTGGATCACCTGCGTCCTTTCATCACTCGACTTGGCCTTCTTGACCGACTGGGAGCGGCAAGTGAAGATGTGCTTAAAGAGTCCCCAATGGGGGCGGCAACCCAAGAAACCCTCACACAAGGAAACAAAAGCAGCAAGATACACGATGGAATTGGGAGTGAAGTGATGGAGCTGCGCTCCGAAGAAGTTCAGAAAGCTCCGGAAAAAAGGATGAGGAGGTAGAGAAAACCCGCAATCGATATGAGTGGCGAGGAGGACGCACTCACCGTCAAGAGGCTGGGGTTCGACTTCTCCCCCCGGGAGACGCGCAGCTTCGTGAGGAATGACTCCCCCCTCGACCATATCATCAAGATCTTCCTGCCGAATCACCGACGGCATCCAGTCGCCCTGGATCCAGCCCTTGGGCAGAGCAGTCCTTGAGGAAGATCTGCCCCGAGTGGACTTCTTCCCTTTCCCCTGCGCTGCCGCCTTCTTCGCGCGCTCCAGAGCGGATGTCTTGTCCTTCACCATCATCGCCGGCGAAGCTCGAATGGGCCTATGGCGCTAGGGTGAGAGCGGAGGTGGCGGAGGACCTTGCGAAGGGAGAAGGAAAAGAGAGAGCATGCTGTTTGGGAGCCCCAAGTCGGCGGCTTATAAGAGGCCGCTTCCGAGTGGCTGACTTTTAGGCCCAGGCTATCCCGCCAAATCCCGCAGCAGACGCGCGCGTGGTACGTGGCGAAAAAGGTGGCGCAGAAATCG